>CM070760.1:12930116-14170116 GCA_036346245.1 Bonia amplexicaulis
ATAAATGAAGTCACTATAATGTGTAATATCGTCGACTAGTAGACCCCGTTTTGAAAAGATACTTCGTTTGAAAGCAAAGTATTGTAGAAAAACAGCTTTTAGAAACCAATATGAATATCACATAAATTTCACCATTTGTACTTCATCTTAGATATATGTAAAACATCGCTTATATGTATAGTAGGTTAAAAATAGAGTTGTTTGGCTAAAAATAGAGTTGTTTGTAATAATTTGGAATCTTATGGGCTTTTCTGCAAAGCTTCCATTTTTTTGTCTCGACCTACCTCAAACTATGAGTACTTGTTTCTTTGCTTGAGAGAGTTAGGGTTATAAGAGGACTGTTGTAGTTACAAACCAAATAGAGAGAGAGATATGGTAGTGGAGAGTTAGGTGAGCAATACTTAGGGTTTCCCTATGGTCTATATCGTATGTGTGTGTGTGTGTATATATATATATATATATATATTCCACATGGGGAGTGTTTTTACAATGGTACACTTACATTTAAGTATCCTTCTCAGGGGCATTTATGCCATTATGCATGTCCCACTTTGGGCCTTTACAGCCTTCCAACAGGCCGGCTGGGCTTAGGTTGGGGCCACCCCTACAATAGGAGCCTCTCATGGTGATGGGCTTCACGGGCCGAAGCCATGTTGCCGAGCCATTTGTCCCCCTCCGTCCCTGCGGCCTGTGACCTTCAATGATCTTGGACAGGATCGTTCCTTGCCGGTGCAGCCTGCCGTCGTACTGAGGATATGGGGCCGGACCTGCTGTCGAAGGTGTTGTTGGCCTGGGACCCGCTTAGCCGGCGGAGTCGAAGATGCTGGCGGAGTCAAAGTAAAGGCGGAGACAAGCTCATGCCGCGTACACCCCTGGGCGCGAGGTAGGCGAGGCTCCCGCATGTAGCACCGGGAAGTCGAGTGGGGGTGGGTGCTCTGTCCGGTCTGGCGTCGACATGGCCCGACAGCTTCGCGGTCCGGAGATTTCGTCTTAATGATGGCGAGAATCGCGCCAACCCCTGAATTGTCAGGGGTGGGTTGTTGCGGCCGTATGCGCTGTCCCGATGGGAAGGTACGCGCGGCGGGATGCGATTGGCGCGTCGTAGGCGGTCGCACGACCACGATCGCGCGCTCCTTCCTGAGAGAAGCGGGACGCGTGGCGGGATGGTACTGGCGCGTCATGCGCTGTTCGGCCGCCTGCCACTGGGTGCCTCCAACTATCAGCGCCTACGCTCCCCGATCGTGGGGAGCTGAACCGCTGAGCTCCCACCGGTTGCACTTTCGATCGATTGGAGTGCCATCGGTTGACCTTCCGTCAGCCTGGTGACTCCCCACCGGGTGAGCATGGGTATAAATACATCGGTGCTATGACGTGTTTCTCCCTCATCCCCGGTTGCTCGCCTTGTTCCTGCACATGGTTATCTTCTCACAAGTAGGCCTACTTTTGTTCATCTGCATTTGATGATTGCGTCTATTGACGCTGGTATCAGCGAGCCTTGCTGAACAAAAGGAGGCCTATTTATGAGGACAGGTCGAAGCTTGCTATAGATCAATAGTCCCACTTTCCGATTGTGGGGGGCGCGGGTCGGACCCCCACTGGTCGGGGCTATGAGGTTGTCGCGCGGACTTTGAAGTCGCGGTGGTTTCCCGCGGGTTTGCTGGGGGCAGACTCCGGAGTCTTCGCGTGGACCAGGGATCGGAGGGCTGGATGGTGTCCCGTGGCTCTAGGACGGTGCTTGGATGGCACTGTAGAGCTTGCCCGTCTCCGCACTCTGCCCGCCAGGGGGCGTCCTATCAAGAGGAAGCCAAATCTGCATGCAAACGCACTCCATGGATATTATTTGTGAGATGTTAGGCACGTAAAGTAAAATATCTAGAATGTTAAGAGCGGGGTGCGAAGCTCCCCCCGGTGTGTGAGGCCGAGTCGGAGGCCCGGCTGGACCCCAGAAATATGGGCCGAGGTAGGCGCCAGGTCGTCCTGAGCCATCGAAGTCGAGGTGGTCCCCGTGGCGACGTAGCGAAGTGGTCCTTCGCGGGAGTGTGGCCGAAGTCAGAGCCGAAGTCTCCCTGTGGAAGCGGGGACCTCGCCGAAGTTGCAGCTGAGGTTAGCTGTCCCATGGCCTGCCGCTGCTGCATTGATGGCCCCGAGAATCGCGCCAACACGCACCAGAGGATGCGCCACGTCATGCGACCTGCATTTATTCCCAAGGGAGCAGACGCGTGGCGGAACGCGATTGACGCATCGTGCGCTGTCAGGCTGCCGCACGATCGCGGTCGTGCAACCGTTTCTAACGGGGCATGACGCGTGTCGGTGGCCGCGCTGCTTCGGCTTCAATCGTGGGGAGGCGAATGGTTTGTCTCCCGCCGGTTACATCTATCGGCGGTGCGGGAGGCGAATGGGCTTTAAATATCCCCTGCGGCACCGTGTCCGCGCTCTCCTCCTCACGCCTTCTAACCTCTTTTCCTGTGCCCTATTCTCGTGCCTTCTTTGCCGCCGCGTTGCCCCCGTCGTCGTCTAGTTCCCAGATAGCAATGGCACACGGCAAAGAACACGCTAAGCAAGCCGGCGATAACACCATCTCCCAGCGGTCGTCGCCGCTCGAGGTGAAGTATATGCTCGAGGGGCGTGATTCAACGCTGGTAGACAAATGGTGGGTGGCGACGGAGAAAATGGAAGGTCCGTGCTCCCGCGTTTTGGGCCCGACGCTTGCGACGGAGGAGACGATCCACACCTTACTGCGGGAAGGGAAGCTGTCCGACCGTCGGGAGGTGCGACTGTCGGGCAGCGATGAGACAGAACCGCACCCTGAGAAGTCGGAGGCGATCGTCTTCGTCGCTTACTTTGAAGCCGGACTTCACATCCCGGCCACCATGATTGTCGGCGCCGTCTTGCGAACCTTCGGACTTGAGCTGGTGTAGTTGACCCCGAACGCGATAGCCCGCCTGGCGGTGTACAGCTGGGCCGTGCGTACGGAGGCGTGCTGGCCCAGCGCGTCGCTATTCGCATTTCTTCATGACACACGGTGTCAACCGAAGAAGCGGAAAGACGGGTCGTTTTCTAACTTCAGCTGTGTCAACATCGTCCTGCGGTCGGCATGCGGGAAGATCTTCCCCGCCAACTCGATCCGGGCGAAGTGGGAGCCGAACTGGATGAAGCGATGGTTTTACCACCGTGTGGCGAGCGGTAGCGGCCTCGAGTGCTCGGGCCGGCCGGTAGCATTCAATACCACGCCTGGCACGCGATTGATGACGAGGACAGGCGGAGGGCGCGGAGGCTCGTGGGGATCAGCGCCCGCTTCAACTTGCCGACCTCACCGAGGAGTTCTTCATGTATGGTGTGGCGCCGCTTGCCAATGGATGGCGTATCACAGCTGGGAGCATTCGGCGCGAAAATGTCCGCCCATCCATGTCTTCGCTACCAAGACCCGCCAAACCTCGTAAGTGTTGGTGACGTCTTGCTTTTTTCCTTCAGCATATTGGACTGTCCTATAAACTCCGCCCCTTTCCACCTATAGGGACTTTCCTGGAGGACGTGGAGTGTGCGGTGGGCGTGTTCCTCGGGCCGTATATGGCCAGGGAGCACGACCCACGTGCAGCTGCGACTGCGGAGGCGGAGCTAGGTCGGATAAATCGTGTGTGCGAGGCCCTGAGTATTGAAGTGCCGGAGCGCGCCACTCCGGCCCTGAGCCAACCTAGCCGCCGAGACGATGATGCCAAGGGGAAGGGACTTTCGTCTCGTCGTAGGGCTTTGTCCTCCGCGGCCGCGTCTGGTGCGGTGGCTACCACCGCTCCCGAAAGTACGGCGGACGCCGAATCCGATTCAATGATGTGTGCTGATTTGGACCTGGAAGTGGGTGCGGGGGACGAGGGCGAGGGGTCCCTGAGCAGTTCTAGGAACCAAGAGTGTATCACGGACGATCGGGAGGGAGAAGCCTCGTCGCCCGCGGCGGTCGCTGAGGTGGAGCCACCACCCACGAATGATGCTAGGGCAGAGTCTTCGCCTGTGGAGGTTGCTGGAGCGGAGCCCCCGTCCATGGTGGTTATCAAGGCGGGGTCCTCGCCTTATTCCCCCAAGGCGAAGCGGCCATGCGTGCGATCACCTACTTGCCCAAAGGGGAGGCTCGCTGTGGCGGCCAAGGTCGGGAGACTATGGAACTCTGATTCCGACACTGAGGCCCCTAGGCCCAAGGTCCCCAAGGCTCCCTCCGGGTTGCGCGACGGGGTCGAATCTGTCGAATCGTGCCCCACTGGAGGTCGCCCAACCAGGAGGGCCGACTTCGTCAGGGGACGCCGGCATCCTTGCGATTCCCTCTGGGGCTGAGGGGACACTCCGGTAGAGTCCACCGGCTGATGCCGCAGATAAATCCACCTTCCTTGGCATAATCTTGTGGTGCGCTTGTGGGTGTCTAATCACTATGTTCCTTTGCAGCAGCACACCTCCCTGAGCACGGACAACCTTCGGGACGCGGGGACGTTCCTTTGGGAGGGTGAGAGATCATGTGGAGATGATCCCATGTTTGTGATGAGTATTTGATCCTTGTTTGAAAGAAATTGAGTTTGTTTTGGGCTTTTTATGCGAAGTCTTAGCCCTGGCAGATGTCCAAGTCATGTACGACTTTCTCCTGGACCGTACGACCATGTTTGAAGCGGTCGGAACGAGATTGGAAGGCGTACGACCGTTTTGAGACTGATCGGAAGTCGTTCGGGTCCCGTACGACCACTCTGCGGCTCTCTCCGCAAATTTGGGCGTGGTCGGAAGTCGGTAGAGGTCACGACCACGGCGTGGCGTGTCGACCACATTTGGTCGTGGTCGAAGGCTCTCGGGTGGCGTCGACCACGTTGCCGAGTATCGGGTTGCGGTCGAGCGGCGTACGAGTGATCGGAAGCTTTTACGACCACGTTACGGCTCCCTCGGGAGATTTGGCTGTGGTCGAAAGTCTCCCGGGTCAGTTTCGACCACGTTGGTCGCGGTCGGCGATCAGCGCTAGGACGTGGTCGGTAGTCGTGGCTAGGGTCTACGACCACGTTGTATCGCCTGGCGTTCGACCACGTTATGCGGTGCAACCACGTTGTGGCAGTCGGATTCGACCACGCGGTCGGCAAACCGACCGTGGTCATACGCGTGCAATCAAACCGGTCGTATATGCTCGTGGAGTGTCCGATTATGGTGGGAATCGGTCGGTTGGGTTCCTTGTGATGTTGTGGACCTTGTGGATTGGTAGGTTCACCATTTTGACAAGGTTTGGTTAAGTCTAATTTCTGTGGAAAAGAGATTTGAGCTCTGTGGCTGGGTGAGTGTCATTTTATGTGTGGATCAGTGCTGTGTGATGCTCTTGTTGTTTGTGATGGTTGCAGGTACTGGGAGACAAGTCTTGGTGAGGCTTTGGAGAGGTCGGGACTAGACATGGGAGATGTTGAGGTCCGTAACGACGTGGAAGCCAAGAGGACGTGGTCTTGCCGGTGGCCTAACCTCATGGATGCAAGAAGGCAGGAGGAAGCTTCCGGAAGGCGAGGGAGGGCATTTTGGAGAAATGCCAAAGTCTGCAAAGGGAAGCTGTGTCCTCTGGGAAAGCGCTGTGACCACTGGAGAGTTGGTGGTGCAAACGGGCAAAGTGTTAGGCCGTTGCCTGAGAGGAATGGGTAAAGCACTGGAGGCCTGCAAAGCGCCGCTGCCACTCTGTAAACGGGTTGTCGTGTGGAGACCCGTTAGTGAGAGTATAAATAGAGGAGAGAACTCAAAGCGAGTTGAGGTTGTCCCCCGAGAGCTCTGAGCTTTATTGTTCTATTGTGTGAGTTGCCTCTGGGTAGAGCATGAATGCTCATGTACCTCCGATGGAGTGGCTGTAGAAACCTCCATGATCAATAGAAAAGATTGGATTCATCTCTCTGTATCTTCTGAGTATTTTGTTCTTGAGATGTTTTGTTTGATCTGTTTGCCCTCTCTGTGTTCTTTTGATCATTTGTGTTTCCATTGAGAATTGGCTTGCCTTGAGTTGCTCAGAACTGGGAAAGAGTATTAAGACCATCTGGCCATTTCTTTCCCAAGAGCAAAGTCGAAAACGGAGAAGTTTCCTTCACTCTCGGTCTTAGCCTCAGTTCTCTGCTTTCATTTTACTGGTTTGTTCTAGCCGACCATTGCAAAGACTCTGGTGGTTCTTGGTAAATCCACTTCTAGAGATCACATCCTTGCTAAGTTTAAAGTCTCATGCGCTTTGGATATCTATTTCAAAAGTTCTCTAAATTCTCGCGTTGCGGTCGTGCGCCCGACAACAGAGTATATAATGTGCGGTGTCTATTTTCGTTCTTTCGACCATCGGTCTGATTCTCTCGAGTGAGTTCGATCACAGCCGCAACTTCTTCTCGCCTCTCTGCTTTCTCGAGTGTTCGACCACTTTATCGGCTATCGATCACAGCCTCGGGTGTGTCCTCGATCACGGCAAAGATTTCTTTTGAAGCCGCTGGTCTTCTCGGTCGGTCGACTGTGGCTCTGCTCTGATTTGGTTTAGACCACTCGGTTCTTTTCTTCAGTAGGGTGATTCGATCACGGCAAAGACACTCTCTATTTTCGGCTTTCGACCATGGCCGATGTTCTCTGATTTATTTGGTTTTTCGACCGTGACTGTGTCTCTCTCAGAGGTCGCTTCGACCTCGACTGGTTAGTCTTCTGTTGGGGATCTCGACTAACAGCTTTTGAGGTTTCAGTGCATTTCGACCACGCCTTTTCTCCAGTGGCTGGTCTATTCTGCCTTTTCGACCACAGCTTTTACTCTATGATTTTCTTGGTCTTAGAAGAAGTCCCTCGGTGTCTCTCTGTTCTGTTGTGGGCAATCAATCTTCTTATTCATAGCTTTTAGCTATTGGAGAGAAGATAGGATTGATCTTTTACGAGAATTTTATTTGGGCACCATTCACCACCCCCCTCTGTTGTCATTTCGGTCCTTCAATTGGTATCAGAGCCGGTTAGCTCTTCTTCATAGATCTTAACCGGTCTCAAAGAGCCATGGAAACAGATAAGTATTCCACCAAGCCGCCCATCTTTGATGGCCTGGATTACCCCTTCTGGAAAAGCCGAATGGAAACATACATCCAGGCTCAGGGGTATGCCATCTGGCGGAAGGTGAAGGTCAGATTTGCTGTTCCTGCCGATGAAGACATCAATGTGGCGAATATGCCCGATGTTAAGGCTAATGCAAAGGCAAGGAACATCATTATACAAGGCTTGAGTAGAAGCGAATTTGATCGCATCTCTCACCTGTCGTCCGCTTTCGACATCTGGGTGACCCTCAATGCATACCATGAGGGCACCACCCAGATCAAGACGGTTCGACAGGACTAGTTCAAGCGCGAATACAGCAAATTCGAGATGCTTGCTGGTGAGTCTCTTGACGAGTGCTTCTCACGCTTTCACGAAATTTTGAGCAACCTCCGAGCGGTCGGTCTTACACACTCCGACTCGGATAACGCTCGACAGATGCTTTCTGCACTCAATCTTCGTGTTTGGGAGATGAAGGTGACTACCATCAAGGAATCCACGGACCTCTCGACCCTGACTCTTAACACGCTTTACTCGCGCCTCAAGACTCACGAGATTGACATAGTCTCTCATCGGTCGAAGTCACAATCGATGGCCTTAGTCACAGATCCCACTTCTGGTCTTTCTTCTGAGTCTTCTTGCGGATTCTCCCTTGCTGCTCTATGTGACGTAACTGATGATCAGTTAGAGCAGCTTACGGATGAGCAGCTAGCCCTCCTAGCGCGGAGATTTTCTCATGCTTACAAGAGGAGGAGGGACGGAAAGAGAGGACGACCCGTGATTTGCTTCGAGTGTGGTGGCCCCAACCACATCCGAGCAAACTGCCCCAAGATGGGGAAGGGCAAAGGCGACTACGGCGGTTCGGGCAAGAACGACTACACCGACAAGAACCGCAACACAAAGCCCTCAGCACCTGTCCAAGGCAAGAAGAAGTTCCGCAACCTTGGGAAGGCGAAGAAGCTCTTCCACCGCGTCCTCACCGCCTTCGACGACCTCGACCTCAGCGAGGTGGAGGGATGGAGCGACGACGACGGGACGGGTGATCAAGATTCCAAGGACGACGCCAACTTCTCCGGCATGTGCTTCATGGCCCTCGAGGCGGCCGAGCGACAATGTGTACTCGACTCCTGACGAGGTATGCCCCACCCACGACCAGC
Source organism: Bonia amplexicaulis (assembly GCA_036346245.1). NCBI lineage: Eukaryota > Viridiplantae > Streptophyta > Magnoliopsida > Poales > Poaceae > Bonia > Bonia amplexicaulis. The sequence continues at coordinate 12,938,306 of CM070760.1, forward strand.
TCAATCATGCTTTTCTTAAGCTAGGTGGTTTTCGTGCTAGAGCTAGGGCTAGGTGTACTGAGTTAGAGAAGGAAGTAGATAGACTATCACGGGAGCTTACTTCACTTACATCTGCTCCCTCCTGTGATGATTGTGATACATGTTGTGCTTTGTTGGGTGACATGGAGAAACTAAGGACCTCGCATGATAGTATGTCCTCCGAGCTTGATATTGTTAAGGTGGAGAATGTTAGTCTGCTTGCTGAGTTAGAGTTGAGTAGGATGGCTGTTACCCTACTTACTACTGATGAGACTACTTCTCCCACCTCATGTGAGGATAAGGATATTGCTGCTAGAGGACCTTCGCCATGCTTCTTGATCTCGCCCGAGTCCCGTAAAATTGCAATAACTTAAACATGAACTTAAAACGGGCAGATCATAAAATTGCAGAATTACAAACTTTTCTTCTTGAGCCTATTGCTTCATGTGTGAATTGTCCTAAGCTTACTGCCGAACTTAAATCTGTCTTCAAACAGTTTCAAGATATGATTGATCATGATAGGAAGTTGGCTCAGTTTGCTTCTAAGGACCCTGTTAGCTCACCATGCATTAATTGTAACAAACTAAAATCTGACTTGATTGCATTGGATGAGAAATGTGTGAAGCTAACTAAGGACCTTCTAGAGAAGCCACCTTGTGCTTGTAATGTGATTGTGGTGAAGGGGGAGAAGCCCCCGGGTAAGGTAGAGACACCTAGGGACGCGAACCAACCTGCTAGCAGTAGGACTGTCCCCTTAGAGTCGGCTGTGCGTGCACAAGCCATTCTTTCCTCTACTGTTGGTTCTTCTTACGCCCCGCACCTTCTCGGTGTCTCTTCTTCCCCGCTCTTCTTGCGCCTCTCTTTTCGGGAGTGTCAGTACCTTATGAACACTCTCGAGAGATTTGTGGGAGGCAAGAAGAAGCTTAATCTTATTCTAGACAAATCGAATATTTGCAAATTCAATCAAGGTCTAGGATATGATTTCTATGAGGACAGAAGGAAGCATCCACCTGCCGTGCTCAGACCCATAGCACTAGGTGTGATCGAGACTAAGCCCAGGACCGAGAAGGTCAAATTCAAGTCAGCGGGCTTTGTCCAAGGGATTTCTGACAATAAGGTGATTCCACCTGTTGCTTCAGCCTCTCAGAAGGCGAAGCCCCATCATGCTACTTCTACCTCTCAGAAGGTGAAGTATCATTGTACCTTCTGTCAGAAGGATGGACACCAGATCGATCGATGCTTCAAGCGCGCCAAGAACGTGCAGAGAGACCGTGCTGCAGCTCTTAGGCGCATTCAGGGTCAGCCCCAGACCTTGAGTGCACCTAAGACCAACACGAGGTCTAGGTTTACTTCAAGTATGTCTGATGGTTTTGGGCAGCATTGAGGACTTGGTTTTTCCGAGTTTTCTGGTTTTCATCCTCATGCTCCCTTCGGTCGTGACTTCCGCCGTCCTAAGGGTAGATCTCGTTTCCCCGAGATGGCTACCCGCGGCGAGATCGTGTTTGCTTGGTGCTTCACTCGCCTCCGTAGCGATCCGATCCAAAGAATAGCTTCAAGTCTGTTCACAGACCTTCTGCTTCTTTGAGCGACGGAGAGCGCAGGGTAGTTAGAGGTTAGTTGTGTGTGACTACTTCTTCTGCTCGACGTGTGACTCAGTATTGGGTTCCAAAATCTATTTTGATTTATCCCAGTACTGAAACTTTGCTCTCTTGTTGACTTAGGCTCGCCGGGCAGGGAAGGGAAAGGTTTGGCTCGTAGACTCCGGGTGTTCACGACACATGACCGGAGATTCCCGTTGGTTTTCTTCCCTTGCCGTGCTCCGTGTGATGAGACGATCACCTTCGAGATGCTTCATCCGGGCCATCGCCAAAGGTGCAAGTCTTGCGTTAATGATTCTTTCATTTTGAAAGATGTTGCCTTGGTTAGTAAGTCGCAAAGATAATTTGCTTTCCGCTTCTCACCATCGATGACAGCTTTGAGGTGTGTTTTAAGAAAACAATTGCAAAATTCTTGATTCTTCTGTAGTCCGGTTTATGGATTTCTCGCTTTGGGAGGATCTTTCGTGCTGATTTTTCTGAGTCTTCTGGTGATCCTCTCTGGTGTTTAGTTGCTTCTGAGTCCCGTGACCTTTCCTTCTGGCATAGGAGACTTGGTCATATTGGATTTGATCATTTGACTCGAGTTAGCGGCCACGATCTCATTCGTGGTCCGCCAAAACTCAAGATAGTCAAAGATCTTGTTTGCGCTCCATGCCGGCACGGCAAGATGATTACCGCTTCTCATCCTCCCACACGATTACTATGACCGATGCACCGACAATGCTCCATATGGACACGGTTGGACCAGCTCGAGTGCAGTCAGCAGGAGGGAAGTGGTATGTTCTCGTCGTGGTTGATGACTTCTCGAGGTACTCTTGAGTGTTTTTCTTAGCCTCGAAGGATGAGACGTTTTCACATTTTCGAGGTCTTTTTAGTAGGATTTCTGTTGAGCTTCCAGGTGCCTTGCGAGCGATCCGCAGTGACAATGGCACGGAGTTCAAGAACTCCTACTTTGAGAGGTTCTGTGATGAGACAGGTGTAGAGCACCGCCTCTCTTCTCCGCACGTCCCACGCCAGAATGGCGTCATGGAGAGGAAGAACGTACCTTGGTCGAGATGGCGGTGACAATGCTCGATGAGTACTCTACACCTAGGAAGTTTTGGTGAGGCTATAGCCACCGCGTGCCATGTTTGAATGAGTTTTCTCGGGGCACACTTGCACCGCACCTCTTCTTAGAGAGATATGGGCGAAAGCCCAGTGTTTCTCATTTTCGTGTGTTTGGTTACAAGTGCTTCATTCTGAAGTCTAGGAACCTAGATAAGTTTGAGTCACGTTCTTGTGATAGACTCTTTCTAGGCAACTCGACTTCTTCACGGGCCTATAGGGTCTGGAACTACGAGTCTAGTAAAATGGTAGAGACCTGTGAGGTGACTTTCGATGAGGCCAGTCCGGGGACTAGGCCCGACATCTCAGGTTCTTTAGAGCAGTCCGAGACCATCTTCGTGGATGATAAGGACGATGGAGACGAGGGTTGTCTACCTGACCCGGTCCCTCATTCACCCCTTGAGGTGCCTTCTTCCACCGCACCTCAAGGTGATCAGCCCATGCCTTCTGCTTCTTCTGGAGCTAGTGGCTCTGTTCCTACCCCGTCAGCTCACGAGGTAGATGCCACTTCTTCTTCTCATCCTGGACCTCCTAGACATATACAAAAATCTCATCCTTCAGAGCAGATCATTGGAGACCTTTTTGAGCGAGTTACTCGCTCAAAATCTGGCATGTCACTCTTTTGTCTCCATTCTGCCTTTGTTGCCTCCTTCGAGCCCAAAGGCGTTTGTCATGCTTTATCTGACGAGTCTTGGATCAATGCCATGCATGAGGAGCTGGAGAGTTTCGAAAGAAACAAGGTCTGGACACTTGTTGAGCCCCCTCGAGATCACAATATCATTGGAACCAAATGGGTGTTCAAGAACAAGCAAAGTGAGGATGGGGTAGTCATTCGAAACAAGGCTATACTGGTTGCACAGGTGTACTCCCAGGTTGAGGGTCTGGATTTCGAGGAGACTTTTGCCCCTGTAGCTAGACTTGAGGCCATTAGAATTCTGCTTGCCTTTGCAGCTTCTAAGGGTTTCAAGCGCTACCAGATGGATGTCAAGAGTGCCTTTCTCAATGGCTTCATTGATGAAGAAGTCTATATCAGACAGCCTCCAGGTTTCGAGAACCCCAAATACCCTAATCATGTCTACAAGCTTTCCAAAGCGTTGTATGGACTTAAGCAGGCCCCTAGAGCTTGGTATGAGAGGCTTAAGTCCTATCTTTTGAGGTATGATTTCGAGATGGGTAAATTGACAAGACCATGTTCATTCACGGGCATAATGACATTCGCCGCCCAAATTTATGTCGATGACATTATCTTTGGCGCTCTTCTCATGCTCTAGTTTCACGCTTCTCGGATGTCATGAGCACCGAGTTTGAGATGAGCATGATGGGTGAGTTGACTTTCTTCCTTGGCTTCCAAATCAAGCAGACTCGGGAGGGTACTTTCTTGCATCAAGGCAAGTATACTCGTGACCTCCTGAGATGCTTCGACATGAGTGATGGAAAGCCGGTGTCAACTCCGATGGCTTCTACAGCCGTACTTGACCCAGATGAGGACGGCGAGCCAGTTGATCACAAGGAGTTCAAAAGTATGATTGGCTCTCTCTTGTACCTCACTGCCTCGAGACCGGACATACACTTTTCTGTGTGTCTATGTGCTCGGTTTCAGGCTTCTCCTCGCGTGTCTCATCGCCAGGCAGTGAAGCGCATCTTTCGGTACCTTCGAGCTACCATTGACTATGGTATCTGGTACTCTTCCTCCTCCTGCTCATCTCTTAGAGCCTTTTCGGATGCGACTTTCTTGGTCAGAGGATAGATAGGAAGAGCACTTCGATACCGCCACCATTGGCACTTCTCTCATTTCCTGGTCTTCGAGGAAGCAGTCCGGTGTTGCACAGTCCACCGCCGAGGCCGAGTACGTTGCTGTAGCCAAGTGCTTTGGATGATCTCGACTCTGCGGGACTTTGGGTTAACTATCGATCGTGTTCTGCTCTTTTGCGATAACACGTCTGCGATTAGCATTGCTAAGAACCCAGTGCAGCACTCTCGGACCAAGCACATCGATATCAGATATCATTTTCGTCGAGACCATGTAGAGAAGGGTGACATCTGCTTCAGTTTGTGGAGAGTGACCATCAGTTGGCTGATATCTTCACCAAGCCTCTGGATAGCACGAGGTTTTCAGCTCTACGGGGAGAGCTTGGGGTGGTTTGTCCTTATGGACTGTTGTGAGGGGAGCTTTGGGCTTCTTGCTTTATAATTCTAATTATGCTTCGTCCCTCATCGTTGCATTGCATCTGCGGGTGCATTGGGTTTAGTCCTTCCAAAGATAGGTTAGAGTGTGTCTCTTCTTGAGTTGCTTAGACTTCTTACTCTTATCTTGTGCTTCCGTGATAGCTGGTTCTTATCTCACTAGGTTGAGCTCACTCACTTCTTGTAGGTTCTAGCGGGGTTGGGCCACCCTGCAGATGCAGTGCGTGTTTGCTCTCTAGTGTGTGTTTTCCTGTCAGCTGATAGTCCTGGAGTCATATGGGGTAGATGAGAGTCAGTCTAAGTCATTAGTTTTCTATCTTATCTATGCTTTAAGGATCGCCTTCTTGATTTATTTGCCGACTTCTCTTATTTATTGCTTTGGTTGGGGGAGTTCGGTTGGAAGCTTCGAGCCTAATATTGACATAACTCAACTTGAACTAAATGTTGCATTACATGTTGAGGGGAGTGGATTTTCTGATTTGCATAATATTTTAGCCGCATGAAGCCTTGATTATTATCCGCTCATGACATGAGTTCATTTATATTACATCTTGCCATGATTTGTGCTTCATTGCTAAATTGATCATGACTTTATATGTGTAGTCAAGTCCTTGCCATGATAGGTTAATTAAAATGCTCAATTTGATCTAATTCATGTCATGTTAATATTTGAGACTAGTCAGCTTTTAGTTATCTTCTTATGATTCATGCCATGTCAAATAGGCTGAGTTGAGTCTTGAATCCTTGTTGAGCGATAGATTGAGCTATATTAGTTTCTTGATGGCACATAAGTTAGTACAACTGCTGAAAAGCAAAAGATCTCTTTTGTGCGAAAAAACTGATCCCACCAATTCTTTCTCATTAGACGGCTTGCCATTGCACAAGGCATGAACTCAGGGAAGTTTTGGATGACCAAGATCATCTTCTTAAGCTTATTGCTTGAAGTGGTCGCATAAGGCTTGAGGTCTAGCACTTGACTAAACAAAAATGGTTGGAAACAATCATGTGATTTCCAAAGTAAAACTATGTCAATTGTGCTCAATTGCTAAAGTTTCAAGTGTACTTAAACAAATGTATCATTCTTGAACTGGTAGCACTCTAATTGACTCAACACTAGCTTCTCGGTTCCATTTAGCTTATTGACATGACCTACATCATTTGTGGATACCTCTAGTTAGACTAAAATCATGTTTTGACTTGACTTGCTAAGCACTTCAACTAAAATTCAGATTATACCTTATTTGGCTTAGCTTCTCTTTACATACATAGTCATGATCTTGATAGCATACTTGTATGTTGTGGCTTGGTGTAATACATTCTGGTCATGTTGGATAATTCTCATGGCTCTGCATGCTTAGACTAATCAAATCAGCCATTTCATCCATCATCATAACTTATTCTCTCTCTTGCTTCTTGATGTGTTTATTGCCAAAAGGGGGAGAATAGATTGGAGAAAAAGAAAATTATTTCATTTTGGGATCTTTCCAGAGCTTTGGAGATCAATTTGCTCTTTATTCTATTGCTCAAGTATTCGTTCTGTCGACATGGTCATTATTTCATTTTCTCTCTTTGGACCATGTCGGCTTCTACAAACTCAACTTCACATTTTTCGGTGTTTGTCAATATACTCATCAAGGGGGAGATTGAGAGATCATGTGGAGATGATCACATCTTTGTGATGAGTATTTGACCCTTGTTTGAGGGAAATTGAGTTTGTTTTGGGCTTTTACTGCAAAGTCGTAGCTATGGCCGAAGTCAAAGACGCGTACGACCGCTTTCGACCACGTTTTGTAGTGATCGGAAGTGGTTACGACCGCGTTGGTGCAATTCGGGAACCGATCAAACGGCGTTCGACCACGTTGTGCATGGTCGGAAGTCTATCGGGTGATCTACGACCATGCTGCGGCATTCTCGGCTGTAACATCCTGAAAAGTTAAACTTTGGATTAAAAAAATTTCTTGCATTAGTTGCTGATATTTTGATTTGAATTTGACTTTTAAAGTATTTCTTAAATAAAGGATGAGGTTCCAGGTGGGCAAAAGAAATGAAACAATAGGGAATAAAAATTTTAAATGGAGAATCTGAAAAGGTGATCCAGTGCCAAATGAATATAGTGGGTCTTAAAATTTTTTTAGAATAATAATATGGTTAAGTTTTGATAAAGAAATGAGAGGAGGAAATAATATATATATATATATATATATATATATATATATATATATGCAAATATATCTATATGGATTTATGGAAAATAGAAATAACATAAAGGGTTTTTAATGAAGAAATAGATGCAAACAAGCTCCCATAAAATTAGGATTAAAATATATATATGCATATATATGAAAACACATATAAAAGGAAGAAATTAAATAAAGAAGTAAAGAAAAAAAGGGGTCACCACCGACCCGCCCAACCAACCCCTGCCCAACCTCACACAGACCCCCAACAGACTGCTTTTTCTTCCCGCCCTCCTCCTCGCTGTCTTTTCCTGCCACACTCCCCTCGCCAAGACTCACCCGCCTCATGCTACGCCGCCGCCGCCTGTGCTTTGGACAACAGATCTCCCCGCCGGACAATGAGCGCCGTCTTGTCCGAAGCGCCACCAGCCAGCGCCTCTTTTCCCAGCGCCGCCGCCACTCCTGCCAGCGCTCGGCGCTTTTCCTCCGCGTGGCATCCATGCGCTGCCGTCGCCGCGGTTTCTCCCCAAACCGCCACGCATGCGCCACCGCCTACTCGCCCGCCTCGCCCGCTCGCCGCCGCCGAAAGACCGCGACGGGAGGCACTCGATGCCGTCTCTCCCCGCGCGCCCTTAAGACCTTCCCCGAGCCCCATTGTCCTCCCCACACCCTCATCTCCCTCCCCTGCCAAGCAATTGCGCTCCAATAGCCCGAACCACCGCCGGCCCGAGCTTCTTCCTCGGCCCGCCATCTTCCTCCCACCACTCACGCCCCTAGAACCAAATCCTAAGCTCCTACACCATCTCCAGGACCCCACGCACCCATCCCCGCCTTCCTCACTCCTCCCACCGGCCGTACTCACGGCACCGGAGACCCCTTGACCGCCACAGTGCCATGTGACCCACCTCCCAGATCCTCGGCCTCCACCGCCTCCGTCATCAGCTTCCCCGTGACCCCTGCGACGCATTTCCGGCTTCGACCGAGCCTCTTCGGCCACCCATCGCCGCCGACGTCACCACCATCGCCGGCCTCTGCCACCGCTACCCAGCCGCTTCCCCGAGCCACCTCAAAAGAATATATCGCCCTTAAGGGGTAGGCAAAGCCTCCCCCGACCCCTTGGCTAGCGCAGCCAACTCTCTTCCCCCGAACTCCCTACCACGCGTGCTCGAGCCCCGGCCCGCAGCCAGCCAGTTGAGTTTTCTGCGTTTATTCAGCGACAAGTGGGCCCCACCGTCACCGCAATGACCGAGAGGTCACGACAGACGGGTCCCACCTGTCAGGCAGGCCACTGACAAGTGGGTCCACTGCCCGATGGGACCCACCCGTCAGTGACTGCTGGAGGGCTGAGTCACTACCATGCGGGCCCCACTGGTCAGCGACCGCCACCCGTCAGCGCCTGCGTGGGTGGCTCACTGTCGGTGGACCCCACCTGTCAGAGTTTAATAATTTTAGGAATTTATTTAAACTGAGAACTTTGAAATGTTATAACTTCTTCATTTTAACTCCAAATCGAGTGAGACAAATTTCTAAATTCGTCTAAATTCAAGATCTATCCAATGGAACTGAAATCATAATTTTTAGAGTTCATTTGAATTTCTGGTGTTATTTGGATTGATTTGTTGCTTTCTTTTTATGCAAATTTTCGCACCCGGTTAAAATAGCGTACGAGGCACAAGAAGAGGAACCAGAGGCAGCAGCAGACCCCAACACCCAACTCCAAGAACCTTGTGACCAAGATGAGTTACCACTTTGACCATATTGAACCCAGATTTATGCAAATTATTTCCTTTTAAATTATCCATGTGCATGCTTTATTTCATGTGCTATATATGTTCAGATTTTCAGAATGTAGTTATACACCTAATAATATGCTTGCTAGTATTACCCGTTGAGACATTTTGATATATGTGAACCTTGTCGCTGTAGTAAAACTAGTATAAAATAGATTTCTCCAATTAGAGTATAATGTAGCGAATTGATTAGTCATGCTAGTTAACGGGGACACTTAGTTGTTCCAAAAACTCTCACATGCAATATGAAAAATGATTTGGGCAGTCAGGGTTGGACTAACTGGTGAAATATTTGGAACTATTATTTTATGTCCCAAAAATCCCCAAATTTGCTTAGTATCTGGGTGGATGATTTGGGGGCTGGTATGTGGTGCGGTGGGAGCACAAAAATTATGGAATATGGTAGAACCACCCAGATAGCTCTAAGGACCGAATCTTGTCATGTTAGCCCGTGTAAAACAGTACAATCACATGTCTGTAAAATACAACTTGACTAAGTAGCGGTATCGAAACTAAAGGATGGCGCGTAGGCTACGATAGCAGAAAACAAAACTTTTCTACCGCGCACACAAGGACATCATGCTTAAGGAGGGATCATGGATCGTTACCACTAGACGCGCAGCGCAGCGGAAGAAGAGTTGGAGAAGCTGATCCAACCACGCGCGTCGAGGTTGATGAGGACATCACTTCTTCGGATATACACAACACTCCTCCACATGATATTCAAGGACCAATCACTAGAGCTCGCGCCCGACAATTGAATTTACATGTGAGCTCGTTCCTAAGTACTTCTTTTGGTTCATTTGAGAATCGATTGCTACCTAATGATTTAATTATGATTAGGAACCATGGAGAGGATCAAGAAGTACTTGGAGAAGGGCTACGAGGCGCACAAGTCCAGCAAGGGCGGACGAATCATGTTGGATGTCCAACTCAAACCGACTTCGAATCCAATTCGGAGTCCAGGACCAGGTTGCACTAAAGCGGACGCCCAGATCGCATCCGACTCCGCTTTGGACGTTCCACATATGTATGGAAAGCTGAGAAGATAACATTTCCAATGGATCTGGTCTCATATCAAAATTCCTTCTGAGTCAACGGGAATCGTCGAAACAAGTGGACGTCCAGAATCTGTCAGGTGCTGCGACACCGTCTTTTGGGCCGCTCGGCTTTGTATCGTGTTGAGTCCATTAAGACGCGTCCAGGGTTTGCACGCCTTACTCCTTTATATACAGCCACCACCCCACCATTAGGGTTGGGTTTTGCTTAGATTAATTCTGTCTTTGAACAGTTTCACGACATCGGTTTGTGAAACCCCAATTTTGAGTGCTTCATCAATATATCTGCAATTTGGTTGTGTTCTTCCTTGTTCTTGCTTGTGTTATTCGATTCGCAGCGAGGATTAGCCTTCTTGGCAAGGTCAACCGGCAGCGCACGGTTGATAACCTGAGGAGACGTGGTGCTGCGATTGCGGGGTTCGGAACGTGTCGTTCGGAAGCCGGATCGATTTGTGTCGCGCCTCCACCAAATCGAACATACCCAGAACCTGTTGGAAGATCGGGACCCGTTCCCATCAAGTGGTAATCGAGCTTGGTGTTCCTCCATTCGAGTTACCCCTCCTTTGTTATTTTCGGTTTCGTCCTAGAGTCCATGAAAAGCCCTACAAAAATTGTAGTCATAGGTTGTTTCTGTCCTAGATCTCGCTTAGCCTTTGCACAAGTTGATTCCGAGTCCGTAGTGTTGAGTTTGTGTCCTTAGTCGAGTTGTGTTGCTGGTTTAGATCGTGTTTTGTTTGAGTTGTTTTCCTTCCGCTACCACCCTTCAAACCCTAGCCGTCACGCATCGCGTTTCCACCCTCTGCTTTTGTTTTCCCACCCATATCCCACCCTCTGTTAACCCTCTGTTTCCATCCATCCATCACGCCTCGTGATCACACCGCATCATCCCCACCTTTCCCGAGCTTCCGCCACCGATTCCACAAATTCCCTCCACCCGATCTTCGCTTTGAGCTCCACAAAGAACCATAACTTGGAGGTCCATCTTCAAACGGCCATAACTTTCGTGATCTGAACTCGAAATCGCTTGCTTTTTTTTGAAATTGGGTGAAATTAAATTTTACATCCGAAACTCCCACTTTGTTGGGTTCGGAATTTATTTTCCGAAATTCGGCCTGAAAGTTGAGTACCAGCTCCAAATTGAATCACCGAATTTACTGACACATTCATTATTTTCAGAGGCCACCCTTACATCCGATTGAGTTGCAACTTTGTGTGGTTCCTATTTCGTGCTCGCTCTGTGAAAAAGTATAAAAATACAAAAGAGAAATTTCGGCTATAGTAGAGAGGAGAGAGAGTGCTTTCCGTGGCCGCAACAAAAAAAAGAAAAGAAAAGAAAAGAAAAAAAAAACCTGACAGAGCACAGTTTAGGGTGCCAACAATTTATTTGTTTTGTGCTTATGCTGAATTGAGCTTCTCAGTGCCTGACCATCTTTGTTCTTTGTCGTTGCTTTCATAATCTGTTTGACTCCTTGTTCATCATCTCATACATGATATAGGACACATTTAAACCAAAGAACTAGGACCATACTTTGGACATTTATTCAGCATTACTATCTGTTATTGATTTGTGTTCCATGACATATTTGGCCTTCCAAACTCCATATATCTACTACGATAGCACGCTTTGACCTTGCAATCGCACCCACGCCGACAAGGTATCACGAACCGCCCATCGGTTGTACCACCACGCTTTGGTAAGCACACTTGTAAGAGCTTGGTAAGCCACTTCCTTTGGGTTCCACTTCCTTCCTTTGTAGTTGATAGGGATCATCCTTTTGTTTTCCTGTATTTCCACCAACCATGGCAGAAACGAAGAGGACGGGACACCGGTCGATTTCAACGAGTGTGTTAGTCGAGGCCGCCTACAAGTCTGCGCCGACAAACAAAACGCTTCCTCACCGATATCGGCGAGATTGGACACCATCGTCGCCGCCATTACCCGCTTGAACACCACGGAAGGCATTGAGCGGGTGGAGCGGCGGATGGTGACCTCACCGGTCGGATGGACACATTGAGGCACGCCACCACCGTCAATGACGGCCATCATCATGATGACGCCACGTAGTATGATGCGATGGCAACATTGATCGGCGGGCGACACAAGATGCACGACTACGCCGTCGTCTTCAAAGAAACCGTCATGGTATGGGAGGTAATAACCGAACCGTCATGGTAACGACGACCCTTTGCTAAAGTCAAGTTTACCATTCCATCTTTTTCGGTCTTTATGATGCTGAAATATATCTTGATTGGGAGATGACGGTGAGCGAAGTTTAACTCTCACTTAGTTCCCGAGCAACATAGAGTTAGACAAGCTACTAGTGAGTTTAAGGACTTTGCTATTATCTGGTGGAATGAACTAAGTACCATGCGCTTACAACCTGATACATGGGAGCGCTTAAAAGAAGCTATGCGTAATCGCTTTGTTCCTCCCTCATATAAACTTGAATTGAGAAAAAATTGCAGCGCTTAGAACAAGGTGATAGTTCTGTTCAAGACTATTATGCCGAGCTTCAAAAGGGTATGGTGCGTTGTGGGGTTGTTGAGGACACGGAGGATAAGATTTGTCGTTTCTACGGGGTTACTGGCGTGAAATTCGTGACATTGTTGATTATAAAGAATTTACTATCACAACCGCTTGTTCCACCTTGCTATGCTTGCAGAGAAAGAATTGCGAGGACGCACGTAATCAACTAAGGCACGCACCGGACGACCCTTCTACACCCCGCGAACGACTACATCGACGGGACTGCCCAAGTCTTCTTCGAGTTTTCGTTCTCCTCCACCACCGTGAACAACATGGCAGCAGCGCCATCAAGTCACTTTCCACGACACGCCTTGCATTCTTCAAAAATTCTTTGCGGGGTCCGGACAAGAGTTCTTCTTCCGTGGCTTCAACGGGCGCTCCTCCGGCATTCATTGCCACCGCTGTCATGGACTTGGTCATGTGCGTAAGAATTGCCCTAGCCAACGGGCATACATCGCCACGTAAGATGGAGGCTACATCAGCGCCGGATATCGAGGAGGATGATGATGTTGTCGCCATCACGCATCGACAATGGCGGTGGTGATGACGACCTCGTCCTTGGTGGGCGCCCACACGACGCTTCTGGAGCATCATTGTGTAGCGAGTCCTCGACGCAGTACAACAACCCGATAAACTTCAACGCCATAATTTGTTTCGACCTTCTTTGCAATCAAGAACCGCGTGCACGTGTCATCATTGATGGAGGAAGTTGCAACAACTTGGTGAGTTCGATTTGGTCAAGAAGCTTGGCTTGACCACGCGACCGCATCCACATCCATACCATATTCAATGGTTAAATGACTCGAAAAGCTAAGGTAACACAAACATGCCGAGTCCATTTTTCCATTGGTGCTTATGTTGATCATGTTGATTGTGATGTGGTTCCCATGCAAGCATGCTCTCTTTTATTGGGTCGACCTTGGGAATTTGATAATGATGCTTTACACCATGGTAGTAGTAACACATACACTTTTATGCATAAGGAAAGAAAGTTACTTTATCGCCTTTGATCCCAAATGAGATTATAGAGGCCGATAGGGCGAGAGCTGCTGCTGCTAATGATCCAAAGGAACATGATAAAACGGAAAAACAGCAAGTACTCCATTTGAAAAATTCTGTTATGCTTGCCACAAAATCAGACCTTGCTGCAATTGATGATGTTAATGATACATGCTATGCTTTTGTGTGCAAAGATGCTTTATTTTCTCTTGATACTATGCCTTGCACTTTGCCTGCTCCTCGCTCACTAATCTTTTGCGGGAGTTTATAGATGTTTTCCCGATGAGATACCTCCAGGACTTCCACCCATTCGAGGGATTGAGCACCAGATTGATTTGATCCTGGAGCGAGCTTGCCAAACCGTGCGGCATACAGACCAATCCCAAGAGACTAAGGAGATTCAGCCAAGTCCAAGACCTTTTGGACCGTGGGTACGTCGTGAGAGCCTTAGTCCTTGTGTCGTTCTGTTCTTTTGGTTCCCAAAAGATGGTTCTTGGCGTATGTGTGTAGATTGTAGAGCCATTAACAACATTACTATACGGTATCGTCATCCTATTCCTAGGCTAGACGACATGCTTGATGAGTTGTGTGGTGCTATAATTTTCACAAAGATTGACTTGCGTAGTGGATACCACCAAATAAGAATGAAACTTGGCGATGAATGGAAAACTGCTTTTAAAACTAAGTTTGGCTTGTATGAGTGGTTAGTCATGCCTTTTGGTTTAACTAATGCACCTAGCACTTTCATGAGATTAATGAACGAGGTTTTACGTCCTTTCATTGGCAAATTTGTGGTCGTTACTTTGATGATATCTTGATTTATAGCAAGTCCATGGATGAACATTCGACTCACTTATGTGCTGTTTTAATGCTTTGAGAGATGCACGTTTGTTCGGTAACCTTGAGAAGTGCACCTTTTGCACGGATCGAGTCTCTTTTCTTGGCTATGTTGTGACTCCACAGGAATTGAGGTTGATAGAGCCAAGGTGGAGGCGATATGGAGTTGGCCCACGCCCACAGTCTCCCAAGTCGGAGTTTTCTTGGCCTTGCAGGATTTTATCGCCGCTTTGTCAAAGAATTCAGCACCATTGCGACACCGCTGATTGAGTTGACAAAGAAGGGTGTCGTGTTCCATTGGGGCCATCACAAGAGGAGTCCTTTAATCTTTGAAGGACAAGCTTACGCACGCACCATTGCTCCAACTTCCGGATTTTGGTAAGACTTTTGAACTGGAATGTGATGCTAGCGGAATTGGTATTGGTGGTGTTTGATGCAAGAAGGCAAACCTGTTGCCTACTTTAGCGAAAAATTGAATGGTCCTGTTCTTAATTATTCCACGTATGATAAAGAATTGTATGCTCTTGTTCGTTCTTTAGAGACGTGGCAACACTATTTATGGCCTAAAGAATTTGTCATTCATTCGATCATGAATCACTTAAGCATATTCGTAGTCAAACCAATTTGAATCGTAGACATGCTAAGTGGGTTGAATTTATTGAATCTTTTCCTTATGTCATTAAACACAAGAAAGGGAAGGATAATGTGATTGCTGATGCTTTGTCTAGACGCTATACCATGTTGTCTCAACTTGATTGTCGCATTTTTGGTCTTGAAACTATTAAAGAACAATATGCTTTTGATGCTGATTTTAAGGATGTGTTGTTGCATTGTAAAGAGGATAAGCATGGAATAAATTCGTGATCAATGATGGTTTTGTTTAGAGCTAACCGCCTATGCATTCCATTGGATCCGTTCGTCTTTTGTTGTTACAGGAGGCGCATGGAGGCGGTTTGATGGGACATTTTGGTGCTAAGAAGGCGGAGGACGTTCGACCACACACTTCTTTTGGCCAAAGATGAGGCGAGATGTTGAGCGGTTTGTGGCTCGCTGCACTACATGTCAAAAAGCTAAGTCTCGCTTGAATCCACATGATTTATATATGCCACTTCATGTTCCTTCTATTCTGTGGGCAGATATTTCTATGGACTTTGTTTTAGGGTTGCCCGGGACTAAGAGGGGAAGGGATAGCATTTTTGTTGTTGTGGATCGTTTTTCTAAGATGGCTCACTTTATCCCATGTCATAAAACCGATGATGCCGTTCATATTGCTGACCTCTTTTTCAAAGAGATAGTTTGTTTGCATGGTATGCCTTCTACTATTGTTTCAGATCGTGATGCCAAGTTCTTGAGTCACTTTTGGCGTACTCTATGGAACAAGTTGGGTACAAAGTTGTTGTTCTCTACCACATGTCACCCACAAACTGATGGCCAAACCGAGGTGGTGAACCGCACATTGTCTACCATGTTGAGAGCTATTTTGAAGAACAATTTGAAGCTATGGGAATAGTGTTTGCCGCATGTTGAGTTCGCATATAATCGAGCGGAACACTCCACCACCAAAATAAGTCCTTTTCAGGTAGTGTATGGATTCAATCCCCGTGCCCCTATTGATATTTTACCTTTGCCTACTAGTGAGAGAGTTCATAATGATGCTAAGGAGCGTGCTGATTTTATTCTCAAAATGCATGAGACTACTAAGGCAAACATTGAAAAATGAATGAAAATATAGGATTACTTGGTAGTAAAGGTAGAAAGGAAGTTAAACTTGAACCGGGTGATTTTGTTTGGTTGCACTTGCGAAAGGATAGATTTCCTGAGTTAAGAAAGTCAAAATTGATGCCTAGAGCTGCTGGTCCTTTTAAGATAGTTGAGAAGATAAATGATAATGCATATAAACTTGAGTTGCCTCCCGAGTTTGGGGTTAGTCCCACCTTTAACATTTCAGATTTGAAGCCATGCTTGGGAGAAGAAGATGAGACTGAGTTGAGGACAACTCCGCTTCAAGAGGGGGAGGATGATGAGGACATCACTTCTTCGGATATACACAACACTCCTCCACATGATATTCAAGGACCAATCACTAGAGCTCGCGCCCGACAATTGAATTTACATGTGAGCTCGTTCCTAAGTACTTCTTTTGGTTCATTTGAGAATCGATTGCTACCTAATGATTTAATTATGATTAGGAACCATGGAGAGGATCAAGAAGTACTTGGAGACGGACTACGAGGCGCACAAGTCCAGCAAGGGCGGACGAATCATGTTGGATGTCCAACTCAAACCGACTTCGAATCCAATTCGGAGTCCAGGACCAGGCTGCACTAAAACGGACGTCCAGATCGCATCCGGACTCCGTTTTGGACGTTCCACATATGTGTGGAAAGCTGAGAAGATAAACTTTCCAATGGATCTGGTCTCATATCAAAATTCCTTCTGAGTCAACAGGAATCGTCGAAACAAGTGGACGTCCAGAATCTGTCAGGGTGCTGCGACACCGTCTTTTGGGCCGTTCGGCTTTGTATCGTGTTGGAGTCCATTAAGGATGCGTTCAGGGGTTTGCACGCCCCTTACTCCTTTATATACAGCCGCCACCCCCACCATTAGGGTTGGGTTTTGCTTAGATTAATTCTGTCTTTGAACAGTTTCGCCGACATCGGTTTGTGAAACCCCAATTTTCGAGTGCTTCATCAATATATCTGCAATTTGGTTGTGTTCTTCCTTGTTCTTGCTTGTGTTATTCGATTCGCAGGCGAGGATTAGCCTTCTTGGCAAGGTCAACCGGGCAGCGCACGGTTGATAACCTAAGGAGACGTGGTGCTGCGATTGCGGGGTTCGGGCGTGTCGTTCGAGCGGATCGATTTGTGTCGCGCCTCCACCAAATCGAACATACCCAAAACCTGTTGGAAGATCGGGACCCCGTTCCCATCAGAGGTAGTAGTGGAAGTAGTCGATCGTCCCGAACCGATCGTCTCCTCCACGCGATCAACCACACCACGAGCGGATCCAATCAGAGGTTGTTGATGCCGATCAACGCCGCAACGAGCAGCGCCTCCACCGGTATCCACACGTCCGGGGCTGGAACGCCGATCGCGAGTGTACCAGCACTCGCGAGCGGCTAGGGTTTGGCTCTAGAGGTGGCGGCTAGAGTTTTGCTCGGGATTATCAGATGCGTCCCCCTCAGCCCCTCGCCTCCATATATATAGACCTCCTTACTTGGGCCTCGTGGACCGAGGCCCAATAGGAGTCTATCCGGATCTCTATCCGAATTGAGCCCACATCCGAATCACATTCGAATTAGTGTTCCAACCCGTTAAGTGTGCGACCACAGCAGGTTTACGTATACTTGGTCGCGACCGTAAACACCTTTCCGGTCACCACATTAATAGCGGCCTCTAGTAAGGCATATTAACCCCAAAGTTTACGTAAAGATCATATCACCGAACTGTAATGTTCTCATGTACTAATCCTTTGCCTCACGATATAGATTAAGCTCAAGGCGAGACCGTGTCATCCTCTTAATAGCTCAATCACTCTCTCGATTCCGTGATGGATTATAAACTCGTGATTGACTCCTCAATCACCTTGGCATGGCCATGCACTTTCATAATCCATTACATCGAGGGGCCCAGAGATATCTCTCCCATAAGGAGGGGCAAATTCTATCTTGATCATTCACATCCCACTACATGTTTCATAGCAAACCCAAAGACTACTTTTATGACTACCCGCCACGGAGTAGTGTTTAGTAGTCCCAAAATAAGCTACTACGCATGCTGGGAACCATGATGATCTCAAGTCTAAGGATTCCACATAAACACTACTTGAGACCAACCGATGACACATGGAATCTCTGCGGTGTCTCATGGCGGGTCTATCCAACATATGTTCACTAACACATGTCCATATTATTGATTTGGTATCTCCATACCATGATCCATGAGACATGATCATCAATCAATACATATCTTGATCTTTGAATCATATTTGTTTCTCATATGAAATATAATCAGGGATCATTTAGAAATAGCAACATTTTAGCATTAAGAGTCTCATGAATAAGTCACATACTCATTGATCAATAATGATAATGTCTATTTCAAGGAACAAAGCAATGTATCATAAACATAGTATGTGATATATTCAACATCTCCATGTTGCCTCTAGGGCATATCACCAACAGTCTCCCACTTGCACTAGAGTCAACCATGTAGGTATCTAATACCCATTGACCTAGTGTGAGCCTCATGCTTTGGCTGGGAAAGCGGCTTTGTCAACGGATCTGCAATGTTCAAATCCGTTTGTACTTTGCATATCTTCACATCGCCTCTCTCCACAATCTCGCGGATGAGATGAAATCGCCGTAGAATGTGCTTGGACTTCTGGTGCGATCTAGGCTCCTTGGCTTGCGCAATGGCTCCACTGTTGTCACAGTAGAGGTCCATTGGGCTGGAGGCACTAGCCATCACACCAAGTGTAATATCCCAAACGTCGTTACGGTGTAAGATTTTAAATCAATCGCGGAATCGCCGGTTTTTCGGTTAATCGCGGGAAGGGAAAAATAAAATTTGTAGAACATTATAAAATGAATAAAATATAATAAAAATTATTTTTTAATTTCAGATTAGGCTGCGAGGGGAGTGGGCCAACCGCCCTTGGGCCAAGGCCCAGGGGTGCGCCCCACCCCCAACCGCACCCCCACCCCTTTAACCCTAGGGCCCCTCTCCCACCCCTTTGCAGCCACCACCCCTGCCTCCACCCCCTGGCGCAGCCCTCTCCCCCTCCATCACCCTCCCACAAGTTGCTGCCCTTGGAGAAGGAGAAGAAGGAGAAGGAAAAGAAGGAGAAGGAGAAGAAGGAAGAAGAAGGAAGGAGAAGAAGAAGAGGAGGAAATTTAGGGGAATTTCTTCAGATTGGTAATTTTCCTCATCCCAAACCCTCTGTTATTAGGAATAATTAGGGTTCTTGGCATGAATTTTGATGGGAGATTAGAGATTAATTGTCCGATTAGAGTTTAATCGCGGGCTGATTTTAGATCTATTCACAGCGCTGCTTTCCTCATGGTTTCGATCTAGGAAACGAATGTTTCTGCGGGTCTTCCAAAAAGGAAAGTTGTAGGGGACTTCTAGATGTATATCCTGTATTTGTTTCAAATTTTTCTACCGTGGGATCTGGGAGATACGGAGTCGGCATTACCGCTGTCCGGCAGGCGGACGGATTGTTACAGTCCGACTGTAATACGGGTTTTAAAAATATAAGATGAATTTTTTGGTTAGGTCCGTAATTGAGAAAGTTGTAGATAATTCAGAGTTCTAGTTGATGTATAATTTCCAGAATTTTAGGCCTCTGTGCTGTTGTGGGCACGCGTTTGAACGCGGCTGCCCAATCTGCCAGAGCAGAGTTCTTCCTCTGTTTTGGGCATTAATTTTCATCTAGTTGTAATCCGAATAAAAATAGGAGTTCTACATGAAAATTGTAGGTTTTTAAGTCATGAATCCATAGAGTTATCGTTTTCTGTATTTGGTTCATTATTTTGAAATTTACAAAATTGTGAAGCAGCGCTGCAGAAGGGTTCCTGCTGTTTTTCTGAGCGGAGTAGGGTTTGAGCGGGTTCAGGGTTTAGCGACGCTTATAATTGTTTTTGTCATGTTTGTATGCTGTGTCTTGGTGCTGAGAGATGTCTTTTGGACAGGTGGTCTTGTCCCTAATCGTTCTTGATTGTTTTGCTTCGCTTCGTCGGTTTGAGGCAAGTGAATGTAGCGGTGGTTGCTACCGTTTAACTTGTTATTCATTCTACTTGCAATTTACATTATTATCGTAATTTGATACATTATGCCATTATTGCATGATATTTTAATTGTAGTGCTGGTAGCAAGTATTGATCAAGTGATATGTTATTAACTTTGCTAGTAGACATGTGGATTTCCTGTTTAATGTTATATTGTGGAACATGAAACAAATATGTGGTGGATGTGGAGATGTTGAGAGCATGATAATGCTCCTTGTGGATGAATTAATGTGATTTATGATTTATCATATCATTCATATCATATCATGTCATTTGCATATGTGGATGTCGCCGCACCTAGCCGCGACCGCATCAAGACAACCTCTTCTCCATGGGAAGCAATTCCCTGCCCTGGAAAGAGTGAAGGAAGATAAGCATTCATATGCATTGATTTGTTG
Source organism: Bonia amplexicaulis (assembly GCA_036346245.1). NCBI lineage: Eukaryota > Viridiplantae > Streptophyta > Magnoliopsida > Poales > Poaceae > Bonia > Bonia amplexicaulis. Next base: position 12,958,784 of record CM070760.1, read on the forward strand.
TTTAAATGACTGTATCCATATGCCATTTTGCATTCATATGCAATATGTTGTGGTGAAGATATGTTGTGGAAAGATTTATTTGCATCCATATGCAATATGTGGTGGTGAAGTTATTTTGTGGATTATTCAACTCCATAGTTGTAATGTGGAATTTACAGTTTCATTGTTGTGTTGTGGATTTGGCTCATGTGAGCTATTTGTGGTATGAGGATTGTGGTTGTGGTCGTGGAATGAGATTCGTCCCTTGTGTATGGTAAGGGTTGTGATTGAGGCATGAAATTCTTTTCTCATATACATATTAATTGTTGATAGCAAATGTGCATGTGAGAAATAATAATGTATTGAAGTAAAACATACATATGTTTTATTGCCTTTGGTAGTGGTATTGGATGATGTTTAAAGTAGTTAAACAAGATTTATTTGCTAATACTTTACCGTCATGGATAGTGTTTTGATGTTGAGGATGTAAACATTGTTAATTGTGAAAATTTAATGTTGATGATTAATCTATTGTGGTTATGGAAGATTAAATGTTTCTTTTGCATTTAATAGAGGATAAAAAGACTGCATTCATATGACAATTAAATCTTAAATTAAAGAGGTATTATTCATAGAAGTTTATGGTGGTTTAAATATTTATGAACATAAATTGTAATTGTGGATGTATGGAATTATAATGATGATGTTTAAATTGCTTGTAGTTTGAGTAACTTGTTAAACAGTTTGCTTCTTTGATTTTTATCTCACTCTTGCTTCCCCCCTCCTGGTGGACTTTGAACATGCATTGGGAAGGGTAGAGCGGCACCGCGGATGCACTTGTATTATAATCTTAATGCTGAAATAAAGTTGAAAGAAATCTAGTCTTTGTTTAGCTATCTTGTAGAGAATTGTTCCATCGTATTAATGTTATTTTGGAACCATTCCTTTGGTTATTATTGTTTAAGTTGAGATGAATATTAAGTTGTTCTCATTGTTCTGTTATTTTCTAGTTGTTTATGCTTCCGTTTATATTATCCTGTTAATTAAATGTTGCCAGTTTAATTTATCTTGTAAATTGGCTAGTTGTAGAGCGATTCTGTAGCATCCTGGTATTGTGAATCACGGGTGTTACAGATTAGTATCGAGCGGGCTTTAGGTCCGTGGTAATTAAACTATTAAATTGACACCTGGTGCACGTAGGATGGGATGGGACAAGCATTGCATTTATGCTTTTGACATGTTGTATTGATGTTTTACATTATGAGATAATATTGTATGCTTATTGATAATCTTGTATGATTATGATTTGCTCCTATGACTGTTATGAGGGAGAATAGTCAATGTTAAGATGTAAATATTGTTTGTGCTATTTTGGCTTTGCCAGATTATTTCACTGTTTGCAATATGGGGATAGCAATGTAGTTACCTCAGGTAACTTAATTGCAGATGTTGCGGGTGAGTTTCTTAGAAAAGTTACTATTATCCTTAAGTTGATTTGGCCAGTTCTTGTCCTATTGTAGTTAATGAATTTCTTTTGAGTTTGTGGTTCTTGCAGTTGAGGGTATGCAATTGGTCTCTACCTGTTCCTTGAAGCAGTTATTGTTTCTTCCCGGACTAAAGAGATACTTTTGCTACCTGTGCTTATTGTTGACTTATAAGGTTAGTTCCTTCGTGGGAGTTTTGTCTTGTTGTGAATCATGACTTATCGGTTCGCTTGGTATTTTCTTTTATAAATGCAAGTTTTGAGTTGCAAAACTCATTAAAATGTGAAAGTCTTGGATCTATGTTTTCTTGTAGATTATTTTGAGTGTTGAAGTTTATTTTTCATCTCTTTTCCAAAAGAGAGTGTTAAACCTTTTATGGTGTTTTGCTATGCTTAAGTGGAAGGTGGTAATCATATAAATTAATTTATAAGGTATGAATTATCATGTTGAGATGTTAGTGTGGTGCATAATTAATTTTAATTAGCATCCTCGGAGGTGTAGTTTATTAATTTGATATTGCCTTGTAATAGTTTCTTGAAGAACTATGATTAAGAATTTGTCTATTTATGATTAGAACTCATGGAGTTATTGAGGAGTGTGCAAAAGAATTGCAATGATTATTATGATTGTTTAAATTTCTATCATGTTGGGTGAATTGAAGTACTATTGTCTTTAGTAATTAATCTGACCATTTAGAATGATTAAGTAAGGAGGACCTTTAATCTGTCATTTATTTAGATACTTCATGAGCATGTTCAATTGCTAGATTCATCTATATTTCACCATGCTAAATTGTTGAAATATGTATAAAGAAATAGATGAAGGTTGATGTATTAACTTGTAGAATCTTGTCTTACAAATCGGTATTATTGAAGATTAAAGTTATTTCGTTCTAATTTCTGAACGTAAGGAGAAATATTAAATCTATGTTCATGATTGTTTTATGATTGTAAATAGAGTTAGATCATGAATATTGTTATGATAAAATAATAATCAACTATTGCTAGTAATGACTAGAGTACAATCAATTTGTGCTAAATTAGAGTTGAGCATCAATATGAATTGAATATATGAGATCTAATAAGAGATTTATACTAGCATGTTTTGTGATATTGCCATGCTCTAGCATCATCTTGTTTAAGAGCTTTGTTTTAATATGGTGGCTTATGCACTAGGATTTCCTAGATTAAATAGTCGCAATCTTATTTAGATAATAGAAACATGATGAATTGAATTCTTGTGTTTCTTTTGGAATAGTTTATGAGGGGATTTGAGGATATGATGATGCTTGTTAAGAATGTATTATTCTGATGTTAGCATGATAGTCAGTAGGTGGTTGTGATGATAATGTTGAATGTTCTATAAATAAAAGAATTTGATAACTTCCATGATACTATTTAAATCAAAGTTTTGATATTTGCGTGCGATCTTTTGATCTCATGACTTATGTGGTAGCTGAAATTATTTTAAGCAAAGTGTCGCGTTGAGAGCTTTTATTAGTTCTTAAAGGATTAATGTGTTGCGTTTTCAATTCTCTTGGTTGGAATTGTTGAGGTGATACCGTAATCAAAGAAAGTTATTCTCTTTGTTAAAAGAAAAGTTTGGTAAAAGTATTGGAGGTTGAAGTCAAGTTGTGCATTTCTTTTGAGGTGTGTTTGACTTCTTATTCTCGCCGCATAAGAGTTACTTGAGCTCAAATGGCAATATATTCACAGATAAGAGCTTCTTGAGCTCGAATGGCAAAATTGTATTCTTACTTGTTGAGATTTGGTTTTTCTTCTTCTTGAGGAGGCATGTGCCTTCAGCTGTGATCTTATCTTTTGTTGTCCAAGATTTTATTGCTACTTCTTTTGGTCTTGTGTTTATTGTAGATGGTAGCATTTTTCCTTTGTGCTGAAATTTACTCCTTTTTTTTGCCTCTCCAAGAAAGGGGTATTCGTTTTGGGTTGCAAAGACCTTTAAGAGGTGTATAGCAACTAGTTGGTGTGGTTATGCGATTGATTTTGGTGAGATTGTGGGTGTGATATGAAATTCGAGTTGTTATCCTTAAAAGGATTGAGGTGCTTAAAGAATTATATGTCAAAGTAATTCTATTTGGTCGGGGGCTTGGCTAGAATGTATTTTGTGGAGACAGTAAAGTCTCTCAGCAAGGGTGTGGATGATGTACTCAGTTTGAGCGCATTGTTGAAGTTGCCAACTTGAGATAAATGAGTTGGTGTGTTGGGCGATGATTTGGAAATCTTTGGTTCAAGGAAGTTATTTTTTCCAAAGGGAATGGATTGGGAAATAAATAATATCTCGAGTAGTATTATGCTCACTTGATTCTTGTTTAAACTGTGTGTTTGTGGCAGAGGTCATCGCAAATTGAGTTGATATATGTTATGATGTATTCTTTTCCGTTAGGAAAAGAAAATGATTGTTTTGGTTTGTTGAGTGATTTTCACTCTCGGCTTGTGCAGTGTGGATTCTCCAAATGTCTATTTGGAGAGTGTGAATGATTTTGTTGGGAATCCTTTGTTTGGATCGTGGTCCTTTGAAAGAAGGTTGCTTGCTAGTGTGTTGCTTGAGAATGCTTCATTCTTCTTGTGGTTGTGTTACATTTGCAACAGTTATTGTTTGCGTTTCAAGTAATGTTATGAGTGGAATCTGTTGTTGAATTCTCTAATAGGGGTACAATGTATTATCCCGATTATAATATATAGAGGAAAATATCCTAAGAAGGAGGATGGTATTAGATAGTGGCTTGGTAGTTGTGGCAGGAATTTTTGTGAGAACCGCAGGATCTGTTGGCCGCTCAGAGCCAACAAAAGAATTGTGGGCGCTCGGCGTTGACCCGCGCAAGTCGTGGACTCATCGGAGTTGATGTGGATGCCCTCTTGATGAATCGATCCGAGCGGGAGGTGACGTGGAGCTTGAAGTTCAAATGTTGAAGAAGGACCCGAGTTCTTGAGGCGGTGAGAACCCGTAGTTGTTGTTCCCTCGTGATGTTCTATCCTTGGGATGCTCTATTCTTTGGTTGTTCTTTCCCTAATTGTTCTTTTTGTCTCATGGGTTGAGGAGTGAGATTCGAGGACGAATCCTTTTTAGGTGGGGAGAATGTAATATCCCAAACGTCGTTACGGTGTAAGATTTTAAATCAATCGCGGAATCGCCGGTTTTTCGGTTAATCGCGGGAAGGGAAAAATAAAATTTGTAGAACATTATAAAATGAATAAAATATAATAAAAATTATTTTTTAATTTCAGATTAGGCTGCGAGGGGTGGGCCGACCGCCCTTGGGTGCGCCTCCCACCCCCAACCGCACCCCACCCTTTAACCCTAGGGCCCCTCTCCCACCCTTTTGCAGCCACCACCCCTGCCTCCACCCCTGGGCGCAGCCCTCTCCCCTCCATCACCCTCCCACAAGTTGCTGCCCTTGGAGAAGGAGAAGAAGGAGAAGGAAAAGAAGGAGAAGGAGAAGAAGGAAGAAGAAGGAAGGAGAAGAAGAAGAGGAGGAATTTAGGGAATTTCTTCAGATTGGTAATTTTCCCTCATCCCAAACCCTCTGTTATTAGGAATAATTAGGGTTCTTGGCATGAATTTTGATGGGAGATTAGAGATTAATTGCCCGATTAGAGTTTAATCGCGGGCTGATTTTAGATCTATTCACAGCAGCGCTGACTTTCCTCATGGTTTCGATCTAGGAAACGAATGTTTCTGCGGGTCTTCCAAAAAGGAAAGTTGTAGGGGACTTCTAGATGTATATCCTGTATTTGTTTCAAAATTTTCTACTGTGGGATCTGGGAGATACGGAGTCGGCATTACCGCTGTCCGGCAGGCGGACGGATTGTTACAGTCCGACTGTAATACGGGTTTTAAAAATATAAGATGAATTTTTTGGTTAGGTCCGTAATTGAGAAAGTTGTAGATAATTCATAGTTCTAGTTGATGTATAATTTCCAGAATTTTTAGGCCTCTGTGTTGTTGTGGGCACGCGTTTGAACGCGGCTGCCCAATCTGCCAGAGCAGAGTTCTTCCTCTGTTTTGGGCATTAATTTTCATCTAGTTGTAATCCGAATAAAAATAGGAGTTCTACATGAAAATTGTAGGTTTTTAAGTCATGAATCCATAGAGGTATCGTTTTCTGTATTTGGTTCATTATTTTGAAATTTACAAAATTGTGAAGCAGCGCTGCTGCAGAAGGGTTCCTGCTGTTTTCTGAGCGGAGTAGGGTTTGAGCGGGTTCAGGGTTTAGCGACGCTTATAATTGTTTTGTCATGTTTGTATGCTGTGTCTTGGTGCTGAGAGATGTCTTTTGGACAGGTGGTCTTGTCCCTAATCGTTCTTGATTGTTTTGCTTCGCTTCGTCGGTTTGAGGCAAGTGAATGTAGCGGTGGTTGCTACCGTTTAACTTGTTATTCATTCTACTTGCAATTTATATTATTATCGTAATTTGATACATTATGCCATTATTGCATGATATTTTAATTGTAGTGCTGGTAGCAAGTATTGATCAAGTGATATGTTATTAACTTTGCTAGTAGACATGTGGATTTCCTGTTTAATGTTATATTGTGGAACATGAAACAAATATGTGGTGGATGTGGAGATGTTGAGAGCATGATAATGCTCCTTGTGGATGAATTAATGTGATTTATGATTTATCATATCATTCATATCATATCATGTCATTTGCATATGTGGATGTCGCCGCACCTAGCCGCGACCGTCTTAAGACAACCTCTTCTCCATGGAAGCAATTCCACTACTGGAAAGAGTGAAGGAAGATAAGCATTCATATGCATTGATTTGTTGTTTAAATGATCTGTATCCATATGCCATTTTGCATTCATATGCAATATGTTGTGGTGAAGATATGTTGTGGAAAGATTTATTTGCATCCATATGCAATATGTGGTGGTGAAGTTATTTTGTGGATTATTCAACTCCATAGTTGTAATGTGGAATTCTGATTTCATTGTTGTGTTGTGGATTTGGCTCATGTGAGCTATTTGTGGTATGAGGATTGTGGTTGTGGTCGTGGAATGAGATTCGTCCCTTGTGTATGGTAAGGGTTGTGATTGAGGCATGAAATTCTTTTCTCATATACATATTAATTGTTGATAGCAAATGTGCATGTGAGAAATAATAATGTATTGAAGTAAAACATACATATGTTTTATTGCCTTTGGTAGTGGTATTGGATGATGTTTAAAGTAGTTAAACAAGATTTATTTGCTAATACTTTACCGTCATGGATAGTGTTTTGATGTTGAGGATGTAAACATTGTTAATTGTGAAAAATTTAATGTTGATGATTAATCTATTGTGGTTATGGAAGATTAAATGTTTCTTTTGCATTTAATAGAGGATAAAAGACGCATTCTTATGACAATTAAATCTTAAATTAAAGAGGTATTATTCATAGAAGTTTATGGTGGTTTAAATATTTATGAACATAAATTGTAATTGTGGATGTATGGAATTATAATGATGATGTTTAAATTGCTTGTAGTTTGAGTAACTTGTTAAACAGTTTGCTTCTTGAGATTTTTATCTCACTCTTGCTTCCCCTCCCTACTGGTGGACTTTGAACATGCATTGGGAAGGGTAGAGCGGCACATGCGGATGCACTTGTATTATAATCTTAATGCTGAAATAAAGTTGAAAGAAATCTAGTCTTTGTTTAGCTATCTTGTAGATAATTGTTCCATCGTATTAATGTTATTTTGGAACCATTCCTTTGGTTATTATTGTTTAAGTTGAGATGAATATTAAGTTGTTCTCATTGTTCATTATTTTCTAGTTGTTTATGCTTCCGTTTATATTATCCTGTTAATTAAATGTTGCCAGTTTAATTTATCTTGTAAATTGGCTAGTTGTAGAGCGATTCTGATAGCATCCTGGTATTGTGAATCACGGGTGTTACAGATTAATATCGAGCGGGCTTTAGGTCCGTGGTAATTAAACTATTAAATTGACACCTTTGGTGCACGAGGGATGGGATGAGACAAGCATTGCATTTATGCTTTTGACATGTTGTATTGATGTTTTACATTATGAGATAATATTGTATGCTTATTGATAATCTTGTATGATTATGATTTGCTCCTATGACTGTTATGAGGGAGAATAGTCAATGTTAAGATGTAAATATTGTTTGTGCTATTTTGGCTTTGCCAGATTATTTCACTGTTTGCAATATGGGGATAGCAATGTAGTTACCTCAGGTAACTTAATTGCAGATGTTGCGGGTGAGTTTCTTAGAAAAGTTACTATTATCCTTAAGTTGATTTGGCCAGTTCTTGGCCTATTGTAGTTAATGAATTTCTTTTGAGTTTGTGGTTCTTGCAGTTGAGGGTATGCAATTGGTCTCTACCTGTTCCTTGAAGCAGTTATTGTTTCTTCCCGGACTAAAGAGATACTTTTGCTACCTGTGCTTATTGTTGACTTATAAGGTTAGTTCCTTCGTGGGAGTTTTGTCTTGTTGTGAATCATGACTTATCGGTTCGCTTGGTATTTTCTTTTATAAATGCAAGTTTTGAGTTGCAAAACTCATTAAAATGTGAAAGTCTTGGATCTATGTTTTTCTTTTAGATTATTTCGAGTGTTGAAGTTTATTTTTCATCTCTTTTCCAAAAGAGAGTGTTAAACCTTTTATGGTGTTTTGCTATGCTTAAGTGGAAGGTGGTAATCATATAAATTAATTTATAAGGTATGAATTATCATGTTGAGATGTTAGTGTGGTGCATAATTAATTTTAATTAGCATCCTCGGAGGTGTAGTTTATTAATTTGATATTGCCTTGTAATAGTTTCTTGAAGAACTATGATTAAGAATTTGTCTATTTATGATTAGAACTCATGGAGTTATTGAGGAGTGTGCAAAAGAATTGCAATGATTATTATGATTGTTTAAATTTCTATCATGTTGGGTGAATTGAAGTACTATTGTCTTTAGTAATTAATCTGACCATTTAGAATGATTAAGTAAGGAGGACCTTTAATCTGTCATTTATTTAGATACTTCATGAGCATGTTCAATTGCTAGATTCATCTATATTTCACCATGCTAAATTGTTGAAATATGTATAAAGAAATAGATGAAGGTTGATGTATTAACTTGTAGAATCTTGTCTTACAAATCTGGTATTATTGAAGATTAAAGTTATTTCGTTCTAATTTCTGAACGTAAGGAGAAATATTGAATCTATGTTCATGATTGTTTTATGATTGTAAATAGAGTTAGATCATGAATATTGTTATGATAAAATAATAATCAACTATTGCTAGTAATGACTAGAGTACAATCAATTTGTGCTAAATTAGAGTTGAGCATCAATATGAATTGAATATATGAGATCTAATAAGAGATTTATACTAGCATGTTTTGTGATATTGCCATGCTCTAGCATCATCTTGTTTAAGAGCTTTGTTTTAATATGGTGGCTTATGCACTAGGATTTCCTAGATTAAATAGTCGCAATCTTATTTAGATAATAGAAACATGATGAATTGAATTCTTGTGTTTCTTTTGGAATAGTTTATGAGGGGATTTGAGGATATGATGATGCTTGTTAAGAATGTATTATTCTGATGTTAGCATGATGGTCAGTAGGTGGTTGTGATGATAATGTTGAATGTTCTATAAATAAAAGAATTTGATAACTTCCATGATACTATTTAAATCAAAGTTTTGATATTTGCGTGCGCGATCTTTTGATCTCATGACTTATGTGGTAGCTGAAATTATTTTAAGCAAAGTGTCGCGTTGAGAGCTTTTATTAGTTCTTAAAGGATTAATGTGTTGCAGTTTTCAATTCTCTTGGTTGGAATTGTTGAGGTGATACCGTAATCAAAGAAAGTTATTCTCTTTGTTAAAAGAAAAGTTTGGTAAAAGTATTGGAGGTTGAAGTCAAGTTGTGCATTTCTTTTGAGGTGTGTTTGACTTCTTATTCTCGCCGCATAAGAGTTACTTGAGCTCAAATGGCAATATATTCGCCGCATAAGAGCTTCTTGAGCTCGAATGGCAAAATTGTATTCTTACTTGTTGAGATTTGGTTTTTCTTCTTCTTGAGGAGGCATGTGCCTTCAGCTGTGATCTTATCTTTTGTTGTCCAAGATTTTATTGCTACTTCTTTCGGTCTTGTGTTTATTGTAGATGGTAGCATTTTTCCTTTGTGCTGAAATTTACTCCTTTTTTTTGCCTCTCCAAGAAAGGGGTATTCGTTTTGGGTTGCAAAGACCTTTAAGAGGTGTATAGCAACTAGTTGATGTGGTTATGCGATTGATTTTGGTGAGATTGTGGGTGTGATATGAAATTCGAGTTGTTATCCTTAAAAGGATTGAGGTGCTTAAAGAATTATATGTCAAAGTAATTCTATTTGGTCGGGGGCTTGGCTAGAATGTATTTTGTGGAGACAGTAAAGTCTCTCAGCAAGGGTGTGGATGATGTACTCAGTTTGAGCGCATTGTTGAAGTTGCCAACTTGAGATAAATGAGTTGGTGTGTTGGGCGATGATTTGGAAATCTTTGGTTCAAGGAAGTTATTTTTTTCCAAAGGGAATGGATTGGGAAATTAATAATATCTCGAGTAGTATTATGCTCACTTGATTCTTGTTTAAACTGTGTGTTTGTGGCAGAGGTCATCTGCAAATTGAGTTGATATATGTTATGATGTATTCTTTTCCAGTTAGGAAAAGAAAATGATTGTTTTGGTTTGTTGAGTGATTTTCACTCTCGGCTTGTGCAGTGTGGATTCTCCAAATGTCTATTTGGAGAGTGTGAATGATTTTGTTGGGAATCCTTTGTTTGGATCGTGGTCCTTTGAAAGAAGGTTGCTTGCTAGTGTGTTGCTTGAGAATGCTTCATTCTTCTTGTGGTTGTGTTACATTTGCAACAGTTATTGTTTGCGTTTCAAGTAATGTTATGAGTGAAATCTGTGGTTGAATTCTCTAATAGGGGTACAATGTATTATCCCGATTATAATATATAGAGGAAAATATCCTAAGAAGGAGGATGGTATTAGATAGTGGCTTGGTAGTTGTGGCAGGAATTTTTGTGAGAACCGCAGGATCTGTTGGCCGCTCAGAGCCAACAAAAGAATTGTGGGCGCTCGGCGTTGACCCGCGCAAGTCGTGGACTCATCGGAGTTGATGTGGATGCCCTCTTGATGAATCAGTCCGAGCAGGAGGTGACGTGGAGCTTGAAGTTCAAATGTTGAAGAAGGACCCGAGTTCTTCGAGGCGGGTGAGAACCCGTAGTTGTTGTTCCCTCGTGATGTTCTATCCTTGGGATGCTCTATTCTTTGGTTGTTCTTTCCCTAATTGTTCTTTTTGTCTCATGGGTTGAGGAGCGAGATTCGAGGATGAATCCTTTTAGGTGGGAGAATGTAATATCCCAAACGTCGTTGGTGTAAGATTTTAAATCAATCGCGAATCGCGGTTTTTCGGTTAATCATGGAAGGAAAAATAAAATTTGTAGAACATTATAAAATGAATAAAATATAATAAAATTATTTTTAATTTCAGATTAGGCTGCGAGGGAGTGGGCCGACCGCCCTTGGGTGCGCCTCCCACCCCCAACCGCACCCCCACCCCTTTAACCCTAGGGCCCCTCTCCCACCCCTTTGCAGCCACCACCCCTGCCTCCACCCCTGGCGCAGCCTCTCCCCTCCATCACCCTCCCACAAGTTGCTGCCCTTGGAGAAGGAGAAGAAGGAGAAGGAAAAGAAGGAGAAGGAGAAGAAGGAAGAAGAAGGAAGGAGAAGAAGAAGAGGAGGAAATTTAGGGGAATTTCTTCAGATTGGTAATTTTCCCTCATCCCAAACCCTCTGTTATTAGGAATAATTAGGGTTCTTGGCATGAATTTTGATGGGAGATTAGAGATTAATTGCCCGATTAGAGTTTAATCGCGGGCTGATTTTAGATCTATTCGCGCAGCGCGGCTTTCCTCGCGGTTTCGATCTAGGAAACGAATGTTTCTGCGGGTCTTCCAAAAAGGAAAGTTGTAGGGGACTTCTAGATGTATATCCTGTATTTTTTTCAAAATTTTCTACCGTGGGATCTGGGAGATACGGAGTCGGCATTACCGCTGTCCGGCAGGCGGACGGATTGTTACAGTCCGACTGTAATACGGGTTTTAAAAATATAAGATGAATTTTTTGGTTAGGTCCGTAATTGAGAAAGTTGTAGATAATTCAGAGTTCTAGTTGATGTATAATTTCCAGAATTTTTAGGCCTCTGTGCTGTTGTGGGCACGCGTTTGAACGCGGCTGCCCAATCTGCCAGAGCAGAGTTCTTCCTCTGTTTTGGGCATTAATTTTCATCTAGTTGTAATCCGAATAAAAATAGGAGTTCTACATGAAAATTGTAGGTTTTTAAGTCATGAATCCATAGAGTTATCGTTTTCTGTATTTGGTTCATTATTTTGAAATTTACAAAATTGTGAAGCAGCGCTGCTGCAGAAGGGTTCCTGCTGTTTTTCTGAGCGGAGTAGGGTTTGAGCGGGTTCAGGGTTTAGCGACGCTTATAATTGTTTTTGTCATGTTTGTATGCTGTGTCTTGGTGCTGAGAGATGTCTTTTGGACAGGTGGTCTTGTCCCTAATCGTTCTTGATTGTTTTGCTTCGCTTCGTCGGTTTGAGGCAAGTGAATGTAGCGGTGGTTGCTACCGCTTAACTTGTTATTCATTCTACTTGCAATTTACATTATTATCGTAATTTGATACATTATGCCATTATTGCATGATATTTTAATTGTAGTGCTGGTAGCAAGTATTGATCAAGTGATATGTTATTAACTTTGCTAGTAGACATGTGAATTTCCTGTTTAATGTTATATTGTGGAACATGAAACAAATATGTGGTGGATGTGGAGATGTTGAGAGCATGATAATGCTCCTTGTGGATGAATTAATGTGATTTATGATTTATCATATCATTCATATCATATCATGTCATTTGCATATGTGGATGTCGCCGCACCTAGCCGCGACCGTACCGGTACAACCTCTTCTCCCGCGGGAAGCAATTCCATGCCCTGGAAAGAGTGAAGGAAGATAAGCATTCATATGCATTGATTTGTTGTTTAAATGATCAGTATCCATATGCCATTTTGCATTCATATGCAATATGTTGTGGTGAAGATATGTTGTGGAAAGATTTATTTGCATCCATATGCAATATGTGGTGGTGAAGTTATTTTGTGGATTATTCAACTCCATAGTTGTAATGTGGAATTTACAGTTTCATTGTTGTGTTGTGGATTTGGCTCATATGAGCTATTTGTGGTATGAGGATTGTGGTTGTGGTCGTGGAATGAGATTCGTCCCTTGTGTATGGTAAGGGTTGTGATTGAGGCATGAAATTCTTTTCTCATATACATATTAATTGTTGATAGCAAATGTGCATGTGAGAAATAATAATGTATTGAAGTAAAACATACATATGTTTTATTGCCTTTGGTAGTGGTATTGGATGATGTTTAAAGTAGTTAAACAAGATTTATTTGCTAATACTTTACCGTCATGGATAGTGTTTTGATGTTGAAGATGTAAACATTGTTAATTGTGAAAAATTTAATGTTGATGATTAATCTATTGTGGTTATGGAAGATTAAATGTTTCTTTTGTATTTAATAGAGGATAAAAAGACTGCATTCATATGACAATTAAATCTTAAATTAAAGAGGTATTATTCATAGAAGTTTATGGTGGTTTAAATATTTATGAACATAAATTGTAATTGTGGATGTATGGAATTATAATGATGATGTTTAAATTGCTTGTAGTTTGAGTAACTTGTTAAACAGTTTGCTTGTCGAGATTTTATCTCACTCTTGCTTCCCCCTCCCTACAGGTGGACTTTGAACATGCATTGGGAAGGGTAGAGCGGCACCGCACGGATGCACTTGTATTATAATCTTAATGCTGAAATAAAGTTGAAAGAAATCTAGTCTTTGTTTAGCTATCTTGTAGAGAATTGTTCCATCGTATTAATGTTATTTTGGAACCATTCCTTTGGTTATTATTGTTTAAGTTGAGATGAATATTAAGTTGTTCTCATTGTTCTGTTATTTTCTAGTTGTTTATGCTTCCGCTTATATTATCCTGTTAATTAAATGTTGCCGCTTTAATTTATCTTGTAAATTGGCTAGTTGTAGAGCGATTCTGATAGCATCCTGGTATTGTGAATCCTGGGGTGTTACACCAAGCTCAGAAACAAATTTCTTGATCCGAACAGCCTCTTTAGCGACTTGAAGCCGCTATGTACTAAACTCATTGTAGAATCAACAACCGTCTCTTGCTTGGAACTCTTCCAGCTCACGGCACCGCCATTCAGGCAGAACACAAATCCAGATTGTGATCTAAAATCATCTTTGTCGGTTTGGAAGCTAGCATCGGTGTAACCATTTACAACGAGCTCTTCCTCACCCCATAGACGAGGAACACATCTTTAGTTCTTATCAAGTACTTCAAGATGTTCTTTACGACAATCCGTGACTTTCACCGGATCCGACCGGTATCTACTTGTAGCACTTAAAGCATCGAGACATCCGGACGTGTACAAAGCATGGCATACATAATGGACCCAATAGCTGAAGCATATGGAATCGCATTCATTTTATCCCGCTCATCGGTGTACTAGGACACCGATTCTTGCTAAGATTTATACCATGTGACATAGGTAGAAAGCCTTTCTTGGAATCTGCATGTTGAACCTTTTCAACACCTTGTCAATGTCACGTATCTTGGCTTAATCCAATCACCCTTTTGATCTATCTCTATAGATCTTGATGCCCGAATATATGCCGCCTCTCCTAAGTCTTTCATAGAGAAACTATTTTTCAATGAAGATTTAACAGATTCGAGCATAGGAATGTCATTTCCGATCAGTAATATGTCATCCACATATAAGACCAAAAATACGAGTGCGCCCCACTAGCCTTTTGTAAACACAAGGCTCTTCTTCGTTCTTGATGAAACCAAACCCTTTGATTACTTCATCAAAGCGAATGTTCCAACTCCGAGATGTCCTTTAATCCATAAATGGATCTTTGCGACTTGCAAATCTTTCCAATGATTGCGGATCGACAAAACCCGTGGGTGTGTCATGTACACATCCTCACTCGATTTCCATTAAGGAAAGCTGTTTTGACATCCATTTGCCATATTTCATAGTCGAAATAAGCAGCAATCGCTAGAATGATCCGAATAGACTTTAGCATTGCGACGGGTGAAAAAGTTTCATCATAATCAACACCTTGAATTTGTTTGAAACCTTTGGCCACCAATCGCGCTTTATAGATGTGAACATTTCCATCTATGTCTATCTTTTCTTGAAAACCCATTTGCACTCAATGGTTTTAACACCATCGGTGTATCAACCAAGTTCCAAACTTGATTCTTGTGCATGGATTCAATTTCGGATCTCATGGCTTCAAGCCATTTCTCGAGTCTGGTCCCACCATCGCTTCTTCATAGGTCTTAGGCTCATCGTTGTCTAACAACAATATGTCCCGTTGTTGAGTAGTCAAGAACATGTACCTCTCGGTGCACGACGTGACCTCTCGACCTCACGTGGTGCGGTGTGTCCACAATGTGTTCTTCAACAGTTTGTTCATCCTGTTGTGGTTACATTGGGCTAAACGCTTTGGTGTTTCTCGAATTTCTTCAAGTTGCGCCATGCTCCCACTATCTCTTCTTGAGAGAAACTCTTTCTCTAAGAAGACACCATGCCAGGCGACAAACACTTTACCTTCTTCTTGATTATAGAAGTAATATCCTTTTGTTTCCTTAGGATACCCGATAAAGAAGCATTTATCAAATTTAGGACTGAGCTTATCAGATTGTAAACGTTTTACATAAGCCTCACATCCCCAAATCTTAAGAAAAGACAAGCTAGGACGTTGTCTGTCCACATCTCATATGGTGTCTTTTCACCGATTTTGATGGAACCTGTTTAGTGTGAAAGCGGTGCTTTCAAGAGCGTACCCCAAAAGACAACGGAAGATCACTGTGGCTCATCATAGGCGCACCATATCTAATAAGGTGCGATTTCTCGTTCAGATACCCCATTCCATTGAGGTGTTCTGGCGGAGTCAATTGTGGAACAATTCCACAATCCTTCGATGATTGCCAAACTCATGGCTCAAATACTCGCCTCCACGATCAGATCGTAGAAACTTGATTGTCTTGCCTAAATGATTTTGCACTTCATTTTGGAATTCTTTGAACTTTTCAAAGGATTCAGACTTATGCTTCATCAGGTAGATATACTCATATCTACTAAAGTCATCAGTAAAAGTTATGAAGTACTAAAACCACCTCATCGTTGAGCTCATTGGTCCACATACATCGAATGTACGAGTGCCAATAAGTCACTTGCCCGTTCACCTTGACCGGTGAAAGGTGCTTTTGTCATCTTGCCAAGTAAACAAGATTCGCATGTCTCAAATGATTCAAAATCAAATGAGTGCGAATACCATCTCTATGGAGCTTCTCCATGCGTTTCTCATTTATGTGACCTAAGCAACAAGCCAAATAAGCGTGGGATTCAAATCATTCGAACGTTGCCTCTTTGCATTAATGTTATAGACCGGTGACTCTTCAAGAGTAAGAACATATAACCAATTCACCAATGGAGTATGATAATAGAACATATCTTTGAAATAAAGAGAACAACCAGTGTTCACAGATCTAAAGTCATAACCTTCTGCTTGCAAACATGAAGCGAAATAATGTTCTTGGAAAGAGATGGAACACAATAACAATTATTCAATTCCAAAACTAATCACGAAGGTAAAGACAATGGCATGGTGCCAACACCACCGACAACTTTTGCTCCATTGCCAATGCGAAGATCCACTTCGCTCCTCCTCAAACTTCTACTTCTTCTTAGCCCCGCAACGATTTGCAAATGTGAGCAACCGATCCGGTATCAAATACCCAAGAATCGAGATGAAGTAGCAAGATTGATTTCTATAACATTTATACCGGAGCGAAGTCGTACTTCCTTCTTTTCTCAAGATCCTCCAAGTACTTTGGGCGTTCCTTTCCAATGTCCCGATTGCTTATAGTAGTAACATTCGCATCGAGCGGCGCCCTTCTTGTCTTGCTTGGCCTTAGAACCGCTCGCGATCTCATCGAGCTAACTTTCTTTGACCGCGCCTTTCTTGACATAGGGCTTGCCCTTGCCTTCTGCATCATCATCACATGATTGCTGCTTTTCTTAATGCTTTCCTCGGCGCTTTTAGCATCCCATGCAACTCACCCAAGGTCTTGTCCATGTTGTTCATGTGATAGTTCGAATGAATGGCTCAAAGCTCGAGGGAGCGATCAAGAATCACATCGTAGCCAACTCTTGGCTAAGGGAAAACCAAGCTTTTCCGGACTCTCAATGTAGCCAATCATCTTAATCACATGAGGGTCGACGGATTCCCTTCGCAAGCTCGCACGCAAACAAGGACTTTGAAGTGTTGAACCTCTCACCCTTGCTTGGTTCTCAAACATACCACGCAACCCCACAATGATATTGTAGGCATCTGTGTTCTCATATTGCTTCAAGCTCGAGAGGACATTGTGGCAAGCATGAGACAGCTCACATCAAGGCAATCATTCGTTTGCTTCTCATAAGCTCTCCGTGCGACCACGTAGCATTATCGTGCAAGTCATCAGGATAAGGAGACTCAAGGACATACTCCTTGCGCTCTTGCTTGAGAACAATTCTTAAGCTGCGATACCAATCCAAAAAGTTTGTTCCATTGAGTTTTTCTTTCTCAAGAATAGATCGCAAATTAAAAGAACTGGATGCGACATTAGCTGACATGATCTACAACAAAGAATATGCAAAGTTTAGCACTATATTTATGTTCATCTTTTATTAAACTATTTAACAAAAGACTCCCACTATGTGTTTTGCAACAAAACTCCTCTAAGTTACATAGTGGGTCAAGATCCTCATTTCACTAATTCCTAGTGAGCTTTGGCATCACGGCTAGAAAACTAGTGACATGGGTAAGCAACACCTTGCTAATCACATCCCTATGTGACTCTTGTTTGTTGGGTGACATCAATATGTCCCGGCCCCAACCTATGCCCCAAGGTTCAAAACTGTTTTGATAACCTTGTTAAGTAAACCAAATGCTTCCGCATGTAGATGTCCGACATCTACCCCAAATAATGATGATAACCGATGGCACTCTACTTTGGTAGACCTATCATGCGGTGATCATTATCTTTTGGTGCAACATATGGAAGGGCATTAACACCTAATTTTATGAGGAATTCTATCCTACCAAAGCAACATATCACATATATCATTGCACAAAAATAAGATAGATAACATCACAGATAAACACATTTAAGCGTGAAATAGTATGGCCCAAAAATGGTGATCTCCATCTCCATGTAGGTGTAGACGATCTCCATCCTCCACATCACTCCTTTAGGCCACCATGCTTGAAAACTTGTAACCTCAAAACTAGGCTACTACCTATAATAGCTAGAAATTGAAGATTACAAAATAGATTCAAGCATTAAGGTCGACACGCAGGTCATTAAATACAATATAGACAGCTAACAATAGCTGAAATAATCATGACACGCAGGCCACGAACAAATGTTACATGCATCACATACATCTCATACATTCCAATAAGATATATGGCCATACTATTCACATCATTCCCTGAAAAACAAGTTAGACGTAGAATCGTATTCTACCTAACGATGTGAACCCAAGACGCTATACAAGGTGGGTACACCCTACGATATTTACAGATCCAATCTATGAAATCGCAATGGAAAAATTATTCGGCACAACCACCTTATGCCGATCCGAGACATTCTCTAGGACGCTAGTTTTTCCACTAGGCCGAGGCCATCAGATCCATAACCTACTAGTATTCGGCATAACTATCTTATACCGATCCGGTAGTGGATAGACGTGGTTATGCAAGGGCAGAGGAGGCCTAAAGGGACACCGAGTGGAGGGTGACGTTCACCAGTCGTACTAGCATTGGGGGGAGTGGAGCCCGCATAATGCTGGTAGCCGTGGTGAACATCCCGTGCAACGTATGGGACCCACCGCAAGTGGGAACAACCCATAGGGTGAGATGACTAGTGGAACTAGATATTACGAGCAGTCATGTGATAATCGTTTGACCACCGACCAAGGAATCGGTGGGGCAATATGTGGATTATCGCCAGGTGAAAGTGTACACTCTGCAGAGTCAAAACTATTCGAATAGCCGTGCCCACGGTCATGGGCAGACATGGGATACTTAACTAGATATAGTTCTGTTTCAGAAATGGTTTGTGAAGGGAATGGGAAAATAGAGGGCGATGGACTGCCCTAGTTTGGAATTGGCCTGGGTTTTGTCCCAGTGGTATGTTAAGTGGCTATAACGCTGAAAGATGCAATATGGTGCAGATGCCATGTAACGGTGGATGGTATCTGTATCGCTATTACAAAGGCTGTACTTCACTTTACCTTTTAAAAGCTGCTAGATCATAGGGATTTTAATTATGGTATTCACATGCAATTTTTGGCAAACAACCAAACCCCAGCCTTTCCTTGATCTAGCCTAGCATGTAATTTACTGCATTCTGTGTGGTAACTTGCTGAGCACGGTGGTTAGTGTGCTCACACTCGCAATATCAAAACAGAGACAGGGACGCAGGGTCATTACGATCACGAAGATGCCCCGGTCAAGGAAGAAGGAAACAACGACGAGAATTAGGGCGTCGCTTGCGTTTCTGGTCCCAGACAAGTTAGACTCTAGGCTATGTGTGCACGTATATCATCTAAGTTTGGATGACATACAATGCACACATATTCCCCCAGTCGCTTGCCTGTGGCGTTGGCTTACTTTTGTTCCGCTGTGATACTTTGATGTCTGATAATATTTGGCCCTAGGGCCCCTTTTGTAAACTATTGCCCGACGTGGCCTAACTCAAGCTATGGTCTGTAATATTTGATGTATGTGATGTATGTATGATTCAGCAATGTACTGTGTGCACTAACTACTGATCCAGGGATTGGTGCAATAATCACAGAGGATTTCAGACTGAAAAATCCGGGTCCGACAGAGCCGATCTGACCGTGGTCGGAAGTCCATATGACCACATTGCTAAGCATTGGGTTGCGGTCGAGCGGCGTATGAGTGATCGAAAGGTCTTTCGACCACATTGGGTATGATCGGAAGTCACCCGGGTCATTTACGATCACGTTGGTCTCGGTCGGCAGTCCGCGCGGGAGTTTCGACCACGTTGGGCGCCCGGCGGTACGACCACGTTGTCGCGTGGGTCTTCGACCATGTTGTGTGGTCAGTGCATCGACCACGTTAGCGCGGGTTTGAACGTGGTCGGTAGCCGTGGCTTGGGTCTACGACCACGTTGTATCGCCTGGCGTTCGACCACGTGTTACGCTCGGTCGCTCGACCACGTTGTAGCGGTCGGATTCGACCACGTTGTCGGCAGAATGACTGTGGTCGGTTGAGTCCATTCAAACCGGTCGTGTGGGCACATGTGGTGTCCGATTATGGTGGGAATCGGTCGGTTGGGTTCCTTGTGATATTGTGGACCTTGTGGATTGGTTGGTTCACCATTTTGACAAGGTTTGGTTAAGTCTAATTTCTGTGGAAAAGAGACTTGAGCTCTGTGGCTGGGTGAGTGTCATTTTATGTGTGGATCAGTGCTGTGTGATGCTCTTGTTGTTTGTGATGGTTGCAGGTACTGGGAGACAAGTCTTGGTGAGGTTGGAGAGGTCGGGACTAGACATGGGAGATGTTGAGGTCCAGAACGACTGGAAACCGAAGAGGACGTGGTCTTGCCAGGTGGTCTAACCATATGGACAACAAGGCAAAGTGGAGAAGCTTCTGGAGGCAGTTGGAGGGCATTTTGGAGAAATGCCAAAGTCTGCAAAGGGAAGCTCTGTCCACTGGGAAAGCACTGTTGAGTTGGTGTGCAAACGGGCAAAGTGTTAGGTCGTTGCCTGAGAGGAACGGGTAAAGCACTGGAGGCCTGCAAAGCGCCACTGCCACTCTGTAAACGGGTTGTCATGTGGAGACCCGTTAGTGAGACTATAAATAGAGGAGAGAACTCAGAGCGAGTTGAGGTTGTCCCCCGAGAGCTCTGAGCTTTATTGTTCTATTGTGTGAGTTGTCTTTGGGTAGAGCATGGATGCTCATGTACCTCCGATGGAGTGGCTGTAGAAACCTCCATGATCAATAGAAAAGATTGGATTCATCTCTCTGTATCTTCTGAGTATTTTGTTCTTGAGATGTTTTGTTTGATCTGTTTGCCCTCTCTGTGTTCTTTCGATCATTTGTGTTTCCATTGAGAATTGGCTTGCCTTGAGTTGCTCAGAACTGGGAAAGAGTATTAAGACCATCTGGCCATTTCTTTCCCAAGAGCAAAGTCAAAACGGAGAAGTTTCCTTCACTCTCGGTCTTAGCCTCCAAGATTGCTTTTCATTTTCGACTGGTTTGTTCTAGCCGACCATTGCAAAGACTCTGGTGGTTCTTGGTAAATCCATTTCTTTTGAAGCCGCTGGTCTTCTCGGTCGGTCGACTGTGGCTCTGCTCTGATTTGGTTTAGACCACTCGGTTCTTTTCTTCAGTTGGGTGATTCGATCACGGCAAAGACACTCTCTATTTTCGGCTTTCGACCATGGCCGATGTTCTCTGATTTATTTGGTTTTTCGATCGTGACTGTGTCTCTCGGTAGGCTGTTTCGACCTCGACTGGTTAGTCTTCTGTTGGGGATCTCGACTAACGGCTTTTGAGGTTTCAGTGCATTTCGACCACGCCTTTTCTTCAGTGGCTGGTCTATTCTGCCTTTTCGACCACAACTTTTACTCAATGATTTTCTTGGTCTTAGAAGAAGTCCCTCGTGTCTCTCTGTTCTGTTGTGGGCAATCAATCTTCTTATTCATAGCTTTTAGCTATTGGAGAGAAGATAGGATTGATCTTTTATGAGAATTTTATTTGGGCACCATTCACCCCCACTCTGTTGCCATTTCGGTCCTTCAGTGGCTCTGCTTTGATTTGGTTTAGACCACTCGGTTCTTTTCTTCAGTAGGGTGATTCGTTCACGGCAAAGACACTCTCTGTTTTCGGCTTTCGACCATGGCCGATGTTCTCTGATTTATTTGGTTTTTTGATCGTGACTGTGTCTCTCGGTAGGCTGTTTCGACCTTGACTGGTTAGTCTTCTGTTGGGGATCTCGACTAACGGCTTTTGAGGTTTCAGTGCATTTCGACCACGCCTTTTCTCCAGTGGCTGGTCTATTCTGCCTTTTCGACCACGGCTTTTACTCTATGATTTTCTTGGTCTTAGAAGAAGTCCCTCGGTGTCTCTCTGTTCTGTTGTGGGCAATCAATCTTCTTATTCATAGCTTTTAGCTATTGGAGAGAAGATAGGATTGATCTTTACGAAATTTTATTTGGGCACCATTCACCCCCTCTGTTGCCATTTCGGTCCTTCAATTGGTATCAGAGCCGGTTAGCTCTTCTTCATAGATCTTAACCGGTTTCAAAGAATGGCAACAGACAAGTATTCCACCAAGCCGCCCATTTTCGATGGCTGGATTACCCTTCCGAAGAGCCGAATGGAAACATATATCCGTGCTCGGGGGTATGCCATTTGGCGGAAGGTGAAAATACAATTTGTTGTTCCATGATGAGAACATCAATGCCGGAATATGGTCGATGTTGAGGCAAACGCAAGGGCGAGGAACATCATCATTCGTGGATTGAGCGTATGAATTTGATCGCATCTCTCACCGACGTCGGCCGATATTTGGGTGACCTCAATGCTTACCATGAGGGCATCACCCAAATAAAGACGATGAGACAAGACCGCCTCAGCGAATACAACAAATTCGAGATGCTTGCCGGTGAGTCCCTTGACGAGTGCTTTTCTCGCTTTCATAAGATTTTGAGCAACCTCCGAGCCGTCGGTCTCACATACTCCGACTCGGATAACGCCGACAAATGCTTTCGCACTCGATCTTGGGTTTGGGAGATGAAGGTGACTACCATCAAGGATACCACGGACCTCTCGACCACGACTCTTGATGCGCTTTACTCGCGCCTCAAGACTCATGAGATTGACATAGTCTCGTCGGTCGAAGTCACGATCGATGGCGTTAGTCACCGATCCCGCTCGGATCTTCTTCTGCCGAGCCTTTGTGCGGATTCTCCCTAGTTGCTCTCGTGACGAATCGATGATCAGTTAGAGCAGCTAGAGGATGAACAACTGGCCCTTCTAGCTCGGAAGTTTTCCCATGCTTACAAGAGGAGGAGGGATGAAGAGAGCGGACCGATTATTTGCTTGAGTGTGGTGGCCCCAACCACATTCGGCAAACCGCCCCAAGCCGGAAGGGCAAAGGAGACTACGGTTTCGAGCAAGAACGACTACCCCGACAAGAACCGCAACAAGAAGCCCCGGCTCGACGCAAGGCAAGAAGACGTTCCGCGAGCTTGGGAAGGCTAAAAAGCTCTTCCACCGCGTCCTCGCCGCCTTCGACGACCTCGACCTAAGCGAGGTGGAGGGATGGAGCGACGACGATGGGACGGGTGACCAAGACCCCAAGGGCGACGACGACTTCTCCGGTATGTGCTTCATGGCCCTTGAGGGAGAACAGAGCGACAACGAGCTCTACTCCGACTCCGACGAGGTATACCCATCTTACGACCAGCTTAATGATGCCTTTCTTAATATAGCTAAATTTCAGGCTAGATCTAGAGCTAGATGTAGCGAGTTGGAGAAGGAAGTAGATAGATTGTCACGGGAGCTTACTTCACGTATATCTGCTCCCTCCCGTGACGAATGTGATATATGTCCTGCTTTGCTTGGAGATATGGAGAAGTTAAGGACTTCTCATGATAGTGTGACCTTTGAGCTTGATATACTTAAGGTGGAGAATATTAGTCTACTTGCTGAACTAGAAATGAGTAGGATAACTCCTTCTTCATTTATTGTTGAGACTATTTCTTGCACCTCATGTGAGGTTAAGGACAATGCTTTTAGAGGTCTTTACACTATGCTTCTTGATCTGCCCGAAACATGTGAAAATTGCAATAAGTTGAAAATGAACTTAAAATGGGCAGATCATAAAATTGCTGAACTACAAGCCTTTTTACTTGAGCCAATTGATTCATGCTTGAACTATCCTAAATTAACTGCTGAACTCGAAGCTGTCTCCAAACAGTTTCAAGATATGATTGATTATGATAGGAAGTTGGCTCAGTTTGCTTCTAAGGACCCTGTTAGCTCACCATGCATTAGTTGTAATAAACTAAAACTTGAATTGATTTCATTGGATAAGAAATGTGTGAAGCTAACTAAAGACCTACTAGAGAAGCCACCTTGTGCTTGTAGTGTGTTTGTGGAGAAGGGGGAGAAGCCCCCTGGTAAGGTAGAGACGCCTAGCGACGCGAACCAACTCAAGCTAGCGATGGGGCTGTTCCTCCCGAGTCGGTGTGCGTGCACAAGCCGCCTTCCCTCTATTGTTGGTTGTTCTTCCGCTCCTTACCTTCTCACGTCTCTTCTCCTCCTTGCTCTTCTTGCACCTCTCTCTTTCGGGAGTGTCAGTACCTTATGAACACTCTCGAGAAATTTGTAGGAGGCAAGAAGAAGCTTAATCTTATTCTAGACCAATCAAAGATTTGCAGATTCAATCAGGGTCTAGGATATGATTTCCATGAGGATGTGAAGAAGCATCCACCTGTCGTGCTCAGACCCGTAGCCGCAGGTGTGATTGAGGTCAAGCCAAGAACAAGAAAGTTCCATTTAAATCGCGGGCTTTGTCCAAATGATCTCGACGACAAGGTGACTTCACTGCGGCTTGACCTCTCGGGCGAAGCCATCTCGTGCTACTTCACCTCTCGGGCGGTATCATTGCACCTTCTGTCAGAAGGATGGACATCTGATTGACCAGCGCTTCAAGCGCGCCAAGATTGCGCGTCAGGACCATGTTCAGGCATTTAGGCGTATTCAGGGTCGGCCCCAGACCTTGAGTGCACCTAAGACCAACACGAGATCTAGGCTTGCTACCGTTGATAGTGTTGGGCAGCATTGAGGATTTGGTTTTTCTGAGTCTTCTGTTTTTCGTCCTCATGCTCCCTCGAGTCGTGACTTTCGCCATTCTCAGGGTAGATCTCGCTTTCCTCGTCGAGATGGCTACCCGCGGCGTGATCAACATGTTGCCGGTACTCCGACTCGCTCTCCCGTAGCAGTCGGACCCAGCAACAGCTTCAGGTCTACTCTTAGACCTTCTTCTTTGGGTAACAGAGAGCGTAGGGTAGATAGAGGTCAGTCGTGCTCGACTACTTCATCTGCTCGACGTGTTACTCAGTATTGGGTGCCAAAATCACTCTTGATTTATCCCAGTACTGAGACTTTACTCTCTTGTTGACTCAGGTTCACGGGCCGGAAGGAAAAGTTTGGCTTGTAGATTCTGGGTGTTCACGACACATGACCGGAGATTCCCGTTGGTTCTCTTCCCTTGCCCGTGCTCCAGGTGATGAGACGATCACCTTCGGAGATGCTTCATCTGGGCGCGTCATCGCCAAAGGTACTGTGCGTGGCGGCTCTTCTCATGCTCTAGTTTCACAGTTCTCGGATGTCATGAGCACCGAGTTTGAGATGAGTATGATGGGTGAGTTGACTTTCTTCCTTGGCTTCCAGATCAAGCAGACTCGGGAGGGTACCTTCTTGCATCAAGGCAAGTACACCCGTGATCTTCTGAGATGTTTCGACATGAGTGATGGAAAACCGGTGTCAACTCCGATGGCTTCTACAATGTGCCAGACCCAGATGAGGACGGCGAGCCGCTTGATCAAAAGGAGTTCGAAGTATGATTGGCTCTCTCTGTACCTCACTGCCTCGAGACCGGACATACACTTTTTCGTGTGTCTTTGTGCTCGGTTTCAGGCTTCTCCTCGCGTGTCTCACCGCCAGGCGGTGAAGCGTATCTTTCGGTACCTTCGAGCTACCATTGACTATGGTATCTGGTACTCTTCCTCCTCCTGTCTATCCTTTAGAGCCTATTCGGATGCAGATTTTGCCGGCTGTAGGATAGATAGGAAGAGCACTTCGGGCACCTGCCAGTTCATTGGCACTTCTCTCGATTCCTGGTCCTCGATGAAGCAGTCCGGTGTTGCACAGTCCATCAGAGGCCGAGTGCGTTGTCGCAGCCGATTCTTGTAGCTGGTACTTTGGATGGTCTCAACTCTGCGGGATTTTGGGTTAGCTATCGACCGTGTTCCGCTCTTTTGCGATAACACGTCTGCGATTAGCATTGCTAAGAACCCAGTGCAACATTCTCGAACCAAGCATATTGATATCAGATATCACTTTCGTCGAGACCATGTGGAGAAGGGTGACATCGTGCTCCAGTTTGTGGAGAGTGACCACCAGTTGGCTGATATCTTCACCAAGCCTTTGGATAGCATGATGTTTTCAGCTCTGCGGGGAGAGCTTGAGGTGGTTTGTCCTTATGGACTGTTGTGAGGGTGAGCTTTGGGCTTTACTGCTTTATAATTCTAATTATGCTTCTGTCCCCTTACTGTTGCATTGCATCTGCGGGTGCATTGGGTTTAGTCCTTCCAGCATAGGTTAGAGTGTGTCTCTTGCTGAGTTGCTTAGAATTCTTATTCTTATCTTGTGCTTCCAGGATAGCTGTTTCTTATGTCACTAGGTTGAGCTCACTCACTTCTTGTAGGTTCTAGCGGGGGTTGGGCCACCCTCGGGTAGACATGGTACGTGTTTGCTCTCTAGTGTGTGTTTTCCTGTCAGCTGATAGTCTTGGAGTCATATGGGGTAGATGAGAGTCAGTCTGAGTCATTAGTTTTCTCTATCTTATCTATGCTTTAAGGACTGCCCTTCTTGATTTATTTGCCAGCTTCTCTTATTTATTGCTTTGGTTCAGGGGGAGTTCAGTTGGAAGCTTCTGGAGCCTAATATTGACATAACTCAACTTGAACTAAATGTTGCATTACATGTTGAGGGGGAGCTGGATTTTCTGCATTTGCATAATATTTTAGCTGCATGAAGCCTTGATTATTATCCGTTCATGACATGAGTTCATTTATATTACATCTTGCCATGATTTGTGCTTCATTGCTAAATTGATCATGACTTTATATGTGTAGTCAAGTCCTTGCCATGATAGGTTAATTAAAATGCTCAATTTGATCTAATTCATGTCATGTTAATATTTGAGACTAGTCAGCTTTTAGTTATCTTCTTATGATTCATGCCATGTCAAATAGGCTGAGTTGAGTCTTGAATCCTTGTTGAGCGATAGATTGAGCTATATTAGTTTCTTGATGGCACATAAGTTAGTACAATCTGTTGAAAAGCAAAAAGATCTCTTTTGTGCGAAAAAACTGATCCCACCAATTCTTTCTCATTAGACGGCTTGCCATTGCACAAGGCATGAACTCAGGGAAGTTTTGGATGACCAAGATCATCTTCTTAAGCTTATTGCTTGAAGTGGTCGCATAAGGCTTGAGGTCTAGCACTTGACTAAACAAAAATGGTTGGAAACAATCATGTTGATGAGGACATCACTTCTTCGGATATACACAACACTCCTCCACTTGATATTCAAGGACCAATCACTAGAGCTCGCGCCCGACAATTGAATTTACATGTGAGCTCGTTCCTAAGTACTTCTTTTTGTTCATTTGAGAATCGATTACTACCTAATGATTTAATTATGATTAGGAACCATGGAGAGGATCAAGAAGTACTTGGAGAAGGGCTACGAGGCGCACGAGTCCAGCAAGGGTGGTCGAATCATGTTGAATGTCCAACTCAAGCCCACTTCGAATCCAATTCGGAGTCCAGGACCAGGCCGCACTAAAACGGACGCCCAGATCGCATCCGGACTCCGTTTTGGACATTCCACATATGTATGGAAAGCTGAGAAGATAAGCTTTCCAATGGCTCTGGTCTCATATCAAAATTCCTTCTGAGTCAACGGGAATCGTCGAAACAAGTGGACGTCCAGAATCTGTCAGGTGCTGTGACACCGTCTTTTGGGCCGTTCGGCTTTGTATCGTGTTGGAGTCCATTAAGGACGCGTCCAGGGGTTTTGCACGCCCCTTACTCCTTTATATACAGCCGCCACCCCCACCATTAGGGCGGGGTTTTGCTTAGATTAATTCTGTCTTTGAACAGTTTCGCCGTCATCGGTTTGTGAGACCCCAATTTTCGAGTGCTTCATCAATATATCTGCAATTTGGTTGTGTTCTTCCTTGTTCTTGCTTGTGTTCTTCGATTCGCAGGCGAGGATTAGCCTTCTTGGCAAGGTCAACCGGGCAGCGCACGGTTGATAACCTGAGGAGACGTGGTGCTGCGATTGCGGGGTTCGGGACGTGTTGTTCGGAAGTCGGATCGATTTGTGTCGCGACTCCACCAAATCGAATTTATCCAGAACCTGTTGGAAGATCGGGACCCCGTTCCCATCACATGTGATTTCCAAAGTAAAACTATATCAATTGTGCTCAATTGCTAAAATTTCAAGCGTACTTAAACAAATGTATCATTCTTGAACTGGTAGCACTCTAATTGACTCAACACTAGCTTGTCGGTTCCATTTAGCTTATTGACATGGCCTGCATCATTTGTGGATACCTCTAGCTAGACTAAAATCATGTTTTGACTTGACTTGCTAAGCACTTCAACTAAAATTCAGATTATACCTTACTTGGCTTAGCTTCTCTTTACATACATAGTCATGATCTTGATAGCATACTTGTATGTTGTGGCTTGGTGTAATACATTCTGGTCATGTTGGATAATTCTCATGGCTCTGCATACTTTGAATAATCAAATCAGCCATTTCATCCATCATCATGACTTATTCTCTCTCTTGCATACTTGATGTGTTTATTGCCAAAAGGGGGAGAATAGATTGGAGAAAAATAAAATTTTTCAATTTCTGGGATCTTACTAGAGCTTTGGAGATCAACTTGCTCTTTATTTTATTGCTCTAGTGTCCCTTCTGTCGACATGGTCAGTATTTCATTTTCTCTCCTTGAACCATGTCGGCTTCTACAAACTCAAATTTTATACTTTTTGGTGTTTGTCAATATACTCATCAAGGGGGAGATTGAGAGATCATGTGGAGATGATCCCATGTTTGTGATGAGTATTTGATCCTTGTTTGAAAGAAAATTGAGTTTGTTTTTGGCTTTTTATGCGAAGTCTTAGCCATGGCAGATGTCCAAGTCATGTACGACTTTCTTCTGGACCGTACGACCATGTTTGAAGCGGTCAGAACGAGATTGGAAGGCATACGACCATTTTGAGAGTGATCGGAAGTCGTTCGGGTCCCGTACGACCACTCTGCAGCTCTCTCGGCAAATTTGGGTGTGGTCAGAAGTCAGCCGAGAGGTCTACGACCACGCTGTGGCGTGTACAACCACATTTGGTCGTGGTCGAAGGCTCTCGGGTAGCGTACGACCACGTTGCCGAGTATCGGGTTGCGGTCGAGCGGCGTACGAGTGATCGGAAGCTTTTACGACCACGTTACGGCTCCCTCGGGAGATTTGGCCGTGGTCGAAAGTCTCCGGTCGCCGACCACGCTGGTCGCGGTCGGCGATCGGCGCTAGGACGCTCGACCACGTTAGCGTGGGTTTGAACGTGGTCGGTAGTCGTGGCTAGGGTCTACGACCATGTTGTATCGCCTGGCGTTTGACCACGTTATGCGGTGCGACCACGTTGTGGCGGTCGGATTCGACCACGCGGTCGGCGACCGACCGTGGTCGTCACGCGCAATCAAACCGGTCGATAGGCTCGTGGAGTGTCCGATTATGGTGGGAATCGGTCGGTTGGGTTCCTTGTGATGTTGTGGACCTTGTGGATTGGTTGGTTCACCATTTTGACAAGGTTTGGTTAAGTCTAATTTACGTGAAAAGAGACTTGAGCTACGTGGTGGGTGAGTGTCATTTTATGTGTGGATCGGTCTTGTGTGATGCTCTTGTTGTTTGTGATGGTTGCAGTCTTGGGAGACAAGTCTTGGTGAGGCTTTGGAGAGGTCGGGACTAGACATGGGAGATGTTGAGGTCCAGAACGACGTGGAAGCCGAAGAGGACGTGGTCTTGCTGGTGGTCTAACCTCATGGACAACAAGGCAGAGGAGGAAGCTTCCTGAAGGCGAGGGAGGGCATTTTGGAGAAATGCCAAAGTCTGCAAAGGGAAGCTGTGTCCTCTGGGAAAGCGATGTGACCACTGGAGAGTTGGTGGTGCAAACGGGCAAAGTGTTAGGCCGTTGCCTGAGAGGAACGGGTTGTCGTGTGGAGACCCGTTAGTGAGAGTATAAATAGAGGAGAGAACTCAGAGCGAGTTGAGGTTGTCCCCCGAGAGCTCTGAGCTTTATTGTTCTATTGTGTGAGTTGCCTCTGGGTAGAGCATGGATGATCATGTACCTCCGATGGAGTGGCTGTAGAAACCTCCATGATCAATAGAAAAGATTGGATTCATCTCTCTGTATCTTCTGAGTATTTTGTTCTTGAGATGTTTTGTTTGATCTGTTTGCCCTCTCTGTGTTCTTTCGATCATTTGTGTTTCCATTGAGAATTGGCTTGCCTTGAGTTGCTCAGAACTGGGAAAGAGTATTAAGACCATCTGGTCATTTCTTTCCCAAGAGCAAAGTCGAAAACGGAGAAGTTTCCTTCACTCTCGGTCTTAGCCTCCAATTACTGCTTTCATTTTCGATCGGTTTGTTCTAGCCGACCATTGCAAAGACTCGTGGTTCTTGGTAAATCCACTTCTAGAGATCACATCCTTGCTAAGTTTAAAGTCTCATGCGCTTTGGATCTCTATTTCAAAAGTTCTCTAAATTCTCGCGTTGCGATCGTGCCGAAACAACGAGTATATACCGTCGACATCTGTTTTGTTCTTTCGACCATCGGTCTGATTCTCTCGAGTGAGTTCGACCACAGGCGCAACTTCTTCGACTGCCTCTCTGTTTTCTCGAGTGTTCGACCACTTTATCGGCTATCGATCACGACCTCGTGTGTCCTCGATCACGCAAAGATTTCTTTTGAAGCCACCGGTCTTCTCGGTCGGTCGACCGTGGCTCGCCTCGATTTGGTTTAGACCACTCGGTTCTTTTCTTCAAGAGGGTGATTCGATCACGGCAAAGACACTCTGCTTTCGCTTTCGACCATGGCCGATGTTCTCTGATTTATTTGGTTTTTCGACCGTGACTGTGTCTCTCGGTAGGCTGTTTCGACCTCGACTGGTTAGTCTTTTGTTGGGGATCTCGACTAACGGCTTTTGAGGTTTCAGTGCATTTCGACCACGCCTTTTCTCCAGTGGCTGGTCTATTCTGTCTTTTCGACCACAGCTTTTACTCTATGATTTTCTTGGTCTTAGAAGAAGTCCCTCGGTGTCTCTCTATTCTGTTGTGGGCAATCAATCTTCTTATTCATAGCTTTTAGCTATTGGAGAGAAGATAGGATTGATCTTTTACGAGAATTTTATTTGGGCACCATTCACCCCCCCCCTCTGTTGCCATTTCGGTCCTTCAGAGGGACACCCGACGCTCCCAAAACTGCCGCGGATACCGCGCGCCCAAGCCCAACGGATTTTGTCCCTTTACCGGAGGTGCTGGGAGCATGGCAGGGGGTCGCGGATAATGCAGCCGTGAACCTAGATCACCAGGCGCTGCTGTCATGCGGGTCGGAGCTCCTTGGAGGCGCACTGGAGGCCTCGGAGATGAGGGTAAGTGCCTGACCTCTTAGCGGCGCTTGGTCCTGTAGAAGTTTACTAACTGCCTTGTCTTACATACCCTCGCCCTTGGTCGGGTGTTGCGGGCGGCTCACGCCCGCGAGCGGGGCACGTTAGAGGATCGTCTGCGCGCTGCCGAAGAGGCCCTTTGCGCAGCCGAGGAGGCGCACTCCGCGAAGGACGACCGCATCCAATGGTTGGAGGTAGAGTGTGCGGAGGCAATCTCATACGCCGAGGCGCTCGTGGTGGCGACGCGGTTAGCGGCCACAGAGGTGGCCCGGCGAGCGGCCGCGGAGGAGCGGGACAGCCTGCTCCAGCAATTTGGTGCACTGGAGAAGGAGAAAGGCTGCCTTACCGCGTCTCTTGGGGAGCGGAACCGGACTCTGGGTGATGCCTCGGTGGCCGCATGGGATGCCATGCTGGCTTTGGAAGGCGCCCTTGAATATCTTGTCGCCGAAGTACCGCCTCGCTCCTTCAGGCCCGAAGAGCTGTCGCGAACGCTTCGGAGGATCGGGGATGCGGCCAACCTCGCTTGTAATGCCGCGATATCCTTCGGCAACCACTGCTCCTACGTGACCTCGTGCCTAGTGCATGCGCTTCTCAGGCACCGGGGCTGCCGGCATGTCGATGAGCTGGCTGACCCGTAATTAGAAATGCCGGTCGAGGACGGGGTGATGTCTGGTGCCGTGCGCGCTGTTCACCCCGCTGTTTGTGTTTTCCACGAGTGGATTTGGGAGTACATCGGGGAGGCCGCGGCGAAGGTAGAGCCTCGGCCGATGGATGGACGAGGTCCCACGGCGTGACGAAGGTGGTACCGATGCCTCGGGGCATGATGTGAACCCACAGGTGTGACATCGGGATTCTCGTATGTTTGTGAGCGTTGTAATGTACGCACCCCCTTCTATGAATAAAGTAGAAACTGGCCCCCATGTTCTGACTAATGTATCCCTGTGTTCGGAGCAGCTGCTTGATAGGGACCGGCCGCTTAGTTTAGATCTCGTGACCTGACGGCGTCTCCGATCTTGGGGCGGTCAAGAGTCATTGGATTTTTAGGCGTAGGGTCTCTTGAGCGAGGCTTTAGCGCGGACGTATGTTAAGGAGGAGCCGGCCGAGTAGCGGCTGTGAGCGTCCGAGGATGCTTGTACATTTTGACTTTTACCGCGCCCCACTGTAAACATCCTCCAAGTAACGCGGAAAGGGCCTTGGTTGAAGCATGCGTCTCCATCACTTCTCGCGGCCGTGCTTGCTTCCGGCTGACTCGTAGGACTTTATTTCGCACACGTCCATACGCTAGGTAGAGAGCGCTCCGTACCGTGTCCTTCGAAGCTGTGGCAGCAGAGCTAGCGCCCGGTCGAAGTAGATGTGCGAGCGCCCCGTCCCCTATCCTTCGCCCGAGCACTCCGTCCCCTACCATTCGAAGTGGTGGCAGCGGAGCTGGCGCCCGGTCGAGGTAGACGCGCGAGCGCTCCGTCCCCTACCCTTCGAAGTGGTGGCAGCGGAGCTGGCGCCCGGTCGAGGTAGACGCGCGAGCGCTCCGTCCCCTACCCTTCAAAGTGGTGGCAGCAGAGCTGGCGCCCGGTCGAGGTAGACATGCGAGCGCTCCGTCCCCTACCCTTCGAATTGGTGGCAGCGGAGCTGGCGTCTAGTCGAAGTAGACGCACTAGCATTTTGTGCTCCATAGGGTGTGCACGGGGGGCCAGCCTCTGCTGCGCCTTATCTACACCCCATAGAGTGTGCGTGGAGGCCAGCCTCTGTTGAACTATATGCATACTCCGCGAAGCGTGCCGTAGGCAAGCCTCTTGCTACGCTTTGTTTATACTCTGTAGAGCACGTGAAACCATCGACCACGTCTTATTTATACTCCGGGGAATACGCAGGAGCAACGCCGACACGTACGCGGGGACATCCGTGTCTTGTTTATACTCAGTAGAGTGCGCAGCGACAACATCCGCGTCTTATTTATGCTCCGTAGAGTGCGTGGAACATTAACCACGTCTTATTTATACTCCGGAGAGTACGCGTAGGAGCAACGCTCACACGTGCGCGGGGACGTCCGTGTCTTGTTTATACTCAGTAGAGTGCGCAGGGACAACATCCGCGTCTTATTTATGCTCCGTAGAGTGCGTGGGAACATTAACCACGTCTTATTTATACTCCGGAGAGTACACGTAGGAGCAACGCCCACACGTGCGCGGGGACATCCGCGTCTTGTTTATACTCAGTAGAGTGCACAGGGACAACATCCGCGTCTTATTTATACTCCGTAGAGTGCGTGGGAACATCAACCACATCTTATTTATACTTGAGAGACCATGTGGAGGTCATCCCGTTGTGTATGATGAGTAATTGACATTGTTTATGAAAAGTCGAGTTTGAATCGGTTGGTTCGGACCTAGACATTGCGTGGCGTAATGGGCTCGGTCGGACTTGGTCAAACCTAGTCGTATGGGTTTAGGTTGCATATTCTGATTATTCGACATGTTTGGTCTCCATTTACGCTTTCATGTATCGAGCGGTGCTATTTGACGTGTTTGCTTGTCTGAGTTGGCTGCAGAACATCGAGGCGGAGTCGTGACAAGACACGGTGGATCGGACTAGGCGCAGGTGGCGCTGAGGTCAGAACGGTCGGGATGTGTCGAAGACGGCGTGAACTCGAGGTGGTTGCGAGTCGTGGACGACAAGGAACGCGAAGCTTCCCGGAAGGTGCAGCAGGGGCGTTTCGGTAAAAGCGCAAGGTTGCAAAAGGAAGCAGGCATTAGCGGGTAAAGCATGAGGCTTAGTGGGCAAAGTAAAAGTGAAACCCATTAGTGCATGGCTATAAATAGGAGGTGTGTCTCCTGGTTGTTGCATGGCTTTTGGGGGTTTGTTTTGCTTTGCTCTTTAGTAGTTGAGAGTTGGTGAGTGTAGCAGCAGTCTGTTCTTGCTTTGTCTCCTGTGTGTGTTGGTAAGAGGGCATGGGTTCTTGATTTCTCTAGAGTTTCCTTTGCTCCTGGAAGGGTGAGCTGGCTGTAGAAAGACTCATGTAATCATCCTCCTGTATCAACTGCGTATGGGAACTCCTTGTATTCATCCCGTTTGATTTTGAGAAGAATTTCTTGCTGAGCTCTCGTGTGGTTACAAATTTCTGTTGTGTGAGTTCTTGCGTGAGTTCCTCCCATGTGGTGTTCTTGTGTGCCTGCTCTTGGATGGAGTAGAGGTTGTAATTGCTGGAGACATACATCTCATTTAATCATTCCTCTCTTTGTTTCAACTTCTTGTTTGAGATGGATTTCTGTTGCAGTTCGTTATCTGATTTCCTCTGTTCATCCATCCCATTTCTAGGGTTTTGAGGTTATTCTTGATTCTTTCCTTGAGATGGCTTGAGATTTGGATTGTAAAGTCTAGTGGCTATTGCTAATATATTTGCGAAATTTCTTGGCCATAGGATCAAAGAACAGAGAGCAATTTGGATTTTGGGAGATGTCCTGTTAGTTTTCAGTTTTGTGCTCAAACTTGATTTCTTGCTCTGATTGGCTCTGAGTTTCAGCTAGTTTAGTTTACAGTTTTGTTCCACTGGCTAGTGAAGTGCAGCAAGGTTCTGTTGATCTTCCATTTTCAGTCTCTGCAGTAATTTCTGTTTTCGTGTACTCTATAATTCGGCTGACTGCAGATGTGGTTTTCGGTTTGGGCTGTGTTCAGTGCTTATTGTCTTGTCTGCAGTTTTGCATTTTTGGTGTTTCATTCCTTTTTCTGTACTGACGAACTACTCTGAGATATGGTCAACTATATGGTTTGATTTCCTAGTGTTTTTAATCAGAGAAGAGAAGCAAAGATCCTCAATTTCCTTTGGTTTATCGAGCAACTGCAGTTTTTACTGTGTGCTGTTTTCAGTCTGAACTGTTCACTGTTTTCAGCACAAAACCAGCAGCAGACTGCAGTAATTTTCAGCAAGGTTCAGTTCAGTTTTCAGCAGTATGCAACAGCAAAAAATCAGCAAAACCCTTCAGTTTTTTGTTGCAGTTTTCAGACTGCAGTTGCTGCAGATTTCTGCTGTTTTCAGCATTTGATCACAGCTATTTTCAGCAGTTTGCAGCAGCAAAAAAAATCAGTTTTCAGCTATCATTCGCTGCAGTCTGCATTGTCAGCTTTGGTCATTTGTTTGCTGCAAGTTGTGGTTTCAGTCTTGTTATCTCCCACCAAATGACTTAGTAGTCTTGTTAGTACAAATATGATTTTGGTTCTCTATCTTAATTCTCGGCTAAAGCACAGTTTGATCAAAGAGTTGTTTTTCTAGTTATTGCTTCTATGCTATCTCTTCTTATTTCAGTGATCTCAGTGCAGCCAATTATTAGATGTGCATTTACTCTTCTCAATATTCTGATTGAGTTTATTTCCAGTGAGCAAAATCTTTCAACTTCATAGCTTCTATAGCTATCGGAGAAGAAAAATTGTGAATACTTTGGGGGCGATTTTTAACGGCACCATTCACCCCCCCTCTATTGCCATTTCCGATCCTACAATTGGTATCAGAGCCGGTTAGACATCTTAACCGGTCTGCAAGCCATGGTGACAGACAAGTATTCCACCAAGCCGCCCATCTTCGATGGCCTGGATTACCCCTTCTGGAAAAGCCGAATGGAAACTTACATCCAGGCTCAGGGGTATGCCATCTGGCGGAAGGTGAAGATTCAATTTATTGTTCCTGCCGATGAGAACATCAATGCCGGGAATATGGCTGATGTTGAGGCGAATGCAAAGGCAAGGAACATCATCATTCGTGGGTTGAGCGAGCGAATTGATCGCATCTCTCACCGTCGTCCGCTTACGACATCCGGGTGACCTCAATGCATACCATGAGGGCACCACCCGGATCAAGACGGTTCGATAGGACCAGTTCAAGCGTGAATACAGTAAATTCGAGATGCTTGCTGGTGAGTCCCTTGACGAGTGCTTCTCGCGGTTTCACAAGATGTTGAGCAACCTCCAAGCCGTCGGTCTCACATACACCACGGACCTCTCGACCCTGACTCTTGACGTGCTTTACTCGCACCTCAAGACTCACGAGATTGACATAGTCTCTCGTCAGCCGAAGTCACAGTCGATGGCACTAGTCACCGATCCCGCTCCTGGATCTTCTTCTGCTGAGCCTTTGTGCGGATTCTCCTCGCCGCTCTCGTGACATAACCGATGATCGCTTAGAGCGACTATGGATGAACACTAGCCCTCCTAGCGGAGATTTTCTCATGCTTACAAGAGGAGGAGGGATGGAAAAGAGGAGGACCCGTGATTTGTTTCGAGTGTGGTGGCCCCAACCACATCCGAGCAAACTGTCCCAAGCTTGGGAAGGGTAAAGGTGACTTCGGCGGTTCGAGCAAGAACGACTACACCGACAAGAACTGCAACTCAAGCCCTCAAGACCGGTCCAAGGCAAGAAGAAGTTGCGCAACTTTGGGAAGGCGAAGAAGCTCTTCCACCGCGCCCTCACCGCTGACGACCTCGACCTCGGCGAGGTGGAGGGATGGAGCGACGACGACGGGACAGGTGACCAAGACCCCAAAGACAACGGCGACTTCTCCGGCATGTGCTTCATGGCCCTCGAGGCTGACCGAGCGACAATGAGCTATACTCCGACTCGACGAGGTGAGCCCTACTTATGACCATTTTAATGATGCTTTCCTTAAGCTAGGTAGATTTCATGCCAAGTCTAGGGCTAGGTGTGCCGATTTGGAGAAGGAAGTAGCTAGACTATCACGGAGCTTACTTAACTATATCCGCTCCCTCCGTGATGACTGTGATACATGTTGTGCCTTGATCGATGATATAGAGAAATTAAGGACCTCTCATGCTAGTCTGTCTTCTGAGGTTGAATTGATTAAGGTGGAGAACATT
Source organism: Bonia amplexicaulis (assembly GCA_036346245.1). Taxonomy (NCBI): domain Eukaryota; kingdom Viridiplantae; phylum Streptophyta; class Magnoliopsida; order Poales; family Poaceae; genus Bonia; species Bonia amplexicaulis. Next base: position 12,995,841 of record CM070760.1, read on the forward strand.
AGTCTTCTTGCTGAGCTTGAGATGAGTAGGGTAGTTCCTGTTTCATCTTCTACTGTTGAGACTATTTCTTGCACCTCATGTGAGGATAAGGATAATGCTTTTAGAGGTCTTTATACATTGCTTCTCGATCCGCCCGAGACGTGTGAAAGTTGTAATAACTTAAAGATGAATCTAAAGCAGGCGGATCATAAAATTGTTGAGTTACAAGCTTTTCTACTTGAGCCTATTGCTTCATGTGTAAATTGTCCTAAGCTAACTGCTGAACTTGAATCTGTCTCAAAACAGTTTCAAGAAATGATTGACTACAATAAGAAAATGGCTCGGTATGCTTCTAAGGACCCTGTTAGCTCACCATGCAAAAATTGTGATAAACTAAAATCTAACTTGATTGCTTTGGATGAAAAATGTGTGAAGCTAACTAAGGACCTTCTAGAAAAATCACATCCTTCTTGTGCTTTACGTCTTTCAAGTGTTGGAAAAGGATAAGGACATGGTAGAGACGTTTAGGAAGAGTTACGAAGACCAAATGGCTAGGATTAGGACTGCCCCCTGTGTGTCCTGCGAAGCCCTCAAGGTTGAGGTGGCCGTGCATAAGGAGAAATATGCACGTGCTATTCGCTCTTCTTCTATTGGTTCTTCTCCTTCCTCTCCTCCTGCTGTCTCTTCTTCTCCTTGCTCTTCTTGCACATCTATCTTTCGGGAGTGTCAGTACCTTATGAACACTCTCGAGAAATTTGTAGGAGGCAAGAAGAATCTCAATCTTATTCTAGACCAATCAAAGATTTGCAAGTTCAAACAGGGTCTAGGATATGATCTCCGTGAGGATGTGAGGAAACATCCACCGTCGTGCTCGGACCGTAGTCAGCAGGTGTGATTGAGGTCAAGCCCAAGAACAAGAAAGTTCAATTTAAATTAGCGGGCTTTGTCCAAGGGATTTCGACGAAAGGTGATTTCACCGCGGCTTGACCCCTCGAGGCGGTATCATTGCACCTTCAGCCGAAAGGATGGACATTTGTTTGACCATTGCTTCAAGCGCGCCAAGATCGCGCGAAGAGACCGTGTTGAGTCTCTTAGGCGTATTCAGGGTCAGCCCTGACCTTGAGTGCACCTAAGACCAACACGAGGTCTAGGTTTGCTACTGTTGGTAGCTTTGGGCGGCACCGAGGATTTGGTTTTTCTGAGTCTTCTATTTTTCATCCTCGTGCTCCCTCTGGTCGTGACTTCCGCCATCCTGAGGGTAGATCTCGTTTTTCCCATCGAGATGCCTACCGCGGCGTGATCGACTGCTGTCTTGGGTGCACCGACTCGCTCGTCCGTAGTAGTCGACCCCAAGAATGCGACTGTGTGCGCTCACGGATCTTCGCTTCTTTGAGCGACGGAGAGCGTAGGGTAGATAGAGGTCAGTCGTGTTTGACTACTTCATATGCTCGACGTGTTACTCAGTATTAGGTGCCAAAATCATCGCTGATTTACCCCAAGATCGAGACTTTACTCTGCTTGACTCGGGTTCGCGGGCGAGGCGGTGGAAAGGTTTGGCTCGAGACTCGGTGTTCACGACACATGACCGGAGATTCCCGGTGGTTTTCTTCCCTTGCCCGAGCCCCAGGTGATGAGACGATCACCTTCGGAGACTCTTCGTCTGGACGCGTCAACGCCAAAGGTACTGTGCGCGTTAATGACTCATTTGTTTTAAAAGATGTTGCCTTGGTGAGTAAACTGCATTACAATTTGCTTTTGGTTTCTCAGCTTTCTCAGTTTTGCATTTTTGGTGTTTCATTCCTTTTTCTGTACTGACGAACTACTCTGAGATATGGTCAACTATATGGTTTGATTTCCTAGTGTTTTTAATCAGAGAAGAGAAGCAAAGATCCTCAATTTCCTTTGGTTTATCGAGCAACTGCAGTTTTTACTGTGTGCTGTTTTCAGTCTGAACTGTTCACTGTTTTCAGCACAAAACCAGCAGCAGACTGCAGTAATTTTCAGCAAGGTTCAGTTCAGTTTTCAGCAGTATGCAGCAGCAAAAAATCAGCAAAACCCTTCAGTTTTTTGTTGCAGTTTTCAGACTGCAGTTGCTGCAGATTTCTGCTGTTTTCAGCATTTGATCACAGCTATTTTCAGCAGTTTGCAGCGGCAAAAAAAAAATCAGTTTTCAGCTATCATTCGCTGCAGTCTGCATTGTCAGCTTTAGTCATTTGTTTGCTGCAAGTTGTGGTTTCAGTCTTGTTATCTCCCACCAAATGACTTAGTAGTCTTGTTAGTACAAATATGATTTTGGTTCTCTATCTTAATTCTCGGCTGAAGCACAGTTTGATCAAAGAGTTGTTTTTCTAGTTATTGCTTCTATGCTATCTCTTCTTATTTCAGTGATCTCAGTGCAGCCAATTATTAGATGTGCATTTACTCTTCTCAATATTCTGATTGAGTTTATTTCCAGTGAGCAAAATCTTTCAACTTCATAGCTTCTATAGCTATCGGAGAAGAAAAATTGTGAATACTTTGGGGGCGATTTTTAACGGCACCATTCACCCCCCTCTGTTGCCATTTTCGATCCTACAATTGGTATCAGAGCCGGTTAACTCTTGTCTATAGATCTTAACCGGTCTGCAAGCCATGGCGACAGACAAGTATTCCACCAAGCCGCCCATCTTCGATGGCCTGGATTACCCCTTCTGGAAAAGCCGAATGGAAACTTACATCCAGGCTCAGGGGTATGCCATCTGGCGGAAGGTGAAGATTCGCTTGTTGTTCTGCCGATGAGAACATCAATACAGGAATATGGCTGATGTTGAGGCAAATGCAAAGGCAAGGAACATCATCATTCAGGGGTTGAGCAGAAGCGAATTCGATCGCATCTCTCACCTGTCGTCCGCCTACGACATCTGGGTGACCCTCAATGCATACCATGAGGGCACCACCCAGATCAAGACGGTTCGACAGACCGCCTCAGCGTGAATACAAGATGAATTCGAGATGCTTGCGGTGAGTCCCTTGACGAGTGCTTCTCGCGGTTTCACAAGATTTTAAGCAACCTCCGAGCCGTCGGTCTCACATACTCCGACTCGGATAACGCCGACAAATCCTCTCGCACTCGATCTTGGCGTTTGGGAGATGAAGGTGACTACCATCAAGGACACCACGGACCTCTCGACCACGACTCTTGGCGTGATTTACTCGCTACCAAGACTCACGAGATTGACATAGTCTCGTCGATCGAAGTCACGATCGATGGCACTAGTCACCGATCCCGCTCGGATCTTCTTCTGCGAGCCTTTGTGCGGATTCTCCTCGCTTCTCTGTGACATAACGATGATCGCTTAGAGCGACTATGGATGAACAGACTAGCCCTCCTAGCGGAGATTTTCTCATGCTTACAAGAGGAGGAGGGATGGAAAAAGAGGAGGACCCGTGATTTGTTTCTAATGTGGTGGCCCCAACCACATCCGAGCAAACTGTTCCAAGCTTGGGAAGGGTAAAGGTGACTTCGGCGGTTCGGGCAAGAACGACTACACCGACAAGAACCGCAACTCGAAGCCATCAGCACCGGTCCAAGGCAAGAAGAAGTTCCGCAACTTTGGGAAGGCGAAGAAGCTCTTCCACCGCGTCCTCACCGCTTTCGATGACCTCGACCTCAGTGAGGTGGTGGGATGGAGCGACGACGACCTCAGCAGTAATTTTCAGCAAGGTTCAGTTCAGTTTTCAGCAGTATGCAGCAGCAAAAAATCAGCAAAACCCTTCGTTTTTGTTGCGGTTTTCAGACTGCGATTCTGCAGATTTATGCTGTTTTCAGCATTTGATCACAGCTATTTTCAGCAGTTTGCAGCAGCAAAAAAAAATCAGTTTTCAGCTATCATTCGCTGCAGTCTGCATTGTCAGCTTTGGTCATTTGTTTGCTGCAAGTTGTGGTTTCAGTCTTGTTATCTCCCACCAAATGACTTAGTAGTCTTGTTAGTACAAATATGATTTTGGTTCTCTATCTTAATTCTCGGCTGAAGCACAGTTTGATCAAAGAGTTGTTTTTCTAGTTATTGCTTCTATGCTATCTCTTCTTATTTCAGTGATCTCAGTGCAGCCAATTATTAGATGTGCATTTACTCTTCTCAATATTCTGATTGAGTTTATTTCCAGTGAGCAAAATCTTTCAACTTCATAGCTTCTATAGCTATCGGAGAAGAAAAATTGTGAATACTTTGGGGGCGATTTTTAACGGCACCATTCACCCCCCTCTGTTGCCATTTCTGATCCTACAATACTCTGAAGAGTACGCGAAGGAGCAACGCCCACACGTGCGCGGGGATATCCGCGTCTTGTTTATACTCAGTAGAGTGCACAGGGACAACATCCGCGTCTTATTTATGCTTCGTAGAGTGCGTGCGGAGGCAGATCTCGACGCTATGTCTTATTTATACTCCGTAGAGTGCGTGCGGGGGCGTCCCCTGCGCGTCTTTGTTTATTCTCACAGAGAGCGTGCGCGAAGGGAAGTCTCCGCGCGTTTTTTGCAAGAAACAAGACTAGTTTCGCAAACGGTGAACTTTATTGAATTCCCGTTTGCGTGTGTGAGTGATTACAAAAGACAGAGTACTAACCACTAATCGCTCGAGGGCGGGAACAGTAGCGACTCTCGTTGCCGTGGCGGCGAGGCCGGGCACGGTGGGAGCCTCTTCTGTTGGAGCAATTCACATGGGAGATCGGTTCCCTTGCGCTGGCGTGCCCGGTTTAAGGGTCCCGCTGAACCTCGTGGTGTAGGCCTCAGGTACCAAGCTCTATGCGCCGGGCCATGTCCTGGTCGCCGTGGGCGGTGATGATGCCCCGCGAGCCCGGGAGCTTGATGCATAGGAAGCTGTGATGTGAGATTGCCTCGAAGGAATTGAGGGTCGGCCGCCCCAATATGGCGTTGTAGGGGTACAGGATATCGACGACGTCGAACGTGACGTCTTTGCTCCTCACGTTGTCGTCTCGACCAAAGGAGACCTGCAGGCATATCTGGCCCAGCGCCCGTAGGGGCTGGCCTCCGAAACCCTGCAGCAGAATTCCAGAGGGGCCTAGGCGACTTTGAGGGATCCCCATCTGGTCGAAGGCCGCTGCGAACAAAATATCCGCGGAGCTTCCTCCATCGACTAGGACGCGCTTAACGTCGCATCCTACGATGGCGACTCAGATGACCAGGGGATCTTGGTGGGGAATTCTATGCCCTCGGCATCAGCGGGCATGAAGGTGATTTCGTGCTGCGCCCAGTTCGGCGGTGCCTGTGTCGGGTATGCCGCCACGTGGTGTAGCCTCCGCGCATAGGCCTTTCGCTGCCGCGCCGAGGCGAACTCCAGCTAGGAGCCCCCGGAGATGACGTTTATATCCCTACGCTAGGCTCCCTCCGGGGCTTGAATCTGTAGGGAACCTTCCTAAGCTTGCTATACGTGGGCTTGAATCCGCAGGGGGCCCTCCTGAGGCTGCAACCCCTGATCCTGGATCCGCATGAGGCCTTCCGAGAGTTGCTGAATGTGGGCCACGACGGGTGGCCGTACTTCGAGATTTCTATCCCTGACGATGCTTGTCGAAGTGCCACGATGGTGGTGCACGCGCGCGTGTCGTGGCTGCCTCAACCATGTACGTCGCACCACTGGCCGTGATGTTGGTCATCATATTCCACGCAGGTCCTATCATCACGACCCCTGCCGCCGCGACCAGTGGGGGCGTTGTCTTCGGAGCCGCCCTCAATATCGTAGACATGGCGGGCTCTCCGAGACTTCTGTTGGCCGTGCTTAGACTTGTCGCCCGACAAGTCCTTGTGCTGGGCATCCTTGCGCTCGGAGGCGTCCTTGGATGGCCCCTACTTACGCTTGCCCTTCGAGGAGCCTTCCTTCGGCGAATCTCCGCTTTTTGTCGTGCCCTCCTCCTGATTGGTGTCGGAGTCGTCACCTTAGCGCCACCGCGCGTCTTCTTTTGCCCTGGCGTACTCTTCCATCTTGTCAAAGAGCTTCGTCACCGTTTTGATTGGCTTCGCTAGCGTTGTATTGACCCGCCCCCCGGAGGCCCTGCACCGCTGTGTTGATGATGGTTGTCTCATTGACATCCTTGACCTGGCAGCGGACCTTCGTGAAGCGCTTGAAGTTTTCCAGGAGCTTCTCCGAGGGCTTTTGCTTGACCGCGAAGAGCTGATCCGCGTTGACTCGCTCGACGTAGTTCCCCTGGAAGTTGTTATAGAGGCGGTCACGGATCTGTTCCCATGTATAGATGATGTTTGGCTCGATGGTGAAAAATCAAGAGAGCGCTACTCCCTGTAACGCGAGGGGAGCCCCTTCGCCTTCGTGGTGTCATCTCCGCCTGCAGCTTCGATGGCGGTCTCGTACACGCGTACGAACTCCCGAGGGTCCGTGTCGCCTTTGTACGGCTCGATGGCGCTAGGGAACTTGAAGTCCTGCGGCCATGCCAACTGCTGTAGGCCCACCGAGAGTGGGGCTCGGGTCCACGCGTCGCGGCGGGGCCTTGCCGGGCGATGGGCGTCGCGGCTATCCGCCTGCTCTGGCGTGGGCTCCGGCGCAACCACCGGTGGGGTCTGCGACTTGAGCCTCTTGCATATCTCGCACGGCTCCACGGAGATCCGCTAACTCCTGCTAGAGCATGCCGATGGTCGCCGGCGAGGCATTCTCCACCGTTAGGCGCAACAGGCGGTCGGCGCACCGGTCGTCTTCTTGGGACAGCAGCGACCACAACCTGCGCTCTCAGGTTGCCCGACACGCCGGCGCGGTGGACTCTGGAGTCAGCGACGAGGCCAAGCGTACCGCCGGAATCGCCGCCGCTCCGTGCATCGAGTGTAGGGACGGCGGTCGAGCCGGCAGGCGTTGACGTTGCCGCTCCCAACTACCCGGTTGATGTTGCCAGTGTCAACCGTCACGCCGACAGTGGGGTCGGTCGTCGCGTGCGGGGTGGTGCCGGCCGTCGCGCCAGCGGTGGCGAGGTCGATCGTCGCGCATGGGGTGGTGTTGGCCGTCGCGACAGCGGTAGCGGAGTTGATCGTCGCACCATGACATCGACGTTCGTGGCTGCCGCGCCTGTGTCGCCATCCACGCTGGCGACTACCGACGCCGAGACCCTGGTGTTGACGCGAGACTCCGTCATGCTCCCCTTCTTCTTCGCCGCCGACGATGAAGCTTTCTTTGATGCCATCCTTCTTCGGATCTTGAGGCTTGCTCTTGTCCTCCCCACGGACAGCGCCAACTGTTGTGATTCTGGACCAAGCAGAGATAGATATAGTAGTGGAGAGTTAGGTGAACAATACTTAGGGTTTCCCATGGCTTGTATCGTATATATATATATATATATATATATATATATATATATATATATATATATATATATATATATGTCCACATGGGAGTGTTTTTACAACGGTTCCTTTACATTTAAGTATCCTTCTCAGGGGCATTTATGCCATTACGCATGTCCCACTTTGGACCTTTACATCCTTCTAACAAGCCGGCTGGGCTTAGGTGGGGGCCACCCCTACAACAAGGACAATATGTGATGTTTAGATCCACCAAATCCATCCATTCAAACATGAGATCATTTGCCTCATCTTTTATTGTATTTGATAAAATACTCTGCGATGTGTCACTTACATGCGGATCCTATACCCATATGTTAGTGAAATATCATAAATCATTTTATCAAATACATATAAAAAGATGAGGTAAATGATCAAATATTTTGTAGATTATTATGTGATCCGGCTGTTTGTTTGTTCTTTTGCAGTGTTGGAAAAGTTTATGCGGTTCGTTAGAAAAAAGTTTCGAATTTTGATTAAGTTCAGACGAGTTTTATCATATTGCTAGTGTGTGTGCAGTGGACAGCGATCAGTAGCTACGCGGAGCAAACTAAAGTTGCAAAGGCATCGCAGTTCACACCAACAATGCTAGCTGGAGAGAGACACCAATACATCACCACACCATTATTTACTATTGTTCAAGTACTCAACATAAACTGATAAGCAAAACACAAGAGACGAAGAAAGCAAGCAAATTAACAGCACAGCCACTCAAGTTCATCACAAAGACAAGGCTGCAAATTTCAGTGGAACACCCACTACAATTCTGCATGCATATGCCTACCATGCTGACTCAAGAGGAGGAGTGAAGAAGTAGATGTCGTCGAGCCGGTCGTTCGTCGGCGAGTTGCCGCCGTAGACCAGCAGCCCTCGCCGGTTGTCAAGCGCCCCCGCCGAGAACGCGCACCATCCCCGAGGCCCGGGGTGATGGTCGGAAGCGTCGTCCAGCCTGGCCCACGCGCCGGTCTCCGTGTCCAGCGCGAAGGCCTCGTCTGAGAACTTGCCGGAGCCGAGGTGGCCGAGGTCGCTGGGGTCAACCTCGCCACCGAAGGCCACCACGTGCTTCCCGACACCGACGGCGCAGAACACGCTGCGGGGGGTCGGCTTGTCGCCGGTGGTCTGGACCGTGGCCCACTCGCGTGTTGCCGGGTCGTAGCAGTGCACGTCATCGAGCTCCTCCCCGGAGAAGCCGTACACCACCCACACCTTCCCGCCGGTGACTGCCAACCCGGGGCCGCCGCGCGGCCGGCACGCCTCCCCCGGCGATGGCAGCTCCTCCCACCGCCTGGCGGTTACGTCGTAGGCCCATAGGTCGTTCAGCCTGCCAGCGTCGCCGCACCCACCGAAGACGTACACCCGGTTCCCCTCGCCGTCGGCCACCATTGAGTGGTAGCTCCGGTGCGGCGGGCCGTTGTCCTCTGAGGACAGCAGGGCCCACGTGTTGGTCGCCGTGTCGAAGGAGTAAAGCTCGTTGAGCTCCTTGTGGTCCTGGTCGCGGCCGCCGAACATGAAGACCGTGCTGCCGACGGACGCCATGGTGACGCCGACGCGCGGCGGGGGCACGTCGCCGGCAGCGTCGAGGGCCGACCAGGACTGCGCCTTGAGGTCGAAGGCGTACATGGTGTTGTCCACCGGCACGCGCGGGGTGAACTCGCCGCCGAACGAGTAGGCCGTGTCGCCGACGAGGGTGATGGCGTGGGAGCTTCTTGCTCCCGGCACATCTCCCTTCTGCTCCAGCTGTGTGATTAATTAGTGGTGTTAATTAGAAGAGGAGATTAAATAAACATGCTGCAAACTGTAAGAAGAATCACAAGAAAAGGAAATGGAGTTTATGTCTTGTTGTAATGCGAAAATTCCGTTGGAATTTTGGAGCAAATGGAACATTTACACTGACTTGGTGTGGGATTTTTTTTATGAAATTCCTGTCAGATTCTTGCATTCCATACAAATTTGTGTATGTAGCAAATACAAATTGGCTAGATTAATTCGCTAGGGATTAACTAACTGGTTGCAATTATCAATGATATTATGCGAAGGTACATTTTAATTAGGTGGATTAGCTAACGTTTGACAATCCTTAATTCTGGCGTGATATGGTCTGAGTTTCTGGAATGTTCTGGTTTTGATTATACGTAACTCTAATTGTACACAGCAGATAGCTCTTATAATCCTATTCTTTTCGGCCTATTGCTTATGTCGTAGGACTTCCTCCAAGAAAATAAACAGGATAATTTCTCTATTATATTTTCAAAATGGTATATTAAAATAATCTTTTCAAAATAACTTATTAATATTTAGCTTGTTCACACAAATATTTATATTAGGGATAAAAGCTACTGACGGTAGCCGAAAAGAATACGCCTATTTTACTTTTGTTACAGCAAAAGTAACATCGTCACATGGCACTGGAAAGCTAACCGGAGAAATTGCTGACATATTTCTGTGGTGTTTCTTCAACAAAGTTTCACCATCACATGGGACTCAAACCCCTTTCTCAACTTAAGGAGCTCCAAAGATTTTTTTTTTGCAATTTCCTTGAATAATCTTCCTTGTCAACAGACCTCGGAGATTTGGAACCAATTAGACAATTCATTGAAAGATGGAAGACCTTAAAATCTTCAAACAGTTACTACCACAAACTAACCCCAAATCTTTTCATGTCAATAGTCATCAACTCATCACTCGATTAGTTGGCACTCTACCCTGCAAATGACCCTGGAACATGAAGAAATCTATAGGTAAATTCCCCCAAAATTAAACCCAACCCTGTGACCCAATCTACAGAGACCATACCATCCGTAATTTCGGCCTATCATGATGTGAATTTCTGAAATTTCTGGGTTTCTTATATGCTACTCTGATTCTGCCCTGCGGACATGTCTAAAAAATCCAAAGATAAGTCTCGTGTGTTACAACAAAGTTTCATCCTCACATGGCCTTCGAATCCAAAGATTGGCAATTTCTTCGAGAATAATTTTCCTTGTGACCATGGCTTGGAATCAAGACAATCTTGCCAAGATAGAAATTCCTTCCTAAAATCTACAAAGATTTAGTACCATCATCAAGAACAAAGCCAATTCCCAACCATTTCCGAGGCATAACTGCAGCTCTACCAATCACTCTCCACTGCAAATGCTCTGGCAACATAAACAAATCTCAACCAAAACACCCAAAACTAAAGCCAATTTTTTTAATCCAAATCACATAAATCATTTCGATCGACAAAAGGAAGAAACAATCAGTTGCATGTGCCTGGGGGAAAATGATGAAATAAGGGAATTGAGGTGGGGGGACAGACCTTTACCCAGGTACCAGCCATTGCCACACACAAGCTGGAGCTCTGCTCTGCTGCCCTGCTGCTGAAATTTTGGTGCCTGGCGAAGTGACAATTGGAGCCCCTTATAGGCGGACGAGGGGCATGATGCCATCACTCTGTGAACCAATCCAACCACTTTCGTCCCGTTGAATATAATATGATACCTATATTATAGCCGAGGGCTCTCGCCGTGTCCATATCAGTTTTTTTGCGAAAAAGTATCTGTATTTTTTGAAATCACGCAACGGTCCTTCGTTCTCCTGAAAAGGCCTCTGTCAGTTTTTTTTGCGAAAACGCCCCTCCGCTTCACCGAATTGCGTATTCTTTATTTGATAGCACCCCGCAGTTTTTCAAATTACGTACGGGTCCTCGTTTAGTTATGTATAAGTCCTTACAGGTCCTCGGTTTTTTACGAAAAAGATCTTTGATTTTCTTGAAATTATGCGTATATCCTCGATTTTTTTTTTAAGAAATTGCTCGTAAATTATCGTCTCATTTGCTTAGATCTACACGGTGGCCAGCACGACGTGTCACCGCGCTTACGCAGTTAGTTACTATTAAACACTATGATTGTTTGGCATTTGGTGGGGCAGGAGTCCCCAGACAGTGCTGCTCATCATGACCAGAAGGTACTATAAATTAGGACCCATGTCTCCATCTGACCACAGCCACGCTTACAAACCAATAATTTTTATCCTATGGAGGCACATCTGGTGCTGTTGGACAACTGTAGTTGAGTCGTTCAGGAAAAAAAAATATTGCGAATGCGATAAGGATGAAGTTGTGAGTTTATTTACGAATTCTTTGTTCCGGAGAGGTACAAAGATAGACGTACTGTCACGTACATATAGAACTCACGCTCTACTCACCAAAGTCACCATCATAAGCATATGTATTCTACCACACGTTTGAAAATTTTACAAAGATATTAAGGTCTTATAAAGTACAAATACATGCTTTTCTACTAACAGCGCATATATATGTACCATATTCTAATTATTTAGATGAGACACATCAGATTCGGTTCGAAAGATGGAACCTGGGTGGACTGTGTGTACTACCAGAGCGCCAGCCATCCGACTATGCTCGATTCTCTACATGGGAATTATTGGTATTATAAATTGGGTTCTTTGAATTTTTTTCTAAGAAGATAGGCACCTTGACACCATCCATCTGAAAGCTAAAATAATGAGCCTAACAATCCATTACACCATTACCTGTGATATATTAGGGAATAAAATGGTATTTACAGGAAATGGTGTAATTTCTTTAGGAATACTGCAAAACTCCTATGTTCCATACGAGCGGGCTAATTTCGAACTGTGCATCAACGAGATCTGTTCAGAAAAATATATAATCAAAATGATGGTTGTAGGAAAGTTTGGTATTACAGATTTCTAACTGTTGGTTTATAGTGATAGATGGCGTATTCTGGAATGGCATGTTGAGTTTGTACTAGCTATGCATGCGATGCATAGCTCCTGCATTGGTTAGGTAAACATTTTGGACAAAGTGAAAATGAAATTCGAAAGTTCAAGTATTGACTTTTGGAGATTCTTCAACGAAACGGAGATGATTGTATCAATGTTTAAAAGAAAGACACGCCAAATTGTCAACTCGACATCAATTTACTAACTACTAACCAATGGCATTCCTGTAATATGCCACACATATGCTGGCACAATTGTCCATATCTGGAAAGCTGCACGATCTCACGCCTTCTTGTTTGTCCATATTGGAGTAGTTTTTATTCAAACAATACTTTCGATTGACAGGTTCTACCTAAGGACGTTATCAACTTAGGATCTGACTCGCGATGCTTCAGGTTCTACACAAGAACGCTATCAACTTAGGATCTGACTCACAGATGCTTCAGATTTGTTGGAATAATATAAACAAACCATAGATATGTTATATTTTTAAGACAATAAAATAAGTTATACTTTTAAGATTATCGTTAATGGTGTTTAGGTGGAGCAGCTATCAGATTACACCATGCTGAGATGTGCGCCCATGGTTTTCGTTCTAAGCACCCACGGCTTTCGTTCTAAGCAGGCAAGTGGTTTCCGAGAGTGACATCTGAGTAGGATATGTATTGATCCAAGTATGTACTTTGATTGGTGTCGGGCTTATACATCTATCAACTACTAGTTCTTTTTCTTTTTTATATGACGTTTTATGCCTATACTATCAAACTTTATAAATTTTGGCCATCAATATTGTAGAGACCTGAATTTATAAATTCGGATTCTTCTGTGTATTTTGTACTAGTTCAGGATCACACTATGCACATAATGGAAACATAGATAAAATATTGACTTATCACGATTTATTAAGAAAAGACTCAAATATTATTAATTATCAGAGTTACGATATTATGGTCAAGCTTACAGATAATAGCATGAATGGCTTAAGAAACTTGTAGCGAATTACAGAAATAAGCGTAGTAGACACTCGACATGCCTATAGGCAATCGATTGAGGAGAGAAGTCCTAATCCGTGAAGTCGTCGAAGTATCCTCCTTCACATACCTTTAATTGGTGTGGTTCTTCTTCAACTGAGCAAATATGGATATAGCCGTGAGTACATAGAGCAGTTAGTAAGTTGTTTGTAACAAAGAATGCAATATAATATGCAAGACTTACCAATGGATAGCTGAGTGGTTATTTTGCAGAAACCAATAATTTGACGTAAATACAAAAAATAGATTGAAAGAACACACTTTGAAAATGATTAATAAGTAAATAATTAAAGGAATTGAGAATAACCACAAGTGAACTAACCATTCACTTCAATAAACCACTCGTGAACTAACGTTCACATAATGAACCACCACTGATCTGACCATTCACTTCTCAACTAATTTTTTATGAAAACTTTACCCCTCGTGTGAAATCACTGAGTATTGTCAATGACCGAGGACACGGCTATTCGAAAAGTTTTACACTCTGCATATGTTACACAATTTTACCCACAAGACATGATAATCTCATATTGCCACGCGATTAACACTCTTCCTTTGGTGTGTGACGGAGAAATCATGATAATGCCTTTACAATGTTCAATCTTAACCCAATTCCGCTCGCTCCCTTAATGTGGATTCATGGCTACAACCAAACAACATTCATCCTAATGATAGAACCGAAGTTGAAATATCACAAATTGTTCAGCCAGGTCCATCCCATACTAGACATGTGATTGTATGATAAGCCTCAGATCAATAGCGCACAAAGTTAAGTCCTTAGACATTACTCAGGCGAAGCATCTACATCCTTGAAGTGCTAACAACACTTCCCCCTTTACTGCATGATCATTTGAGCAAGTGAAAACCATTTTGTATAACCACCACTAATAACACTCCCATGCCAAGGAGCACAAATTTTATAACTGTGGCAGACCACCACGATTTAATATCTTATTAAGTCAAAATTAATTAATAGATCACATGTGATGATAACCCAACGTACTATAAGCACGGCTAAGCATACTAAACGTACAACCCATATGATAACTAGTATTGTGTCACTAGATAAATATCGATCTTATGGTGATAATGGAATCATGACATTCAATCAAATAGGACAATAAGTACTAAGAACAAGGGTTTGTAATAAAATAGCAATGCATGATAATTTAAAATAAAATAATAAATAGATAGATATAAAAACTAGATTCAACATGATCAGAGGACACGACTTATTTTGGTCTTGCTCAGTTAATTGCTCTGGATCTTCAAATCTTGCTTCTACTCCTTCGAATGCTTAACGAGTCAGAAAACGAAATAAAGTACAAAATAAAAATTAAATAAAATTCAAATAAACTCCAAAAACTTCAAAATGAGAACCAAAGATATAGCTTAATTTTAGATAAATTTAGAAAAAAGAATCAGGTCAATTGGAACTATGACAGAGAAGAACGAGCTCTTGAAAACATCTAATCTAAAGAAAAAATAGTGGAAATTATAAATTCTACTATGTTGTGGACTCGGTGTATGAAATAGTGCATATGTGTAACATCCTGAAAATTTGGGACTTGAAAAATGTGTAACTTTTTGAAATATTTTGGAATGCATCTTCTTGACATTTGAATTTTAAATGGATTTCCTTTGTATTTTGGTTGAGGTTCCAACAATTAAGGAAAATCAGGAAAATAGAATTATGAATAAATATGAAAATAATAGAAAGTCATAATTTGAAAGCGAATCTGAAAAGATGGTCAATCAATTAGGGTAGGAGAATAGGAAAAGAGGAAGGCTGAAAAGTTAAATCAAAAATAAAAATTTAATTGAACCAAATATTTAAAAAATTTGCCAAATTGAAGGAGGAAGGGTATAATTTGAATCAAAACTTGAATTTTTGCATTGGGCATAAATGAATATATATATATATATATATATATATATGACGCTGAAATGGGGCACTATGGTGTCTGGGCACCAAGTCTCCCTGCCTTTGGATTGCTTTTAGATGCGTGCTAATGTAATGGTATATAATATATCATGCATGCTAAATCAATCATGGATAGAAAGTCTCAATCACACCAGCATGTATGCCCAAAATAACATCAAAAGGTTCCATCTTCATAACCATCAAGTTAGCAATAAAATCCCCCTCATCTAAGGAAACCACACAACCTTGACAGATTGTGGAACTAGGAAGAATACCCCCCTCCAAAGAGTTGACTAAAACTTACTGAGATATTTGTTGCATACTCAAATTTATCATGCTCGTTAACTCTAGCATTACGAACAAGAATGTAGCCCCAGAATAAAAAAGAATGAAAGCCTCCATAGAATCCACTGGTAGCATACCTATCACCATGTCAGGACAGCCTACCGACTCAGTAGTAGGCATGGAGTAGATCATCAGCGCTAGGGCGGCGAAAGCCTCAACACCCCAGTGTGGTGGTGCAGTAGCTACTGAAGATGCAATGATCAGAAGCGAAGCCGCGGGAGTAGGCGACTAGAAGTACCATAGTGGCAGTATCAAGTCGATGTAGGAGCAGCCGCCATCACCTACATAGATCTCCAACAAGAAACAGCTGGCAATGGAGCAGGTACTAGCTCCCACTTAATGATGCTAGCGAGATTCTACCAGCACACCAACGCCTTATGGCCCTCCTAACCACAGTGGTGACATGGGCCAGACCAAGAGCACTCAGGAGCATGATGCCCATTGCCACACTTGAAACATATCATGCCCTACCCTAGGATAGGACAAAGCATAGGAGCACCTGCAGAAGAATGGGATGTGGATGAAAATGGTGGCTTGAGAACTTAGGCTTGGATAAAGCCTGAGTACCTTTGAACTTCTTGGAAGCGGGCAACTGAGAAAACCCACCTCCCTCACCATAACTCCTCTTTTTGCTGCCACCAAAACCACCAAGAACCCCAGTATCTCCATAGCCTTGCAACTCCTCACTGAGCTACATCTCCAACTCCATGCCTCTGGCCTGCTCTACCAAGGAGCTGAAGTCACACAACTCCGGAGCTCCTTGCACATGTCGGTACTCAGGCTTGAGCCCCTTGTGAAACCTCTTTGCTTTCTCCACATCATTTGTAGCCACGGCTAGTATGGAGCAAATTAGGTTATTAAAACCCACCTCATGCTCTGACACTGACATCTTGCCCTGCTTATAGTTGTTCAGAGAAACCTCCATCATCTCCACAAAAGAATCTAGGTAGTACTTCTTCTTGAATTTCTCAATGAACAACTCCCAAGTGACAGGCCCATGGTAGAGATCTTACCTAAAAGGACCCCTTCCCACCAGATATCCGCTTGTCCCCTTAGTTGCAAGGCCACATACTAAGCCCTCAACTCTGAAGCCATCCCTAGAGCTCCAAAGTGTCTCTCCATGTGGCGCAACCAGTTCGTAGCATCAACTGGTGTGCCCAACCCATTGAAAGTATCCAATCTCAAAGTGTTCCACTGATGAAGGCCCATTGAAGCAATGGCAAGAACAACCACTGGAACAGCGGTGGGGGTAACCATTGGTATTTGTTGAGGCTAGACCTGGCTCCTCTGTATCCCCCATGCTGACCCACTGAAGCAACTTCCTCCTCTGACCCTTCATGTCTGCTCGCCTCGGCTATAGACTCCTGAACATCGGATGATGGCTCTGCCAGGCCACGCCCGCTGCCTTGGCAGCCATGGCCATGGCCATGACCTCTACCCCTTGCCATAGCTATGCACCACAAACAAGAACAAACATACATTTAGCACAAAAAATCAGCTTATCAACTCAATCACGGGAACAAGTATAAAAATTAATGGAAGCATATATGCAATGCATTAACCCAAGTCCCGCCTATATTGCAACAAAGTGTGTAAAATTAATTTATTTTGCTATCCTAAGTTTTCACCATATATACCATAGACATAAAGCCCACACTGATACCAACTGTAACAACCTAGCTCAACAAGAGCCTAGAATGCTACTAAGCCAACAGAACAGGAAGGTATACTATAATTCTTTTCTCTAAATTTCAACGGCATTAACTTTGAAACATGAACCATTGGAAAGGAGCAATGCAATAGCAAGTATATGAGCATGATAACCATATGATGAAATTTATAACATAACCATAACAACACACACAAAGGAACCACTATCTTTACTACATAGAAAACAATTTCTCCTTGAAGGGTGAACACATCCACAAAACAAATCCACTAGCAAAGCTCTTCCAATTAAAGCTAATATTGCCCATTTCTTAAGCATGGTGAATGTCAAGTTGTGGTGCACAATATCCTATCCCTCTCCCATGCATGCCACCTTCAAAAGTACCTAAAAGAAAACATAAGCAACAAATGTGAGTCCTTGACTTAGAAAAGTACAAGCAAGATGATAAACAAAACCTCATGAACAAATATTAAACATAAATATTGCTCATACACAACCATCCACATTGGTTTCATGAATTTTTCAACTTTTACTTTCGTGCAATGCAAATGCCACAAATGCACATCTCTTTTCTCTTTGCAATTACCGATAATACGGAGTATGCACCTATCGATGCATACTCAAGCCTGTGCCTCATAGCACAGGGACATCAAGCCCACACTCCACAAGTGTGGGGATCTCATTCCCATCTAAAATATGATGAGGACCTCAAAACCTATCATTCTTGGCTACCACGTAGACCAATTCTCAAGGATCAATGAATTGATGCAAATGTTTGATGTCAACCATTAATCTTTTTCTCTTTACTTTAACTCATGAATAACCAAATGCAAAGATATGAATACATTTGTATGCATAACACATCAACAAGGCTTATATATTTTCCACAATTGTTACCGACTACTTTCACTTGCCTCAACCGTGTGACGAAGGATGATGAGTAGAGGTTCAGCCCCTAATTCACACCACCACCTGAGCATTCCTAGAACACACTGAAAAAACAATCCAAAAATAGTAAACATTACAAAAGAAATAAATAAACACCGCTCCAAATCGCAACCCAAAACAACCCCTCCAAACCACAACCTCCCCACACAAAGACTTCATTCAAATAGCCATAACTCTAGGCTCAGGAATTGAAACATGTTAAAAAAATATATTTTCTAGAATCTACACAAAAAATTCAACCTTTCCTTCAACATCCACGTTTTGAGATTCTAGCATCTACAACCTCGTTTTCCTCCCTGAACACTATTATGTCCAAAACAGAACAGTCACCTTCCAAAAATCATAACTCCCAATCTACAACTCCAAAACAGATGTGTTGAAACCCAAATCAGCAAATCTAGACTCTCCTATGTATTCTGCTCTAGTCAAGGATCACACTAGTACACATAGTGTAAACATAGATAAAATATCAACCATATCACGACTTACTAAGAAAAACTCAAATATTATTAATTATAAGAGTTGCGACCTTATGGCCAAGCTTACAGATAATAGCCTGAAAGGCTTAAGAAACTTGCATCGAAAAACAAAGATATGCGTAGTAGCTATTCAACATGCCCACAAGCAATCAACTAGGGAGCGAAGTCCTAATCCGCGAAGTCGTCGAAGTATCCTCCTTCAGGTACCTTCTGCCGTTATGGTTCTTCTTCAGCAACTGAGCAAATATGGATATAGCTGTGAGTATATAGAGTACTTAGTCGTTTGTAATAAAGATGCAATATAGTATGCAAGATTTACGAAATGATAGCTGAGTAGTTATTTTGCAGAAAGCAATAATTTAAAGTAAATACGATAAATAAATTAAAAGCGAACTTTGAAAATGATTAATAAGTAAATAATTAAAGGAATTAAGAGTAACCACAAGTGAACTGACAATTCACTCCAATGAACCACCCGTGAACTAACCATTCACGTATGAACCATCAGCGAACTAACCATTCACTTCCCAACTTAATGCAACCAGATTTTTACGAAAAGTCCACCCCTCGTGTGAAATCACCGAGCATTGTCCATAACTAGGGACATGGCTATTCGAATAGTTTGACACTCTGAAAAGGTTGCACAACTTTACCCACAAGACATGATCATCTTATATTACCACTAGATTAACAAACTTCCTTTGGTGTGTGACGGAGAGTTCATGACAAGACCTTTACAATGCTTAATCGCAACCCAATTCTGCCACGCTAAGGATTCGCACACACCCCATCTTGCGCCTCATGGAAATCAGCAACCATGTTTACCACAACGGCGGAATCGAAATTGAAATATTACAAATTAATCAGTCAGGTGTAAGATCGAGGAGGCCGACTAGAGGGGGGTGAATAGGCGGTCTAAAAATTCTCATTGAATTATTAATATCAATTCAAGACCTTTTCTATTTGCCTAAACGAAGTAAACAATGCGGAAGCTAAATTCAAGTTGGTTTAGTACAAATAGCGCCTAAGTGCACTAATAATTCTAGCCTAGGTCAAGGTTTGCAATCCTAGTATGACAAGCAATCAATTTAATTCTATAAATGTAAATTGCTTGAATATAAATTGAGCACAAGGAAACAAACCATAATTTAATTCTATAATTCTCTTTTTACCGTGGTGTTCAGAGACTTGCCGGTCTCCCCTAGTCCATGTTGAGGTAAGCCCGAACTAATCGGACCGGCTCTACGAATTAAGCCTTCCACCTCAATTCCGCTAGTAGTAGCTCTTTTCCACTCCGGGTAGGTGATCTCCAACATTCACAACTTTGCCGGGTCTTCTCACAACCTTCTTGAGAAGATCACCACACACGATGCCTCCAACACTGTCTAGGAGTCGGCAAACTCCAAGAGTAACAAATCAAGTCCCTCACTTGACTCTCACCACGTGCAACGAATGCACTAGCTCAATTTGGACACCAAGTCTACCTCTAGATGCAACACATGCAATCTAGAACCTCTCTCCCTTCTCACAAATTGCAACACATGCACAATTGAGTGAAGAGCCTCGCACTAGCTCAAGAACATAGGGAGTGAAACAACAACAGCTACCACATCTCCAACCGGCCACAAGGGGATATTTATACCCCACACAAAAAAGTAGCCGTTGGAGCCAACTTCCTGAAAAAATCAGGACGGGCGGAAGTATCGCAGGCCAAAGGCCGGTACTTCCGCTCCTGGTCTGACGCCACAGTAACGGCTATGTCAGAGCTTCTGAACTAGCCATTGCACAGTCGGCGCGGAGCTACCACATCTTCGAAGTTCCAAGAAAGTCACATGTACTTCCGCCGAGCCGAGACCGTGGTTGGCACTCTCGAAAAAGGTTCTGCAGGAGAGTACGGAGCTTCTAACATTTGATAGTACCGAGCAACACATATCGGTACTTCTGCCTTCCGGCAGTACTGTAGGACCGAAATGGCAATAGAGAGGGGTGAATGGTGCCTTTTAAAAAATTACCCCCAAAGTCGCTGCAAGATCTCAACTTCTCTGATAGCTATAAAAGCTACAAAGAAGATGACTCTCTGGAAGAGACAGAGCTCAAACCATTTTCATGGCAACGAAAACATTAGTAGAAAATTACCACGGCAGAGAAAACAGATTAAAGCAATGCCACGGCAAGAACTTGCAGTCACAGTAAGAGAACAACCAAAAATGCTGCCATGGTAACGAAATCCGGATACCACGGCTGCCACGGCAAATAAGTCTCAAGATTTCCGCCAAATGAGAGAGAAGAAAACAGCAGAACAGTCACGGTAAGAAAAACAGCAGCAAACACTGTTACGGCAGAGAAACACAATAGAGTTTGCTGCCACGGCAAAGGAAATAGAAAAGCAAGCGATCACGGCGGAAGAATGAAGTGGAGGGATGCAGCCAACACTCAAAAGAAAGACTGCGGTGGCTGCCAACTACCAACTAAAGAGGTAAAGCATCGCTAAAAGATAATCGCATCGCTCTCGCACAATGTTGTTCGGCTGGAGATCACACCAAAGCAGCCGACCGATTAGTACAGGAGCAGCACAGAATAGTAAAAAATAGTGCAACCAAGACAGCATACAGTGACCGCTTCTTGTCCAACTGATGAAGAACTTCAGTCTGATCGGAAAAAGAAGATTGTGCAAGAAGAAGTATTCGGCAAAGAGATTAACATTGTCATGAACAGTAAATACTATACTTCCTGCCGGCAGCAGAAAAAGAAAGAACCAACGGAGACAGAGGCTGCCGAAAAGAAATAAGCAGCAGCAAATGAACTATTCGGCATAGAGAAGAAACTAGTTCGGCACAGCTGAAAAATTCAATTCGACATAGATGAAGAAACAGCATCCAGCTACTAGTAGTTTAGCACAGGAGAGGAAAACAGCATCCAGGAAACAACATCCAGCTATTTGTGCAGTTCGGCACAGAAGAGAAAAACAGCAAAACTTTGCGAGCAGTGTTTCAAAAGTGAAATGATTAATCTGCTACCGAAAAGGATGAACAGGAATCAAAGAACCGAGATGAAAACACAAGTTTCGAGGACGACAATCTCGAATACAAAATGCATATCAACTTATACCGATCACATGCACCAAAGTTTACACCATGTCACGTAGAGTCCGGATAGGTTCATTGAGGAACAAGCAAACAGCAGAAATTGAAAAGGCCTTGGAAAAGACTTTGTCTAGAGATCAAGAGGAACCAGATGATGAGCTGACAAAAGAATACATCTCAGAAAGATGGAATCGATCCATCTTAAACAAGAGATAGAGAAGCCAAGATAAAACATCACATATGAAAACTAGAGAAATAGACAGTCATCAAGATCATTTTCATATTGATAGAAGATGACTACAGATGAGTCCCCATACGCATGGACATTAGAACCATAGGAATGATTACAAGACTTTCAATCCATCATCTCCCTCTCAATCCTCAAGAACACCAAGAGCCTCACAAGCTTCTTGGGAGGAACACAACACACACAAATATATGAATAAGCTCTCAAGTATTCTAAGGGGTATGCAGCCCCTCACCTCTATTTATAGCCCTTGGCTAACGGGTCTCCAACCCGTTACGCCGCTAAACCCTAACGGAGCCGTCTTCCGCTTGTGCAGCCTTGCGAAATTCCCGTTTCGCCCCTCCTGCACCTTCCGGGAAGCTTCCGCGCTCCTTGCCTCGCATGCCTTGCAACCACCTCGAGTCCACGTCGCCTTCGACACATCCGACCGTTCGACCTCGCGCCACTGCGCCTAGTCCGGTCCACCGTGTCTCGCCACGACTCGCCTCGACGTCCCGCAGACACACGCACAAGAAACACGTCACATAGCACCGTTCGATACATGAACGCGTAAATAGCATAAACAAAATCAAACCTGTCGCAATATCAGAATATACATCCTAACCCATACGACTAAGTTTGACCAAAGTCCGACCGAGCTCATTACACCATGCAACGTCGGGTCCGAACAAACCGACTCAAACTCGACTTAACTAAACCGATGTCAATTACTCATCATACACAACGGGATGACCTCCACATGGTCTCTCAATCTCCCCCTTGATGAGTATATTGACAAACTAGAAAAAGCATGAAGTTGAGTTTGAAGAGTCCAACATGGTCCAAAGAAAGAAATGAAACTCATGACCATGTCGACAGAAGGAGCAAAAGAAAGAACAAGTTTTCCTCAAAGCTCCCAAAGTGGCTTTTTCTACCACTATTCTCCCCCTTTTGGCAATAAACGCATCAAGAATGCAAAAGAGAGAATAAGTCATGATGATGGATGAAATGACTGAAGTTTATTTATTCTAAGCATTTAGAGCCATGAGAATTATCCATAATGACCATAATGTATTACACCAAGCCATAACTCAATGAACTGCTATCTAGATCATAACAGGATATGTATAAGCTAGCTAGAAGCAATTAGATGACAATCTGAATTTTAGTGCATTTATGAGCATGTCAAGTCATCAATAAGCAAAGTCTAGCTAGAGACATTCAAGGATGATGCAAGCCATATCAATCAAGCTAAGCGGAACCAAGAATCTAATATTGAGCCAAAATAGAGTGTTATATACTCAAGAGTGAAACAATGGTTCAAGTACTTGATTCTTTTGATAACTCAAGAAAATTGAGCACAAATGATATTTTTCTTTTGAAGCTTATGGTTGTTTTCAACCACTATTTTTATCATGTGCTAGATCTCAAGCCATGCTGCGACTACTCCAAGCAAAAAGCTTAAGAAGATAGTCTAGGTCATCCAAAACTCCCTCCAAGTTCATGCCTAGTGCAATGGCAAGGCGTCTCGTGAGAGAGAATTGGTGAGATCAGTTTTTTCGCACAGAAGAGATCTTTTTGTCTCTATTTTTTTTAAAACAAGTTGTACTAACTCATGTTACATCAAGAGTTTAAGACAGCT
The DNA here is from genome assembly GCA_036346245.1 of Bonia amplexicaulis. Lineage (NCBI taxonomy): Eukaryota > Viridiplantae > Streptophyta > Magnoliopsida > Poales > Poaceae > Bonia > Bonia amplexicaulis. The sequence continues at coordinate 13,019,252 of CM070760.1, forward strand.
CAATCTAAGACTCAAAAGAGATTCAATGCTCAACCTAGCCTATTTGACATGGCATGAATCATAAAAGGATAGCTCAAGAGAGACTAATCTCAAATGCTAACATGACAAGTTTTACTTCAAATTGAGCAAATTTAATTAGCTCATCATAGCAAAAGCTAGTCTACACATATGAAGTCATGATAAATCTAGCAATTAAGCATAAATCATGGCAAGATGTAAATCATCATAAGCATGTCATAACCGGATAATAATCAAGGCTCAATGTATTTATATTACAATGCAGAATGACATGCGAAAATCCACTCCCCTCAACAAGTGATGCAGCTTTTAGTTCAAGTTGAGTTAAGTCAATATTACATTCCAGAAGCTCCCAAATGAACTCCCCCTGAACCAAAGCAATAAAATTGAGAAGCTGGTAAAGAAAACAGGCAGTCCTTAAAGCATAGATAAGATATAGAGGATACTATGGTTCAGACTGACTCTCATCTACCCCATATGACTCCAGGACTAATAGCTGACCGTAAAAACACACACTAGAGAGCAAACACGTACCCTGTCTACTCGAAGGTGGCCCGACCCTCGCTAGATCGCAAGAAGTGAGTGAGCTCAATCTAGTGAGATAAAAAGCAGTTAATAGAGCATCCTGAAAGCATAAGATAAGAGTAAGAAGTCTAAGCAACTAGACAAAAGAACCACTCTAACCTATGCTGGAAGGACTAAACCCAATGCACCCATATGCAATGCAATCAGAAAGGAGTAAGAGCATAATAAATATAGTAAAGCAGTAAAGCACAAGCTCCCCCTCACAACAGTCCATAAGGATAAACCACCCCAAGCTCTCCCATGAGAAATGAAAACCTCGAGCCATCCAAAGGCTTGGTGACGATGTCGACCAACCGGTGGTCACCCTCCACAAACCGGAGCACGATGTCACCCTTCTCCACATGGTCTCTAAGGAAGTGAAAGCGAATGTCGATATGCTTGGTCCGAGAATGCTGCACTGGGTTCTTAGCAATGTTAATTGCAGAAGTGTTATCACAAAGGAGTGGAACACTGTCGATAACTAACCCAAAGTCCCGTAGGGTCGAGACCATCCAAAGCACTTGGCTACAGCAACTAGCTGCAGCAACGTACTCGGCCTCTGCGGTGGACTGTGCAACACCGGACTGCTTCCTCGAGGACCAGGAAATGAGAGAAGTGCCAATGAATTGGCAGGTGCCCGAAGTGCTCTTCCTGCTCATCCTCTGACCAAGAAAGTCTCGCATCCGAATAGGCTCTTAGGGAAAGACAAGATGAGGAAGAGTACCGATACCATAGTCAATGGTAGCTCGAAGGTACCGGCGGATGCGCTTCACCGCTGGCGGTGAGATACGCGAGGTGAAGCTCAAACCGAGCACAAAGACACACGGAGAAGTGTATGTCCGGTCTCGAGGCAGTGAGGTACAAGAGGGAGCCGATCATACTTCGATACTCCTTCTGATCGACTGGCTCGCCGTCTTCATCTGGGTCGAGTGGAATTGATGTAGCCATAGGAGTAGACACCGGCTTCCCATCACTCATATCGAAGCGCTTGGGAGGTCTCGAGTGTACTTGCCCCGATGCAAGAAGGTACCTCCCGAGTCTCGCTTAATTTGGAAGCCAAGGAAGAAACTCAACTCGCCCATCATGCTCATCTCAAATTCGAGCTCATGACATCGAAAACTGGAAACGAGAGCATGCGAGGAGCCGCTAAAGATGATGTCATCCACATAACCGACGAGCAGAAAGTCGGTGCCTAGCCGGCGGATGAACAAGGTCTTGTCGACTTTACCCATTTCAAACCATGACTCAACAGATAGGACTTAAGCCTCTCATACCGGGCCACAGGGGCTCGCTAAGTCCATACAAAGCTTTGGAAAGCTCAGAGACATGGTTTGGGTATTTGGGTTTTCAAACCAGAGGTCGTCTCACATAGACTTCTTCCTCAATAAGGCCATTGAGGAAGGCACTCTTGACGTCCATCGGTAAAGCTTGAAACCCTTAGAAGCTGCGAAGGCAAGCGATTCTAATGGCCTCAAGTCTAGCTACAGGGCAAAGGTCTCCTCGAAATCTAGACCCTCAACCCAGGAGTACCCTGCAACCAGCCTAGCCTTGTTTCAATGACTACCCCATCCTCACTTTGCTTGTTCTTGAACACCCATTTGGTTCCAATGATATTGTGATCTCGAGGGAGCTCAACAAGCGTCCAGACCTTGTTTCTTTCGAAATTTTCCAGCTCCTCATGCATTGCATTGACCCAAGATTCGTCAGATAAAGCATGACAAACGTCTTTGGGCTCAAAGGAAGCTACGAAGGCAGCGTGGAGACAGAAAAGTGACATGCCAGACTTGGAGCGTGTGACTCGCTCAAATAGGTCTCCAGTCATCTGCTCAGAAGGATGAGATTTTTGAATATGTCTTGGACGTCCTGCATGAGAAGAAGTGGCCTCTACCTCGTGACCTGACGGGGTAGGAACAGAGCCACTAGCTCCAGAAGAAGCAGAAGGTAAGGGCTGATCACCTCGAGGTGCGGTGGAAGAATGCACCTCAAGGGGTGGATGAGGGACTGGATCGGGTAGACAACCCTCATCTCCATCATCCTCATCATCCACGAAGATGGTCTCCGACTGCTCTAGTGAACCTCAGATATCGGGCCTAGTCCCTGACCGCCTCATCGAAGGTTACCTCACGTGTTTCTACCATTTTGCTAGACTCGCAGCCTCCGCACCCTATAGGTTCGCCAAGAAGTCGAGTAGCCTAGAAAGAGTCCATCACAAGAACGTGACTCGAACTTATCTAGGTTCCCAGACTTCAGAATAAAACACTTGCAATCAAACACACGAAAATGGAAACACTGGGCTTTCCCGTATCTCAACTCATAAGAAGTGCGGTGCAAATGTGCAGAAGAAAACTCGTTCAAACATGGCACGCGGTGGCTATAGCTTCACCCAAAACTTCCGCGGTGTAGAGTACTCATCAAGCATCGCCCGGCCATCTTGACCAAGGTACGGTTCTTCCTCTCCACAACGCCATTCTGCTAGGGACGTATGGAGAAGAGAACTGGTGCTCTACACCTGTCTCACCACAGAAACTCTCAAAGTAGGAATTCTTGAACTCCGTGCCATTGTCACTGCGGATCGCTCGTAAGGCACCCGGAAGCTCAACAGAAAGCCTACTGAAAAGACATCTGAAATGTGTAAACGTCTCATCCTTCGAGGCCAAGAAAAACACCCAAGAATACCTCGAGAAGTCATCGACTACGACAAGAACATACCACTTCCCTCCTGCCGATCAAGATTCGAGCCGGTCCAACTGTATCCATATGGAGCAATGTCCGGTGCATCGGTCATAGTAATGTGGACCGGAGGATGAAAAGCGGCAACCATCTTGCCGTGCAAGCATGGAGCGCAAACAAGATCTTTGACCATCTTGAGTTTCGCGCACCACGAATGAGATCGTGGCCGCTAACTCGGGTCAAATGGTCAAATCCAATATGACCAAGTCTCCTATGCCAGAAGGAAAGGTCGCGGGACTCAGAAGCAACCAAACACCGGAGAGGATCACCAGAAGACTCAATAAAATCAGCACGAAAGATCCTCCCATAACGAGAAATCCCACAAACCGACTACAGAAGAATCAACAATTTTGCGCGTTTTCTTAAAACTTACCTCGAAACCGTCATCGGTGGTCGAGAAACCAAAGCAAATTGTAATGCGCTTTACTCACCAAGGCAACATCTTTTAAAACAAATGAGTCATTAACGCCAAGACAAGACCTTTGGCGATGATGCGTCCGACGAAGAGTCTCCAAAGGTGATAGTCTCATCACCTGGAGCACGGGCAAGGGAAGAAAATCAACGGGAATCTCCGGTCATGTGTCGTGAACACCCGGAGTCTACAAGCCAAACCTTTCCCTTCCCCGCCCGTGAACCCGAGTCAACAAGAGAGCAAAGTCTCGATCTTGGGATAAATCAACATAGATTTTGGCACCCAATCTTGAGTCACACGTCGAGCGTAAGAAGTAGTCACACACGACCGACCTCTAACTACCCTCGCCTCCGTCGCTCAAAGAAGCGTAAGGTCTATGTGCGCACTGAAGTCATTGCAGGTCCGACCGCTACGGAGAGCGAGTCGAGCACCGGCGAAGACGATCACGCCGCGGGTAGCTATCTCGATGGAAACAAGATCTACCCTCAGGACGGCGGAAGTCACGACCAGAGGGAGCATGAGGACGAAAAACAGAAAACTCGAAAGAACCAAGTCCTCGATGTCGCCCAAAGCTACCAACAAGATAGCAAGCCTAGACCTCGTGTTGGTCTTAGGTGCACTCAAGGTCCGGGCTGACCACGAATACGCCTAAGAGCTGCAACACGGTCTCTGGCGCGATCTTGGCGCTTGAAGCAATGGTCAAATAAATGTCCATCCTTCCGGCGAAGGTGCAATGATACCGCCTTAGAGGGGCGAAGCGCAGTGAAATCACCTTGTCGTCGAAATCCCTTGGACAAAGCCCACGATTTAAATTGAACTTTCTTGTTCTTGGGCTTGACCTCAATCACACCTGCGGCTACGGGTCTGAGCACGACAGGTGGATGTTTCCTCACATCTTCATGGAAATCATATCCTAGACCCTTTTTAAATCTGGAAATCTTAGACTGGTCTAGAATAAGGTTGAGCTTCTTCTTGCCTCCTACAAATTTCTCGAGAGTGTTCATAAGATACTGACACTCCCGAAAGAGAGAGGCGCAGGAAGAGCAAGGAGGAGAGAAGACAGCAGAAGGTAAGGGAACAGAAGAACAACCAGTAGCAGAGGGAAGAATGGCTTGTGCACGCACAGCCGACTCTAAGGGGACAGTCCTACTGCTAGCAGGTTGGTTCGCGTCGCTAGGCGTCTTTACCTTACCCGGGGGCTTCTCCCCCTTCTTCACAACCACATTACAAGCACAAGGTGGCTTCTCTAGTAGGTCCTTAGTTAGCTTCACACATTTCTCATCCAATGCAATCAAGTTAGATTTTAGTTTGTTACAACTAATGCATGGTGAGCTAACAGGGTCCTTAGAAGCAAACTGAGCCAACTTCTTATCATGATCAATCATTTCTTGAAACTGTTTGGAAACAGATTCAAGCTCGTGATCGATTTAGGACAATTCACACATGAAGCAATAGGCTCAAGTAGAAAAGCTTGTAATTCAGCAATTTTATGATCTGCCCGTTTTAGGTTCATCTTCAAATTGTTACAATTTACACAAGACTCGGGCAGATCCAGAAGCATGGCATAAGGTCCTCTAGCATTAAAGTCCTTATCCTCACATGAGGTGGGAGCAATAGTCTCATCAGTAGTAAGTAGGGTAATGACCATCCTACTCAATTCTAAATCAGCAAGCAGACTAACATTCTCCACCTTAATTGCATCAAGCTCAGAGGACAGACTATCATGTGAGGTCCTTAGCTTCTCCATATCACCGATCAAAGCACAGCATGTATCACAGTCATCACGGGAGGGAGCAGATATAAGTGAAGTAAGCTCCCGTGACAATCTCTCTACTTCCTTCTCCAACTCGCTACATCTAGTCTTAGCTCTAGCATGAAAACCTCCTAACTTAAGAAAGGCTTCATTAAGTTGGTCATAAGAGGGACATACCTCATCGGAGTCGGAATAGAGATCGCTGTCGCTCGGTTAGCCTCAAGGGCCATGAAGCACATCCCGAGAAGTCGCCGTCGCCCTTGGGGTCTTGGTCACCATCCCGTCATCGTCGCTCCATCCCTCCACCTCGGTGAGGTCGAGGTCATCAAAGCGGCGAGAACGCGGTGGAAGAGCTTCTTGGCCTTCCCAAGGTCGCGGAACTTCTTCTTTCCCGGGGCCGGTGCTGAGGGCTTCGAGTTGCGGTTCTTGTCGATGTAGTCGTTCTTGCCCGAACCGCCGAAGTCACCTTTACCCTTCCCAAGCTTGGGACGCTTTGCTCGGATGTGGTTGGGGCCACCACACTCGAAACAAATCACGGGTCCTCTTTTCCTTCCGTCCCTCCTCCCTTTGTAAGCATGGGAGAATCTTCGTGCGAGGAGGGCTAGCGCTCATCCGCAGTCGCTCTCTCGATCATCGGTTATGTCACGAGAGCGCGAGGAGAATCCGCAAGATGGCTCGGAAGAAGTGGATCGAGCGGGATCGGTGACTAGTGCCATCGATCGAGACTTCGACCGAGAGACTATGTCAATCTCGTGAGTCTTGAGGCGCGAGTAAAGCGCATCAAGAGTCAAGGTCGAGAGGTCCGTGGTGTCCTTGATGGTAGTCACCTTCATCTCCCAAACCCTAAGATCGAGTGAAGAAAGAATTTGACGAGCGTTATCCGAGTCGGAGTATGTGAGACCGACGGCTCGGAGGTTGCTCAAAATCTTGTGAAAGCGAGAAAAGCACTCGTCAAGGGACTCACCAGCAAGCATCTCGAATTTCTCAGATTCTCGCTGAACCGGTCTTGTCGAACCGTCTTGATCGGGCGGTGCCCTCATGGTATGCATCGAGGGTCACCCGGATGTCGTGGGCGGACGACGTGAGAGATGCGATCGAACTCGCTTCTACTCAACCTCGAATGATGATGTTCCTTGCCTTAGCATTCGCCTCAACATCGCCATATTCCCGGCATTGATGTTCTCATCGGCAGGAACAACAAACTGAATCTTCACCTTCCGCCAGATGGCATACCCCTGAGCCTGGATGTAAGTTTCCATTCGGCTTTTCCAGAAGGGGTAATCTAGGCCATCGAAGATGGACGGCTTGGTGGAATACTTGTCTGTCGCCATGGCTCGCAGACCGGTTAAGATCGATAGAAAAGAGCTAACCGGCTCTGATACCAATTGTAGGACCGAAATGGCAACAGAGGGGGGGTGAATGGTGCCTTTTAAAAAATTACCCCCAAAGTCGCTGCAAGATCTCAACTTCTCTGATAGCTATAAAAGCTACAAAGAAGATGACTCTCTGGAAGAGACAGAGCTCAAACCATTTTCATGGCAACGAAAACATTAGTAGAAAATTACCACGGCAGAGAAAACAGATTAAAGCAATGCCACGGCAAGAACTTGCAGTCACAGTAAGAGGACAACCGAAAATGCTGCCATGGTAACGAAATCCGGATACCACGGCTGCCACGGCAAATAAGTCTGAAGATTTCCTGCCAGCCGAGAGAGAAGAAAACAGCAGAACAGTCACGGTAAGAAAAACAGCAGCAAACACTGTTATGGCAGAGAAACACAATAGAGTTTGCTGCCACGGCAAAAGAAATAGAAAAGCAGCAGTCACGGCAGAAGAATGAAGTGGAGGGATGCAGCCAACACTCAAAAGAAAGACTGCAGTGGCTGCCAACTACCAACTAAAGAGGTAAAGCACTGCTAAAAAGATAACTGCACTGCTGCTGCACAATGTTGTTCGGCTGGAGATCACACCAAAGCAGCCGACCGATTAGTACAGGAGCAGCACAGAATAGTAAAAAATAGTGCAACCAAGACAGCATACAGTGACCGCTTCTTGTCCAACTGATGAAGAACTTCAGTCTGATCGGAAAAAGAAGATTGTGCAAGAAGAAGTATTCGGCAAAGAGATTAACATTGTCATGAACAGTAAATACTATACTTCCTGCCGGCAGCAGAAAAAGAAAGAACCAACGGAGACAGAGGCTGCCGAAAAGAAATAAGCAGCAGCAAATGAACTATTCGGCACAGAGAAGAAACTAGTTTGGCACAGCTGAAAAATTCAATTCGACATAGATGAAGAAACAGCATCCAGCTACTAGTAGTTTAGCACAGAGAGGAAAACAAAGATCCAGAAACAACATCCACTATTTGTGCGGTTCGACGAGAGAGAAAAACAGCAAAACTTTGCCAGAACAGAGTGTTTCAAAAAGCTGAAATGATTAACTGCTGCTACCGAAAAGGATGAACAGGGAATCAAAGAACTGAGATGAAAACACAAGTTTTAGAGGACAGCTTAATCTCAGAATACAAAATGCATATCAACTTATACCAGACTGCTACAGACCAAAGTTTAACCATGTCACAGAGAGTCTGGATAGGTTCAGTTGAGGAACAAGCAAACAGCAGAAATTGAAAAGGCCTTGGAAAAGACTTTGTCTAGAGATCAAGAAGAACCAGATGATGAGCTGACAAAAGAATACATCTCAGAAAGATGGAATCGATCCATCTTAAACAAGAGATAGAGAAGCCAAGATAAAACATCACATATGAAAACTAGAGAAATAGACAGTCATCAAGATCATTTTCATATTGATAGAAGATGACTACAGATGAGTCCCCATATGCATGGACATTAGAACCATAGGAATGATTACAAGACTTTCAATCCATCCTCTCCCTCTCAATCCTCAAGAACACCAAGAGCCTCACAAGCTTCTTGGGAGGAACACAACACACACAAATATATGAATAAGCTCTCAAGTGTCCTAAGGGGTATGCAGCCCCTCACCTCTATTTATAGCCCTTGGCTAACGGGTCTCCAACCCGTTACGCCGGCTAAACCCTAACGGAGCCGTCTTCCGCTTGTGCTGCCTTGCGAAATTCCCGTTTCGCCCCTCCTGCACCTTCCGGGAAGCTTCCGCGCTCCTTGCCTCGCACGCCTTGCAACCACCTCGAGTCCACGTCGTCTTCGACACATCCGACCGTTCTGACCTCAGCGCCACCTGCGTCTAGTCCGGTCCACCGTGTCTCGTCACGACTCCGCCTCGACGTCCTGCAGACACACAGACAAGAAACACGTCACATAGCACCGTTCGATACATGAATGCGTAAATAGCATAAACAAAATCAAATCTGTCGCAATATCAGAATATACATCCTAACCCATACGACTAAGTTTGACCAAAGTCCGACCGAGCCCGTTACACCATGCAACATCTGGGTCCGAACAAACCGACTCAAACTCGACTTAACTAAACCGATGTCAATTACTCATCATACACAACGGGATGACCTCCACATGGTCTCTCAAGTACCACTCACATAGAGCCGGTACTTCCGCTGGTCGGACTAGTCGCTCACGCAGAGCCTCTTAGACCACTCACATTCGGTTGTGCCACACAACACATGCCGGTACTTCCGATGTCCGGTAGTACCGCTCACATAGAGCCGGTACTTCCGACCTCTGGTAGTACCGCTACACACACAACGGTAGTTTCGATTTTCCTGAGAAGTGCAGATATCTCAACAAATTTTGCAAAACACATTTGCAAACTACAATATCATGCACACAAGGATCAAACATGATTTCCAACAGGTTGCAAAACACATTTGCACACTTTTGAAATCATGACACAAAGAATTAGTACATGAACTTCTCACATTTGCAAAACACGTTCACAATCCTAAGTCATATGCCACAAGGATTATATATGAGCTCCAACCATTTGTAAAACACATTTGCAAATATAAGCCTCATATCACAAAGAATGAAAACATGGACTTCAAGCACTTGTAAAACATATTTGCAATGCATAGTACCATGTTGCAAAAATTTAACACATGAGTTTCAACTATTTGCAAAACACATTCGTAAATATAAGTCTCATGTCAAGATAAGCTAGAGCAAGTGAGGTTAAGCCATTAACACATGATGAGACTCAAACCATTAACCCCTCTTAATAGTACGGCAACATATACTAGCAATCCGGTCTTCCAACCAAACACCAAGACCAGTAAAATACTGGGAACACATCTTTAACCCTAGCTAGTCATACATTTGCCTTGAGTCATCGTCTTGATATGCATCAACTCATCATGCATCTTATTTCATCAACTCCATCAACACATGATGGTTTTTACTTGATTTGATCAACACATGATCATCTTAAACATGCATCAACTCATGATGCATCTTCCTCTTGATAGCCTTCAACACATGAAGCCATCTTCTTCTCAAATCTTGACATGATGATCTGCAATACATGAAGTCATCCACATTTGTGGAACCTAACCTATTCATCCAACTCATGGAAAATGTTAGTCCACAAAACAATTATCATCAATTAACAACCTCACCATTAACACATAATGGAGGGATTAGATTCAACAATCTTCCCTTTTTGATAATTCATGATAATCTCAACAAACAATGAGATAAAAGTTGATTTGCGAGTATACAATTTGTACACAATAATTGTATACTCTAAGATAAGCTTTAAACAAATCTTACTTATCCGGTTATCATTAATTGTCCAACCATTAACACATAATGGAGGAGTTAGATGACAACCCGATTGCACATGAGTATATATAAACTACACAAGTTATATATATATATATATATATATATATATATATATACTCAACGGATGTGTTTCAACATAAAGATCCTAAATATGTATATTAAAAGAAGTATGGATCAATACTCATGAAACTCCAAAACATAGAGGGAGCTCCTCTAAATGTGTGCATATAAGTGTATATAATGAAGACATATGCACATATTCATTTTAGACTAATGGAGGGTTTAATCTATATTTTAGATCTAAGGAATGAATAAGTATGTTAAAATGTGTGATTTCGAATGCGTACCTCTTTGAATTTACCTTTCCATCCAAATGAGACTAAGCTATAATATACTTGCACAAACTTGTTAGTCCCATGAAAGATTTTATCATTTAGTCATATATTTGGATGTGAGAAATTTAACAAGATTAAAAGAAAGATATACCAATACATTTCTCAATGATTTCACCTTTTCATTTAAATGAGAATAAGCATAGATAAACCTAAACAAATATATTAGTCTCATATATACATTTGTCATTATCACCAACACATTATATAATTATTTGTCATTAACACTAATACATTATAATAGTATTTGTAAAACACCATAATGGTATTTGTCATTAACACCAAAACCAACTAAAATAGAGCTTTATCTTTGACCAGGTCTATCCCATACTAGACATGTAGTTGCACGGTAAGGCTCAGATCAATGGCACACAAAGTTAAGTCCTTAAATATTACCCATGTGAGACATCCACATCCCTCGAAGTGAATCCACACTTCCCCCTTTACTGCATGATTACTCGCCCAAGTGAAAATCAAGTTTGTATAACCAACACCAATGACACACCAATATCATGCCACACAAATTTTATCACTGTGGCTACAACCACGATTCAATATCTCATTAGGTCAAAATTAATTAATTGATCACATGTAATGATGATTCCAACGTACTACAAGCACAACTAAGCATACTAAATGTACCACCTATGTGACGACTAGTATTACCTCACTAGATAATTACCCATCCTGTGGTGACAATGGAATCATGACGTTGAATTATCAAGAAGGAATTAATCAAATGTGTCACTAACTACCAATACAAAGGTTTTATAATCAAATAGTGATGCATGATAATTTAAAATAAAATAATACATAATAGATTTGAAAACTAGGTTCAACATGATCAAAGGACATGACTTGTCTTGGCCATGCTTAGTTACTAATTCTTGGTCTTCTGGTCCTACTTCTGCTCCTTCGAAGACATTATCTAACAGGAAAGAAAACAAACGAGGCACAAATAAAGTCAAATAAAATTAAAATGAACTCCTAATTATGACATCATCACTGACGTGGCAGGCTGACTAGGCATCTAGGCTAACGTGGCACGACACATGGCATGACATGTGGCACCCAAAAATAGAACCAAAAGATAGAGCTCAATTTGAGATGAATTTATAAAAAACGGGGTCAATCGGAGCTAGGACGAAGGAGAACGGGCTCTTAGAAGATTTAAACCTAAAGAAAAAGGAAAACAGGATATACTGAAATTAGTTTTCTAAAGAAAATCCTAATTATGACATCATCACTAATGTGGCAGGCTGACTGGGCATCTAGGCTAACGTGACACGACACATGGCATGACATGTGGCACCCAAGGCTGAGGTGGCAAGGTGACATGGCATGATACGTGGCCCAACACATCGGCTAGGGCTGACACTGCTGACTTGGCTCAGGCTGGCTCATAGGTTCATGGCATAGTGCAGCTGGCAAGTGGGCCCGTGGGTGCAGTGGCTCGGGGTATCGTGGACTAAGTTCACCGAGAAGGCAAATCGTCGTGCGGGCGTGGGTACGGGGTGACGTCGGCGGTGCGCAGTGCGAGGCGTCGGGCAAGGTGCCTGACTGGTGGGGTTGAGCGAGACGGCAAGAGCAACGAACGGACCAAGGGCTCACCAGTGGTGTGGAACGGTAGAGTGGGGATGACGGCTAGCCGACGACGAAGACGACGGACGAGGCACGACGGCTTACTCACCGACGACGGTGAAGCGGTGAGACCAATGGACGGTGACTCCAGTGGTTGGCCTTGGTGAAGACGACGAAGAACGCCGCAGTGAGCTCAGCACCCTCGACAGTGATGCCGCATGGCGAGGTTCAGCGATACGAGCGGCTACAAGACACAGAAAGCGAGGGGTGGCTCGGAGTTTTATACATGAACGCTGAGGTCTCCGGGGCGGGCACGGCAGAGAATCCGCACGGACACGAAGGCCAAGATGTGACCGAGGTGGACACGATGAAGACGATGGTTGACAAGATGACCCCACCTATCGGTGAGACAAAACAGAGGAACGGCTAGGATTACGACGTGGTGAGAAGATGCGACCGACAGTCGACACGTGAGGACCATCCAGTGGTAAGGTCCATAGGCGGATGTGTGACGCGTGGCGGACGCGGGACGAGCCGGGCCGACGGGCGGAGCGAGGCGGAGGGAATGGGCTTCGGCCCATTTAGCCTTTTTAGGGTTTTAGGGATTTTTCTTATTCTGAAATTCAAATAAATGCCTTTAAGCTCTAGAAAATAGCAAATAAATCCATAAAAAACACACAAAAATTCTAAACAAATCCTTGAAGCACAAGAGACCAAAATAAAATATTTTTAGCCAATGTTAAAGTTTAGTTTAGTCACATTAAATCCTTTTAATTCATAAAAATTTATTTTAAGCTTGAATTAATTCCAAAAAATTCAAATGGTGAATTTGATTTTAAAAGCTTCAAAAAGTTTCTGAAAAATCAGGATGTTACATGATGAATCTTGCCACTGTGAACTTGTACAGAAAATTTTCTACTACTTTGTAGCTATGAAAATTAACATATTCTTACAATAAGGAACCCTAAATTCCAATTTTTGACAAATGCTGCAGGAGTCAGCCTAAAATCGCACAGCAGAGATCTAACAGCCATTACGTTTCAACTTTTTATCCAAATTATGTATATAAGCACTCTACAAAAAGATCCAAAGGAGATCTACGTCTTTTGTTTCTATCAAAACTCGAGAATCCGAATGAAAATGTTATAATCTATCTCGCAAATGTCAGCCCCAAAATCTCCCTGAATATGAAAAAGAACCATACCGGTGTGCAAAGCAGGGCCTATCAGAGGTGGTAGCTAGGGTTTCAGTGGGTGTATCTTTCCCTCACAACCCATAGCCCAAGACACCCCTTTATATAGAGACTCTGGCTGGATCCATATCCAATATGAATAGAGGTTGTATCTCACTCGGAACGCCTCCAAACTGGACCCTTATTGTTCAAACTCATTAAGTGTGTGACCCTGTAGGTTCATGTATACTTGGTTGTAACCTGAATACACCTTTCTAATCACTAAGCAGTGGTCCATAGCAGGACATATCGACCCTCAAATATAAACAAAGATCAATCTGGATGAACCTTCTGCAATATAATCAGCAACCAAGTCCTATTCGCTCATGATCAAATCATAACTCCTTATGATTAGATCATATCTTGTTACGACTAGTCCGTATCCCTATACGACCAGTCGTAGACCAGTTTGTGATATATCGACAAGCTCACATCCAGTTAGTTTACCCATACTACCAATTCGTATCTGGTTGGACTAAATGACCTATTTGTGTATTCTTTTTTGCCTCATGATATCGATCGAACTCCAGGTGAGAAATATGCCATCCATGGACTATTCAATCTTTTCCCGATCTATGACCGGTGAAACATGGTCATCAATCAATGCATGTGCTGACCTATAAGTCACTAGTGTCCTGACTAAGGATATTTTAGAATAATATCATTCAACAAATAAAGAGCTTTACCAACAAGTTACATACTTGCAAACTTTTATGATAATAATTCATTTAAAAAATATAATAATATTTATTCAAAATATCATAAATATAAAAATGATATAATCTCTACGATCAACTCTAGAGAATATCACTATCCGTTATCACCTCGAATCACCGCTGCCAAGGCAGCTTGGAAGGAATTAGCATAGAAAGCATCATCAAAGTTTACCTTTAGTGCCCCGGTGGAGGAGGTCGCCACTTCTCACACGTTGCCATCGATATCCCTGTCCTCCTATGTCTCGAATCGAGCTGCACAAAGCAATAGAGAGTGGGCCCACGCTGTCCATTCTCTCCCCACCAAGGAACTGCTACACAGCAACTCCACGACGACGCAAGAGCACATCCATAGCTGGCAGGTAGTGTTAGGGCTAACTTTTGTAACATCCCAAATTTGTGAAATATTGAAATTATGAGAAATTTAAATCTTTTATTATATTTTGGTGTAATTTGAAAACTTCAGAGTTTATTTGAGAACTTTGATTTAGTTTTGCCAAACAATTCAAGTAATAATGATAAAATTTGAGATCAAGAGACAAAATGTTTAGAAACTAAATTAAGCAAAAAGTTAAATTTGGAATTAAATAAAAGTCAATATCTGAAATCAATTTAAATAAAAATCAAATGCAATGCAATATTAAAGTTCGCACCCAAATTCTGAGCCAACGTTTCAAATTTAAATTTAATACAAATTTGAACTCAAAAATGGAAATTCAAAGCAAAGATCAAGAATTCCAATTTTTTGCTAGCCATTCCTCTCTTTCTTCCTCCCTCTGACACTGGCCCCATCCCTCCCTCTTGTCTCCTCCCCTCCCCCTGTGCTATGTGTGACCAAGTCACCGACCCATGCGCGTCGTGCACAGAGCATGCCAACATGCCCCCATGCCCGGGCCACACGATGTATAGCCCGTCGCGCCCGGCCGCCCGCGCACTGGCGCCATGTCATGCCATCAATGTTGTGTCGATTTCTATTGTGGAAGCACAACCATGCCACAGCACTCCCCCCTCCTATATAAGCCATGAGCCTCCCCTTCTTCTCCAAGTCGAGTCGACACGAACACGCACCTGTGCTCGCACTGCCCACCGCTCCTCCATGCCTTTTCGGCCACACCAGCGACCCTCTCCACAAACCCTTCATGTCACATCATGTTCTTGGGTGTCTTCTTCCTCCCTTCCCACTTGATTGGAATTTCACACGCATAGCTCACCAGAACATCGTTCTTCCCCATTTTCGGCCGAACACCACCGTCGTCAATGCCTTTTCTCCTATGGAGCCATCTATCTTCCCCAACCATCACCCGGGCCTCTCCCTCACCCCAAGCTCATCAACCTCCTCAGTGCCCCAAAGCCCATTGTCACCTTTCCAATGCTTCTCCCCACAAACCACTTGGTAAGCTTCCTTGCACCTTCCTCATGCCCGTGTTCACCTCCCGCTTCTTCTCCTCCCCCTCTGGAGCCACTGTCCCCATTCGGCCTCACCTCTAACCACCGCAAGCAGTCGCCCCCCTACCATGGCACTGGACCCACCAATGTGCCACCTCCCATGGGCTCCTTGCCTCCCAGGCAACCCATTTTGCTAGTCCCCATTGCCTCTCAAGACCACCCCTCACCGGTGATGCCGCCGCCTAGCCGAGCGCCTCCACCTCCTCTCTTCGGCTTTTCCACAGGTAAAAAATGGCATTTACAGCCTACCACAAACCTACTTTTTAGTACTCCCTCCAATCACAAATATATTTTTTTGAGATATGTCCAACTAAACTTCTAAACTTTTATCGATATCATTTTAAATATTTATATAGATACATAGAAATCATATACATATATTTATCTCAATAAGTACTTTATAATATTCTAATCCTATTAGATCTTATAAATAAATTACAATAGAAATTAATAGTCGAAGTAGCAATTTAAAGACCGTGTCAATATCCAAAACAATGTTTTTGTGACCAAAGGGAGTATCAAATAAACTCCATTTCAACACGTTGGATGGAATTATCAATCCTATTACAGGCAATAAAGCATTCGTTGATTTCAACCAAGTAGCAAAACTCCTGCAGCAGGCGGTAATCTCCTCCCTTCGGTATATAGGGAGAAATGAAGGATCAATGAAACTACAGAGGTTGATTACGACAATAGCCAAACACGAGGTGACAGCAGTACCTGGTCGCGGCCGCCGCCCGACGCCCACAGGCCACAGGCACATGGTTAACTGAGATTTAATCACATGTACCACCCGGAATTATATGTTAACAGGATACCCCGATAATCCAAATGAACTATGCGAATTTCTAATCAAGTTTTTCCAATAATAGGGCATATTGAACACAATGAATGACCGAATTACATGTAAACCCTGAATATTTTGATGATGCCCTACATAATCAATTTCAATTATGGTTCCCAATAATGCAAATTGGATTGACAAACCTATTTCTCAATAGCTATACAATTACATTGGCATTCCATCCTAAAAAATGAGAAGAATAATTAGCATTCCTCGGAGGATAAGCTCGGGCAATTTTTTGAGAATGTCACAGCAAGCACCGACAGCAACACAGTTCTCAATTCAGCAAACCCAAGCCTGGGGCATGTCCAGATACTCTCCCTGCAAAAGATTAAAGCAGCAGTTATGTATCAAAAGAACAATTTTCTTCAAAAGCACAAAAGGATAAGATTCACCAGATGCCTCACAATTGATAAGGGTTCAAGAAATCGGTTGGTTTTCTCCAATAACCGGAAAAATGATCAGTCCGATTTTTATAAAGGGCGCCGGTTTAGGGCCTAATCGACACTGTCACCCCCATATTTTGTGGAATAGATATACTTTTACTACTTAGACATAATCCAAATATCAAATTCTTGAGATATTCAAGTTTGAAATTAAAAAAGGAAAATCTCTCTCTCTCTCTCTCTCTCTATATATATATATGTGGGTGTAACTACACCCGGTGTAGAAGGTATTTTTCCTCTATATATATATATATATATATATATATATATATATATATATATATATATATATATATATATATATATATATATATATACACATATATATACATATATATATATATACATATATATATATATATATATATATATATATATATACATACATACATACATACATACATATGTGTGTACACTGTTCTAGAACCCTGGATGTACTGTGACCTTTCAAAAACTACAAACCGTATTTTAGAATGGATTTTGAATGCATTTTAGTCCAGAAGAAAAGCAAATCTAACCGGAAGGCAGGGTAAATATGATCAGCACAAGAGGAAACAAATGCACATCATGCAAAATGAGCACAAACTAAACTGCAGTGTGTCTTGCTGTAATTTATGTGCGAGGTACACACATAATCGATACTCTGGCTCCAAAAACATTATATGCAACCTAATTAACATGTTATGTTATCCATGATCGGAGCTGTCATCATAGTCAACAAGACTTCAAATGATACATGCTTACATAGTTTAAAAAGCCAGACCAGACTGGCAGTTTAACCTTTAAAAACCGTAGCCAGTGACCTCGACGGCTCGGTTTGCTTCAAAGATTGTCCACGCAATTTGAACTGGAAAAAACCAGATGAACTGAGCTGTTTTTAACAGAACCGGCGAACTGGGACAGTTTCAAGCGAACCCACTGGCTGAAAATTACACGAAGGAAAGAGATGCGCACGAGCAAGGCCCGGCCCAGTCCAGTTCATGTGTCAAAGTAGGGAGCGTAGGCGGTAGGGCTACTTAGGGTTTCCTTTCCTCATTCTTGCCGCGGCCACAACAACAATAGAAATCCTCTTACTGCGGCATAGCGGCTTCTTACTGCGGCATAGCGGCTGGCGGTGTCGGCTTCACAGCGTTTCACAGCAGTAGATCCATGGCGAGGCGACGGCAGTTCCACACTAGGCTTCACTGGTGGCTGGGAGCGGCGACTCGGCATTGGTATCGGCAACGGGCCGCTCACCGGCTCGATGCATGCATGTAGCAGCAGGAAAGCCAAACAAGTTCATTTTGATTGTTGTATCTTGCTTCTGTCTTCTTACTCTTCTGCATGGCTGTTACGGTGGAGTCGGCGACCAAGGCGACTGCTTGGCGCCAGGATGTCTAGGCGACACCATGGTGAGCGCCTAGCCTGTACAATGCACATGCATATATACTGTCGTCTCCGCCTCTCATAAAATCTCTCCACGCCTCTCCCATCTCTCCCGCGCGCGATTCCTCTCCCGCCACCGCCTCCTCTCCCACCGCCTCCTCCCCACCGCCTCCTCCCCGGCGCCTCCTCATCTCCCGCCGCCTCCCCCGTGCATGACGAGTGTCCATGGCATCTACCCAGCTCGCCGCGACAAGCATGCTCTTGTGATTTGTTGCGTACTTCGATACATCAATGGATTCAACATTAACTCAATTGACTCCGATAGAAATTTGGTTCCGTACTTCATTTGTTGGAGTGGTTGACATCATCCTTTTTCTATTTAATTCGATATACACTATAAATTTTTTAATAAGACAATATTAAATAAATAAAATATATTAATATAAACAAACCAGCTGTACAACAGGTGGACCGGCGATTGGACCACTGAACCGTTGAACCGACACCCTGGCCGGTTCGATCACTGGTCCAAGTTTTAAAACTATGCATGCTTATCATAGGCGGTTATAAAAAAATCAAAGAAATCAGAAGATATGAGGCAGATTGGATATAGCATAAAAAACAGAGTCCAACAAGGCCTAAAATGCCACAAATGTGCCAACTCAAGCTAGGAATCTAGGAGACGAGCAGGTCCTAGACAATATTTTCAACGAAAGATTCATTTCCTATTTATTGAAAGAACAACCATGATTGGTATGGATGCGGCAAGGGATAGAAATCCCTGCGGTTACCGGCCGATAACCGCCGGTTACCGAAAATCCCATGGAGGGAAAAACCGGCGGAAATCCCAGTGGGTACAGATGCACCCTTTATGTTGGTTTAGGCCTTTTTTGTGCTAGATTACCAATTTATGAACTAAATATGTATAAATATGCTAGTCCCAACATTTTATGCTAGGTTTTCTTTGGCTTTTTCCGGTTTTTCGGTGACCAGAACTAGGATAGAAAAAACAGCAATTATCCGGTGGTAACCGGAAAAACCGATAGGTACCGAGAGTTAAAAACCAGCCAAAATTTTCACGGTGTGAATTTAAATTTATGACTGCATAATGCACTTCTCAGGTTATTTTAGACCTTTTTTGTGCTAGATTACCTATTGTATGATCTAAATATGCATCAATTATTGTACTCTCAATTTAGGTTTTTCGGTTTTTAGTGGTTTTTTCGTTTTTTAGCAGTTTTCCGTTTTTTAAGCGGTTTTTCCTATTACCGGAACGGTTATCGGATTTCAAACCACCCAAATTCAAATTTTGATTCACGAATTTCATTTGGTTTGTTCCGGTTTTTTGGTAACTGGCCGGCTATGATGCACGGACACGGATACGTCGACACGACACGACAAACACGAGAATTCATTGCTTTTCCCAAAAATACCGATACTGGCTGTTGACGGTTATATATATTTAAATAATAAATAAATTATACATATGTATTATTTTCTATGTTTCCACATGCTTATTAAAATGAAATAATGTAAATTGTAAACTTGTAATTTGTAAAGTGTATACTCGGAATATGTACCTCATGAATTGTTTTGTTAATTTGCCCAAGCTTTCTCTAATGCTGAAGGAGGTCCCCTCCATTTCTTATTCCCCAACATAGCCGAGTCCATGCTTGAGGAAGAAACACTAGCACTAGCAACACTACCAATAGTTGATGGTGGCAAGGGCACATTTCTTGGCTTTGTTTTTGCTTGTTCATCCTCAGCCTTTGCAACTTCATTTTAAGTCGAGCAAGAATAGGTCTTGTCACCTTAGGACATATCTTGCATCCACCATTAGTAATTTTCAGCAAGTGTGCTTCGACTCTAGAGTAGCTACTAGTGCCAACATATTTGCAATACCTGCATCTCCATTTCACATTTCCTCCCCCTTGACCACCTCTGTCTAGAACATCAACATGATTCCACAATGAAAGCTTCGACCTATTGTTGCTTGTGTTTTCCTCCTCTCTAGCACTAGAATTAGTGGCTTCCATTTTTCTAGAATAATGAAACAAGCAATCAAGCACACGGTTGCTAAATGCCTAAATATATATTATTGGCTTACTGCAGTTTACATCTCAACCCTAAATGCTAAACAGAGAAGCGGGAGATGATACCTCGGTGGAGCGGGGGCCGGGCACATGAGGAAGTCAAGCGCACGCAGGAGAAACCGACAGGCGGCATGAGGCGGGAGCCAGGCGGCGGCAAGGTGCGGGAGGCGGCGGCACATGAAATGTCGATGCGAGAAGCTGAGCAACAGACAGGCGATGGAATGACGCGCGGGAGCCGAGAGGTTAGGTTAGGCAACGCCTGCGTGCGCAGGCATGGGCGGCCTAGGCCGGCCGTGTCCTAGGCCATTCTCGGCCTACCGTGTCCGTGCCATGTCCAACTCGTATATTTAGTGTGTCCAACATGTGTCGAGAATTTTAATAATTAAAATTAATTCTGAAATCAGTCGATACGTCACCGACACGTGTCCAAGACGTGTCCGTGTCGTATCCGTGTCCGACACGGTGTCGGACATGGATACGACGGTTTTGCCGCGCGTCCGTGCTACATAGCTGGCCGGTTACTAGTACCGCCCACCGGTCGAGTTTCCCTCTAGTTCTGGGTTTTCTATCCTTGACCGAAACAGTTACCTGTTTTCAAACCGTCCAAATTCAAAATTTGATTCATGAAATTCAACTGTTTTTTCTAGGTTTTTCGGTAACTAGCTGGTTACCGTTGTTAAGGATAGAATATGATTGTTATTTGTTTCCTTATATATCTTGGTTTCCTTGTCTATATATAGCATATTTATCTGTATATTCCCTTATACTCTCTATATATATTGCCCTTTGGGCCTCATGAATATACACACATATTCATAACATGGTATCAGAGCTAGGCCTCTGACCTTGTTCTTCCGCTGCCGCCGCCATCCATCACCCCACCGCCACCTCCACCGTCGCTGGACGCCCACGCTGCACCTGACACTTCACAAAGTCACGCATCTGGATCGGACATCGCATCGGATACTGGACATCGCCTCGACACGCCGACACGTATCATGCACGTATCCGAATTTAATAATTATTTAAAAAGAAAATAATTCCGATACTTCTCGACATCGCTCGATATTCTCGATACTTTTAACCTAATATTCCCACCCCGCCTGACCCCGGATCGGATCTATCCATCCCTCCCGCGCTGCACTCAAAACTCGACGCCCACGACCGCCTCCATGACCGCTGCCAGGCGCCGCCTCCGCCGCCCGGCCTCGGCCGCCCGCCCGCCGCCGGCTCTGGGCTCGCCGCCCGCCGCCCGCCGCTCGCCGCTTCCGCCCGCCACCTTCACCCGCCACTGCCAGCCTGCCGCCTCCGCTTGCTCGCCGCCGCCTGCCGCTGCCTCCTGCCGCCGCCTGCCGCCGCCCGCCGCCGCCGCCGCCTGCCGCCCGACCGCTGACTCCATCCGCCGCCAACACCCGCCGCCGC
This sequence comes from Bonia amplexicaulis, assembly GCA_036346245.1. Lineage (NCBI taxonomy): Eukaryota > Viridiplantae > Streptophyta > Magnoliopsida > Poales > Poaceae > Bonia > Bonia amplexicaulis. Next base: position 13,041,005 of record CM070760.1, read on the forward strand.
CCACCATCGCCGCCTGCCGCCCGACTGCCGCCAACACCCGCCGCCGCCTCGACTGCCGCCGCATGCCGCCTCGCTGGCACCTCGGCATGCCGCCCGCCTGCACCTCGGGTATCTGGTAACATAGGCGTCTTGACTCGCCACGGTCTCGTGGAGGTAAGAGCCCGCGCCCGCCCTTGGTATTTGTTTGTTTTGGTTAATTGATCCGAACTCCGTCGATGCTTGACTAGAATGATTCACTTTGGTGCCTAAACTAGATTGATTCATAGTTGGTGCTTAGGTCTGGAATCAGTTTTTTGTACTTCATGAACCGATTGATGATGGCTACCAACCTGACTAGGTAAGCATCATGCAAACACATACGTCTGTGCTTGAACCAATTGATGATGCGCATGAGCAAAGTTTATGGTAACCTACCAGCATGGAGAATTTGGTTCAGTTTTTCCAGTTTACTTGCCTTGTGATTAATATCACAAAACAGAGATAAATGGGAAATTTGCTTGCAACATTGCCTCAAGCTAAATTTTGTTGGAACAAAGTAATCCTAAGTGCTGCATTTTCCCTAATGCACCATATCCTGCTTCATAAATTGCTTGGTTTAGCATTATTTGTCTAGAAGAGTTTGGAATGCAATAATAACTGTCTATACTTTGAACCTTGGCTTGAAGAACATATTATGTGGAATGCTTTCTTTACTACCTAACTATCAATCATGATTCATGAGTTGTGATTCTGCTATTTATTTCATTATTTGTATACATGTACTTATCTATTATGTTATTCATCGCAGATGGTTCATTATATTAGTCTAATAGCCAGGAGAGAGAACTAAAGTACCAAGCAAGTTGCTACATGTCTACATCAATATTAAGGTATTCTCGATTCTCAATTCCTTATAAGAATTCATTAATTTCTTATTTTTATCTTTATTATTATTATTATTATTATTATTATTATTATATATATACACGTATCGTCAGATCGGATTTTTAGGAAAATGGCGAATCGCCAGATCGCCGCATCCGTATCCGTATCGGGGTATCTGGGTAACATAGCCCGACGCCGCCGCCTGTGCCACCGCTGTTCGAGCCGCCACCGTTGTCACATCCCAAGATCCCCAGGAGCCGCCGCCGCCGCTCGCCGAGCCACCGCCGCCGTCGTAACCGGCCCCCGAGCCACCACCGCCTCGCATCCAACGTCCCACAAGCCGCCGCCGCCTGGATCCGACGTACTCCGAGCAACCGCCACCTCTCAGGCCACCATCGCCCGAGCCACCGTTGCTGCCAGATCCGGCGCTACCTCGCCCGAGCGGATCCATCGTCGTCGTCGCTGCTGCCCAAGCCGCCGCTGTTGTCTCCACTCGATCCGCTCAATCGCTGCCGACAGCCGCTTTGCTGACAACCCCCAAGCCGCCGGTCACCGCTCTGTCGTCCGCCCGCTCGTCGTCTCGGCGCCGCCCGAGTGAGGCGAGTTGATAGGCGGCGCCGACCGCCTCGCTGGCCGAAGGACGAGCATGTGTTGTGTGTGTGTGTGTTTGTGTGTGTTTGTGCGTGTGTGTGCGTGTGTGTGTGTGTGTTGATTTAACTGCCACGCCGCCTATTAGACTTCGTTGCCTTGGTCGCCGCGCCACTTGATGGTCTCCGCCTTCGGGGACGTCACCGGTGCACGCCTTCTCCGCCACCGCCGGTTCAGCCCCCTCCTAGGCAATCTACTCCTAAAGCAGATGAGGCTGCCAAAAAGGAGGCAAAGACTACTGCGGATGCTGCTGATGAGGCTTTTCAGTATCCCACTGACGCTTTCGAACGCTGGTGTGCTGACGAGGCTCGCGTTCGTTCCATCCTAGTGGTCAGTGTTATGACTCCATCTAGCCACATTGTTGGTCTACAGTCTACTCGACAGATCTGAGAATACTTGCGTGAGCGATACCAGCAGAGCAGTGATGCTTGATTCTTTTCGCTTCAGCGTGGGTTGGAGACGCTTCACCATGGAGACTCTTCTGTTAACGACTTCTTTCGGGTCCTGGCAAGTCTCTGGCGCCAGATAGATGAGCTGGCCTCTCCACTTTATCAAGAGTGTTACAAAGTGAAGGTGGATCATGATCGCCTTCGCCTTTATGATTTCGTCTGCTATCTTCGCCCAGAGTTTAAGCCTGTCAGAGCTCAGCTGCTGAGCCGCTCTCCACGACCGACCGTTATAGAGGCTCTTTCATTGCTTCAACTGAAGAGTTTCGTCTTGGGTTAGCTGCATAGTCTGTTCCGACTGTACTTGTTGCCCCTTCTTCGACTACGACACTGATATCTGCTTCGACTACAGGCACTCCCTAGGTGCCTGTCTCCGCTCCTGTTCTCGCACCAACTAGAGTTCAGTGCAACTACTACAAGAACTTCGAGCACGACTACCAGAGTTGTGCGGTGCGAAAAAAGTGAAACAAAGCACGTGGGGGTAGGTGACCAAAGAGGGGTAAGGAGGCCCTTCCTTCACAGGAGGACAAACCACTCATCGGTTTACGCCGAGAAGGTGACTGCTCACTCTGCCAGCTCTCTGTGGCGCTCTCTTACTGACTCAACAGTTCTACTAGTCTAGCTCAGACCATCTCCTCCAGATACCTCTTGGGTTCTAGATTATGGTGCCTCATTTCACATGACACCGGACTCCACATCTCTCACTTTACTACAGCAGTAGCATCACCGTTTAGGTCACTTGTGTGGGTTCCGTCTTTCTTCATTAGTTCGTCAGGGTGTTCTTGGACGTGTTACTGTTGGCACATCAATGTTTTGTTAGGGTTGTAAGCTGAGCAAGCAGCTACAATTTCCTTGTCATTCTAATGAGTCCATGTCTTCTCGTCCTTTTGATTTAGTTCATTTAGATGTATGGGGACCTGCGCCTATTATCTCAAAAGACGAACATAAATTCTATGCAATTTTCATTAATGATTATTTCCGTTTCACTTAGCTTTTCCCTATGTCTAATCGTGGTCAGTTTCTTGCGATCTGTCGTAGCTTTGTCACAATAGTTCGTACTCAGTTTGAGTTCTCTATCCATACTTTTCGTAGTGATTCTGCTGGAGAGTATTGTTCTGGTGCTTTCAGACAATTTCTTTCTGAGCAGGGCACTCTTTACCAGTCTTCTTGCCCTGGTGCCCATGCTCAGAATGGAGTGGCTGAACACAGGCATCGTCATCTGCTTGAGACTGCTCGCACTCTTCTTCTTTCTTCTCACGTCACACCATAGTTCTAGGCGGAGGTTGTTTCTACGGCTGCATATCTCATCAATATGCAGCCTTCCACCGCTCTTAAGGATGTCAGTCCTATAGAGCGTCTCTACTCTAGAGTCTCCCAGTACAGTCACCTTCGTGCTTTTGACTACACTTGTTTTGTCCTGCTACAGCCTCGTGAGCGCACCAAACTATCAGCCCAACCAATTGAGTGTGTGTTCCTTGGGTACAGTTATGAGCATATGGGGTATCGCTGCTATGATCCTTCTGCTCGACAGATTAGGATCTCATGAGACGTTGTCTTTGATGAATCTCGATCTTTCTTCTATCGAGATTCAGCTCCTCGTCCCGCTTCTACCATTGAGACGATCTCCTGGTTGTCTCTCCCTGAGTCTTCACCCATTTCTCCTCTTTCACAACCTTCCTCTAGCCTGTCTCCAGTGGTTCCTTCTGTATCTTCACCTCCTATATTGCCTTCTGCAGCGCCGCCTCTTGCTCCTGTAGCACCACCTTCTCGTTTCTCTGGGGTGCACTACTCTAGACGTCCTCGTCCTTCATCAGACTCTTCCTCTGGTATTTTGCCGACACCGACATCTAATTCCTCTGATAATGCTCCTCGTTACGCCCTTCGTGAGCAGATATCCCTTCGACCTCCTGATCGTCTTAGTTTTATTTCAACCGCTCATGCTCTTTGTCATTGAGCCCAGCTTTTATCGTGAGGCTACTTCTCATTCTAAGTGGCAGCTCGCTATGGCAGAGTAGCTTGATGCTTTAGACGAACAGAGACTTGAGAAATTGTACCGACACCTGTGCATGCTCGTCCTATCACGTACAAGTGGGTGTACAAGATTAAGACCAGGTTTGATGGTACTATTGCGCGCTACAAGGCTCGTCTTGTGGCTCGTGGCTTCAAAGAGAGCATGGTCATGATTATGATGAGACGTTTGCCCCTGTTGCCCATATGACCACTGTTCGCACTCTTGTTGCAGTTGCTTCTGTTCGCCGGTGGTCTATCTCTCAATTGGATGTTAAGAATACCTTTCTTAATGGCGTTTTGCATGAGGTTTATATGCAGCCACCACCTGGGTATTCTGTTCCAGATGGCTATGTTTATCGTCTTCGCCGTGCCCTTTATGGCCTCAAACAGGCCCCTCGTGCCTCGGGCCTCAAACTTCCTTGGGATTGAGGTTTCTTTCACGCTTGAGGGTTACTACTTCTCCTAGCAGAAGTATGTCCAGGATCTTCTTGATCGGTGTGGTTTGCCTAACACTCGCACTATTGAGACTCTTATGGAGCTCTCCCTTCAGCTTCGTGCTACTGATGATCTTCTTGAGGATCCTACCCGTTATCGCTATCTTGTTAGAAGTTTGGTATATCTTATGAGCACTCGCCCTGATATTGCTTATGTTGTTCATATCTTGAGTTACTTCATGGCTAATCCTACTCATCTTCACTACAGTCACCTCCTTCGTGTTCTTCGCTGCTTGCATGAGACAATCTCTCGTCGCTTGTTTTTCTCTAGCTCTACCTCGCTATAGCTTCAGCGTGCTACGATGCGACCTAGACTAGTGATCTTCCGATCGTCGCCTCCCGCCTCCCGACTCTCTCCGACTCCCTCGCCTCTCTCCTGCCGATCTCCCGCCTCTGGCGTCGCTCTCCCGACGCCTCCTCCCTCCCGACGCCTCCTCACGGGCGCCTCCTCCCGACGCCTCCCATCGCCTCCTCCCTCGGCGAGAGCACGCCAGAGATCGGCCGCCGGCGGTGGGAGGAGGTGGCCGAGCACGAGGGAGGCAGGCGGGAGGAGGGGCTGCAGTCTGAGAGGATGCGGCACGAGGGAGGGAGGAAGGCGGCGGAGGGAGGGAGGCGGCGGCAGCTGGTGGAGAGGAGGGGGGCGGACGGCGTATCTAACGGTGAAGCTAGGGTTCGGACCAAGGCGAGGCGCTCCTCCCCGGCGCCTGGACACCAAGGCGACGCCGTGACAAGCATGGTGGTAACAAATTAGTTCAAAGCAGATACCCTCTGGTGTATTACAAATGCAATATATCAAAACGCGACACACTGTGTGATTCCTCCTCCCTGGCGGCTTTCATGTTGGATCGTCAAAGATGGGTAAAGCAGATTCTTTTTGCTAGTTCTTTCACTACAAATCAAACACTGTAATGATAACCATTACAGTTCCCTTGTGAAGCCTAACAAATTAGGTAATAATCTATTACACCACTGAATCCCCTTAATATATGAAAAAATCATATGCAAGAATTTCTCAACATCCTGCGTCAATAGTTGTCATGTTTATCTATTAGTGGGCGCAATCCAAAGAAATGTTGACAGGAGCATCAGACACCACAACTAGAGCACCACATTTTATGATTTAACTGGCAAAATAAAAGATATAGATAGACTTTTGTTGGCAGTTGGAATTTCGCATTAACACTAGCACTGGAATGCAGGTAATTTTACACTGACCATTAGTCTCCTCTTTGGTGAAATAATTCACTTCTGGTAACCCTTATTTTGGCTGATTGCACCTCTGCTTCAACATCATTAACAACTCCACGGCATTTTTGGAATCCACAGTAACAAGGAAGTCGTTGATCACTCGAAACAAACCTGAATAAAACATCCACATCATTGGCAAAACTACAATGTTAAAAAAGGTCAAAAGTAACACAATATTCAAATCTGACCTATAATCGTAAGTCAACTCTTCCCATGGATTTATATCCCGCTTTGCAAAAATGATGATATGCTCATCATCAAGAACACTTATGACACGCGAATAACAATTAGGCTGCAATGGTGAAGAAGAATTGTTATGAAAACTGGCTTGCAAAAACACATCTTTGCACACAACATAGGCATGCATTCTTGGTTTTAAGAATTTAAGATATAAACATTACGATATCATGAAGTACCATAAAACAAACCATAAGCGCCAAAACTAAAAATGTAAAAGAAAAGACTATGGAGAAGGGAATGAAAGCTATATGATGAAATCCTTACATCAACCAGATTACTCATGCCAGCTGAGATATACTATTTGCATGAATGTCATATTACAGTAACACAGTACATTGATATGTTTCTATTAATAGTAACGCCTTTGAATTTTTAGATCGAACCGTTTAACCTTTAATAAGATCGTAGAAGCTAAAGGCCAACCTACTATATATGTTGCCAAGGACAACTATTCCCTTATCTTTCCAGAAACAATACAAAAGTTTCACAACTCGCAGTGAATAATTATTCTTTGCTTTCTAAAAGCCATCCTCAGCTCATGCGTACTAACATTCCTTTTTTTCCTGTTGTTTACTCATTTCAGAGAAAGAATGTTAAATATGGCCAGCATTAGTACAATACATGGTCCTCATGAGTCCAGTGAAAATATTTATGTCCCACTATCCATATGTGCAATATATAGTAACAGAGAATTGAAGGAAGCACCAAACCAAGTCCATACAACAACTATTGAGAAAATGATGTGGTTCACAGCGCAGCTACTAACAAAAACTGGAAAGCCTCTGCATAATGAACGCATATTTTCTCACCTCGCACGAGTGATTGATCAAATGGGCTATGCTTCCTGCCCGTGTAGCATCTATAACACGCTCATCATCTATCCTGAACATATACGTCCCAGCACCCTGCATAGGTGAGTTACACCGAATAGTTAATATAATGTAATTAACATTGAAGTACAGCATGTTTACCAGAACTGGCCGGACCATAGACTGAGCCAAGATTTCAAGTCAGTGGGTCACCAGCTCGACCACACTTTTTGAATATAAAGAGAAAAATCATTCTAACATTGATTCGTGTTATACTAACGTACGGAACATACAAGCAGTGTCTGTCAGCTACAAAAGATGTCCATGTATGAATGGTTATGTCAAAAAAATATATGATTATTGATAAAAAATGGTATATAAGAATCAAACAAACATATAAAATCCACAGCCCAATTATTAAGCCCAAGCTATGCGCAACGGGGTTTATTGGCCATTCACAGACTACCGAGTATCATGGCTACTTGGATGGCAAGTTTCGATGAAATGTTGCCTTGCTGCCTAGCTGCGTTCATGTAGGCACAACAAGCCGCACACAGCCACAGCCAGTTGTGACCACGAGGAGCTGCTCTGGTGATGCCCTGTGCAGGTGCAGGGAAGTAAAAGCTCATGCACTAGTGATTGTTAAAGTATGTGAAGATGGTTGATGAGGGTTGAACTCCAAGAACCAATCAAGCTCAAGTGGCAAGCACCACATCTCAATGAACAAACACCGAGTTCAGCCACAAAAGCAACAGAGTTGGCTTGAATCCTATTACTCCTATTAATGGAGTGCAAACTGGCAGCAGCGTACATTAGATTGCTTCAGGACTTAAAAGCACTGTTCCCCTAGGCGGCCACCTAGCCCGCCTAGGCGGCGCCTAGGCGCTAGGCAGCACCCTCCCGACTTGTGCGCCTTGCCGATTTGGCCTGCCTAGGCGGCCGCCTAGCCTGCCTAGGCGGCCGCCTAGCCTGCCTAGGCGCCAGGCGCCGATTTGCCGCCCGACTAGCACCTCGCGCCTAGGTGAACACTGCTTAAAAGAATATGGGGTCTTTTCAACTTTGTCCTCATCAAGCAAAACCCATCCTGTTTCTGGAAACCTGCCCTGGTCAACCAGCTTTTTCCAGGTCAATGACCTTTCAGGCTAATAGTAATTACCCATCAAGCCTAATGTCATGCACCCAGCTTTTTCCTGTCCAGCTAGCAGGCCAGTGAGCTATCCTCTATGCAACTGACCGCAGGCAGGACAGAGTCTGCTCGTATTTGATAGCTAGATAGCTCATTTAACATCTGCTTTTTGCAACGTCATCAATAAAATCTCCAGTACGTAAGTTTGAATCAGTGCAGACCAAAATTGAGTAAACCAAAGTGAGGCAAGCACTGCTGAAATAGGGGTTCTGTTAGCTATCTATCAACATACTGGAAAATACTACAGCCTGCCTAGTGGAAAATACTACTTCTAAGTTCATGCCCCTCCAATCCAACAGTGAAATATCAAGTGTCTTCAGGACCAGTACAAGGACCACTCATAAAGTACCTCCAAATGTTGATGGCATCAGTTCTACTAATCAACAATTTACTATTTTACTTTGTTGAGGGTACCAATTAAATATGACATGAGGTGAAACAGAATGTGTGCCACGGCAATGATCTTTGATTAATTGAGGACTGCCGGACTTCTTTGAAAAACCAATCCAAGTCATAAAGTGTACTGTAGCAGCACCCATGGCAAGCTTAGGGCCTGTTTGTTTTGGATTCTAGACAAGCTAGCTACTTCTAGTAGCCAAAAGCTCCACCAAACAGTCCAGCTTTTATGCTAACTTCTGAGAATCTGAAAATCTGGTAAAGCACAATTGTACTAGAATCCAAAAGCTGCAATAGATGAGCTTCCCGCAGATTCTACCACTAAAATACCACTAGAATTTAAAACTAATTACCCGCAAATGCCACTGCATAAAACCCCATCCCCCGCCCCTCGCATTTCCCTCCCGAGTGCCGCCTCTCCCCATGACCCTCCCCAATTCCTCCGCACCACCCCGTGCCCCCTCCTCCGCCCCTCCTCCCCACGCCACTCTCCTCCTCCTCCCTCGCCACCCACCCCGCCCTCCCGCGACCCTCCCGATTCCTCCGCCACCCCCGCCCTCCTCCCCACGCCACTCTCCTCCTCCTCCCCGCCCACCCCGACCCTCCTCCCCACGCCACTCTCCTCCTCCTCCCTCGCCGCCCACCCCGCCCTCCCCGGATCCGCCACCGCCTGCCGCCTCCCCCACCGCCCGCCGCCTTCCCCGCCGCCTCCTCCCGGATCCGCCGCGCCCGCCGCCTCCCCGCCGCCCGCCGCCTCCCCCGCATCCGTCCGCCGCCCGTCACCCTCCCCCCGCCCCTCCCTCCTCGACGCCTCCCTCGACGCCTCCAACACCTGGGTAAATGTTATGAGTTCAAGTGCTCCCCTTCTTCCTCCAGAGACCCTCGTGTTTCTGGATCTCTCTTCTTACTCGTGAGTTTTCACTTCCGTTCTTTATGCAGTGAACCATCGTTATGAGTTCAAGTTACTGATTTTTGAACCATCGTTGTTCTGAATCTCAGGTAAATACCATGGCACCCACGCAATCTCCAAGGCCTACGTCAAATGGATCATCATATAATGCCCCATCAACTTCTGCTGTATGTCCACATCCATGTATTTTGTTGTCTAACATATTTGTTCTTGAAGATTAGATTTATCTCGCTTTGATTTCATCTGCAGCACCCACATCTCAACCCCGAATGTAACCGTTGTTGTCGAGAACCCTATGACAGTTGACGAAAAGGGTAAACTGGTAAGGCTCCCCCCGCCTCAATCTACTCAACTGTCTTTTCCAATGCTGATGATCGATCTTTGGAGTGCTTAACTATGTTTGTTCACTTGACATTGACAGGTTAGCAATGTTGTAGTTGGAGTTACAGCTGGGAAAAAGTGACCTGTTGACTGTCACTTAGTACATCCTTGTTTTGTGTTCTATATCAGAAGCTGGATATACCATGCATTACACTGCTATTTGGTGATTAGTTGCTTGGTTGACCTTGAAAAGAAAGATACAGCAAGTGTTTTGGAATCTCATGAAGGAAACATGAATGTTGAAAGCTGTATTTTGAATCTGTTAATTCTTTTGTATGTATATGTGCTCTGTTAGACTTCACTGTGTAATCAAATAGTCACTGGAATGGCACAATAGTTTCTTGTAGTAGGCTGTCAAATTTGAGTGTTGGAAACGTGGAACATAAATTTGCTTCATGTAATTATTTTCCCATGTAACAGCTTGTTGAGATATTCTTTTACCAATTTTCTAAATGTATGAATTGCATGTAAAGTGTCATGACAAATGCTCGAATGCTTTTTTAACCAATGGTTTTTATAGCGCTTCACTGGGATTTTTGTTGCCTCATATTTAAAATTACGATTTGGAGTTAAATTTATTGTCATAAAATTTTAATATTAGTTTTTCAATGTTTGAACTAAGTACTACAAATTTACAACATAGATATCTCTTCTATCAATACATAATCAGGACATTAACTCACCTAAGGGCATTTCAGTCAATACATCTATCAGGATATCAGCTGCACAGCTAGAATCCAGGATGCCAAACAGGCTAGCTACTCAGACTAGCCAGCTTTTCAGAATCTCCAGCTAGCTACTCAGACTAGCTAGCTACTCAGAATCTAAAGCTCCCCCAAACAGGCCCTTAAATTGATTAGGAAAGAGATAAGAATAATTAGTTTCCTTATTAAATGTGTTTACTACCTTATAAATATATTCCATTTATTAGAGATAGATTTTCTTAGAAATAGAGATTATTTCTTGAAGGTCAAATCGAGTTATCTCTATAAAAGGGCTAGCATATATCTATTATCAATTAAGCAATGAAGATGAATTAATCTACACTCTTCCTCAAATTCTATCATCCCAGTCTATAGTCAAATTTATCATCCCACCAAGCCGACGCCATCCGGCCTTCCTCTCGGCAGTGTTTACCTCGATGAACTAAGGTTCATTACATTTGGATCAAAACAATCGATCATTTTCCATGACTTCACAACCATGACTCCTATTGCCGAGTTATTGGCCACGATACATGCTAACGCCATCAAAATGACCATCTTCCTCAATATGCGTGTCACCTTGGAGAAGATCGTGAATCAGAAGAAAGCGCAACAATAGGCGGCAGTGGCGTTGTTCCCAGCAGTTGCCACAGCGCCGCTAGAACATGTCGTTGCAGCCGCAATTCTATCAACACTTGCCGCAACTCTGCCACATCCTGCCACGGCAGCCATGTTGCTACCGAAGCTAGTGTTGCCAAGGTCATTGTAGCCTCGCCAAAGCCTATAGTGGCAATCGCATCATGGAAGCCTACTACAACGCGCCATTGTTGCCACCGCATCTGCCGTGACGATCGCAGATGTTAACAATGTTGTTGCACCTGTACGTAGAGGCCACGGTCTTTAAAATCACCAGTGAGCGTCACATTATCTTATCAACTTGGGGTCTCCTAGGGCCGCAGCCATGGCCGCCACCATAGCTCGAGGACGAGCTGTCGCCGAAGGGGGGAGAAGTTGTCACGTGCTGAAATTACTGTTTATGCGCACTGTTCACATGCATGAATAGTACTGTGTACTGTAGCAGCACACATAGCAAGCTTAGATTGATTAGGATAGAGATAAGCATAATTAGTTTTCTTATTAGATGTGTTTACTACCATATGAATATATTCCACTTATTATAGTTTTCTTATTAGGTGAGTTTACTAGCTTATAGATATATTCTATTTATTAGAGATAGGTTTTCTTAGAGATAGAGATTATTTCTTCGAGGTCAAGCCAAACTATCCCTATAAGAGCCAGCATGTATCTATTATCAATCGTGTAATGAAGATGAATTAATCTAGTCTCTTCCTCAAGTTCTATCATCCCATTCTATAGTCAAATCTCTCATCCCACCAAACCGACGCCGCCTGGCCTTTTTCTCGTGATGTTTACCCGATGAACTAAGATCCATCTTTAATAACTGTGACAACCACAAGCCCTCTCCCTCAAAGCTTCATTGTCTCTGCTTTCCACCTTGAAGTTGAACTTTATTAATACAGAAATTGAGGACCACAGTTATTTTCTTCACTATTTTTAATAATTATTTAGCTAATAATTCCAAAATGTTCTTAAGCTATCTTTAATCGATTGGAGTATATCCTAACTTTTCGCAAAGCGTGAGTTTGGAAAGCTGGAGTTTGGATAGTTCCTAGCCCTTGGCTGGTACAACTTAGGAAAATGTTATCCTGGGAATCAACTAATCTATCGGTTTGACGTAAACAAGGATCCAAAACCCGGAACCGAGAGAAATCGGTGGATGGCCGATAACCAGAATCGCCTTACATCTAAAACCCAAAAAACCGTTCACAATTTGAAAATCAAAATTTGAATTTTGGGATGTTTTGAAATCGATAACCGGAAAAACCGGAAAAAAAGGCCAAAATTCGAAAATAAAAAATTGATGCCACCGTTTTGACACGGTCTCCACCAGAGAAAGCAGAACCTGTAGTTACCTACCAGAATGCAAGATTTTGAACCTCGCGAACTCGCCAACAATCGGACAATCATTACACTTTTTACATCATTTTTTATTTACGAAAATACTTCTCAGTTAACAATTTTAATTTCCGTAACCTACCAACAATCAGTCATCTATCCCTTTATTTCTTTAAAGCTGAGCTGCAAATAGAACTGAGGCATTATGTCGCATCATCCACTCAGGAAACACCATGTCATTCACCAAAGTTGCACCCACCATACACCATTGAAGCAATATGGCATTCCCATCTCTTAGTTCGAGCATAAAAATCCCCAAAGGTGACACCCTAATAATATGAGTTTGGCATTGCAAAAAGAAACAAAAAGTAGCGTCCAGGCACTTAATACACTCTAATCATATAATATGGTCATGTCTTCTGCAACTTGAACATGAAACTCATACAAAACCCTTATTTCTCCTCTTTATATAATTATAGTATCACAAACTAACTTTGCAATTACCAAGATTATGTCCATTTTGTTAATTTTCTTTTGATGACTAACTCGCCCAACATTTGCACAGGTTGTTCACTAGCAAACATGAAAACTAACTTAGGAGTGATGGTCAAACTTGTCCAATACTTTAGGTTTGACCAGCTAGGCAGCTACTAGTAGAAAATGCCTGCAGTACTGCACAAATAAAGATCAGTTCAATTGACCAATCTACTGTGCAATTGTGCATAGTAATCCTTTCACACATCAACCAGTAAACTGATCATAAATCAAACAATGCCTTCCCATATAACCAAAAGATGATGATAAAAGCAACAAATAAGCTGCCAAATTTAGTTGTGTAGATTGGTATATCAGTGATTCTGTGCAACAAAAACGACATAATTCTAAACAGAAACTTACCACCAAAGAGTTGTATATACGCCGCTCTCTAATGTCTGATATTGGTGGCCTAACGAGCTCCCCTATGTATTCGATCATCTGAACAGATAGATACAAAATAGAGAAAATTAGCTCATTATCATCGCATATGTGCAAATTTAGCAAAATAACATCGCAATCATCCTCGACTGTTCGATCATCTGAGCAGCTCAGCAGAGCATCACAAATGTGCAAATTTAGTGAAATAACATAGAATTGTCCTCGAACCTCGACTCCCCGGTGCATGGTTATTAAGCCGTCGCTATATCGGCGATATATCGTCGCCATATCGTCGTGGCGGCTTGGCGGCGATATGCGGTAAGGCGTTAGCGGCGGACGCCATAGAAGGGGTAGGGGTAAAAGTCTGAGTCCAGACGCATACCTCAGATCGGGTTTGGGGGTTTTGGGAAGCCGAGGAGAAGTCTCCGTCACCGCCAGAAAAAGTGAGAGTCGTCGCCGCCGCCGCCGGATCCACTGCCTCCACTAGATCGGGTCTCCTCTATGGCTCCGCTGGCTCCGATCTCCGCCGTGGCGCCGCCTCTTGCTTCGCCGAGCGACGAGTCTTCTCCGCCGCCGCCTCCGTAGCTGCCGCTTGGGGGCGGTGGAGAGTGGCGGGGAAGAGGGAGCGGCCGACAGTAGCTCGGCTCGGCCTCGCCACGGGAGGTGGAGGAGATGGGGAAGGAGAGAGGGTGAGAGGCAATGGGGGGGTGAAAGAAGAGATGTCGAGCTTAAGAAAACAGTCGGCGACTAGGGTTGTGAGGGATTTCGTTATTTTGCAATTTAGCCCTCTCATTTTCTGAAATTGCAATAAAGTCCTTCCCTTTTTGTATTTCTTCTGTTTAGGCCCTCCGGAAGTCCGATATTATTGTGACTACTTGTGTGTATAGCGTCGCCACGCCACGCGCCATAAGCGATATTGTTGTGTGAAGGTGGTGAGTCGTCATGCCTCGCCGCACCGCCTTAATAACCATGCCCCGGTGATACTACAATGGCAGAAATTCTGCAATATAGCATCACCATTAGTTTGTCATCAGTTGGAAAGGGCAAAATACATTTTTGCCCATGCCCTCTCTCCAATCTCTACCAGGGGCCAACCTCCAGCGTCATCCAGCTATAGCCATGGACCAGCGGACAGCAGTCAACTGCCGCCAGCCATCAAGGTTGCTAGTGTTACCCACAACTGCCTCTAACTCATCTTCTCTACAGTAGTGCCTGGGGAATCTGTCTATTTAAAAATAATGCCTCAACTGAGTGTTGCAGCCATTATAACAGAAGAACTAATGGCATGCTACTTTGCACCTTTTGCTGTTTGCAGTACAATTGGGCAGTTAAGGATAATTGCAGTTTTATTTCTCTAAACTTGCTCCATTGGGATGCTACTGAAAATTTTCCCTACAGCCAAACCCAACTCCTTTCCAAAAGCAATTACTCCCTCCGTTCTTTTTTAGATGTCTTTCATGCAGTCAATCTTTTAAAACTATGACCGCTAATATACAAAAAAAAATTGGTTTTCCTATATCGAAATGATATTACTAGATTTGTCATAAAAAAATACTTTAATATTATTATATTTTCAATATTTTTTACTAATATATAATCAGAAAAGTAATCGTCAAAGGTGTGTATTGGAGACCGTGTCTATCCAAAACGACAAGTACAAAAGAACAGAGGTAGTACAATCTTTATAAGGAAAAAGTTGCAGAACATACCATGTCTCCTGCCTTGTGTGAAACCTTTGCGAAGACACCAAATCCATGAATTCTTGATTTGCCTGCAAAAAATAAAAAATATCAGTAAATAAGCCACAATTCACAGAAGCATAAATGAATACTATAACAGTGCCAACTTATTTATATGTCAGTCTTTCAAAATCAACATTTCAATCCAAATTTAGAGCGCCAAATTCCTGATATGCCTATCCAAGAGTGATACTGATCATATCATCACAATTCACAAGAGAATAAACGCACAGATCTGGGGTTTTCAGAATCAGTACTATTCAAATCCTATTCCACTCCAAATTACCAGAATACCAAGTTAATACTAAGTTTCAGTTATAATCCATCCACTGGTATGCCTCTTTTGTAATGCTCATGCTAAAATCTGGTACGCTTTTTTACCTGACAGATTTATACCAACATCCTATTCAATTTCTTTCTATAGATTCCACTGTTACTGCAGAGAAGGGTCCCTCCAACACTGACATCAGAATAAACATAACAGCATAAATGATGAAGCAGCATTAATAAATACTACAGAATAAATATTATATGAAGTAAAAAGTATATGAAACAAACACCAAGTGATTAAGACCACAAAAAGAATATTATCTTACACTTTCCTCAAAATATATTTTTCTTCAATAAGATATAGACTTGATCATCGGCAGAAGATCATGATACGGAGATGGTATTATATTTTGAGCAACTCACCAAAAGCAAGTCTCCTCCTGAATGTGGCCTTCATGCTTTTATATTTTTCAACCATAGAAGACACATTAACAACAGCTTCTTGCTGCGCAGCATCAGACAAGCCAACTGATTGAATTGGTTCATTGCTAGTATCACAGCCTAGTCTATTTTGGCTGTAGCCACTAACAATATAAGGCCTATTCTCTACATATAAACGTTTTACAGAAGCAGTAGCCATAACTTGAGGTTGCTTTTGGCCTCTTCTCCCACGGAAATTATATGGCTCTGACACAGGAAACAAGTAAATGGAGATATGAAACAGGATTGAAAACAAAACTTCATAGGTAATGAAAAAACTAGGAAATTTTCTATTAAAAAATTAAAATAAACAAATATAACATTCGCATAACTAAGTAGTTCCATCCCAGAAGACTAAGGATTCACTGTCAAACCCAAACAGCAACAAAAATCTAACTGACAAAGTCAGATAAGAAAAATCTAAACAGGAGAGCCATATTACATAATCCACATCATGGTTAAGGTGAGTTTTTAATACACTACCAAATTCAATGTGCAGAAAACCTTGAAAAACTTGCCATCAAATAAAAATTGATTGTTCTCTTACCAGTCCTTGCACAACCAGATGATGAAGCCACATTCGTCTGAACTACCTGAGTGGACTCAGCAAGGTCACTTTGAAGAGAAGGACGTTCAGTTGATGGTTGTCTGTGCTTTTTGCAGTATGAGAGTAGACGAATACATGGGTCCTCATCCTCATCAAGTAACATGAGGTGTATTTTGTCGTCATCTTCAAGCTAAAATTAACATAATAGATGCACATAGCGGAATAGGTGTTAATGAAGGAACAAAATTGGTCCCCAAGAAATATGCCACAACATAAAAATCAGCACTCAGCAATGTACCTCGACACAAAGATCAGCAGCCCGTGCGCAAAGAGGGTGATATGCAACACGACAGGTAGGATGAGAGCACTACATTGATACAAAGAGAATTCACAAATCATAATATGTTATAATCATCCTAACAAAAGCGTAAAAGTTTCTGAAGTACCTGTATGCAAGCTCCATAAGCAACTCCACAAATGCTGCATAGAAGTTTCCAACGGTCCTGGTACAGACAACTTAAAACTGATGATGTTTCTACACAAATGCTATGCTCCCAAGTCCCAATAAGTTCACGCCAAAATCAAGAGGGAAAAGGGAAAAAAAAACCTTGTTGATTCTGCTTAATCCATCAATTGGTTCCATTCTCTTTATATCTTTTAAGCAAGTTTCTGCAACAGATTTAAGATTAAGAGAACTAAAAACATGTCATGACATAAGATCTACGGATCAATTAAGTGATTATACCAGGAATCCATATAGCACATGTGAGATGAGCCCAACGGCCATCTGTTGTAGGTTTCATTGCACCACCTAAATAAAGAGATTATATCTCATAAGTATAGCCTCGTTTTGCAAGAAAGAGCACTGCAATTCTATACCTGTTACTGGACATAGACAGCATCGTGGGGAAACACGAGGTGCCCCAGGTCGACACAGGTTGCAAAGCCAAAGTACTCCATCCAATGGTTCTAATTCACCATAGCATCTAGCATGAACCTGCAATCATGTTCACGGCATTTGTAAACGCTTCCATATTTGACAATCTTCATGGAGCTGGCAGTGAAAGCCTGCATACCATCATACGGCACCTATCGCATTGCAAGAACAAATTGTCTTCATACTCCTGGAAGGCAAAAGAGAGTTTAAATAACTTTCAGTTTGATTACTTACCTATTGAATAAACTGCGTGAGAGAAGGATTAGGGATTAATGGCAGATTTACCTCATCCATATCACAAACATTGCAATAGTCTAGATCTTTCCAATTAACATGAACAGCTCTATAACCAGGAAGGGTATCCCCACCATTTTCAAAATATTTCGAACATGACCTTGCATTGGGCAACTCCTAACAAATACACAATTGAATTTGAAGTTAACAAAGGTAAAGAATGAAATGCACTATCTAAATCATTGGAAGTACACCAGTGTAAAGTCAAGACAAGGAAGAATGCAAAAGCCTTGATAAAGAATGCCATTAATGCATGGCTTGAATTATTACCATTTTTTAATGAAACTTAAAACATGCACATACACAATACTCATCAATGTTTTCCAGAAGAAAAAAACATAGCAGCAAACTGTTTTTATGGAAGATGCCATACAATGGTGGTAAAGTGAGCGCAACAGAGCTATATTTACAAACAAAAAGATTACCCAATTAGTCAATCTTAAAGATAAACACCCACCATATCAAAGCCAATATCTTGTCAAAGTTATAAGGTAATATCAAAGCATAAAAGTCAATTAGCCAATATACTGAATTCATGTCAACTTCACCCATAGTTAAACATGGCAAACCAAAATTTTCTTTCCTCCTTGTTTTGCCTATGCAGAAGAATCCACAGGCATGCAACAACTTGTTTGCTCTTTCTTACTCAGCATAATGGACCACATGAACAAAACATGGATTTGCAACAAATGGCCCATGGCACCTTACCACTATAGGGTCTATCTAACAATGACAAGCATCACCAAAGTCTGAAACTTCAAACTAAGTAGAACACAGTTCAGACTAAAATGGTGCAGGGACCCATTCTTGAACCAATTGTCCTAAAACAAATTTGAAACAGAAATTTGACAGTAGGAGTGTACGGTCATCAGCCCAAAACATATTCATAAAAACAGATAGACTTTCAGTCTGCCACAAATTCAGTACAGAAACATGGGTGGACAGAAACAAATAATATGGACCTGAAATACTAATGACAAAAGGTTTTAGACAATAATTACAGATATAGGAATGATAATGAAAAGAAACAACAACAACAAATCCTTTTGTCCCAAACAAGTTGGGGTAGGCTAGGAATGAAACATTTTCAAGATCAAAGAGATATGAGTCTTGAAATAAAACCTACAATTCTAAAACCTAAGCCGTACAACCTGCTATCTGAGCCAAGAGTCTAAACACTGCCCCTAACTTTCTTATGGTTCCGGTACGTGGATCGCTAACTTCCATGCGCTCCTATCCAAAGCTAATTCTTTAGATACATTCCAATCCCTCAAGTCTCTTTTAACTGCTTCCTCCCACATCAGTTTTGGTCGACATCTGCCTCTTCTTTCATTTTCAATACGTCTTAAAATTCCACTACGTACCGGCGCCTCAGGAGGCCGTCGTTGAAGATGTCCGAACCATCTCAAACGATGTTGGACAAGCTTGTCTTCAATTGGTGCCACCCCCACCCTATCACGTATATCATCATTGCGGATGCGATCCCGCCTTGTATGACCACAGATCCACCGCAGCATTCTCATCTCCGCTACACTCATTTTCTGTATATGTTGTCTTTTAGCCGCCCAACATTCTGCTCCATATAGCATTGCGGGTCTGATCGCTATCCTATAGAACTTACCCTTTAACTTTTAAGGGACCTTTTTGTCACACAGGACACTAGAAGCTTGGCGCCATTTCACCTACCCCGCTCTTATCCTGTGGCTCACATCTTCATCAATCTCACCGTTCCATTGTAGCATCGATCCCAAATAATGAAACGTGTCCTTCTTAGGCACTACTTGTCCATCCAATCTAACATCTCCATCATCTACCCTAGCACCACTGAAATCACACCTCATATACTCAGTTTTAGTCCTACTAAGTCTAAAACCCTTCAATTCTAAGGTATTCCTCCATAACTCGAGCTTTCTATCAACACCTATCCTACTCTCATCAATCAGCACCACATCATCAGCGAAAAGCATACACCAAGGGATATCTCCTTGTATGTCTCGTGTGACCTCATCCATCACTAGGGCAATGATTATGAAAAGAAAAAGATATAAAAAATAAATAGAAGTATAAAACACATGGGTTAAAGATGAATTGATCGTCTAGCAACAATGCACTGCCCAACAAAAGTAATAATGATAAATAAAATATGGAAATCATGAACAGATATTTGTTTGAAAACCTGAATAAGCTGCCTTATTTGTGGATTTGAAAAGCCAAACATGTAGGAACCAGATCTTTGACAAAAATTTCCCTCCAATTCGGAGGGAACATTGCACTGTTTATCCTTTATTCTGCAGTATATCTCCTTCCAACATGCATATGGGGTGGAGCCATCAATCTGATCATCAGTAGGCATCATGTTAGGAAAATGTACAGATTTGGAACAACTAAATTTGTCAAAATGCTGCTATATCCAAGGCATATGAAGAGTTTTTCTGACAACCCACAAAATGCACTCTTTTTCCATGAACTATGCAGTTATCATTCATCGCAATAAGTAACTTGACTGATTCAAAAAGGCAATAAGTAATACTGAATTGACTTGACTGACTTGGATAATGCTGCACATGTACCACAATATGGAATGACAGAATAGAAAATTTTCTACCAGAAGAATAAATGAAACATGCCAAAGACAGATGTACCTGAAATATAAGGCTTGCTATTAAAAATTTAACTTATTATTCAGAGAGAAGCTAACAGAATGTTGCACAATGAATGCATAAACTAGTTTTAAGCTATGCACCAAGATGATTTGTATGCATCTTCATCTTCCTTTGAATGCATAAACATATTTTGGCAGGATGTAAAGGCAAGTACTATCATGAGAAGTGCACATTCAAATGAAGTATCTCAACTGCGCCCAATGAGATAAAAGTTGAGAGGTACCATGTTAAGCAAGTCAGAGCCCAAAATAATGTTGATGCACTTCAAGAATCCGATGCGATGTACCGCTAACAATAAAGCACTACAAAAGGCTCTATATGCCACTCTGGGTGTGAAGATAACTGATGCTAGACATAGAAACACATCAACTCATCTAATGATCATTTTCATGCCTATTCCTAGAAGAATACAATATATGGATAAAAAAGAAAAAAAAAGTCAGACGAGAAGATGATGCAACCAGGAATAATAGGACACCTTCGAGTAGCTAGTTGGTGGAGTTCAAGGTCCATTTAATCATAATTCACAATGCCACCTTAAAAGCTTAACATCAGAATTGGAGCGCCACCTTCTAGTAAAGAACGCATTCAATCGCACCGCATGCACGATGACACTAGGTTCTAGAGATTTCTTTACAATAGTAAAAATAACTGTAGCAAATGAGACAGACAATAATCTTAATTGTGAGAACACAATTAGGTTGCTTAGAAGATGAACTGCAAACAGCATCAGCACTTTCAGCTTTAGGATATTCAGTTCCTACGTGTCAATGCAACACAGATTTCATGATATGCTACATTCTGAAGATTCATCAAAAAAAGCATCTTTCTTTCAGAAGCATCAACAAACGTCAAAAACAATATCAGTACTATCGCAAAACTGTTAATCTGCTTACCTGCACTCCATCTTCTGAGATCACCCTAAACAACGGCCGGGCTTTTATATCTGAATTCCTCAGTACTTCCATTTTGTAAGATGTTACTAAATGTGGATCTGTAACAATATTATAATGTATTAGACTGCGCATAATCTAATGAGAGTATACTGAATTTCAAAATGGAACAAAATTCTGCACAAGTTTGACGACAAAAGTAGGAAATTGAAGAACTACCTTTTACAGATGCGAACCTCCTGAAAGCAGTATACCCTTCAGGCCATATATGGTTTTTGTTATGGAAATGGTCTGAATTGGATACTATCCTACCTGGAAAAAAACACTCGGAGTAGTTTGTTATATGATAAGAGGAAGGTTTAAGCAAACAAATACACCAGAATCAAGAGTATTAACATGCAAAGCTCGGGCAGCACCAAGAAAAGCACTCAGCAAAAATTGTATATCGGAGCGAAAAAAATATTTAGATGTTCCAATGTGACAAATAAGAGCTCCATAAGCAAACCAAGTGTTTTTTAAAATAAAGCCAGAATGATGGCTGTGTGAGGAAAACCTTTTATTCCTACACCAAATACAAGCCAACTGCATGTTGTTTGTTCCAATTTTGTAACCATAAAGTTGGAAATTTGCCAATAATGTATATTAAAAATGAAGTAGAAAGTGAATGGACCATCATAAGTCATATTGTTTCAATCTAGTAGCTGCAAGTACATCTAAGCAATAAGAAGTACATAAAGAAAGGTGCCAGCCAAAATAAACTCCTAGTGAATCTGAACTTAACCATCCTGGAATATATACCATATCCCTGGAACAAATATGGTATCCACTATCCAGAAGTGCTAGCTTTTGCTTTGGGTCTCTCATAAAGGAAAGGTTGCAACCTTACTAACCCTTAAGCCTGTTGGAATAACCGGCATTCCATTTTTAGCACCATATTCCCTCCGTTCATGTTTACTTGTCACTTTTTACTACTTTAATTCACAAATACGTGTCGCTCCATGTTTCCCAACACATGATTTCCCATTTTTCCCTTATAAATCTCTCCCTCCACCACATGTGGGCCCATGGTTAATTGGGTAAGTTTTCAAGGGTATTTTGGTCACATTTGAAAAGAAAAGGGTGATTGCCTTGGTAATTGTGCCATGGTCAAAAGTGACAAGTAAACACAAACAGACGTAGTAACTTACAAAATCACACCAAGACTTAAAAAAGGAAAGAAAAAAAAGGCATCCTTGAACTGGGTAGGAACAAGCAGGCTGCCATCATCGGCTCATCGCAAACAACCTTCAAAATTGGTATCATAAAACAAATTAAAAGGAAAGGAACAAACTAGATATACATGGTTTTGCAACATTTTGTATCTTTAAACTTCGCCAGCTGGTATACTTACAAGCAAAAACGAAAGGTGCAGCATTCTTACTATTTGTTAGAACATACCTAACTTGCTCACACGAAGATTTCCTAGTTCTATTTGAGTCATTTCAGCATAATCCTCTCCATTTTGTGTTGCTATATCTTCTGATAAATTATCACAAGAGCCTACCCCATCCTTATGGGAATTACCAGAAGAACCATCATTTTCAATGGATTTCTGAAGTTGCAACATACTGTCTGGAAGCTGCTGTGTGTGGAGAAACCTATACAATCAGAAGCTTTCAGTGCGTCGTACCAATAGGGCATCATGCAAGATAACAGAAAATTTTCACGTCTCTTATCATTTGTGCTCGGAAAATTTTCAATGCTGGTTTAGTACTATAAAAGAGGTTCTGGACACATACTCCTTGGCTTCTTCTAAGCTCCGGTAGAAGTGTGCTTGCTTGCATTTGAGATGCGAGGAAGAAAGAAGACCTTTCAGAAAGGGCACCGCCTGCTTCAACTTAATCCTGAGGTACAAACGCAACTTGTACAGCACTTTTTAAAAAGAAAAAGAGTCAATATTATATTAGAATTCTTTTTACAGAATCAAACCTTGCAAAATCATGAGTACCGAAGAATTGAACAAGTATTGATTGATCTACTCGAACTGGCTTCAACGCCCGATTAGCAGGAACATTTGATTCATCCACCACAACAGCTGGCCACATCGCATGACCTATTGAAGCAAATCAGGCCCATTAGATACAAAATAATTTCAGGTAACTGAGAAAAGTGAGCAGCCCACTTACAAATGGAAGCATTTCAGATCAATGCAAAAAAAAAAAAAAGATGGCAAATCAATTACATCACTGAATGGAAGCATTTCAGCCTTCCACAGGAAGAAAAATTCATACTCCTAGGTTTAGTTTAGGAAGAGATCGGAAAATAGGAACAAAATAGGTTTTGAAAGAATAAAAACTTAAAGGTTATCTAAAGTACAACTGACAAGTGACCAAGGAACAAAATAATGTCAGGTAATTAAAGAGAAGGTCATCAAAACATCAAAGTAAAACTCAAGCAACCCAGGCATTAATATTTGGAAACATTTTCTGCAAAAGAGTCATAGCGAAATCATCTAACAATTGTGATGTAGCTCAAAAGATAGAATGACTTAATAAGTTAATGCAAAACTTCCTTCAGCACTAGAAATAATCAAGTATCACGCGGCCAAAATTAATAGGAATCTGTACTGTCAGTTTGAACAATGGCAATAAAACTTCTGATGACAGTTGAAAACATCAGCAATCAGAGGTAGAAAACACGAGAGTAGGAGTACCTGTAAGTTTAGCCCACACAAGATCACCTGGATCAAGACCTTGGTAGTCATGAAAGCTGACAGCAAGCGCAAGCAACTCATCATATCCCTTCTTATCCAGATTGGAAATTCCAAATTTCAGGTTCAGGCACTTCATTTCTTCAGATGAAATAGAAAATTTTATCCTTTCATCAGCAAGAGTAAGGTCCTCTGCTTCACCATCATCATACCTCACCTGCAGTTTGTTTAGCTCTAGTTATCGACCACATGATTTTCACAATGCAGACTTCATAATTCAGGCAATAGATGGAAAATTGAATGATAAATATATGAACACTAAAAGTCAAATGCTATCTAGCATCTGATAACTAAACAAAACGAATCCTTACATTAGGAAAATGTAGGAAGAATTATAATAAACAAGCCTTATCCAATTCAACTATGGAAACATTGGAGAATTTTCTCAAACACAACAAATTTTTCAAGAACAAAAAAAAATAAGAATCTTTACACCACCAAGGATCTAGAGAGCATACAGAATGCTTCTTGGTTGCTTCATTGTACCCCGTGATGGAACCCTTGTACCAATCATCGTCTAGGGGCCAGAAAACCTGCATCCACCATCAAAATTCAGTTCCCAGTTTCGCTGTATTCCCCAGTAAAGAAAGAACCAGATGCCACAAAAACATAAATCTTTCTTAAGAACTTGCCTTGCACGCTAATCCGACAAACGCCTGAGGATCCGCACCCTCAATTTCCAACCTGTGACAAAACCAGCGTCAATAATAACTCAAATTTTCATAAGAAAAAGAAGTGTTTTTGTTGAAGCCGTCAAGGAAATATCACTCTCGAGGCAGCACAGATCCAACTCACTCTGCCCATCTCCTCCCGGCCGAGGAGACAGCCTCCTTCTGCCCGCCCTGCCGCCGCAGCCTCTTGGGCTCGGAGAAGCAGCCACTCCTCTCAACCCCTCCGCCGCGCCTCGGACGCCGCCGCCGCGACGGCTCCTCGCCGCCCCCGTCCCCGTCCAATGCAGGCGGGGCTGGCCCCAGGCTCAGCAGCTCGTACTTGAGAGAGCACTTCCGCCGCGAGGCCACGCCATCCGCCGCCTCCTTCCGCTGCCCCGGCGCCGGCGGAGCCGTCGCAGGCGAGGCCAGCGGCTCCTCAACCCGCGGGTTCTTGCGGCGGCGGCGGTAGTACACGATCACGGGGGGCCTGCCGTCGTCGGCGGGGCGGGGCTTCTTGGGGAGCGGGCATGGGGCGGATGAGGAGTAGACGCGGCCGAGGGGGAGGTAGCGCATGGGGTGGTCCCCCTCCTCCTCCTCGTGCACGAAGCCCCCCTCCACGGCGATCACCATGGGTGGGCAGGGTGCGGGAGGCCGCTCCACGCTCTAGGGTTTGGCGACGGCTGGTGCGGCGCCTAGCCTAAGGGTATTGGGGAATTCGGGGGGCGGTTCGGGGAGGGAAGTTTTGGGGCCCTCGCGAAAAGATTTGCCCTTTCCCGCCGGAGGAAGCCCCCCTCCGTCCTACTCCTTGCGCTCTCTCTCTCTCTCACTCTCTCTCTCTCTCCCCGGCCGGAGCGGAGGTTCCCGGTTTCCTTTTTCCGCCGCTTTTCCTACTCCCCCGCTGCGTTGTGGGCACCACTTGCAGCCAGTACAGTCAGTGCCAGGCGGCCCACTGTTGTCATCTGCTTTCTTCGTGTCTCCGTTGGTCTCTCTCGCTGTCACGGTTTTTTTCTTCGCCCCCTTTTTCCCTTCGAAGCAGGGGGCATTGCAGCAAGGCATCCCCGGTGTCAAGTTGCAACCAAGAAGATAGCGATCCATTTTATGCGCTAGAGCAATTGAACTAAGGTGATCCAGGAAAACGCAGGCACTGGTGTACCGAAGGCAAGGATTTCTTTTGTTTTCTGCGGGATTACCTTTGAAAGGAAGATGGAGAGAGACGCAGCTCGCCATCATCAGCCGGAATTGAAGCTTCTCTTTGTCGTCGTTTGACCTTTCCACTCAAATTCGCCTCCATCGAGACCACCGCCACGGTCGATGAGAGCGTCTTACCCCAGCCTACACACCCCGTCACCGTTGGAATCGGAGTTCCTTGTCATCTTTCTTGATCTCGTCGCTCGAAATCACCTCCGATCTCCAACCTTGCCATCGCTTTCGGTCGGTGATTACCAGGAAAGCGAGCGGCAGCGGTGGTGGCAGAAGCAAGTGGCAGCAACAGATCCAATGTTGTATATGTTGGTCGTCTCCTGTGGCGGCGGCGGCTGGCGCACACCCAACAAGAGGAAAGAAGGGAATGGTGAGAATGAGTGATGAGTACCCAAAGAGACAACGAGGAGGTTTTTATTGTGACGTAGGTGGCCTTGAAGGGGATTACATGTGTAAACACTAGAGCAAAAGGTGGAAACTTACCTATCTAGAGTGAAGGATGCATGTGTTAATTCTATACATTACTAGTTGAGTGCTCGTACGTTGCTACGGAACAACAAAGGCCCAACAGATACGAGTGTGTGGGAGAGCAAGTTATAAAAATAATAATAATTCATTACAATCCACATCCATTGCAATTCATATGAGACTTCAAACATATTAGTATAGAAGGATATCACATTTCCTCTGTCAATTTTCAACGGGGCATGGAACATATCATTCTATTATAAAAAACAAGTTGGTGGTGGTACGTTCCTTCTCCTTCAACTGTCTCATTCTCAATTTCTCATCACTCTCCACTTTTTAACTGATCGGAGTAGTTCTCTTCCATAGCATGATTCTCTATATATCCAATAAATTTCGTTGCAACGAACGAGCAGATGACTAGTTGTTTTAAACAAATCTCAGTATGTCACTTATGCATACCTGAAACCACGTGTCTCGGTGAGTCATACATTATTACAAGTCTAAACATAACCACCCTCTAGGACCATTGGCAATCCTCTTAAAACAACAATAAGCGTCATTACATCAATGATACATATATAAAACAGAAGAATTGCAGTTATATATTTATGCATCCAAATGCATTGCCTTATAAAATGAGATATGTCAGCATACATACTTATTTGAGACATACTATGTACATAATTTGATCTCGTTTACAAGAATAAAAATAATTACTTGTACAAATTGGTTGTTTATGAAGTTGAAATATAAAATCACTTGAAAAAAGAGGTCAAGAGTGGATAGTCACCAACAGTAGGATTAGTGAGAGCATTGTGCAAAGCATAGAACCTGTGTTTAGCACAAATTGCTAGAAGGTGTCCTCTTAGCGCTTGTTGTGGTCTTCCTTCTCCCTAACTTGTTTTCTTCTTCTTCCCTTCCAAAGTTCTACATAAAAAGGAAGAAATGCATCACCAATTTGGATAATGAATGCAAGTTACGTGATTCTTTATGAGGAAAGGAAAGGAGTATAAAGCAGTAACAACACTATCCAACAGTTATAAGATATCAGGCTTGATATAACTTGGCCATACTACGGAATATCGATTTTGATAATAAAAGAAAAGGCATTTCCCTTGCTAACAATTCCTTAAAGCAACTAAACTACATCAATTTTCATGGTGAAAATAAAAAACAATGCAGATCCTTCCCCCAATCACAGACATAATATACATTAATGATGTATCTGTTCAGCAGACAAAGGACATGTTTTTGTGACCAATTGTAATATCCTGAACGTCGTTACGGCGTAAGTTTTTTAAAACAATCGCAGAGTCGCTGGTTTTTCGGTAAATCGCGGGAAGGGAAAAATAAAGGTTGTGGAACAGTATAAAATGAATTAATAATTAAATAAAAAATTCAGAGTGGGATTCCTAGGGAGTGGGCCGACCGCCTTGAGCTCCCGCCTGGGCCAAAGGCCCAAGGGTGGCCGCACCTCCCTCCCTCCCTAAAACCCTAGTTCCCCCTCCCACCCCCGTCATAGCCCCTCTTCCTCTTTCCCCACGACCACCACCCCTTGTCCCTTGGTCCTATGAGAAAACAAGAAGGAAGGAGAAGAAAGGGAAGAGAAGGAAGAAGAAGAGAAAGAGAAGAAGAAGAGGAGGAAAGAAGTGGGGAAAATTCTCCATCTAAGTAATTTTTCCCATCCCAAATGCTCTGTTTTATGGATTAATTAGGGTTCTTGGCACGGATTTTGATGATAGTTAATAGATCAATTGCCCGATTAGGGATTAGACGCTGATTGTTTTTAGATTGATTCACGCAGTGCGGCTTGTCGCGCGGTTTTGATCTAGGAAACGAATTTTTCTGCGGGTCTTTCCAAAAGGAAAGTTGTAGAGGACTTCCAGATGCATCTCCTGTATTTTTGTCAAATTTCTCTACTATGGGATCTGGGAGATATGGAGTCAGCAATACCGCTGTCCGTCAAGCGGACAGATTGATACAGTCCGACGGTAATCCGGAGATTAAAAATAGTAAACGGATTTTCTGGTCATGGCCGTAGTTGAGAAAGTTGTGGATAATTTAGAGATCTAGCTTCTGTATAATTTTCAGAATTTGTAGACTCATGTACTGTCATTGGGGACGCGATTTAGGGCATGTTCTTTTCAGCTTCTAAAAGCTGCTTTTCGGCTTTTCTACAGTAACTAGCTTTTAAACGGAGTATTTTTTCAAGATAAGGTCTACTTGTTAATTGTAGTACATACTTTATTGACTTCATTTATATTGGTAAAAATCGCATGTGAGTTTATGTTACTCTGTAATCTCTCGTACAAACAGCCCAAAAACCACAAGTCGCAGCCAAAAGCCACAAGTCATGACCAAAAATAGGCCCTTAGTTTCATTGTCGGTCTGCGGATCGAGAGTTTCCTCTGTTTTGGGAATTAAATTACATCTAGATGTGATCCGAAAAAAATAGGTGTTCTACATGAAAATTATAGGTTTTTAAGTCATGAATCCAGAGAGGTATCATTTGCTGTATTTCGATTTATATTTTTAAAGATACGAAATTGTGAAGCAGCGCTGCTGCAGAGAGTAATTTGTCGAATCGTTGAGCGGAGAGGAGATTGTGCGGGTTGGAGTTTATAGCGATGTTTTATATATTTATGTCGTGCTTGTATGTTGTGGTTGTGTGCTGAGAGTTGTCTTATGGACAGGTGGTCTTGTCCCTGAGCGCTCTTGATTTTGTTGATCTTCGCTTCGTCGGATTGAGGCAAGTGAACGTAGCGGTGGTTGCTACCGTTTAACTTGTTATTCTTTCTACTTGCAATTTACATTATTATTTTAATTTGATACATTATGCCATGATTGCAAGATATTTTAATTGTGGAGATGATAGCAAGTATTTATACATTGATATGTTGATATTATGCTAGTAGACATGTGGATTTCTTACTTAATGTTATAATGTGGACATGAAAATAACATGTGGTGGATGTGGATATGTTGAGAGCATGTTAATTCTCCTTGTGGATGAATTAATGTGATTAATGAATTATCATATCATTTGCATATGTGGATGTCGCCGCACTTAGCCGCGACCGTACCGGTACAACATCGTATATTGCCATAATACGATGCACCTCTTCGCCCGCGGAAGCATCATATATTGTTGTAATACGATGAACTACAATTCCTGCCCTGGCAAGAGTGATGTGGAGCATAGCATGAAGCATTCATATGCATTGCATTGTGGAAAGATTCATTTGCATACATATGCAATATATATTGTGGTGATGTTATTTTGTGGAATATACAACGTTCTAGTTGTAATGTGGAATTGACTCATGTGAGCTACTTGTGGTATGAGGATTGTGAATGTGGTCGTGAAATGGGGTTCGTCCCTTGTGTATGGTAAGGGTTGTGGTGATGGAATGAGATTCTTTTCTTTTGTATTAATTGTTGATAGCAATTGTGGATGTGAGAATTAATAAAGTAGTGGGATGATCATACATATGTTTTATTGTATTTGATGGTGATTTGAAGTTGAGGATATAACATTGTTATTTGTTAAAGATTAAATGTTGATGATTAATCTATTGTAGTTGTGGAAGACTAAACATTTCATATGTATTTAACTGATATTTAAATGACTGCATTCATATGTCAATTAAATCTGAAATTGAAGAGCTATGATTCATGGAAGTTTAAGGTGATTAATAATTATGGACATGAATTGTGGTTGTAGTTGTATGGAATTAAAAATGATGATGTATAATTGTTTGTAGTATGAATAGCCTGTTAAACAGTTTGCTTGCTGAGATTTTTATCTCACCCTTGTTTCCCCTCCCTGTGTGGACTTTGAGCATGCATTGGGAAGGGTAGAGCAGCACCACATTGATGCACATGGATTTTGTTTTAATGCTGAAATAAAGTCGAAAGTACTCTAGTCTTTGCTTAGCTATCTTGTTGATGAATGATTCATCTCATTAATGTTTAATTCGGAACCGTTCCTTTGGTTAATATGTTGAAGTTGAATATGAATATTAAATTGTTATGTTTATTCTGTTATCTCTTAGTTGTTTATGCTTTCGCTTGTATTATCTTGTTTAGTAATTGTTGCCAGTTTAAATTATCTTGTAAATTGGCTAGTTGTAGAGCAGTTTTAGTAGCATCCCAGGGTATTGTGGATCCTGAGGTGTTACACCAATATTAGAAATGTGATTATCTATATTTCCCTATGATCCAATCACAAATTTCGCCAAAGACTATATAACCATTTGAGAAGAGTTTCATGGCAACAAAATGAAATGCATGTTAGCAGCCAAAGGACTTACCTAACTGCGGATGAACAAGTTCTCCTGAAAACCCCTGTTCCTTCACGATATAAATCTGCCCACTGTGTAGATTGACCTGCAACTATATGAAACATCGAATTGTATGGTTATTAATTTGCACTCAGAACAAAAACCAATAAACGTATTCAGTTGCATTCGGGACCAAGCAGGGATGGGAAACGGTAATGGATAATCCGTTTTATCCGATATTCGTATCCGAGAAACACGAATGTGGTAAGTAAAATCCGTATTAAAAATATTCATATTCGTATTCAAGAATATACGTATCCGTATTCGAGAATATTCATATTTGCATTCGTATTCGAGAATATTTGTATTCATGTTCGAGACTATTCGATCTGTTTCATACGCCTAACGGTAACTAGCCGGTTATCAAAAATCCCGGGAAAAACCTGGACGAATTTTGTGATTCGAAATTTGAATTTGGGTGGTTTGAAACCAATAACTATTACGGTAACCGGTCAAAAACGGTGAAAACCCGGTAAAACCGCTAGAAATTTGTTCTACCGAGATTTGTTATAGAAGTTGTAGGAGGATATTCATATTCGACCGAATTAAGTACATATTCTATTCGAATTTGTATCCATTACGACATTCGATTCGTATTCGTATTTGAGAATATTTGAATTCGTATTCATATTTATTTTAAAAATATAAATTTGTATTCGTATTTGAAAATATTCAATCATATCTGATCCGTTCCATTCCTAGGACCAAGGCAGTCAACTTAAAATTAAAAACCAGCAATGAAAACTTTTTTTGCCTGAGGAATGATAGCATAAGAAGCAGCTAGTGAAGTTCTGGTGCATCTCCGCCAAACGGTGGTCAGATGATGATAGCATAAGAAGCAGCTACAGGCTCACAGTTGGCATTTAGAGAATCAAATCAGTCGTGCCCTTATTCTTATTGGTTCATATAAAAAACACCATTGATTCGGCAATTGTGTGCATTCTTTGTGAGAACGACATAATACACATAGTAAAATGTGCAAAACATGATCTAATAACATAACTACCTCAGATTATTTATCAATGAGAAATAGGAATACTCTGCATATATTTCACCATGAACTCGAGCATACTTCTTTTGTCAAACAAAATATCGAGACTACACATTTCCTTATTTCAAAAATATATAGGAAATCATGAATACATCCATGTGAAGATATCAAAACAAAAATAGACTAGCCCTTTAGTAAGCTAATAAATTTCAAGAACATTTAGTGCTTTCTAAATTATACACGTAGTTGTATGACCAAGGATGTCATTCAATACAGAAATACCAACCTTTTAGAAGAAAAGGAAGCCACAAGACTACCCCCAATTTAGAGGAAATACCCCTATAGAACTTGGTGAAACCTCCAACTCAACATGTAATTGAAAGTAATGAGTATGTCAAAAATGGGCTCATCTGAAATCAAAATGGACAATACATACTTATACACTGTCTTTAGCAAGCAATGTTGATTTAATGCAAAGTTTGCATAAAAATCAATGAAGAATAAACCAAGTTGGTACCACATCAAAGTGACATTTTTCCAACTAGAATGTGTTTTTTTCTTCTCTGAATTAAGTAGACCAAGTAACAAATTAACACACTACTGCTTCTGATAACACATTCTTTCGCACTAATGAATTATCAAATTAATCCTAAATATTTTGAGGAACAAAAGATCATTAAATAACCGTAACTACTATGGAGCGACAAGCATGACCAATTGCCATGGTTATTTGTTATTCAAAGCACAACAGACTGAAGAATGGACTGTCACTTGTTCATTTAGGCAGCAGATTGTACTTGCCATAGTTATTTGTTATTCAAAGTATGATAGACTAATAACAATATGGATGGTGTCGTTCCATCTGAAATAAAGTAGACACTTTTACAGTAAAAGTAGTTATAAATTGCAGTATACGCTTAAAAAACTTAAGACATGAGAGTTCATCGCACCATTTGACTACTCCGAAAGATCTTTGCATGCCATCTAATAGAGAAACACAATACACCAATCTGGTAAGAGAAAAAATCGGATTAAAAACCATTTGAGTCAACAATTCGAGATGTTTTTGCAAGACGACACAATCTTCCAAACCACTACACACGAACCAACGACATAGACATGTATCTAATCCAAACAAGAGCGGGGGCATACAAGGGGGCTAGTGTCCGGGATAGTCGAAGAAGGAGGCGCGGTGCCCAATCCAGTGGTGGCATGGTTCTTCGGGGTCGTGGGGATGGAGGTGACTGCCTCCCGTGACAACAAGAATACGATAAGATCTGTACCAGCAAAACGGTAGAACAAGATGGAGAGTGGGAGTAATAATACAGGGGAGACGAGCAGAACCAGATCCGATGGTGGTGGCGGCGAGGGCAGCCGAATCTAACTAGATTGGGGAAGAAGCGCCACACCACCGCTCCGGATCCTCCTCTCACGCGCCATTGCTAAGGTAGAGGAAGATGGAGGGACGCCAGATCTAGATGCCGTGAGGACAGGCATAGCCAGATCCGGTTGTGGTAGTGTGGGACAATCAGATCTAACTGATTTTGGGGAAGAAGCCATCGTCGCCCCGGGCAAGTTAGTGAGTCACTACTGCCAGCATCTGTACTAGAGATGCTCACTTCTACAGCTCCCGCATTGGTGGCCACGCATTCGAAGTTCCTATTGTTGTAGCAGAACTCACGGTTTGGAATGACTCCCTTATCTAACAATGTTATCATGCACATTGTGGGCACTTCAGCTAGTATTCGGGAGGAGCATTAGCATGAGTATGGCACGGTGGAGTACATGGTGGGCTCCACAGGAGCAGATGGCTTATGACTTATGACTTTTCTTGAACAAACAAACATGATGGCTTCTTCACCACTGTTTTGAACTGGATTATCGGGATAGCCTTTTAGAAGTAGCTTATCAGCTTTCGGTTCGTTCACATGAGTATTCATACTAGGACAAAAAATCATAAGCTGCATCCAAAAAGAATGCACCCCATCCTAGGCTCCAGGCTAATAGTGCCACCACTGTTGCTGTTTTTTGTGCTGCTGGTTGAGAACCGCTCCTCGAAGAGCTCCACCAACTTGCATTTCTCGAGGATAGCCAAAGTTATTGGAGCCATCACCAGTGATAATCCCTTTACTCCATCCATAGATGTTCAGCACTTTTTATAGGTACACAAGGTCAGGAAAGATGATGACAAGCTCAGCATCATCTATCCATGGACGACAAGGGCCATCGAGCTCCCAGTCAAGCATCTCAGCATTTTCTGACTAATGAGCTTCCTACTACCCATCAATGATTAGGAGGAAGTTGAACCTAGTAGGACGACACCCCTAAGACACAGTGTTCCATCCATGAGCACCGGGTACACATCAACCAATTCCTCTGGCAGTTTCCACCACCAGCAACAAGCGAGCTTCCCGTAGTAGCAACATCCACACTTCTCGTCCTACCCACATCAGCCAGGATCATCACATCAACTCTCGAGATATGCAATGTATAAAGATATCATGTCTCTCTAGTCTAGCATACAGTGCATCGACCACAGAACGGCAACATGCGCAACCAGATGGGCAAGACACACGGTACCAGCCTGGAAGTAGAGAATAGCATCAATGCACTAAGTGACCAACTTGAAGGCATCGAGTGAGCAATGAATCGTTGGAACTTTTTCGATGACCCAAACGACTTCTACTAGGACAATATGCAGCAATAGGAGCCCTTGAGTCCCTATCTTCTTCAAGCACCACCTCGCATCAGAGTTGCAAGGTTCGAGTATGGGGGAGACTTGTGAGTGTTTCACCCCCATCCTCGTTTGTCCTACCGCATACCCTTTCATGCCATTGTCTCTACCGCCGTA
Source organism: Bonia amplexicaulis (assembly GCA_036346245.1). NCBI lineage: Eukaryota > Viridiplantae > Streptophyta > Magnoliopsida > Poales > Poaceae > Bonia > Bonia amplexicaulis. The sequence goes on from CM070760.1 coordinate 13,075,308, forward strand.
TGCATAAATAATTTTCCTTTCGACATCCTCGTTCACTTTCCTTTTTGTTTTCTTAATATAACTAGCTCAATGCCCGTGTGCTACTACGAATTACATACATACATACATACATACATACATACATACATACATACATACATACATACATACATACATACATACATACATACTACCTTAGTATGTTGTGCCATTGTCACCAAACTTGGATTGCACACACCCTTGGTCGGGCTATCGCTTGGACAAGCTTTTCCCTACCTGCATCGTATGTCCACCACACCCATGGTTCTGCCATCGTGCCTAGCTGAGACCCTGCCATGGCCATCGTTGCATCTCCATCATCATGTTCGACCTAAGCTGCACCATTCACCACGGCAACCACGCCTGACCCAACGACACCATGTTTGGTGGTGGCAACCGGGAAATAAATAATAGGATGGGGAGGAGATAACAAGAAACCTTAGTATCCACTCCTTTATTGTAGAACCAAAGCTATGATAGGAAAAACAAATTCTAACATCTGGAGTCCGTTCTATAGTCGTTCTACCCAAATAGAGCACACAAAATTGGACACCTAGATCAGTTTTCACAAGAATAATTGAATATTTCACACAAAAATTGAGGAATTATCATCAATATGCAAAAATGTTCAATTAGAAAATGGTAACTAATAGCCATGATAGTAATTCTGGTATCATGTACTTGCATGGAGTTAATGTTGGTCTTTCAAATCTTAGCTCTATCATGGCTAAAACACCTTAGATGAAAAAAGATGCAAATGTAGTATATGGGAACCATATAAGTAAATGAGGTAACTTGATGGCGTATTTGATGAAAATTCTATGAAAATAAAACTTAAAAGTTTCAATTTTTAAAATAGCACATGGAGGTGAGGGCATGTTCTGTATCTCTATAATTTTTTTAAAAAAAATCTAAGTTTTTTGTTATCATATATAAAAAGATGGCAGCAAATTATACAATCGAACACTAAAACCAAAATACACAAAGAGGACATCCACATATCATAATCGCAATGGAAGAACTCAATACCTACGAATTCTACAACACTTGTATAGCAAAAGAAGGCACAAAATAAGTAGTTATCTTGGTCTGGGTAAATCCCTGAGAGACTGAACATTTGAAGGTGCCATAGAGGCAAACACATAAACTATCTGTGCTTAGAGAGGAACAAAATACAACTAGATGTATAAAAAATTTGTATGGAAAAAGTAGATGGGGGATATAACAGAGGAGGATAGTAATGGCACTGAATATGAAGAACAATCCGATGATTCCCCTTGAGTTATTATTTGTGATCCCAAGGAAGGTCCAACCTTGATGACTCATAAGGTGAATGGTGACAATGCGTTGATTGTGGAGAAAAGACATCGACATGGAATATTTCAAACATAATGCATGATCAAAGGTAAACGGTGCAGGCTAATAATCGACGACAAAAGCTGTAATAGTATGAACAACAAGGACATAGTTGATGCGCTCTCATTAACCACATAGCGTCATTCTAAGCCATACAATGTTGGTGAACTGAATATTACACATAAAGTTTTAGTACATTTTCAATTGATGGCTATAAAGACAAGGTGGAATACGACGTCATGACCATGCATTGTGGGTCATATCATGTTGGGACATCCATGGCAATTTGATCACAATGTGACACACAAAGGGAGAGCTAATCGATTTACATTGATGTATAGAGGTGTGTTTCATTCTTTGCTACCTAAAAGAGATGAAGAGATCACTTCTAATATTGCTACCAAAGACGGTTTTGCTTTAAGGGGGAGGGGATGATGTTGCCAAGAGTTCCAATACTACTTTGATTTGTGCTTCATCTTTGTAATCTGAAGCTAGCTCTCAAGGTGGTGCTGATTTGAGTCAAGAAAATGAGCCGAAGTGGGAGGTGAGCGAGGCTGGCCAAGGAGGAAAAGAGCTAGCTCATGGTGGCACCTTAGCACATGATCCAAGACAACCGCATGAAACACTAGCATATGATCAAGACTTCGGCCAAGGAGGAAGGCTTGGAGTGCATGGTGTTGGAACTCATGGTGGTGGGAAGCGCATGATCTAAGAAACTGAGTGAGAGCATGGTTGCACATGGAGCCTAGGATGCATGACCGTGTGGAATCTAGGGCGCATGAATACTTGCGTTGCATGAGGCATAGACCGTGTGAGAAGAGGCCTTGTGGGGCACATAAGAATAATAGAACATGGCATTGGGCATAGGAGAGAAGAGGAAAGTACCCCGTTGATGGTACCGTAAAGATCGGGCCACCCTATGCATCAACTAGTTCACTAGTTGGTCCGTATCAGAAATGTTCAAAGACAAATAAATTACATGCATTAGATATTCATACTTGGTTATAGATTCCCATAAGCTTGCATAAACTCTATAGAAAGAAGAAAAAACGAGGTGAAATCAAATAAAATTACATGGTAAGAAGCAACACCGAGGTTAATTAAAAAAACATGATCTTCCTTGCATAGTTAATCACACAGCTACATGATATGAACAAATCATAAAGCACATCAAATCTTGTTAGCACATTAGAACCTTGGAGTAAAGAATTGTTTGACTAAGCTTCTAAGCATAAATTTGTAGTTTGGAAAATTTTCTTTGTAAATAGCATGAAGGTCAATTGTAATCATATAACGAGAGAAAATATCCAATCATGCACTTGTGATTCCCATATTTTGTTTAAGTGAATCAATAGGTACCCTACAGTTCATATCAAGTATTAAGTATCACAGCAGGAACATTTGTCAACATCCTTTACACGCGACCTAATTTGCGGCCACCTAAGAACAAGTGTTCACAAAAATCGCAATACTTGATTGGCACTACAACAAAATGAACTAAAGTAGCATTCTATATGGAAGAAACCATCTCAGCAAAAGCGAACACATCTTATCCCATACTGATAATAATATAACAAGGAATTAGCCCAATGCACCGATTGAATGATTGGACGACCAAAGATGATCAAAAAATGATGTCGCCGTCCTTCTTGCCCACAGCAACTAGCAGATTGGTCGTGGCCCCCATCGATATTGCCCTCTTGAACGTGACTGTAATACCCCAGGACCCACATTACCCTCGGATGCCACTAAAACCACTCCACAACTAGTCAATTTATAAGATAAATTAAACTGGCAACAATTACTAAACAAGATAGTATAAGCGGAAGCATAAACAACTAAGGAATAACAGGATAGTGATAACAATTCAATATTTAAAACAACCTCCAACATTTTAATCTAAAACATAGTTCACAAATTTAACATTATTAAGATAATGTAAACAAGCTATGCAAAGGTCTAGAATCATTTTAACTTTATTACAGCATAAAAATGTGATTCACGTGCATCAGTGTGGTGCCGCTCTACCCTTCCCATGTATGCTCAAAGTCCACCTGTAGGGAGGGGAAACAAGGATGAGATAAAATCTCATCAAGCAAACTGTTTAACAGGCTAATTAAACTACAATAGTTTAATCATCAACATTTAATCTTCCACAATTAATAATGTTTATATCCTCAACCTCAAATCACCACCAACAATGGTAAAACAATAGCAAATAGATCTTATTTGACTACTTTAAAGCCTCAACCACTACCACTACCAAAGACAATAAAACATATGCATGTTTTACTTCAATAGTTTATTATTGCTCATATCCACAATTGCTATCAACAACTACTAAAAGAGAAAAGAATCACATGCCACAAACACAACCCTTACCACACACAAGGGACGAACCCCATTCGACGACCACATCCACATTCCTCATACCACAAATAGCTCACATGAGCCAATTCCACAAAATAACTTCACCGCAATTCATTGCATAGGTATGCAAATGATATTTCCACAATGCAATGCATATGAATACTTTCATGCTATGCTCCACATCACTCTTTCCCAGCGGGATAAGAGGTGCATCGTATTACAGCAATATACGATGTTGTACCGGGACGGTCGCGGCTAGGTGCGGTGACATCCACATATGCAAATGTCATGATATGATATGAATTATATGATAATCATAAACCACATAAATTTCCACAACCACATATCCACCACATATTAGTTTTCATACTCCACATTAGCACACTAAACAAATTTCCACATGAGTACGAGCAATTTATCCAAACATATCAATTGATCAATAATTGTTACCACCACAACCACAAGTATTCACTAAAAATACTACCACTTAGACCACAATATACTCGTAAAGGTTTCTACCCCACAACTATATAGATTCATCAAGAACAATCCCGCATATCCATAATTATTCCATCAAGATTATAAGCAATTGAATTCATAAAAAAACTACCATCTGGACCACGCTGAGGAAGTATGTAACAAAGACATAGCATTACCAATTAATAGAATTAATCAGTGTGAAGGTAGAATAATTAACGAGTTAAACAGTACCACAACCGTTACGTTTACTTGCCTCAACCGTTGAAGCGAAGCAGTCACGTGCGCTCAGGAGCAAAACCATATGTCCACAAGGTATCTCTCAGCACAATGCAACAGCATACAAAGCGCGACTTAAAAATTAAAGACGTCGTTAGAACCCTGATCCCACACATACACCTCTCCGCTCAACGATTCAACAAACTACCCACTGCAGCAGCGCTGCTTAATATTTTTGTATCTTTAAAAATATTAATCCATTTATAGAAAACGATATATCTCTAGATTCCTCACTTAAATGCCTTCATTTTTTATGTAGATCACATATTTTTATTTTGACAATAGCTAGGTGTAACTTAATGCACAAAACAGAGGAAGTTCTCTGTTCTATCAAACTGGACAGCAAGATTCAAATACGTCCCAACCACAGTACAAGGATCGAAAAAATATAATGTTTATACAAAAGCTAGATCACTGAATTCCCTACATTTTTCTCAATTGCGTACAAAATCATAAAAATTATCTACTACCCCTAAATCACAGTTGAACAGCAATCTATCCCAATCTGCACCCCTAACAGACAGCAGTGTTCCCAAGTCTTCTACGCCCAGATCCCATGGCAAAACATTCTGAAACAATTACACAAGATGGGTCTGGAAGTTCTCTACAATTTTTCTTTTGGGAAGATTCACAGGAAAAATCGTTTCATGGGTCGAAACCGCACAAACAGACGCGCTGCGCGAATCAATCTACAGGCAGACAGCAGGTAATCTCTAATCGGGCAATCAATCTATTAATTCCCTTCAAATTCCGTGCCAAAACCTCTAATTAATTTATAAAACAGAGGGTTTGGGATGAGAAAAAATTACCTAGATGATCCCTTGGGATCACCCCTCTTCTTTCCTCCTCTTCTTCTCCTCCTCCTCTTCTTCTTACTTCTCTTCCCTTTCTTCTCCTTCCTTCTTGTTTTCTCCTAGCACCAAGGGACAAGGGGGTGGTGGCTGTGGGAAAGAGGGAGAAGGGGGCAGTGGCCAGGTAAGGGGAGGGGTGGCTAGGGTAAGTGGGAGGGGCTGGCCACCCCCTTGGGCCCTTTGGCCCAAAGTGGCATGCCCTCTCTCCCAAAAAATATTTTTTTTAATTATAAATATTTCCATTATTATTTTTTAATTTAATGCTATCCCACAATTTATTTATATATTTTTTGTCCCTTCCCGCGTTTTACTGAAAAACCGGCGACTCTGCGATTATTTTAAAAACTTACGCCGAAACGACGATCAGGATATTATAGTGACCTTCTCTACAAGCTGCTCCTTCATGAATTGCTTGATCGCGGCCATCTGTCGCTCGATCTCCCACTTCTTGTAGCCCTAGATATTCTTGAGCGTGACAAAATCCTCGCGCTCGAGGTCGTACAACTTCCCCTTGATGTAGCTGATGGTATTCTTCAGCCTTGACTTTATGATGTTCTCCAATGTGTTGATGCAGCAATTGGGGGTCTTGATGGCCTCATCGAGCATGAGAAAGGAGGTCTAGAGCGAGGCGAGCTCCATGAGCACCTTGATGGTCTTGACATGCACGACGCGGCAAGCGGTGACCTGTTGGCCTGCACGGGGTGAGCCTGGTGAGGCTCGGGGGTGTTGGAGGGGCCCAGGGAGGCGATGGTGGGGTCGACGAAGTAGGTGAATTTGGGGAGCTTGATCCTAGCAATGTTCTCCTAGTGGGAGCGGACACAGAGGGATGCAGAGCGAATGGACTAGACGACGACGTTGTGGAAACCTCCCATGACTTGTAGAAACCTCTTTACACCTCATGGTAGGTTGTTTACAACTAGGTTACAACTCAATTCAAATTGTAAAGTTCAACTTCACAACTCAATTCTAATTGTTCAATTTCAACTTTACAACTCATTACTTGATATTCAAGAAAGATAATGACCTAAGCGCCGACATCATTTTTATGATGACAAAAACAATGACCTCAATTATATCCTGATTGTGCGATGACATCATCTAGTTTCTTACATATACGATGACATCATATACTTCATGGATAAGTATGCCGACACGTGCAATGACCTCATTATGATGTTGACATATATGATGCCATCATATATTTGCTAGTGAGCCCCACTAGTTGTTCTCTTGCACCACAGCTACAGAAGGGTCTCATTGCTCATCTCCTTGCACAATAGGCAAACATGCATTTTTGGAGTGTTGGTTTTTGGTCTCCAATTCCTCCCTCTCGCTTCCTTTCTCTTGGTTCAAGCAATTCTTTGGCTTTGGATAGCTTCTAGGTTTTAAGGTCTAACTCCATGTGTTGTACCCATTTTAGGTGCTCCTCTGGATCAGCACTTCAATAGAAAGTGAGTTTCACATACTCGTGACCTGCCATGGTTAGTTGCACCAAACAAAAAATTTTATTCTAAACAGTAGGTGTATAATATGGAATCACTCAATCTCATCTCTTGCTTATCGAAGTTCTTATGGACATGTTCATATTGGCTGTGGTTGATGACTTTTGGCTAAAAATAAATAGTAATGGCTGAAAGAAGTGACTTTTAGAAGTAGGGGGTGAGCAGTGGGAAAAGTGAAGGACAGATGAGTGTGCGTGACGGGAATGAGATGAGTGGGGTGAGTGATGTGCCCGTGACCAGTTGCCTTATCCCTAGAGTAAGACAGGAGCGAGAGGAGTAGAGAAGCCACTTCGGAAAGCCGGATGTTCAAATTGGCTTTTGGCTTCTCCAATAGAAGCTAGAAGCAGATGACCCTATGATTGCTTCACGGATTGAAAAATTGTACGTACTCCGGTGACTATAGACAATACGCAGGTAATGGATTAAATGAAACAAGGTCCAAGTGCTATAAATGACAGTGTCTATTTTGTGAAGCTTGGAGGGTTAGTATAATCCTATGCAATTTAAATTCTATATATTGTAATTATAAGTAATAACCCAAACTAGAAAAATCAATGGCTAGTTGCCAACCTCAAGATATAAGTGAAGATTATAGCAACTCGCATACAATGATAATGGAACTTAATGCAACTAAGGAATGAGCTATAACACTAGGTATAAGTGATGAATAAAATAGCTCATGTTACACAAGTTATAGAAATAAGCTAGCTTGATTGCAATCGATGTAAATAGGCTATGGATTTGCACATAAGAATAACAAACTATATCAAACTTTGGAACAGAATTTATGCTTAATAAAAGTATTGACCAATGCAGTTCTTTCTTTTCTCTCCTTACTTACTTATTCTTTTCTATCTCATTTATTTCTTTGCTTTTCTTTTTTTCTTTTGCACCAAGGTCAATGCATATATGAAGAGCTTACAAGATATCCAATAATTCAGTTTCAAAATTTGAGAATGGTATTAAGTGTGCAAAGCCCCAGCAATAATCAAAAGCTAGTCTTCAATTAGGACCAAAATATTCGCAAGGATAAATGTAGCTCACAAAAGATATAAGTGAAGTTCAAAGAACCAATTCTAGATCTAGCCGAACAACCTTAGGGTTTTCGACCAGAATCAGAAGAGCAAAACAAATATGAAATCTTGAATTAGCTCAAGCAAAAGCAACACAAATAAAATTTTTGGATCAATAAGTAAGCAAGGCTCTAATGGATCAAAACCTAGCAAAACTCACCAAAATTTTCAATTAAAATGATGGCATAGAACAATGTTTTTGTAGCTTTTTCTGGATAGGGATGAAAACAACAAATATAGTAGCTAAGGGTAAGATTCCACCGTGTCAACTTTGAGCTCTGATACCAACTGATGTGGGGAGTTTTGCCTAATCTTCACGGTGTAGAATTGGATATAAATAGACCCGTGCAACCAGATGAATAACACCGCCAACCATCGTCTCTATTACGGCACCCTATGACACTTAATTCACCCAACCATACACTTTGATCCTTTTTTTACTCACATGGAGTAAATAGATTCTTGCAATTACCAAGGAAAACACAAGAATGATAGAGACAAGTATCTCAGATATTTCCCAATTCTTAGGGGGTGGAAATGCTTCACTCAAACCCTAGAGCAAAGAAGTGTATAATTCTAAAATTTCAAGCTTACAATTGTGTACATCTTTTATGTCCTATTTATAGGCTACAAGACTCCTCTACAACCTCTCATGACTTGTAGAAATCTCTTTACAACTCATTACTTGATGTTCAAGAGAGATGATGACCTAAGCGATGACATCATTTTTATGATGACAAAAATGATGACCTCAGTTATATCCAGATGTGTGCGATGACATCATCTAGTTTCATACATATACGATGGTATCATATACTTCATGGATAAGTATGCTGACACATGCGATGACCTCATCGTGATGTTGACTACTGTGATAACATCATATATTTGCCAATGGGACCCACTGGTTGTTCTCTTGCGCCACTGCTACAGATGGGTCTCACTGCTCATCCTTGTACCAATAGGCAGCATGCATTTTTTAGTATTGGTTTTTGGTCTCTATTTCCACCCTCTCACTTCCTTTCTCTTAGATCAAGCTCTTTTTGGCCTCCAATATTTCTTGCTTTTCAAACCTAATTATACATATGGCATATGCTTTAGGTAGTAGCCAATTATCATGTAAATCAATGCTTAACTCAAATAGAGGAAGATTCATATGTTGATTAAGTATTTTAGCTCTGGCTCGTATGATTGGTCCAATGGGTGCTTGTACGTTGGGAATAATTGGTGCATGCTGGCTTGTGGTAGTCTTTGATGAAGGAGAAAATAGGTAAGTGTTAGGGATATCTTCATCACCTTTCCTTTTCAAAACAAAATAAACCGGTGTTTTAGACTTACGATAAATCATGGTTTTTTTATAGGAAACAATATGGGAGGCCCACACGGTATGTTAAAAAAGATAATGTTTATTAACAACGAGAAAGAAAAGTATAGTACAACCCCTTAAGGGCAATGAATTAACCAATAGAAGCTAGCTAATCAAAGAGAAAGTTTTTATGTTACTCCTTATCTTGATGCACATGCCGGGCGAGCTTCTCCAAGAAAAGAGTTTTCCAACGTGAAACATTGGTGTGATGTTTTCAAAAATTTCCCTGTTCCGTTGCTTACAAATATGCCAAGCTGTAACAATCAAGATTTCCATGTATAAAAGGGTTGCTAAAAAGCATTCTACTTCTTTCTACTTTTAATTGTGTATCTTCTTATCCATCCCAATGCAAACCAATATTATAACAATAAGCTTGGCTCAATATGCAATCAAAGAAGAGGTGTTTTTGTCTATCCATAAGCAATAGCCAGGCAAATACCTTAAACTTTATCACACATTTACTTTTGCATATCCAATAAAAAGCCATGGAGGGTTTAGAGCAATATAGTAAGACTTATAGAATCTTTGGGGTGAATTGTTCATAGGAAGGGATTGTTGAATATTTTGTATAAGAAGATTGTATCATATGAAACCTATTGTTTCTCTCTAGCACTTTTTCCCATGGAATTGTTCATGTCCGACCACTTGCGTAGCCACATTGATGACAAATCAAGGCTATCCGATCTGCTGCATGAAGGGCATCCATCCATCCCTCCTTGTGATCTGCCTCCGGGCCAAATCCTTCCGATGTAGACCCATCTAGGGGTAAAAGGTCAGTCATGAGTTGAACTAAATGGAAAATTAGCGAGCAACCACACCCCCTCAACATTGTATTCCTTCAAATTATATAGTGTACATGTACAAAGTTATAACAATACATGTAAAGCAATATGAATCATACACAACACAGAGTCTATTTCCTATTCGGCAAGCACAACAGACGGCAGCCAGGGAAGGCTCCTATATTGTGTCTAACATGGAGAGAATCTGAGTAGGGCATGTGCGGTGGAAGTACTAGATTTTGATTCTAACACGCTCGGAGCCTGAATTGTCCAGACAAGAAGATAATTGCCTGACATTCAGACTGGAATGAACTTCGTTAAACAACGTCGTTGGTAGCCGCTTTGTGAATATGTTGAACCAGATTAGAGTATAGATAGATTGCACCAACATTGTCACAATAGACAATAGTGGCTGTGCGAACTGGATGATGTAGCTCAAGAAGAAGTTGGCGAACCCAATAAGATTCAACCACGACATTAGTGACTGAACGATATTTAGCCTTAGCACTAGAACAAGAGACTGTCGTTTGACATTTGGACGACTAAGAGACAATGTTTTCACCAAGAAAAAGGCAACAACCAAAAGTTGAGCGGCAGGTGTCAGGGCATCTCGTCGAATCATCATCAGAATAAGTAGTGAGACTGTGAGAGCTAGTAAAGTAACATGAAGACTGAAATCAAGAGTACCTTGGATATAATGAAGAATGCTTTTAATAAGATGGAAGTACGGTTCACGTGTATCAAGCATAAATAGACAAACCTATTGAGCTGTATAAGAGATATTAGGGCGAGTCAAGGTAAGGTACTAAAGGGCACCCTCAAGGCTGCGATAATGCTAGGGATCAGCTACTCGCAAAGTTTTGATCATGTGTGAATAGGAGTAGAAATCGGATCGCAAGAACTCATACTGGCATGAGAAAGACGATCCTCAGCATACTGGCATTAACAAAGATGCATGCCACTAGCGGAGTATGTAACATGAATACTAAGGAAGTGGTGGAGAGGACCAAGATCCTTCATAGCAAACTTGTTGCTAAGAGAGCGAATAATATTGTTAAGAGTGGTCACAAAAGACACGGTTAGCATAATGTCAGTGACTGTAACAGCCCAATTTTAGCTTTAAAATAAACATGCATGATATTCCATGATTTTTAAATTGTTGGTACATTTTTAAAAAAATTTCCTAAAGCTTGGATCGAGTTTAAGATTTTTAAAAACAAATTCCTTATCTTTAAAATGTGAACTCAAGATTTTTAAAAGTTAATTGGATGCTGAGTTATTTTTCCTAAAATTTTCGTGTGTAGATTCCTCATGAATTCGAGTTAGAAATTCAAACTCAAATTGAAAACCAGAAATTAAGTTTGAACTCAAGATTTTTTTCCTCTAGGCCGTTAGGGCGAAACCTACTTGTGGCCCCAGAGGCCCAGACCATTTCTCCTTTTCCTTCCCTACCATGGCCTAGCACAGCCGGCCCGCTCCACATGCACACTCGCTAGCCCAGCCTTGCGCCCCCTCTCTCTACATGCTGATATGTGGGCCTGGTCCCACCCGTCAGCTGGCTACTATTATTCTGCTTCCTCTCTTTCTCCCTCGCGCGTGTGTTTGAGCTTATCTCTTGGCATGAGTTTGTGTGCAAGCAAGCATTGAAGGTCTCTGCACCTCGAGCCAAGTGCACCATGACCTTGTCTCATCGCCTTGAGCTTGTCTTGTCGCCAGCTGCCCTCTCTCTCACTCTCTTGTGCTCTCTCTTACTCGGCACCCAAAGCCATTCATGGCGCCTGAGCCCTCTCTCCCTCCTCGCCCCCTATGTAAGCCCAGCCTTGCACGTCAAAAACTTCACGCTCACTCACTCAGACTTCCCCTAAGCTCACGCATCACCAGTGGCTTCAAAGAGGAAGGATTGTCTCATCTTCTCTAAGTCCGGCCGCGAGCTCCGCGGCTTGATTCCTCGCTGTCCAGTGAGTCTCCAACGATGACATCATGCATGTTTAGTTCACCTCATCCTTCTCTATCTCGTGCTCACCTTCCTTTGCCCGTTTGCCCTCAGGAGACCCAAAGCCAATATCCTCACCGCTGAGCCCTACAATGTCGCCGACCTCGCTACCCATTCTCTTCACTCGGGTGTGTTTCGACCATTGCCATTGTGACATTCATGCTCACCTTGACTCCCTTGTGCTAACACACCCCTTGGATGGTTTTGCGTGTATAGACTTTGACACTTTGGATGTACTCGTCGCTGATGAATAAGATCCCATACTAGCCACATTTGATCAAGACAAGTCCCTTTAATTGATCATGTTGAATCTAGTTTTCAAATGACAATTTTTCTTTCAAATATACATGCATGCTTATTATGGATAATTGTTAAAATGTTATGTTAAACATTGATTGCCTAGTTATACCATGCACTTGATACCTGTTATTCTCCTTCCTTGATTGTTGATATTTCCTTGCCATATCACCATAGCATACTTACAAATAATGTTAACTTCACCATTGGTTAAACTATAATAGATTATGGTTGTGCTTAGAAATGCCTTAGTGGTGTCATCTCTCCCAAAGGGATGGGTGGTAGCAGAATGGGGATGTTAGCATAACAGACTCGTCGATCTTGCACAGGCGAGTAGAAGCCGGGCGGGCATCGTCCTAAAGGGTGTCGATAGAAGTGCTCCTCCGGTGCATGGTCCTGAAGATATATTTTTCTTCCCTTGCATAGAGAAAGACTGAAGATATACTTATCTTCCCTTGCATAGAGAAAGACTTCCATTATCCAGGATTCTCCATTCCCTTCTTGGATCTTCTGGCCCATGAAGATGGGTCGGTGGTAGTTTCCCAGGTACTACAACAGTTTGCGTAATATGTCAGCAAATTCCCCTTCATCTTCACCATGGGTAAAGTAGTCCCATAGGCCATCGGTAGTTGATCCGGCCATCTACTGCTTAAAATATGAGTGTGTAGCTAACATTCTTGAAGATACAATGAAAGGGAGGATAAGTCAAGAACTAAGTGTGGTAAGTAGAAGTAGTAGTACACTATATTTTTTTATAAAGTTTTTGCTTAGTTTTTAAAAATAAGACCCAAGTCCTTAGATAACCACCACTCGAGCTAAGGCTCATTACCGTACAATCATATGCTTTGATACTAGCACTGTTGGACCTCGAATTTGCCATTTGGATTTCTCTGTGATTCCACCGCACTATTCAGAGACACCCATTAAGGTTTTTCGTTTTATGACGATCGAGAGAGAAATGTGGCTGATTGGGTCGTAATCCAATGGATGAAAAGATAAGTGAGGTTAATTTTTTCAGTTACCCAAGGAATAGACTGCAGCAAAACTATTACTTGGTGCTTTACATGAATCTTTCATACATAAATCTTTGAAGTTTTGTCAACCTTGCTAGTACTACGGTACAGAGTGACAAAAGTATCCGGACCATATACAAACACACGCCTTTTGGAGAAACAAAAAATATGGCGGGTAGGATTATGGGCTACTACGGAGTTGCCCATCTACATGGTAAAAATAACTGTAGTGCAATTTGAATATAAACTAGTACATTGCCTGTACGTTGTAACGGAATCCAAAAAAAGATGATACATAAACATATAGCCCTTTTCCCTGAACTCTTGGTTTGTATGACCATTATGACGATGTTGCTTTCCTAAGTAGATCTTTAGAAAGTGAGAAGGGCAAGATTCACGCATGGTCTTTGCCCTTCTTGACTTCTGTCAAAACTTGCTTAATCTGGTCAGCAACTATGAACAATATTTCACAAAAATCTTGAAGTAAAAGTTTGTCGTGACAACAAAAAGTAGCATCAACTCACTCGGTAAAGGGATAGAACAAGCGAATCCCATTCTCCTTCCTGTCCATTTCGCTCTAGGTTTCTTCCCCTTTGCTTTTCTTTGAAGGATTATTTACTTGATCATCATATCCATCATCTCGTGGAAGAACACTGCTCCAAAATTCATCTTAGTAATCGACAATGAGACAAAATCTGCTCTTATGTCGTCGGGACTCGTAATGAAAGGTGACACTTCATATACTTACTCTTTCACTGGTGTAAAGCAAGCAGAATAGGCATTCTGATTATCTCTTTCGAGTTCATCCCCTCTGTTACTTAAGTATAGAAGACTGTTGACTTCACCAATGGCACTGATCATTTCAGTTGGGAGAGTGCTGCATTAAGAGTTTAGTTCAGAGATCCAGTGGAAGTAATCTTTTTTAACATCATTACGAAGTAAACTACATACTTACATGTGTACTGGCATAAAGCAAGCAGAGTCTAGATCAGCATATGAGCATGTCACACTCTGATAAGACTGTTGCATTGGATGGAATTTACGCTGATCTTGGCGTACCCCTTGAAGGTGCTATTGTTGCGTGACAAAATCACTGAAACAGCATAGGTGTGACAGGTTGATGGCTAGAACCACAAGTCCACTTGATCACAGAAACAACATAAAGGGTTACCTTGCCAATTCCTTTTCTCAAATTGTCGTTGCTTAATATAGCATTTCTAAACAGCAAGCACATATACATCTTGATCTTAAGAGACAACTTAGCTCTCCAGATCAGCTTGTTACTATAAACATGAACAGATCTAGCCAAATAAGCACAAACATACTTGATTGAGAAATGACCTTTACTTTCCCAAGCCCAAAGAGTTTTATCAGCATAATCATTCAGCTGGATGGTTCTTACCAATTAATTGATCCAAGCAAATAAATTAATTGATCCGCCGTGTACACAGCGCAATGGCCCCTATCTGCGACCGGCGAGGTCGTGCAACGGAAACTGTCTTACCTCGGCACAACTGTCTTCGGTGAGCTGCTAAGGATGTCCCGGGAGGAGTTTGGGTTCACAAGTGATGGCAGGATCACACTGCCTTGCGATGCAGCGGTGATGGGATATGTCATGTGCTTGCTAAGAAGAAATGCACCAGAGGAGGTTGAGAGGGCGTTCCTGAGCTCTGAAGTGATGCATTGCCGGTGTTCAAGCTGTACGGTGCCACCTGTGGTGCTGCACCAACGGTTTGCAGTCTGTAGCTCCTGAAGATTTGCAGAGTTTTGCCCTGTTTATTCTACATTTTGTATGTTTTGTCCAATATGATGTTAAATAGTTCAGTACAGGAAACTGGAACTGAAACATTAGCATACCAGCTTGTTCCATCTGATTGGCTGATTGCAATACCCTTAACTACGAACTATAACATTAGGCCATAGGGCATGAGAAAGCAGTTTACTATAAACTCAGGCCTTAGAGTACAAATGTTTGCATTGTAGACATGTAGGAGAAGCTAAGAGGCGCTGCAACCATTAAAAGGTGTGCTTCTATGCTAAAAAAGTTACATGAATCCTAAAAAAAGTTATTGCTACAACTATGGAAGGGAAGTATTGTTCGAAACACAGTAAAATGTTTGCTAGTCAGACAATATTTATAATCATGTTGTTTGACTCTGTCAAATAGGTATTCCATCAATAATATGTTGGAGATACTGTCAGCAACAGCCACAGATAAATCTCAAAGGGTAAAGCACAGAAACTCTAGTACGCAGAAAGTACAATCGCCACTGGAATTTGACTGAATCCAGGAAACAATATCTGCAGAAGAAACCTCCATTTGAACAAAAAACTGGCCACCAACTCATGCTTAGATAGATGACGGTCCACCAAGAAAAATGCATGAAGAATCTATGGACTGTAGACCACAGAGATGCTGGAAATCAAAGTAGTGAACAGCAGATATCGAAGTAGTTAAGAAAGCAAGATAAATGCAGGAAGAATCTATGGACAGCAAGATAAATGCAGGAAGAATCTATGGACTACAGACCACAGAGAATCTGGAAATCACAGCGATGAACGGCAGATATTGAAATGGCTAACAAGGTTGATTATGCACCAACATCAAATGACTGTCTTAACAAAGGATATATGATTAATGGAAGAGCCCTAAATTCTAATGAAAAATCATGAAAAGTTGGTTACACAAATAGCAATTTTTTGGGGCACTTCACTGTATCTCTACATCAACAAGTTGAATTTGACTAAAACCTCAAATTAAGAATGTGGTTTAGCTGCAGCGGTAGGCTTAACTAATAAACAGCAATGAAGAAGCACCACGTTGGACCTTTTGCTTCGATGTTTTATTAGTAGATCTTAGCTATTATCCAACCTTAAATAAAGAAAAGTATGCAAACGAGCTTAATTCTCTGTATATTAAACCTCAAATAATCGTTGATAAAAGTTTAAAATACCTTCTCTGCACCCTCAGTACCAATCAAACAGGAAATCCAAAAGGAACGAATATCCTGCTTGTTCCAAGCAACAGCATGGTGGTGGGCAGAGGCACATAAATAACCATTTCCTGCACACATCACCCCACATGTTAGTTCTACCACCCAAAATAACATGTTATGCTTGATAAGCAGGTTCATTTTCTCCTATACCTGTTTATTAATGTTTTCATACAGAAACATTTCTTTAAGAGTTAATGCACTTGTGGTTCTAGCCATCAACCTATCACACCTATGCTAATATTGGAGTAGTTCGTGAACGCGCCGGCACAGGCACTGGATCCGTAGTTGGTGAAGTCCCCCTTGCCGCCACCGCCGCCGACCAGCAACGCCACATCGGAGGACGGGCAGAGGAGGGCGGCCTTGGAGCAGAGCGAGGGGAGGCGGACGCGGATATCGGGTGGCGACGTGGGGAAGGAAGCAGCCTCGGCGGCGGGGAGCGGGGAGAGCTTGGAGACGAAGAAGGCCGGGTGGGGGCGGTTGTTGGGTGCCGGCGTCGGATCTGTAGTTGGTGAAGTCCCCCCTTGCCGCCACTGCCGCCGACCAGCGACGCCACATCGGAGGACGGGCAGAGGAGGGCAGCCTTGGAGCAGAGCGAGGGGAGGCCTACGCGGACATCGAGTGGCGATGTGGGGAAGGAAGCGGCCTCGGCGGCGGGGAGCGGGGAGAGCTTGGAGACGAAGAAGGCCGGGTAGGGGCGGTTGTTGGGCGCCAGCGCGGATCTGATTGGTGAAGTCCCCTTGCCGCCACCGCCGACCAATGACGCCACATCGAAGGATCGGCGAGGAGGGCGGCCTTGGAGCGAGCGAGGAGGCGGCGCGGATATCGGGTGGCGGCGTGGGGAAGCAAGCGACCTCGGCGGGAGCGGGGAGAGCTTGAGAGCGAAGAAGGTGGGGGGGCGGTTGTTGGGTGCCGGCGTCGGATCCAGAGTTGATGAAGTCCCCTTGCCGCCATTGCCGCCGACCGACGCCACATCGGACACGGATCCAGAGGCCGGTGGCGGTGCGGATGCTGAGGAGGATGGGAGGAGGTGACACGGATGCGAGGAGACGGCGGCGGCGCTTCGCTAGGGATGGAGGGTGGGGCCGGGTGCGGAGGAAGTGGGAGAGGGTGGGAGGGTGGGAGCGGAGGAGACCGAGGGTGGTGGGCGGTTTGTGCAATGGCAAATGTTTTCGGTGGGGTGGGAGGGGAGAACGAACGTGATACGCGGGGAGAAGCGGGCGACTGAGAATAAAGGGAGGACGGACCTACGACCACCAACTCTAATTTTTTAAGTAGTAAAGATATATTTTGAAACATACAAATAAATATTTTACTAACATTATTTGGATTATTTCATTTATGCAAATCATTATTAATCATGCATGTAGGCCTAGGTATCTTTAATTTTCTTTACAACTGGAGCTATCTACCATGGATTCATGTCTCAACTAGGGCTGTAAACGAGCCGAGCTCGAGCGAGCTTGGCATTCCAGGCTCGAGCTCGGTAGAAGCTCGAGACAAGCTTGAGCCGAGTTCGAGTTGAGGTCCGAGCATGAACCTGGGCTCGAGCTCGGCTTGGCCTAAGCTCGAGTAGGCTCGAGCTCGGCTCGGTGAAGCTCGATAACAATTAAAATAATTTATTACGCACTGTTTTTCAATAATAAGAAAATTTTAAGTTCGAGCTCGGCTCTAGTAAACTCGATAACAGTCAAAATAATTCAAATATACACTAATTTTCAACACTAAGAAAACCTCAAGCTCGAATTCGGCTCGAGTCAGCTCGGTTAGAATTAATATGTATTACTATTTAAGCTCGAACCGGAGCTCGTGAACTATTCGAGCTCGGCTCGGCGAAGCTCGCGAGCTCGAGATCAAGCTCGAGTTCGGCTCGTTTAAAGTTCGAACCGAGCTCAAATCGAGCCTAGAACGAGCCAAACTCGAGTAGCTCGCGAGCTTCGAGCTTTTTTTACAGCCCTAGTCTCAACTAACCATACGCACGCACCACATAGACTGATAATTATTTTAAATTTTATCCATCAAATATTCCGTGTCCTTACACCTAACCACACTACCTACGTTTTTATTTTCTATTTTTCTTTAATGTTCCTTGTGTTGAAAATAAATAAGCACCATCCTATATGTGAATATATATTTGGATTATATAGTTGTTTTCATGGAATAACTAATTACAAAAATATTTTTGCTACTTATAGGTTGCCTTTTTTTGTTAATGTAAGTCAATTTTCCATACTATAAGATCAGCTTTCAAATTTCTGTGTATCTGATTCTTCTTTTATTCCAATGGTTCAAAGGATGACTTATACTTAAAGGAAAAATACAGTCACCATGCTGTATCATTGGGTTATTATGGATGTTGTTTACTCTTTTGTGCATGTCTCTATTTCAGTTAGGTTCATTTTTTTTATTCCAACAGAAGTGATAATTTAAATAAAAAAGAGCCCATTAAGTAATGGTTTCGCAACGCAGGCAAAAAAACATCCTACACATTAAGTAATAGTTATTTTCTAATGCAAGAAATGTAACAACTCTGTTTGCATGCAAATTCAATTAGCCACGCATAAGCAATAGCATGCGCGTAATTACCATGACTAATCAATAATTAACGACACTAACAACGCTATGTCTTCAGGTCAATTAAAGGCACAGACCAACTACACAAGGCCTCCTTTTTATACTAATAAGCTACCATTTTCTCTAATTATATGCTAATCATGTTGCTAAAAAAATTGTGCTTGTCGATTCAAATGACCTCTTTTGGATGCTAAAAACTGAACTGTAACCTTTTCAACTACGTAAACTTGAAATTACAATTCAAAACCACTCAAAAATCCTGTGGTTTTACGACCTTCCTTCCTCTCTTCTTTGCTGTCTCCTCGGTCTCTCGTTCCTAGCTCAAGGAAGACGAAATGGCGTTGCCTTTGAAAATGAATCCGGACCATTTTACCACGAAGCTAGGCCGAACGTGCGTGGGGAGGGGGGCAGCCGACCGGGCATCGGCGTTGGTGCCTAATGAGCCCAGGGGGACACGACAGCGGGGTCACACGCCTAAGGACCGCGCCAGTGGGGTTACGCTCCTGGGGGCCACTCCTTCGCGCGCTCTTCGGCCGCAGGAAGGGGCCAAAACGGGAATACTCCGTATATTATAAGCGGCAGACTCCCTGGCAGGCGAGATGTGCCACGTCTCCTTTTTTGCGCTTTTGCGAAAAGTCCTCAGACTTTGCAAAATCGCGTAGAGGTCCTCCGTTCTCAAAACAGTCCCCGCTTCGCAAATGTGTCCCTTCCGTGTTTTTTTTCTACAAAGCCCCCTCCACTTCACCGATAGCAACCCGCGGTTTCCAAAAATACGTATAGGTCCTTGTTTAATTACGTACAGGTCCTTGCGGGTCCCTGTTTTTTTTGCGAAAAAACTCTTTGGTTCCTCTGAAATTACGCGTACGTCCTCGATTTTTTTAGAGAACCGCCCCGCGGATTTTCGTCTCTTTTACTTTGGTCCACACGGTGGCTGGCTCGGCGTAGCACCGCGCTTATGTGGCTAGTTAAAGGTCCAAATCCGGTATATTATAAGCGGCAGACTCCCCGGCAGGCGAGATGGGCCACGTCTCCTTTTTTGCGCTTTTTGCGAAAAAGTCCCTGTATTTTGCAAAATCGCGTAGAGGTCCTCCGTCCTCGCAAACAGTCCCCGCTTCGCAAATGTGTCCCTTCCGGTTTTTTTCTACAAAGCCCCCTCCACTTCACCGATAGCAACCCGCGGTTTCCAAAAATACGTATAGGTCCTTGTTTAGTTACGTCATGTGTCCTTGCGGGTCCTGTTTTTTGCGAAAAACCCTTTGGTTCCTCCGAAATTACAGCGTCGTCCTCGATTTTTTTTAGAGAACCGCCCCGCGGATTTTCGTCTCTTTTACTTTGGTCCACACGGTGGTTGGCGCGGCATGGCACCGCACTTATGTGGCTAGTTAGAGGTCCAAATCCGGTATTTTCGTGGCACCGAGAAAAAAAAGGGCAAAAATTCTTCCCTTGAATACAAGCGAGAGATCCCGCTATTCGATCGAACGCTCTACAGCCGCCCAGCTCGTTAGGGTTTACTCCCACGCGGCCACGACTGCTCTTCATTACTCCCCTTCGTTTTTTTCCCCAAACCGCCCTCTCCCTCGACTTATCCCCATGGGCAAATCCGGCGCCAAAAAGAAGAAACCCTCCACCGCCGCCGCCGCCAAATCGTCCCCTGTAGCGGCCGAGCAGAAGGCACCGCCGTCCCCGCCCCGCGCGGCAAACGGGGCGTCGCCGCACCAGGTGGACCCCGGCGTGCTCCTGCGCTGCGCGCACGAGCTCAAGGAGGAGGGCAACCGCCTGTTCCAGTCACGTGACTACGCCGGCGCGCTGCGGCAGTACGAGCTCGCGCTCCGCCTTGCCCCGCGCGGCCACTCCGATCGCGCAGTCTTCCACAGCAACCGCGCCGCCTGCCTCCTCCAGCTCCGCCCCGTCGACCACAGGGCCGTCGCCGAGGAGTGCTCCCTCGCGCTCCAGGTTGAGCCGCGCTTCCCGCGCGCGCTCCTCCGTCGCGCCCGCGCGCTCGAGGCACTCGGCCGCCCCGAGCTCGCGCTCGCTGACGCCCTCGCGCTCCTCGCGCTCGACCCCGACCATCGCGACGCCGTCGACCTCGCCCACCGCCTCCGCTCCCGCGTCTCCTCCTTCTCCACCTCGGCCTCCGCCGCTTCCACCCCCGAACCCACCAGCCGCCCTTCCCCCGCGGCCCTTGGCGCCTCCGCCGTCGTAGCTGGGCTCGGCCCATCCCTCCCTACCCGCCCCTTCCCCAAGAAACAATCACCTCCGCCGCCTCCGCCGCAGCAGCAACCAGGTCCCGCGATGTCAAAATTTAATCCGCCGCCCTCGCCCAAGTTGGTACCTTTCTCCAACTCCCCGCCATCTTCTGCCAAGACGTCAGCTGCTGATAGCTCCCAGAAGGGCGTGCTAACACTCCCAGTGCCCTCTTCGATACCAGTGACAGCAACAGCGCTGATTGACAGGAAGGTTGTAACTAGGTGGAGGCCTCTCAAGCTGGTGTATGACCATGACATTAGGCTCGGGCAGATGCCGGACAAGTGCACCTTCCGGACGCTCCGGGAAGTAGTGGCGAAGCGGTTCCCATCGTCCAAGGCGGTGCTGATTAAGTATAAGGATGCTGATGGTGATCTAGTTACCATCACGTGCACAGCAGAGCTCCGATTGGCTGAGTCCTGCATAGATAAAGTTGGCAACGAGGTAATTGAAGATGGAAAGGAAGGTGATATCAAGCTCCCGATGGTAAGGCTGCACATTGTTGAAGTAAGCCCAGAGCAGGAGCCACCTCTGCCAACCGAAGAGGAGAAGCTGGTGGAGGATGAGGAGTTGTTGGTCAAGGGTGAGGATAGCTCTTCACATACTTTGGCAGAGGTAACTGATGCTGAGGTGACAAAGCAAGATGTGGAGAACGGAGTTGCTGAACAGAGCACCGTGACCGGGAAGAAAGACTGTGGCCATGCTGAGTGCAAGGAAGCTGAGATTGATGATTGGCTTCTTCAGTTCGCAGAGTTGTTCCGGAACCAGGTTGGGATTGATGCAGATGCACATCTGGACCTGCATGAACTGGGAATGGAGCTGTGCTCTGAGGCACTTGAGGAAACAGTGACAAGTGAGGATGCCCAGGCCCTTTTCGAGATGGCTGCAGCGAAATTCCAGGAGGTCGCCGCTTTGGCCTTATTTAACTGGGGAAATGTGCACATGTGTGCAGCAAGGAAGCGCATCCCTCTTGATGAATCTGCTCCAAACGATGTCATGGCTGCTCAGCTCCGCACGGCTTATGATTGGGTCCGAGAGAGGTATGCTCTTGCAGGGCACAAGTACGAGGAGGCCCTTAAAATCAAGCCAGATTTCTATGAAGGGCTTCTTGCTTTAGGCCAGCAACACTTTGAGACTGCAAAGCTTCATTGGTCGTTTGCATTGGCAGACAAGGTTGACCTGTCTTCCTGGGATTTTTCAGAGACATTCAAGCTTTTTGATAGTGCTGAGCAGAAGATGAGGGCTGCAACAGAGATGTGGGAGAAAGTGGAAGTGCAGAGAATGGCGGAGTTAAAAGGACCTTGTGCAAGTGAGAAGGATGAGGTATTGAAGAAAAGGAGGAAGCAACACAGTGCAGATGGTCAAGGGGAGTTGACACCGGAGGAGGCAGCTGAGCAGGCAGCGGTAATGAGGCAACAGATTCACCTCTTCTGGGGTAATATGCTTTTTGAGCGCTCTCAAGTGGAGTTCAAGCTCAGTGTTGGTGATTGGAAGAAGAATCTTGATGCGTCTGTTGCAAGGTTTAAGTTGGCTGGAGCTTCAGAATCAGATATCTCCACAGTGTTGAAGAACCATTTTTCCAATGCAGTTGAGTGTGAAGAGAAGAAAGTCATGACTTCAGGCGCAGAAATTTCCCAAACAAGTGACAACATTGAGGATAAGTGTGTGGTTGAAAGCTAAGTTATCATGGTTTTAAGCTGGATGACATCCATGCACATCATATTCTACTCTTTGATATGCCTTATTTGTTCATGACAATATCTTCATTGTGTTTTGTCATGACCTCCAAATTAAAAATTGTAGCATACAGAAATTTTTTATTTGCGGAACTGCCGCAGACTTCCACATGCTCCATAAATCTTGACAATTTATTAGACAGGTCCTAATTTTCTTGTTAAACTTCTTGGGCCAGTTTGAGGTTTATTATGTGAGATTTTTTAAAAGCAGTTAACTACTGTCAGGACTTTTGGCTGAATGATGTTTTCAAAGTTGCTATTTTGTTCTAAATCTTTGACAAAATACTTGGTCCTGTGTGATTCTGTTGTTGCTATGATATTTGAAGAGTATACACTAAACCTTATGAATTATTGTGCAAAGCCATTGATATAGATTATGATGTGTGTGATTGATTTATAGTTGTAATTTTTGCATGAATATTTTAGACCTTGTCCCTAAAGCAATTTATGGTCCTAGTGCCTCAAGTGTGCCTTTGACTGCATTGGCTTCAATGCAAGAGAAAACAAACAATTTTAACTTTTAATTTAGGTCAAATTTGTGTCAGAGCTGTAATATGGTATTTCTGTTGGTGAAGGGCTTGTACTCAAAACTCTGTTGCAGCACAAAATCCCAAACAGTGAACGGCTTGATTATCCTTATTCTGGTCTGTTGAACTACAATTGAACTATCATGTTACTTAAACCTAGCTAATGTAGGCCTGTTCTGTAACGGCTTCTAAAAGCGGCTTTTGCTACAGTATCTAACTTTTAAACGGAGTATTTTCTCAAGACGGGGGTCTACAAGTTAATTATAATACATGTTAAAAACCCAATATCTATATCAACCAAAATCATAAGCGAGTATCTCTCTCTTCGTAATCTCTGTCGCAAGCAGCTAAAATTCAAAAATTTCAGGCAAAAGCCATAAATTGCACACATATCAAACAGGTAGATTACAAGGCTGCAGGACAAAATAGCATTTGCAATAACAGCAAGGCTGTGTTGCGAGGCAGTGGCAGCTCTGAGCAGTTGGATACAAGAGGCTGATGTTTGGTATGTTTTTTCACAATGTAGTCCACTTTTATTTGTATGAAATTTGTTGTTGTGGATCATTGGTTAATGCTTTTCAAATTTCAAGTCTCCATAATACTTTTCTTGAGATGCATTCTTATTTTACTGCATGTATTTGGTGGTTAATGTCAAGAGATATATAGTTGCGTTTCTCTTGTGTCAAAAAATTTAATGATGGTGCAATTTTTGCTGGAATTTTGCAAATATATGCCTAGGCAGGGACTATGGTAAATAGGAAGATATTTCTAAGTTATTTCAACTACAATGGATTAGTGACTAGACTATCTACTGGAAGATACGTAATAGTTACTACTTCTGCTATCATATAGTGTTTACTTCATCCACTAGATTCTTTTGCACTGTAGCATTAGTTTTTGAGGACTAAATAACAGCTACTTTAGTATGTTGTATCTCACATACTGGACTAATTGCTTTAACTCTATTACCCTGTTGATAAGGGCTTAGAAAGAAACTAAATTATCAAGATACTGCTCTAGCATGAAGTTAGTTGATATTGCCGGTACCTGTGGGCTGTGGCTATACATATTTGCTATCTTGTATCTGTATACTATGCACCATTCGACATTTTATAGTTACCACTTTTGTTGAGATCAATTTATTATAGTTACCACTTTGATACCAAAATCAGAACAGATATTTTCATTCAAATTAGATGGAACATTTGTTAATAGCTAGCTCTTCAGGTTTATGTTTATCTGGAATATGCAACACGAGCGTGTAGCGTGCGAGCAACAAGTCGTTCACCTGCAGGGCACGCGGGCGCCAAGGTTCACCGGGCGTGGGTGACTGGGCGCTGTAGCTGCCGGGGCGTCGGGGCATGGGCGTCAGGGTGTTGGAGTGATGAGGCACTGGGGCACGGTGTGTGGGGCACCGAGCGCCTGGGGCAAGGGTGATACGGGGTAAACGATTTGTTTGATGTAGAATTGGATACTCATAGGAGTCTTTGATAAATCGTAGTGATCCTTCTATATGCCAGTGTAAAGGATAAACACTTTTTAATTTATTAAAACACACTCGTGTTGATTTTACCGACCACTAAGCGAAGATCTATTCTGCACCAAATTTTCAGAGAAAGGCTGAACGATCTTGATTGAGGAACACTCCTTAATTCTTCATGGAATTTCGGCAGCAGGAAGAACACAAGAACTTTAGTAGATTGATTTCTCAAAAGGTGGTTTGATCTTTCCAAGCGGTGGTGACTGCCTTTAGGGGTGGCACCCCCTTTGCACGCACACACTTAGGCCCCACGCTCCCACACATGGGCCTATGTTTCTTTACACGCACACACACAGCCTAAGGTGTATTTGACTCAATTGTTTACATGTTGGGCTGAGTTCACGAAATAGAAAATATGAGTTTACAAAAGTATAAATATTTGCATTTCTCTTATTTGGGCTAGGAGCTGGCTGCTTAAGGCTTGGACTTGCATATTCAAGTATTTTGGACTCCCTTCACTTGGTTGGGCTTGAATTTCTCTTAAGGCCAGCTGCATGGTGTCTCCTAAGGTTTTGGCCGCATGGGCGCTTCCTCCTCCCTCTTGGCCATATGGATCAAGCCCCTTGGCCACATGGGCCAATGGTTCATTCTCCCTTGATCCATTGGTCCTTCTCTTGGTCCTGCTTTGCTTCAAATCTAAGAACACATAATGTAGCTGCATAAGGTAGCATACCATTCTCACTTAAAACAATAGGAAACCCTTTAATAAACAAAACACTTGTTGTTAGAGTAGCCTAGTTTTTGCTATTGTCATAGGACCTTTTCGAGAAGTGGAAGATGCATGTATAGTGGAGATGCCCTCATCATCCTCCCCTTTCGAAAAGAAGTCGTCCTCGACTCTTCACAGTCTTGTCCAAAGAAGGATGATAAATCAGCAATATTGAATGTAGTACTTACTCCATAATCATCTCTCAGAAGCTCAATCTTGTATTCGTTGTCATTGATCTTGACAAGTACTTTGAAAGATCCATCACCATGGGATATTAATTTGGATTTACGCTTCTCTGGAAAACATTCTTTGCGAAGATATACCCACACTAAGTCACCTGATTCAAAAAACATTTTCTTTCTAGATTTGTTAGGCTTGGAGGCATAAGCACATATCTTTTTTTCAATTACCTCTTTGGTTGATGCATGCAGTTTTTTTTTCACAAAATCAGTATGCTTGGAAGCCTCTATATTAGCACGTTCTTGTAGTGGGAGTGGTAATAAATCAAGTGATGTGATTGGTTTGAAACCATACACCACATCAAATAAACACAATTGAGTTGTAGAATGTACCGCCCTATTATATGTATACTCCATATGTGGTAGATAATCTTCCCACTCTTTTAAGTTTTTCTTTATCATGGTACGTAGCAATATTGAAAGTGTGTGGTTCACCACCTCCGTTTGTCTATCTGTTTGTGGGTGATAAGTCGTTGAAAACTACAATGTTGTTCCAAGTTTGTCCCACAAAATCTTTTAAAAGTAGCTCATGATCTGAAATAATGGTTCTTTGCATATCATGCAATCTCACAATCACTTTGAAAAACAGGTCAGCTACATGCGACGCATCGTCGCTCTTTTGTTAAGGAATAAATTGTGTCATCTTAGAGAACCTATCCATAACAACAAAAACAAAATCTCCTCCCTCTTAGTCTTAAGCAATCCTAACACAAAATCCATTTTAATATCTTTCCAAGGAGCACTAGGAACAGGAAGTAGAGTATACAGACCATGTGGATTGAGTTTCGACTTCGCTTTATGGCATACGATGCATCTTTGAACAAACCTCTCGCTATCTCGCTTCATCTTTGGCCAACAGAAGTGATCGATTAACATCATGTAAGTCTTCTCTCTTCCAAAATATCTCATCAATCCTCATGCATGAGATTCCTGCAACAGTAATAAATGCATAGAAGCATCCGGAACACATAGCTTATTCATGCGAAAGAGAAAACTACCATGGATATGAAACTTGTTCCACCATTTTCTATCTTTGCAACTAGAATATGGGGCTGTAAATTAACGATCGGAAGCAATCTTGTCTTATTTTATTTGGAATCTTGTCTTATTTTATTTGGAATCTTTAACCCACTTCAGACTTAGAGCCTCAGGATCAACCAAAGCGATTGTTAGCTTGTTACACATGCAAAGGATGATGAGCACAATATTTAGATTTCCCTATGTTTCCTTTTTGGAGAATCAATCTTTGCTGAATGATACCACAGTTCCTCCAACTGCAATGATACCACAGTACCCCCGTAAAAGAGCTCTATTGATACATTGATGTGGTTCTTAAATCTTGTCTACTTCTTTCGTGAATGTTGCTTTTGTTAGCCAGACTGCCTGGAGAATATTTGGTGCATCTTGCACAGTGAAAACCTCCAGCCCCGTTTGGATTCATCCAAGGATTTCCGGAAGAGTTTCGGAGAATTGTCATGTCATGAAAATTTCTTATGAGAAATTCATGCTTTTCAGATGGGATATCGAGAGAGTTAGTTTTTTATGAATTCTGGTCAAAAGAATCGAAACTCAGTTTACCAGTTACACTATCTTCCTAATGCTAAGCTTTTTTCCTACTCGAACTCCATTGCTCCCTCAGGGACACGAGGATATTCTGTCATGGACAAGTATGGACTCGTGAGGTGCGCCGACATCCAAAGATTTCGCGTGCGACACTTTTTCAAGACCAATGCATGCGTACATACGGTGTATTGTAGTACACAAACTTGAGAATTTCTGTGCAGTTGTAATGCAAATGTATGCATATATGTAGCAACTTTCTAGTTCTTCTATTCCTAAATTTCCTGATCGTTTTGGTGAAATGCAGGTGCTCATCCGATGGATTTCTATGCAGTCACGACGTATGCGCATGTAATATTAATCCTATTTTCCAACTGGTTTGTTCGTCCTCAACAAGTTTGGTAGCATATTTCTTTCTTTTCATTCCATTTTACTCATTATCACGTCCAACAGTCCAAGTAGTATCATTTTGTACATAGCACTAACAACATATTCAACCAACACCCTTCTGCAATTTACTCATTTACATGTAGTTATGAGCATTTCATCTAGAATGCATGTAGCTGACGTGCATTGTGCTATAATGAGATCAATTTGTTCTCTTTTGCTAGTCAACACCATCAATGTTTTGGATTACATGCATGGAACTGCATCAGTGGGCTATTGTGTGATACTACCAACTAAATGTTGGATAGAAGTTATTTGAAGAATGTTTTTTTGTTATTGTTACATGTTTGAGTTATTTCGATAATATGTTTGCACTTTTTTTAATAGCAGTTGTGCGTCATGGATGGCACGAAGATCGTTACCCTAGAGGAACTTGAAGAATTTGACATGGTGGTAAATAAGATGTTTACAAGCGAGGAAAATTGTTACAAGTGGTACAATACATATGCAAGGTTTAAAGGATTTAGTGTTAGAAATGATAATGCGGAGAGCAAGAAAGGCACTAACATGGTGATCTGGAGGCGATTCTACTGCTCTAGTGAAGGATACAGAATGATGAAATACTTTGAAAGAAGCGATAAAAAAGGGAGGCACGACCACTGACCCATAGTGGATGCGAGGCTTTGCTTGACCTACAGCTGAATGAGGAAAACGATTTATGGTTTGTTAAGGATTTTCGTGATCACCATGATCATGCACTTGCGAAGCCTGATCAGGTTGCTTTCTTACAGTCCCATCATAGGCTAAGCGATGCCCAAAAAGCTGATGCCATTAAATTTGGAGTTGGTGGCCTTCGTACATGTCAAATAATGGAAGTTATGGAGAAGAATTATGGTGGTTATGACAAAGTTAGATTTGTATCATGGGACTTGTACAATTTCTTTGTCACACACAAGAAGAAAAGAATTAAAGGTTGTGATGCTAAATTTGTGCTCAACCATATGAGAGCACTGGAAGAGGAAGATGTAGAATTTTTCTTCAAATACAATACTAATAATGAAGGGCATCTTAAAAATCTTTTCTAGACAGATTCACAATCTCGTATTGACTATGATGCATTCAGTGGGATTGTAGTGTTCGATAGTACGTACCGTGTCAATTGTTATAATCTTCCATTTGTTCCTTTTGTCGGAGTGAACTATGATTGTAGTATAGTTGTTTTTTGTTGTGGTATCGTATCGGATGAGACTATTTCTTCATATGTGTGGTTACTCCAGACGTTTTTGGAGGCAATGCGGTAGAAGCATCCACAGTCATTGATCACTGATGGGGACAATGCAATGGCAAAAGCAATTGAGAGGGTTATGCCGCAAACAGATCACCAGTTGTGTAGTTGGCATATCGAGCAGATCATGATACGTCACCTTAGCGATGAAAAGCTTAGCGATTTTAGGAAATTCATCTATCATTCATCAGAAGTTGTTGAATTTGAGAGATGTTGTGCTAAGTTCAAGGAGAGGCATGGAATCTCTGAGAAGGATCAATGGATTTTCAAGATGTATGAACTAAGAAAGAAATTGTCTATGGTCTATACCAAAGGAAGGTATTTCTTGGGCATGCGAAGCAATCAACAGAGCGAGAGCTTGAACTCAAGGCTTCATAGGCATCTGGATCGAAAAATGTCACTTGTCGATTTGGTAGAGCATTATGAGTTTTGCTTACCACATATCTGTAGGAATGAGGCCGAGTTGGATGCAAAAGCTTTGATGCCCGTTCCCTTCACTCTAATAACCGCAGACCCACTAGAGAAAAGCGCTGCTCGTATTTACACACCGGTCATGTTCAAAAAGGTAAGGGAGCAGATCAGTAAAGTACCGGAATGGGAAGTTGTAGAGGTGATGGAGCAAGACGGTTCGGTCATGTATGATGTTGCGTTAAATGAGGACAAGCAAACCTGGCTTAAGGTCTGGTGTACTTTTGATGGCTCCTCGTTTTAGAGTGCTAGCTGCTTTTGCCGGAAGCTGGATTGTGAAGACATCCCTTGCACACACATTTTTGTTGTTGTAAAGTATCTGGGTTTGGACACCGTTCCTCGTTGTTGTGTTATGTTGAGATGGACGATGGAAGCCAAGGTTGCATTCGCGTCAGAGAGAAACACCAATATGCATGTTTGGTCAGAATAGATGGATCGTTACCGTGATCTCCGCAACATGTGTAGTCATGCTTTATTCGAAGTTTCAAGGAGCCAAGAGCAGTCGAAGAGGGTGAAACTTTTTATATAGAGTATTGTAGATGAAGACGTAGAGAATGTTGGGGAAACGGATGTTATAACCATTGGTCCCTTGCCGGCGCACTTTTCTGGGTCTGACAAATCCACTAGGAAGAGAGTCTTGGTCCGCAACAGATTATTTCGAAAGGTGCTCCATCCAAGAGATTGAAGGCAATCCATGAGGGGAAGAAGAGGAAAAAAGCTTGTACATTTGTGGACCGACAGATCATAACAAGCGGAGATGTTCAAGTAAGTCCATGTATTTGAATTTTGTCAATTGAGAGAACCTATCCCTCCATTGTCATTCAGGCATTGTATTAGTATGTTGATTTTTAAGTTCAGTTGACAATATTAGCCTAATTAGCCAAGCTATGGTCCACAAATAATAGAGAAGGGCAAGTAGTATGTAACATCTTGATTTTTATAGCCTTTTTGAAGTTTTTAAAATAAAATTCACTAGTTGGATTTTTCTAGAATTAATTAAAGCTTCAATTGAATTTTTAGTAATTAAAAAGATTTAATATGACTAAAATAAACATTAACATTTGCTGGAAGTATTTTATTTGGGTTCGTTGAGTCTCAAGGAAAGGTTCTTTGAGTCTCAAGGTTTCTTTTGGATTTTTTTGATATTTACTTGCTATTTTCTAGAGCTCAAATGAATTTATTTGGATTTCTGAAAATAGAAAAGTTTGGAAAAAATCCCTAAAGCTACTTGGGATGAAACCCTAGAGCCCAGTCCATCTCTTCCCGCCTTGGCCCAATACAACCTAGCCTGCCCCATCGCCTTGCCCCACCCGATGAGCAACACACGTCACCCATTGGACGGCCACCGTTCTCCTCATCTGCACCGTCCGTGTTGATAGATCCAACAGTCGTTCCCTTTCATCGGTTGAGCCACGCCTTGCCCATCGGGAGTGTGGAGCACTGTTCATCGTCTTCCCGGAGACGACGCCGTCCTCGAGCTGAACTCTAGCCGCCGCTCAACGTGTTTGCTCCAGAGCTTCGATTGACCTGATTTTTTTCCTAAATTCATGTAAAATTAAGCTTTATCTTTTGGTTCTGATTTTAAAGTTTTTAGAGTTTATTTGAATTTATTTTGTGTATTGTTTCATTTTCTCTCTCGTTAGATCACACATTCGAAGGAGCTGAAGCAAGATTTGAAGACCAAAAGCCATTAACTAAGTAAGGCCAAGGCAAGTCATGTCTTTTGATTATGTTGAACTCAGTTTTTAAATCTACTATGTATTATTTTATTTTAAATTATCATGCATCGCTATTTTATTATAAAACCTTTGTACCTAGTAGCTAATGTCCAAATTGGTTAATCCTTTCTTGATAGTTCGAATGCCATGATTCCATTGTCACCATAGGATGTGTAATTGTCTAGTGATGCAATATTAGTTGTCACATGGGTTGTACGATTAAATTGCTTAGCCATACTTATAGTTACGATTGGGCTCATCATCACATGTAATCAAATAATTAATTTTGACTTAATGAGATATTGAATCGTGGTTATAGCCACAGTTATAAAATTTGAGTACCATGACATGGGAGGTGTCATTGGTGTTGGTTATACAAAATTGGTCCACTTAGGCGAGTGATCGTGCAGTAAAGGGTGAAGTGTGGATTCACTTCAAGGGATGTGGAAGTCTCACCTGGGTAATGTTTAAGAACTTAATTTTGTGCGTCATTGATCTGAGCTTTACCGTACAACCACATGTTTAGTATGGAATAGACCTGGCTGACTAATTTGTGATATTTCAATTTCGATTTCGCCATTGTGATGAACATAGTTGCTGATTTCCATGAGACGCGAGGGGGTGTGATGTGAAACCCTAGCGGGCGAAATTGGGTTGAGATTGAGCATTGTAAAGGTCTTATCATGATTTCCCCGCCGCATACCTAAGGAAGTGTCTCCGGTTATGGATAATGCTCGGTGATTTCACATAAGGGGTAGAGTTTTCATAAAAATTTGGTTGAATTAAGTTGGGAAGTGAATGGTTAATTCACTGGTGATTCATTATGTGAATGGTAGTTCACGGGTGGTTCATTGGAGTGAATAGTCAGTTCACTTGTGGTTACTCTCAATTACTTTGATTATTTACTTATTAATCATTTCCAAAATTGTGTTTTCAATCTATTTGTTGTATTTACTTTAAATTGTTGTGATACGGGGAAGGCCCGATCTTCTCAGTGAGGAATCATGGATAGTTGATGCGAAGTAGACGATGCCGCTAGTTGAACACTCGCGCCAATGCACGAACCCTCAACTCTTCAGAATACGCCTAAAACACACCGGATAATTATTCGTCGCGAGACCACGAACGACGAACGCCAAGTCCCCAATTCCTAATGGAACGACGGCTTGACCTGAATTGCAGAACAAAATAATGGATCGTCTAGTTCTCTCTCAAAGTCCTCGCATGAATTCTGGTGTCGAAAGAACAAGCAATAGCTATGTTTCAATCTTATGCATAACTTGGTCTGCCTTTTACAGGGGTGGCGGTTGTCTTATAAAGAGATACAAGGGGTAGAGAGTCGGCCAAACACTTGGAGGCCGAATAGAACTCGATTTCCATCCCAATGAGTTGTGAGCCTTTTGTTTTTGGTAGCAAGTATGATTACCCACCTTGTGCTTCTCTATTGCTTTGGCCCTGGAATCATCATAATATTCAAACCTAATAATAAACAAGAATTTGGCATAAGGTAGTATATCGTTCCCACGAATAGAAGGAAATTTATTAAGAAACAAATTCACCTGATAATGTTTAATGCGGCTCAATACTTCTTTCCAGTGAAATAATGTATTTGACCGAAAAGTGCTAAGCATGTGCGTATCCGCATCATGTTGCTTTCTATAAAATTAAACTTTTAGCCATTCTTTCGTAAGCCTTGCAGACTATATTGCATTTTTGTCACAAACGACTTGCTGAGTACTCTATGCACTCACGGCTATATCCATGTTTGCTTTGTTCAGGAAGGACCAGACTAGCATGAGGTACCAGAAGAAGGATACTTCGACGACTTCAAGGATTAGGACTTCGCTCCCTAGTCGATTGCCTGTGGGCATATCGAATGGCTACTACGCTTATTTCTGTTTTCCGTTGCAAGTTTCTTAAGCTATTCAGGCTATTATCTATAAGCTTGGCCATAAGATCGTAACTCTAAAAATTAATAATATTTGAGTCTTTTCTTAGTAAAATTGTGATTGGTTGATATTTCATCTATGTTATCACTGTATGCATTAGTGAGTTTCTGGACTAGTGCGGTATACACAGAGAGTCCGGGTTTTCATATTCGGGTCTCGACATAGTAGTTCAGTTTGTGGTGGGTTACTGTCATCTGTGCTTCTGGGGTTAAGGACATGTTCTTTTTTGTGGATATGGTGTACATCAAATGGAGTGCTCACCTTCATTTTCTCAAGTTCACTTTGATGCTTTAACTGAAACTGCCTTTGAAGGGCCTGCTTTTCCTCCTCCATCTTCACTGTTCTAGAGTACATTTGAGTTTGCACTCTTGTCACTGTTTGTGTGCAAGGCAAGGTGTGGGCAGTTTGATGTTTGATGGCATTTCAACCTTACTAGCCCTCTCAGGGCCTGCAGTTCTCTCCTTGCCTAAAACATTATTTTTTTTCCAAATTTAGTAACCACTTAGTGTCACATCAAACAAAACCAAACAAAAGATATATAGGGCTTGTTTGGAAAGTCAAAAGCCATGCGGCTTTTGGTTTTTGCTACAGTACCTAACTTTCAAACGGAGTATTTTCTCAAGACGTGGTCTACAAGTTAAACGTAGTACATGTTAAAAAACCAACATCTGTACTAGCAAAAATCGTAAGTGGGTATCGATCTTTCCGTAATCTGTACCGTAAATAGCCAAAATTCAAAAATTTCAGCCAAAAACCATAAGCCGCAGCCAAAAAAGAACAGGCCCATAACTCATCGAGTCCCATGAAGTTCAATGTAAGTGTTCTCTCTTGCTCATGATCTGTGTCACTTTCGACTTTATTCAGCCATTATATCCGCATCAACATATCCTTATGTGTAACAACATTGGAATCATCAGACAAAGAATTTGTTTGAAAATGACCAACAAAGCACAATCTTGGTGGTATTCCGAAATGGACAAACCACATAATGATGCTTCAGACAGCAGCTCTCTACCAACCAAAACAGATATCTTACAAAATCTTATTCCATAACAGGCTGATGAGTTACGTCCATGCTCTTAAATGCCAATGGAAGCTCAAGACAGATACCCGCACCAATCACAACGTCTGGTTAACTGATTTTATTTTATTTTATTGCCAGTGCAACTGCGCAAGGACATCAACGTAGATAACAGCAAGTAAAATTGTCCCACAGGTGCAGTTCATTACCAGATAACCCCTGAGGGCGGTCTGAATCTTGATAGCGGCGAGTTCTTCCTCTGAACTAACAGGCGTTTTTGGTGTGGACGTGGTGGCTGCTGTGAGGTGGATAGCTCAGTGTTTCCTTGTCCACTTTGTAATTCTCCTCACATCTGATCTGAACATAGAATTTCTATTTCTCTTATCTCTAATATCACCTGTAGCCGGGGACGAAGTCGGGCCACCGGGAGGGGTCACGACGGGACTCAAGGAGGTCGAAGTAGTCATGCTAGTCGAGCACGGAGTCGTCGTTGGCGAGCATGCGGTTGTCGTACCCCTCGACGGCGGCACCCTTGGCTGGGTCGTAGCCAAACCGGAGCTTGTCCCTGTGGGCGCGCGGAGGAAGGCCAGCCCGGCGCCCCGCATCGCGTGGAGCAGCCTTGGCGGGACCCGTGATTGATGACGTGGAAGGCGCCTCACTCGGCGCACGTGCGGCGGACACCATCGCCCGCCGCCGTTGCGCCGCCCGAGAGGTCGACAACGGAGACGACGAGGGAGGTGACCAGGGGCGCTTGGATGGGGTCAAACGGAGGTCGGGCAGCTGGATGTACTGCAGCGGGAGGCTGGAGATGATCATGATCTGCAACGGGGAAAGAGGACCTAGGTGAAAGATGGGAAGGGAACAACGCTGGCCTATCCAAGGTGGACGCGTGTAACATCCCAAAAGTACGAGAATATTGTAATTGAGAAAATCTAAAATCTTTTATCAATTTCTAGTGTTGTTTAAAAATTTTGGCGTTTATTTGAATAACTTGATTTGGGGTCCTTGCTAAAAATCCGAATTAATAAAATGTAAATCTTGATCAAGAACCAAGACTGAAAATCAAATCAAGAAAGTTTCAAATTTCCTTTGCAAATCCTAAAGTCTGAAAAATATATATAATAATTAAAATTAAATTAATTAACACTGGAAAGTTTAAGATCAAGAAAGGAAAATTTAAATCAAAGTCAATATTAAAAATTTTCGCCATCTAATTAATTTAGCCAATTTATCAAATTCTTAAAATTCTTAAAAACAAAACAAAAACAAAATCCCTTGGGCCCCGGCCCGTCTTCCTCGCATCACCCCGGCTGCAAACTCTCCCTCTTTCCCTTCTTCCTTCCGCCTCGTCAGACCGCCTTGACATCTGCTGAGTTGACCACACTGGTGCTCCGCGCTTTGCTGTCGGCCTACCGACCTCCCGACCTTTGGCCCACCCCGCCCTCCTTCTTCCTCCTCCCTCTGCTCCTAGCGACGTCGGTCCGAAGCCGCCACCCCACGTCGCGCCACACCCACACGCATGCCCAAGGAGTTGACCCGTTGTGTCGCCACATCTCCTACGTGTCGCGTGAATCCAGCCCGGCCTCGTCGCGTTCCCACCGTGAATCCCGCACGACCATGTCGTCTTGCACCCTGCACCTTGCGCCTGCACCCACGCCCTGCTCCCGTCGACCTCGGTCACCTCACGCTCACGTCGCCCTGTGCTTTGGTCTCCGGCAGCAGCTCAGCCACAGTGCACCCCCGTGACTCTCCTCCAGCTATAAGTAGCAGCCCCGACCTCCCTTTGCACCTGCACTCCTCCCCTATTTTCTTCTCCTGCTTTCGCCCGTGCACCAGTCGCCGTGCGCTACCAACATCCCAGCCCTCTGGCGATCGTTGTCCAAGTGTGAGCGCGTCAAAATGTGTCCCTAGGGGTGCTTCCCCTCCCCTCCCAGTTACATTCTTTTCCGTCACCACCACACGTCGGAACGCTCTCTTCCTCGTCTCCGATCGAAATAGCGCCGCCACCGCTGATCCTCCCTCTCCGGCAGCTCTCCTCTCGATTCCACGCTCTGGGAGCATCTCCTTGGTGCCTTGAATCTTGTCCAACCACCGGCTGAGCTTCTCGTCACCCGAGCTCCTCTCTCCACGATGGCCTCCCGCTCGCCTCGGTCTCCGCCACGGCTCGCCTCAGTCTTACTCCGGCTCCACCGGCCCCCTAGGTAAGCTCCCCGTGGCTTCCTCTTGCTCATGCTCCCCATATCACTCTCCCTCCTCCCTCCGGCCGTCGCCATTGATGGCCTCCCCACACCCTGTCGCTCCCCACCGCTGCCGGACCACTATGGCGCCTCTCGGCCATGCCCGTCACCTCCCTCGGTTGCCATCTGGTCTCAGGTTTCCATTTTGGCCATCGCCGGCGCCGCCGCCCGCCTCCCCTGGCCGTGCGCCCCTCCCTGCCTCCCCTGTTTTCTATCCGGCTGAAAGCCCAGTGCTTCTCCCCCTCTCTCTCTCAATGACTTGTGGGCCCAACTAGAAAATAACGTCTAGTGTAATCTGTATCTTTTCAATTCATTTCTAAATCTTGATATTTACATTTAAGAAAACAATGTGATAAAATATGAACTGTAAATAATAATAAGAATTTAATTGTAAAATTATAATGGATACTCTACCAATTTAATTTTTTTTTAAAAAACTTTAACTTTGCTTAATTATATGCTAACCAAGAAGTCCTCATATAAATGTTAATTAAAACAAGGCCATGCCATGAACCATTTTCCAATCATAAGTATTCAGTTTCAAAGAATGTTAAAACTAAAA
The DNA here is from genome assembly GCA_036346245.1 of Bonia amplexicaulis. Taxonomy (NCBI): domain Eukaryota; kingdom Viridiplantae; phylum Streptophyta; class Magnoliopsida; order Poales; family Poaceae; genus Bonia; species Bonia amplexicaulis. Next base: position 13,112,434 of record CM070760.1, read on the forward strand.
TTTCATTATCTAAGTGGAAGGTTTAATTCGAACTAAAGGCATCATAAACTTAAATTGGACTAATTTCCTATCAACTAAGGAATTAGCAAGATGATGAAATTAATTAGGGAACGGATTTAAAATTTTGCACCCTAACCTGAGTTGAAATATGAAGCTTTACAAGATGACCGTTAAGACTCTCATCTCTGCTCTAGAAACTCAAGTGATAATCTTGGATCCTACCATATCTATACCCTCTGGTCTAAATTTATCACTGCAACTTAAAGCTAGTGACATCACAAAATTCTGCCACAAAATGATAAATGTTGTTGCCTATCTCAAAATCATGAGACCTTTCTTTAATTAGTGCTTAAAATAATTGTTGCTAAATTCTCCCATATTTACCTGTGAAATGCCAAGATTTAAATCAAGGGTCACCTCATATTTGTTTAAAACATTCTCAAAATAATTGGAGCATCAGTAATCTTTTTGTCAGTATCCCGATTAATCTCTCCCATCCATCCATATGTCTTGCCTAACCCATGGAACTTCCTTAATAAATATAAATTAAATAAAGCAAGATAGAGTCTCGGTATCTTGCAATCAACTATGTCTAACCACGTTCTGATCTCAAAGCGGAATATTCTCGTGAATATTCCTTCGACGCCGATCCTTTCTTTATATCCTTTCCCAGTGAAGTTACTCCGTCACTTCGCTTCCACTCAAAAATTCGTTTGACTCCATCTCTATCCTACAACTCACTAAGTCTTCCCTCATACCCTTAATAGTAGCAAATTATAAATAAACTCAATTAAACTTATTTAGAATTTTGCTGGATTTTTTGGGTTTGTCAGTTGTTGGTCGTGTAATTAGTCACTGGAGCCACGAAGAGACGACAAGTTCGAGCAGGATCAAGACTTGGAAAGAGACGAAGACCAAGAATCCAAATGATCAATTGACAAGGCTTTGAGTAAAATCAAGGCCATGGTAAATCGAGCAAGGCAAGTCATCACTTTGATCATATTGATCTTGCATTTCATGCAAAATTATGTCTCTTTAAATTATCGAATTGCATGCTTAATTTATTATGCAAATGTATGTCAAGCTTAAGATAGCTACATGCCTACTTGATATTGGAATAATTTTAATATACCATCCTTGATACTTGAATCACATGATCCTTGTCACCATAGATATTAATGATAACTTTACTAGCTATAAGTCATATTAAATGTCATGCTAGTCTTGTCACGTTTAGGGTATTAGTTTGCCTTGATCATCAACTTTTAAACATAAAAACTTGCTTTGGGGCAGTTACGGGATGTAAGTGGCTGAATATTTGCGATAACTTAATTTATGCTTCTCAAAACCCTAAAAACCTGCTATACCTGTCTGGGTAGGTGGTAAGAGTGGTAGGTATGGATGTAACACGAGAACTTGTGGTTTGTAGAATGAACCGCCTGGACAAACTAAGGACTTAATCCTGTGATGACCTCCCCGTGTACAACAGTGCAACCACAAGCTGGCAAAATGTAGGCTTGGCTGAATAATTTACTAGACCCTTTAGTCATTTCACGGAGGACGGGTGTAGGTGGGTAATAAAAACCCCGCATTGAATGGGACACCGGATAGAGGTGACGTTGCCAAGGCTAGCGTTTGTAGAGAGTGGAGTCCAACTGCGCTAACCTGTGGTGGACATCCCGCACAACCTATGGAAGCAACCCCATAGGAGTGAGGTGCTAGAGGGCGAGGTATTGTAAAGGCCTCGTGATAATCTCTCGATCTGCACGACCAAGGAATCACGTAGACCCGTCGGGGTGATTGTCTCTTGTGAGTAAAGATGTACAGTCTTTGCAGAGTATAAACTATTCGAATAACCGTGCCCACGGTCAAGGACGGACATGGGAACTTTCTCGAGTTAGTTCTATTTCAAAACCTTTGAGGGTTAGAAGAAAATTGTCAGACGGATGTAAATTTGACTTTGAAAATTTTCCTGGAGAGACGTACTCCAGCGTTGTTGATAAGGTGGAAGTAACCTAATGATCAAAAGCTAGCATAGGTAGATGGAACCATGTAATCGGTAGATGGAACCTACACCGCAGTAAATACTGCACAATTTCAAACTCTTTAAAGCATATTTGTAAAACGCCAAGTCATATGAATTTTAATTATGATTATTGCAAATGTCGCTTTAAGCAAATAAAAGAACCTCAAGCCTTACTTGACAGCCTTGCATCTATATTTATTTGCATTATGTGTGGCGGCGACGCGGGGGGTGGGGGAGGGGGGAGGAGGAGGTGGTGGCACCGTGGAGGACGACAAGGTGGCCCGACCTAGGGTTATGACACGGGAGAAGATGGAGGACGCGAGGAGAATGGGCGAGAACAGACGATCGGGAGTCAACCCTAACAGGAATATCGTGGGCTGGTCCAATTAATGGGCCATATGGCCATATCTTCAGTGTTTGCTCAGCCCAACTGAACAACTAAACTTTAGCCCTCCCACGGTTGCGAAAATTAATTTTTTGCCACTTATTTTGTGTACAATTTTATCCTTTTAAAGATTCTACTGCTAGTAAGATGAGTGGTAGTATAACTTAATTATAACTAATTTTAATTATTGGATCGTGAAGATTTAACGATTTATATTTATTTTAAGTTACCGTACAGGAGAGTAAGATTTCTCTGCTAGAGGTCGAAATAAAATCTTAGAAGTGACATATCCTCGAACACACGTCTTAGATGGGCCATATCCTTCAATTTTCCCTTTCAACTGTGGCAATATACTGATACCATAGCGGTGCGTCTCGGCCGTTCACTCTAGATCAGACGGCTGCAAATGGTGCTGGCAAGGCACGGTCTCTGCCTACGGAGAGCAGAGGATTACAAATCCAAATCAGCGACATCTCCTCGGAAGATGCACCTTCCCTGCCTTGTCTGCAGCGCGCTGCGTACTCGTCCTCCCCCACTTCCCCCGGTTTCTTCTCCTTCTCCGCCCACCAGCTCACCGGAACCCAACAAGAAGATCCTCTTCCTCCTCCCCACTCCATCCACAGAGCAAGAATCCCAACCGCAAACACACCCAAGAAGGCGCGCGCGATTGCACATCCTCACGCCCCTATCCCTCCGTCCGTCCGTCGAGCTATGAGGCAGGAGGCCGCCAGCCTAGTGGTAACCCAGGCCGCCCACCGCCGGCCTGCACCGCCGGCGGCGGAGGACGGTGAGGAGACGGACGCCCTGGCGCCGTTGCCGTGCGCGATCTTGCTGCGCCGGGAGGGCGAGGCGGCGGGGGAGGAGCTGCTCGTGCCGCCGCTCAACTTCGCCATGGTGGACCATGGCGTGTACCGCTCCGGGTTCCCCGATGTGTCCAACCTGCCGTTCCTCGAGTCCCTCCGCCTCCGCTCCGTCCTGTTAGTCCCTAGCGACGCCTTCGCATCTCTTGCTAGCTGCCTATAATCTTCTCCTTCGTGGTGGTGTCATTTTGATCGTTTCTTGGATGCGCCCAGGTGCCTCTGCCCGGAGCCGTACCCGGGGGCGAACCACGAGTTCCTCCGCGCCCACGGGATCAGGCTCTTCCAGCTCGGAATTGACGGCTCCAAGGTGAACAAATCAAATTTTACTTAACTCACTCTCTCAGGGAGTTGAAATTTGTTTCTTTTTGCGGACATTCTTGATTGAGTTTCTTAAGAGTTTTGTTCGTTTTTTGGGGTGGTCTTTTCTTGTTCATTTGCTCATTGCGGTGTTTCAGAAGGAGGAAAATTAAATGGTAAACAAGAAATATAACACAAAATTCTTGGTTGAATTCATCATCTGTGAGTTAATTTGTCAATTGATTAATTAGTTAACTCCGCTCCTTTTCTTTCTACTTTTCGTGATTCGTCACGGATTCCCTGATAATACTTGTCAACGCGGTAGTGAGCGTACGGCGTGATGTTTGCAGTGGTTCGTATTCTCAAATCTTCTCCATGGTACTTTTGTACCGACACGTACTGCGCCCTTTTTGAAATTACAAAACAGAGATGCCTTGTCCAAGTTGAGCTTCTCTTCTAGACACTTTTAGTCGAAAGCTTCCCTCCACTAAATTGCATATCTAATAAAAAAATCTTTACAAAGTCATTTTTAATATCTTTAGGGGCTACGTCATTTTTAATTGCATAACTTTATATATGTCGTGGTAGACCAGGCACTTTGACTCTCTTAATTGGGAAATTTGGGGATAATAAATTCACGCATTCAGATTGAGCTCGGAAAAAGGAAAATAAAGCTTAAGCATACAGATGCCTTCATGCAAAGCGTAGGCAACTGGGCTGCGATTTCTGCGGCCATCAAGAGCCCAGCCATGCAAGAGATCGCACTCAGTTGCACTGCTTGCCTAATGCCTATGCCTTCGTAAATGGTAGCTGGTTTAACTGCTGTCGAGTGCGCGTTGCTTAATTGATATGATGTATTTTGTTCCATACTTGCATATGTGCTAAGAACAGTACTCTTCCTCCCCCAGTATGTATTAGCATAACATAAACAAGAAGTAAAAAAAATTTATTTAAAAGACTGAGATGACTGAGCTTTCCACAGTGTTCTGTTCTGTTGGGCCTTGGTAAATATTTCATAACCTACGATTTTCAGAAGGGTTAAGTTCGAACCGGGGTTACAAATTTCGGACGAAATCTCGCAAAATGGACGAAGTCCCTTTCGGTACCCTCCGAAATAGATTTTATTCAGCTAAAATTTGGCCGAATTTGGCTCTATTTGAAATATTTTCAAATTTTATTCAAAATTTGGTTAAATTTCATCAAAAAATTCATTTTTTGTCCGAATTTTCAAACGAAATGAACGAAATTTCATTCATTCGTTCCTTTCGCCGGTGTCCAAAATTTTTTTGCAACCGAAAGTTTTAACACTGGTTCGAACAAACTTCACAGTTCTTCATATACAAGAAATCTATAGCTTTTACTCATGAATATTGCAAGTCATCCTTTATGTCCTTCTGGTTTGTAGTTTAAATATCTGGCACATATACTACCTCAGGTAGATAAATATGCTGTATCTAGTTAACTGGTATAAAAATTGAATAAGCAAGTTATTTTCAATCTGTCATGTGCACCATAATGGGCCCATGACACACACAAGGAAGGGCATCAACAATCCCAGGATTAGGGGATTTCAGTTGCAAGGGATAAGCTGCCTAATTATCTATTTCCATCTACTAGAGATGGCATCCCTATAAATAGAGGGGCTTGTATCCTGGTTTGATTAAGCAAGAAGAACAATGAAATAGTCTTTCTCATATCTGAAGTCTTCTCCCGAGTCTATGGTCTCATCTTTCTCCTAAGATTCCTCCCCTTCAGCCGTGCCGAGCGGCCCTTGGTATAGGAGTTACCCCGATGTATTAGCGTAAATCACAAATCAATTAATAATGTATTGAATAATTAATGTAGGTTAGATCTTATGTTGCAATTTTGTATATTTTAAGTAGCATTTGCATTCAAGCTATACTTGTTTTCTTACCTGGATCTAGTGTTCTTTCTTAGGCTGAGAATTTTATTCCTTTATTCAGTCATTTTTTGTTGTACAATAAGTGAGGGATGGTTGCATATTTTGGACATAAGTATGTAACATATTAAGTTCGAAATCTGAGAATCTTAGAAGCTGCATCATGTTTGTTCAGTATCATTTTGCGTTGTTAAAAGGCTTAAGAAAACTAGAAAAGTCATTGTTATGAAATATGATCTTGTTCCTAAGTCGATGCGGCTTAATTTTACAAGTTGATAGGAACTACGATGCGGCTTACTTTTACAAGTTGATAGGAACTATCTGAAACTGAGCCTGTTATGTTGCTCTAGTCCTTGACATGCAGTCAGGGGTGGACCTGGAGCTGCTGCTCCAGGTTGTGTCCAGCAAGCAACTATTTCTTTGTTGCTATGTGCAAGTGCATGAACGTGGCAACATTAATTTCGCTTTGTTCATATTTGAGTGCTACTTGACTGAGATATGGCTTAGAGTGCTACTTCATTAGTTTGGTACTTCTACTTCGCCGTTGTTTAATGTTTATGCATGATGCACTGCTCTATGGTGACATGTTTTTAAGTTCATTGCATGTTTTGTTTCAAATATGTTTTTTATATTTAAACTTTGCAATTAAGTACTAATTTAATACATATGTTAAAAGTCCGTTCACCCCTATAATTCAAGTCTGGGTCCACCATTCCACTCTTTATGTGGTGTTGTACTTTGTTGTTGTTGTTGTTGTTTTCTGAAAATGATGTCCATTTGATGCCTTCAGATGTAAGATTCAGGCATAACTCTTCTCAAAAGACCAGTAAATTTTGTTTCTGAAAAAAGTGAATAACCTATATATGTTGTCAAATCATTTCTAAGATGCAACAAAGCTAGCTTTTGTTTCAATTTGAATGAATAAACTGGTAAAATATCTTTCTATCTAGTATCTACTGGAGTGATGAATATTTTAACCATTATGATAGCTGCATGCAATTATGTATCTACATTATTTTTTGCTCCTTTTATCCTTTTTGTTAACTTCTTTTAATTGCCTACTAATCAACGTATTTTCTCTGGTCACAATTCGCTCTATTATCAGATGCTGGTTTAGGATAAGTGAATCCATCCCTTGTAAAGACAACACAATGGCACAATTATTCGATTGGGCATGCTGGTCATTGTTGAATATTTCTATTTTATACTATTGTGGACCCAAACAAACTATCACAAAAAGTGTCCACAAAATGTGAGCAGCTTGCACCTGAGTGATTTGCTATCCTGAAAACATGAAAGCTCGAATCTGTTCATCAGAAGAAAAATAAATGTTTTGATTTTTTCGTTATATTATTATTTTTTATTATGGTTCAAGTTGAGGCTTGATTTTGTGTAGTCTGCACTAGTAGAAATTACATAAGCACTCATATAGAAGGGAATGGTTCCTATCTAGTCCATAGTAAGTAGACAATCGCTGTTTGTTTTTTGTTCCATCAATGCAGTTTAGCTTAAATTTCTGTGAAAATTTTTTGGAGCGATCTTTCTTTGGTTGAATCCCATGAGGCCCACACTCAATATCAATCCAAAGTATTGAATGTCCTTGAGTATGCGACTTTGCAATTTTGTAAAGGGGATTATAGCCACAGGAAGCTCATCATGTGCCAGACAAAAAATGCAACTTGATTCTCTTATCTGGATTAGGTTGTTTATTTGGTACTTTGGTGACAGAGCGGGGAAAGTCATGCATGATTGGCCACAGGAGAAACTTCGGATCTGAATAGCATTTAGCAATTTGCTTTATATGAGTGAAAGTTTTTCATGCTGATAACTTGGGCCAGAAAAGTGAACTAACAATCAACTTCTAAACTTGAAATTATTTTATATTATCACAAACTGGCAAGTAGCAATCTTAGGTGGCAGCACACACTAAAGCTGATTGTGGTATCTGCCTGGCTTTTATTCCAAGCATCAATGATGTTAGCTCAAGGCTGCAAGCCATCTCTGTGTGCGCGCACGCATCTTTGTAGGACTGATCAAATAAGTGCTTGTGGTGGTAGGTAACTGCTGTTAGTATTGTTTAGAACAGTTTTTAGCCCATAAAATTAGTTGGAACATCAAGAACGAAAGAATACTTTGGGCAGACTTCAGCAGTTGAACTTTGTTGTGCAGTAACTGGTGTTAGTATTGTTTAACATAGTGTTCAGTAAATAAATTTAGTTGGACTATCAAGAATGAAGACACTGTTCAGTTTTTGTACTTTGTTGTTCTGGATTAAGAGCTAATCAGTTTTGCGCTAGGACGGCAAGTATAAGATAGCCCTTTGAAGTTGTCGTAATCTAGTTTATGTGTTGATCATTCTTCTTTTACTGCACCAACATTTTGTCAAATTACTTTATTTTTCCTTGTTACCTAAGATGCTTTTGATAAATTGACACTTTCATGCTCAGGAGCTAGGTTTTTGTACTGAAAATATATGTTGCTTGCAGGAGCCCTTTGTGAACATTCCCGAAGATAGAATCCGCGAGGCTCTAAAAGTTGTTCTAGGTATTAGAATTGTCGTCCTAACCGATTAATTGTCTCATTATTTCTCTCCCCTGACTGTATATGAAATTATCTTGTAGATGTAAGAAACCACCCGGTGCTTATTCACTGCAAGCGTGGAAAGGTAAAACAGCTCGATTGCTTTGTAATTCACCTTACTGTTGCCCTCTCAAAATTCCAATAAAACCTGAGCTTTATATTATAAACACAAAACTGTGCAGCATCGAACTGGCTGTGTGGTTGGATGCTTGAGGAAATTGCAACGTTGGTGCCTAACTTCAATATTCGATGAATATCAGCGTTTTGCTGCTGCCAAAGCAAGAGTGTCTGATCTAAGGTTTATGGAGCTATTTGATATCTCAAGCTTAAAGCATTTACCGGCGTCATTCTCATGTTGAGAAAGCAACACACATTTGGCCGTGCCAAGATTGGCATTTCTTTCCCTTGGAGACTTTTGAGCTCTGTGTACCGTAGTAACATGGCTAGAATGACAAGAGCTGTTATACAACTTTTGAGTATGTTACTACTGCTATGCCTCCCGATTACAACATTGTCTGGAAAGTTTTAACCTTGTTGTCATTTTTGGAGCATAGGCAATTAGGCATGTAGGATAGGGAGGTGATAGGAGACCATTGCAAAGGTATCAGATGTTGAGGGCATAACATACTGCGTATATTTCCGGTGCAGTTCACTGTAGTATTTTAGAATTCATGAAGTAAACAAAGCGACGTGCATCATGGGTAATACTTCCACTGTTACTGCATTTAGCAGTATCGGTATGTGTTTGCTGGCAATCTGGCATTGTGTAAACTTTTTAAGTCTGTAATTATGTTGTGTATATCAAATAAAACTCAAGCTGGCATGGGAAAATCTCATCGCTAGTCTAGCGCAATCGGTTTGTCAACTGGATCTGTGCAATTTTTGGCGTGTTTTCGTTGTAGTGCCAACTTGTAAACACTGTTGGCAAAAATTGGGCATTGATACCGCTAGCAAGATTCAGGCATGCCAATTTAATCTTTTTGGTTTTTAGGGCAACGGGGCTGGACCAAGCTTTGTTCGTCAGGTGGTCTCACTTCCAGCATCTACAAGTTACCTAACTTTTAAACGGAGTATTTTCTCAAGACGGAGTCTACAAGTTAAACGATGTATACGTTAAAAGCCTAAATCTGTACTATCCAAAATCGCAAGTGAGTATCTCTCTCCGTAATCTGTATCGTAAACAGCTAAACTTTAAAAATTTCAACCAAAAATTATAAGCCACAGCCGTTGCCCAACAGGCCCAAAGTTTGCCACTGCAGGTCCTTTGATTCCAATGTTTTGACTTTCGAGGAGACCGCATGACGTGCAAAGTTTTCCAGCAGTAGGTCCTGCCGAAAGGACAGTGGAAGAATGTGTAATGTTCCTTCTTTACCTTGGGACGTAACGTAAAGATTAGCCTTACTGCATGCCTCCGCCCATTATTAGCGGGGGGATTCCGGCCCCCTCGCTACGCCACCTCACCCCGCGCGCGCGCCCCGGCCGGCGCGTGGCGCGGGAATCTTCGTACGGCCAGTTGAGGGTATTTTTCTGTACTTTTTAAAAATTACGTACAGATTCTTTTCCCTCATGAACAGGTCCTTTTTCCTCGCGAAGAGACCCCTGGTCCTTTTTTTTGCCCCTCCGCTTTGCAGGATAGCCCCCACGGTTTCCGAAATTTCGCGCGGGTCCTTGGTTCTCGCAAAATAGTCCCTGGTAGCTTTTTTCCGTTTACGTACAGGTCCTTATTTTTCCCAAAAAACCCTTCGCCTTCTTCGAAAATACGTTTTCCCTCCGAAATATTTTTTTTTAACTTCTCACGAGTTATCGCCTCTCTTATTTTTTTACGTACGGTTGCTGGCGCGGCGTGGCGCCGCGCCCATGAGCCTAGTATTACAACATGTCAGTGCCAAACCGGCCATAAATCTCATGTATCCACGTTCCCTTTCTTCGTACTTAAATGCGAAGCATCTGCACCGAGCATAAATAAAGAGTATAGGTCAACATTGAAAAAAGAAAAGAAAAGTGACCTGAGAGACAACTCTTCTGCACACTGGCAAATTTACCCGTTTGGGCCGCCAGAATGAATACGTTTACTTCTTAAATTTGATTTTTTAATTTTTTTATCTTTTTTTATTATTCGTAAAGATATAATAGTTATTTTTTTATATTTTTAATTGAATAGCTCAGAAAAATTAATAGTCATTATAGTGTAATCTTAACTAAAAGCTAAAAGCCAATGGCCGCTAAAAAAAACCGGATTCAACAGGGCAACTTCAGCTAGACAGACTTGGGTGGGCTCAAGTTGTGATGTAGGGCTAGGCTAGGAACATAAGCCCAGAGGTACCTAGACAGGCAAGCTAAACCGACCCAAAGGTCAAGCTAGCCAGATAATTTGGTTTATGACCGACTTTCCTAAGGTTAGCACCTGTCGAGACTCGAATACGCTAGTGCACATAATGGAAACATAGAAAAATATTCACCATAATGCAGAAACTTCGCTCTGAGATTCTCCTTGTGCTCCCAGGTGGCTTCTTCCTCAGTGCGATTGCTCCACTGAACCTTGCAAACGAATGACCTTACTCCTAGTAACACGTTCAGCCACTTCCAAAATTCTGATGGGATGTTCTTTGTTGGCGAGGTCCTGGTAGATCTTTGGGTTCCACTAGTACTAGCTTTTTAGGCACACGCAAACACTTCTTCAACTAAAACACGTCGAATATATCATGTATTCCACTAAAAGACGAAGGTAGCTCCAACTAATAATCAACATCTCCTTTATGCTTCAAAATCTTGAATGGTCCAACATATCTTGGTGGAAGATTTCTTTTCATCTAGAACCTTTTAACTACTTTAATGGGGTAACTCTGAGGTACATATAATCATGCATAACTTTTCTATCTAGTCTGGGCTATTCTCAACCGTTCCTGAATTAGATGAAGTTTTTTTCTCAGCTACTTTCAATGGCTCAAAACCTTGACCTTCCCCGGTCTCTTTTCAATTGAGAGGGGTTCTATACTTTCTTCCATATAAGACTTTAAATGGTGACATTTGCAAACTAGATTGATAACTGTTGTTGTAGAAAAACTTTGCAAAAGGCAAACATTTATCCCACTTAGTTCCATAGTCTAGCGCATTAGCTCTCAACATATCCTCAACAATCTGATTCACATGCTCAATCTATCCATCCGTCTGAGATTGATATGCTGTGCTGAAATTCAAACGAGTACCCATTGCTTCATAGAAACTCTCCCAAAAACGAGACGTACACTGTGATCCGCGATCCGACACTATCTTCTTAGGTACTCCACGGAGACTTACAATTCTTAACACATGTAAATTTGTTAACTTATCTCCTGTATAAGTTGTTTTGACTAGAATGAAATAAGCAACTTTAGTTAATCGATCCACAATTATCCAAATTAAATCAAATCCTTCATATGTCTTAGGCAATCCAGTGATAAATCCATACCAACCATTTTCCTTTTCCACTTGGAATTCTCAATGGTTGCAACAAACCTGCTAATTTCTGATGTTCAGCTTAAATCCTCAGACACACATCACAGAAGGTAACATACTGTTAGACCATGTGGGTAGGCCTAGAATATTTGTGATGGTAAATAATTGACAATATTGCTTATTAATGCTATTTGAGGCGTGCGGCATGTGTAAATTCATGTTGGTCAAGTTGGAAAGAATTTGTGCTGGAAAAATATTGGTTTGGTCTTTGCATGTACAGGGTAACTCAGAGGCGATCATGTTTTACGGCGAGGATCGGGAGATGGCTTGGTGCAAAGTTATGGTCCAAAGGGTTGAAGATGCCGAAGAAGACGGTCGTGCTCGAGTTGGAGCACGGGGAGATCAAAGATAGATGATACGTGTTAGAGATATGGAGGTGCGGTCCGAATGCTATGACACGTGATAATTTTTGAATTTTCAAAATTGGATAGTGTGAATAACCTGTGTTATATAAGGGTTTCGGGTCTCTTATTTGTTGAATTAGATGTGAACTTACGGTCTTAAAAATAATATCAGGTTTACATCTAAACTATAAATAAAGACAGAGTTAGACGCTAACTCCGGAGGTTTTTTGTAGAGAAGTACAGCTTTTAGCCCTGGGGAAAAGATTGAGCCAGGTTTGTTTTTCCCCGTGCGGTGCCGGCTTCTTTTCTTCCGAGCGCATCGTCCAAATCACCGCCGCTTGGCTTCCAACTCTTGGCTGGTTCTCCCCGCGCGGCATTCCTTCAGACCGACGTCCCTACATGCGCTGGCTGGCTGTGCCCAGAAATCAGCGCCGCGTGGCTGGGCTGTGACACGCATCTGTGCACCTGTTCCGCGTGTGCCATCTGTGCTTGCATTTGGGCAGCACTTGGCTCAGGGCCATTTCTTCCGAGCTTTGACGGCCGCTTTCTCGGGTGCATCAGGCTGACCGGTGCCAATCGCCAGCTCATGAATTCATGCAAGAACGCGTGTAATCATTGAAGACCTCTCGTCCGAGTCGATCGCTAGAAACAAAGAAAATAAAACTGCATGCAGCAGAAAGCGAAGGGGCATGTTCTATCTCAAGTCAACGGTTTTTAGCTTTTATTATAGTACCTAATTTTTAAACAAAATATTTTCTTAAGATAAAATTTACAAATTAAACGATGTACATGTTAAAAACCTAACATATGTACTAACTAAAATCATAAATAAGTATCTGTCTCTCCGTAATCTGTACCGTAAACAGCTAAAATTCAAAAAATTTAGCCAAAAACTATAAGCCGCAGCCGAAAATAACAAGCGCGAAATCTCCAATAGAAGAGAAATCATTGCTTTGTGTCGTGCTGTCCTAGAGCAAGCTTCAGCCGCCACGTGTGCTTAAAATTCATTGCCAATTGGCATCAGGTGGACATCAGATTGCAAAGGTGTCGTCCTCCACGTGGAGAAAAGAAGGCCATGCATGGCATGACCAGAAATGAGACTTCCTTGCTTCATTGTTTGTATTGGATCTATCAGGAGCACTGTGGTGGACTTAAGGCATTAAAGAATACACATAGACGATCCGATATATACTGTGCGATGTCTCGTGTCATGATAGACCACCAATACTTTTCTTTTATAACTTGGTACATCTTAGTACTGCCGGGATAAATCGAATATAAAGATGTATGAGTTTCCTTGAGTAACAATTGCTTAGCTCTTTCTGATTGGGTACACATAGACGCTTCTCAAACCAAATAGTTTCTTTACCATCTTCTATAAAATTTGAGGCTTTATTCTTTCTCAAGTTAATATTAATATTCTTAATATCCATATTATCAACTCGTCTTTGCGATTCAGAGCATCTAAAGTAGGTTGTAGCTCCGAAGTACCTAGGAATCCTACTTCAACTAACTCTAAACTAAACTTCTAAAATTCCTCATATAAAGCTAGCTAATTTTCTTTAATCATCATAGAATTGCAATAACTCTTTCTGCTTAAAGCATTATGTACCACTTTTCTATCTTACATCAATACACATCACAATCCTTTACGCGAAGCATCACAATAAATCTTAAAATCATTGTTAATATCTGGCAAAATCAATATTGGTGCAGTAGTCAAACATTCTTTCAATTTTTGAAAACATTTCTCACACTCTATCGTCCAAGCAAATTTCCTTTCTTTCTTCAACAACCATGTAAGCGGCCTTGTTACACTGCAGAATCCTTTAATGAAGTGACAATAGTATTTTGCCATACCAAGAAAACTCCTAACTTGAGGCACTGATGTGGGTGGCTTCCAATTAAGCACATCTTTAACTTTTTCAGGGTCAACTATGACACCTTTTAGGTCATAATGTGGGTAGCGTCTAAGTCAAGTTAAGGACCGATCTGTTAGCTACTTTTATGAAGTCATATCGTAGTACCACAAGTTTGGTATCGGATAGATCTGGCTAAGTAATCTGTGAAGTTTCAACTTTGATTTTGCTATAGGCTGAATGTGAGCGTGGCATAGGCTACGAGAAGTCTCACATGGCACAAGAGGGGCCCCAACTTGTGGATTCAAGTTGTGGTGAAACCTTAGTGGCGACGTAGCCAAGTTGGTAACGAAACATTGTAAATGTCTTATCATGAACTCTCAACTGCACACCTAATGTAGTGTGCTAATCATGTGGCAAAACAAGAGGATAAGTCTTGTGGGTAAAGTTGTACACCTCTGCAGAGTAACAAATTATTCTGGATAGCCATGTCCACGGTTATGGACATGCTGAGTATGGTTTTTCATAGATTATACTTTGGTTTTATGGTTTTTCATAGATTAGACCTTGGTTTTACAAAATCTGGTTTATGGAAAAATGTGAAATCTTTTGGAAAGATGGTCCAGGTGGAATTCCTATGGTTAGGTTTGTGTTAGGTTGTTGCCTACACTAACGATACTATTTCTATTAAAACATTGTTTCTATATACTGTATAAAGTTCCCCTTTTGGTACTTACTTTACGGTATTTACTTTAATATTGCTTTTCGCATAAATAACCATGTTATGCCTTCCTTTGACAATATCTATGCATGTATCATATCTATTAACTCTCCTGGTGTAACTCAAATTTGTTGCTAGAGGACGACTTCATCGGCTACGATGAGAGATGCGATGAGTAGGCCATGTCTTACAGTCATTTGCATGTGGGCAGGCGGGATGGGCTGCTACTTTATCTATCTTCCGCTGATTTACCTTTATGTTTGGCTTTGAGCCATGTTATTGTAAACTTGGCCATAAAGCCCGTACTCTTTATCTTATAATAAAGTTGATCGTTATGCATGATATGTATCCATGTTAACCCAGTGCACACTAGTTTTTCTTGGACTAGTGCAATTTACACAGAGGATGTTGCAATTTTCCTATTAACTCCTCACAAAAACCACCTTCATTACTAATGAATGAATTATTGAACAACATCTACAAAATTTTGAGATAGGAAGAGGTCAGCAAAAGCTTTGACAACTCGGAATTTTGAGATAGGAAGAGGTCAGCAAAAGATTTGACAACTCGGATAAAGGCAAGAATGAGATGCTAAGAGGAAAGAAAAAGAAGCAGAGAAGCTTAATATTTTATAAATTTTAGTTTTCATAAATATATAGGTCCTTAAGGCTTTTCTTTTCTAACTAGAGCTTCGTCCTATAATCGATATGGCTCAGATGCCATCTCCGTCGAGGCCCGAATATGTAAATTCGAACTCTCTGTGCATTCTGCACTAGTCTAAGATCACGCTAGCTCACACGGTAAAAACATAGATGAAACATTCACTATAATCACGATTAACTATGAAAGAAACAAATATTATTAATTATTAGAGTAGCGACCTTATGGCCAAGCATACAAATAATAGCTTCAAACATCTACAAAAAAACACTAGCAGCAGAAAATAAAGATAAATATAGTAGCCATTCGATATGCCCACAGGCAATCGACTTGAAAGCAAAGTCCTAATGTGTGAAGTCATCGAAGAATTCTTCCTCAAGTATCTTTGTTTGATGTGATTCTTCCTCAACAACTGAGCAACAAAGGATATAGCTGTGAGTACATAGAGTACTCAGCAACTCATTTGAAACAAGATGCAATATGTAATTATGCAAAGCTTATCAAATGATCGCTGAGTGGTTGTTTTGCAAAAAGCAATACTTAAAGGTAAATACAATAAATAGATTGAAAGTGCACTTTGAAAATGATTAACAAGTAAATAAGTCAAAGAAATTGAATAAACCATCAGTGAACTAGCCACTCACCTCCTAACCAAACCCAAAGTTTTATGAAATTCTATTCCTCGTGTGAAATTACCAAGTATTGTCCATAACCGGAGACACGACTACTTAAATAGTTTTTACACTTTATAGATGTTGCATAATTTTATCCACAAGAGATAATCAACTTATTATGTTGGCCAATACACACTTCCTTGGGCATATGACTAACTGATTATCACAAAGCCTTTACAATGCTTAATCTCATCCCAATTTCGTCTGCTAAAATTTCACTGTCGAGTAGGCTGACCACCTAGTCGAAAAGTCCTTTCTTGTGCCGTGTGAAAGGTTACCCAAAAATGAACTAACCACCTACATTCATCGCAATGGCGAAACCAAAGTTGAAACATCATAAATTAATTAGCCAGGTACATCCCATATTAGATATGTTGTTGCACGATAATACTCAGATCAATAGCGCATAAAGTTAAATCCTTAATTATTATCTAGGCGAGGCATCCTCATCCCAATGTGCTAACAACATCCCCTTTACTTCATAATCACTCATCCAAGCGAAAACCATTTTGTTTAACCAAGGCCAATAACACTACCAACATTATGGTATACAAATTTTATAAATGTGGCTAACCACCACGATTCAATATCTCATTAAGTCAAAATTAATTAATTGATCAATGTGACGATGAGCCCAACGTATAAATAAGCACGGCTAAGCATACTGATGCGGATACGCACAAGCTTAGCACTTTTCTGTCCAATACATTATTTTACTGGAAAGAAGTATTGAGGCGCATTAAATATTATCAGGTGAATTTGTTTCTTAAGGAGTTTCTTTTAATTGATGATGAACTTAGAATACTACCTCATGCTATTGTTTTATGTATTCTTAGGTATGATTCATGTGAAGACTTGGGAGAGCAAAAGGGAGGAGCACAATGACTTAAACTACAAGTTTTGGATAAGATTTTTAAGCCAAATTCGGACCTCCCACGTGCTCAATCCAATTCAAACTCGGATTCAACTCAGAATTCAATTCGGATTCAGTTCGGGACAGCCTGACAGGCAGTTACTAAAAAGGTCATAACTTTCACAAACGGGGTCCGATTCAGGTGTTCTTATACTCGTTGGAAAGATAATTTTAAGGGATACGCAATGGATCCAGCCTCACCTTCAAATTCATCACGGATAAAAAGTTATGACTGAAATATTGTGATGGCTTAATTTTAGGTTTTTCCTTTTGTGTGAGTTTGTTTCCAAATACATGTAGGGATGAGTTGGAGTTGGTTTATGACCTCTTGTCCAACCATGAGGTGGACAGGGAACTATATATTGAGGGTTAGACCCCAATTGTAAGGGGAACACGTTTGAGAATAATGAATCTACTAAAGTTGTTCGAGTTTAGCATTGTTACCGAAGTTCCATAGGGAATTAGGAGTGAATTTCTTCAATCAAGATCGTTTAGCCTTTCCGTTGGGAATTGGGTGCACGATAGATCTTCGCTTGGTGGTCGGCGAAATCAACACGAGTGTGTTTTGGCGGATTAAAGAGTGTTTGTCCCTTGCATTGGCATTGAAGGATCATTACGATTCATCAAGACTCCTGTGAGTATCCATCCTACGTCGAGAAGATCGGGCGACCCCCTATCACATACTAGATGTACAAACTATGTGGATACTAATATTACATCATTAGATAATTAACCATCCTTTGGTGACAATGGGATTATGGCATTCAAATTATCAAAGGAGGGATTTAATCAAAATTGATAGATAAATATCAAGTACAAGGGTTTATAATAAATAGCAATGCATAATAATTTTTAAAACAAAACAATAATAATTAGATTTGAAACAATAGGTTCAACATGACCAAAGGTCATGACTTGGCTTGGCTTTGCTCAGTTACCACTTCTTGATCTTCAGTTCCTGCTTCTGTTGCTTCGAACATATTATCTAACAAGAGAGAAAGCGAGCGAAACACACAAATAAACTCAAAAGGAAATCTAAATAAAATTGAAAAACAACAAAACTAGAACCAAAAGATAGAGCTCAATTTTAGATGAATTTACGAAGAAGAATCAGGTCAATCGGAGTTTGTATGAAGGAGAACGGACTCTCAGAAGATTTGCCGAGAAAATATATTCCTGGAAATTGAGAGAGAAAGGATAATATTCTTTGGAATATTCTATTCAGAATTATTTTAATAATAGGCTAGAGGCTGACAGGTGGGTCCTACGAATTTTGGATTCTGTAGAATAACAATAATTCTGGAAAAAAGGTATTTGGCTGATAAGTGGGCCCTGGTCTATGGACCAAATCTGTGGACATATCTAGTTTGGTCCACGGTGACCTGGGTCTATGGAATAATGTTATGACCGGTGGGTCCACACGTCAGTGTCTTAGTCCACGATAGATTGAGTCCACCGAACCAGTATTGAGATTTTGGCTTATGTGGCGTGTGACGTGGTAGACACGGGGATGACACATGGGCAAAATGGTGACATGGCGCTTGTGTGGCTGACACGTGGTTGTTGACATAGTAATGCATTGCGATGAGGTGAGCCGGTAGCTGGGGCTGGCGTGGCACACATGTGGCAGACATGTAGCATTGAGCGCTGATGTGGCAGGCCACGCTAAAAGTTTGGCGTGGACGGATCTATGGCCGAGAGCTTTCATCTCTGTTGACAGTGAATGGTAGTGAGCGGCGGGTCAACGAGGACGAAAAAAGCTTCACCGTGGCATAGCGATGCTATCCAATGGCTTGGATTGGGCAGAGAGGTGGGCGCGGTGGTCAGCAGTGAGTAGGGTGGTGGAGCTAGCACGACCGGCAACGAACTTGGCGAGGCAAGGCTCAACGAATGTCAGCGGGGTGTGCAACACGATCCTAGAAGGATTTGTGGGGCCGTTGAGCATGGCACGGAACCCTAGGGTCAATGAAGGCGACCGACAGAGAGGATCGGGTCTACGGCAGTCCTCGAGGATCAATGAGGTGGCAAGCTATGGACAATGATGAGGTAGAGTTGCCAGCGTGCTTGGCATCGGTTGAAATGCAAAGGACCCGGCAGAATTCCTCGCCAAAGTTGATAAAGGCGGCGGCGCTACTATGTTCGAGTTAGAGATGACACAAGGAAGAAGACCGGGTTAAAGATGACGCACAAAATGCTGATAGGTGGGGCTCGCATGACGGTGAAAGAGAAAGTTGAGGTGTGAGCGGGTGACGCTTGGCGATGGACTGAACGGGCGGCTGACAGATAGGCCCGATTCAGTAGTAAGAGAAAGGGAGGAAGAGACAAGGTAGGTTGAGCTGAAAGGGGAAAGAAGATGGGCCGTGGAGAGAGAAGATACGACCCATAAGAATTTTTGGGATTTCTAGGGAATTTCTGAATTTTAGAAATTGGGATAATTCAAATTGAGCTCAAAGAAATAGCAAATAAACTCCAAAAAACTAAGAAAATACAGAAAAAATCCTTGCAACACAAGGAACCCAAATAAAACTAGTTTTAAGTTCATTAAGTTTATTTTATTCATATTAAATCTTTTTAATTTCTAAAATTCAAATTAAGCTTTAATTAATTCAAGAAAAGTCAAAATGGTTGTCTTTATTTTAAAAACTTTAATAAGCAGCAAAATCCAGGGTGTTATAGAAGCCTACTACGGTGAGCTCTTATTAGTATTGGGATTGGGAATAGTAGTGGTGTTTATAGTCAGGTTTTATGGTTTAGCAATAGATGGGTTTTAGAGTTTTGCCAAACCAGAGAACAAATGTATTACTGCAGTACCGCGTCGGTACTATTTGTGCACATTATAGTGCCCACTGTATTGTTCACGAGCCTGCTGTTGTGCCTCTCCGGGATCATAGACCATAACAAATGAGATGAACATGCACAAGCACATGGTCTATGATCCCAGCGAGACACGATAGCAGGCGCATGAACAATACAGTTGGTGTTGTAGCAGTGCTATTTGCTTAGGGATAGAACCTTATGCGTACCTTTGTATTTGGAATAGTTAGATGCATATCTTCATATTAGGAATAGTTAGATATATGTCTTCATATTAAGAATAGTTAAATGCATATCTTCATATTTAGATAGTATGGATATGATCTTATCTTTAGTTGATTGGTTATATTAGATCATATTAGTTTCCATATTGTTATGGGCTAACATCATCTATATAAAGAGAGAAGCCGCATAATTCATAATTAAACAATTAACAATCAACCAAGTATCTAGTCTCCCCCTTCTTGTAAACTCAAGTCTTAGCCTCTCTACTTCGTCAGGGAAGAGTCCTGCCGGTGGCTAGATGAGGGCTTTGTTGTTCTCAATCTATGCTCAATCATCAACGAATGCTAATCCATTGATGTATATTTTTATTTTGATTAGGAAATTTTCTGTAGAGAATTATCAAATTTAAGATGATGTATCCACAAAGTAGAATGATGCCTAAGTATTTTTCCTACCCATTGCTACCTACCTCTATGTTTTTGCATTTCAGAATTAGCTAGCTATTTTTCCTGCACCATGACGCTGTTTTTTCCTTGCCCATCATCGCCACACTGCCTACGCTGCATCAAATGAGCATCTCAAAAGGACAAAAGTCGTTAGACATGCACACTGATAAACAATTAGAACACAAAATATTGTTGGTCCTCACGTTCTACATTACGAAATGACTAATTTTAGCTTAGCTAATCTGGAATATGAAAAGTGAAAGGACAAAAGTCGTTGGACATGTACACTGATAAACAATTAGAAGCAAGGAGCTTCGGAAGAGGGCAACGCATCAACGACCACCTCCGTCCACCTTGAACCCTAACTGCGACTTGGCTCTCATGGGTCTCAACCCTCACGGCCATTGACCTGTGCAAGCCCCACCAGGCATGTCACGGTAGCGAGGAGGACGAGGAAGCGACGCCTACGGGCGGCGTTGATGGCCACGACAACGATAGGAAGCGCTGAGGAAGGGATGGAGACAACGCCGAGTAAGTGATAGGAGGATAGGAGCAGGAGGCCTCCTCTTCCTCTCTACTCATCGTCGCCTCATCCCCATCATGGACCTTCCATAGCCTCCGCTTCCAGGCCACACTTCTATCAGAGTCGCTGCCCACCACCGTAGCCATCTATGCCTTCTCCCTCCTGTCCTTCCTGCTCCTCAACTGCCCTGCCCTCGTCAACACCGCCACTGACATTGCCGTCTCTTACCCTTCCGTCCTCGCCGTCGTCCGCTCCCTCGTCGACGGCCTCTGGTCCTCCCTCGGCCTCCGCCCTAGGGAAGCTAGCAACACCCAGGTCCACGTGGATCTAGAGCGTTGCCGCAAGAGTCACACTGGCCCTAACCCTAGAGGCAACATCCTCCATATGCTACCGTAGGAGGATCTGTAGTAGCAGGGTAGGGAGGACGACAGCGCAGCGAGGTCACCACCGGTAGAGGGGGCAAGGGGGAGGCGAAGGCGGAGGAGGGGTGCGGAGCTGCACTAGTGTCAAGGTAGGGAGGACGACAGCGCAACAAGGTCACCGCCGATAGAGGGGGCAAGGGGGAGGCGGAGGAGGGGTGCGGAGCTACGCTAGCGTCAAATAAAAGAGAGGGAGGAGGGAGAGCTTGCCCGGGGAAAGCTATGCCGGCGCTAAAGAAGAGAGGGAGGGGAGAGAGAGCGGTAGGGGAGAGGAGGGAGGCTATACCGTAGCATTCCGTAGCTGCTCCCTTTCTCGAAGGGCTTGATTGATATTTTGTCTAGATGAAAAACGACCAGATCTAACGTCTATTGCACTTTGGGAGTAAGAATAGACGGACGGAAATAAGCCGATGACGTGGCCACGCCCGTTTGGGCCGAAGCCCAGCAGGTTTCATACAGAGGTACCCTCCAGATCCACAGGAATCAGCCACGCAGGTTACAACAGATACCAGCGGTGGTCACTCAAAAAACAGAGAGCAGTGTCATCGCAAGCAACGCAGTTGTAAGAACAAAATACAAAAAGAAAAGCAGCTTGACCTCACAGGTCTTGAGTGGTAGCATTTCCTGCTCCCCAACAGCATGTGCTTGTGGAGCCCCAAACCCCACAGAAACAGCAGCTTATTCATTCAATGGCACACTGGATAAATTAGCCTGTTGGATGTGTCCTGTGCCAGATCAAACATTTGCTTCGTTCCAAATCAACACACAAACAAACAATAACTTCACAAGTCGGGTGAGGAACAATAACTTCCAAAAGGAGAAAAAGGTGAAAAAGGAAAGGACTAAAAAAAAGGAAAAAGGGGCAAAAATACAAGCCGGAGGATACTTCCTAAAATGCCGCATCCATGCTTCTATTGTCAATATACTAGCAAATACCAGCTTCTGCCCACCTTTTGGCCACAGAGAAACTGAGGACTCCTCGCTCTCTTGCTCGGTGTTGTTGTATGATGACTGCTAATTAAATACTTAAGCATTCTTCTGTAATTAGAGGCTCTCCCCATTTGGGCTCTCTTCAGCTACACATTGAAAAGTATGTAGGTGATTCATAAGAATTAGTGCGTCCAAGTGAATTACAGGAACAGAAGAAACATAACAAAAAGACAAAGGTATACCATACATGACATCAGAAACGACAATGAAGCTCAAACGTGATACACTACAGCTAATAAAGCGTCACAACATATGCAAGGCATGAATAATGAGAATGGAATGGAGGCTGGAACTAGTACTTCAATTACTTCCAACCAAATTACCAACCTTTAAAGTAATATTAATGGGCTAAAAATAACACAATTTTATTTTTACTGAGATTAGTTCCACGGATTCACAATGAAAAGCTTCAGTAAGTCAAAGGTAACTAGGGAGCAAATTCAACAGAGGAAGCAATTGGAGAAAAGAGGCAGTAAACCTATAATTTTGTCAACAAAAAGTCAATTTCAGACTTTATTAACAATTTGATAAGTTTTATATATCTTTTTTTAGATCACTGGTTCTGTATGCTCTAGAGCATGCAATGTACCACCTTATATAACATGACGATAAACTACTGCCTCCGGTCACAACTAAGTGATGCTTTTGGACATTGATACGGCCTCCATAACTTTGACCACCAATTTCTATTGTAACGTTCTTCATAAAGTCTAATAAATTATAATATTATGAAAATATTTTTCGAGACAAATATATTCATATCATTTTCTTGAGTCTGATCTAGATATCCATAAAGATATTGTATGTCATAGTTAAAATAGTTTGACTGCACGCATTTTAAACGACACTTATTTTTGACTAGAGGGAATATTGAGTGGCTCTGATAGCAAGTTGTTATGGCCTTGCTTTCATAGGGGTAAACACCACCGAGAAGATAGCCGAGTGGTGTCGGCGTAGAGAGAGAGGAAGAGACTATAGATGAGAATAACTTTGTTATTTATTTGCTTGATTCTAAATAGCGCAACTCCTCGCTTTATATAGATGAGGTTAGCCTCTAACAATATGAAAACTAATTTGATAAAGTAAGTATTAAATAATAAAGATAACTTAACAAACTAAACAAATACTAAGAGATAACTTAACAAACTACGTAAATCCTAATTGATTGCTGCTGATAGCCTTCCTTGCGTACAGCCCTCCTAATGGACCATGTCTATCCATGGGCAGTGCTCATGACATTTTACCCCTCCTAAACGAGCAGCTTGTCCTTGAGCTGCATGGTGGCGGCCATGGCTGCAACCCGAGGTGTCCCCATGTCGACGAGAGGCCGTGTAGCTGGAGGAACGACACATGGAGAAGGATCAACAAAGCGCTTATGGACTGCAGTGACGACAACAACTCTCCATGATGGCTTGATGTCGCATGAGTTGTCGCCGGCATGGGCAACTCACATGGGGTAGCAAGGACACCCTTTGTAACATGGAGCACAACAGTGGTGGGAGAGGCATGACGATGTCGCTAACCTTTGCATGGCACCTGTCACAATCCACACCAACGAAGGCATGGTGTTGGTCTGCGACGACGAGAAGATCACGAAACCACGGTGATCTTCTTCGGCGAAGGCATCAATGGCGCTGCCAAGGGCAATGCTATTGGGAGAGCAACCATCACCAGTGGCAGCAGAAAAGTAAGTAGCATCGGCGGTGGAGCCGATGGTGTTAGCACCGTGGCTAGCGCCAACGGCACCACCTATTCCAGAGGTGGCGGTGGCGTTGACAGTGCAACTTGGCGCTGCTTTTTCTTTGCCATGAGTTCTTCCTTGACCTCCATTGCGAGTCTCATGTAGCCTTGGATTCCTGAGCGGAGCTCGGCGAAGAGGCCCCTCATGGCCTTGAGTTCTTCGGCATCGAAAGCCATGGTGAGTGGCTCTGATACCAAGTTGTTATGGCCTTGTTTTCATGGGGGTAAACACCGAGAGGATAGCCGGACGACGTTGACGTAGAGGGAGAGAAAGAGACTATAGATGAGAATGACTTTGTTATTTCTTTGCTTGGTTCTGAATAGCACAGCTCCTCTTTTTAGATAGATGAGATTAGCCTCTAACAATATGGAAACTAATTTGATAAGGTAAGTATTAAGTGATAGAGATAACTTAACAAACTAAGCAAATGCTAAGATAACTTAACAAACTATGCAAATCCTAATTGATTGCTGCTGGTAGCTTTCCTTGCGTGCAGCCCCTTAATGGACCATGGCTATCCATGGGCAGTGTCCATGACAGTGGACAAATTGGGAAAGAGTGAGACACAAAGCACGATTACTTACAAGACATTTGCTTTACCCCCTTGCCAATACAAGAGATCCCTAAATTTTCTATCATTTCAAAATTCACATCAGTGATATTTTTGTTTGATGCAGGTATTTTAAAAAGCTTTTACAGTTCACATTATGTTAATTTAATTTAGTGAAGGACCAAGAATGCCACATGCATAACTCCAATTTCTGAAGCTTCACAATAGACACGCTTTTACTTATTATTTTTGGGTTTTGATAAACATCACCCGGATGTTTTCTTCCAAACAATCATCCAAATTTCTCACCTTTGGATGTGCGCGAAGATTCGTGCACCGCCACCTTCTTCTCCGACGACTCCTTCCTTCTCTCCGGTGACCCATTCATTCTCCTCGCCAGCGACCGCTTCTTTCTCCTTTACGGCAACCCGAGGGGAGAATCCCAACCCCCCCTCCGCACCTAGGGTTCACCGTTTCCCCCGGGCATGGAGGCCAAAGGGATGATGGCCCGACGGTAGGCGGTGGTGGGGGCAACAGGTGCGGTAGGAGGGTGGTGGGCGGTGTCGGAGGGCGGCGGCGACGAAAGGCACTTGCTATTAGGTTGGGCAAGGCGGCACTGGGGAAGGGGTAGGGGTGGCGCGAGGCAAGGGTGCCGCCGGCCGTGGGTGGTGGAGGGCGTGGGGTGGTGGGGAGGCATGCGGGCTGCTCCCAAGAAGAGGAGGTGGCGCGGCGACGAGAGAGAGGCGCGAACAGCCTTGGGTGGGAGGCAGAGGGGTTAGGATAGGGGTTAGTGTTAGGGGTTATATAGTAAGAGGGGAATGATGAGAGCCCTTGGATCTTAATTTAAGGGTCATAAATTTATATGATTGATTGAAATAAAACATTCAGATGATTACTAGACACATCCATTTTTTTTGTGTGAAGCTAAAGATTGACACTACAACACCACCATTTCTCTGATGACAACCAAGGCAATGAAAATTCTTGACTGCCCTGTACTTGTTTTGTTTTTATTTTAATTTTGTTACTTTCCTCTTCCTTTCCGCTAATCTCCATCCCTCCCTCCCTCAATGCACTTCTCTATCTGCATTCTCAATGTTTCTACCATCTTAAGGCACATACCAGATATTCATCCTTACTCACTTACAGTCTCTCTAGATACAAGTGCTGCTTATCTGCTACAACAGATGTACCCTGTCCGACGATGAGCACTATAGCCTGATCCTCATGGACTGGCCATGTGACCACCCACCTCCAACAATCACAGGGCATTGGCACCACACACCAGAATATAACAGGACAATCTTCCCAAGAAAGCATTTACAATTGCAAAATGTGAACAATTAAAAACACATGCCAGATTAAAACAAGGTAACCTTCCCCTATAAACACTCGCATTTGAAAAAATGTGAACGATTAAAAAGATAGTTAAAATTGTTGGCTTAACAAGCAAAGTTCCTTCTAACTTTGATATTCACTTAATTAATTGAAAAAGACAACAAATTAGAAGCATCATCAAAAAGAGAGATGTAGGAAAGATCAATCTTCACCTCAATGCAGCAGATGGACTAGCTGGTCCATCCTCTGGAGAGTAAGCTTTTGAGTCGATTGCCAGATATCCTCTGCAAAGCCTTCTTTGCACCAGGCACCTCATTATCAGCCAGCTTCTGTAGATGCTGGCAAGAACCAGCATCTGCAAGCCGGCGTCGTGTCCTATTCCCACCACCCATGGCAAGTGCTAGAAATATTGAGATCGGACACTTTTTGTCAATCTCCTCGTTTCGGGGATCAAGCATTTGCACTAGCCTTGTCACACACTTCTCATCCCTGACCAATTCCTTCCTATTGGACTTTAAGGTCATCAACGCAAGCAGTGCACGGCCAGCTGACTCCTGTACCGTTGCAGGCTTAGCCACCTCCATCATCTTAACCAGCGTCCCAATGCATGGTGCCATGCACCGCTTGGTGTCATCGCTCACGCAAGGTGCAAGGTCAACAACCATATCTGCAGTCATCTGCTGCAACAGGATGCTACCACCACGGCACATGAGGTCTGTAAGTTGTGCAAAGAACAGTGGCGATGAGCAGAGTGTTCTGGAGGCAGCAGGGACAACTGCGAGTGCGTGGATAGCACGTAGGACAGAATCCTGGAGATCCAGATCAGAGGCGATGTGCAGGGCCTGCAATAACGGCGGCAATGCACCTGCTTGGACAATCTGGTGTTGCGTCTCATGGTCACCCAGGGATGCCAGCGACCAGAGGCAGATGGCAGCACTCTTCTGCGTGTCAGTAGTGCCGCTAGCGAGCAGATCAACCAGAACTGGCAACCCACCCTCCTCCACCAGTGCTGAGCGCACATCGTCGATCGAAGCCACATTCTTGAGCGCGGCTGCAGCGAGCGCCTGCACAGCCTGGGACCCGGAGCCAGGACGGCACGCATTAATCAAGATGGGCACCCCTCCATATGCCGACACAGCCCACGCGCTGCCGGCGTCGGAAGTGATGGCCTCAATGGCCGCCACGGCGCGCTCCTGCGTGGCCGGCGCCGAGCCGGAGTCGAGCACGCGCAGCAGTGGGCCAAGGCCCCCCTCGTCGAACACCGCCTTCCGGGATGCGGCACAGGCGGTGGCGAGGTGGGCCACGGCCGCTGCCGCACGCTCCCGCAGAGCCGAATGGGACGATGCGTCGAGCATGCGGAGAAGCGCAGCGACATCCCCGTCGCTGGCAACGATTTCAGCGGCCTCGGCGGCGGGGTCGTTACCCAGCAACTCCAGCAGCAAGGTGAGCGCCTTGAGTTTGAGGTCGAGCCCCCCGATCTGGAGCCGCGCAAAGGCGTCCCGGATGAACAGAGACTTGTCCGCGCGGGACGCCGCGGCGGCTGGCACCTTCAGCACAATGGCGTTGGGGGAGGAAGCCGACGGATCGACGGAGAGGAGCCCCGAGCGGAGGAGCAGCGAGAGGTCGTGGAGGAGTAGCGAGAGCGAGGAGGCCGCGATGTCGAGGTCGCTCTGGAGGCGGAGGCGCCCGCCAGGGAGGGCGGGGTCCTGGCAGCGCGCGGAGAGCGCGTGGAGGGAGCGGAGCGCCGGGAGGAGCGAGGCCACCAGGTCGGCGAAGAGCGGGTGGGCGGCGGCGGAGGCGGGCGCGGCGGCGAGAGAGGACTGGAGCGCGAGCAGCGTGCCGTGGAGCGCGCGCCACCGGGAGTGGAGCACCTTGACGGAGGACGCCGCCAAGAGGAGCAGCGGAAGCAGAGCGTGCAGGATCTGGCCGAGAGTGTCTGCGGCAGCCGCCGGCGGCGGCGAGAGTGGCGGCGTCATGGGCGGCGACGGGTGGATGAGGAGGGGAAAGCGAGGGAAAGAGCGGCGGCAGCAGCACGTCACATGGAGTGGAGTGGGGAATGGACGGACACGATTTGCTTCTGCGGGAAGGAAAGCTGTAAAGCGGGGTTGGAGGTGGCAGTCGTGGTTGGGTGCACGCAAGGGTAATGTTTTTGTTACACTGACAGTACGGGACCACGTGTTCTGGGTAGGGGCGTCAGTGTGATGGGAGAGCGCTTGGCGAGTATGTTAAAGTGTTGGGCGGGCAGAGCTCGCTCGGTGGGGTCGCGGGAAACTACTAGCTTTTGTTAGGCTTGCAGGCGGGGTCCATTTTCCTGGGGTAAAGTTGTCAGTGAGAGGAACGAGAGGTGGCGTGCGTTTGTTTGGCAAGGGGTGCAGCTGTCTGAGTGGTGGGACCGAACTGCCTCGGGCTCCAGGCGGGCAGGGGGGCTTTTTCAGCGGACTATGGCAGGAACTTTGACTGCCGCAGTAACACTTAGGACCGGTTATCAGGTTTAACGAATTGAGCTTCTTTTATAATTGACATAGTTCCACATAACATTATTTTATTTATCGTTTAGGTGTTTATCTTATTAACATTTTTGTCTAAACTGGACTCATTCTAACTTTGAACCCATTAACTATTGTAATCGAAGTAATTTTGATTCGAACCTTAACGAGCTTTTTTTATACCCTAATAACAGTGGTGAAAACACTAGACATTGCACGTCATTTATTATTCCCCTCCCACCCATCCAATCAACCAAACGTCCCTAATCCTAGCTCCCACTTCCCATTCCCACTTGTCCTGCACCCTTGACTCCCTCCTGCCTCCTCCCTCGACGGCAATGCATGTGTGGACCTTACAAAGCCACAACTGTCTTCCCTTCGCCAGCCATCTTGACATCTCCCAAATATGCACCAACGCCTCCCATTCATGCTTCCTCCTCCCAGATCCAACCTCAATAGTGGGTAGTCAGCTCATGTCGCAAACTCATGGTACACAAATGCACTGATGCGGCCCCAAATACCATTGTCACCTTGGTTGGAACGCTTGCATTGCAATATGAAAACACTTTTGTCAATTGGTGATGTTTTGTGTGAGTGTGATGTCTCTTCGCCACAGCACAGGCTGCGCGTGAGAGCCTAGTTCACACCAAATCAGGAGAATGAAATAAGAATAGCGGGAGAGAGGAAGAACAAGAAAGATGAATTAGAGTTCATTTTTTCCATGCCTTCTCTGTCTCCATACAACCCCTAGGCCTTTAACCCCCTTACAATTCCCTGACAAGCGGACCCCACACCAGGACTACCACTCACACCAACACGCATAACATCTCCCTATTAATTTGGCACCTTTTCAGTCTCCCGCTTTTTGCTCCCCTGATTCTCACATCCTAAAGCTTCCTTCTCAATGCATGAAACTTCCTTCTCTATTGCAATACCCCCATCTGCAAATCTTGCTTGTCCCCAATAGCCGCATTTGGAAACTTCTTCTTGGGCACATTCAATCATCCCATGCCACAGATTTTGCTAAAATATCTGTTCACTTCACCAAGCCTTGAGGAAGTACTGAATTTCCCTTCTTGACAAGCCGGCGATCCAAAATTTTCTCTGGGTGTACTGAAGAAGCATCCAACTCACCATCTTGGGCAGCTCATGGAACACTGGAGTATAGTCTAGGTTAAAAGGCTTTAACTGAGACACATGAAAAACTGAGTGAATCTTACTTTTCCGTGGAATATCCAAATGGTAAACAACCAGTCCAATGCATTCCAAAATCGTGAATGGTTCATAAAACTTAAACGCCAACTTGGGATACGACCGATTCACCATTGAGGTTTGAGCATACAGTTGCAGCTTTAGCAATACCTGTTTCCCAACCTAGAACTATTAGTCTTGGCGCCCTTTGTCGGCCTGTAGTTTCATGCGGGTCTGCTCTACTGCCAAATGATATTTAATCAACTTCATGTGAGCTGCTCGTTCCTCCAACATCTCACTCACCTTAGAGTTTTTAGTGTTCTGCAAATCTGGCACAACCCAATAATTTGGTTCACATCCATACAAAACCTTGAAAGGAGAGCATCCCATGAGGAGTAAACATTTGTATTGTACCAAAACTTAACCAAAGATAACCACACCTTCCATTTAACCGGTGAAGCATGAACAACACACCTCAAATACATCTCCAAGCAATGATTTACCTGTTCACTTTGCCCATCGATTTGGGGATGGTAAGTGGTTCTATACATCAACTTTGTGTCCATGGCTTTGAACAATTCTTGCTAAAAGCTACTTGTAAAGACTTTATCCTGGTTAGACACTATGGTGCGAGGGACCCCATGAAGCTTGACAATATGTTCCAAGAACAATTTGGCTACCTTCTGAGCTGTGAAAGGGTGTCGTAGTGCCACAAAATGGGCATACTTTGAGAACTGATCCACAATCATCGTGATCACATTGTCATTTTCAGAGTTTAGAAGCCCTTCTATGAAATCCATGGTGAGGTCCTACATGCACCTTTTGGGATAGGAAGCGATTGCAGTAGCCCCGCTGGATAAGACCCTTCTTCCTTAGCATGTTGGCAGATACCACATTTCTACACAAAGCCTTCCACGTCCTGCTTCATCCCCTCCCAGCAAAACAACTTCTTAAGGCATTGATAAGTGGCATGAATGCCGTAATGACTGCCAATAGGACCGGAACAAAACACGTCAATCAGTTTGGTCTCCAGTGCCGAATTCCCTCCAATCCAGCGTCAATTAGTCATTGATGTAATTCATACCCATTATCATCAAGGCTATGCACTGCAAATTAGGCTAGCTTTTTCTAGGCCTCATCATCAGCAGCATAAGAATTCAACACCTCCTGAAGCCAAGTGGGGCAAACCTCCGATAACGCTTGTAAAGCCATCAAGTGGCTAATTCTAGACAAAGCGTCAGCTGCCAAGTTTTCCTTCCCTTTGTTATAGACAATGCAAATTTGCAATCCCATTAACCTTGTCATGGCCTTCCTTTGCATCTCTGATTGCAATTTTTGTTCATCCAAATAGCTCAAGCTCCGATGATTTGTATTAATGATTGTAGGACCGAAATGGCGACAGAGGGGGGTGAATGTCGTTCTCTTTAAAATCGCCCCCGAGAATTCGTACACTGATTTTTCAAAAAGATGCAGAATGAGGCAACTCATAGAAAATTAATTCTGCTGAAAACTGGAACGCATGCGATACTAAAAAATTCAGCATAAATCAGAGAGTAATCAAGAAAATTTCAATGAAGATAATGCTATTTGATCGCATGCAAAAGGTCAAAGAACGAAAAAAGAATAAAAAGAAAATGACCGAAGGCTTATAGGGCCAATACTTGCTTCACGAGATGGAGTTCGCCAAAAGAAAATGAATGCGTAAATACACGCCAAAGCCATACATCCGAGTCTCGCAAAGAAAATCGAAAATAGAGACAAGATACCAACTGTCTTTGCCGAAACATGTATTCTCAAGAAAATTTGTTGATGTCGGAAAAGTTGCTCTTGTCAAGACAATAATTTGGAGAAGAACCGGTGCGATACAAGATCAAAGGCGAAAACACAAGGTCGAACTCAAGAGTTTGAGACTCAAATCTTTAAACTTGAATCTTTTGATCGCAAAGATAAATCAACTTCTCGTCAAGAGCCCTTGTATCAAGATATTTTCACAAAGATATTCAAAGACACATGGATCCTCCGCTTTCCGTGCAAGAAAGAAACTTGGAACTACGATCTAGACAAACGCTTGGTTTCAAGATTAAGAACATTCGCACCAAAAGACAAAGAGAAGATCATGAACAAGAGTAAACTCAAGTCGCAAGAAGAGCAAAGAAATAAGAACAAACTCCATACACTGAGTTCCCATACATGCTTGATACAAAAGAATTATACTACATGGTTCTTCTCAAGAACACATGCTCACATAGGGAAGAACCTCACACTCTCAATCCTCAAGAACACCAAGAGCCTCACATGCTTCTTGGGAGGAACACAACCCACACAAAGGGATGAATGAGCTCTCAAGTGTCCTAAGGGTATGCAGCCCTCATCTCTATTTATAGCCCTTGGCTAACGGGTCTCCAACCCGTTCGCCGGCTAAACCCGAACGGAGCCCGCTCCCACTTGTGCAGCCTCGTGAAATGACCATTTCGCCCCTCCTGCACCTTCCAGGAAGCTTCCGCGCTCCTTGTCGTCCAAGCCTCGCAACCACCTTGAGTCCACGTCGTCTTGACACATCCCGACCGCTCGACCTCGGCGCCACCGCACCTAGTCCGGTCCACCGTGTCTCGCCACGACTTAGCCTCGACGCCCCGCAACAACACGCATAAGAAACACATCAAATAGCACCGCCGACACATGTAAGCATAATAAAATCCAAACCCGTCGAATCATCAGAATATGCATCCTAATCCCATACGACCAAGTTTGACCAAGTCCGACCGAGCCCGTTACACCACGCAACGTCTTGGTCCGAACCAACCGACTCAAACTCGACTTTCCTAATTCGATGTCAATTACTCATCATACACACGGGATGACCACCACATGGTCTCTCAATCTCCCTTTGATGAGTATATTGACAAACCCAGAAAAAGCATGAAGTAGAGTTTGAAGAGTCCAACATGGTCCAAAGAAGAAGAATGAACCTAATGACCATGTCGACAGAAGGAGCAAAAGAAAGAACAAATTTTTCTCCAAGCTCCCAAAGTGGCTTTTTCTACCACTATTCTCCCCCTTTTGGCAATAAACGCATCATGAATGCAAGAAGGAGAATAAGTCATGAAAATGGATGAAATGACTGAAGTTTGATTATTCTAAGCAATTAGAGCCATGAGAATTATCCAAAATGACCATTAAGAATTACATCAAACCATAACTCAATAGAATGCTATCTAGATCATGACAGGGTATGTATAAGCTAGCTAGCACAAATAGATGACGAACTGAAGTGTAATGCATTTTGTGAGCATGTCAAGTCATCAATAAGCAAAGTCTAGCTAGAGATATTCAAGGATGATGCAGGCCATGTCAATAAAGCTAAGCGGAACCAAGAAGCTAATATTGAGTCCAAATAGAGTGCTATATGCTCAAGAGTGAAACATTGGTTCAAGTACTTGGTTCTTTTAGTAGCTTAAGAAAATTGAGCACAAATGACATATTTTCTTTTGAAACTTATGGTCGTTTCCAACCAATATTTTTATCATGTGCTAGATCTCAAGCCTTATGCGATCATACCAAGCGAGAGTTTAAGGAAATGATCTTGGTCATCCAAAACTCCCCCTGAGTTCATGCCTAGTGCAATGGCAAGCCGTCTCATGAGAAAGAATTGGTGAAATCAGTTTTTCGCACAAAGAGATCTTTGCTTTTAAACGATTGTACTAACTTATGCATCATCAAGAGACTAAAACAGCTCAATCTAAGGCTTAATAGAGATTCAACGCTCAACTCAGCCTATTTGACATGGCATGGATCATAAAAGGATAGCTCAAGAAAGACTAATCTCGAATGCTAACATGACAAGTTTTAGTTCAAATTGAGCAAGTTTAATTAACTTATCATGGCAAAAGCTAGTTTACATATATGAAGTCATGATAAATCTAGCAAATAAGCATAAATCATGGCAAGATGTAAAACATTTTAAGCATGTCATAACAGGATAATAATCAAGGCTCCATGTAGTTATATTACAATGCGAAAGACATGCATAAAATCCAGCCCCTCAACATAAATGCAACTTTTAGTTCAAGTTGAGTTAGGTCAACATTAAGATCTAGAAGTTTCCAAATGAACTCCCCCTGAACCAAAGCAATAAAAATGAGAAGTTGGCAATGAAAGATAAGCGGTGGTCCTTAAAGCATAGATAAGATGTAGAGGATACTAATGGCTCGGATCGACTCTTATCTACCCCATATGACTCGAATCGAACAAATTGTCGAGAAAAACACACACTAGAGAGCAAACACGTACCCTGTCTACCCGAGGGTGGCCCAACCCTCGCTAGAACCTACAAGAAGTGAGTGAGCTCAACCTAGTGAGATAAGAAACAACTATCCTGAAAGCACAAGTTAAGAGTAAGAAGTCTAAGCAACTCAGCAAGAGACACACTCTAACCTATGCTGGAAGGATTAAACCCAATGCACCCACAAATGCAAAGCAATAGTAAGGAGACGAAGCATAAATAATATGATAAAGCAAGAAAGCCCAAAGCTCCCCTCACAACAATCCATAAGGACAAACCACCCCAAGCTCTCCCAGAGTGAAAACCTCGTGCTATCCAAAGGCTTGGTGAAGATATCAGCCAACTGGTGTTCACTCTCCACAAACTGAAGCACGATGTCACCCTTCTCTATATGGTCTCGAAGAAAGTGATATCTGGTATCAATGTGCTTGGTCCGAGAGTGCTGCACTGGGTTCTTAGCAATGCTAATCGCAGACGTGTTATCGCAAAAGAGCGGAACACGGTCGATAGCTAACCCAAAGTCCCGCAAAGTCGAGACCATCCAAAGGACACAGCTACAAGAATCGGTCAGCAACAACATACTCGGCCTCTACGGTGGATCAGGCAACACCGGATTGCTTCCTCAAGACCAGAAACGAGAGAAGTGCCAATGAACCGACAGTGCGAAGTTCTCTTCCTATCTATCCTACGATCGGCAAAATCGCATCCGAATAGGCTCTAAGGGATAGACAGGAGGAGGAAGAGTACCAGATACCATAGTCAATGGTAGCTCGAAGGTACCGAATATCGTTTCACCGCTGGCGGTGAGATACGCGAGAGAAGCTCAAACCGAGCTCAAAGACACACGGAAAAGTGTATGTCCGGTCTCGAGGCGGTGAGGTACAAGAGAGCCAATCATACTCGAACTCCTTTTGATCAATCGGCTCGCCGCCTCATCTCGGGTCAAGTGCGGTTGTAGAAGCCATCGGAGTTGACACCGCTTTCCATCACTCTTGTCGAAACGCCTCGAAGATCACGGTGTACTTGCCTTGATGCAAGAAGGTACCTCCCGACCGCTTGATCCGGAAGCCAAGGAAGAAAGTCAACTCACCCATCATGCTCATCTCAAACTCGGTGCTCATGACATCCGAGAACTGTGAAACTAGAGCATGAGAAGAGCCGCCAAAGATAATGTCATCGACATAAATTTGGACGAGCAGAAGGTCATTGCCAAGTTGGCGAGTGAACAAGGTCTTATCAACTTTACCCATCTCGAAATCATGCATCAACAGATAGGACTTAAGCCTTTCATACCAAGCTCTAGGGGCCTGCTTAAGTCCACAGAGCGCTTTGGAAAGCTTGTAGACATGATTAGGGTATTTGGGGTTCTCGAAACCTGGAGGTTGTCTCACATAGACTTCTTCCTCAATAAAGCCATTGAGAAAGGCACTCTTGACATCCATCTGCTAGAGCTTGAAACCCTTAGAAGCTGCGAAGGCAAGCAGAATTCTAATGGCCACAAGTCTAGCTACAGGGGCAAAGGTCACCTCGAAATCTAGACCCTCAACCTGGGAGTACCCCTAAGCAACCAGTCTAGCCTTGTTTCGAATGACTACCCCATCCTCACTTTGCTTGTTTTTGAACACCCATTTGGTCCCAATGAAATTGTGACCTCGAGGGGGCTCAACAAGCGTCCAGACCTTGTTTCTCTCGAAGCTCTCTAATTCTTCATGAATGGCATTTATCCAAGACTCGTCGGAGAGAGCATGCCAAACATCCTTGGGCTCAAAAGAGGCAACAAAGGCAGAGTGGAGACAGAAGAGTGACATGCCAGACTTTGAGCGTGTGACTCGCTCAAAGAGATCTCCAATCACCTACTCAGAAGGATGAGCTTTCTGGATATATCTAGGAGGTCCAGGATGAGATTAAGAAGTGGCCTCTACCTCGTGAGCTGATGGGGTAGGAATAGAGCTACTAGCTCCAGAAGAAGCAGAAGGCAAAGGCTGATCGCCTTGAGGTGCGGTGGAATACGGCATCTCAAGGGGTGGATGAGGGACTGGATCGGGTAGACAACCCTCATCTCCATCATCCTCATCATCCACAAAGATGGTCTCGGATCGCTCAAGAACTCGAGATATCGGGCCTAGTCCCTGACCGCCTCATCGAAAGTCACCTCACGTGTTTCTACCATTTTACTAGACTCGCAGCCTGCACCCTATAAGCCCGCGAAGAAGTCGAGTAGCCTAGAAAGATCCCATCACAAGAACGTGATTCGAACTTATCTAGGTTTCTAGACTTCAGAATAAAGCACTTTTAACCAAACACACGAAAATGAGAAACACTGGGTTTACGCCCATATCTCAACTCATAAGAAGTGTGGTGCAAGTGTGCCATGAGAAAACTCGTTCAAACATGGCACGCGGTGGCTATAGCCTCACCCAAAACTTCCGCGGTGTAGAGTATTCATCGAGCATCGCCCCGCCATCTCGACCAAGGTACGGTTCTTCCTCTCCACGACGCCATTCTGCTGTGGGACGTGCGGAGAAGAGAACTGGTGCTCTACACCTGTCTCATCACAGAAACTCTCGAAGTAGGAATTCTTGAACTCCATGCCATTGTCACTGCGGATCGCTCGCAAATGTCCTCGAAAATGTGTAAACGTCTCATCCTTCGAGGCTAAGAAAAACACCCAAGAGTACCTCGAGAAGTCATCGACCACAACAAGAACATACCACTTCCCTCCTGCTGACTGCACTCGAGCTGGTCCAACCGTGTCCATATGGAGCAGCTGTCCCGGTGCATCGGTTATAGTAACTGTGACCAGAGGATGAGAAGCGGCAACCATCTTGCCGTGCCGGCATGGAGCACAAACTAGATCTTTGACCATCTTGAGTTTCGGCAGACCACGACTGAGATCGTGGCCGCTAACTCGGGTTAAATGGTCAAATCCAATATGACCAAGTCTCCTATGCCAGAAGGAAAGGTCGTGGGACTCAGAAGCAACTAAACACCTGAGAGGATCACCAGAAGACTACCCGTCGTCGGTAAGCTGAGAAACGGAAAGCAAATTATACTGCAGCTTACTAACCAAGGCAACATCTTTCAAAATGAAAGAATCATTAACGTGCACTGCACCTTTGGCGATGACGCGCCCAGATGAAGCATCTCCGAAGGTGATCGTCTCATCACCTGGAGTACGGGCAAGGGAAGAAAACCAACGGGAATCTCCGGTCATGAGTCGTGAACACCCGGATTCTACGAGCCAAACCTTTCCTTCCACGCCCGTGAGCTCGAGTCAACAAGAGAGCAAAGTCTCGATCGGGATAAATCAAAATAGATTTTGGAACCCAATCTTGAGTCACACGTCGAGCAGAAGAAGTAGTCACACACAACTGACCTCTAACTACCCTACGCTCTCCGTCGCTCAAAGAAGCAGAAGGTCTGTGAACAGATCTGAAGCTGTTGCTAGATCCGACTGCTACGGAAGAGCGAGTCGGAGCACCGTCAACATACTGATCACGCCGCAGGTAGGCATCTCGATGGGGAAAGCTAGATCTACCCTCAGAACGGCGGAAGTCACGACCAGAGGGAGCATGAGGACGAAAAATAGAAAACTCGGAAGAACCAAGTCCTCGATGCTGCCCAAAGCTACCAACAGTAGCAAGCCTAGACCTCGTGTTGGTCTTAGGTGCACTCAAGGTCTGGGGCCGACCCTGAATACGCCTAAGTGCCTCAGCACGGTCTCTACGCACAATCTTGGCTCGTCTGAAGCACCGATCGATCAGATATCCATTCTTCTGACAGAAGGTGCAATGATACTTCACCTTCTGAGAGGTAGAAGTAGCATGATGAGGCTTCGCCTTCTGAGAGGCCGAAGCTACAGGTGGACTCACCTTGTCGCCGAAATCCCTTGGACAAAGCCCGCGATTTGAATTGAACTTTCTCGGTCCCGGGCTTGACCTCGATCACACACAGGGCTACGGTCCGAGCACGGTGGGTGGATGCTTCCTCACATCCTCAAGAAAATCATACCCTAGACCTTGATTAAACTTGCAAATCTTGGACTTGTCGGAATAAGATTCACTTTTTCTTGCCTCCAACGAATCTTTCAAGAGTGTTCATAAGGTACTGGCACTCCTGAAAGAGAGAGGTGCAAGAGGGGCAAGGGGAAGGAGAAGTGACAGCAGGAGGAGAGGAAGAAGAACCAACAGCAGAAGAGCGAATGGCACGTGTGTATCTCTCCTTATGCACGGCCGCCTCAACCTTGAGGGCTTCGCAGGACACACAGGGGGCAGTCCTAATCCTAGCCATTTGGTCTTCGTAACTCTTCCTAAACGTCTCTACCATGTCCTTATCCTTTTCCAACACCTCAGCATAGAAGGCACAAGCAGGACGTGATTTTTCTAGGAGGTCCTTAGTTAGCTTCACACATTTATCATCCAAAGCAATCAAGTTAGATTTTAGTTTATCACAATTTTTGCATGGTGAGCTAACAGGGTCCTTAGAAGCATACTGAGCCATTTTCTTACTGTAGTCAATCATTTCTTGAAACTGTTTTGAGACAGATTCAAGTTCAGCAGTTAACTTAGGACAATTTACACAAGAAGCAATAGGCTCAAGTAGAAAAGCTTGTAACTCAGCAATTTTATGATCTGCCCGTTTTAGATTCATCTTTAAGTCATTACTACTTTCACAAGTCTTGGGCAGATCGAGAAGCAATGTATAAAGACCTCTAAAAGTATTATCCTTATCCTCACATGAGGTGCAAGAAATAGTCTCAACAGTAGAAGATGAAACAGGAACTACCCTACTTATCTCAAGTTCAGCAAGAAGACTAATGTTCTCCACCTTAATCAAATCAAGCTCAGAAGACAGACTAGCATAAGAGGTCCTTAATTTCTCCATATCTCCAAGCAAGGCAATGCATGTATCACAATCATCACGGGAGGGGGCAGATATAAGTGAAGTAAGCTCCCGTGATAGTCTATCTACTTCCTTCTCCAACTCGCTATACCTAGCTCTAGATCTAGCATGAAATCCTCCTAGCTTAAGGAAAACTTCATTAAGTTGGTCATAGGAGGGATATACCTCGTCGAGTCGGAGTAGAGCTCATTGTCACGATCTCGCCCTCAAGGGCCATGAAGCACATGCCGGAGAAGTCGTCGCCGCCATCCTTGCGTTCTTGATCTCCCGTCCGTCGTCGTCGCTCCATCCCTCCACCTCACTGAGGTCGAGGTCGTCGAGTGCGGTGAGGACGCCAGTGAAGAGCTTCTTGGCCTTCCCAAAGTTGCGAACGTCTTCTTGCCTTGCGTCCGTGCCGAGACTTCTTGTTGCGGTTCTTGTCGGTGTAGTCGTTCTTGCCCGAACCGCCGTAGTCGTTCTTGCCCTTCTCCGACTTGGGGCGGTTGCAATGTGGTTGGGGCCACCACACTCGAAGCAAATCACGGGTCCTCCTCTCCTTCCGTCCCTCCTCTTGTAGGCATGAGAAAATTTTCGAGCAAGGAGAGCCAATCGATCATCCGTAGTCGCTCTAACCGATCATCGATTCGTCCACGAGAGCGCAAGGAGAAACCGCAAATCGAATCGGAAGAGAGGCCCAAGAAGAAACGGATCGGTGACCAAGGCCATCGATCGTGACTTCGACCCACGAGACAACGTCAATCTCGTGAGTCTTGAGGCGCGAGTACAAGGCGTCAAGAGTCGTGGTCGAGAGGTCCGTCGTGTCTTTGATGGTGGTCACTTTCATTTCCCAAACACGCAGATCGAGTGCGGTGAGCATCGGCGACGAGCGTTGTCCGAGTCGGGTACATGAGACCGACCGCTCAGAGGTTGCTCAAGATCTTGTGAAAATGCGCAAAACACTCATCAAGGGACTCGCCAATGAGCATTTCAAACTTGTTGTAATCTCGCTTGAATCGGTCTGTCGCACCGTCTTTATTTGGGTGGTGCCCTCATGGTAAGCATTGAGGGTCGCCCAAATATCGGCGGCGACGGAAGATGAGATATGCGGTCAAACTCACTACGACTCGGCCCCGGGTTATGATGTTCCTTGCCTTAGCGTTTGCCTCAACGTCGACCATGTTTCCGCATTGACGTCCTCATCGGCAGAACAAAGAAACCGAACCTTGACCTTCGCCGGATGGTGTAGCCCTGAGCCTGGATGTAGGTCTCCATCCGACTCTTCCAGAAGGGATAGTCCATCCCATTGAAGATCGGGGGCTTAGTCGAGTACTTGTCCGTCGCCATGGCTCTTGAGACCGGTTAAGATCTATGAGGAAGAGCTAACCGGCTCTGATACCAATTGTAGGACCGAAATGGCGACAGAGGGGGGGTGAATGTCGTTCTATTTAAAATCGCCCCCGAGAATTCGTACACTGATTTTTCAAAAAGATGCAGAACGAGGAAACTCACAGAAAATTAATTCTGCTGAAAACTGGAACGCATGCGATACTAAAAAATTCAGCATAAATCAGAGAGTAATCAGTAAAAATTTCAGCTGAAGATAATGCTATTTGATCTGCATGCAAAAAGGTCAAAGAACAGCAAAAGAATAAAAAGAAAAATGACCGAAGGCTTATAGGGCCAATACTTGCTTCCCGAGATGGAGTTCAGGCCAAAAGAAAATGAATGCAGCAATACACGCCTAAGCCATACATCCGAGTCTGCAAAGAAAACTGAAAATAGAGACAACAGCAGAGATAATCAGCGGCAAGCCATAGCACTGAAGAACCGGCTGAAAAGTCTAACAGAGAAAGAAAAGAATTGGCTGCACTTCTAATCGGAAAGCAAACTGAAAGAAGGAAACAACAAAAAAAAAGTAAAGCTGCTGCAGAAACTGAAAGAAAAAAGAAAAAAACCTCTTGCTGAAACTGCTGCCAACAAAAAGAGATAAGCTATAGGGGAGAAAATAAGGACTTTCAAAACCTGCAGCAGTGCCGAAACTACATCTGCACTTCTTTGTCCGATCAAGTAGAGCTACCAGCTGAAAAACTGCATCTAGAAATAGAAAACATCAACTGCTGCTGGCTGTGAAATGAAGACCATGAAAATACCAGCCGACAGAAGTTGCTGCAGATTAGTCTGCAAAGTACCGAAAACTGGATGAACACAGTATACCAACTGTGCTGCGGAAAACATGTATTCTCAAGAAAATTTGTTGATGTCGGAAAAGCTGCTACTGTCAGCACAGTAAATTGGAGAAGAACCGAAGTGCAGACAAGATCAAAGGCAGAAAACACAAGGTCGAACTCTGAAGAGTTTGAGACTCAAATCTTTTAAACTTGAATCTTTTGATCGCAGCAATAAATCAACTTCTCGTCAAGAGCCCTTGTATCAAGATATTTTCACAAAGATATTCAAAGACACATGGATCCTCTGCTTTCCCGTACAGTAAAGAAACTTGGAACTACGATCTAGACAGCCGCTTGGTTTCGAAGATTAAGAACATTCAGACCAAAAGACAAAGAGAAGATCATGAACAAGAGTAAACTCAAGTCGCAAGAAGAGCAAAGAAATAAGAACAAACTCCATACACTGAGTTCCCATACATGCTTGATACAAAAGAATTATACTACATGGTTCTTCTCAAGAACACATGCTCACATAGGGAAGAACCTCACACTCTCAATCCTCAAGAACACCAAGAGCCTCACATGCTTCTTGGGAGGAACACAACCCACACAAAGGGATGAATGAGCTCTCAAGTGTCCTAAGGGGTATGCAGCCCCTCATCTCTATTTATAGCCCTTGGCTAACGGGTCTCCAACCCGTTACGCCGGCTAAACCCGAACGGAGCCCGCTCCCACTTGTGCAGCCTCGTGAAATGACCATTTCGCCCCTCCTGCACCTTCCAGGAAGCTTCCGCGCTCCTTGTCGTCCAAGCCTCGCAACCACCTTGAGTCCACGTCGTCTTCGACACATCCCGACCGTTCTGACCTCAGCGCCACCTGCACCTAGTCCGGTCCACCGTGTCTCGCCACGACTTCGCCTCGACGTCCTGCAGCCAACACAGACAAGAAACACATCAAATAGCACCGCTCGACACATGTAAGCATAATAAAATCCAAACCCGTCGAATCATCAGAATATGCATCCTAATCCCATACGACCAAGTTTGACCAAGTCCGACCGAGCCCGTTACACCACGCAACGTCTTGGTCCGAACCAACCGACTCAAACTCGACTTTCCTAATTCGATGTCAATTACTCATCATACACACGGGATGACCACCACATGGTCTCTCAATGATGAACTCCCCTCATTGTAAATATAACCTCCACTTCTCCATAGCCATAATAAGTGCTAGAAACTCCTTTTCAGATACAGAGAGCTGTTGATGCTTAGCCCCCAAATACTTGCTCAGAAATGCTATAGGGCACTCTCGTTGCATCAACACTACGCCCACCCCTCCTTCACATGCATCAGTCTCCACTACAAAAGTATGTTGGAAGTCAGGTAAGGCTAGCACCAAGGTAGAAGACATGGCTTGCTTAAGTTGGCAAAAAGCTGCTTCAGCATTCCCATCCCAGGAAAAGGCCCTCTTCTTCAAAAGGTTGGTCAATGTCTTGGCTATAACTCCATAGTAGTGAACAAATTTTCTATAATAACTAGTTAGCCCAAGAAATACTCACAGCTCAATGACATTCATTGGCGTCGGCCAAGCCAACATAGCTTGTATCTTTTGAGGATCCGTAGCTACACCTTGGTCTAAAATGATATGCCCAAGATACTCCAGTTGCTTCTGTGCAACCGAACATTTGGATTGCTTGGCATACGACTCATGTGTCCTCAGCTTCCCCATTACCATTTGCAAGTGCTTCCCATGAGTTTGCAGATCTAGACTATGTAGTAATATGTCATCAATGAATATAAGGACGAACTTCCTCAAGTAAGTGCTCAAAACTGAATTCATCACACATTGAAAGGAGGCTGGGGCGTTGGTTAAACCAAAGGGCATCACTTGGAATTGGTAATGACCGGGACATTGGTGAGAACGAGAGTACTTCTAAGGCTCTGGTGAGAACGATGTTCGCCGAAGGTCCTTGTGTCAACTCAAAGCTTGTACTCATAGAGTACTATAGCCTTGTACTCGGAGGCCATACTCGAAGAAGTACTGTGCCATCATGGTCAGAAGCCATACTCGGAAGAGTATTGTAGCCTCACGACAGAGGTTGATACGGGGTCGCCTGATCTTCTCGACGTAGGATGGATACTCACGGAATTCTTGATGAATCGTAATGATCCTCCAATGCCAGTGCAAGGGACGAACGTTCTTTAATCCGCCAAAACACACTTGTATTGATTTCGTCGACCACCAAGCGAAGATCTATCGTGCACCCAATTCCCAGCGGAAAGGCTGAACGATCTTGATTGA
Organism: Bonia amplexicaulis; assembly: GCA_036346245.1. NCBI lineage: Eukaryota > Viridiplantae > Streptophyta > Magnoliopsida > Poales > Poaceae > Bonia > Bonia amplexicaulis. The sequence goes on from CM070760.1 coordinate 13,155,506, forward strand.
AGAAATCACTCCTAATTCCCTATGGAACTTCGGCAGCAATGCTAAACTCGAACAAACTTTAGTAGATTGATTTTTCTCAAACCTGGCCTGTCTCAAACGAAGGGGATACAAGGGGGTTTTATAGTGTTTCCCCGAACTCACGCAAGGAAAGTCTTGGCCGAATCAATCTCTTATTCGATCAAGGCTTCCTAATCCAATTCCTGAAATTTAGCAATATATTTTTCTTTAATTTCGGGCTAAGCCCCTATCCTATTACAAGACCGAGATTAAAATGGACTCAGTCACCCTTTGGGCACGCAGGCCACCTCTTGTGGACGCCATGAGATCTATGATCACGTGGCCTTCCATTGATTTGATGGCTGCTTGGTTGAGAAATTCTTGGACACATATATCATAGCTCCTTGCCTGTATGGACTCTCCTTCTCATGACTCGTGGCAGGTTGGTCCTTCACTTGATCATCTGTTGCTTTAAATCTGAGAAGACATAACATATTTGCATTAGGTAGTAAGTTATTCCCATCTAACGTAATAGAAGAATCTCTAAGAAACAAAAGTACTTGTTGTTGAAGTAGCTTAGCTCTTGCTCTTGCCATAAGACCTTCCGGAGCCTTATCAATAGCTTTGCCATTTACACTTGGAGTTGACAATGAATGTGTAATAGAGATGTCCTCATCATCCTCCCCCTGTTGAAAAGGAGTCGTCCTCGACTCTGTGCCATCTTGTCCAAAGAATGGTGATAAATCAGCAACATTAAAAGTAGTGCTCACCCCATAATCGTCTCCCGAAAGTTCTATTTTGTATGCATTATCATTGATCTTGGCAAGTACTTTAAAAGGACCATCACCACGGGGCATCAATTTTGATTTACGCTTCTCTGGAGATCCATAGTAGATCACCTGGTTCAAATAGTATTTTTTTTCTAGCCTTGTTAGCTTTAGAAGCTTAATCACGTACCTTTTTTTCAATTACCACTTTAGTCTTTTCATGAAGCTTTTTCACAAAATCAGCACGCTTAGAAGCCTCTATATTTGTACGTTCTTGTAATGGAAGTGGCATCAAGTCAAGTGGCGTGATCGGTTTGAAGCTATACACCGCCTCAAATAGACATAGTTGAGTTGTAGAATGCACCGCCCGATTATATGCAAATTCAACATGCGGTAGGCAATCTTCCCACTCTTTTAAATTCATTTTTATCATTGTCCGCAGCAGCATTGAGAGTGTACGGTTCACGACCTCCGTTTGTCCATCGGTTTGTGGGTGACAAGTTGTCGAAAAGAGCAACTTTGTCCCAAGCTTGGCCCACAAAGTCTTCCAAAAGTAGCTCATAAATTTGACGTCTCGATCGGATACAATGGTTCTTAGCATGCCATGTAGTCTCACAATTTCCCTGAAAAATAAGTCAGCTACATGCGACGCATTGTCGCCCTTATGATAGGGAATAAAATGAGCCATTTTAGAAAACCAATCCACAACTACAAACACAGAATCCCTCCCCCTCTTAGTTCTAGGTAATCCTAAAACAAAATCCATACTAATATCTTCCCAAGAAGCGTTAGGAACTGGAAGTGGAGTATACAAACCATTTGGATTAAGTTTTGACTTCGCTTTATGGCACGTCACACATCGTTGAACAAACCTCTCAACATCTCGCCTCATCTTAGGCCAATAGAAATGATCGGCCAACATCATGTACGTCTTCTCTCTTCCAAAGTGACCCATCAATCCTACTGCATGAGACTCCTGCAATAGTAGCAGACGCACAAAGAATCTGGAACGCAATTTATTCATGCGAAAGAGAACCATCATGAACATAAAAATTATCCCACCCCTTCCCATCTTTGCAATTAGAATATGGTGCTGAAAAGTCATGATCAAAAGCATATAAATAGTTCAAACTTTCTAGCCTTGGAACCTTAACTTCCAATTGAGTGAAAAGCACATATTTTCTGGACAATGCATCAGTTACCACATTTTCCTTGCCTTTCTTGTATTTAACAACGTATGAAAAAGTCTCAATGAATTCAACCCACTTAGTATGTCTACGGTTCAATTTAGCTTGACCTTTCAAATATTTCAAAGCTTCATGATAAGAATGAATGACAAATTCTTTAGGCCAAAGATAATGTTGCCAAGTCTTTAATACGCGCACAAGAGCATACAATTCTTTGTCATAAACAAGATAATTCAATTGTGCACCTGAAGTTTCTCACTGAAATATGCAACAGGTTTTCTTTCTTGCATCAAAACACCACCAATATCTGTTCCACTAGCATCACATTCAATCTCAAAAGCTTTAGTGAAATCAGGTAAAACAAGCAATGGTGCTTCGGTCAAACATTTCTTCAATTCAGCAAAAGCTTTGTCTTGTTTTTCTCCCCACTCAAAAGTGACTCCCATTTTAGTTAATTCATTTAATGGAGCAGCAATGGTACTAAAATCTTTCACAAATCGACGATAAAATCTAGTAAGTCCATGAAAGCTACGAATTTGACTAACATTGACAGGAGTAGGCCAATTTCGAATAGCTTCAATTTTAGATTCATCTACTTCAATTCCTTGAGCTGAAACAACATAGCCTAAGAACACCACTTTGTTTGTGCAAAAGGTACACTTGTCAAGATTAGCATACAATTATTCGGTTGTTAGCACTTGTCTAATGTGTTCAACATGTTCTTCCATAAGTGGCTATATATCAAAATGTCATCAAAATAGACTACCACAAATTTTCCAATGAAGTGTCTCAAAATATGGTTCATTAATCGTATCAATGTACTAGGAGCATTAGATAAACCAAAAGGTATCACTAACCATTCATACAATTCAAATTTTGTTTTAAAGGTTGTCTTCCACTCATCACCATATTTCATTCGAATTTGATGATATCCGCTACGCAAATCAATCTTAGAAAAAATAGTAGAGCCACTCAATTCATCAAGCATATCATCTGACCTAGGAACAGGATGACGATAACGAATGGTAATATTATTGATAGCTCTACAGTCTACACAAATTCTCCATGTACAATCTTTCTTAGGAACAAGAATGATAGGAACGGCACAAGGGCTAAGACTTTCGCGTACATACCCTTTTTACATGAGTGCTTGAACTTGTCGCTGAATTTCCTTTGTCTCCTCCGGGTTTGTGCGGTACGGCGGACGGTTTGGAAAGTGGAGCTCCCGGTACCAAGTCAATTTGATGTTCGATGCCTCGAGTGGGTGGTAGACCAGTGGGTACGTTCTCCAGAAAAACATCCTCATAATCTTGTAACACATGAGAAACCACACTAGGAAGAGAGGTTAAGTCATTAGTAGAAAGCAAAACTTCTTTATACAGCAATACCAAATGCTCTAAGGTGGGATCATCTCTCATCTCTCGCAAATCAGTTTTGGTGGCTATCATGACTAACTTTTTCTCTCCCTCGCCCTTTCTTTTTCCACTCAGTTTTAGTTTATGGCTCTCACTCACATTTTGTGGAATCACACACTTTTGCTCCTTCACTTTCTCACCCTCCACTTTCACCTCAACCTTTTGTATGTTATCATGTATAATTTGAGAAGGAGTTAAAGGTCGTAACAATATTTCTTTATTATTCTATATGAACTTGTATTGATTAGTTCTTCCATCATAAATCACAGAACGATCATATTGCCATGATCTACCTAATAACAAGTGACATACTTCCATGGACACAACATCACATTCTACTGTATCACGATAAGAGCCAATCTGAAAGCTAACATCAACTGTGTATCTAACATTCATAGAGCTATTATTGTTTAACCATTGAATTTGATATGGATGTGGGTGTTTCTTATATTTCAAACCAAGTTTAGTGCAAAGTTTTTTGCTAGCTAAGTTATGACAACTACCTCCATCAATAATAACTTTGCAACACTTACCATCTTTACTCACCTGAGCTCTTGTTTGGAAAAGATTGCAGCGCTGTTCATGGTTTGGCTTTGCTTGAACGCTCAATACCGAAGGAGTGCACACAAGGATAGGACCGGACCCGGGATCACAATACACATCCCTATGTGTTTATTCTTCGTTTTCTCCCTCATGCGCCTCGAAATCAGCAAGGTGCTCTCCATCTTCCTCACTAGCAGAATCATATTCTCCATTCTCAGTTATCAACATTAGCTTGTTATGTGGACAATCCTTTTGCATATGTCCACGACCAAGACACTTGAAGCATTGGATGGAACTACTCTTGGCCATAGAACCAACAGAAGATGATGAAGAGGGGACTGGTCCTCCCTTTGGAAAGGAAGGAGTGTCGTTCTTGGCACTCGGGGCAGCACGTGCACTAGGAGTAAAACTTCCACTAGATGGATTAGTTTTAAACGAATTGAAACGAGATGTGGTTTTACCTCCTATAGGTGTTGTACGGGGAGTGTAGGAAGATGATTTTGAAAACCTCATGTCCTATTGTACTTGCCCCTCAGCCTTAGTGGTTTGATGCACCAACTCCACCATGTTGTTGTAGGGTTGAAATTCGGCAATTCGCTTGATGGAAGGATGCAAACCAGCAAGGAATCGGGTCATAATTTGCTCTTGTCCATAAACATTAGCCCTTATCTTGGCCATTTCCATCTCTTTGTAGTACTCCTCAACCGTGAAACTCCCTTGCTTCAAATTCTAAAATTTATCAAAGAGGTCACGTTTGCAATATTTAGGAACAAATCTTGCTCTCATATGGTACTTCATCTCTTTCCATGTAGTGATAGGTGGCTCATTGTTCCCCATCCTGTGGTTTTGCATTTGTTCCCACCAAATTAAGGCATAATCATTGAATTCTAGTTCTGCCATATGGATTTTCTTCTCTTCAGAATAGTTGTGCAAGCGGAACACCTTGTCCACCTTGAGCTCCCAAGTGAGGTATTCTTCCGGCTCATGTGTACCTGAAAATGAAGACATTGTAAATTTGAGCTTACCAAATTTCTCCTCGTGTGGTCATTCTTTGCCGTAACGATTACGGCGGTGGTAGCCGTCGTCATAGTGCGGAAGTTTATCGTCGTTAAAGTGAAGTGCTCCCCCACCACGGCCTCCATGTCCATGGCCCCTCCCCGGCCATGAAAGCCGCCCCCTGCACCTCTCCTAGGCAAGGGCGGACGGATGGCGTTTGCACCACGCGATCTCGCCGTTGTTGTGCATCTTGGCCACCTTGAGCAACGCCTGTTTTCTCATCTCGTGGAGGGATGCCACCCCCACAATGAATACTGCCTTCGTCTTATTGTGGTTGAAGTGCGCGCACCACATCGTTCACAATGTTGGTACGTAGCACGCTCATTTGTTGGTTCATCTCAATGCGCATGTCTTGTGTGGAATTGTTGATCTCTGCTTTGAGTTGCTCCTCCAAGGCAGACGTAGTGGTGGCGAACTCATTGCGCAAAGTTCCCCCTCAAAGCTTGGAATTGAAAACGAGTCACCGGGGAATTCAAACCATGCTCCTCTCCCATGTTGTCGTCTTCACCTGACATGGTTAGTAGCACAAAGAAAACACTAAAACCACAAATATATGGGAAATATGTGGAGTTCACTATATCTCATTTTTCTTCTTCCAAGTAAAGTTCTTACCTTTCCGAAGTGAATTGATGCCAAAAGAAACTTACACTTGGTGGTGGCTATAATAACAAGTGATGATCAAGCAGATTTAAAAATGACTCACAATTGCATGGCAAAGGATATTTTGTGGAGCTTGGTTAGGAAGTATTTATCCTACACGATCTGATTTCTCGATGTTCTAAAAATTAAGTAATAATCCAACCTAGAAAGTATTACCTATGTGCTGATCCAATAGATATAAATGAAGTGTATGAACGCACATGCAAAGATCAATGTGACTTAATGCAAACAAAGGAATGAGCTAATTGAAAGCAATCAGAAAGTAAGGAACACAAATAGCTTGTTTTGCACCAAGTACTAGGAGAGACGCTAGCCAATTGCAAGAATAAGAGTAGAAGGCACAAGATTGCTCAAGAATTTAAGTCAATCAAACTGAAATTATGAACTAGAACCACTCACCCAATCAGCCTTCTCTCTCTCTCTCTCTCTCTCTCTCTTTTCTCTATGTTTTTTTGCTCACCTCTTTTTTTTTTTTGCTACCGTGCCACTGACCCAAATGCGTTCAAATCACTATTCTGAGTCTATTGAGGTATGTGGGTCACAAACTTTTTGTGGAAGATAGGGGTATAAAGGTAATTAAAAGATACTCTCTCTCTCTCTCTAAACTTTGAAATTTTTTTGATCGGCCGGAGTAGGTGATGTACAAGCCCAATATTCAGCTATAAGTATTCAGGAGCAGCCCTTAATGCAATATCAATGACTGGTCTCGAGTATTCAAAGGATATAAGTGAAGCTCGTATGTATGGTGTTCAACGAAGCTAACGTGAACACTAACTCCTCTCTTGGATTTCGGATAGCACCTCGCTAGAGTTGCTTTCGGATGGCAACTTCCAAACGGATTTGGAAGTGGACAGCTAGCCAAAACTGACTCGGATTCTAGGTTGTACTCGGATTGATCTGGGAGGAGTGGTAGACACGGACTCAACTTCAAGAGTAAATTGAATGTACTTTTTTTGTTTTGTGGGGACAAAAGATCAAGTTACGCGAAGAGACAAAAAGATCAGCACGTAAACAAAATTTCTAATGGATCAAGACTTAATAAAACTCACAAAAATAGCAGATGCGAAACTAGGGTTTGGGTTTTTTTTGTGTTTTCAGTTTATGGACTATATGACAGTAGGTAATAAACTGAAATTTAAAGGGATAAGATCCTACCGAGTAAACCACGCTCTGATACCAAAATGATACGGGGTCGCCTGATCTTCTCGACGTAGGATGGATGCTTACGGAAGTCTTGATGAATCGTAATGATCCTCCAATGCCAGTGCAAGGGACGAACACTCTTTAATCCGCCAAAACACACTCGTATTGATTTCGCCGACCACCAAGCGAAGATCTATCGTGCACCCAATTCCCAGCGGGAAGGCTGAACGATCTTGATTGAAGAAATCACTCCTAATTCCCTATGGAACTTCGACAGTAATGCTAAACTTGAACAAACTTTTGTAGATTGATTTTTCTCAAACGTGGTCTGTCTCAAACGAAGAGGATACAAGGGGGTTTTATAGTGTTTCTCCGAACTCACGCAAGGAAAGTCTTGGCCGAATCAATCTCTTATTCGGTCAAGGCTTCCTAATCCAATTTCTAAAATTTAGCAATATTTTTTCCTTTAATTTCTTGCTAAGCCCCTATCCTATTACAAGACCGAGATTGAGATGGATTCAGTCACCCTTTGGACACGCAGGCCACCTCTTGTGCACGTCATGAGATCTGTGATCACGTGGCCTTCCATTGATTTGATGGCTGCTTGGTTGAGAAATTCTTGGACACATATATCATAGCTCCTTGCCCACATGGACTCTCCTTCTCATGACTCGTGGCAGGTTGGTCCTTCACTTGATCTTCTGTTGCTTCAAATCTGAGAAGACATAACATATTTGCATTAAGTAGTATGTTATTCTCATCTAACGTAATAGAAGAATCTCTAAGAAACAAAAGCACCTGTTGTTGAAGTAGCTTAGCTCTTACTCTTGTCATAGGACCTTCCAGAGCCTTATCAATAGCTTTATCATTTACACTTGGAGTTGACGATGAATGTGTAATAGAGATGTCCTCATCAGAGGTCATATTCAAAGAAATTGTCGGGACCCCGGATTTCCGAATCCAGACCCTCCGTGTATTACAACACTAGTCCCAGATCAAAGCTAGTGCACACAGTCAAACAGTGATGAATATATAACCAACAACGCTTTATTACAATAATAGAGAGTACAGACCAAAAGGCTTCTTTATTACAACTGAGATTTCAAGACCTCGCAAACTTATAAAACACAGCGGAAGCAAAAGATAAATCCAGCGGAGACCCATCAATACGCCACAGGCAATTGACTGGGGAAGCGCATCCTAGTACTTCGGAAAGCCTTCGTTGAATCCACACGCGAAGTAGTCGTAATCTCCTTCTTTAGCTTCATATTCCTTTGAGATTTGTTTTAAATGTAGCATGTGAGTACATAAAATACTCCGCAAGTCTTGGGAAAATGCAGTAGATGTAAGGCTTAACCAAGGAGGGTTATATGGTTCTTTTGCACAAAACAATATTTTATTTCAAATACCATTAAATATTTTTGAAGGCATTAATTTAAGAAAGTAATTGTTTTAACAGAAACTATCAATAATTTTCTAGTGAGGTTCCAACCACCAACACTAGTTAACTGGCTCCAACCGCCAAGGTTCAAAACCACGGGTTACATCCACCCACACTGGCTCTATCCGCCAGGACACAAATCCGAGAGTTCCATCCACTCTCTAGTTTTTAAATCTTTTACTTTAAAACCAAAACTAAAGATCTACCATGTGAATGCATTCCTTGCCCGCCCTTGACCGTGGGCACGGCTATTCAAATAGTTTTACACTCTACAGAGGTTGTACAACTTTACCCACAAGAGACAAGTTATCTTAATAGCCAACATGCTTCCTTAGGGATGAGACCCAGATAATTTATCACAAAGCCTTTACCTTACATCCAGTCTAGCTAGTCAACACCCGCTGAGGTTTCACCGCTGAAAGGGTTAAATCCACCACATTCAGAAGCCCCCTCTTGCGCCGTATGAGTACAGTAAATCACTGTCCCTTACTGTGAATAACCAGTAAATCCCTGGCACTTAAATACACATGAATGAGAGGGGAAACGGTTGGGAATGGCAGAGTCATGAAGAGAGGAAGTGAATGCATTTAATTTCACAAAAATCTGTTGAGAAATCACGGGGAATCAAATCTTAAAAAAAAGGTCATGGCGGTTGCGTGCGGTCTGGACGAAACGATCGGGAAGAAGACGAAGCGATGGAGGAGAGAGAAAATAAAAAGAAATAATAATAATTTTTTTAAAAAAGAAAATAAATTCGAAAATATTCAAGAAAATTACACAAAAATCCTTGGAAAATGAAAAGATCAAATAAAATAATTTTGGATTTAATTGAAGTTTATTTTAACCATTTAAAATATTTTTACTTTCTAAGATTTAATTTAATCCAAATAAATTGAAAATTCCAAAAATTTGAAAATATGATAGAATGGATATATTAGAATTTTTGATGAATTTAGAAATTTTAATGGGCTCAATCAGAGTTAAAATGAAGAAATACGAGCTTTTGGAATTTTGAAAGGAGAGAAAAGAATAAATCGTATTTCTAGAATTATTTTTGAACTAAAAATCAGAATTATTTCTAGGAGGGAAATGATTTTCAGAGGAATTATTTTCCAACAGAAAAAGGATTTATTACTCTAACAGGTGGGACCGGGTTTATCAGCGAGAGAGAAGAGAGAGAGTGGACGGTCGGATGAGCGATGTAGCCCAAGGAGGAAATCGGGATCGTCGGATGGAGAGCGAAGGGGGTTAGGTGAAGATGGGCGCACGAGATTAGATCGGGCGGTGGAGGATTAAATACAAGCCGTCGGCTAAGCGACAGGTAAGAGAAGAGGAGGTGAGATTAAAATAGGCAAGATGCGGTTTTTAATCCATAAAAGCACAGAAAGTCCAGATAAAATCCAAATGCTTTAAAATAATTAATTTGAAATTAAATTATTAAAGAAAACGAATTTTTGGGATGTTACAGAAATGTTGTGCCACTCAGAAGAGTAATGTAGCTTCATAGTTAGGGCTGTAAACGAGCCGAGCTCGAGATGGGGTCCGAGCTTGAACCTGGGCTCGAGCTCGGCTCGGTGAAGCTCAATAACAATTAAAATAATATATTATGCACTATTTTCAATAATAAGAAAAGTTCGAGCTCGAGTTCGAGTTCGGCTCAAGCTCGATAACAGTCAAAATAATTCAAATATAAACTAATTTTCAACAATAAGAAAAGCTCGAGCTTGAGTTCGGCTCGAGTAAGCTCGGTAAGAATTAATATGTATTACTATTTAAGCTCGAATCGGAGCTCGCAAACTATTCGAGCTCGGCTCGATAAAGCTCGCGAGCTCGAGATCGATCAAGCTCGAGTTCGGCTCGTTTAAAGTTTAAACCGAGCTCGAATCGAGCCTAGAACGAGCCGAACTCGAGTAGCTCGCGAGCTCCGAGCTTTTTTACAGCCCTATTCATAGTCGGAGGTCGTACTCAAAAAAGTGCTATCTCGTGATGGTTAGAAGCCATACCCAAAAGAATACTGTAGCACACGGTCGATAGTCGTACTTGGCAGAATACTATACCAACCGGTCGGCAATCGTACTCGTAGGGTATATAGCATCATGGTCATAAGCTATACTCGTAGAGTACTATAGCACACTGGTCAAAGGCCGTACTCATAGAGCGTTGTAGCCTCATGGTCGTAAGCCATACTCGGAAGAGTACTTTAGCCTCGCGGTCAAAGGTCATACTCCAAGAAGTGCTATGCCGTGATGGTCAGAAGCCATACCCGAAAGAATACTATAGCACACGATCGATAGTTGTACTCGGTGGAATACTATAGCAGACAGTCGGCAATCGTACTCGTAGAGTATAGTAGAATCATGGTCGTAAGCTATACTCATAGAGCACTATAGCACCATGGTCGGAGGCCATACGCATAGAGTACTGTAGCACACCAGTCAAAGGTTGTACTCGTAGAGCGTTGTAGCCTCATGGTCATGAGCCGTACTCGGAAGAGTACTGTAGCCTCGCGGTCGGAGGTCATACTTGAAGAAGTGCTGTGCCGTGATGGTCGAAAGCCATACCTGGAAGAATATTGTAGCACACTGTCAATAGTCGTACTCGATGGAATACTGTAGCAGCTGGGTGGCAATCATACTCGTAGGGTATAGTAGCATCATGGTCGTAGGCCTTACTCGTAAAGTATCGTAGCACACCAGTCGAAGGTTGTACTCGTGGAGCACTGTTGCCTCATGGTCGTAAGCAGTACTCACAGCACCATTGTCGAAGGCTCCCGTGTATCAACGATGATCGGTAGTGTTTGTGTTCAGCGAGTGGCAGGCGATGATCAAGCACGGTGAGCAGTCGGAGACGTATGGGTTTGAGATGCGGTCATAGATGTCTGGGTTTGACTATGGTTGGCAAATTCGTCTTCAATGAGTGGTCGGTGGTGCTCAACTTCGACAAGAGGTTGGAGGCATCTGAATTTGAATAGTGGCTGGTAATGTCTAGCTTCGATGAACGATCGGTGGTGTTTGGTACTGATGGTGATCGACGACACTCGAATACGGCGAGTGGTCAGAGACGTCCGAGTGCCAAAGTCGGTGGTGCTCAACTTCGATAAGAGGTAGGAGGTGTCTGAGTTTGAACAATGGTTTGTAGCGATCATGAGTCAAGTGTAGCGAACCAGTCGTAGCACTGTGATCTAGCCGGTAGCTATGGTGATCCGATTGGTACTCGTAAGCTACAACACTATGGTCGAGAATCCGTGATAATGTGTTTGAAAAGATCGTGGTCAACATAACACTGTCAAAATGACTGTGGTTGACACAACATGGTCGAAATAACTACGGTCGAGCAACCCTGATGACGCAATGTGGTCGAAATGACCATAGTGGAAGACCCCCGACACAAGGTGCGACACATTGACCACTCAGTGGTTTTGTTTCTCGTGTTGTTTCATGGATCGATTATACCAATGTTCTTACCAAGCATATATCTCCCTATCTACCTTGACTTGACATATTTGCACAAAATCTCATCAAACAAATGCTCTCCGCCGAGTTAAGTTTGATGCATGAAGCGAAGCGAACTTAACTTGGCGATACTATTTTGGGTAGTCATTCGGACACCCTATTTATTGAAGGCTTAGCTTAAACTCTCTCAGGGGGAACCCAAGCTCCTTCCATCCTTACGTACATGAGAAGCTCTTTAAATATGCCTATCGCGGCCGTGCCCTCGGACCCGGCAGCAATCACCGGAGACGCGGTCGGCGGGCTGGATACGGCGGCGGGAGACCAGGCCTTGGGCCGAGCGGGAGATGCCCCCACTGTCGTCGCCATCGCGGAGGCGGGCCCGGCCCGACGCCAAGACGCTGCGCTTCAGCACGGGATGCCTAGAGCCTCAAATACTCGATTTATCCGCCCTAGTTTCGCCGGGGCGGTCGCGGCTTCGCGCAGCTCATGCTCCTTGGCCGTGTATGGCCTAAGGAATGCAACTACCGCAGACGCCGCATCCTCCAAACAGAGCCCTACAGGCGAGCAAGGTGTCATTCATAAAAATTACATGCATGTATATATATATATATATATATATATATATATATATATATATATACGTGTACACAACCTATGGCTGAAGAACTCACGAGGATCGGAGGGCTTTGGAAGAGAAGACACCGTCGGTCGAACGCCATCCTACCGGACGAGACCCAGCTGATGCTTCCACCGACTGGTAAGTGGCGCCACTCTTTACATAACGAACTCCTCGGCAAGATCGCGCATGTTGAACCAGAGGGTGTACCGACAAGCCTCCGCGCCCACTGCTCATCGTCGCCCATGGGCCCAACATTCGGTGAACTATTGAAGGAAATCAGTCGTCCCCTGCACCGGAGGTCGCTGGTGCTCATCACGCAATGGTAGAACCACCATTGCGTCCAGCCGGATTCCCACTTCCCTTACGTCGAGTTGGCGGGAAAAATCCCCGCACATTGCAGCCTCAACATGAAGTTGACGCTACCGAAGTTTGAGACCGCCCCCTTCGAGCATCTTCGGATGGCAGCACACGTCATGGAGAAAGGCGAATAGGGTCACGCTAGGATGGGTACCTTCCGTCCACGCCGCCCATGCATAGACAACCAGGCAAACTATCACATTCGGGGTCAGTTGCGCCAACTCCAGCCCATAAGTCTGCAGCACCTCGCCAACAAAAGGCATTACTGGTATCCGGAGCCCGGCCTCAAAGTACGCGACAAAGACGATCACCTCCGCTTCCTCCGGGTGTGGCTCTGTCTCATCACTAGCGAGCGGCGACTGCAGCGACGGTCATGACCTCCCTCCCGAAGGAGGCGGATTGTCTCCATCACGAGACTCGGCCCGACATCTTTGGGCGTGACCTCCCACCTTCTCCCAGGCCTCCCATCGTTTGTTGGCCTGCGATGGCTCACGAGCCACCAGAGAGTACTCCACCGGGGTCGACGATGAGCCGCGCTAGCTGGGAGAGGCGCCACCGCTGAGCTGGTGAGCGTGTTCTTCACGGTAGGCCATTCTCCCCTCAAAAGCGTACGGTCAAATGAGTGAGGGTAGAGGCAGATCACGCCAGCAAGTGAGGGAAAAGAGAGCGAAGGAACAACAAGCGAGCAAATGAGCGAATAGGAAGAATGCTCGCATGCCGGTGAAAAGGGTATATAAAGCCTTTTCACCCCCCCCCACGATCGGGAAGGCAGCCGGCTGAAGCCCAACAGTTTGCCTCCCCACGACCGAGAAGCGCAACTGGTGATAGCTGAAGACGCGCAGTCGCCAGGCCGCCTAACATCGCACGACGCACCAATAGCGTCCCACCACGTGTCCCCCCTCTTTCGGGAAAGAACGCATGACCGCGGCCACGCGGCCGTCTAACAGCGCACGACGCGCCAATTGCGTCCTGCCACGCGTACCTCTCCATCGGAAAGGCGCGTGCTACTAGTCACGCGACCCTCTGACACCTCAAGAGTTGGTGCGATTCTCACCGCCATCAAGACATCGCCTTCGGGCAGCGAGCCCCCGCGTACACTGGACGACCACGGAAGTCACTTCGACAACATGTGAAGGACCGAAATGGCAACAGAGGGGGGGTGAATGGTGCCTTAAAAACTTCCTCCCCAAGTTCTTCTTCTCCTTTAGCTAGAGAGCTAAGAAGTCAGAAAAACAAAGCTCAACCAAACACAGCAACAATGAAACCAGAAGTCGTGAATCAAGACAACCGTAGTCGTAATCGTGAAGCGATGTCGGGTTTTGACCGTGGTCGTATGGGTGAGAACAGACCGGCACACACAAGACCACCGCTACGGGCGGGTCGAGCGACCGTAAAGCAGAGGATAACGGCGGGCGAACGAAAAACTTATGCGTAGTCGATCAGCCGACAACGAGAGATACTACTTGTGTGGTCGAGAGCTAAAACGATCGGCCCGGAAATCGGCGTGGTCGAAAAGACCAAAGACGTGTGGTCAAATAAATTGCCGATCCGACAACGAACGTATCAGAAATACTTTGTTGTCGGTATACGACCACCGAACAAGATTTTGAAGAACTTTTGCTCGAGGTCAAAACCAAAAGAAACTTGAACTCTAGCTCGTATAAGATCTCTAGAAGTGAATAAACCAAGAAAAGAGATCTAGCGATGGTCGGCAAAGGCGGCAAAGTCGAAAAACGAAATGAGCACCGGAGGCGGAAGAATAAGAATCACAGAGACTTCTCGATTTCGACTTTGCTCTCGGGAATGAAATGACCAAGGTCTCAAAACAATTTCCAGATCTGAGCAAGTGAAGCACAAGCCAACTCTCGGATAAAACACATATGATCGAAAGAACACGAGAGGGCAAGCAGATCAAACAAATCATCTCAAGAACAAAAGCGAGAAAGATACGAGAGATGAATCAATCTTTTCTATTGCATATGGAGGTTTCTGACCACTCCATCGGAGGTACACGAGCATCCATGCTCTTACCGAGACAACTCACACAAATAGAAAGAAAAGCTCGAGCAACTCGGGGACAACCTCACCCACTCGAGTCTCCTCCTCTATTTATACTCACACGCCAACGGGTCTCCACAGACCACCCGTTCTGAGAGCTCCAGTGCTTCTGAGCCTCCGGTGCTTTGCCCATTACCCGTGTGCAACGGCTCCACCGCTTGCCCGTTTGCACCACCAACTCTCCGGTCGTCATAAGCTTTCTCGGTGGGCAGGCTTCCTCCGCAGCTTTGACATTTCTCCAAAATGCCCCTCCGCGCCTTCCGGAAGCTTCCTCCACCGCCTTCTTGTCCATCTTGTCGACCACCGCGAACACGTCCTCCTCGGCTTTTCCACGCCGTTCGGACCTCAACATCTCCCATGTCTAGTCCCGATTGTCCAAAGCCTCACCAAGACTAGTCTCCGTGCACGCATCCAACACAAACAACAAAACATCACATAGCAGATCCATACACTTTGCGACTCACGAGCTCAAGTCTCTTTTCCACGAAATTAGACTTTACCAAACCTTGTCAAAATGTAGAACAAACCAGGTCTACAAGGTCCATAACATCACAAGGAACCCAACCGACCAAACCTCACCGTAATCGGACACCACATGTGCCCACACGACCGGTTTAAAGAGCTCCATCGACCACGGTCAATCTGCCGACAACGTGGTCGGCCGACCGCCTGGCGTGGTCGAAAACCTTAGCATGGTCGAATCTCTCCGAGCGCTGGCGTGGTCGCACCACCGATCAAACAACGTGGTCGTGTCGCCCAACGACCACGGCCAAAGTGGTCGAACGCCGACCGCCCAACGTGGTCGAGTCTCCGATCCTGGCGTGGTCGAAGACCGAGACCACAACGTGGTCGTAAACCCTAGCGCCGAGTGCCGACCACGGTCAAATCTTACGAGGGCTCATAGCGTGGTGCGTGCCGTCCGATCGGCTCCCGACCACGACCAAACTTCCCGAGAAAGCCGTAGCGTGGTCGTAGAGTCCCGATTGATTTCGATTAAATAGCGTGGTCGTGTCGACTTCCGACCACGGTTAAAACGCCGAGACCCGCAGGTGGTCGTGTCGTGGTCGGCTTCCGACCAGCTCCCAAGTGGTCGTGCGGGACCCGAAAGACTTCGATCACGTTCAAATTCGCGGGGCGCCACAACGTGGTCGTGCAGTTCGAGGAAAGTCGTACCGACTTTGACTACTGACGAGCTAAAATTTGCAATAAAGCCCAAAACAAACTCAATTTTCCTTCAACCAAGGGTCAATTACTCATCATAAAGATGGGATCATCTCCACATGATCTCTCAATCTCCCCCTTGATGAGTATATTGACAAACACCGAAAAATAAGAAGTTGAGTTTGTAAAAGCTGACATGGTTCAGGAATGAAAATGAAATTATGACCATGTCAACAGAGAGAACACTAGAGCAAAAGAACAAAGAGCAAATTGATCTCCAAAGCTCTAGCAAGTTCCCAGAGAGAAATTTTCTTCCTCCCTTTTTTTTTTAATCTATTCTCCCCCTTTTGGCAATAAACACATCAAGTATGCAAGAGAGAGAATAAGTCATGATGATGGATGAAATGGTGATTTGATTATTCAAAGAATGCGAGCCATGAGAATTATCCAAAATGACCAACATGTATTACACCAAGCCATAACATACAAATATGCTATAAAGATCATGGCTAAGTATGTAAAGTGAAGCTAAGCAACAGAAGGTATGATCTGAATTTTTATTTTGAAGTGCTTAGCGAGTCAAGTCAAACAAGATTTTAGTCTAGCTAATGATATCCACAAATGATGCAAGCCATGTTAATAAGCTAAATGGAATCAAGAAGCTAGTGTTGAGCCAACTAGAGTGCTATTTGTTCAAGAATGATACAATTGTTGAAGTACTTTGATTTTTTTTATTTAGCACTTTTGACATTTTCTTTTGAGATCTCATGATTGTTTTCAATCATATTTTTGTCATGTGCTAGACCTCAAGCCTTATGCGATCATTCAAGCGAGAAGCTTAAGGAAATGATCTTGGTCATCAAATCTCCCGAGTTCATGCCTTGTGCAATGGCAAGCCGTCTCATGAGAAGGAATTGGTGAGATCGGTTTTTTCGCACTGAGAGAGATCTTTTTTTGATAGATTGTACTAACTTATGTGTCATCAAGAAACTATATAGCTCAATCTATTGCTCAACAAAGATTCAAGACTCAACTCACCTATTTGACATGGCAAGAATCATAAAAAGATAACACAAAGTCGACTAGTCTCAAATATGAACATGACAGGAATTAGGTCAAATTTAGCATTGTAATTAACCTATCAGGGCAAAGACTTGACTACACATATAAAGTCATGATCAAATTAGCAATGGAGCATAAGTCATGGCAAGATGTAATATAATGAAAACATGTCATGAAAGGATAATAATCAAGGCTCCATGTAGCTATATTACAATGCATGATGACATGCGAAAAATCCACTCCCCTCAACATGAGATGCGACTTTTAGTTCAAGTTGAGTTAAGTCAATATTAAGATCTAGAAGTTCCCAAATGAACTCCCCACAACCAAAGCAATAAAAGAGAGAAGTCGGCAAAGAAAACAGTGATCCTTAAAGCATAGATAAGATATAGAGGATACTATGGCTCGATGACTCTCATCTACCCCATATGACTCGGGACTAATAGTGGTAAAAAACACACACTAGAGAGCAAACACGTACCCTGTCTACCCGAAGGTGGCCCGACCCTCGCTAGATCACAAGAAGTGAGTAAGCTCAATCTAGTGAGATAAGAAACGACTATCCCGAAAGCACAAGATAAGAGCAAGAAGTCTAAGCAACTCGAAGAGAGAACCACTCTAGCCTATCTTTGGAAGGACTAAACCCAATGCACCCATGCAGATGCAATGCAACAATGAGGATCTGAAGCATAAATAATAAGATAAGCGATAAAGCCCAAAGCTCCCCTCACAATAGTCCATAAGGACGAGACCACCCCAAGCTCTCCCATAAAGTCGAAAACCTCGTGCTATCCGGAGGCTTGGTGAAGACATCGACCAACGGTGGTCACTCTCCTGGCCCCGAGCACGATGTCACCCTTCTCTACATGATCTCGAAGAAAGTGATATCTGATATCAATGTGCTTGGTCCGAGAGTGTTGCACTGGGTTCTTAGCAATGCTTGATTGCGGGCGTGTTATCGCAGAAAAGCGGAACACGGTCGATAATAACAAAGTCCCGCAGAGTCGAGACCATCCAAAGTACACTACTCGACATCGGTCTGCAACAACATACTCGGCCTCTGCGGTGGGTGAGCAACACCGGATTGCTTCCTCGAAGACCAAGAAACGAGAGAAGTGCCAATGAACCGGCGGTGCTCGAGTGCTCTTCCTATCTATCCTCTGACTGCAAAGTCTCGCATCCGAGAAGGCTCTAAGGGATGAGCGGAGGAGGAAGAGTACCGATACCATAGTCAATGGTAGCTCGAAGGTACCGAAGATGCGCTTCACCGCTGGCGGTGAGACACGCGAGGAGAAGCTCAAACCGAGCACAAAGACACACGGAGAAGTGTATGTCCGGTCTCGAGGCGTGAGGTACAAGAGAGCCAATCATGCTTCAATTCCTTTTGATCAAGCGGCTCACCGTCCTCATCGGGGTCTAGAATGGTCAGAAAGCCATCGGAGTTGACACCGCTTTCCATCACTCATGTCAAATCGTCTCGGGAGGTCTCGAGTGTACTTGCCTTGATGCAAGAAGGTACCCTCCCGAGTGCGCTTGATCTGGAAGCCAGGAAGAATGTCAACTCACCCATCATGCTCATCTCAAACTCGGTGCTCATGACATCAGAGAACTGTGAAACTAGAGCATGGGAAGAGCCGCCAAAGATGATGTCATCGACATAGATTTGGGCGAAGGAAGGTCATTATGGCCGTGAATGAACAAGGTCTTGTCAACTTTACCCATCTCAAAATCATGTCTCAATAGATAGGACTTAAGCCTCTCATACCAAGCTCTAGGGGCTTGCTTAAGTCCATACAACGCTTTGGAAAGCTTGAAGACATGACTAGGGTATTTGGGGTTCTCGAAACACGGAGGTCATCGACATAGACTTCTTCCTCAATGAAGCCATTGAGAAAGGCACTCTTGACGTCCATCGGTAAAGCTTGAAACCCTTAGAAGCTGCAAAGGCAAGCGAAATTCTAATGGCCTCAAGGCGAGCTACGAGGGCAAGGTCTCCTCGAAATCCGGACCCTCAACACAGGAGTACCCACAATGCGACCAGTCTAGCCTGTTTCAATGACTACCCCATCCTCGCTCGCTTGTTCTTGAATACCCACTTGGTTCCAATGATATTGTGATCTCGGGGGCTCAACAAGCGTCCGCACCTTGTTTCTCTCGAAACTCTCTAGCTCCTCATGCATGGCGTTGACCCAAGACTCATCGGATAAAGCATGACAAACGTCCTTGGGCTCAAAAGAAGCTACTGAGGCGAGTGGAGATGAGAAAAGTGACACGCCCGGACTTGGAGCGTGTGACTCGCTCAAATAGATCTCCAATCATCTGCTTCGGAAGGATGAGATTTTTGGATATGTCTTGGAGGTCCTGGATGAGATGAAGAAGTGGCCTCTACCTCGTTACCTGAAGGGGTAGGAACAGAGCCACTAGCTCCGAAAAGCGTAGGTAGGGGCGATCGCCTCGAGGTGCGGTGGAAGAAGGCACCTCAAGGGGTGGAGAAGGGGCTGGATCGGGTAGACAACCCTCATCTCCATCATCCTCATCATCCACAAAGATGGTCTCGGATGCTCTAGTGAACACGAGATATCGGGCCTAGTCCGGACCGGCCTCATCAAAAGTTACCTCACGGGTTTCTACCAATTTACTAGACTCATGCCTCCACCCTATAGGCCCGCGAGGAAGTCGAGTAGCCGAAAAAAGTCCATCACAAGAACGTGACTCGAACTTATCTAGGTTCCCGGACTTCAGAATGAAACACTTGCAACCAAACACACGAAAATGAGAAACACTGGGCTTTCGCGTATCTCAACTCATAAGAAGTGCGGTGCAAGTGTGCCCAAGAAAACTCGATTGGAAACATGGCACGGTGGCTATAGCCTCGACCCGAACTTCCGCGGTGTAGAGTACTCATCAAGCATCGTCCGCCATCTCGACCAAGGTACGGTTCTTCCTCTCCACAACGCCATTCTGGCGAGGAACGATGGAGAAGAGAACGGTGCTCTACACTGCCTCACAACAAACTCTCAAAGTAGGAATTCTTGAACTCCGTGCCATTGTCATGCGGATCGCTCGTAAGGCACCGGAAGCTCGACGAAAAGCCTCTTGAAAAGACCTCGGAAAAGTGAAAACGTCTCATCCTTGAGGCTAAGAAAACACCCAAGAGTACCTCGAGAAGTCATCGACCACGACAAGAACATACCACTTCCTCCTGCAGTTGCACTCGAGTGGTCCGACCGTGTCCATGTGGAGCGGTGTCCCGGTGCATCGGTCATAGTCACTTGTGTGGGAGGGTGAGAAGCGGCAACCATCTTGCCGTGCTGGCATGGGCGCAAACAAGATCTTTGACCATCTTGAGTTTCGCGGACCACGAATGAGATCGTGGCCGCTAACTCGGGTCAAATGGTCAAATCAATATGACCAAGTCTCCTATGCGAAAGGAAAGGTCGCGGGACTCGAAGCAAGCAAACAACGGATAGGATCACTAAAGACTCGGAAAAATCAGCACGAAAGATCCTCCCAAAGCGAGAGATCCATAAACCGGACTACAGAAGAATCAAGAATTTTGCAATTGTTTTCTTAAAGCTCACCTCGAAATTGTCATCGATGGTGAGAGACGAGAGCAAATTGTCTTGCAGACTTGCTAACTAAAGCAACATCTTTCAAAATAAATGAATCATTAATGCATACAGTACCTTTGGCGATGGCGCCCGGATGAAGCATCTCAAAGGTGATCGTCTCATCACCGGAGCTCGGGCAAGGAAGAAAACCAGCGGAATCTCCGGTCATGTGTCGTGAACACCCGAGTCTACAAGCCAAACCTTTCCCTTCCTGCCCGTGAACCCGAGTCAACAAGAGAGCAAAGTCTCGATCTTGGGATAAATCAACATAGATTTTGGCACCCAATCTTGAGTCACACGTCGGCGGAAGAAGTAGTCACACACGATGACCTCTAACTACCCTCGCCCTCCGTCGCTCAAAGAAGCAAAGGTCTATGTGCGGACACAGAAGCTTCTTGGGTCCGACTACTACGGGAGGCGCGTGGGAGCACCGGCGACGCCGATCACGCCGCGGTAGCTATCTCGATGGAAGCGAGATCTACCCTCGGGACGGCGGAAGTCACGACCGAGAGGGAGCACGAGGACGAAAAACAGAAAACTCCGAAAACCAAGTCCTCGGTGTCGCCCAAAGCTACCAACAAGAGCAAACCTAGACCTCGTGTTGGTCTTAGGTGCACTCAAGGTGCGGGCGACCACAGAATCGCCTAAGAGACTCGGCCACGGTCTCTTCGCGCGATCTTGGCGCTTGAAGCATTGGTCAATCGGATGCCCATCCTTCGATGAAGGTGCAATGATACCGCCTACGAGGGGTGAAGTAGCATGAGATGGCCGCGCCGAGAGGCGAAGTCTGCAGTGAAATCACCTTCTTCGTCGAATCCCTTGGACAAAGCCCGATCTAAATTGAACTTTCTTGTTCTTGGGCTTGACCTCGATCACACTGCGGCTATGGGTGCGAGCACGGACGGTGGATGTTTTCTCACATCCTCACGGAAATTATATCCTAGACCCCGTTTGAACTTGCAAATTTTTGATTGGTCTAGAATAAGATTGAGATCCTTCTTGCCTCCTACAAATTTCTCGAGAGTGTTCATAAGGTGCGACACTCCCGAAAGAGAGAGTGCAAGAAGAGCAAGGAGGAGGAGAAAGAACAACAGGAGGAGAGGAAGAAGAACCAACGAAGGAGAGCGAATAGCACGTCGTATTTTTCCTTATGCACGCCACCTCAAGCTTGAGGGCTTCGCGGACACACAGGGGCAGCCCTAATCCTAGCCATTTGGTTCTCGTACCTCTTCCTAAGCGTCTCTACCATGTCCTTATCCTTTTCCAACATTTCAAAGACGAAAGCACGGGGAGGATGTGGTTTTCTAGAAGGTCCTTAGTTAGCTTCACACACTTTTCATCTAAGGCAATCAAATCAGATTTTAGTTTATTACAACTTTTGCATGGTGAGCTAACGGGATCCTTAGAAGCATCTTGAGCCATTTTCTTATTATTATCAACAAATTCTTGAAACTGTTTGGAGACAGATTCAAGTTCGTGATAAGTTTGGGACAATTTGCACATGAAGTAATAGGCTCAAGTAAAAGGCTTGTAACTCGGCAATTTTGTGATCGCCCTTTTAAGTTCATTTTAAATTATTGCAACTTTCACAAGTCTCGAGCGGATCAAGCAACATGGTATAAAGACCTCTAAACGCATTGTCCTTATCCTCACATGAGGTGCAAGAAATAGTCTCAACAAGAGAAGATGAAACAGAACTACCCTACTCATCTCAAGCTCGGAAGAAGACGATGTTCTCCACCTTAACAATGTCAAGTTAGAGACGAGACTATCATGCGAGGTCCTTAGTTTCTCCATGTCTCCAAGCAAGGCAATACATGTATCACATTCGTCACGAGAGGAAGCAGATGTAAGTGAAGTAAGCTCGTGACAATCTAGCTACTTCCTTCTCTAACTCGGTGCACCTAGCCTTAGCTCTAGCATGAAATCCACCTAGCTTAAGAAAAGCATGATTGAGTGGTCATAGGTGGGGCATACCTCATCCGAGTCGAGATACAGCTCATTGTCGCTCGGTTAAGCCCTCGAGGGCCATGAAGCACATGCTTGGGAGAAGTCGTCGCCGCTCTTGGGTTCTTGATCACCCGTCCGTCGTCGTCGCTCCATCCCTCCACCTCGGCGAGGTCGAGGTCGTCGAGCACGCGTGAGGACGCGGTGGAACGACTTTTGGCCTTCCCAAAGTCGCGGTACTTCTTCTTGCCTTGCGTCTGGGCTGGAGGCTTCTTGTTGCGGTTCTTGTCGATGTAGTCGTTCTTGCCGGAACCGCCAACGTCGATTTGCCCTTCTCCGGTTTGGGCGGTTTGCAATGTGGTTGGGGCCACCACACTCAAAGCAAATCATCGGTCCTCTTCTTTTCCGTCCCTCCTTCTCTTGTAAGCATGGGAGAACTTCCGAGCTAGGAGGGCCACTGTTCATCCTCTAGTCGCTCTAACGATCATCGATTCGTCACGAGAGCGCTAGGGAGAACCCATAAAGAGAATCGGCGGAAGAACCGAAGCCAAGTGGGATCCGTGACTAGAGCCATCGATTGTGACTTGACCGACGAGACTATGTCAATCTCGTGAGTCTTGAGGCGAGTAAAGCGCATCAAGAGTCAAGGTCGAGAGGTCCGTGGTGTCCTTGATGGTAGTCACCTTCATCTCCCAAACCCAAGATCGAGTCTGAGAAGCATCGTCGGCGTTATCCGAGTCGGAGTATGTGAGACCGACCGCTCGGAGATTGCTCAAAATCTTGTGAAATCGTGAAAAGCACTCGTCAAGGGACTCTCCGACAAGCATCTCGAATTTGTCAGTATTCGCGTTTGAACCGGTCTGTCGAACCGTCTTGATCCGGGAGGTGCCCTCATGGTATGCATCGAGGGTCACCCGGATGTCGTGGCGGACGACGGTGAGAGATGCGATCAAATTCGCTCGCTCAATCCTCGTATGATGATGTTCCTTGCCTTTGCATTCGCCTCAACATCGACCATATTCCGGCATTGATGTTCTCATCGGCGGGAACAACAAACGTACTTTCACCTTCCGCCAAATGGCATACCCACGAGCACGGATATATGTTTCCATTCGGCTCTTCGGAAGGGTAATCCAGCCATCAAAGATGGGCGGCTTGGTGGAATACTTGTCTGCCATGGCTCTTTGAGACCGGTTAGGATCTATGAAGAAGAGCTAACCGCTCGATACCAATTGAAGGACCGAAATGGCAACAGAGGGGGTGAATGGTGCCTTAAAACTTCCTCCCAAGTTCTTCTTCTCCTTTAGCTAGAGAGCTAAGAAGTCGAAAAACAAAGCTCAACCAAACACGGCAACAATGAAACCGAAGTCGTGGCAAGACAACCGTAGTCGTAATCGTGAAACGATGTCGGGTTTTGACCGTGGTCGTATGGAGTGAGAACAGACCGGCACACAAGACCACCGCTACGCATTTAGGTCGAGCGACCGAAAACAGAGGATAACGCCGGCGGCGAACCGAAAACTTATGCGTAGTCGATCAACCGACAACAGAGAGATACTACTTGTGTGGTCGAGAGCTAGAAACGATCGGCCCTCGAAATCGGCGTGGTCGAAAAGACCAAAGACGTGTGGTCAAATACGCCGATCCGACAATGTAACGATATCTGAAATACTTTGTTGTCGGTAGCGACGACCGAGAGCAAGATTTTGAAGAACTTTTGCTCCGAGGTCAAAACCAAAAGAAACTTGAACTCTAGCTCGTATAAGATCTCTAGAAGTGAATAAACCAAGAAAAGAGAGATCTAGCGATGGTCGGCAAAGACGGCAAAGTCGAAAAACGTAACGAGCACTTGGAGGCGGAAGAATAAGAATCACGAGACTTCTCGATTTCGACTTTGCTCTCGGGAATGAAATGACCAAGGTCTCAAAACAATTTCCAGTCCCCGAGCAAGTGAAGCACAAGCCAACTCTCGGATAAAACACATATGATCGAAAGAACACAGAGAGGCAAACAGATCAAACAAATCATCTCAAGAACAAAAAGCGAGAAAGATACGAGAGATGAATCAATCTTTTCTATTGCATATGGAGGTTTCTACACCACTCCATCGGAGGTACACGAGCATCCATGCTCTTACCGAGACAACTCACACAAATAGAAAGAAAAGCTCGAGCAACTCGGGGACAACCTCACCCAGACTCCGTCTCCTCCTCTATTTATACTCACACGCTAACGGGTCTCCACAGACCACCCGTTCTGAGAGCTCCAGTGCTTTACTGAGCCTCCATGCTTTGCCCATTACCCGTGGCAACGGCTCCACCGCTTTGCCCGCTTGCACCACCAACTCTCCAAGTCGTCAGTGCTTTCTCGGTGGGCGGGCTTCCTCCGCAGCTTTGACATTTCTCCAAATGCCCTCCGCCGCCTTCCGTGAAGCTTCCTCCACCGCCTTGCTTGTCCATCTTGTCGACCCACCCGGCAGACACGTCCTCCTCAGCTTTTCCACGTCGTTCTGGACCTCAACATCTCCCATGTCTAGTCCCGACTGTCCAAAGCCTCACCAAGACTAGTCTCCGATGACTGCATCCAACACAAACAACAAAACATCACATAGCACCGATCCATACACGCACAACTCACGAGCTCAAGTCTCTTTTCCACGAAATTAGACTTTACCAAACCTTGTCAAAATGTAGAACAAACCGGTCTACAAGGTCCATAACATCACAAGGAACCCAACCGACCAAACCTCACCGTAATCGGACACCACATGTGCCCACACGACCGGTTTAAAGAGCTCCATCGACCACGGTCAATCTGCCGACAACGTGGTCGAAGCCGACCGCCACAACGTGGTCGAAAACCTTAGCATGGTCGAATCTCTCGAGCGCGCTGGCGTGGTCGCACCACCGATCAAACAACGTGGTCGTGTCGCCCAACGACCACGGCCAAAGTGGTCGAACGCCCGACCGCCCAACGTGGTCGAGTCTCCGATCCCACAACGGTCGAAGACCGAGACCACAACGTGGTCGTAAACCCTAGCGCCGAGTGCCGACCACGGTCAAATCTTACGAGGGCTCCAAGCGTGGTCGTGCCGTCCGATCGGCTCCCGACCACGACCAAACTTCCGAGAAAGCCGTAGCGTGGTCGTAGAGTCCCGATTGATTTCGATTAAGCCCAACGTGGTCGTATCGACTTCCGACCACGGTTAAAACGCCGAGAGACCCGCAGAGTGGTCGTGTGCGTGGTCGGCTTCCGACCAGCTCCCAAGTGGTCGTACGGGACCCGAAAGACTTCCGATCACGTTCAAATTCGCCGGGGACGCCACAGCGTGGTCGTACGGTTCAGGGGAAAGTCGTACACGACTTTGACTACGGCCAGAGCTAAGAATTTGCAATAAAAGCCCAAAACAAACTCAATTTTCCTTCAACCAAGGGTCAATTACTCATCATAAAGATGGGATCATCTCCACATGATCTCTCAACATGTCCGCAACATAAGCCCGGACCTGCCCGCAACTTCGACTCCGCAGCTGAAGGACCTCACGGCCAGGGGTGACCTCGGCAGCCAGTTCAACCCTGTATCCTCGGTGCGAAGCTCGGCCGCGCTGGCAAAGGCATTTTTGTCTAAGATCATAGAAGGTCACAGGCCACAGGGACGGAGGGGGCCAAATAGCTTAGCAACATGGCTTCGGCTCGTGAACCCTTCACCATGAGAGGCTCCTGTTGTAGGGGTGGCTCCCACCTAAACTCAGTCAGTCTGCTAGAAAGCTGTAAAGCCCAAAATGAGACATGTATAATGACGTAAATGCCCTTGAGAGGGATACTTGGTTGTAAGGACATAATTATAAAGTACTCCCCATGTGAATATATATAAAGCTATCCTGGTCCTGGGGAGGACCCCAAGCATTGCTCACCTAACATCTCCACTACCATACTATCTTCTCTCTGTTTGATCTGCAACCACAACAATTCCTATTTGCCATTACGCTCAACTTTCACTTCCTATTTGCCACCACTGTTTATTTCACCCATTTGATCTCGAAATGGTTGTCAAATTTTTATAAAAAATGCCCATATTATCCTCACAAAACTTAAGCTCCACATGTCATCTCCATCTTCCTCTTCTCTCTCTCCTTTTCTTCTCTCCTACACAGTGATGTCGCCCGCCACATCTTACGCACACTTAGAACCATCCAAAATGTTTCTGCTGATAACTTTTCTGTGCAGTTGTTGGTTTTTAGCCGAAATAGGCACTAGAACATTCAATTAAAGAAAATAAATAAAATATGGACAAGTCAAAACAACGTTAAGAAGCCAACATGTTCAAAATAGCTTTCAGCTTCTAAAAAAAGAAAGTCATAAGCCAACAACCATTTTGAAGAAGCCATAATCATCGTCGAGGAGCTGTGTGGCAGGCCGCTACCATTCCAAATCAGATCACGATCATACGAGGATCGATGACGCCATCCAGACCATGGGTCGATAGCTCAAGCACGAATTAGAAGACGAGTTACGAATCACGGCGCATAGCTCTTGTGTAATATCATAGTTTTTAGTGTCTTTTTAAAATTTTTAAAATAAAAAATAACTATTTGGATTTTTCTTAAATTAATTAAAGCTTAATTTGAATTTTTATAAATTGAAAAGATTTAGTGTGAATAAAATAAACTTCAATTAATTCAAAAACCTATTTTATTTGGGTTTCTTGTGTTGCAAGGAATTTTTCTGTATTTTCTTGGATTTTTAGATTTTATTTGCTATTTATTGGAGCTTAATTATATTTATCTCCTTTTCTAAAATTTGGAATCCCTTCAAAATCCGGGAAACCTCTTCGGGCCAAATTCCCTATTTTTCCCAGCCCACTTCTCCTTTGTTGCCCAATCCATCTTCCTTCCTTCGGCCCGGTCTAGCTCTCTTTTGGTTTAGCCCAGTCGCCTCACCCTAGTCTACTTAGCCACTTACCCTGGCCCATCTTCTCCTACGCAGCTGATCGCTCGAGCCCACCAGCTAGCCTAGGCCCGCCTGTCAGCTTCATCATCCCCATGTAGGAGTTGGACTCTACCATCGTATTGGTGCTAGACTTATCTGCACCGCCACCATCTCTGTTTCCAACACCTCCTTATCCCACTATTTAAGGGCACCAAGAGACTCACCAATCCTTGCCCCTAAGTCGCTCCAACCTTGCCTTCATTTTGCATCGTCGGTTTCATCGTTTTTTAGTTGCAATCGAAGCTACCGCCACAGCCAACTCCAATGAGGAATTTCTCTACCACCAGTAAGCATCCGACCTTGCCATCTCCTTCCTTAGCTTCGTCGTGTTTCGCTCTCGCTCTTCTGTACCTTGCCAATTCCTGGGCATCACCGGACCTCAGAGTTTGCCGTGCGCTCGATCGTGTCACTACCCTCATCGCCACCGGCTATCTCGCCGGCCATCTCCGCCCAATCCGAGCTGTAGGATAGAACCATTGTGCCTCGATGAAGCTTTTGCCACCCTCGCCTTCTCTCCGTTCTCCACCGCTCGTCGAAGCCGTCACCGAAGCCCTCGGTCATACATTCATCCATGTCATCAGTCCAGCATGGCTCACCACCTTAGCACATGAGCCAATGTGTCTGCCACGCCAGCACCACACATGACTCCAGCCGCCAGCTCACCGCCCGTCTCAGCAAAGCCATGTCACCTGCCATATCACTCCATCTCATCACTTGTTGCACACATGTCATCCCGGTCACTGCCACGTCAGCACACAGTAGCCTTGCACAATAGTACCATTTCGTAGGCCGAGTCCACCATAGACCCAACACCAGTCCGTGGACCTGGTCCATAGACCATGGCCCCACTTGTCAGCCAGATAATCCTTTTCCAGAATAATTTTTATTTTAGAAAATTCAAAAATCCATAGGTCCCACCTGTCAGTCTCTAGCCATTATTAAATTAATTCCGAAGGGAATATTCCAGATAATGTTCTCCTTTCTCTCTCAATTTTCAGGAATTTATTTTCCTAGCAAATCTTTCGAGAGTCTATTCTCCTCCGTTCAAACTTCGATTGACCCGATTCTTCTTCCTAAATTCATCTAAAATTGAACTCTATCTTTTGGTTCTAATTTTGTTGTTTTTATTTTTTATTTGTATTTTCTTTGAATTTATTTGTATTTTGTTCACTCTTTCATTAGATAACGTTTTAAAATAAGCAAAAGTAGTATCTGAAGATCATAAAATGGTAACTGAGCAAAGCTAAGGTAAGCCATGACCTTTGATCTTGTTGAACCTATTGTTTTAAATCTAAGTATTATTATTTTATTTAAAACTATCATGCATTACTAATTTATTATAAAACCTTTATACTTGGTAGTTATCAACCAATTTTGATTAAATCATTTCTTTAAAAATCTGAATGTCATGATTCTATTGTCACCATAGGATGAGTGATACAATACTAGATTCCACTTAGGGTTGTACATCAAGTATGCTTAGCCATGCTTATTGTTATGTTGGGCTCATCATCACATGTTGATTAAGTAATTAATTTTTAACTTAATGAGATATTGAATCATAGTGGTCAGCCAAAGTATAAAATGTGTATACCATGATATGGGTAGTGTCATTAGTGTTGGTTAAACAAAATAGTTTTCACTTGGACAAGTGATCATGTAGTAAAGAGGGAAGTATGGTCAACACTTCAGGATATGGATGTTTCGCCTGGGTAATATTTGTGGACTTCATTTTGTGCATCATTGATCTGAGTCTTATCGTGCAACCACATATCTAGTATGGGATGGTCTTGAATAATTAATTTATAATTTTTTAACTTTGATTTTGCCATTGAGAGGAATGTGAGTGTGGTCATAGCCATTGACTCACATTGGCGGGACAGTGGACTTTTCCAACTAAGTGGTCAGTCTACTTGGCAGTAAAATCTTAGCAGGTGGAATCGGGATGTGATTGAATATTATAAAGGTCTTAGTAAAATCTTAGTAAAATCTTCGCTTAGTCGCACACCTTTAGAAGTGTGTTAGACGGACATTATAAGTTGATTATCTCTTATAGGTAAAGTTGTGCAATCTCTGCAGAGTATAAAACTATTCGAATAGCTGTGTCTCCAGTTATGGACAATGCTGCTCAGTGATTTCACACAAACTTTAGTTGGTTTGGATGGGAAGTGAATGATTAGTCCACTTGTGATTTATTCAATTTTTTGACTTATTTATTTACTTACTTGCTTTCAAATTGCACTTTCAATCTATTTGTTGTATTTACTCTAAATTATTGCTTTCTGCAAAATAACACACAATCATCATTTGATAAGTCTTACATTATTATATATTGCACCTTGTTACAAACAACTTTCTAAGTACTCTGCATACTCACGACTATATCCACTGTTACTCAGTTACTAAAAAAGAATCATATCAGCTAGAGATATTTGAGAAAAAAAATTCTTTGTCGGCTTTGCAGATTAGGACTTCGCTCACAGTCGATTGCCTGTGGGTATGTAGATGACCACTGTGTTCATCTTTATTTTTCGTTGCTGATTCTTGCTAAGCCCTTCAGGTTATTATTTGTAAGTTTGGTCATAAGGTTGTTGTTTTGATAATTAATAATATTTATTTTTTATAGTTAATCGTGATCATAATTAATATTTTATCAATATTTTTACTGTGTCCACTGATAGAGTCCAAATTTACGTATCGGTCTCGACATCTTGGTCCGTCCGGCACGCTGCCTCATAGTAGCTCAGCTCCTCATGCACGCGGCAGGCGGTAGTTCTGACCCTACGCTCGCTGGCCGGGGCATGTTGCTGCTGCTGCTGCTGTGCATTTTTTTGAACCAAATCAACGAATCAAGAAAGCGAGAAATTGTAACAAATTAAGAATACTGGCAACCTATGTACTTCCAAGAACCAAAAAGTTGGGAAAATTCAAGCAAACCAAGAACTGGATAGGACGGAATGAAGAAAAAAAACTAGGAGTGAACATAGAGAAGAGGAAGGAGAAATTTTAATCCCCTGCGTATTATAGAAGAGAGAGGAATTTGCCTTATTTAGTGGAGGGGAAGCAAGAAGAATTTGTGGATGGGATCGAAAGAATGCAGGGGGAGCTCCTAATGACGCCACCGCACATGGAGCTCCTGCGACAGCAGTAATTGCGCAAGATTTGCGGGGAGAAGAAGAGAGGGGAGAACAGAAGGGAGGAGAGCTTAGTGGCGACGTTAGATTCGTGGTCGACGACGGGAAACAGCGTTGGATTCGTGGTCGATGGTGGAGCTGAAGTGCAGGCGGTGGTGCGGCAGTATGGGGAGAAGAGGAAGAAGAAGAGGAGAGGGGAAAAGAGAAGGGAGGGGAGCTCGGTGGCGGCGTCGGATTCATGGTCGCCCGCGGGAAACTACACTGGATTTCTGGACGATGGCGGCACTGAATGGCAGGCGGTGGTGCGGTAGCATGGGGAGACGAAGAGGAGAGGGGCAGTCATGGCCAGGGTCATAGTGTCGGCGAAACTTAGTTTATTTCCTCTCTTTTGTTACCCTCCGAACGAAAAATGATTCGTTCAAATTTTAGCCAAATCTAACCTCATTATGTTTTGGTTAGATTTTATCAAAAATTCAAACGACGTTCAAAGTTTTGACCAAACTTTTTTACCAAAAGGACAAAACTCTGTTCCTTTCGTCCCTCAATTATTTCGTTCCTTTTGTTACCCTCCGAAAGAAAATGATTCATTCAAATTTTAGTCAAATTTGTCCTCATTTGAATTTTATTCAAATTCTGTTTAAATTTTAGTTAAATTTCGTCAAAAATTCGAATGACGATTGAACATTTTGACCGAATTTTTTACCAAAAGGACAAAATTTCATTCCTTTTCATCCCTTTTGTTACCCTCTGAATTGTTTTGCAAAGTGAACTGTTTTCCTTGGTCATGGCTTCCATTTCAATCAAAGGGGCTCACGGTGGATGAATGGCAATAGCATGGGATGAAAGTAGAGACAAATGGCAACAAAGGGGAAGATTTTCAATGACATACCAGGGATATGCCCGACTTTCAGTGACAAATAAAGAATTTCCTCTATTAGAAACCATCCAGGCACTTCTCCAAGCGATTAGGAAGGCGGATGAGCTTGGAATGGACAGCGTAATCTTCGAGACCAATGCCCTGACGCTAATGCGAAGCATGCAACAACATTCGACAAGAGTTGCCAACATGCTCATTTACAACAGATAAAGCACACAAACCCTCTACCAAAAAGAAGAACAAAACACAATACATCAGAATATAATTAGCATGGCATACAACTTCACCGATTTGCTAACCAATCCAGGGGTCAACTCTAAGAAAGGATTACCTAGAAAAACAACAGTACAAGTGTGCAACACAGAAACAAATGCCCTGGCTTACTCCACTCAACACAGAATTCAACTAACTAAAAAGCTAGGTAGCAAAGGGAGCAAGAATGAGATCGGCACAGAACAAGACAAAGTAAACCTTGCTCGTTTACAATTTTCTATCAAAGGACTTGATATCCACAAAATGGGAATAGCAAGTAGGTGCATATGCCCAACACAAAGTGAAGAAATAATGGGATCAGAGTCAGACATAAGGCCAAGTTTGACAGTGCCACTAATGGATCAAGCCATGTTGCTCAGTACTTCAACCAGCTCGTTCTTCTTCATCTTGGAATAGCCTTTGATTCCCCGAGATTGTGCAAGTTTTCTTAGTTCTGTGACCTTCAAAGAGCTTATATCAGAACCTCCCGTAGAGGACTCCAGATTCTCATCATGAGATTCATCAATATTTGTAAAATTAGGAGTTTCCAAAGATGGCTCAAGATACTCCCCATTGGATTTGTCAGTATCAAATGCATCAGATTCATCATCTGAAAGAACATCAAAGTCATCCAAAGATAGATTTTCTCGTGGTATTACAGAGTCAGGTTCAAATGGAGAAAGTGAGATAGGTTCATCTGCAACAGTCTTCTTCTCCAAAGTTGCCTGAGCTTTCTGTACAGTATCAGTGACGTTATTGGCAATAAGCTCGGCATCAGTGCTGAGAACAGGCTGGAACTTCACTCCACGCACAGGGGATCTTCGCCTAAAATTTGAAGCTGGCCTTTCGAAGGATGCAGGATGTGGTTTCTTCTGTTCTTCCTGAGTGGCATTTTTTATGTTAAAATTTGAAGCTAGCCTTTTGAAGGATGCAGGATGTGGCTTCTTCTGTTCTTCCTGAGTGGCATTTTTTATGTTGAAGATGATTGAATTTTGTTTATTTCCAGAATCATTGCTTCTCCTTGTTTGATCAACATTATGTTCTTTCTCATCACTGTTCTTCCTTCTTTGGTCCACCGAGTGTTTCCTGAGCAACTTAAGAAGGGAGTCAACACTACCCCTCTCGCCCTGTACTTTTGCTGGTTCAGGCTTCTTCTCTTCCCTGCCTTTACCCCTCACTCGCAATTGTGCTTGAACCTTTTTAAATAACTCTACAATCTCCTTCTCTCTTTCTCCTGGGACGGATGTCACTTGAGGACCGGAATTGCTTGTCAAAGAGATGGGTGGTCCATTTTTGGAGGGCATGATATCGTTATCAAATTCATCAATGTTCTCAGAGTCATCTTTTCCTTTGTATGGCATATTTTTCCGACGAGATGATCCACCCTTTTGTTGGCGTGTGATATCCGAACTTCTTGGCCTATGATTGCTAGGGTTAGCACCACATACCAAAGACACCTTCATTGGGCCCAACGTAGGCAATTTACTCAAGAAACAAGCTCCCAGAAGGAATCGGCAATCTCCATGATATGCAGGTAATACTGTTCTGCCTGAAACCCCTGGAAAGAAAAGCACATTACATTAGTTATTGCTTTAGAAGAAGCTCAGCGCATAAGGGGAGAACCAAAAAATTTAAGATGGAAGGGTCTGCAGTGCACAAAAAAGAGATGTAGAAACAACGTTTCCTTACAAAAGGTTTCAGTTTTTTCTTCCCCCTACATTTTTTCCACTTCGGCCCACTCCCACTAGGTGCAAAAAAGTGTATGTAAAATGTATAAAATACAAACACAGTATCATAGTCACTCCTTTGAAATAAATATAATATAGGCATGAGTGGAAAACAATTTGATATTAGTGCCATAATGGCAAATTCATATTGAGCCAGCACATACATAACCCACTTTGATAAGGTATACACAATTAATTTGTGAAAAATGAAAGGACATAAGAACGCCTTTGAAAAGGGGAGAAAAAGGAATTGCGTTTTAGGTTTCTTGTAGACTCAAAGAAGGGCTATAACACCAGAATTAGTAAGCTCTTATGTTTTATCAAAAGAAGAGTTATCTTTTATGAAAAATGCAGTGCCAAAACATGCCAACAATCATCTTCAGTAAAGAATGTAAGTTAAAAAAAACTATAATGATCCTGAACATATATGCATAACAAAGGGCAAGAAAAGCATAAGCCAAGTAATGTAGCCTTGTTGTGTTCCTGTAAGTGTGTAACAAGTGAATCAGATCTGGAAGAACTTAGGGAAGACGAAGCTGTAATTGGAAGATTCAGGAAAGTAATCCTGGCCATGGTGTTCAATTTTAGCCACTGCCTTTGTTCAAGTCTGAGCGATGAACTCGTATACCATTTCCTCTCAACATTACAGCCAGCTCATTGGTTACATACTTAAACAAACAACTAACCTCTATCTAGCTGCAAGTGGGGCCGTGACCCACCCTGTCAGCCCATGGCGACCTTGTGTCACTTGTTATTCCTCTGTTTCCTTGGCACTGCCAACACAGTTTTATGCTCGGCTTACTGATCTTGCCGCCATTGCCATCCCCATTGGTAGAGTCTCCGTAACAAGCCTGTCTTTCCATCTCCAATGTGCATTCAGTGCTATGTCAAAATTTGAGGTGGACTTCACACAGTACTTCCTCACATACTCGTGAATCAACTAACAAGTGACCCAAATTAATGTGAGCAGTGCCGAAGTGGCATTCATTGACACGTGCAAACAAGAAAAAATGCTCATAGTTAGTAATGACACTAAGGAATAGCGAGCAACACAAACTCTGCTGTGAACTAAATTGACGGATTTAATATGTGACAGTTGCGCTTCCAACAAACCAGCTTTGGTTTCATATAGCAGGAAGTCTACTTATCTGACTAGAAAAGAAAAAGATTAAGACCTTGGTCAATATGTGCATCCAGGCAGACAGCAGTATAGAACACCACATGTATCTCAATACAAAAGACAGTGCATATATATCCAAAGGTAGACAGGCTGTGGTTGGAAAATGACAGAGGAAGTGTAAAGTGCACATGCCATCCATCGTATATAAATAATCCATTGAAGTGGTTCAGGAACACACCGTCGATTTAGCATCTTATTTCCCCTCATATTTGAATAAAAGAATTAAACATGAACAATTCGGAACACGCTTTGAGTTGGGCACAATGGAATTGGTAAATAGGCCATTGAGCTTGAATTCAAATAAAAAAAACCTGGCAATCACAACCACAGCACCACCATCGCATATCCTGTCGCAAACAAATAATAGAAATCCGGCAGAAGCACAAGCAGACGCCGCAGTTCAATTCTCCACATCATTGTCCTTAGCTCTACTAACTAGCTAACTAGGATTTCATTTCATAGTTCATCACCCATGCGTCCATGTTTAGGGAATTCAGCAACATCCACGAACGAAGGTAAGGAACAGTCCCCGGCCACGCACGCTTTACAGTGTGCCCCTCTATTGG
This sequence comes from Bonia amplexicaulis, assembly GCA_036346245.1. Classification (NCBI taxonomy): domain Eukaryota; kingdom Viridiplantae; phylum Streptophyta; class Magnoliopsida; order Poales; family Poaceae; genus Bonia; species Bonia amplexicaulis. The sequence goes on from CM070760.1 coordinate 13,190,706, forward strand.
GCGGAGCAGCTGCGCCGCCGGAAGGAAACCCTAAAAGTGGACGGCGCCGACGTGGGAATGTACGCAGTTGTAAAGGGTAGCGAGAGAGGGATAGGGGGTGGGTGCGAGCGGTACCATGGTGGTGGAGGGCGGCGCCGGACATGCCTTCGTACTTACTGCCTCTCCGAGCACCAGTACGGCGGCGACGGCGGAGCCGAGGGTTAGGGAGGAGGAGATGACGGAACGAGGGTATAGGCACTTGTGCCGGCACCGCTCGCCGGCGACGGGAGGTGCGGCGGAGGGGGAGGGCAGAGTGCCGCGGTTGGGGAGAGGGCCGAAGGGGGAGGCGGTCAATGGTACTTGTGGGAGTGGATTAGGGCTAGGACGAAGATATGGGCCGTCCAGATCCGACCAAACGGCCCTCTAAATTATTGCCGCCAAAATTAAAAATAAAGCTTTCAACCCACAAATTTTGAGGCTTTCAAGTCAGAAATCAAACTTTCAAATTTGGATTTTCAACTGAGTAAAAGCTTCCAAATTTGGCCTTTCAATGAGTAAAAACTTTCAAATTCGGCCTATCAAATTGAAGAAATTTCAACAAAAAGCTTTCAATTTTCAAGAACTTTCATCTCCAAACCCTAGAAAATGTAGGAGAATTTCTAACCTCAACCTGGCCTGAGTTTTCGAACTGTTCACGTATTTAGCATTGTAGCCACTTCTTTTCAAATTTGACCTTCAGATATCCGTTTTTGCAAAAATAGCTCAATCTCCAAGCTCGGAATATGCAGTAGGCGATAGAGCTCAGCAGGAGCGGGGGCGCGCGGCAGGGTAGGCTGGCGCGGGAGGCGAGGGCGCATGCACAACAACAGGCACACCCGGGCGCTGCCGAGCTCCAGTTGATCGATGGCGCACATCGAGCGACCCACCGCTCGGTATGGCGTTAAAGCGGCTGGTCTCAGCGGTGGTCGGGCGGGGGCTTGGGCACTCGGTTGTAGCAGTGGCTCAGCAGTGCTACGTGGTCAACTTAGTTTTCTGTAATTTGGTGAATACTCGTGCAAACTAGTTAAAAACGTGTGCTTTAATACATATTAAGAAATCATATTATGTAGACACTGTTTTGTTGATGTGAGCGTAGAAATTTTTAGGAAGGTGCAAGGGAGTTCGGAGGGATAGATGAACCACCATCACCAACTCTATTACATAGTAGAGATATATTATTGCAAACAATTATCGTAATAGACTATGTGTAGGCCGACAAAGCACTTCACAATGAAGATGTGAATTACATGGCACGTAGGGTTTGGTTAGGTGCGTATATTTGCCTCACTACCCGTACAATATAAATGGCAACATGTACGAATCATCAACCCCAACTACAACTAAGATACATGTGCACCTTTTGCAAGTCATGATTGCAGTCATTCGTTGTACACATTTGGGTCCATCGATGCCTTTCCCTTCTCCCCTTTGCGGGCTTTAGCCCTCGAAACACTCGGTCAGTACTCGACTTCCATAACTTGTGTAGATTTATCCTAGTCGGAAATAATCTAGCGTTTAGCGAGGGGCATCGAGGACCACTCGCGCTTTACCCTTGTCCACCGCCATCCTGGCTTTTCCATTGTCATTCGGGGTGTAAGGTTTCTAGCATGTGAATCTCCCCGACACCACCGGGTCGTTGAGCATGTATTTCTACTCGATGAATGCATGTTGTACATCTCCGCGTCATCGATCCATTAAAAGAAGTAGCAAGGCTCTGTGATCTATCGGCATGCACGGAGTAGGTTAAACGTGTGCAAAATGAAACATGCAATGTGAATTGTCAATATGTGCTCACAAGAATTTCGCCGCACATGTAGTACACACAGGTGGCGGTGGCTAGGGGTGTGGACTGAATGATATGTACCAGATTGCCACAGTAGTATTGCGGGCGTGGAAACTCCAGCAGCACGTTTGCATCCTTGCAAGAATTATCAGAGTATGATTCCTTCTTCTTGGCCACCCACTTCCGCTTGCGAAGCATCTCTCCATAATTCAACATCCCTGACAGTGGCGTGGTGACGTCCTACACCTATGCTCTCTTCTCCCTCTCATCTTGCCCTATTTTTTAAATCAACTCGAGTGGAGTTTGGATCCAGACATAGAGCTGGCCAGATTTTATAGTCGGTTAGTATGCACTGTTTGGGGTAAAGCTTCTACGTGTTTGCATTTCAGTGCAGAAAACTAGTGGTTGATGTCTGATCAATGAGAAACATTGTCGCGTGCTGTCAATTCAGTCAGAAAAGCTAGTACGTGTTGTCAACTCGCTACAAAAAGCTGGTACGTGCTATCAACTCACTATGAAAAGCTAGTACGTGTTGTCAAATCACTAGAAAAGTTGGTGCGTGTTGTAGTCTCAATGAGAAAAGATGGTACGTGTTGTCAAAACACTGGGGAAAGCTAGTGCATGATGTGAACTCACTGAGAAAAGCTGGTACATGTTGTCAAATCACTTAGAAAATCTAGTACATGCTATAACTCATATGTGTTGTCAAATCACTAGGAAACGCTGATGTGTATTGTCAAATCAGTAAGAGAACATTGGCATTATAGAATTGCACTACACTCATTGATAAATTCCATTTCAAACTGCTACAATAGGGACAAAGCATTAACGAGTATATATTTAAGTTCGACACTTGGGGCACAGATGCAGGGTCAGTGGAAGAGATGTTTGATTTGCTCAGATTGAAGAGCTGGCATCGAACGCAATATCGGGTCAAGGGTTGCCTAATGTTGACTTTCTGTGGCAATGAAACTGGTCATGAGGGAAAGTCAATCTGTTCAGGAGCGTAGTATGTCACGAACACATCGCTAGCATGGTTGTAACTGATGGACCCCAGTGCGTGTTTGGCGTTCTCATACACGTTACGGATGAACCCCAATAGTAGTTCAATCGTGCTCAACCATCCACGGTGCAATGCGACTCCACCCTTGGACATGATGCGGTGCAGCTGGTCGACATGCAATGATGAACGAAACATGTTAGGCGTGTATACGTGAATAGTAAGATATAAATATGAACTTTAAATCTTTTACTGCATTGTCATGCCGCACCGCACGGTGTTGGTCCAGGCCTAGTGCCATCCTGTTGGGGTGCGTAGCCTACATGGGGGCAACACAAGGAGACATGTCATTCAGCAATGGGTTCATGCCACGTACCACTCCAAGTGCACGGGGTACATGTCTGGGTCATATGGCCATCGCTCCTGCTCGACCTTCGTCCACACTGACTGCTCCCAAGCGTGGGTCCACAATGGCTATGTCACCCTCTAGTTATTGCTCTTCTGTCCCTTCTTCATTTGCCTACGAAAAGAAGCGGTGTATGCAACTATTATTTCAGTGGGGAAATAAAGAAGACACGAATGGTATGCAATGGACTATACAAAATAAGGTAATAAATAAATTTACTTACAGATGAACATGATTGGGTAGTGGTCAACACGGTGATGTTGGTACCTGATGGTGAAGCCTGAACTATCTCATGACTCGTTGAGGGGCGTACGGCTCCACCATATGGGAGAAGACGAGGTAGTAGGTCGTGAGCCAGTAGTCCTGTCTTGCTCACATTGCTCTGACAAACCGAAAGGCATTGTCTCAGAGATGAACTCTACGGTCCACACCGTCCACGCGATGCTACCCTCGTCCAAGTCTTGAACACATTGTGAAAATCTGGGTACACTTGTCGTGGCCTCTGCCTGGACCATCTTAGCTCGCTGGTAGTACTAAAAATAATTTTGGTAATTAATGACAACAATGTTTAAAGAACTAACATGTTTGTTAAGATGATTGAAAGCTTTAGTCCTGGATTTTGATGATATCATGAAAAAAGCATGCAAAGATAACAAAGGATTGACATGGCTCAAGATACGGCTCAAGGCAAATGTATATTGTAGCCTAATGACCTCTTTATAGTTTTTACCAGTCTCGGTATTTGGTGAAAAGACCGGGTTGTTAGAATAGATGTCGTACTATAAAGAAGTGTCATAGTTAGTAGTTTGAAGTTAATTTTGTGCCACTTTGATCAATTATGGTTCATGCAGGCATTTACAACTTTATTTTGGAACCCTCTATGAATTTCTTTTGGAAACCGATAAGACCGTAGCTGTATCAGTGGAGTATCACTACATCGGTACTACCAGCTATTATATGCCGATATGTTATTTCCAAAGAGTTGTATTTCTAGTCTTTCTTTGAAACAGTACTACCGCATTTGCTGGCCAGTATTTACCGCAATGGTATGACAGCACCTGGTGTCCAATACTACCGGAGTGCGGCATGACCGTGCTTTAGTTGGTGTTAGCTAATTTTCTGAGAGGTGCATTTTTGGAGCATTTTCTCTCCTCTGAAAATCAGTACTAATGCAGTTGAGGTGTGGTACTACCGCAAATTGGTACTACTGAGGCATATCCTACACTCCCTAAAACTCACCTCAAATCAGCCACTAAATCATAATAAAATATAATTGAATCCATTTGGATTTATTTAGGATCTTTGAGTTATTTGAGTTTATTTGGATTCAGTCATTTATCACGTAATTAAAATTTGGAGTCTCGAAGAAGTAAAGGATCGAGTAGGATCAAGAGGCAAGTAGAGACGATGACTGGGAGTACAACACCATCGACTGAGAAGACCTTGAGTCAGATCAAGATTATAGTAATTTGAGCAAGGCAAGTCATCACTTTGATCATACTGCACCTATCTTTTGAATACAAGCTATTTTATTTGAAAACATCAAATTACATGCTTTACTTTATTATGCAAAGTATATTCGCATTTGTTCATTGTTAATTCCTTATGAATAATTGCTTAATCATATTCTACTCCTTGGCTTTGGACATGAAACCTTGTCGCCCTAGAATTAATGGTTAACATACTAGTAATAAGTCTATATCTAAGTGTCATGCTTAGCCTTGCGTAGATACTCGGGCACATTAAGCTTCCCTGACATCATTTCAAATATGAAAAAAAAAATTGGGTAGTTGCAAGTGGGAAGTGACAGGTATGTTGAAACTAGATTATTTTACCTTCCCAAAAACCCCCCAACTTACTAAAATGTCTAGGCGGATGGTATGGGGGTGTGGTGCAGTGGATGCACGGGATTGTGGATTGTGGTAGAACCGCCTAGATAACTCTAAGGACTGAATCTTGTATGACCTCCCAGTGTAAAATAGCGCAACCACAAGTCTATAATGGGTACGACTTGGCTAGCTAACATACATCGACCTAGTGTGGGTTACGACGTAGGTGTGAACATGGGCCAAGATGATGGTCTCATCCCTTTGGTGTGACGGCACAAGAAGGGGCTTCTGGTAGGGACGGTCGCATCCCCCAGTGGTGAAACCTTAGTGGATGTAACGTCGCTAGGACGATGCATGGTAAAGGTCTTGTGATGACCTTCTTGATCCGCTTGTCTAAGGCAACAAGTGAAACATAACAAGTTGGTTGTCTCTTGTTGGTAAGTTGTGTGACCTCTGCAGAGTGAAAAATGTTCGAACAGCCATACCCACGATCATGGGTGGACGTTGGGAACTTACATCGATATAGTTCTATTTCAAAAACCTGTGGGTGGAATGAAAAGTGGTAAGCAGATAAAGTCCTGATTTGTGTTTCCCTGGACGGTCGATCCCACTAATGATAATAAGTGAATATAACATTTGAAAAACTAGTATATGAAAATACTATTGCAATCCTTCACGTAATTTAGAAAATATGTTTAGTTAAAAATGCTAAGTCTCAGGAACTTTTTATATCTGTATTTCAAAATTGTGGCTTTTCGCAAATAAAAGAACCATAAGCCTTACTTTGTTCAGCCTTTCATCTATTATTAATGCATTCTGTATGTTGGCTTGCTGAGTATCTTTGTACTCACTCTTGCTCAGTCACAATTATTCAGCCAGTCAGAAGAAGAAATACAAGCCATGTGATCATCTAAAGGTGTCAGCAAGACTAGAAGACAAAGAGGCTAAGAACTAGGTCGTGAACCCCAGTTGGCTACCTGTGGACGCGTCCTGAGGGTCCCACCTGTGTGACATTTCCGCTTCCGCTGCTAATTTTTTATTGATTTTGGCCTGATCAGCCCATGAGTAAGTCTACTAATATATTTACGCTTTCGTATGATATGTACTTTGATATTTAGTAATATATCTATGAGCATTATCTACTGATTTAGAGAATAGTGTAGTGGAATCATAGAGGATTCTGGATTGTGAAATCTAGGTCCGACATCGTGCCACTCTCTCTTTAACCTATTGGCTCTATTTTTCACATTTTGAGGTTGTTGAGAGCATTCAAGTGCATTGCATCATCTAGTAGATAATCATGGCACTTGAGAACCTTCAAGCAAGCATTATTGGCCTATTACTCTTAGTGGCTGCCAACACCTAGATGGTTTTGAGGAGTTTGTGCAGTGATCTCTTTAAACAAAATTGAGAAGAGATCTGGTACGGTTGTGAAAGGTTGGAGATCACCTCCTGGAACGGGAAAGAGCTACCAAAGTGGATTAAGGAGCCGGCTTGATTGTACAAGGAGTCGGCTTGATTAGTTCAACTCCCTCAACGTGGACTAGGGGAGACCAAGAAGTCTTCGAGACCATAGGAAAATGTCACGTGTCACCTTGTGGTTTATCTCTCTTGCCTTTATATTTCACACTTGTATTTCTAGCATTTGATTGATTGACTTGTGTAGCTAGAATTATATCTTGACTAGACATAGGTTTGAGGTACCATAGCAAAACATAAAGGTTTTATGCCTTGACTTGTGAAAATTTCAGACTAGCCATAAAATTGTATTTTAGCCAAAAGAATTTAAAAATATCCTATTCACCCACTCTAGTCGGTTATCCTTAATCCTACAAATGAGTACCCATGGTGGGTCCATCCACCGGGTTGTTGCCATCGACGTAACCGCATAACCACGCCTCCAACTGGTATGGGTGCACCTGCACCAAAAGAATGGCCAACCAATAGGGAAGTTCTCCCACGACTACAGCTACAACAAGATGTAGCAGACGGTGAGGTTTGGCTCGCTAGTGGCACGCTGTGATCCTTCGCACAAACCCTTGTAGGTCACACACAGAACAGCCGAGCTCTCGTTGTACAGTAGGACCTTGTTAGGTTCGGCGTCGACCAGGGACTTAGAGATGTGGATATAGCTGGGGTACACCTAGTCTCCCTTAGTCATAGGAAATATAACCCACCCGAACATAAAGAGCAACTAGGTAGGACCTCACAACCTGTGCAGGCACATCTGTTGGACATTACCTATACCATCGTAATCCAGCAGATGTGCCTTCCAATAGGGTGATCTAAGGGGTGGTGTAACACCCTAGTCCAACAAGAACCTAGAATGATACTAATTTGTAAAATAGGTAATTAAAATGTAAACTTTTCTCTAAAATTTTGGCAGTATTCTCTTTGAAACACAGATGAATAAACATGATCAAAATATATTATCAAATAAAAGTGCATAATATTAATAAGTAAGAAAAACCTAGAGCATAACCATAACAAAACAACCGAAGGAGATTCTCCAACTTTACTACATAGGACACAAATTCTTCTCATACATATGATTTCAACTGATCTGAAGTTTACTAGTATGATTCTTCCCATAAAACATTATCTATTAATTTTTTGAGCATAGTGAACGACAGTGTGTAGTGCACCAGAAGCTACCCCATTCCCATGCATGTTGCCTTCTCACAAAGTACCTTAAAAAACAAACATAAACAACAAGTGTGAGTCCACGACTAAGCAATTTACAAGCAAGATAGTAAACAAAGCCACATTAATAGGTATTATACAAAAACTATGCCCATAACAATCATTCATGCTATTTTTTAACAACTCTCAACTTTTACTTTCATACGATGCAAATGTCACGAATGCACATCGCTTTTCTCTTTTGCAATTACCGGTAATACGGAGTATGCACCCGTCGATGCGTACTCAAGCCTATGCAATCTTGCACAGGGACCTCAAGCCCACACCCCGCAAGTGTGGGGACCTCATGCCCATCTAAAACAAGATGGGGACCTCAAGATAATCATTACTTGGTTACCACGTAGACCAAGTCTCAAGGATCTATGAAATGATGTAAATGATGTTGTCTACCTATAATTTTTATTTCCTAATTTATCATCATGCACATATATCATATTCAGTTGTAAGAATAAGTATATCTATTTATATGTGTAAGACATGTACAAGGCATAAACATTTTCTTTGTGTTACCGAACACTTTCACTTGCCTCAACCGTTTGATGGAGGAAGACGAGTAGAGGGTTCTGCCCGCTCAATCACACAACCACTTGAGCAATCATAGAACACACTAAGAAACAATCCAATAATAGTACAACAATTCAAAAGAAATAAATATCCACAGCTCCTAATCACAACTCAAAACAGTCTTCCCTTGTAGGATCGTATGGCACAATTAGAGGGGGGTGAATGATTGCCTCCGCTTTTTTAATCTGAAGCCAAAAGGTCAAACTAGAAGAAAAATGATCTAATCTTACAGACATGAAATCCAACCACAAAGCACTTGATCATGTACACAAACTCGATGAAGATTTTATCTGCTCGGCGTTCTGTCCGCTTGCACGACCGCTCACTACGATCACATATCGCTCAACAGCTCGCACGGAAGACTTCGATTGCTCGAACCAATCGACCACTTGATCGAAATCAAGCCGAAGACAGCACCTTCCCCGTAGCACGTCGGCGAGAACACATGAAAGCAATGCTCAAAAGAATCACGTCGCTGATGAACTTTTCTTGAGATAGATCTGATCTATTATTTCTGTAACAAGTTTTTGGCTACAAAGCACCCTCACGGCACCTCTAAAAACTTTCTTGACAAAAGCCGTAAAAACTGGTTACGTTAGCCCTTAGCCTCTCCTGATTTTATAAGCTAACATCCCAATCGTGTCCGATTCAAACACAAACACAACATCTTATCTCTTTCTCAAATCAAGGGACCCGAAACCCTTTCCTAACACGGGTTTTATTCAAACTCTATCTCTTCCATCCCATGGACTCTATCCGTAATAGTCCAATCTCTCCACGTGACAAAGCCTCCAGGATGCCACCTCCTGCACCTTCATCACGCACCATCACCACGTATCGAAGCCTCCGGAACGCACCTCCCGTAGCTTCTCCATGAATCTCCATCTTTGATCTCCATGTGCTCTAGCATGAGCCTGACCACCTCGCATGACATCCTCGATCGTCTAGACCTCAGACTTCCCCCGTCCTAGTCCCTATCCTCGTCACCGACCATGATCGTCTCCACACCACCTTCACGTCAAAGACCAAAGAAATATTTTCCCGGCACAAGCTCTTCCCAGCTTGACCGACATCAGTACACACACTAAAACATACCCTTGTCTATCCAAAGACAAGACAAAGAACAAAACCAAGACCATCCACGACCATCATCCTAGTCGTACATGACCAACCTCCCATCGCTACCGAGAACAAAACCATTGAGTACTCAGTGTCCAACTACCGAGTACTGAGCACATACCACAAAGCTCAGACAACCGATCGCAACACCCAATGACTACCAACCATCAACCATCGAGTATCGGCCCTTCCGATCACTGAGTACCACGACCACTTGATCACCATGCACCCGCCAGTCAACCCACTGGCCTAAAGTACTCGAAGATCACAAGAAATAAAGTACCCGTATCGACAGTAATGTCTTCAAGTACTAACCGTAAAGCCTATGGCAACCGATCGCGTGGTCTACGATTGGAAAACCGAAGACAACAACAGCAGACCATGAAGTCTACGAGTATGTCAGCAGTCTACAAAGTCTATGAGTAATCAACTGCAAAGACTATGAGTATCGACTGCAAAGACTATAAGTATTGTCAACAAAATCCAAGACCACTGTCCAGAAAGATTTACGACTGTCAATCAGTAAAAGTTACGACTACAGACCAGTATGTTTATGAGTAATGACCAATAAATGTTATGACTACCTACCAGTAAGATTTATGACCATGAAAGGAAATATTGTAGCTCTTGTGGTGGTCGACTTACCGTGATTGTAGTTATACGTAGTCGAAGCTAGACGTGGTCGAAGTCGAACGTGATCATCGTTGAATGTGGTCGAACTTGATCATAGTCGTAGTCGAACATGATCGAAGCTGAGCGTGGTCGTAGAGCCATTCAGCAATGGTCATAGCTCTGTGCGTGGTCATAAATGACAGCCAAGGTCGTAGCACTATGCGTGGTCATAAACGACAACCAAGGTCGTAGCGCTGTGCATGGTCGTAAACGATAGCCAAGGTCGTAGTGTTGTGCGTGGTCGTAAAGCTGTGCGATCTTTGGAAGCCACTCTCGTAAAGCCGTGCGATCTTTCAAAGCCGCTCGAAAGCATCAAAACCACTCGAAAACTTCAAAACCACTCAGAGTAAAATCCTGTAACCGCGATCGATCGAAACTTTCGTAAACGCAAATTCCAAAGCAAACCAAATGTCAATTATTCATCATTTCTTTTTTCTCAACCATCCACATGGTCTAACAATCTCCCCCTTCATGAATACATTGACAACACTGCAAATACGTCTGAGAGAATTTGCGAAAAGAAAGTTTCAGAAACCAACAACTCGAAAACTCCCCAAAAAGACTCCCCCTCCCTGAAACAATTGAAAATTCTCCCCATTTCTTCTAATTTCTCCCCTTTTGGCAATGTAATCATCTAAAAGTTTAGAGAGAGAACTATTTTGAGAAGGAGCAATGAGAGTAATCATCCAAAGACTTTGTAAACTATCCAAGTCACTTTGCTTTATTTTAAGAGTTTAACCACGCCATTTTTTTGTAGAGATTCCTAGATCATATAAAGCCGTATATCATATAGCAATATCAAAACAAGATTTTCAACATGATTAAGCGATTTATATCAATGACAGGCATCACAATAATGGCTAAACCAATTATAAAGAGCACAATGATATATCACATCAAAAAGTTAGAACCTAAAAGTGAAGCAACCTTTAAATCTAAATAAGCTAGCAATCTCTGATAGCATCCTATTGCTTCATACTCAATTCTTAGATATGTAGCATGTTTGGAGCATACTTCTTTTCATGATAACATGCTAGAAGTTTTTGTTTCCTTTTTATGGTGGCATGATTGAAGCATACTTCTTTTCACTTGCATAATTTTTGTGCCTTTTTTGTTTGACCATGGTATGCTTGAAGCATACATCTTTTCAATTATATATATATATATATATATATATATATATATATATATATATATATATATATATATTTGTGTATGACATGCCATCTTGAGTAGACACAAAAAGATTGCGATATGAAACAACCGAACCTCATAGCCAAGATTTAAAGTAAGGCTCACAATCATGCTAATTCTTTTAGATAAACATCGCAAAGTACTAACTATAATCAATTTAGTCAAAATATTCTGCCATTTCATGCTTTAGTTCAATTTTAGCAAATTGATTATATCTAGTCAAAACCAAAGCTACATAACATATGATTAAATATGATAAAGAAAGCTTTTTTACTCATTAAATTTCAAGACTTGGACTTGATGAATTATTTGACCAGTATAATAAACAACATTTGACACTACTTCAAAACATCAAGCTTCCCCTCAGAATAATCACATCTCCGTCAGCAAATGATTCAAAGAGAAGAACCATGCAGTTGAGAAAAAAAATCAATCTAAGAAAGAACTCAAAGACCTCTTTTAAAAGACAGCTGGAGTGTAGCATTACCTTTTCCACATGGTCTAATCACATCTATCGGGAGCCATAAAAAAAATGAAGAACCATCAACCGTTCCAATCAAGCAAAAGACTGAAACCCAATCAAGCGCATGTTCTCCATCCCGCATTATCTGCTCTTAAATCACAGACGACATCGGCTTCACAGTACTAGGGTTAGTCAAATAAAATTTAGGAATCCAGTATTGTGACACACAACGAACGGGAGCAATAACAGACACTGATAAAGATTTAAGTAAAACATTAGCATCTGACAAATTTCAACCAGACAATCGTTGAGAAACAGGTTCGACCATGGGGTGGCTCCTCACCAGATCTAGTCTAACCTATGATCAGTCTAATCAAGCGGAAAGCACCGGTTTGAGTGTCAAGTAGAAAGGGCTGGTCGAAATGCTGGTTCGATAGGGGGGCATCCAACTACAGAGTGTCCGACCACAGAGCGTCCAACCATAGATTATCCGACCACGGAGCGTCGTGTCTGACCACGGAGTGTTTGTCCACTGAGCATTCGACCATGGAGTGTCTGTCCACTAAGCGTCCGACAACAGAGTCTGACTACCGCACGGCCACTTGTGATACCCAAGGCCGATCCGACCATGTTGACAACCTCGGTCTGATCGATCATGTGGCTAAAACTCCCAAACCTGTAGACAATTGATTACAGTGACAACCTGTAGTCGATTGATTAGCGGGAGCAAACCGAAGAGAAGGAGCTTGCACAATCTCTACTCGAGAATTCTTTTTTAACCTGTCCTTCTTCTCTTTCTTCGCTTTTCAAAAACAAAACTGAACCAGATGACCATCTTTACCACAGTGAGTGTATTGATATTTGACTTGATGAGAAGTCGTATCTGATAACTTCACAGCACTCACTTTGGTAGAGGAACCCTTTGCTATACCGGTAGATTTAAACACAATTGGTTTTGATTCAGATTCTGTTTCAAATTTTCTAGGTTCCAAAAACTTAACGACATTAGGAGGATTAACCTTGGCATGCTCAACAAAGTTAAATTCTAGACCATGTTTTTTCACGCTTGTTTTTGATTGATCTAGAATCATATTCAAATTCTTCTTGCCAAAAGAGAAACTCTCTAACGTGTTATTAAGGTACTCGTTTTCTTTGGATAGAGAGCAACACGAAGAGCACCTGACAGATTCATGAGCTAGATACTTAGAAGCACTAGACTAAGCCAATTTTTCTTTTTCAGTAAACTCCTTAAGTTGTCTAGACAGAGCTTTTATTTCCGTGTTAAGTTTAGGACAATTAGAGCAAGAAAGAGTCCCATGATAAAACATTTGTTGAATAGACTCTTGAGAAAAATTAAGTCTAGCTTGAGCAAATCACATTTAGAGCATTCTTTAGATGAGTTAGACTTAAGCTTCTCAATTTCATTATTAGCATATTTAAGTTTTTCATTACATGAGTCATGTAGCATTCTCAGTTACTCAAATTTATCAGTTGCACTTCTATGTTGAACTAGGCTTGTTTCATTAATAGATCTAACAGTTTCTAACTTAGAATGCAAAACTTGGCAAGCTTCACACAAATCATCTTTAGGAATAGAAGCTCTAAGTTTATCAATTTCCAAATTTAAGCTATCGACTACAAGATTGTTTTCTTTTAGTTTCCTTTTAGTCTTTTTCAGTTCTGAAGCAAGTTTAAGCATACCATCCTCAAGCTGATCATATGATGGTCTTACCTCATTGGAATCGTTGTAGCTATTGTCGCTGTAGTTGTTGTTTGCCATGAAGCACATGCCCATGAAGTCGTCGATGTTCCTCTTCTTGCCTTTGACATCCTTGTTGTGGTCATCGTTGTCACAACTTTCTGATTCTACGTCACTCAAATCAAGACATTCGATAGCTGCTAAAACCTTGCAATGTTTCTATGATTTTCTAGATGTTTTAAAGAAAACTCCGTGTACCCATCATCTATTATAGTAGAAGATTTGAGAGTGAGTCGTGCAAACCTCATGGTTTTTACTTCTCATATCGAGGATATTTTTCATGTAAATCGTTATCACTTTGTCCATGTGCTTGTTGATTCCACTACTTAACTGTTGGTTAAAAATATCCTCATTGGTTCACTACAAGTAGAGCTGCTAAACTTTTATCAATTGCAATGTTTAGCTCCAACAAATACTATGTAAAATACTAATTAGTTTTGAAAAGTTCCAAAAAAATTTAATAATATTGATGCAAAATCAATATATCATGCCACGTTGTTTGAAGCCAAACTTCAATACTAAATCGTAATGATGCACAATCGATTTTCAGTCTTGTATGACAGCTGGCAGCCCAAATACTAAATACTATGAAACTTCTCACTTGAAAAGACAGATTGGAGTCTGATTCCAAAACAAAATTTGGCATATGCAAATGATAGCTGGCTTACAAACACACGCCGCAAAGTTTGCATCCAGAATGCATATCCACAAAAAAAAAAGGTTAGCCCTGCTGCACTAGGATCGATTAAGACCACCTCAACAAAAGAACATTGAACTGCAGACATCAGCATGCAACCGCGGCAATTCTGGGATCGTTGCTGCTGATGCCGAAGGGACACCACTCCCAGATGAAGTCTCAGCAAACTCCTCGAATTTCATGAACTGGCCCATCTGCGCTGCTGCGAGGTGAGCGTAACAGATAGGTGCCACTGGAGAAGGGAAAAAAACAGTATTGATCAGACAATTGGTAATATTTACGAATACAAGCAAATTGTGATAAAAGATATCAACATACCGACAGATACTGCAGTGGTGCTCCTTTGATACCTGCACAAGCACAAAACTATTATTATCTTCCCAACCCTAGCATATTCGAGTAGAAATTTGGAAATATCCATGTACTTACACATATGAAAGCGAAAGAACTAGCTTCTGGAGGTCATCCGGTGAGAAGCCAATCTCATCAAGTAAGACATGGTAATGGGTGGGCCTTGAGGTACCCTAAAAGAGAGCGCACATTTTACAATATTTATATTTTGGATGCCAAATATACACAAGGCAAGAAATGCCTGACATATAATTAGGCAACTAATGGTAACATGCACAGCTGATCAAAATCAATTGAATTCCAGCAGATGCAATTTCCAAAATGTTGAGTCAAGAAGACTTACTATAGGTCCAGCATGAGCACACATGTAGAAATCATACTGTCTTGGATGAACAATACCAGAGTCTACAACAGTCCCTGTTCACAAAGCCAGAGCGCAAGCTCCTTATGCTGTTTGAAGGGGAAGAATATGCTGTTTGGGAGGGAAGACCCTCAGCTGTATTAAACATGGCACAATTGCATACCAGGTGGAACGTTATCTTGTGCATCAGCTTGGAAGAGTTTCGTGTGGTGATTCTTTTGGGCAATGATCACTGTGAATTTTGGAAGGTCCCCCTGACCCATATTCTGGTAAGCCTGTATTGAAATTTCTGTTAAAAAGGATTTCTCGAAAACCAAGAATTGCCCAAGCTAAATAAATGCTAGAGCATGACCTTTATAATTTGATTAAGCTCAACATTAAGTACTTGGCTAAATTGAGACTCGCTCACACCATCCCTGCATATATAGATCACATAAAAAAATGATCAAAGAATTCATGAGAATCACACTATTGGATTACTCTTTCGTATAGAAATCTTGCAGCTGAAACACTGGAAACAACCAAGGGCAACATGCTTATTTATGACGACAATGCATTAGGCTATGTTAACACCACTGCAAGCAAACGGCGAATTAAGCTTGGAGTTTTACACGTCAAGGAAATAATTAATTTGATGGGCGTGAGTTGTTCTTTGTGCTGGGGCCCATGAGTAAACAAAACAAAAAGTGACATACAAATAGAAGTGTGTGCTCTTGAATGGAGGAAGAGGTATATGGCCTTTAGAGGTGTTGAAGCAGAGGGATGAGTAGTCATGAGAAAGCCTAGAGCAAGTTTTTTTTTACTTTTAAATGAAATGCTAATGTGCACTTTAGATGAATGCTAATTTATTTCTTCTGTTAGGGAACATGCTGATGCCCTCCTTAGAAAGCACAATCTCTCTTTATTTGTCTTATGACTTGTACATAATTGTGAGTTCAAATGATCCTTGTGAGTATTCCAAGATGTTAGTAGCGCATCATATGAAAATTCTAGCTTTTATTATTATTGTTGTTGTTATTGTTATTGTTATTGTTATTGTTATTGTTATTATTATTATTATTATTATTATTATTATTATTATAGACCAAAAGGGCCACAGCTATTCTTTTCAAATGAATTAGGAAATATAGCCATAGGAGTTCACACTTCAATAGATTGAAGATGTCCATTTTAACACAAAAAGAAAATAAATAATGAAAACTTTGTTTGTTGTTCAGCTTCTTCAGGACCTTTAATGAAACCATTTCATTTGCTACTGCTTCATGGCTGCCAGGTTTACCAGTTTCATGAAGGCGTTTAACGTGTTTAAAAAACTTAATTATTGATTCGACAATAAAAAGGGCACAGGGGAGAAAGAAAAAATGGTTTACTAGTTCCAAATATAGTATAGAATCTTGAAACCCCTTTTTTGTACATAGCTACCTGGCATTTTGTATGTAGGGCCTGTTTTTTTTTTTGCTGCGGCTTATGGCTTTTGACTGAAATTTTTGAATTTTGGCTGTTTACGGTACAGATTACGAAGAGAACGATACTCACTTGTGATTTTGGCTGGTACAGATGTTAAGCTTTTAACGTGTACTACGTTTAACTTGTAGGCCCCATCTTGAGAAAATACTCCGTTTAAAAGTTAGGTACTGTAACGGCTACGAAAAGCCGGACGGCTTATAGCCTGCCGAACAGGCCCGTAGTCTAGGATTTGTAAAGCCTTGTAGAGCACACACCTCTCCTTACCCCATACCCGTTTCTTTTTGTAAATTAACTAAATCAAACTATCAATAATCCAAGGAAATAGTTCTTGGAGTGAACTAAACAAACCCTTAAGGCATCAACACAACTATCAAAATGTATGAACAAATTCCAAAGCAATTATGGACCAGATGTTATGCTAAAGTGAAAGTAACAAGTAAATAACAATAGAGACCTGAAAATGATTATTTGTGATGGCTTTCTTTGTTGACTGGTTTTGTAGAAGTCTAGTAGAAGTTCCCTGCAATGCAAAATTACAGTAAAAATGGATACTGAAACTTCTTTTCATCTAACAGGCTCAGACCACACCCCAAGGTGTAAATAACTTTAACATAACGTGCAACTACAGTACAGCTGGAAGAATGTCAAGTGTAAACAGAAACAATACAGAGAAGATTAGTTCAAAGCACCTTATTATGCCGTCATCCTTTCCATCATCCAGTGGCTTGAAAAGAGAATCAATCATCTCTACCTTTGGAGACTGTGTCCGGACAGATGCTCTGTAACGTGATATCAGTGGCCAACATCTGGATCCAACAACCTGTAGCAAAGGTGGATTTCATTAACATTGATGGTGAATACAAATCCCGCAATTGTCCACTAAGAAAGAAAGTTTTATCATACACTCTAGCTCAATCAGATGTCCCAAATAGCCTAGAAATTCATGGAATATGCTTGAGGAGTGGTGCAGAGGCTAGTGTGCTAGCCTATTCATCTAAATTATGCAACTCAATATGGGAGTACTCAAGGGATGGAAATACAGAACTTTGCTTGATGCAAGCAATGCTGAGAGAGAGAACAAGACACACCGCAGCAATTGATGGTATATCTGCTCGGCCAGGAGAACCATGTGAAACATCCATTCCCAAAATTAATGTGGGTATCTGATTGACAATTGGAATCATCTGGCGATGCTCCAATGCCAATTTAGAGTTCATTCCACCGAGCTAATAAACAGGAAAAACACATTAGATAAGAAAGTAACTCATATGTGAGTAAAGAGATGAAACTTAAAGGCACAATCAGACAAAGAGATGAAGTGTTTGTACCTTTGCATTGATTTTTAGAAGAACATTGGTGAAGTACTGATCATTCATCTTATTACTAGGAACAATGCATTGAGTGACAATACCCATCTCATGAAGATTTTTCTTCTTCCATGGCCCTTCAAGGTAGTTAAAGTTAATTGCATGAAGAATCCATGAGGGGCAAAAACATTGATTGTGTAACATATTACCATAAATATCACAGTTTTTCCTCTCTGGTAAAACACAAAGAAGAAATTCAGGAGGACCAGGAAGGCTTGCTTTGACTTTTTCAAACATCCTTTCAACTCTTACAACAGGTGCACATCTCCTAGCTTGACTATCCTCATCCACCAAGGCGAAAGGGCGCTCAATAAACTATGCAAGACAGGGAGAGATTAATTACATGGACAAAGCCATCACTAAAAGATAAGCTACATAGGGTCAAGCTTTACAGGAAAAGAACCAAGCCACACAAGAACTTACAATGCCTTTGCTTCGTCCGCAGTTTATCAGATCTCTTGATATCCGGCTCATGTCACAACGAGCAGAGAAATTAACAATTGCCCAACGCTCAATCTTGACAGGCTCAAATAGCCTCTGCAACAGTGACCAAATGAAATTTAACTTCAGCACAAAATGCTTTTGCTGAAAGCGTGTTCCATTACAAGTAGTGAAGTAGCAACCTTGTTATTGTAGTTCCACCTGCCTCTGTTTGGAATGCAATCTTCACTATTTCCCACAACCAGCTGCATTAACATATTAGAACAATTAGAAAATACGAGCCATATATGAAAAAAAAGGCAAATGCAAAATAGATTAGGCCTAACCGTTGGAGCAGACAGAACACGACCATCAACACGAGTGAGTTGTTTCTCAATTTTAATACCACAAGAAGATAAGATTGGATCATCATCGTATCTATTACTTTTTACGGCCTGTAAATTGTATCTGTCAGTAACTAAAAGGAAAAAAACTGAAAGCAGTAATAATATCAACAGAATTCAGTAAACCCACATCAGTAACAACTCGCATGCGATCTTGAGGTTTCTGTCGTGATTTTTCAACCAATGCTGCTCTTTGTTGAGAAGACAGTGCCTTCGTATAACGTTGAAGTGATACCATGTGGCACAGCTGCACACAAAAAAAAATCTATATCACAACTTGCACATCAAGTGCAGTCAGAAACTAAAATTACTGGGCCACAGTATGAAATGAATAAGGAAACAAGGCTGCAACCTCAATTGGGAGATAATTTGGGCGTTTTGGTTTTCCCACATCAAGACATGGCAGATAAGGCATCGCTAAATCCACCTGCTTGGATTTAAAATATTCCTGAACAGTAATATCAATTGTCTGATCATCGCTGCTTCCATTCCGAACTTTCATCTGGAATCTGTGCATCAGTAAAGGTTTCAACATAACCAATGAATACAATAAAGCTCAGCTTGAAGTAGCAACTATCAGATACAGTACTATCTCCAGTCACAAAAGTGATTTATCCAGTCTCCAAGAATGACTTTGACAATTAGTTTTTGCATTAAAATATATATGTAAAATATATAGAATTATAACATTATGCAAGTATTTGTCGTGACAAGTCTATTTACATCATGTGTCCAATCTAGATATTTACAGACATTATTGTTGACTGCTGAGAGTTAGAAACAATCGACTGTGTGCATCCTACAGCAACACGTTCTTATGAATGGAGGGAGTAACAGACAAGGTAGGTTGGACAAACAAGAATATAGACACGGGAATAGGTATATTACAGTATGACACAAAAATGACCAGAGACATGGAACAGTAATATAGTGGAAAGGAAACCATTTCCAAGGAAAAAACAAAATGCAGGAATAGAGCCATACATCTGTCTAGAGCATGGTTGATCACTAAGACCAATGATCTTGAATTCCCTGTTGTTGTGCTTAGCTTTAACTCTCAGGTTTTTCAACATTTTCTTGGCCTGCAACATTTACCACTGGAAGTTAGTGAAAAGTTTTGAAGTTGCCTCATGAGGAAACAAAAAGGCTGGAATTTTAGGTAGTGGTATATTATCATGTACTCTGGGCCAGTCAATATCTCTAATGTCTGTAACATTTTGATTTGTAAGGAGGAAGTCAATAACTGGTCCGGGAGTTACAATCATAGTAGTTGAAACATCTGTATAACATAAACCTGATGTCAGGATTGGCAATTTATATTAAAATCCAAAGGTCGACATTAGAATGCATACCCATGTTTAAAGATAAACCACCAACGGTAGTACGGAAACTAGAGTGGAGTCCACGACATCCACTAACGCCACCAGTTAAATCAACTAAGTTTCTATGGTCATCACTGAAAAATGATTGTCTAACAAGCAGGCAACCTCTGGGTACAATAAACAATAATTACAATCAGAATGACACTTAAAACAGCAAATGAAAGTAACAAAACTACAGTTTTTGGAAACAACAAAACAAAATAATATACCGCTTAGCCTGCTGTTGCCTTAAAACAATGTCAAGGACTCTCAGAGCATCCTGAGCATGATCCAAATCGCTTCCTCGAAGCGCGAAAGCAACTGACTTGAGGGGAATCTTTGCTGCGTAGCTTATGCCCACTACAAACGTTTTTGCAAGATGTGACCGCTTTGCTCGTTTCTTGTCACCTTGAGGGCTTCCATGTCCTGGACTCCCACCAACAGCCCTGAAGAACAGATTGAACTTAGATATTCATGTAATTTTGTTATTGGGATTGCTTTTGTCTATAAAGTACCAAAATCTGTCTCTAGCATTAGAAGAAGTATAATCCCTATTGGTGCTAAAAACTTTGGATCTAACTGATACAAGTTGCACAGTATGATTCTAAAACAAAGATCACATATAAAGCTTCAATACAGCAATCCTTTGTGGCTTAACAACTTCACCGTAATATTTTTGGTTCAAATATAGTATGTTTTCCTCATTTTCATAACACCAGCATTTATATGTACCAAAAAGACATGACAAAAAAGCTAGTCATAAATGGATAAAAGCAATTGGCTTGGCTCATATGGTTTCACAAAAGTTCGAACTGAAACACCAGTAGACAATTTGCAAAACGTAAAAAGCGAGAAAATCATGTGCTCCTTACTTTCAACATGGCAGTAACATGTAGCAATGTAAAGTATGCATGTAATAAATGAAGCCTCTAAAGGTATTCTTTCGTTACTACAGTCAACCAAAAAGACAAAGTAGGGAATCACACCACACCACCCCAAATTGAAGACACTTCAAAAAAAAAGGATCAGTCAAGTCAGGAATGCCTGAATTTGGACCAAAACAGTTCAGGAAGTGGCAAAAGTGGGAAATTGGACAAACTAAGCAAAATAATCAGCCATCATTCAAATACTTTGCACTTCGTAAAATTCATCAATTCACAAAGTTGTTGCGATTTATATACCTTAGAGATGTTTCCTCCAAGATAACAGTGAACTCGAAGTTGTTCTGTGCAAGAGGCCCCACAGTAAATAGACATTTCTCACCATCATATGCAAAATCCTTCCCAGAAAGCTCAGAACCGTATGTTTGCAACAGTTTATCGATGACCTTTCGGCCAATACCCTTGCCATCAACCACCCTATCATCCTCAGATTTGATCGAGACCTACAACGTAATCAAAAGTAATTTCAGAATAAGACACTGAGAATCAACCATCAAAGGAATACAGGTGCAGAAATTAAGATTTGTCCATTACACTGTATTGGTAGAAAACCGCATCAACTCCATTAAGCTTCACAGCGAAGTGGTTTGACAGCAACTTAATGTGCTTTCCTTCACGGCCAAAGCTCGGCCGTGCGATTGGTGTGCGTTTAACAGTGCCATCCTTATGCACTTCGGCAGCTCCACCCGTTTTAGCAGCCATACTATCAGGCATCTGAATGAAGTCAGTTGTTGACGATAAGCATTACAGAAGTGGCACATACATCCATAAACAAATTATTAATATTGAACGTGTAACTCATTACCCATACAAGCAGGACAATAAAGCAAACAAAAAGGTACCATCAAAATATGACTAGGGCAAGGAAAAATTAGATAACACCAATGCATGTGAGAAAGTATGTCTTGTGCTCCATCCAAGAAAAAGAAAAGTAAGAAAAATAGCAGGAAAGCTCTACAAACCAAAAGCTAATTTTCAACTAGCCTGTGAAACGAAAATACCCTATTCAAGATGTAATTGCTAACCATTTTGCATTAACATAACATGCATAAGCATTAAACCAAACAACTTTGCAAAATCCACCAAAAATGACGGAGCAAAATACAACCCTCCACCAGGGCCGAAGAAAACAAGTTATGTCATACCAGCTTCTTTTCCAAACATGTTTGATCAGGATTCAGAGACCTAACATTCTAGCTACATTAACCAGTTAAGAGTCACTGCATGCATAGATGACCAAAGGAAATTTCTGCAAGGTAAAAAAAAACAAAGGCAGAGCTAACACTAAGCAACAGACTTGTTTGAACAGAAAATGCACGGATAACATGACTGCCTTTTGCTTACTACCAAATTATTACCAAAAAGAAAGCCCAAGCCATGTATCAATCTGCACCTCGGGACAATTTGACATTTAGTTGAACACCAAGTAAAAATTCAAACATGCAAACGCCTACAACAGCTTCCATTGAAGGGAACCAAAACAATTACTCCAGCCCAATAAAACACCCCCACAGATGCACTGTCTGAACATTTGAAAAAGGTAGAGTAGCAAAGAGGCACGACGGAATTAAGATGAAGTTTTCCAAAAGCACACACGTAGAAGAACATCCAGAACACGTAGAAGCATTATCGGTTAGTCTAAAAAAGAACATCCAGAAAAGATCAATGTTACAAAAAATCTTACCCGTAAAAGATTATCTCAAAAGTTCGAAACACTAATTAGGAACAGTGATCGCACAAAAATCCCTGCAAATCCGAAAGGCAAGCCTACAGATTTAAATACAACAAGTAATGGCCAAAATATTGTTCTCAGCTGCAATACTGTAATCTGGAAATGACTAAATCCAAAACCCAAACCAGAAAATTAACTACGTAAGCATCCATCTATCGTAACGCAGCCAGAAAAAAAAAAGAAACTACTGACGAAACGAAGCCATTATGCCGAAGCACAAACAGGAATTAAGGAAACGAATAGACACGGCGATGTCAGAACCCACAGGCGAAATCAGTCCACGGAAACCAACCGAATGAACCAAGCGATTTCAAAACCTACGTGCACCAGTAGAACACGAGATTGTCGCATCCAAACGAACAAGCGAGCAGTTCGATCACGAAACAAGCACGCCCAAAAAACACCTACAGAATAGAACCAATCGAAAGGGGCGAAGTGGTCGAACTGTGAACCGAAGCAAAGCGTTCGCAGCAGCAGATTGGAGCCACCCGTTCATGGAGAAGGAACCGCACAAATCGAAAGGCCTCTAACTCAACGCACACAGGAAGACGCATCGAAGCAGCGCACCACAAACCCAACCCAAATCACACAACCATCTGAACGGCGAGACTGAACCCGCTGCGAGATCACGACCATCTCGAA
The DNA here is from genome assembly GCA_036346245.1 of Bonia amplexicaulis. NCBI lineage: Eukaryota > Viridiplantae > Streptophyta > Magnoliopsida > Poales > Poaceae > Bonia > Bonia amplexicaulis. Next base: position 13,213,959 of record CM070760.1, read on the forward strand.
CCATTCAACTCGAAACCGCAAACCGCGCACACTGCGCGGAACCCAACCCCCGAAAACCCACGCCACCAAAACCCCCATCTACCAAATCGAACGAAACGCCATGGAACCCCGCGAGATGAGCAAGAGCGCCGCGCTCTGAGAACCAGCAACCACCTCGAATCAAACCCCCCCAAATCCGCACAACACGAGACCCCGAACCACACACATTGCCCAGAATCCAAACCCCGAAAACCCCAACACGCGCGCCACAAAACCCCTCAAAAACACCCACCAAATCGAACCAAACGCCATGGAACCCAACGAGACGAGCAGATTCGAACTCACCCGAGGCCGGGGACCCCTCTCGCCTCCGCCGCCCTTCTCCCCTCGCCTCCCCACTCTCCTTCTCTCTCTCTCTCTCTCCCCCCTCCCTCCTACCCGGCGTCTAGAGAGATGGAGGGAAAAGGAAAAGGAAGGCGAAGAAGCGGAGGCGGCGAGGCTGGGGGTGGGGCCGGGTATACAAGGGGTGCTTCCCTTTTGAGCATTGAGCCGCACCGTTCGCACGCGAATCTGATCCGTCGATCCCATGATGGACGGTTCGGCTTGCTCCAATGCAGACAGCGTCGTTTCGGGGATAATTTTTGTGCACCGGAAATCCTACCCGTGCAGGGCGGAGGCCAGTGCGCGTGCGCGTGGGTTGCGTGCGTGAGGAACGGGAGATGCACGCGTGTCGTGTATAGCCGAGAAGGGACACGTGGAGTGAAGGCATTGGTTGAAACGCTGCCGTGCGTGTTTGCGGGCGTGGGGTTTGGTTTGGCGGCCCTGGAGATTTTGGCGGAATTGGGGAAGGCGCGGGGGGAGCGAGAAACCTGGGCCGTCCGATCGCCCGCGTGACGTCACCAGGCCAGCCGTTTCGTATGTTGCCAACCGGCCTTGTCGTCGCGCCCATTGGACCTGGAGCATTTAAACGGCCGTTAGTAGATAAAAGGATTTGCTATCATGTCATGTCTATGTACTCGTTCAGAATCTTTGCTTGTTCAGCTATTGCTAAATTTCTTTCAATATCCATACTTGTAATAAGATTTCTTTCTTGCTATTGATCCAACGTGTCAATGACTCGAAAAAGTATGACACCTTTAATTTTGATGGCTTCAATCTTATATGAGTTTGATGACATTGGTATATGAACCGAACAGTCTCTGCTACCCTAACCCAACCAAGGCTAGCGAGAATGTCCACCCTTTGTACGTAAAATATATAAATACAAATGGTGACATGTTTTCATTAATATATAACACATTTTTAGACTAATATTTCTCAAAAGGTAGCTTTACGACTACATTCTTGGATGTGTTTTAAAACTTGAATTCTAAAGCACAAAAGAGATTATGTATTACACACTAGTTTCTTATCAATTACACAAAAATGATAGTTATAAAAATATGAGATAAGTCTATTTTACATCCCTGAACTTTCCAAAAAGTTTATTTTAATACTCTCAACTATAAAATCAAATATTTAGCACCCCAAACTTACAAACCGGGTCAATTTACACATCTAACGCGATTTTGCTGACAGAAATTCAACTTAGGGGTGTGTAACAGCCTAGGTTTTTATTTAAAAAATAATAATAGTAGTAAAAAAGATTTAAAATAAAACTAAGTGTTTCTGTTGCCTGAGTTTTAATTTTGATTTGCCCTGATTTTCTGCTTTTAAAAATGCTGGATTTGAAAAGTATTTTAAGTATAAACTTAAAAATAGTATTATTTAAAATGATATTTTGATTTTCAATAAGAATCCTATTTTAAATTAATTATTTGAAATCATTTGGCATTTATTTGGTTTTCTGGTTTTTCTAGAGTCTAAAATCTATTTTGAAATTAAAAAGTATTTTAAGTATAAAAATATAATACAAAATTAAGTTGAAAATATTTTTTAAGTACAAAATGGTTCTAGGAATTTCTGTGAATTTTTCTGAAATTTTTGAAATTTATTTGGTATTTTTGTAAGCCTTTTTAAATTTCCTCAGCTTTTCTGAAAATCCAAAACCAAAATAAAAATTTAATCCCTCGCCCCTCCATCTGGCCGATGCGTGGATGGCCCGAACTCGGCCACGTCGCCTCCCGGTCTATCCTTCCCGTCCACCACCTCTCTCTCCTCTCGGCCGACTGATCCCACTTGGGCGCATGGCTTAATCCCGGCTGCCCACTCCCTCTCCTCTCTCTTCCCCCCTACTCCCGCTGACACCCTGGCCCGCCTGTCATCCCTAACCTTCCCCGCCTTCCTCGCGCAGGCACCGCAACAACGGCCGTTGCGTCGCTCCGTCCTTCCCAGCCACGTTCATCCCGCATAGACGCCGCCCCCGCTACCTCTCTCATGCGCCGCACTCCCCGCACCCATCGCCCACCTTCCCCACTCCCCACTTGGCCCTATCCACCCGAAACCGCCACCACCTCCACGAGTTCTCCGCGCGAGGAATTCCGCCGCACCGGCCCCTCCCCAACCATATATAAACCCCCCAGAGCACTACCATCTCTCGCTCTACCCCTGTGCCCGCACCTCCACTCCCTCGCTCGGGAACCCCATCGCCCCCGCGACGTGCTCCCTTTTCCCCGAGCGCCGCCACCAACTCCGGTGAGCTATCGCCGACAAAGGAAGCTTCCCCAAGCCTCGGCGCCAGCACCTTCGGTTTCCCCGAGCCCTCGCCGATCTCCTCCGCCCCTTCGTAGAGCTCAAGCGCCGCCCAAGGACCCACTTCGCGGGTGGCCCGAGCGCCACCGCCGCCTCCCTCGTCGTCGATCGTCCTCCGGCCATTCTCGGTAAAAACCCGAAAGCGCCATTGCAATCCCCTCCCTTCCCTCTCTCGTTTGCACGGCTCACCCGGCGCCGGCGACCCTCGGGCCCTAAGCGCTCTTCCGGTCGATGACCCACGTCGGCAACCCGGGCATCCGTGGCATGCCACATGGTGCCCGGTGGCACGCCACCTCGACCACGTCCTGGCCACCTCGGCTCTTCACCGCCCCGTCAGCGCCACCTTCCCTTCGGCCCACGTGGAAGCCACGTGTGCGCCACCTGGCCGCCACGTCAACAAAACCGTCCTAGTCACCTGCCATGTCACTGCCACATCATCCCCCTGCCACCTCGGCCTCCACCACAGCCGTGGACCTGGGCCCACATGTCAGCATCTTGTCCGAAAATCCACCAAGGCCAACGAGAATGTCCACCCTTTGTGCGTAAAATGCCCATATGGTTTGATGACATTAGTATATGAATCGAACAGTCTCTACTGCCCTAACCCCACCAAGGCTAGCGAGAATGTCCACCCTTTGTACTAAAATACATAAATACAAATGGTGACATGTTTTAATTAATATATAACACATTTTTAGACTAATATTTCTCAAAAGGTAGCTTTACAACTAAACTCTTGGAAGTGTTTTAAACTTGAATTCTAAAACACAAAAGAGATTATGTATTACACACTAGTTTCTTATCAATTACACAAAAATGATAGTTATAAAAATATGAGATAAGTCTATTTTACATCCCTGAACTTCCCAAAAAGTTTATTTTGATACTCTCAACTATAAAATCAAATATTTAGCATCCCAAACTTACAAACCGGTTCAATTTACACCTCTAAGGCGATTTTGCTGACAGAGATCCAACTTACAGGTGGTTTTTGCTATGTTAGTAGCCATGCCATCCATTTTTGCTGATGCAGATCCAAATGAGAGAGAATGAGATGAAAAGAAGAAAGAGAATGTATATATAGAAAGAAAAGAAGTGAGAAAGAAATCAATGATGGAGATGTCAATACCTTAAATTAGATCCTCATTACAGAAACCCAATGATGTAGTTGCCAATATGGCGAGAACCACCTTAAGTGAGATCCACATCATCAAAACCGTCTTCTAAAATCATATTAGGATGTAAACTTGTCAAATTTTATAAATTTAGCACGTTAAATAGTACTCGATGGTATTAAATGATTTTTTTGACAAGTTTAGAATGTAAAATGGACTTTCAAAAATAACAGTGAATCCAGTACAGGATAGTATACTCCCAGTCCATCCTCATGAAGCTTAGCGAGAACTAGGCGTCGGAAACGGTAATAGATAATATGTTTTATCCGATATTCGTATCCGAGAAAACGCGAATGTGGTAAGCAAAATCCGTATTAAAAAATATTCGTATTTGAGAATATTTGTATCCGTATTTGAGAATATTCGTATTCACATTCGTATTCTAGAATATTCTTATCCGTATTCGTATTCGAGACTATTCGATTCTTATTCGATCGTTTCCAATGCCTAACGGTAACTGCCGGTTACCAGAAATCTCAGAAAAACCCGGATGAATTTTGTGATTTGAAATTTGAATTTGGAAGGTTTGAAACCGATAATCGTTCCGATAATGGGTTAAAAAAACCGATGAAATCCAGCAAAACCGCTAATAATTTGTTCTAACGAGATTTGAGGAAAATCTCAGCAGGGACCCACCTCACGAGGAAATTGCTATCCCAGTTTAAGGCTTATGGCTCTATATCATTTAAGGGTTTTTTTTCTTGAGGGTTTTTACAGTATCTTAAAATAAATGTGAACCGTTCAATCTTTACAATATAATATTTTAGATTAGTTAGGATTTAGTTATACTATCATCTATATTATTAGCGGTAGAATTTTTAAAATGATAAAATTATAAACAAAATAAGTGACGCAAAATTGTAAATGGTAATGTCGTTCCCGACGCCGTCCATGAGATTCTCGACATCAGCAAGCGCCAGGGGCGGTGTAAGATCGAGGAGGCCGACTAGAAAGGGTGAATAGGCAGCCTAAAAATTCTTTACAAATTGTTGCTAACAATTGAAGACATTTTCTATTTGTCTAAACCAATTAAATAATACGAAAGCATAAATCAATTTGGTTTATCTCAAATAACGCCTACAAGAAGTGAATTCGCCTAAGTGCACCAAAATCTATTCTAGGTCAAGGTTTGCAATCCTAGGTATGCAAGCATCAATTTAATTTTATGAATGTAAATTGCTTGAATATAAATAAAGTACAAGAAAGCAAACCACAATTGACACAACGATGTTTTACCGTGGTGATCGGAGAGTTGCCGCTCTCCCCTAATCCACGTGGAGGTTAGCCCGAACAAATCGGACCGGCTCCACGAATTAAGCCGAAACACCTCAATCCACTAGTGGTAGTTCTTTCCCGCTCCGGGTAGGTGAGCTCCAACCTTCACACTTCGCCGAGTCTTCTCACAACCTTCTTGAGAAGATCACCGTGCACGACGCCTCCAACGCCGTCTAGGAGTCGGCAAACTCCAATAGTAATAAGTCAAGTCCCTCACTTGACTCTCACCAAGTGCAACGAATGCACAAGCTCAACTCAGACACGAAGTCCACAACTAGAGGCGATACATGCACTCTAGGTCACCTCTCCTCTCTCACAAAGTGCAACACATGAACAATTGAGTGGAGAGCCTTACTCTAGCTCAAGAACACAACAATAGGTCAAGCAACCTCCTCTCCAACTAGCCTTGAGAAGGTATTTATACACCTCCCTCAAAAACTAGCTGGTGGAGAGATGAGGGGACTGAAATCAGCCCGAGGGCCGGAACTACTGCCGTTATAATGGCCGGTACTGCCGCCCTCCCAACGGCTATAAAAAACTAGCCGTTGGGCTGGAAATCCTGTCAAACCGCCACACAGAACCTGGTAAGACCACTACTACCGGTCAGACCGCCCACACTGGACCGGTCTGACCACCAGGACCGGTCAGACCGTCCTTAGAAAAATCAGCCCGGTTGCTCTATGGAAAAAGGGTCCGAGCGAAATACGGCCTCAGGCCTCAGGTCGGTCTGACCGCCGATACCAGGTAGGTCCGACCGCCTCTCAGGCCAGTCTGACCGCCCCTCAGTCAGTTCTGCTGTAAAACAATCCGGAGCTCCTCAAGTCCGGTAGTATCGCTCACATAAAGCCGGTACTTCCGCCTTCCGGTAATACTGCTCGCACAGAGCCGGTAATTTCGCTTTTCAGAGAAGTGCAGATATCTCAACAGTCTTTGCAAACACACATTTGCAAACTACGATATTATGCACACAAGGATCAACCATGATTTCCGATAAGTTGCAAAACACATTCGCACACTTTTGAAATCATGACACAAGGAATTGATACATGGACTTCTCACGTTTGCAAAACACATTCGCAAACATAAGTCACATGTCACAAGGTTCATATATGAACTCCAACCATTTGCAAAACACATTTGTAAATATAAGTCTCATATTCCAACGAATGGAAACATAGACCTCAAACACTTGCAAAACACATTTGCAATGCATAGTCTCATGTTGCAAATAATCAACACATGAGTTAGAGCAAGTGAGGTTTGAGCTTCACAAAAGGAATTATTCACCCTGAAAGGCCTGCTGGAATTCTTTTCTCAATCCACAGGGCTAAGAGTCAACTACAAAAAATCTTGCCTTGTTCCCTTGAACCTCTCCCTTGACAGAGCTCAGATTCTTGCTGGTGTTTTTGGATGCAAACTTGAATCTTTACCTTTCACCTATCTTGGCTTGCCATTGGGAACTACAAAACCTCGGGTTGAGCATTATGGTTCTATTATGACTAAAATTGAGAGGAAGCTCACTGCAACTTCAAATCTCCTTACTCATGCTGGGAGACTTCAGATTGTTAATTCTGTCCTTTCCTCCTTACCTACCTATGCTATGTGCACTTTGGAAGTTCCTGTTGCAGTCATTGAATACATTGATAGAGCTAGACGTCATTGTCTCTGGAGGGGTTCTGATTCTAATGCTAAGACGAAACCACTGGTTGCTTGGAAGAATTGTACAAAGCCAAAAAGAAAAGGAGGGCTAGGAATCATCAATCTCAGAAGCCAAAATAGAGCCCTTCTTTTGAAACACCTAGATAAATTCTATAACAAAAAAGATATTCCTTGGGTGAATTTGATTTGGAATGCTTACTATCCTCTTGGTCAGGTTCCTCATGCTTCTGCTGATAAGGGCTCTTTTTGGTGGAGAGATGTTCTAAAATTATGTGAATTTTTTAGAGCAATTGCTAAATGCGATTGGGATGGCTCTTGATTGCTTTTCAGTCCGACCTTTGGAACAACAACATTTTGGAGTCTAAGTTTCCAAGGCTTTTTTCCTTTGCCAAAAACAAGAACATTTCTGTAGCCAGTTTCCTATCAAATAACACTCTTGAAGCCCAATTTCATCTGCCTTTATCAGAACAAGCCTTTCAAGATTTTCAAAGTTTACAAGACCTCACCCAAGACTTACAAGTTGATTCAAACTCAAAAGACTCTGGGATTACATTTGGGAAGCAAGAACTACTCCTCCTCTAAGTGCTATAATCGCCCTATAAAACATACAACCTCCTGCACCTTTTCTCTGGATTTGGAACTCCAAATGCTGTAATAAACTTCGAGTCTTCACTTGGCTTCTCCTTATGGACAGACTTAACACAAGAAATATTCTAAGAAGGAAAAAACAAAAGCTTCAAGGAAATAATTACAATTGTGTCCTCTGCAGCGACATTGAGGAGTCCGCGTTTCATCATTCTTCATTTGCCCTTTCGGTCAAGTTTGTTGGCAACATCTTGGTATTAGTTGGGATATCACAAAAGACTTCTTTCAAATGATGCTCCATGCTAAGCTCCAATTTCAAAACCCTTCTTTATGGAGATTTTCACCATAGTTGCACAGCAAATTTGGAAGCAAAGAAACAATTTCATCTTTGATAGAGGTCGCCCGTCCTTTGTTTCTTGGAAAAGTTCCTTCTGTAAAGAGGCTAATCTTCAGGCTCACAGATTTAGTGAGGAAAAACGCCCTATCTTCCTAGCTTGTATAGATGCTCTAGTCTAGTCTTCGTCTTATAACCCTTCTTGGATTGCTCTCTGGTGTTCCTTTGTAGTCCTTCTGTTCAATTTTTTCCCTCTTAATGTATGCTCCCTGGGGTTTGTATGATGCTACGGAAATGGAGTGCAGCTGGGCGATTGGCATGGAGTCTACTCTTGATGATTCGTGAGGAGCTGCTCCATCGAGATATAATTTTGGTTTACGCATAAATATCATATGAAATAGTCTAAAATACCCTCTAAAAAATAGGTTAAAAACAAAAGTTTATAATATCCTTATAAATTAACGGTCAGATTTTATTTCTACTTACCATCTTTCTACTACCAATATAATGTATCGTAAAAAAAAATCTTTTTTCTAAACCAAAACTATGCATACATCGGAGGCATAGCATATAGACTTATAACAGGTAGCAGCAGAGTTAAAGAATGTTGGTGTATTCTAATAATAGCCTTTGAGTAAATGTAATGCAACCATTGCCATCATCATATGAAATGAACTCCGTCTGCTCATAATCTAGCCAAGATTAAGCTAGTCGAGATGTTGGGCCATAATGATCTAACCAAGATTAACCCGGCCCAACCCTCTAGTCCTTCGTAAGTCTAGCCCTTAACTTGTCCTGATTAATCCGACTTGGACTTCTGACTTCTATTTTTTTATGTCGAAATTAACATGTTGGCTTCTTAATTTCAGCAGACAGCCAAAGGGATTCCCGAGTCGAATGAGATATACCGATTGGAATCCTTAAGAAATGCTTACAGAGTGGAAAGCGCAGATTTAGACCACTTTCAGGCTGACAACAAAGGATGGATATTAGGAAGAAAATAGAATACTGGCTGGACCAATAGGGGACTTAGCCGTCTTTTGAATTATGCTACAACAACTAGCTTTTAAATGGTGTATCTTTTGAAGGTTGGGCCTAAAAGTCGATTGTAGTACACACTGTACTGAATTCATCTATAGCAGCCAAAATCACACGCGGATGTCTTTCTGTACTCATTTTAAATAGAAACACTGCTCTTTTTTTGCTTTTGTTTCGGCTCTTTTGATTTTAGTTTTTTCTATTTTTTTACATTGTGTGTGGAGATATAACGGTATTTTTATTTTTTTCTTATTTTTATTTTTTTCTTTAATTGATCAACTCAGAAAAAAACTAACAGTCACTCCTGCTGTATAATTTCTGTCAAAAACCATAAGCACAAAAGTTCGAAGCCACCAAGCGAAGTCGGATTGAAAGGCCTAGTCCAAGATGGGGCCTAAGATTGTAGCCACAAAATTACTCAAGGTTAAGGACTGCTTACTGAATTTTGTGATGAGTCTCCGAATACCATGACTATCTGAAATCACAAATTTAGGCCCAAATTTAGGCCCGCGGTCTTTACAACCCACAGGCACGCGATCACAAAAAAGATTATGGAACAGAAGCGGTCTGGACAGAACAAACTTGCTTCAACTTGTTCCTTTGACGTTTCGTTTCATCAAACTGCAAAAGTGAAACGGGAAGCCAATTCAGGTGACATTTCCGTCGCTGCTTCTTCTTGAAAGCTGCTTCTTGAACGTCGTTGGCTGCTCCATCTGTCTCCGTCTGTCTTCTCACGCTTGCCAAGAAAGCCAAAATGTACATCCTTTGGGCGATTTGTAAAGTGCATGAACCGATACCACGCCCTATATACGCATGCTCCATAGCTCTGCGATTTTGCCGTTTGCATGTTTACCACACTGGCATACAAAAATGTGACGCGTGGTACTGGAACGTTAAAGAGTAAGGTGCATGAACGATACCATGCCCTACATATGTCTGTTCTTTTTCTTTAAGGCCCTGTTCGTTTCGGCTTAAGCTTCTGGCTTCTGATTTATTTTCTTTTTTGCCTGTTCTTTTTTTGCCGTATTCGTTTGCGTTGTTTGTGATGGGCTAACATATTTTTTATATTTTTAATTTTTTTAAATTTAATTATGTTAAATAAGCCTTTGTCACCATGATGTTTTTTAGCTACCACAATGCTTTTCAGCCATAAGCCACCAAAAATAAGCCAAAATGATCACCACCTAAGGGTGTGTTTGGTTGAGCTGTGGCTTCAAAAAGTCATTGTGAGTGTGGTGTGAAAAGTCAGAGTGGGTTGTGGGTCGTGGAAAAGTCAGTAAGTTGTTTGGTTCAAACAAGTATAAAACTTACCTTCTATCTCTATTTTCCTTAAAACAACTGTGAAACAGCTCTCTATTTTCACCATTTCAAAAAGCAGAAAGCCAAAAGCCAAAAGCAGGGTCCAAAGTGCTTTCAAATCAGACTACCCAAAAGTAGTCGCTCAAAAAGCGACACAGTTCTGCACCCTTTGGTTGGCTTTTGGCTTTTTGGAAGCAAAAGCAGCTCCCAAAAGCTCAACCAAAGGCATCCTAAAGCTGATGACTTTTAATTTTTTTGTTATAGTACTTAACTTATAGACAGAGTATTTTTTCAAGATAGGATCTACAAGTTAAACGATGTACACGTTAAAATCCCAACATCTGTACCACCTAAAATCGCAAATGAGCATCTCTCTCCGTAATCTGTATCATAAATAACCAAAATTCAAAAATTTCAATCAAAGATCATAAGCCGCAGCCGTTGCTAAACAGACTCATACGCATGCATCCATAGCTCTACTCTGCGATTTTGCCGTTTGCATGTTTACCACACTGGCATACAAAAATGTGAAGCGTGGTACTGGAACGTTAAATAAAGAGTAGAAATGCCGTGTTTCGGAGTGTCGAACGGACATGCAGGCCAGAGTACTTTCACCAGAGTAGAAATGCCGTGTTTCGGAGTGCTGAAAGGACATGCAGGCCAGAGTGCTTTCACCGGAGTATTTTCCTTGGCTTGGTGGCCTGTGGTGGTTCTTGCTGCAGCAAGACAAACTTTTTGACCACATGTAGCGGACTTTTTTCCTTTCCCCAACCCAAAGAGGAGGGGCAAGTAATAACAGCATCGGACGGAGAAACATTTTCGCCCTACATTTTTTATTTAAAAAATAGATTATTTTAACACAGATAATATAAAGAAATATATAAAAAAGAAAAAAACTAAAAAAGATAAAAATAAAAAAACTAAAAAACTAAAAATCAAAAAATCAAAAAATACTAGATTAATCTGGACCGTTGATCGCTGGATAGATAGACTTTGAGGTGACTTTACTTTCTCAAGTCAGAGAATCCCGTTCGCCCAAAGAGGAGGGGCCAGTAATGACATCGGACGGAGAAACATTTTCGCCCTACATTTCCAAACGACACCAATATGGTAATCATGATGATACAAAATGTAGTGTTTTTGTTGTTTAACATTGATCATAGGAGGGCCAAAATCACTTTAGAAATCTTGGAAGACGCGACCTTTCGAAATATTAATATGAAAGTTCTGGAGATCCTATAGTCATGATGGCCGACTTTCAGGAAAAAAAAATACTAGTCAAGGTGCTCATTTATAGGCTCATGCTTTTGGCTTTTCGGTATGTTTAGCACTATTTGAGATTTATTCATTGTATCAACTGTAATTTTTTTGTGTAATTAATTTTTTAAAAAAATAGAAATAGAAAAAAGCAGGTTCTCTGGTCTCAATCAATGCAAAAGAATACAGAAAAAAAATGAAAAGGCAAAAAAGTTTAAAAAACCAGATAAAAGATAAAAATTAAGAAGCTAAAAACTAAAAATATAAGCCTAAATGAGCAGATACCATGCAAAATGCATTGTTTTACGCTGCATTGTTTCTCTATAACCAAACCCCTCTTAAGCATGCTTCGACCAAGTCATGTATTGATGTAACACAGTAACGTAGTAGAAATTGTTGGGGGGCAAAAACGTACAGCCAAACGCCAATTCCGAATTGTTTTGAGTCTGGCTAATTGAGGCCAAGTGCGTTGTGTTGAGTTGGTTTAGAGAATTCGATTCGTGAACCATGCTGCTGGTGTGCGTGGAAAAAAAAGTGAATATTGTTGCTGATTTCTTCGCCGAGACGAGTAGAAAATTGAGTTGTAGATTTTTTGAATCGTGAACGACTGGATCACTCGCGTATGAATTAGAGTTTTCTACTTTGGGCGGCATCATATATGCACAGGACGGAAATGGAAGAAGTGAGATGTATAATGTGTTATAGTCCTTGTCTTATCCCTGAAGCGAGAGAAATAGAAAAATCGTTTTGAAAAAGCAGGTATTTATATTAGTTTCTGAATGTCCATAGAAGAACTAAAAGCAAAAATCAATATAAATAGGACCTTTAGCCTTTTCGTGTTTTAGCAAAGAAGCCTTCAGATAAGAGGATAGGTGGTTAGCTTAGCGTTTGGTCCCAAGGCAGGGAAGCGAGGGGCTGGGAAGGTAAGATTAGGGGTGAAAACGGGTCGGGTTAATCCCGACCGATCCGGCACCGAATCCGATTGGTACCGAATCCGATTGGTACCGAATCCGGAGAAAAAAATATGGGTTAGGATATGGTAACAGCAATATCCGTCCGAATCCGATATCCGTCCGAATCCGATACGTCTTCAAGTTTGATTTCAGGTTAGTGCTACTATTTGATGTTTTATTTTCTTTTGCAATGGTAAAATAAAATCTTCCACATCAGCTATTAAGTAGTAACATCAAGTTCTTGACAGTACGTCATCATACTCCATTTGTTGTACTGCATGCATTCCTTACAAATAAGTAGGGGTGCAAATGGCTCGGGTTAATCCCGACTGATCCGGCACCGAATCCGATTGGTACCGAATCCGATTAGTACCGAATCCGGAGAAAAAAATATGGGTTAGGATATGGTAACAACAATATCCGACCGAATCCGACCCGTTTTCACCCCTAGGTAAGATGCTACCGTGCTGTTCCATCCAATCGCGAAAGAGTGATGACTTAGAATGCATGTAGTTAAAATCTATTAATTTTGATTAAAAATGTTCTAAGCGTATGGTTTTGATATATGAAAATGGTATGAATGATTTTTTTTAAATTTTTCATAATATTATGTTTTAAATATATGATAAGAAAATTTAATAGCCAAAAAGAGATCTTGCTTACTTTAAAAAGTTGAAATGTCACTCTTTTACGATCGAGGAAAGCATATTTTGGGAACGAGTTGAAATGTTTTAAGCGTATGGTTTAGGTTACTTTAAAAAGTTGAAATGGTAATATTAGCTGTGCTACGAGCAATAGCGGTCAAGCTCCGGAAGGAATTTAGTTTCGTGTACTTATATATTTTCCATGAAAGAACGCCAAATACAGTATTTAATTACTCATAGCTGTAGAGGCCAAGCTGTGGGGAATACAACATAAAGTCCATGCACCATATACACGATTTTTTCCTTGACTAAACATTAGATCACGTAAAAGCAACAACCAATATACCATATGCATATACTTTTTAACCAGAAAATATCGTGAACTTTTACTTTTGGATCGTTGGTTTGCTCTTAAGGGTTGTGCGGAACAGCTGAGCTCGCAGAATTACTTACCAAGCAAGAAAGGCCGGTCTTGGAGGTAAAAGTCCGTCACAAGTTACACGGCTCTGTCTGTCCATCCAAAGAAGCAGAGGTAAAGATCCCGTTTTTTATTTTGAATTACCATCGATGGCTTCTAGTTTCTACTGATACATCTGATAAATAGTAATAGCCGATAAAAACTTAAATTAAAAATATCACTGGAAAGCCAAAAGACGGACCAAAAGCAGGCCTTCCTTTTGACCTCGGAGCATCCAAATTTTCCCGTGTGTTTGTCGAAGGAAATATATAAAGAAAAAGCACGCACACACAGTGACACAGAAGCTCGCAGGTTTGTTTGGATTTGGACGTGCTGGTGGCGAGTGCTCCTTTTACTTTACGAGGACCCAGGACAAGTTTAGGATACTGGTGATAAGGTCTTGTGTAATTTGAGACGCAATGAAAAATTAACTCAAACAAACGGTGTGACGTTGCCTCCGTTTAGCATGAGCACTGTTGAGCGGGGTACAGTTTTTGGACAGATCATGCGAACAACCGTCCAGGACGTGTGACATGGCCCACATGTCAGCTACAGGTCTGTTCTTTTTCTCTGAAGCTGGCGGCTTTTGGCTTTTGCTACAGTACCTAACTTTCAAACGGAGTATTTTTTTAAGACGGGGTCTACAAGTTAAATGATCTACACGTTAAAAGCTCAACATCTGTACTAGCCAAAATTGCAAGTGAATATTTGTCTCTCCGTAATATGTACCGTAAACAGCCAAAAGTCATAAGCTGCAGCCGCGCCAAATAGGCCCACAGTCTAAATGAATGCCATGGCAATTTCGTTTTGAAAAACAATTGCAAAATAGTAAAGGATGAGACAAATTATACACTTGTTCTTGGCACCAGCTGATCCATACTTTCACCTGGATGGAGGGATGCCTCAAATTTTTAGCGGCTGTTGTTGATTGGGCGGAGGAGACCATTGACCAACAGTGGCGGACTTACCAGAGGTCTAGGGGAGCTGACGTCCAACCTACCTCCGGCTAGAGATCTTGTTCTTTTCAGCTTCTAAAAGTTGCTTTTCGACTTTTTTATATTAACTAGCTTTTAAACGGATTATTTTTTCAAGATAAGGTCTACTAGTTAATTGTAGTACATACTTTACTGACTTCATTTATATTGGCAAAAACCGCACGTGAGTTTTTGTTACTCTGTAATCTCTAGCACGAACAGCCTAAAAGTCACAAATCGCAGCTAAAAGCCACAAGCCGCAGCCAAAAAGAACAGGCCCAGAGTCTCTACGCCAACACATTCAAGCTCCTCGACGACGTTATCAGCAAGCAGAGTGATTACAGTGAGCGTGCGTGCAGTACTTGTTGTCAACGTGGCTAATATTTTAATTCTAATTTTTACTAAAAGATAAAAACAATAAATTAGTGATGTAAAACTTACAACTAACAGTAAGTTATTTATCATACTTCAGAAAATACACAAGTAAATTATATTAACAAAGTCGAGCTGACGCCCGAACGACTTACAATTGCGTTTGTTGAAGAACGAAACAGCAGCAGCTTGGTGCGATTCGAGCGTAGAAGATGCAAAGTGCGGTGGCGGTCGCAGCAGATGTGCCTTGCCGAAACCTTATTGCCGCCCCGTACAGGAACTCTCTGTGGCAATGGTTCGGATATAGCCGCTCTCCCTCCTTCCAGGTGCACACAGGGAAGAAAAGTCGACGAGGTTCAGATGGCACAGCATAACAGCACAATATCGCAAAGCAGAAAGTAGAGCAAGAATGGAGGTGCAAAACTCTCTGCTTTCTTCCTGGACGTCTCCAGGCCCTTTTAAGGACGCTACAGTCCTTCGCTATATAACCGTCTTTTCTGCGACTAGATTGTTATCCTCCTCAGAGATATCACATGTTGATAGTTTTACCATGTAGAATGACACGCTGGTTAAATTTAGGTAAATGATAGGTGGGGCACATATGGCCTTCTCTTCCAAATTAAAACAAAGAGGGAAAAAACTACAGGGGCGATGACCATGGAAGTACGGATAGGAGCTCAGTGAGGGGAGAAGCCCCTGTGGGCCTTATATGTCATTGACGCAACTTGACCAACATGTCATCCTACGTAGCAAAACTGTTAACTCATCACACCACGCGGGCAATACACCATGCAAAATCGGGTCAAGGTGTTATTTGAACCGAATTACAAAGTTCGGGAAGGTTAAATATCTAGTTTCATAGTTTGAAGTGCTAGACGGACTTTCAAATAAAGTTTAGGGTGTTATATGTGTTGTAAAATATGCGGTATAAGCATAATTCTTAAGTTAATTCCAGTAATAATAATAATAGTCCAATCATGATAAACATGACATAGAAACATATTAACATATGAATCATTTAAGTCATTGGAACATATGCTCAAACATGACATAGAAACATATTAACATATGAATCATTTAAGTCATTAGAACATATACTCAAATTAAATGTCATATAATAGTTCATGACTAGCATATCCTCCAGAGTATAAGCGCAATGAAATCTCAAAAATTGAACATATATGACCAGATTCAGCATATGATCAACAAATTGTATTTTATTAAGTGATCTCAGAAGGCTAGTTGCACAAGATTTAATCTTGGTCATCTCCGCCATGACAAAGTCTAATGTTGATTATATATGACAATTATAGATTAGATCTTGAGCTAAAATTAAATCTTGCTACTGACAAAGACTTACAAATCAAAAGTAAGCTGACAGGACAGAGCCAAACATCCAAAAATCAATCTTTCATTCATATAGAGTATACTATTGATTCAACAAAGTTCGGCATAGACTAGAAAACAGCAATACTTACTATTGTCCAGGTTCAAAACAGAGAACAACAAGAGGACAGCAAGAAATGAAAGGAACATAGCAGAGTTAACTAAAGCTCAAGATTAATCTACCATCACATCCATATATAATCTCATCAATATGTCATTTCGTCACAAAGCAATCAAATCACAGAAACTTCTTTGAAATCTTCCAGCTAGTGATACTCACAAACAGGTGAAATAATTCACAAAATTGCAAAGAATCAACAACTAATATACTCACAGTAGTGGTGATATTTGAAATCACCGAGAAGAATCTGAACACGGCAGGGCACGCACACGGCGCTGTCCTAGAAAACCTAGCACTCCCTTGTGCTGCTCGCAGTAGAGGAGTGAGGTAGATGGAGATACAATGCCCACTCCAACCTCAGGAGGCCGACGTCAAAGTCGAGAGTTAGAGTTGATGCCGCACAAGACCACCGAGAGCTCTGGCCAAGAGCGCTCGTGAACCAGCAAGAACAGATCACAAATCTTACACAAACACAGCACAAGCCCGAGCCAAATCAACCTCTAGGGGTTATCCCAAACATTTCCTCTCGGCCAAATCGAAGAAGAGGCTCAAAGAAACCGAATGGGAAACCCTAGAACTGACGATTTGCGCTCCACAGCCGACGGCGACACGACTGACGGTTCTCAAGGCTCAAGCACGAAGAACCACAGCGAGAGATTTGAGATGGAAGAGGGGAGAGTTAACTCTTGCATTCGGTCACCAAAGAGAGGAGAGGCGGCATAAATAGGGGAGCGAGGCGAACGCTAACGGACTACAGCCACGGCTGGCGCCGAAACGCCTGAGCCGATGGCACCTCCTTCGCCGCCACTACCGTCGCTCGACTCGGTCGCCTGTGAGACACAGTTGACCCGCATCGCAAGCGAGGAGACGAAGCGAACGCGAACCGTCACACAAGCTAGCCCTGGGAGGAGACGAAGTCTCCTCCCCTTATTGACTCGGTCGGCCCACTAACAGGTGGGCCCCACCTGTCATTCTCTCTCTTTCTTTTCTTTTTTTTTTTCAATTGGAAAATTACCGAAATGCCCTCGTAATTACCAAAATATCTAATTTTATAGTTTGAAATGCTAGACAGACTTTCAAATAAATTCTAGAGTGTTATATGGACTAATTCATTTGATTAACAGTAGTTCACACTACAAAGACAAGCATAAGGCGTCACATGCCTTGTCTTGGCAGCATACATCCAGCTGCTACTGCTGCAGTACGGCACAATGCACTCATTAACTTTGCTACAATCGTTCTCTATATACTAGCTTACACAATTCTTTAGTTGCTATGTTAAATGGACTTGCCATCCGTAACTTTCAGTATTAATTACTAAATGCTATAAACAATGGTTTGTGTCCTAAAAGAAGCAAATGAGGCCTTTTGCTGCATAAACACTACTGAAACAAACATGCCCTCATATTTGTATTACTCAATCCTAGCGGTTTAGGGATATGTTGCTTCCTTTCTAAATCTTTATAACTATCCACAATCGCAATTTTTTATTTCATCACTAAGTTTGCTAATTTTAGTATACAAATAGCTACTTACATATGTATATAGGCTTTTGGGAGCATATTATCTATTATTAATGTACACTATTTATTGTATTTTATATTATTATTATTTTTTAATTATGTGTAATTTCGAATTACAAAAGATAGTTTATGATTACTACGGTAGCAGCAGAAACCTTATCGATACTCCTTCCAACGTTTGGACAGAATCCATCAATTTTTTGCTGTTCAGCTTTCCATCTCAGCAAAAGCATGTAGTGACAAAAACGGTTCCAAGGCTTTATTTTTTTGGTGAAGGGTGACCCAAAGCGGCACCAGCAGCCGCAGAGCACACAGCTCCAAGAGGCGTGCTTTCGTGCTCCAAATTAACAGAACTAGCTGCATAAGCGCTGCTACCGTGTGGACCGAAGTAAAAGAGACGATAATTCGCGGGGAGTTTCTTAAAAAAAAATCGAGAACACATGCGTAATTTTGGAAAAACCAAAGGATTTTTTCGCAAAAAACCGAGGACCTGTAAGGATCTATACGTAACTAAACGAGGACCCAAATGTAATTTTAGAAAACCGCAGGGCGCTATCCAAAAAAGGATACACAATTCGGGTGAAACGGAGGGGGTTTTCGCAAAAAAACCTACGAAGGACCTTTTTGCGAGAAGTAAGGACCTTTACGTAATTTCGCAAAATACAGGAACTTTTTTGCAAAAAATGTGACGTGGCACTCCTCACATAGGAACTCCCGGTGTAATATAGGTACTAAGTATAGGCGGCGGCGACACGCCCCCACCACCACCGTGTGTAAAAATAAATGAGAAGATAATTCGTGAGGAGTTTTCAAAAAATCGGGAAAACGATTTCTGGAAAAGGTAAAGGGTTATTCAAAAAACGAGGACTGTTAAAAACAGGGCAAAATGTATTTTGAAAAAGCAAAGGATTTTTTTTGAAAAAACCGAGGACCTGTAAGCGGAAAAACGGGGCCATCCTGCAAAGTGGAGGGGAAAAAATACCAGGGATATTTTTTGCGAGAATCAGGGACCTGTACGTAATTTCGAAAAAACTCGGGAAAAGAAACCGAGGACCTGTACGTGAAAAACGGGACCCGTGCGCAATTTCCAAAAATGCGGGGGCCATCCTGCAAAGTGGAGGGGTTAAAAAAATACCAGAGACCTTTTTGCGAGAACCAGGGACCTATACGTAATTTCGTAAAAACTGGGGAAAAGTCCTCAGCCGACCGTACGCAGATTCTCCAGCCCACGCGCCGCGCGTGCTCGCTCACGTCGCGCCCGGGGGGACGTGGCCGAGCGGGCGGGCGGGGAGTCCCCCGGGCATTAGGGGGCTGGTATTATGAGCAAAACAATGTACAAACTACTACCTATTGTCTCACCCTGCAATCTCCCAAACATGATTTAGTTAAGGTATGTCTTTTTTGGAGATCATATGCGGCTCAAGGATACTGTTGATATAGACTTGTTCTTCAGGAGCATTAGCTCTTCTTCTGTTGGGTTACAAAACCACAGAAGTGTTATTCAACAACTTGTGCAAAAAGGGTAATAAAACTTTGCTGGCTTACAAACTGCCACTGCAACCTTATAAATTGCTTTCACCAAAAAGGGAAAAAATTCAAAGAATCAATTTGGAGCAGCACGTACGGTTTTCTCATAATCTTTACGCAGTGGACTGAAAGTCTGAAACAATGACAGAAAACAAAGAATATAGGCCCCATGTTCCAATATCTCTTCTTCATGCGTTTACTACAAAGCGTTGAGACTTGAGAGGCCTGCCATTTCACTGTCCTTGACCTTCAATCCATCAGAAATGCAGTTTACACGACAGAAGCAAAGAACAGGGATGAATACCAAGTAGTCTGCTGATACAATTAAACCACAAGGGACGTGCTTGTGCTGCCTCGCATGCATTCGAAATGTAGTTTCAACTCTCAACCTGTGACTCCTGAAAGACGGTTAATAACTCAAATGTACTTCACACAGACAAATTTGCGATAAACAATTTTTTATAAGCCACAGCAGTAAATGTTTCAAGGGGCTCCTGATACATAAGTACTTAATTTTAGCGTCCAATGTTTGAATTAACTACATAGAGTGAACTTCAAATATTTTTCCATTTTCCATTTTATTCAAGTATTTTTCCATTTCACATTTTATAAAAACTTAGTAGTTTACATTTCATAGTTCAGAAAAACTAGTGTAAGTACAAGCATACAACAGAGGATATATGGTAGTTCGGGAACATCAGAGGACACATTACATTCACAACACTACACACCACATCCACACGCACAAACTATAAACACACGAATTAGGAAAAGAATATAGCCACAACTATCTTTTAGAGTTCACCCCTTCAATATCAAATTCTACTCTGACAATAGGTGTGCTTAGCCTAATTCAGGAGAGAACTTCCTTCCTTAAACAGCACAAAGATGCTGCTACCATCGCCTCTGGAGATTCTAAGCTCGTCATCAAGGTAGGTTGTGAGCAACCAGGACTCAGCGTTATCAGTCCTAATTGGTATCTTCAGTGGAGGTTGACCAGAGATGGTCTTTGCGACCGAGGATGCCGCATTTTCAATTGAAGAAAATATGCCCTTCAATGGGCTCAGGTCGATGTTCTGTCCAAGGAACTCGAACTTCTCCGGTAGTACAATAGAATCAGTCAACTGTGGAGTTCCAATAATGCCTTCGTCAAATTTGATCTGGAAGGGTTGAGAACTATGTTAGCTTTGCAAGGAACATATAGCAAAATTCACTTTATTTGTGCGCATAAGTACTGCAGGTGGTTGTAGGAAGAGGTGCATGTGCAAACACTAAAAGATTAATTTACCAGATGATTATTTTAGGTGGATATCAGATATGCACAGGTTTTATTCCGTGCTCCATTTAATCAGTTCTGAGCTGAGAAACTTTTACATCTTGAATCATCAAAATGTTTGGTTCTATTTGCATTGGATTTCATAATCTATCAAACTATCTAATTATGCAGCTCTGGATGGTAAATTGGCAATAGCAATGATCTAACAAGTTATTAAGGGGCAAAATGTTTCTCCACATACACGTCCTCCACCTTGAGTTACTGTCTGGCATAAAGCAGTCAACAATTCAACACTTTACACAATGAAAGGATACCTTTAGGTACTACATAATTGAGAAATATTCCAACATTTCCAGTTTGTGCTTGTTTCCCTAATTTTATCATTGATACTTCAATATGTTCTGGTTAATAATTGAATAACATATAAGAAGTACAAAATACTGCAGCACAAAAAAAAAATCCCTAAAAGAGCCGCTCATCTATGTAACTAAAAAGGTAGTTGTACTTAAGTCTAACACTCGATGAGATTCAACCATTCAATTTTACTAGAATTTCGTGTGCATGATATTTTGAGAAATCCATTAAATTAAAATTAAGATAATCATTGCATAGGAATGAGGAGATAGACATGATGAAATGCTTTCAGCTAAAGATACAAATTGACTACTTAATCGGGATAGGAGAATTGCACCTGTACACGTTTGGGGCTTCTAATTTCAAATTTGGCATTGGTGGACACTGAAGTTGTCGCCAAAGGTCCTGAAAACTTGATGCAGTTCTGCACTGTGAAGTTACCAGAATCAATAGTCTGTGATATTTCCTCCACCTTGACAAGCTGAGGTAGCCTTCCAGAACCCAACAATGGGAACAATTGTGAAAATGATGTGTACCTGCGGTCAGCCGGTCACCTAGTTAAATCAATCTCCTAAACAATAAAATGTTGCTGAAATTACATTAAAAAGGAGTTTCACTTCAATGGACTTCCTCGGCATCTCAATTGGCTGGCTTCAGAAGTAATTTATTGATGATGTTGAAAGCATGTGGCTATGTGAGTTTCCAAAGAACTGAGGCAATCACAACTGCCGTATTCTCATATAAGTGATAGCAACAGCAACCCGAATATTTTGTTTTATTAGCCTTGTGCATAAGAAAAGTCTTTTCACAGTCTGTTCCAGTGACTTCATACAACCTTGTTTAGCAATTCAGTTTGATAATCAACAAAAAGGTTATCCACGAGTTTACTGCAATTGCCAGAGTAGCAAACTAGCAACAGACATGGCTGTCCTAGTAGGCTAATACCAAGCAAATAAACCAGTAAAAAGCAGCCAAAATTGCACATCAAGTTTGAACATCACTTAAACGAACAGAATCTGCAGACCTAAAGGACCACATGGCAAGTTCATTCTGTAAACACGGAATATTTACCTAGTGAATTAGCCCACAGATAACTGAAGTGAATGGCCATGTCGGCTCATATGACACTAATATAACAGATGTTTGTATTTCTTTGGTCACAGTACAGTAAGCAAAAGACAGCTACATCAGCTATTAGAACAGACCAACAGATCAAGTTAGGCGACTGCTGAAACTAGGTTGCTTCATCCTTAAAAGAATGAGTTCCTCAGAAATTTGTATAGGACTGCGATTCTCTCATACAATAAAAATCTAATTGTAGTATTAAAGTTTTCACCTTTCAACCATTCAGTTCAACTAATCAAGTTTCCTGTCCTCTAGTATACATTCAGAACCCATCAGGATCAAATTCACCAGCATAAATCAATCGGAAATGGAAGTGAATACCACGCAAAGCACACAAGTAAATTAATAAACAGGAAATGAGGCAAGAAATTGAGGAGGAAGGGAAGGCGTACGCAAGGATCCATCTGCCGTTGAGGAGGGTGAGCGCCTCGGTGGGCGCCGGCGTGGGGTTGCGCGCCTCGAGCTGCGTGATGATCTCCACCACCTCCGCCCGCGTCTCGCTGGACGCGCGCAGGCCGCGCTCCGTGCCGTACAACGCCTCCTTGAGCTTCGCCTTCAGCTCCGCCACCTCGCTCGCCACCGGCGCCTCCGCCACCGCCGCCGCGGCGCCGCCCTGATCCGCAGACTCCTTCCCCCACTCGTCCTCGGCGTCCCCGGCCACCGCCCGCGCCGTCAGCCGCCGGGCGACCCACAGCGACGGGAAGCGCCGGCGCCCCGCGAACGCGAGGGCCGCCGGAGCCACGAGGCGGACGCGGCGGGCTGACGCTGCCGGGGCCGGCGACGGCGCGGAGAGGTAGAGGGTGTTGATGGACGCGGCTCCCGCCATGATCCGAGCTTCAATTCTTGGGGTCTCGTGCTCGTCTTCTTCCCCTGTACGACCTGTCCCTGTACCACAACTACTTTGGAGAGAGAGAGAGAGCGAGGCGCCGCGCAGCAGCCCAATAAACGTGGTCCAGGAAAAAAAAACAGTTTAACCTAGTTTGACATGGAGGCTTCTCGAACCCCCTGGGCCCTGGAGGATTACGCCAGCGTGTGAGCCGTCCACGCTTGGCGTATCATTTCAGAACCGGCTTGGCTCGCCGAGGAGGGCGGCTGTTAGTTTTTCCTGTAGTATTTAATTAAAAAAGATATAAAAAGATAATATCTTTATGAACAATATCTAGAAAAAAACACCATGTTAAAAGTTAACATGTTTAAAATAGAAAACATAACCCAAAAAACGTTTGAAACGTTTGTAAGCGGAGCTAAATGTCCACCAGAATACGTAAATGCAATTGCTGACAATCAATGACATGTTTTCCTCTCCCACGTCATACGTATTCTTAGTTGTTGATAACCTGATAATTCGAGAATTATCGCTCCACGGCAGCGGTGCCTCAACCTTAGATTTTCTTGTTCTGTCCTTGATGTCTAGATACAAACAACACTTGTGTTTTGTTATGCAATACAGGTGGAAATAAGGGAAATTTTTTAATTTCTGCACTGGATTCTGTAATAATCCACTTCTCTGCGTTCATGTAGCGAGATACTCTAGGGTGTCGAGATAGTTTGTGTTCGACGACAACACGGAGGAGAGACGCGGAGGAGAAAAGGGGATGCGGATGGGGCTGATGGCAGCGAGTTTATTTTCAACTTTGCTCCTCGTAAGAAGTAGAATTAGGTCATTTTGGATTGGTAAATATTTATCATAGCTTCACAGCTTCAAATAAAAAGTTAGAAGCAGGAGCTATACTAAATAGGACATAGGGAGAGAAGAGCAAAGAGAACCAATGCCTTGGTTCCCTTTTTTATGGCCACTTGGTTTATCTCCTGAGCTTCTTGGCTTCCTTCCACTGACAGCTGAGCTCCACCGACAATGACACAATGCCTTGACAACTGCATGTGGGCCACTCCGTTGCACTCTCTGCAACACTGATTTCGTTGGCAAGCCCGTGGCGGGAGTCGTGTCTATGACTGGATGGTGGAGACAGGCAGTGGAAATTTTTAAATAATTAATTTTTAATTCTAAATTACACTAATATATATGTATTTTATTTTTTTATAGTTTTAATCATACGACGCTCTACGGTTAGGCAATTTGGGCTAGTCGCCCAACTATTAGGTGGCAATACCCCAAGTTGCCCAATGGTTGGGCGACTAGGGGGTATATCTCGTCGAGCGCTCGGGTGGCGCTCAGCACTGTGCTCACTCACATTTTAGCCGAGAGAGAGGAAGAGAGAAGGGGAGAAGAGAAAATAGGAGAGGAGAGAGAAGGAAAAAAGAGGAGAAGAGAGGAGAGGAGGGAAGAGGGAGGAGGAGGGAGAGGAGGAAGAGGGGAGGAGAGAGAGCGAAAGAGAGGAGGAGAGATCTGCGCATTGACGACGGTGAGGTTTTTGTATTTTTTATATTTATTTTTCAAATATGGTAGGATAGTAACTGAAATCATTAAATTTATAGTTTAGAAAGTAATGCCAATTTAGTTGTTAATAATTGTATTGTCGTTTAGATCCTCTATTGCGCATTTGAGGGCCCAATTAATTTTGTTAGTCGCTTATAAATGGTAGAAACCATGTAATAAGTATTCTTAATTTTTAGAATAATTAATAGCCATCGAAAGATTTAAAACTGTTCATGACGATTAGAATAGCACACATTAATTTAAAATAATATGCGATGATTTAAGATTACACGTAGTGATTAAAATTGTACGTGATGATTTAAATAACATTTGAGTCATAAAAATCCGCGAATGATGAAAATAAAATTCAGACATCCCACGTGGGTACCTTAGTATAATTAATTTAATTTTTATTTAAGATTTACTTTCTGTTATATTTGTAAGTAAACCGTCACACATGTATTACTTATGGGAAAAGAATAGGTATAAAGAGAGAAGAATTTATTTAGAGAGGTAGATGAATGTGTATGCACTAATGAGAAATTAAATAGGCACAATAGCGTACATAAAATAAGCTAGGAATGTTTGAACATTTCCCAGAGCTACGCTATTAATAATTAAACCAGTAATTATGTCGTAATTAATAACATCAAATTGATTTGCAGATATGGGGTGACCTTGGTGGTTCGGACTAGACTTTCGGCCGGTTGGACTGGCACTTCGACGTGCAGCACCGTGCCAGCCGTCGTGTCCCGCATCCTAAGGGCGGGGACGATGAGACCTAGTTAGGGGTGGTCCGTACGCAGACACCCTGACGGGCTTGGAGACTAGACCCGCTTTGTGTACAAACTATGGTATATTTTTTTACGATATTTACGCTATGTACTTACTTCTTCGTGCTTTGCAGGTTGAGCGATGTCGACCTTCTACCTCTCGCGCGGATGGTGGAGGCCACTGACGAGGACGGCGCTCAATCGTTTGGTGGAGGCCAAGTCGCCCAACCGTTGGATGACATTGTATCTTGTCGCTCCACGGTTGGGAGACATGGGAAAGTCGCCCAACGATTGGATGACTCTGTATTTGTCGCTTTGTGGTTGGGCGACATGGAAAAATCACCCAATGGTTGGGCGACTTGGCCACGTGTCGCCCAACGGTAGAGTGATATATAGTCAAAACTGTAAAAAAATAAAACACGGGTATATTAGTGTAATTAAGAATTAAAAATTGATTATTAAAAAAAAATTCCAGGCAGGTGTGTCAAGGTGGTTTGGGTCATGAGATGGGGGAGTGGAATGGTTAGGATCAATGGGATTTTATATCTAGGAATCACGATGCTGGCACAATTAGTTAGCATCCCTCATGATGTACTGACGACCAACATCGTACTCAAATTCAAATAAAAGGAACAAGGGCTACATATTGCAAGTTAAATACTGTTGATGCAAAATCTAAAGCATACAGGGCTTCCATGGTTTTCAGAAACCAACTAAACTAAATGCATTTACATAAAAAGGTTTTGAGAAATGGCCTATAGGAGGCAGACACTCTACGGTATTAAGTGGATAGTAGTTTCTCAAAATAACAGTATGTTTTCTTATTACAATCTCCATTTTCTATAACAAACTTATGAATATTGATTAGGATGGGTATTGGTATAGCTGAGGCAAAATTGTTGTGATATTAATGCACCACTTATCATGCTGTCTTACGTGCTACTCTGATGTGAGACATTGCCATTTAAAGCTAAGAATTTACAGAGTAATGACTCCAAGGCTAGACATATTACCAAAGGTGTGATGTGCTGGGTCGCCACAAGCCTTACATCTCTAGCGTGAAGAAAAAAAAAGCTCAAACTGACCATCCCTTACCAAGCAAAGCTCTTGTGTCTCCTTGTCTGATATCAGTAGTTGCGCGCACTTCGAGGATGGTAGACAACACAAAAGTGATAGATCAAGCTAATTCAAATGCATAAGTACTACCCAACAATAGCTTATATGTGGAGCTTGGAGGGGTAAACAAAATCTATGCGACCTAAATTCTTGTTATTGTAATTTGTAGAGTTAAGTAATAACACAAACTGGAATTCAAAACCTAGTTGTTGATCACAAGATATGAATGAAGTGTATGGCAATTTATACACAAAGATGATGAAACTTAATCCAACCAAACAAATGAGCTAATTAGTTTAATGTGGAACAAGGGCTACATATTTGCATAGATAAAACTCACAAGATAACTCGATGTGCAAAGCCCAAAACAATATCCTATAGCTAGTCTTAATAGGATCAACAGGTTTTGCAAAGAATACGTGGAGCTCAATATAAGTGATGGATAAGATATAAGTTAAGCTCAAGGAACTCATAGAATTGGGGATTCTAAGTGAAAAACAGCCCTAAAGTTTGCTCTTTTCTTTCTTTCTTTCTTTCTTTCTTTCTTTTGTGCAGCTATTTCTTTGCTTCTTTTTTTTGTGCCTCATTCTTTTTTTTTTTAATTTTTTTGGACTCAACAAACACTTAAGGGACTATAAGCTAAAACCTCACATTCGGGGATGGAATAATAATACGAAAGGAATGGCTCAGAACAACAAGAACAAAGACTGAAATTTGTTGGGGGACAAAGTAGTGAAACAAATTTGTTGGGGGACAAAGAATATTCTTTGGTCTTTGCATGTGCAGATTGAGCATGGAGACGATCATGACCGGTGACGAGGTGGACCGGGACTAGGATGGGGAGATCCGAGGTTCAAACGGTCAAAAAGGTCACGAGATGGTCGGGCTCATGCTTAGGGTGCATGAAGATCAGAGATGGATGATACGTGTTGGAGCTACAGAGGTGCGGTCTAGAGGCTACGATACGTGGTGGATGATACGTGGAGAAGTTACGGAAGGTACGGTCTTGAAGGTTTCGACACATGATGAGTTGAAAAGTCGGAAGTATAAAAAATCCGTGTTAGGAAGGGTTTCTGGTCCCTTGAAAAGTTGTGGGCCAAAAAGCTAGTTGAGGTAAAAAGGTCTAGACCCAGTTGGATGAGTTGTATTAGGGTTTTAAGTAGAGATTGAATAGGAGTCATAGGAGGTTGTATAAAAAAGAAATGT
Source organism: Bonia amplexicaulis (assembly GCA_036346245.1). Classification (NCBI taxonomy): domain Eukaryota; kingdom Viridiplantae; phylum Streptophyta; class Magnoliopsida; order Poales; family Poaceae; genus Bonia; species Bonia amplexicaulis. The sequence goes on from CM070760.1 coordinate 13,241,435, forward strand.
GTGTGCGGCGGCCGGCTGTTTTGGGGTGCGTAGAAAAAGAATACCAGAGTGGCGGCGCCGTGTTGAATCTAGCGAACGAAAAAAAGGGCGCAGGACACAGCGGCCGCGACGCGAGGAAAAAAGAGATGAAAACAGGATGGCGCACGACGACGTCTTTCAGATGGAAGTGAACAGTTTCTACGTTTTTCTAATAAAGTTTGTGAGTTTTTTAATTCGCATATATTATCCTTTTTCTTGGTTTTTTTATTCCTATAAATTATCTATGCATTGATCTATGTCTAGGTATTTTTCTTACTTACATACATGACTCAGTTTTAATTAAAGATCAATTGAAAGATTGAACAAAAACGTGAACTTTCAGCAACTCATTATCTAGTTGCTACAGTAACTGCTACAGTGCATGCTACAGTAAAATCAAAAAAAATCTGCTTTTGTTTTTGTTATTTCTGGTTTTTGCAGATTAAACAATTAAACGACAGAAAAATTGAAACAAAAGTTTCCACTGTGCACTGCAATCATTCACCCCTCTGATTGCCATCGACGATCCTACAAGTGGTATCAGAGCTGATTGCAATGGCATCGGATCGGATCGCTTTTCAGGTAAGCCACCGTTTTTTGATGAATCAGATTATCTTTATTGGAAGACACGCATGGAGGTTTTTCTTTAAGCACAAGGTAATTCTATTTGGCAAAAAGTTGAAACTACATATGAAGTGTCTCCTGTTGTTATAGTTGAAAATTCTTCTGATGTTGAAGCTAATGCTAAGGCTAGAAATATCTTGTTGCAAGGTTTAAGTAGAAACGAATTTGTCAGAATTGCTCACCTTAAATCTGCAAACAAAATTTGGACCACTCCAGCTGATTATCATGAAGGATCTAAATCTGTTAAAGGTGTGCGTCAGAATCAATTCAAAAAGGAGTATTCTAAATTTGAGATGAAACCTGGAGAATCAGTAGATGCTCTTTTTGATCGCTTCAATAAAATTGTTAGTGATTTGCAATCTGTTGATGTCACATATTCTGATTCTGACAATGCCCGTCAAATTTTAAATGCTTTGGATATGTCTGTTTGGAATGTGTTAGTCACTACTATTAATCATTCTGTTAACATGGAAATACTCGCTTTGAGTGATCTTTATTCTAAGATGAAAACACATGAGATTGATGTTTTGGCCAGGATAAATAAGACTAATTTTTTGGGCTTAGTGACTAACCAAGCTGACAATTCTTCTATTGTTTCTTTGTCTGCATTGTGCTTTATTTCAGATGAACAATTAGAGGAGATTCTAGAAGAGCAGCTTGTACTTCTCTTTAACAGGGTGACAAGGCAATTAACATCAAATCAAGACGGAGAGGAGCTCCAATCAATGCTATGAATGTGGTGAGATAAACCATATTAAGATGAATTGTCCCAAACTGAGGAGTAAGGAGGTCAAAGATAACAAGGCACCAACTCGACACTCTCAAATCAAGATTGATCCAAACAAGAAGCACAATTATCGCAGATCAGTCAATAAGATAATTTCAGTACTTGATGAGATTGTTTTGAGTGATGATGATTCTGAAAGCGATGATGAGGACAATGGCAAGAAGGCAAAGGAGGTGGACTTCACAGGGATGTGTTTTATGGTCAACAGTGAGGAGCTCGACAATGATGATCTTTATAGTGATCCTGATGAGGTAAATTCTTCTTATGCTGATTTATCTCATGTCGTACTTAGATTGACAGATGAGCTTAAGTATAAAAAGAAAATTAAAAATCATGATTTCATTGTTGAGGGCTTAAATTCTAAAATCAATAGACTTAGAGCTTTTATTCGTGATGATGAATCTTGTGAGTCTTGTCAAGTTTTACATACGGAGTTGGAATTTGCTAGAATAATTAATGCATCAAATTTGGTTCAACTTAGTGATGTGACTACTAAACTTGATGAATTAAGATTAATACATGACTCTTGTGATAAAAAGTTAAAACTTGCTAATGATGAAATTGAAAAGATCAAGTTTAGCTCTTCTACATGTTTAGAGTCAAGTATTTCAAATGTTCAATCTAAAACTTGCTCTAAATGTGAATTGCTAGAATCTAGACTTTATTCATCACAGAAAACAATTCAACAGATGGTTTATCATGATATATCTTCTTGCTCTAATTGTTCTAAGCTTAATACTAAAATAGAAGCTTTGACTAGACAACTTAATGATTTTGCTGAAAAAGAAAGATTGGCTCGGTCTAGTGCTTCTAAGAATCTTGTGAATGAACTTGTTAAATGCATAACTTGTCCCACTTTGGCTAAAGAAAATGAGTACCTTAAGGACAGCTTAGAGAGATTCTCTTTTGGCAAGAAAAATTTGAATATGATTCTAGACAAGTCAAAAATAAGTGTGAAAAATCGTGGTCTAGGATTTAATTTTATTGAGCATGCCAAAAATAATCCTCCTAAGATTATTAACCTTCTTGAACCTGGAAAAATTGAAGTAAAACTTGAACCGAAACAAACTGTGCTTAAATATGCTGGTTTTGTGCAAAAATCATCAAATAATTCTGTAGGTGCTAGCTCATCATCTCAAAAGAATTCTGGTTATGTTAAATTCTATTGCACCTACTGTGGAAAAGATAGGTACTTATATGAATTTTGCTTTAAGCGTGCGAAGAAAGAGAAGAAGGAAATATTGAATGCTTTAAAACAAAAACATGCATTGTCTTTTGTTCGTATATTAAATGCGAAAGCTATATTTTTAGAGAACTTTTATGATGACTTTGAATCTGGTTCACGTGCTAGTTTTGGATCTAATTCAAATAATTCTCGTTCTTTTCGACATTATGATTACCCACATGCACGTGATTTTGGTTCTAGCTTTGTTGCTCCTGTTCGTCGTGTGTCTCAGTACTGGATTCCTAGATCTTATTTTACTAACCCAGTACTGTGAGACCGATATTTCCTGTGATGTAAGAACAACTGACAAGGATGGAGAACAAGAGCTAGATTGGGTTCCGATCCTTTACATCATTGCTTGATTGGAAGACTTGATGGTTCTTCACTCTCTTTGATGGCTTCCAAGATATTTCACTTTCTGAGAGGCCATGTGGAAAAGATGATGTTGTCTTACATCTTGTTAGATTCTTAAGTGGATGATATTCACACGAAATCGCTTGATACTCCTCGTTTTGTTCATTTGCGAAGTGGGTTGGGTGTTTTACATCTTGTGGGATTATTCTGAGGGGGAGCTTGTTGTTTAAAAAATTTCAGAAGCTTTGTTTATTATACTTGTCAAATAAATCTACAAGTCCAAGCCATTGAAATTATTTGAGTTGTAGAGCTGTCTTTGTCATATTTACTCATATACTATGTAGCTTTGATCATGAATAATTATAACTAATTTGCTATACTTGAACTAAAATATGACATGGCGGAATACTTTGATTAGGCTGATTATAGATAGTACTTTACGATATTCATCGAAAATGATTAGCTTGATTTTGAGTCTTATTTTAAATCTTGCCTATAAGGCTCGCATGTTTCATATTACAATCTTTTTACGATCACTTAATTTGGCATGTTATAAAACAATGAGAAAGAGACAATTGAAAAGATGTATGCTTCAAGCATACCATGGTACACAAAAAGAAAAAGAAACAAAATGTGCACAAATAAAAAGAAGTATGCTTCAAGCATGCCACCATCTAAAACAAGTATGCTACAAGTATTTAATTATGAAAAGAAGTATGCTACAAGCATGCCACATGCCTATGAATTGAGTGTGGAGCAATAGGTTGTTTTATGAGACTACTAGCTCGTCTGGATTTAAAATTTGCTTCACTTTTAGGCTTTGACTTTTTGTTGTGATATTTCATTGTGCTCTTTATAATTGATTTGGTCATTGTTGAGATGCCTGTTATTAATGTAAATTGCTTAATCATATTCAAGACTGGTTTTGGTATTGTTATATGATATATGACTTTATATGATCTAGATAGCTCTACTAAAATATATGGTTCGGTTACTTTATTAAATCAATGCACAATGACTTGGATAATCTACAAAGCTTCTTGAATTTTACTCTCATTGCTCCTTCTTAGAATTATTCTTTTTCTGAAATTTCTTGATGATTACATTGCCAAAGGGGGAGAGATTTGGTGTGTTTTGTGCGAAATTAAAGAGATTGGAGAGATATTGAAGAAATTTGCTAACTTTGCCTCTCTTGTGTTGAGGGGGTGAGTTTTTGAAGAGATTTGAGATTTGTGGCTTAAAATGTTTTTTCCGCTTCAGTTCTTCACTTATATCTATTTGAAGCTAATTCATCAAGCAATCTTGTGGTGTTGTCAATGTATTCATCAAGGGGGAGATTGTTAGACCATGTGGCTAGGTCTAGAATATTTTAGTGATGAATAATTGACAATAGTTAATTTGTGATGATGAATAATTGGTAATTTTGTTTAGCTTTGTTATGCGAGTTGTGTCGCGTGTGTGCAGATTGATGTTGGTAAGTTTGAACGAATTTGTGCCAAAAGAATGTTCTTTGGTCTTTGCATGTGCAGGTTGAGCATGAAGACGATCATGGTCGGTGACGAGGTGGACCGGGACTAGGATGAGGAGATCCGAGATTCAGACGGCAAGGAGGGCACGAGATGGTCGGGCTCATGCTTGGGGCGTATGAAGATCAGAGATGGATGATACGTGTTGGAGCTACGACGATGCGGTCCAGAGGCTACGACACGTGGTGGATGATGCGTGGAGAAGCTACGGGAGGTACGGTCCTGGAGGCTTCGACACGTGATGAGTTGAAAAGTCGGAAGTGTAAAAAACCCGTATTAGAAAGGGTTTCAGTTCCCTTGAAAAGTAGTGGGCCAAAAGGCTAGTTGAAGTAAAAAGGTCTAGGTCCAGTTGGATGAGTTGTATTAGGGTTTTGAGTAGAGATTAAACATGAGTCATAGAAGGCTGTATAAAAAGGAAGATGTGTGTGTGGGGCGGTCGGCTGTTTTGGGGTGCGTAGAAAAAAAATACCAGAGCGGCGGCGCCGTGTTGAATCTAGCGAGCGAAAAAAGGGCGCAGAACACAGCGGTTGCGGCGCGAGGAAAAAAGAGATGAAAACAGGATGGCGCACGGCGACGTCTTTCAGATGGAAGTGAACAATTTCTGCATTTTTCTAATAAAGTTTGTGAGTTTTTTAATTCGCATATATTATCCTTTTTCTTGGCTTTTTGATTCCTATAGATTCTCTATGCATTGATCTATGTCTAGGTATTTTTTTTACTTACATACATGACTCAGTTTTAATTAAAAATCAATTGGAAGATTGAACAAAAATATGAACTTTCAGCAACTCGTTATCTAGTTGCTACAGTAACTTCTACAGTGCACGCTACAGTAATTGCTACAGTAAAACCAGGAAAAACTGCCTTTTTTGTTTTTGTTATATCTGGTTTTTGCAGATTAAACAATAAAAAGGCAAAACAATTGAAAAAAGTTTCCGCTGTGCGCTGCAATCATTCACCCTCTCTGGTTGCCATCAACGATCCTACAGATAAACAAATGACACACAAAAGGGATTCATAGATCAACACCTAAACAAGGTTTCTAACAAATCCAAAACCTAACAAAACTCACTAAATAATAGATCGAACTATGGGTTAAGAAATTTTTGTATGGGCTTTTCTGTATAGGACTGAAAAGTAAATCTAGTAGCTAAAAGTAATTAATGCTACCGAGTGAATGAAGATCTGATACCATATGATGCGGGGGGTTTCTTTTTGTCCCAATCTTCTCGACATAGGATCGTTGGGGGATAACTAGCTACAGGCAGACAAGATAACTTGATTCGTATAACCTGATGAACTGATGACGTCAATCACTGTTAGAAGAATAACCCACGACAAATGAATTCACTCTACCACACACTTTGTTAGAATCTTGGTGTAGGTTCATGTTGTGATGAGTAAATAGACAAGTGTTTATGATGTAATGTGCATTACTATGTGATGAGTTGTTTTGTCTATGTGTGTGCAGGTAAATGGTGGACACGAATGTCATGAGAGCAGAATATAGATGTAGAGGTTAGTGACCATGTGGAGGTGACCCCATGTTTGTGATGAGTAATTGATACTTATTTTAGAAAGATTGAGTTTGATTTGTGTCATTTCTGCAAAGTCGTAAGCTCTTGAGTGGTCAGAATACCAGTTACGACCACGTCGTGACGTCTCGGCGAAGTCGCAAGTCACCAGACGGATTTACGACCACGTTGTCAGCGGTCGGAAGTCGCCAGACGGATTTACGATCACGTTGTCGGATGGAAGGTGTTACGACCACATTGGCAGTGGTTGGAAGTTGTTATGACCACACTGGCCGTGGTCGAAAGATGTTACGACCACGCTGGCCGTGGTCGGAAGCCAGCCGAAGGGTTTACGACCATGTTGGCCATGGTCGAAAGATGTTACAACCACATTGGCCATGGCCAGAAAGGTTTACGACCACTTTGTTTGAAGTCGAAAGCTGGCTGAAGCATTTACGACCACTCAGTTGATAATCGAAAGTCGTCTGGACCCTGTACGACCACATTATCCATTGTCGGCTGATTCGTTGCTCGTTATCGAAAGTCGGAGGCACTGGCTGGTCGTGGTCGGTAGTCGAAGGCGCCGGCTGGCTGTGGTCGGAAGTCGGGTCTTCGACCACGTTGTAGCGCGTTGCGGTTGGTAGTCAGCGGTCGGGCTGACGACCACGTTGGGAAGTCGGCAGGCCTCGATCACGTTATTGCGAGAAGCGGTCGGAAGTTGAAGCCTCGACTGATGCGGTCGGAAGTCGAAGCCACGACCACTGCGGTCGATAGTCGGCAGACTTCGACCACGACCATGTTCGGAAGTTGACGGACTCCGACCACATTGGGAAGCTGTCGAACGGGTCGGATCGCAGTCGGACGCGGTCGGTTGTGATCGAATTCGGTCGGACATGCTCGGGATGAGGTCTGACGCGGTCGATTGTGGTCGAATGCGGTTGGACGTGCTCGGGACGCGGTCGGACGTGGTCGAAAGGGTTTCGACCACGGTGAATCTGGCTGTATGTGGTTGGTAGATGTTTCAACCACGATGAAACTTAGTGTACGTGGTCTGAATGGGGTTCGACTATGGTGGAAAGCGATGAACGTGGTCGGAAGGTACTTCGACCATGCGGTAAGCAGTCGTAGCTTCTGCAAATCGATCGTATGGACTTTTGAGGTGGTCGTATCGATCTGGTATGTGTCGTAGACTATGAGCATGACATATCTTGCGCAATCGACTGGTCGTAAGTGGGATACGATCGGCTGGGGATGTGTTACAAGTACATTTTTCTGATGGAGATTTATGTTCACAATGTTTTGTGCGGTGCTATGTGATAGTTTGCTTGTTTGTGTGGTTGCAGGACTTCGGAGCTAGGTCATGATGAGGCGTGGGATGACCGGGACTAGGCACAAGAGGTGTTGAGGTCCAAACGGTCAGAGACGCCGAAGATGATCGAGGCTGGTGAGGTGGTTGCAAGCCGGGAGACGAGGAACCGGAGCTAGAGCTACCGGAGGTGAGCACGATAGGCAACGACGAGGAGGACCAGAACTAGGCTCAGGGAGGAGCCGAGGTCCAGACGGTCAGGATATCGGGTGCGGTTGTGTGCAACGAGATGGACCAGGACTAAGCTCAAGGAGGAGTTGAGGTCTAGTCGGTCGGATGCCGGGTACGGTCGTGCGCAATGAAGCGGACCGGGACTGACTCAGGGAGGAGTCAAGGTCTAGTCAGTCGGGTGCAAGCGTGGTCGGCAAGACAGAAGAAAGCTTCCGGGAAGGTGCGTGAGGGGCAATTCGGTGAAATTGACTCAGGCTTGCAAAAGGAAGCAGATTCTGGTAGTAAAGCACTGGAGTTTGTTGGTGCTTATGGGTAAAGCACTGGAGTTTGTTGGTACTAATGGGTAAAGCACGTGTAAAACCCGGTGTTAGTTTGGGGTTAACGGGTTGTCCCCCGGTAACTAGAGGCTATAAATTGGAAGGTATAGCACCAGGATTCGGTGAGGTTGTTCCCGAGAAGCTCTGGGTTCTCTTTCTGTATCTTGTGTGGGTTTGTCTCTAGGTAGAGCAAGTGTGCTCTTGTATCTCTGGATGGAGTGGCTGTAGAAACCTCTATATATACAATCATTCATCTCACTACCTCTATCTGAGCTGCTTTGTCTATTTGATGTTTGATTGTCCTGTTCATGTTTTATCTGCCCCATCTTCTTTTCTCTTATGTCTGAGAAGTTGTTTTACTTTGGATTGCTCTAGTCTCGACCTACTCTGAACTGGGAAGCATTCTCAAAGCCCCTTGGCTAGTTCATTCCCGAGAGCAAGGTTTTGAATGCAGTTTTGGTTTTGCGGTCGTGCGCCTCTTGACCTCCTCTACTTCATCTTCGACCTTGTCTTTTTGTTCGACTGCGGCGAAGAGTTTTCTTCAGCTATGTTATTTCTCTTCCAGAGGATGTTGTCTTGTAGTGTTTGAAGTCTCATAACCGAAAGATCCGTGAATCAAAAGTTATTCGGAAAACGGATCTTGCGGTTGTGCGACTTCCCGTTTCCTCTGTTTTTTTGTTCGACCATGTTCTTCTGATCGACCACAGTGAAGAGTTTTCGTTAGGTCTGTGATTTCTCGACCTGAGGTCGTTGCTTTGTTGTGGTCGAAATCTCCAGGTCGTTCGAGCCGAGAATCGAAAGATATTCAGATTTTAGTTTATGTGGTCGTGCGCTTCCTTCCATCTCTGTTTTCCTTCGACCGCGGCTAAACGCTCGGCATCTCTGATTTCTCCCGGTTTCCAGTGAGCAATCGATCTCTTTCTTCATAGCTCTATAGCTATCGGAGAAGAAGATTTGTGTGAATACTTGGGAAGATTTGAAGGTACCATTCACCTCCCTCTGTTGCCTGTTCGGTTCTACAAGAGATATAGGACATGCCATGGAGTTTAGTGGATATGGTGGACGTGAGAAGAGACCAAAAAGAATTGCCGAAGAATACAAAGGCCTGATCAGTAGAGCGAATGACGGTTCAATTGGAAACATCTCTTTTCTATTTTTATTTTGCCAGTTCCTCCCTTTGTGGCAGAGCAAGCGCCTTGACTAAGATAGATTGACTCTCACGTCTGCGTTGGAAGCAAGCTGAGTACGGCACAAGTAGCGACGAGTCGGGAGCTAGCAAAACTGTGGTTGTGCGATCAGTGCGGAGCGATCAGTGACCAGTGTGTGCTACGACCAGCTGGAATGCTGCAACTCGTGCATGCAAGAGCTTGGTGATCATCGAGTGCGTGTGACCAGGATAGACCAGCGGTGCGAGAGATTGGCTATGAGCGTGTGGTCAGGATAGCCTCCTCCATATGCTTTCATTCTACCACTTCCTCCATCTGTCGCTCCCCCTTCGTCGCCCCTCCATCTGCCTCTCCCCACCACATCTAGTGCCATCTCCCTCTGCATCCCCCACCGCATCCCACCGGCCCTCCTCTGCCTACCCCTACCACATCCCCGCCTTCCCGGCTGCACATCCGGCGTGTCCCACCGCCGCCTCCTCGGCTCCCTCCACCACATCCCTCCACCGCATCCCGCCACCCTCCCACCGCAGATCCGCATGTCCCGATGACCCCCCCGGCTCCCTCCACTGCGTCCTACCGCTCCCTACCTGGCTATAGATCTTGTGTGTCCCACCGCCTCCCTCGCTATAGATTCGTGTGTCCCGCCCCCTTCCCCGCTCCGGACCCGGCGTGTCCCGTTGGCCCCTCCGTGCCCCTGTTGACCCCAACCCTCCTGCTCCATGTCCACCGCCCGCCGTCCCCTTCTTCGATGCCGTTCGTGCCCCTCCCCCCACCACCGCCAACTCATCCTTGTCCGCCTCCACGTCAGATGCCACCTCTCCACTCCAGTCCGAGTCCGTGTGAGACTCCAGAGCAACAACTCCCGGATCCTTTGTGTTAATCGCACTAGTTTAGAATCAGCTAGTGTACAGTAGATAACAAAGGTAAATATCAACTATAATGATATTTATTTATTAACTAAATATGGGCCTAAAGGCCAAAGTTTACATCCGCGATCCATATGCCAAATGTAAGTAATATCAGTGAAAGATAAAACTGAAGCGGAATAAGCCCAACAAGCGGAAGATAACATTTAAGTAAGACACGGTCTACTCATCCTGGTTCTTACCGTAGTCAAAGTCGTTCTCCTCTGAGCAACAGATTTATCAAGGGTGAGCACATGAAATGTACTCTGCAAGTTACATCGAAAAATGCAATATTAATGAAATACTGACAAGAGAAAGCTATATGGCTAATTGAGCATAAAACAATATTTAAAGAAATACAGTAAATAGATCAAAAATTTGCTAAATTTAATACTGTAAGTAAAGACAATAATTTAACAAAGTTATACCATTAGCACAAGCACCGACCAAATGCTAACATATTATCGGGTATCTCACCCGGACCATTTTACCCCAAAGGGTACCACATTTCCAACCAAAAGTCATTTTATGAAAAACAAAGTCTAATCCATAAAAAATTTTACTCAGCATGCCCATGACCATGGGCATGGCTTTCCAGGATAGTTTATTCACTCTGCAGAGGTTATACAATTTTATCCTTAAGATATAAATGATTAACTCATATTATCGGCCATTACACGCTTCTGTACGTGTGCAACTGAGTAATCATAACAATGCCTTTACAAATCTAAGTCGCCAACTTGGCCACGCCTCCACTAAGGTTTCACCCCAATAAGGAATCCACCAGACCAGGGTCCCCTCTTATACCGTGTGAGATTTCTCGTGGCATACGCCACGCTCACATTTAGCCTATAGTGAGACTCAAGTTGGGACCTGCTAATTAGTCAGTCAGAACTGTCCCATACAGTCTTGTGATAGTACAAAAGGGCTTTATAGTAGTAGGTCATAGATCGGTGCTTAATTGACTTAGCCACTATCCACATACCCTTTCTACCTAGCATCCACGTTGAGCCACCTCGCAACAACGTATGCTAACATGCACCCACCACCTAATCATTTGCCTACGTCTAATCCAAGTTTTATATTTCGCTTTAAAATATTTCGTAGACTTTCTTGACTCACTAAAGTCAAGAATACATTTTAAAAACTCATCATTTTATGTGAAAAATCATCCCAAGCCTAAAGTTATAACTATGCAGGTCTAAGCATTGCTACAAAAAAATTCTCTAGTCCTACTAGTATACTAACTAAAGTTTTATTCTAAGATAATAAGGTACAGGAATTTGCAATATCAAAGGTGTCTTAACAAATGGGCATTAACTAAAGTAAAACATAAATTTAAAATACTGTGAATACAAATTAATCATACAATATAATTTAAAATACCGTAATTTAATTTGCAAATTAGTATCAACATGGTCAAGGAGTGTGTAATTTGCCTTGCTCTGTGGATTGATGATCTTCGTAGAAGAAATCTTCTAAATCGTAGCAGTCTACACGTGAAAAGCCAAAACAAACTAAATTCAAATAAAATCTAAATGAAATATAAAAATAACCAAACTAGAACTAAAAGATAGAGCTTAATTTTATATTAATTTAGAAAAAAATAATCGGATCAATCGGAGTTTGAACGGTGGAGAATGGGTCATCTGAAGTTTATTGGACAAGAAAATGCTAAAAAGGAAAAACGAGGATTATTCGGAAGGAATATTCTTAGCTGGAAGAAAACAACAGGGGACTCCCCTTCTAGTTTTAGCGGTGGCACTGGCGAGGGAAGATACGGAAGGTAGAGCCAACCGGTAAAATGGGTTGCTAGAGACCTGAGAAACATGTAGGAGGTGACGGAACGTTAAACGAAGCACGATGGCGGCAAAGACATGGGTTGGAGAGAGAAACAATACCCATGCAGGGAACACGAAGAAGCAAGGTGAGTACATGCTAGAACACGATATGATGAGGCTAGGCAAATTATCGGCTAAGCCGGAAACTCATCGAATGAACCACGACGGTAGGAAAAAAAGAAAAAACTCAATATCTCGGTGCTCGGTGAAGGAAATCCAAAACCACTTGGAACGTAGATACCTGGATTGTTTGGCATGTTTTGACGTGAAAGGATTGAAGAAAACATCACCGGATAGATGGGAACGCGAAGTGTCCTAGGTGGCTATGGCTAGGTGTTGGAGGCAAAAAAATTGTGGAGGGTTTTTAGAGGAAAGGATGGAAGCACGGCGGTGAATACAATGAAACAAATCTTACAGAGGTGATGGAATAGGCTAAAACTCACCGGAGGCGATGGATCAACGTTTGGAAGCAATTTGGGGAGAACTCGATTTTGGGAGATATACTGCACCAAAATCAAATTAACTTTGCAAGAAGGTTGATTATACATGGGAACACGATGTGATGTGAAATAATTAGGAAAAATCTCACCGGATTGCTTGGGACATGATGAGCAATTTCGGGACTGAAGGGCTTCAGTGGCGATGGCATTTTGGGCTTTTTGGGGGTTTGGCAAGGGTTGAGGAGGGTCAAGAGGGGTTAAGAGGTCATATTTATAGGCTTGGAAGGGATAAAAACCAACTCAAATCTGCAGGATTCCGTTTTGAGTCTGTTTCGGAAAATACGGGATAAAATACAAACGATTGAAGTAATCGCGGAGAGGCTGGAAGGGATAAATTCCTTGCATGATTTGGCATAATGTCTTCATTATACATAATTGTATGTGCATATTTAGGGGGAATTCATTCTATATTTTGAGTTTTCATAAGTATTGATTCATATTTCCTTTAATACACATATTTAGGATTTTTACTTTGAAACACGTCCTTTGAGTATATATAGCTTATGTAGTTTATATACTCATTCACAATCAGGTTGCCATCTAACTTCTCCATTATGTGTTAATAGTTGGATGATTAGTGACAACCCGATAAGTAAGCTTTGCTTAAAGCTTATATTTGAGTATACAAGTGTTGTGTACATGTTGCATACTTGCAAATACAATCTTTATCTCATTATTGTAGGACCGAAATGGCGACAGAGGGGGGGTGAATGTCGCTCTCTTAAAAATCGCCCCCGAGAATTCGGAAAATTAATTCTGCTGAAAACTGGAACGCATGCAATACTAAAAAATTCAGCGTAAATCAGAGAGTAAACAGTAAAAATTTCAGCTGAAAATATTTCTGTTTGATCTGCATGCAAAATCGTCAAAGATCAGCAAAAGAAATAAAAGAAAAGAACATGGACTGCTGTCCAGAACATCCAACACGAGCTGCACATTCGCTGTTCAAAACAGCAAGAGCTGAATATAAAGCGCTGTCCAAGATAACTGTCTTTGCCCCTGAAAACTGAATTAGAAGAAAAGCCAACAACTGACAAAGTGATCACATGGATCTGTTTTACCTTGGCGGTGCGATCAAAATATCAAGAAGACACAGGCGGCAAAAGAACTTGAGGAAACGAGAGAGTGCTGCCGATTCACAACAAGGGCTGTTGTCCCAACCGAAAGCAGCATAAAAGAGAAAGCCTGACCAAAAGAAGAAGGAAAGACCAGAAAACAAGGAGCAGAGAGACCAGACGCTAAACTTCTCAGATCCAAGAACTAGAAATTTAGATCAACACAGAAATTTCAGATCGCTTGCTGCCGAAGAGAATCAACTGAGACAGGCAGACTGAAGAAAATGCTACAAAAGAGCAAACACAGAGAAAATTGGAAAGCAACGTAAAGACCATACTGATGTTTATCACCCCTTGCAACACAGACAGATAAAGAACCTACTCAGACAATGGAGAGGAAACAAAACAAAGAACTCTCACAAACACTCTCAGAAACTCACATCAAAGCAAACTGAGAGAATTTTTTGAGAGCAGAACAAAGAACACAAAAGTTCAGAGTAAATTATAGAGAAATAACCCAGCAGATCAACTCGAACTGAGATTAATTCATGTTAAGACAAAGACAGAAATGATTACAAGCAAACCCTACATCCCCATATGCATGGAGAGCATAGTGGGAAACTCACACCTTCTCTCTCTATCCTCAAGAACACCAAGAGCCTCACATGCTTCTTGGGAGGAACACAACACACAAAGGGATGAATGAGCTCTCAAACCCTAACTCACTCTATTGTGTCCTAAGGGGTATGCAGCCCCTCACCTCTATTTATAGCCCTTGGCTAACGGGTCTCCAACCCGTTACGCCGGCTAAACCCTAACGGAGCCGTCTCCCGCTTGTGCAGCCTTGCGACTTACCGATTCGCCTCCCCGCACCTTCCGGAAGCTTCGCGCCCTTGTCTCGTGCGCCTCGCAACCACGTCGAGTCCACGTCGTCTTCGACACATCCTGACCGTTCTGACCTCAGCGCCACCTGCGCCTAGTCCGGTTCACCGTGTCTCGCCACGACTCCATCTCGCCGCCCCGCACACACGACGTACAAGAAAACACGTCACATAGCACCGCTCGATACATGAACGCGCAAATAGCATAAACAAGATCAAACATGTCGCAATATCAGAATATACATCCTAACCCATACGACTAAGCTTGACCAAAGTCCGACCGAGCCCGTTGGACCAAGCAACGTCTGGGTCCGAACAAACCGACTCAAACTCGACTTTTGAAAACAGATGTCAATTTCTCATCACTCACAATGGGATGACCTCCACATGGTCTCTCAATCTCCCCCTTGATGAGTATATTGACAAACATCGAAAAAGCACAAAGTTGAGTTTGCAAAGTCTAACATGGTCCATAAGAACAAGATTGAAGCTAATGACCATGTTGACAGAAGGAGCAAAAAGAAAGAACATTTTTTCCCAAAGCTCCCGAAGTGGCTTTTTCTACCACTATTCTCCCCCTTTTGGCAATAAACCCATCACAAATGTAAGAAGGAGAAAAAGTCATGAAAATGGATGAAAGGCTGATTGGATCATTTTTAAGTATGTAGAGCCATGAGAATTATCCAAAATGACCATCATGTATTATATCAAGCCATAACATACAAGTATGCTACAAAGATCATGACTAAGTATGTAAGGTGAAGCTAAGCAACATAAGGTATATTCTGAATTTTAATTGAAGTGCTTAGCAAGTCAAGTCAAACAAGATTTTAGTCTAGCTAATGATATCCACAAATGATGCAAGCCATGTCAATAAGCTAAATGGAATCAAGAAGCTAGTGTTGAGCCAACTAGAGTGCTATTTGTTCAAGAATGATACAATTGTTGGAGTACATTGAACGTTTTTAGCAATTGAGCACATTTGACATTTTTCTTTGGAAATCACATGATTATTGCCAACCATTTTTTTTATTTTGTCATGTGCTAGACCTCAAGCCTTATGCGATCACTTCAAGCAAAGAGCTTAAGAAGATGATCTTGGTCATCCAAATCTCCCCTGAGTTCATGCCTTGTGCAATGGCAAGCCGTCTCATGAGAAGGAATTGGTGAGATCGGTTTTTCGCACAAAGAGATCTTTTGCTTTTAATAGATTGTACTAACTTATGTGTCATTAAGAAACTATATAGCTCAATCTATTGCTCAACTAAGATTCAAGACTCAACTCAGCCTATTTGACATGGCAAGAATCATAAAAAGATAACACAAAGCTGACTAGTCTCAAATATGAACATGACATGAATTAGGTCAAAATTTAGCATTTTAATTAACCTATCATGGCAAAGACTTGACTACACATATAAAGTCATGATCAAATTAGCAATGGAGCACAAATCATGGCAATATGTAATATAATGAAAGCATGTCATGAAAGGATAATAATCAAGGCTCCATTAAGTTATGTTACAAATCAAATGAAGAAAATCCAGCTCCCCCTTAACTTGAGATACAACTTTTAGTTCAAGTTGAGTTATGTCATCATTAAAATCTAGAAGTTCCCAAATGAACTCCCCCTGAACCAAAGCAATAAAAATGAGAAGCTGGCAAAGAAATCAAGAAAGGCAGTCCTTAAAGCATAGATAAGATGAAGAGGATACTATGGCTCAGACTGACTCTCATCTACCCCATATGACTCTGTGACTAATAGTGACCGTAAAACACACACTAGAGAGCAAACACGCACTGCTGTCTGCCGAAGGTGGCCCGACCGCTAGATCGCAAGAAGTGAGTGAGCTCAATCTAGTGAGATAAGAAACAACTATCCTGAAAGCACAAGATAAGAGCAAGAAGTCTAAGCACTCAGCAAGAGACACACTCTAACCTATGCTAGAAGGACTAAGCCCAATGCACCCGCAAATGCAATGCAACAGAAATGAGACAGAAGCATAATTAATATAGTAAGTAGTAAAGTCCAAGCTCCCCCTCACAACAGTCCATAAGGACAAACCACCCCAAGCTCTCCCCGCAGAGCTGAAAACCTCGTGCTATCCAAAGGCTTGGTGAAGATATCAGCCAACTGGTGGTCACTCTCCACAACCGAGCACGATGTCACCCTTCTCTACATGGTCTCAAGAAAATGATATCGATATCGATGTGCTTGGTCCGAGAGTGTTGCACTAGGTTCTTAGCAATGCTAATCGCAGACGTGTTATCGCAAAAGAGCGGAACACGATCGATAGCTAACCTAAAGTCCCGCAGAGTCGAGACCATCCAGCACTTGGCTACAAAGAATCGGCCGCAAAGAACGCACTCGGCCTCTGCGGTGGATCGTGCAACACCGGATCGCTTCCTCGTAGACCAAGAAACGAGAGAAGTGCCAATGAACCGGCAGTGCGGTGCTCTTCCTATCTATCCTCACACCGCAAAGTCTCGCATCCGAATAGGCTCTAAGGGATAGACAGATGAGGAAGAGTACCGATACCATAGTCAATGGTAGCTCAAGGTACCGAAGATGCGCTTCACCGCCACCAAGGTGAGATACGCGAGGAGAAGCTCAAACCGCACAAAGACACACGTAAAAGTGTATGTCCGGTCTCGAGGCGTGAGGTACAAGAGAGAGCCAATCATACTTCGAACTCTTTTGATCAACTAGCTCGCCGTCCTCATCGGGTCAAGTGTGGCCGTAGAAGCCATCGAGTCGACACCGCTTTCCATCACTCATGTCGAAACGTCTCGGAGATCACGGTGTACTTGCCTTGATGCAAGAAGGTACCTCCCGAGTCTCGCTTGATTTGGAAGCCAAGGAAGAAAGTCAACTCACCCATCATGCTCATCTCAAACTCGGTGCTCATGACATCCGAGAACTGTGAAACTAGAGCATGAGAAGAGCCGCCAAAGATAATGTCATCGACATAAATTTAGGCGACGGAAGGTCATTGCTAAGCCGGCGAATGAACAAGGTCTTGTCAACTTTACCCATCTCAAAATCATGTCTCAATAGATAGGACTTAAGCCTCTCATACCAAGCTCTAGGGGCTTGCTTAAGTCCATACAATGCTTTGGAAAGCTTGAAGACATGACTAGGGTATTTGGGGTTCTCGAAACACGGAGGTCGTCGACATAGACTTCTTCCTCAATGAAGCCATTGAGAAAGGCACTCTTGACGTCCATCTGGTAAAGCTTGAAACCCTTAGAAGCTGCAAAGGCAAGCGAATTCTAATGGCCTCAAGACGAGCTACGAGGGCAAAGGTATCCTCGAAATCCGCACCCTCAACCCGGGAGTACCCACGTGAAACCAAAGATAGCCTTGTTTCAATGACTACCCCATCCTCACTTTGCTTGTTCTTGAACACCCATTTGGTTCCAATGATATTTTGATCTCGAGGGGCTCAACAAGCGTCCGCACCTTGTTTCTCTCGAAACTCTCTAGCTCCTCATGCATGGCGTTGACCCAAGACTCGCCGATAAAGCATGGCAAACGCCCTTGGGCTCAAAGGAAGCTACGGGCGAGTGGAGATGTAAAAGTGACACGCCGACTTGGAACGTGTGACTCGCTCAAATAGATCTCCAATCATCCGCTCGTAAGGATGAGATTTTGGATATGTCTTGGAGGTCCCGGATGAGATGAAGAAGTGGCCTCTACCTCGTTACCGACGGGATAGGAACAGAGCCACTAGCTCCGAAGAAGCGTAGGTAGGGGCGATCGCCTCGAGGTGCGGTGGAAGAAGGCACCTCAAGGGGTGGAGAAGGGACCGGATCGGGTAGACAACCTCATCTCCATCATCCTCATCATCCACAAAGATGATCTCGGATCGCTCTAGTGAACACGAGATATCGGGCATAGTCCCTGACCGCCTCATCGAAAGTTACCTCACGTGTTTCTACCATTTTACTAGACTTGCGCCTGCACCCTATAGGCCCGCGAAGAAGTCGAGTAGCCCAGAAAAAGTCCATCACAAGAATGTGACTCAAACTTATCAAGGTTCTCGGACTTCAGAATAAAACACTTGTAACCAAACACACGAAAATGGGAAACACTGGGCTTTCGCCCGTATCTCAACTCATAAGAAGTGCGTGCAAGTGTGCCCAAGAAAACTCGATTAGAAACATGGCACGCGGTGGCTATAGCCTCACCCAAAACTTCCGCGTAGAGTACTCATCAAGCATCGCCCGCCATCTCGACCAAGGTACGGTTCTTCCTCTCCACAACGCCATTCTCTGGGGGACGATGGAGAAGAGAACGGTGCTCTACACTGCCTCACCACGAAACTCTCAAAGTAGGAATTCTTGAACTCCGTGCCATTGTCATCTGCGGATCGCTCGTAAGGCACCCTAAGCTCAACAGAAAGCCCACTTGAAAGACCTCGAAAATGTGTAAGCGCCTCATCCTTCGAGGCTAAGAAAACACCCAAGAGTACCTCGAATAGTCATCGACCACAACAAGAACGTACCACTTCCCTCATGCCGATCGCACTCAGTGGTCCAACCGTATCCATATGGAGCAATGTCCGGTGCATCGGTCATAGTAATGTGGACCGGAGGATGAGAAGCGGCAACCATCTTGCCGTGCCGTCATGGAGCGCAAACAAGATCTTTGACCATCTTGAGTTTCGCAGCACCACGAATGAGATCGTGGCGCTAACTCGGGTCAAATGGTCAAATCCAATATGACCAAGTCTCCTATGCCGAAGGAAAGATCGCGGGACTCGAAGCAAGCAAACAACGGAGAGGATCACCAGAAGACTCAGAAAAATCAGCACGAAAGATCCTCCCAAAACGAGAAATCCCGCAAACCAAACTACTCGAAGAATCAAGAATTTTGCAATTGTTTTTCTTAAAGCTCACCTCGAAATCGTCATCGGTAAGCTGAGAGACTGAAAGCAAATTGTACTGCAACTTACTAACCAAGGCAACATCTTTTAAAACAAATGAATCATTAATGCGCATTGTACCTTTGGCGATGACTCGCCTGTAAGAGGCGTCTCCAAGGTGATCGCCTCATCACCGGAGCACGGCAAGGGAAGAAAACCAACGGAATCTCCGGTCATGTGTCGTGAACACCCGAGTCTACAAGCCAAACCTTTCCTTCCTCGCCCGCGAACCCGAGTCAACAAGAGAGCAAAGTCTCGATCGGGATAAATCAACATAGATTTTGGCACCCAATCCGAGTCACACGTCGAGCGAAGATGTAGTCACACACGATGACCTCTAACTACCCTCGCCTCCGTCGCTCAAAGAAGCGTAAGGTCTATGTGCGCACAGGCATTCTTTGGGTCCGACCGCTACGGAGAGCGAGTCGAGCACCGGCAAGACGCCGATCACGCCGCGGGTAGCTATCTCGATGGAAACGAGATCTACCCTCGTGACGGCGGAAGTCACGACCGAGAGGAGCATGAGGACAAAAACAAAAACTCGGAAGAACCAAGTCCTCGATGTCGCCCAAAGCTACCAACAAGAGCAAGTTTAGACCTCGTGTTGGTCTTAGGTGCACTCAAGGTCCGGGCGACCACGAATACGCCTAAGAGCTGCAACACGGTCTCTGGCGCGATCTTGGCGCTTGAAGCAATGGTCAAATAAATGCCCATCCTTCCGATGAAGGTACAATGATACCGCCTCGAGGGGCAAGTCGCAGTGAAATCACCTTGTCGCCGAAACCCTTGGACAAAGCCCGCGATTTAAATTGAACTTTCTTGTTCTTGGGCTTGACCTCAATCACACCTGCGGCTACGGATTTGAGCACGACAGGTGGATGCTTCCTCACATCCTCATGAAAATCATATCCTAGACCTTTATGGAATCTGGAAATCTTAGACTGGTCTAGAATAAGGTTGAGCTTCTTCTTGCCTCCTACAAATTTCTCGAGAGTGTTCATAAGGTACTGACACTCCCGAAAGAGAGAAGCACAAGAAGAGCAGGGAAGAGAAGAGACAGCAGGAGGTAAGGGAGTAGAAGAAGAACCAACAAGAGAGGAAAGATTGGCTTGTGCACGCACACCGACTCGGAAGGACAGCCCCATCGCTAGCCAATTGGTTCACGTCGCTAGGCGCCTCTACCAAACCCTCATGCTTCTTCCCAAACACACAATGCAAGCAGATGGTTGCTTTTCTATAAGATCCTTAGTTAGCTTCACACATTTTTCATCTAATGCAACCAATTCAGATTTTAGTTTGTTACAACAATTGCATGGTGAGCTAACAGGGTCCTTAGAAGCAAACTTGGCCAATTTGTTATTGTCATCAACTAATTCTTGAAACTGTTTGGAGACAGCTTCAAGTTCAGCAGTAAGCTTGGGACAATTCACGCATGAAGCAATAGGCTCAAGTAAGAAGGTTTGAAATTCTGCAATTTTATGATCTGCCCGCTTTAGTTTCATATTCAAGTTATCACAATTTACACAAGACTCGGGCAGATCCGAAGCATGGCATAAGGTCCTCTAGCATTAAAGTCCTTATCCTCACATGAGGTGGGAGCAATAGTCTCATCAGTAGTAAGTAGGGTAACAGCCATCCTACTCAATTCTAAATCAGCAAGCAGACTAACATTCTCCACCTTAATTGCATCAAGCTCAGAGGACAGACTATCATGTGAGTGTTGGTGATATGCCCTAGAGGCAACATGGAGATGTTGAATATATCACATACTATATTTATGATACATTGCTTTGTTCCTTGAAATAGACATTATCATTATTGATCAATGGGTATGTGACTTATTCATGAGACTCTTAATGCTAAAATGTTGCTATTTCTAAATGATCCCGATTATATTTCATATGAGGAACAAATATGATTCAAAGATCAAGATATGTATTGATTGATGATCATGTCTCATGGATCATGGTATGGAGATACCAAATCAATAATATGGACATGTGTTAGTGAACATATGTTGGATAGACCCGCCATGAGACACCGCAGAGATTCCATATGTCATCGCTTGGTCTCAAGTAGTGTTTATGTGGAATCCTTAGACTTGAGATCATCATGGTTCTCAGCATGCTTAGTAGCTTACTTTGGGACTACTAAACACTACTCCGTAACTAGGTAGTCATAAAAGTAGTCTTTGGGTTTGCCATGAAACATGTAGTGGGATGTGAATGATCAAGATAGAATTTGCCCTCCTTATGGGAGAGATATCTCGGGCCCCTCGATGTAATGGATTATGAAAGTGCATGGCCATGCCAAGGTGATTGAGGAGTCAATCACGAGTTTATAATCCATCACGGAATCGAGAGAGTGATTGAGCTATTAAGAGGATGACACGTCTCGCCTTGAGCTTAATCTATATCGTGAGGCAAAGGGATTAGTACATGAGAACATTACGAGTTCACCGATATGATCTTTACGTATACTTTGGGGTTAATATGTCTTACTAGAGGCCGCTATTAACACGGTGACCGGAAGGTGTTTCGGTCGCGACCAAGTATATGTGAACCTGCTGTGGTCGCACACTTAACGGGTTGGAACACTAATTCGAATGTGATTCGGATATGGGCTCAATTCGGATAGAGATCCTGATAGACTCCTATTGGGCCTCGGTCCACGAGGCCCAAGTGAGGAGGTCTATATATGGAGGCGAGGGCCGAGGAACGCACCGATAATCCCGAGCTAATCCGTAGCCGCCACCTCCGAGCTAAACCCTAGCCGCTCGCGAGTCTTTGGTACACTCGCGATCGGCGTTCCACCCGGACGTGTGGATACCGTGGAGGCGCCGCTCGCTGCGGCGTTGATCGGCATCAACAACCTCTGATTGGATCCGCTGGTGGTGTGGTTGATCGCGTGGAGGAGACGATCGGTTCGGGACGATCGACTACTTCCACTACTACTGACGCCGCATGGTTGGATCGGCTTCTCCAACTCTTCTTCATTGCTGCGGCCTAGTGGTAACGATCCATGATCCCTCCTTAAGCATGATGTTCTTGTGTGCGCGGTAGAAAAATTTTGTTTTCTGCTCTCGTAGCCTACTCGCGATCCTTTAGTGAGGTCCTTAGCTTCTCCATATCACCGATCAAAGCACAGCATATATCACAGTCGTCACGGGAGGGAGCAGGTATAAGTGAAGTAAGCTCCCGTGACAATCTCTCTACTTCCTTCTCCAACTCGCTACATCTAGTCTTAGCTCTAGCATGAAAACCTCCTAACTTAAGAAAGGCTTCATTAAGTTGGTCATAAGAGGACATACCTCATCGAGTCGGAATAGAGATCGCTGTCGCCGGTTCGCCTCAAGGGCCATGAAGCACATCCCGAGAAGTCGCCGCCGCCTTGGGGTCTTGGTCACCGGTCCTGTCGTCGTCGCTCCATCCCTCCACCTCGGTGAGGTCGAGGTCGTCGAAAGCGGCGAGAACGCGGTGGAAGAGCTTCTTGGCCTTCCCATGGTCGCGAAACTTCTTCTTTCCCGGGGCCGGTGCTGAGGGCTTCGAGTTGCGGTTCTTGTCGATGTAGTCGTTCTTGCCCGAACCGAAGTCACCTTTACCCTTCCCAAGCTTGGGACGGTTTGCTCGGATGTGGTTGGGGCCACCACACTCAAACAAATCACGGGTCCTCTTTTCCTTCCGTCCCTCCTCCCTTTGTAAGCATGGGAGAATCTCCGTGCGAGGAGGGCTAGCTGCTCATCCGCAAGCTGCTCTATCTGATCATCGGTTATGTCATAGAGAGCAGCGAGGGAGAATCCGCAAGATGGCTCAGAAGAAGTGGATCCAGAAGCGGGATCGGTGACTAGTGCCATCGACTGAGACTTCGACCGACGAGAGACTATGTCAATCTCGTGAGTCTTGAGGCGCGAGTAAAGCGCATCAAGAGTCAAGGTCGAGAGGTCCGTGGTGTCCTTGATGGTAGTCACCTTCATCTCCCAAACCCTAAGATCGAGTGCTGAAAGAATCTGTCGAGCGTTATCCGAGTCGGAGTATGTAAGACCGACGGCTCGGAGGTTGCTCAGAATCTTATGAAAGCGAGAAAAGCACTCGTCAAGGGACTCACCGAAAGCATCTCGAATTTCATCATTCTCGCTGAACCGGTCTTGTCGAATCGTTTTGATCCGGTGGTGCCTCATGGTATGCATCGAGGGTCACCCGGATGTCGTAGGCGACGACGGTGAGAGATGCGATCGAACTCGCTCGCTCAAACCTCGAATGATGATGTTCCTTGCCTTTGCATTCGCCTCAACATCGCCATATTCCGACATTGATGTTCTCATCGGCAGAACAACAAAGCGAATCTTCACCTTCCGCGGATGGCATACCCCGAGCACGGATGTAAGTTTCCATTCGGCTTTTCCGAAGGGTAATCTAGGCCATCAAGATGGGCGGCTTGGTGGAATACTTGTCTGTCGCCATGGCTCACGCATCGTTAAGATCTATAGAAAAGAGCTAACCGCTCGATACCAATTGTAGGACCGAAATGGCGACGAGGGGGTGAATGTCGCTCTCTTAAAATCGCCCAGAGAATTCGGAAAATTAATTCTCTGAAAACCGAACGCATGCAATACTAAAAATTCAGCGTAAATCGAGAGTAAACAGTAAAATTTCAGTGAAAATATTTCCGCTTGATCTGCATGCAAAATCGCCAAAGATCGCAAAAGAAATAAAAGAAAAGAACATGGACCGCTGTCCGTAACATCCAACACGAGCCGCACATTCGCTGCTCAAAACAAAGAAGAGTCAATATAAAGCGCCGTCCAAGATAACTGTCTTTGCCCCGAAAACCGAATTAGAAGAAAAGCCAACAACCGACAAAGTGATCACATGGATCATTGCTTTTTCTTCTTTGGCGGTGCGATCAAAATATCAAGAAGACACAGTGACAAAAGAACTTGAGGAACGAGAGTCTCGCCGATTCACAACAAGGGCTGTTGTCCCAACCGAAAGCAGCATAAAAGAGAAAGCCTGACCAAAAGAAGAAGGAAAGACCAGAAAACAAGGAGCAGAGAGACCAGACGCTAAACTTCTCGGATCCAAGAACTAGAAATTTAGATCAACACGAAATTTCAGATCGCTTCTCGTCAAGAGAATCAATCGAGACAGTGATCAAGAAAATGCTACAAAAGAGCAAACACAGAGAAAATTGGAAAGCAACGTAAAGACCATACCGATGTTTATCACCCTTGCAACACGTATGGATAAAGAACCTACTCGGACAATGGAGAGGAAACAAAACAAAGAACTCTCACAAACACTCTCGAAACTCACATCAAAGAAAGCGAGAGAATTTTTTGAGAGCAGAACAAAGAACACAAAAAATTCAGAGTAAATTATAGAGAAATAACCCAGCAGATCAACTCGAACTGAAATTAATTCATGTTAAGACAAAGACAGAAATGATTACAAGCAAACCCTACATCCCCATATGCATGGAGAGCATAGTGGGAAACTCACACCTTCTCTCTCTCTATCCTCAAGAACACCAAGAGCCTCACATGCTTCTTAGGAGGAACACAACACACAAAGGGATGAATGAGCTCTCAAACCCTAACTCACTCTATTGTGTCCTAAGGGGTATGCAGCCCATCACCTCTATTTATAGCCCTTGGCTAACGGGTCTCCAACCCGTTACGGCTAAACCCTAACGGAGCCGCCTCCGCCAGTGCAGCCTTGCGACTTACCGATTCGCCTCTCCGCACCTTCCGGAAGCTTCAGCGCCCTTGTCTCGCTACCGCAACCACGCCGAGTCCACGCCGCCTTCAACACATCCCGACTGTTCGACCTCGCCGCCACTGCGCCTAGTCCGTCCACCGTGTCTCACCACGACTCCATCTCGCTGTCCTGCAGACACACAGACAAGAAAACACGTCACATAGCACCGCTCGATACATGAACGCGCAAATAGCATAAACAAGATCAAACATGTCGCAATATCAGAATATACATCCTAACCCATACGACTAAGCTTGACCAAAGTCCGACCGAGCCCGTTGCACCAAGCAACGTCTGGGTCCGAACAAACCGACTCAAACTCAACTTTTGAAAACAGATGTCAATTTCTCATAACTCACAATGGGATGACCTCCACATGGTCTCTCAATTATTTGTTGAGATTGTCATGAATTACCAAAAATGGAAGACTGTAGAATCTAGTCCCTCCATTATATGTTAATGGTGAAGTTTGGTAATTGATGGCAATTATTTTGTGGACAAACATTTTCTATGAGTTGGATGAATATGTTAGATTCCACAGATGAGGATGACTTGGGATGACTTCATATGTTGAAGATCATCAAGTCAAGTGGTGGATGCATCATGAGTTGATACATGTCCAAGAGAAGATGATCATGCATTGATCATTAAGTCAAGTGTTGATGGAGTTGAAGTAATAGATGCATCATGAGTTGATGCGTGTCAAGACTATGACTCAAGGCAAATGTATGGCTAGGTAGGGCAAAGAATGTGTTCCTCGTCTTTTATCGATCTTGGTGTTTGGTTAGAAGACCGGATTGCTAGTATAGGTTACCATACTATTAAGAGGAGTCATGTCTAGTAGCTTGAGTCTCATCATATTTGATTGCTCAACCTCACTCTAGCTCTCTTTGGCATAAGGCTTGTATTTGCGAATGTGCTTTGCAAATAGCTGTGGCACATGTGTTGAACCCTTGTAACATGAGACTATACATTGCGAATATGTTTTACAAGTGTTTGAAGTCCATGTTTTTATTCTTTGTAGTATGATGCTTATATTTACAAATGTGTTTTGTAAATAGTTGAAGCTCATATATAATCCTTGTGTCATGATTCTAAAAGTGTGCAAATATATTTTGCAACTTGTTGGGAATCATGTTTGATCCTTGTGTTCAAGATACTGTTGTTTGCAAATGTGTTTTGCAAAATCTGTTGAAGTATCTACACTTCTCAAGGAAATCGGAACTACCGCAGTGTAGTATGTTGTACTACCACTAACCAGAACTACCGGCGTTGTAATCATGGAGCTGCCATGTCTGTTGGTGATCGGAAGACCTTTGTGGTTGATAACCAATGTGGTCAAAGATCGACATGGTCGATGACCTGTGTGGTCGAAGATCAACGTGGTCGAAGATCATAGTAGTCGAAACCAACGTGGTTGAGATATGTGTGATTGAAACCAGTGTGGTCGAATCTGACGCGGTTGAGATCTATGTGATCGAAGACCAGCGTGGTCGAACTAGCCCAGTTGGAACCAATGTGGTCGAGATTTGTGTGATCGAAGCCAGCGTGGTCGAAACCGATGTGGTCAAGACATGTGTAGTCAAAATCAACGTGGTCGAACTGATGTGATTAAGACAACGTGGTTGAAGATTGACATAGAGGTCGAAGATTTATGTGATCGGAGACCAACGTAGTCGAATATCGACATGGTCGATGTGGTCGAGACTTGAGTGGTTGAAACCAATGTGATTGTATACCAGCGTGGTCGGAGACCTGTGTGGTCGATTCAGACAACGTGGTCGGAGACCAGCGTGGTCGTAGATCAGCGAAGTCAGAGACCTATGTTGTCTATCTGGACAACGTGGTCGGAGACCAGCATGGTAGAAGACCAGTGTAGTCGACAATCGAAATTTCTGACCAGCTCTATCTGAGCGGTCTGATCAGCTCTGTGTGAGCGATCCGATCAGCGAGCGAAACTACCGGCTCTATGTGAGTGATACTTCTGATTTGCAGAACGTCTGCTTGTGTTGCGATACGTTTTTTCCAGAGAGGCACATGTGTGGTGGTCTTCTCCTCCCCGTGAGAGCGGTAGTTCCGCATGTGGGAGCGATACTTTCGATGATTGGAACTACCGGAAATTGTACAGTGGAATTATTGGATTCAACTGGTTCTTTGCTTCTAACGGCTAGTTTTTTGACCGTTGTGAGGGGAGCAGAAGTACCACAGTTTGCTGTCGGTACTTTCGATAATCCTGATTTTTCAGGGATTTGGTTCCAACGGCTAGTTTTCTTATATGGGGTATAAATACCCCCTTGTGGCCGGTTGGAGATGTTGTTTCTTGACCCTTTGCTATTTCCTTGAGCTAGTGTGAGCCTCTCATCTCAATTGTGCAAGTGTTGTACCTTGTGAGTAAGGAGAGTGATCTAGAGTGCATGTGTTGCATCTAGAATTGGACTTAGTGTCCATTTGAGTTTGTGCATTCATTGCACGTGGTGAGAGTCACGCGAGTGGCTTAACTGATTACTCTTGGAGTTTGCCTACTCCTAGATGGTGTTGGAAGCATCGTGCGTGGTGAGCTTCTCAAAGAAGATTGTAAAAAGTCCCGGTGAATTGTGAGTGGTGTGGTGCTCGCTATTTTCGGAGTGGAGGAAGAGCAATCTTAGTGGATTGAGGTGTTTTGGCTTAATTTGTGGAGCCGGTCCAATTCGTTTGGGCTAACCTCAACGTGGATTAGGAGAGACCGGCAAGTCTCTGAACACCACAGTAAAAAGATACCGTGTCTTTGTGGTTTGTTTTCGTATGCTCAATTTACTTTCAAGCAATTTACATTCACAGAATTAAATTGATTACTTGTCATCCCAGATTTGCAAATATTTGACATAGACTTAGATTATTGGTGCACTTAGATGAACCTAGTTGCTTTAGGTTTTGTTTACGCTAAAACTAATTTGATTTAAGTTTCTGCATTATATACTTGGTTTTAGCAAAATAGCTTAAATATAATTTAATTGAAATGTTTAGAAATGATTATTCACCCTCCTCTAATCGGCCTCCTTGATCCTACACTAGCTCAGCTCGTGACATGCCTATCCTGCTTGACACACTTAACGGTTACGGTTATGTGTTTCGGCATCCTCCCACAGGTACAACTCGTACTACACTTCCTACATTTCACAAATGTGTCTCTTAAGTACGTACATATGATAGACTTGGTCCCTAATTTGTGATGTAGGGAAGAACTACTTGGTCGACTTGGAGTATCCTAACAAGATAGGATACCTTGCGCCGTTCTAGAAGTCGATACCTTGTTTCTGACTTCGCCTGTGGCGGTTGGCTACAGGGCCGCAACGAGTTGTTCAATTACCTGCACTCCTCCCTATGCAACATCATCGATGTAGCATCAAGATTAACCGACTAGAGAGGGTGAATAGGAGGTTCTAAAAATTCTTCCTTTCTAAAACTAATTTCTATAAATTTTGAGCTAAGCAAGATTTATAGTTCAATTTAAGACCCACTCAATCCTAGTAAAGCTAAGTGACTACAAGACAAGTCTCTAAAAATATATTTCTAGCACAACTAAATATGACAATCTCAATAATCATAATATGCTAGAAATATGAATGAGGAAAGTAGAGGCAAAGAAATAACTAAAAGATGACACACGATGTTTTACCGTGGTATCGAAGACTTGCTGGTTCTTACTAGTCTACATTGAGGAAAGCCCAAGCAACTTGGGCCGGCTCTATGAATTAAGCCTTACTCCTTGATTCTACTAATGGTTGTTCTTCCTCCACTCTAGAGATGGCGAACACCAAGCCACTCACAATTTGGCGCTGGGCCTTTTCACAATCTTTTTGAAGAGATCACCAAGCAAACTCCCGCAAAGTCGTCTAGGTGCCGACTGTAGGATCAAGAATAACCAACTAAGGAGGGTGAATAGGAGGTTCTACAAAATCTTGCCTTCTAAAACTAACTACCACAAATTATAGCTAGGCAAGATTTCAATGCAATTTAAACCTACACCATTCTAGTATAGCTAGGGCACCACAAGCACTAGTCTCTACAAATATATTTCTAGCACAAGTAAATAAGACAATCTTAGCAATCACAAAGTTAGAAATATAAGTTCGGAATGTAGAGGCGAAGAAATAACCACAAGATGACTCAAGAAGTTTTTCCCGTGGTATCGAAGACTTGCCGATCTTCACTAGTCCATGTCGAGGAAAGCCCAAGCGACTTGAACCGGCTCCATGAATTAAGTCTTAACTCCTCAATTAATTAGTGGTTGCTTTTCCTTCGCTTCGGAGATGGTGAGCACCAAATCACTCACAAATTGGCGCCGGACCGCCGCCATAGCCCGTCTCTCCACGGCGCCTCTTAGGACCGACAGTTGCCGTAACGCCTCTGCACTCATGTCACCGGGACCCACCGCCCATTCCATCATCGCCCTACTCCTGCGTCACCGCATGGCTGTCGTTGCACCTGTCCTCCTCGTCGCACGGCCGAAGACGCCACACCGCCGCGCCGTGTCACCGTCCGCCACCAGGACCACGGCCTGCTCACGCACATCACCCCTAAGTCAGCAAGCATCACGCTTGGCCACCCCGTCCCGTCGCCCGAGCTGTAGCCATGCCACCGCCAAGACCAGCCCTGCTCTGCGCACATTGCTCAGACTTTTTTCGTGGCTATAAAGCCCCGCTTAGGTTTCCAAAGGTGCCGCACTGCCTTGCTCTTCCTCCCACCCGAAGGAATCGACCTTCCTGCGCCCCTAGCTCACTGGCAGTCTCTTCTTCTCCAAAACCGGCCGACAGGCAATCCGCCGATTGGCGCCGCCATGGTCCAATTCACTCCCACCGAAACATCCACGGAGCACCCCGACGTCATCCCCCTCCTCGGCCGGACCGTGCGCCTCCTCCGCCCATCGCCGTCGCACGCCGCCAGCTCTCTACCGCCTCTCCCGAGCCGTGCCGACCCCGAGGTAGCTTTCCACGCTCGCCTAGATGCTCCCCTCTCATTTAATTGGACTTCTGTGCCATACACCACCGTAGCTGCATATCCCCTATTTCGCCGCCGCCCACTCTCGCTGTCGGCCGCCGCCGCCGCCAAATTGGTCGGCGGGACCGAGCCCAGACGTGCGCGCGGTCATGAGCATTCCATTTTTGGGATGCTTAGCTCCGGCTACCGTCTCCTCCGCCGGTGGCGGGCTTGCCGTTCATCGACCAGAGGGAAGAGCTACTGTAGAAGAGAGAGAGAGAGTGTGTGTGATTAGTTAGCGTTAAGACAATAATTAATTAACCGTTAAGACAACAGTTAAGGCTAGTGATTTCTAATTAGTGTAATGGCTCCCTGACATGTGGGCCATGCCCTTTAATTAAATAGTAACTGGCCCCATCTGTCATAGGTACAGAGAAAAGAAAATAAAAATAAAAGAAAAATTAAAAACCTGCTGTGGGCCCCACCTGTCAGATTTTATTTATTTTCGGATTTATTTAAACTGAGAACTTCAAAAAGGCATAACTTATTATCCTAACTCCAAATTGAGTGGAAAAATTTTTTAAATTCATCTAAATTCAATATATATCCAATGGAACTGAAACCATAAATTTTGAAGCTCATGTGAAGTTTTTTTGAGAATTTGTTTGTGTTACCGATTTTTATCCAAGTTTTCGCGCAACGTAAAAATAGCGTACGAAGCCCAAGAGGAAGAGGAAGAGGCTGAGGCTGAAGCAACTTCCGACAACCAAGACCAAATCAACTGTGACCAAGTTGAGTCAATACTTTGATCATGTTGAACCTATATTTTCTACAAATTATCTCTGTTTTAAATTATCAAATTGCATGCTGTTATTTTATGTGCAAGTACATGTTTGATTTTAAGATCCTAGTTATATACCCATTAATGAACTTGTTAGTATTAAACTCCTTTGGAACATTTGAATATTTGGACCTTGTCACCCTAGTAAAATTTTAATGGTAAAACTTTCAAAAATAAGTCCTTAATTATACGCTATGCTTAGTATTGCTTAGATACCCGGGGGCACAAAAATGCCCCAAGCATCACTTTTAATTATGAGAAACTGATTTGGCAAGTCATGGTGAAAATGACTGGTATATTTTGACATGATTATTTTATGCACCTAAAAATCACAACTTGCTTAAATATCTGGGCGGATGTATGGGGGGTGGTATGTGGTGCGGTGGAAGCACGGTGTGTGGATTGTGGTAGAAGCGCCCAGATAATTCTAAGGATTGAATCTTGTCATGACCTCCTGTATAAAATAGTACAACCACAAGTCTGCAAATCGCAACTTGGCTAAGTAAAACTATCGAACCCCGGACTCATCTCAAATGTAGTGGAAAAGGAGTGGGGTAATGCAAGGGCAAGGGGGAGGCCTAAAGGGACACCGAGTAGAGGGTGAAGTTTTACAGTCATACTAGCTTGTGGAGAGTGGAGTCCGAATGCGCTAGTAGCCGTGGTTAACATCCCGTGCAACATATGGGACCCACCGCAAGTGGGAGCAGTCCATAGGGTGAGATGACAAAAGGGGCCAGATATTTTGAAAAGTTACTGTGATGGTCTACTCAACCACATGATTAAGGAATCGTGTGGAGCAACGAGCGGATTGTCTCTTGTAGGTAAGTGTACAAACCCTGTAGAGTCAAAACCATTTGAATAGCCGGGCCCACGGTCAAGGGCGGACATGAGAACTTAACTAGATATAGTTCTATTTCAAAAACTTTGTCGATGGAATTGAAAAAGTGGAGGGCAGTGAAAAGCCCTGGTTTGTATTGCCCTAGGTGTCGCCCCAGTGATATGGTAAGCGGTTATAATGCTGAACGGTTAGCATATGGTGTAGAAACCATGTAAACGGTGGATGGAATCTGGATCACTATTATTATTGCACTCTTTCATACATGGATTAAACTCTGTTTTAGTTAAAACTGTTAGGTCTTAGGAAATTTCTAAGTAACATATTTTAAAAGCAATTAACGGCAAATAAATAACCCGAGCCTTTCCTTGATAAGCCATGCATGTTACCTATTGCATACTGTGTATTGGCTCGCGGAGCACGGTGGATTTGTTCTCACCCTCGCATTATCAAAATTAGAAACATGGATCCAAGACACTATGCCTACGAGGACACCCCTGCCACGGATGAAGGAGCCAACGAAGAAAATTAGGATGGCATCTGCGAGTTCAGGTCCTAGATAAGTAGACCTAATAGAGATTGTGTGCACATATATTAGCTAGGCCTAGATAATATATGCTGCACACATTTACCCCTTAGTATCTTGCCTGTGGATAATGGTCTTACTTGAAATACCCTGAAAAATTTCAAATCTTTTTCAAATTTTCCTGGATTTTTGGGTGAATTTTGAATCCTTTCCCAATTCAGAAATTCGCAGAAAAATCCGCTTTCCTTTGTGGGCTTCCCGCTTTCCCCTTCTCTTTGGCGCCTTCCTCTGTTTCCGCCTTCCCCTCTCAATCGCGTGGCCACGCCAGACCTTGACCCTCCCTCTCTGCCACCCGTGGCCCACCCGCCAGCCCCTGCTTTTCCCTCCTCCACGCGATGCGTTGCCGCCCATCCCCGGTTGCTCACCTGCCCCGCGCGCATTTACTCACCACAGCGCCCTATCACCGTCCCGGAGCTTGGACTCGACTCCTCGCCAACTCCTTCAGCTTGTCCATGCCACTACTAGAGCAGTAGCTCGCCTACTCTATGCCAGCACTCGCCTTGGGCAGCGCCGACCTGCTCCTCGCTGCCCACTCCCTCCCTTGCTTCTTAAGGCTCGGCCACCCCACCAGAAGCTCCGCTTTGCTCCCTAATACCTCCCCAAGCAGCCGATTGAAGTCCAAGCAACTGCTTCGCCGCCGGCAAGCTTCACTAGCGCCGGTGATCTCCCGAGCCTCACTCCTTCATTTCTTCTTTAAAATCCGATTGCATTCGCTGACATGCTCCCCTTTTCTTCCTGATCACGCTAGTGAACCCCGTTGGCCGAGAGCGTCCTTGCCCTGCCCTGGTGACGGAGCTCACGTCGACCGAAAGGGGGCTACCGTGGATAGCTCGATAGGGAGCTTCTCAGCTCAAACCACTGCCACCATCATGATCCGCTCACCTCAGAGATGCTCAAAGCGCCGTCAATTTCCCCGGAGCGCCGCCGATGGCCTCTGGTGCCAGAAAATCGCCGCCGTCTTCTTTCCGGCCGTTCACCGCCGTCAAGCCTCCTCGTCCATCCCAAAACCCCAAAACAGGTTCCCCATCTTCCAAGGCACCTTGTGTCACCCTCGGATCCCGCCGGTGCTTGAGGAGAAGGGCTACGACGGTGATGGCGGCCATAGCAGATTGGAGGAGAGCGAGTCAAGGTATGCTCAATAGAGGTGACTCTCATTAAGAGACACCACACGATCACCAATGGAGTCCATTCTGGAGGAGAGAGATGCAAACATTTCGGCTTGATTGTCACGAATATGAAGGATGGCTTTGCACCATAGAAAATAATCTAGAAAGCGAAATCTGCGGAA
Organism: Bonia amplexicaulis; assembly: GCA_036346245.1. Taxonomy (NCBI): domain Eukaryota; kingdom Viridiplantae; phylum Streptophyta; class Magnoliopsida; order Poales; family Poaceae; genus Bonia; species Bonia amplexicaulis. The sequence continues at coordinate 13,274,875 of CM070760.1, forward strand.
TTTAGAGCGATCTAGATATAGACAATTCAATCTACTAATGTTTTGATGATTACTTTCGATTCACCGGAGCGATTCGTGCTGATAACGTGTTGAGGAACCGTCGTTGGCGACTAGTCCGATCGATTCCTCTACTAATGCAGAACTAGATCAATCACAGAAGACATAAAATAGTAGATTAAAAACATAGAAAGGTAGATAGAACTCCTGGTCTTTCTTTATTGCTTTCTTTCTGATTTCGTATACAAAATAACTAACAATACTTATTTATAGTCTAGTAGTGAGATGTGTATCATAGACCAAGCCTTCAAGTACTAGGTTTTCCAAGGGGTGGATAATTGGCTTGAGGCTGGCGAGACGGCTCGGCTCGAAACGACATTACAGATCTCACCTGAACGCACCTTTCCATCCGGACAACTGCAAGCAGCAAGGACCAAGGAGAGGGAAGGTAGGCCGGCGATGGAGGTCAAGTGCCGGCGGCTGGAGGGGAAGGTGGCGGTCGTGACGGCGTCCACGCAGGGCATCGGCCTCGCCATCGCCGAGCGCCTCGGACGGGAGGGCGCCGCGGTCGTCATCTCCTCACGCAAGCAGGTCGAGCCCTCTTGTCTGCCCCATCTTGCTCTTCTTTGTTCTTGATTGCCTCAGCGCGTTCTCGTTTTTGATCGGGTTTCTTGGTGTTTCAGAAGAACGTGGACGAGGCGTTGGAGGGGCTCAGGGCGAAGGGGATCACCGTGGTCGGGGCCGTCTGCCACGTCTCTAACGCGGAGCAGCGCAAGAACCTCATCGACACGGCCGTGAGGGTGAGAATTGGGCTTTTTGTTTGGGGTTGATTCCGTGCGAGAGTGCTGTGATTCTTGGGTTCGGATGGGTTACATTGTCAGATTCGTTACTTAGAAGTTGCGACGTTGAATGAAATCGGCACTCTGTGGTGGAATTTGGGTCTGACTGAGGATTAGATTTAGTAGATGTGTGTTGTTCTTGAAATATTGACTAGATTCTGCAACGCGTCCGGCGTTAGAGCTAGCGTTCTTGTTGACTGTTGGGCAGAATGTGAGACTGGAATTCTGAATACAGCCGTTTTTTTTGAAACCAGAAATTTTGTTCGCAGATCAGTACATGTGTATCCACACCTGTAGCGATCATTGCTTTAAATTTTGTACAGTTGCTGCTCAATTGAATTTTAACTGCGCTGTATCTCGGTTTCTTTTCTTGATGAAATTGGGGCCGGGGTTGTTGCCTCGTGTCGCTCTAAGAAAATGGTTGCTGCTCGCTTAATCCGTTTGTGTGTACAATGGCATTGTCAGGATGATGACACAAGAGTTTTATGATCTGCAGTTCATACCTAATTAGAAACAACTGTTTATTTGGATGCATCTGAACTGTATTTCTCCTTATCACAAATTTCTTCTTTCATTCAGCAAGTTGCATACTGTTAGTTTCTTACTCATGTGTTAGGAAGTGTTCTACATTTGCGGACTTATCCTTGCAGTTGTAGTAACCAGGTAGTATTACAATGATTCTTGTAGTAGTAAAAGAAGCCATTGTGTTACTGCAGAGTTTTGGACATATTGATATTGTTGTCTCCAACGCTGCTGCAAATCCTTCTGTAGATGGCATACTCGAAACGAAAGAGTCTGTTCTTGACAAGCTATGGGATATTAATGTCAAGGCTTCTATTCTTCTTCTTCAGGTGAATGAATTCTCTATCCTAAATCGTAATTTACAAGGTCTATAAATCAACTTTTACGCCATTCATCAGTTTTCATTTTCATTTTGTTAGGACACTGCACCGCACTTACGGAAGGGATCATCTGTGATAATAATTTCTTCAATTGCTGGTTATAATCCAGAACCAGCATTAATGATGTACGGTGTTACAAAGACTGCCCTGTTTGGTCTCACAAAGGTACATGTTATTCCTTTTGTCATTGTCGTACTGGTGCCTGTGCATTGATTGCTATTATAATTGTCTTATCATTTCCCTTATGTACAGAAAACAGTGAAAAATGCTTTGCTGTGGTTATTAGTTATTTTTATAAACCTTTTATATAAAAAAACCCTATTGATTCTAAGATGTTAACCAACGAACACTGGATTAAAGGAGGAACATAAATAGTGAAGACATTTTCCCCTTGGAGATATGTTTGATTGCTAAGACATGCACCATGTGTATGCTGCCACTTGGATTTTGGATAGCAAACCTGACACTGACAACATAGGATATGCTTCCAAAAAATTAAGCGAAATGATCTAGTAGTACCAAGCTCATAAAATTTACACCTTGAACTTTTCTCTACCTGGAGGGGGCATCGAGAGCGGTGGAGGTGGAGCGGCTGTGACGGAGGGCGTGGAGAGTGTGTCGCGAGAGAGGAGACGCATGGAGGGCTCGAGGGGGATAGGCCTCTTGGCGGCAGGAGCGAGCGAGGCGGCGGTAGGGGCTAGGCGGCTATAGGAGAGGGGAGAGGGCGCATCGGCGTTGGAGGTGGAGCGGCGAGGTCGAGGGCGGGGGGATGCGAGAGAAGAATTCAGGGGCTGGGGAAGCACTGGCCTAGGGGCGAAGGTGCACGGAGCAGAGCAGAAGACCAGGAGATGCGAGAGAGAGAGGGGGAGATGCAAGAGAGAGGAGAGCGGAAGGCGGCGGCGCGGGAGGAGAGGGGGGGTGCGGGTAGGGTTAGGGTGGGTGGCGCGCAAGCAGACTATGCGTGGGGATCCGTGTGGGTGTTCGCTGGAGGAGCGGGGTGTGTTGGATTGGTGATAGACGGGTTGATAGTTTTGGAAGGCAGATGAACCACCACCAACTTGTTCTTTTATGTAGTAGAGATTTTATTGTTATGACATATATTGTTTTACACCTGATGAACTATTTTGTCCACTGACTGTATTATGGATGCTCTCTTTTTCTAGGCTCTTGCTGCTGAGATGGGGCCAAATACTCGTGTTAACTGTATTGCCCCTGGTTTTGTTCCTACACGTTTTGCTGGTTTTCTCACAACTAATGAGACCATTGTAAGTAATTTCTGAAATTTTCATCGTACTCGATTTATTGTTCATTTTGACAACTAATTAATTGCACCAAAAAAAACCTGTCACACCTAAAAGTGCCAATGAAACAAGAGGACAATCCTAAATTTTTCTAAGTTTTTGTTTGATAAATAAAACTTTATTGCTCACCATTTTTTTTATAGATTTTCTGCTTTGCAGTGCAAACTTTGCAGTTTGCACTATAACCTGTTCGATCTTGTGCTTTACCGCACAGTTGGTTTGCAGGAAACAAATAAGACCTCCATCATTACGGTAAAAATACTGTGTTTCCCATGAATTGTTTTGTATTTCTAAATACATGTGTTATGAATCTTAGTTCATAGGGTAAACACCACCGAGAGTTACTGAGGATGTCGTGACATGCCAGCCCGACATGCTAAGGTGCTAACCCAAGCACAACACATCTGGTTGCGCTAGGCCGGCATGGCCCGTGAACTATTTGTAGTGTCATGTCTATACCGGACTAACAACATCATACCTTAGATCAGCACGATTGGATCATGGATTAAAGAACTATTCCCATGAATTGTTTTGTATTTCTAAATACATGTGTTATGAATCTTAGTTCATAGGGTAAACACGATTGAGAGGATGGTCGGGCGGTGTTGGCATAGAGAGAGACTATAGATGAGAATGATTTTGTTATTTCTTGCTTCCTTCCAATAGCCTACGGTAGTCCCTTTATATAGATGAGCTTGTTCTAACAGATAGAATCTAACCTCAATCATATCTCTAACAAATAGAAACTAATATCATACCTCTAATCATGTCTCTAACAAATGGAAACTAATATCTAACTCAAATATAAACTAATCTCTACTTCCTAATAATAACCTATTGGGTTGGGCCTATGGGCGTTCCTACGCCCATGACATTACACCCTTCTTGGACATGCAGCTCGTCCTCGAGCTGCTAGCCATGGTTGCAGTCCCAGAAGATCCTTGTTGACGAGATATGGGGTTCGGAGAAGGTGATGTTAGGGGTGGAGGTGAGGCTGGTGAGGTTGTGGTCCAAGTACTCGGAGACGAGAGCGGATCAGAAGTCCTCGTCGATGCTAAAGACGTGGTTGTAGGCGCCGCCGCCGTTGAGGCTGGACATGACGGCCGCCTTCTGGTAGTTGCCAACGCGTTTCTTGAAGAAGTTGGTCTTGCCCTGTAGGGAGATGTGCTCCATCTAGTCCAAGGGGTTGCCATTTTTTGTTTTGCTTGTTTGTTTTTGTGGGAACTAATACAAAAGGATCTGATCTGATCCAAAGTCTCGGCCGAGACTTTTATCTCAGGCAGCGGAGACTCGGAGGCAACGGGAGGGCGGTGGTTGGGCCGGCGGTCGGCAGCGGTGGGCGGCAGCGGCAGGGACGGTGGTTGGCGGTCAGGTTCGGCAACTAGCTAACCAAGGCGGTGTAGAGGGCAGACGGGCGCTAACGAACGGGAGACCGGTGGCGGCAACGGGCGATGGCCTGATCGGGCGGCTGGCGGCGGATCGAGTGGGCGGCAGTCGGATCAAGCAGGCGACAACGGCCAAAGACCATTCGACATCTCGATGTCGACGGCGTCGGCGACGATCTCGCGGAGGCAGGCCTCGTCGAGCTTGCTACAAAGGTCGTAGAGGAGGCTGGAGCTCAAAAAGGAGATGCCCTCGACGCAGGCGAAGGCGACGCGGCGCTCGACGAAGTGCTCGCCGTCGTCGATCCAGCGCATGGCCCACTCGGCCTTGCGGCGCACGGCCGGGACGATGTCGAGCGCGCGTGGAAGCAGCAACTGGTAGTGGACCTCGCTCCGAATACGACGTAAGCCCCGGAGCTAGGCGAACACCGGCGGCCGTCGCGTGGGAGACCTTCAAGTAGCTGCCGTGGAAGAAACCAGCGCCCGGGAGGAGGAAGCCGTAGCAGATGGAAGTGTTCCTTGTCGCGGCGCAGCACGCACGGAGGAAGGCCGTCGCTGTTGCCGGTGATAGTGCCAGCTTGTCTTTCGCGTAGCAACAACTGCTTATGCCTTATCTTTTGTTGCCATCATATTCTTCAACATGCTCTCTATATTCTTGAGTCCAGCGATGATTTCTTGGCCAGCGATGATCTTGTCACTGTTAACTCAGCAGCAGAAGCCATGGTGTTAGCTTTGATACCAAATTATTATGAACCTTAGTTCATAGGGGGTAAACACCACCGAGAGGATGGCCGGGCGGCGTCGGCATAGAGGGAGACTATAGATGAGAATGACTTTGTTATTTCTTGCTTCATTCCAATAGCATGCGGAGCCCACTTATATAGATAGGCTCCCCCTAACAGATATAATCTAATCTCAATCATATCTCTAACAAATAAAAACTAATATCATATCTCTAATCATATCTCTAACAAATGGAAACTAATCTCTACTTCCTAATAATGACCGGTTGGGTTGGGTCCATAGGCGTTCCTACACCCATGACAACATAACAGTTTGTTTGGATAGACAGGAAAATGGATGCAAAATCATATTTAAAATGAGGAAGTTTTACAGCAAATATTCCCAAGATGGGATAATATTACAACTAACATTACTGGAAATAACCTCGAAGACTTTATTTGCAATTTTCACCTGACACAGCTTTCATCACATCTTCATAATCAAGATAGCAGTCTAACCAAAAAGGCACCAGCCCTGGCCTCTGGTTATAACATCCTGAGTTGCCCAAGAAATGTCATAAGGTCAAGAATCTCCACAAAAGAGGTGCTTTTCGGTGACAGCACCACTGCTCATGTAGTTACCCTTGATGTGTGAATTCAAGACAAGAACCGTGGATTTCAATTTAGATTTGAAGTGGATGTTGCTTTCTTTTGAGATAAACTAGGAAAGGGTGACCGTAGTGATACTTTAGGAGCTTTGGGTAAAGTTTACTATAGCCTTCTCTCTTTCTTTTTCTTCGTGGAGGGGCTCACTTTCCTAGATTTTGTAGTGCGCTAGCATGAGCTGCCTCTTTTCTATTGGTTTGTTTCAGTTTGGTCTATTAGTTTGATTAGGAGATTATCTTGAACAGTTTGAGTTGGAATGAGGATCTTATATCTTGTAGTTGGTTTGTGTTTTGAGGCTTAGGGCACTAGTCAAGTCAACCTCAACCTTATAAAAGGCTAGGCATTGTAACTTATGAGATCAAGCAAGAAGAAGAAATAATTAGAAGAAATAATTGGATTGGTGAGGGTTAGCCATGTGCCTTCTTATGCTTGCCATGTGGAGTTATTAGAATTTTTCTGATTTGACTTAGAATACCGTCTTAATTGGCATTGAATGGTCTACAAGTGCTAGGTTGTTTTTGGGATGGTTAGGTATGTTCCTGTTTCACCTAAAAGGTCATTGTCAAGGTGATCTTAGTACTCCCACAATCATGATCGATTAGCTGTTAGCTGTGTTATTTATAGGTGATAAGTGACAGCTAGATATGCCATGGCCTATATGCATCCTGTACTATATTAATCTCATTTCAATTTGATATCGATATCGCTATCGCCAGGAGAATTCTGGGGTGAACTCCATTAAGCTAATTCATTGATTTTCCATCTTCGCATAGTCAACTGTTACATTCCTGTAGTATTTTTTTTACGAATTCCTGTAGTCTTATTAGTTTGGTAGGTCATCATTACATTATAGGAGAACAAGGCTAGGTGCTTTTTAGATTTTTAATCACCCTTTTGTTCAGTGTTGGCCCAATGCTTGTGTTATCTTCACATGGGAACTGCTCGTCTTATAGGTTCTAATGAATGTAACCTATTTCCGAACGATATTTTTGTGTGATAGTTTCAGCTGTACGGAGTAAATGCAATGTATTTTTCTTCCATGCATGTGTATGTATGTAACCAAATCATTCTGCAGAGAAATGAGCTTATTGAGAGGAGTACGCTCAAGAGATTGGGTACTGTGGAAGACATGGCTGCAGCTGCCGCATTCCTGGCATCTGACGATGCATCATTCATTACAGCTGAAACTATTGTTATTGCTGGAGGAACACAATCTAGATTGTAATTCTGGCCCAATTTAGCAGCAGTCTATCTAGCACTACATGTCAGTGCGCTTAGATATAAAGCAAATGTACTGTAATAAATTTGTTGTGAAGCTCTGGGTGATGTCAAGTTGGTTACCGCTGGCTAAATTTGAATGTGGTAACCTAGCAAGGACGGACGGTAATCTACTGAGATAGTGAGCAACACGTTTTATGTTTATTGTTGTATAACTTCGTTTATAGTTATTGGTCACGTATGTGGGTATTGCTGTGTGTTAAGGATAGAATATGATTGTTATTTGTTTCTTTATATACCTTGGTTTTCTTATCTGTATATGCCATATTCCTCTATATCCCTTGTGCTATATATATATATATATATATATATATATATATATATATATATATATATATATATATATATATATTGCTCTTTAAGCCTTATGAATATGCACACAATATTCATAACTTGATATCAACCGTTGTCGCCGACCCGCCGTAAATGCGCCGCCATCAACGCCGAGTAGCCCGCTAGGCCGCCGACCGCTACCGCCCGGCCGTTTTGCTCGAAGTTCCGCCGCCGAGCTCGCTTGAGTCGCCGCCGCTGGGCCAACTCATTGCCGCCATTAGATCCAGCGCTATCTCCCTCGATCTGACCCCGCTCGCCAGATCTGGCCGATCCATCGTCGTTGTCGCCATTGCTTGGGCCGCCGCCGTCGTCTTCATCTAATCCATCCGATCGCTGCCGGTCGTCGCGTTGCCAACGGCCCCTGAGCCGTCGGTGAACGCTCTGCCAGCCGCCGCTCCTTCGGCTGCCACTCCATCGGCCGTTGCTCTGCCAGTCCGCCCCGCCGTTCGCGCGATAAGTGGGCAAGTCGACCGTCTGCTTCGGTCAAAGCGACGGTCGAGTGTTTTTGTAGTTTGTAAAAAAAGAAAAAAAATATAACATTGATCTAACCGCCATGCCGTCCTGCGCAGCCTGTTAGACTTCGTTGCCTTGGTCATCGTGTCATCCAACGCCGCCTACCGATAGCTTCCATTCCATCTGCTACAATCCCATTCTCGGGAAAAAAGCTCCATGGAACAAACTACATGTTATGGTCTTCTCTTATGGAGATCACGCTTGATGGTCTCCGCCTTTGGGGACATGTCACCGGTGCACGCCCTTCTCCACCAAGGAACACAGTCTTCGAGAGGCCGCAACGGCGAACCTGGGGCGGGCAAACCGCGTATGCAAAGCTCTGGGCATCCCTGTGCTAGAGTGTGCCATGCTGACCGCCGGCTGGGCTCGACCTCGAGATGGCGATGACAAGGGGGAGGCCTTTCCCCCTCGACGAAGGGCCCGGTCGCCCGCCGCCTGATCTAGCCCGGCGGCTGCCCTTCCTAAAGAACTTGCCGGAGGTGAGGCCACAATAGTCACTGGGTCCGACTTGGCAGAATACGCCAACTACGATTTAGAGGCGAAGGCCGCTCGCAACGCCCTTGGCGACAAGGAGCCCATGAGCGACCCGGGCGACAAAGGGCACGAACACCCAGGGCCCGCCGCGGACGCCTTGGAAGGCGAAGCGTCGTCGCCTGCGCCAACTGCGGAGGCCGATGAGGCGTCCCCGAAGGCGCCAAGCACAAAGCGCGCTCGGACAAGTTCGCCTACGGGACTGGCGGAGCGCTTCGAACTAGCGGTGGGAGCTATGTTGGAGTCAGACTCCGAAGCGGAAGCCGCTAGGCCCGAAGAGGACCTCGCTGTACAAGATGTGGGCGGCGCCACCGTGGTTCGGTTGGAGGTAGGCCGGACATTTCAACGCTCTTGACCGATTCGGGACGAAGGTAAGTGCAACTCATTCTCTCCCCATGACTTCGCGAAGCTTTCTCCGATCTGCTCCCTAATACCATCGTCGACGTCAGCTGGGACGCGATCTCTGGGGCGCGGACAAGGTTTGAGCAACGGGAGTGGCCCTGAAGGGTCCAGTGTACCCGCTTTGGACGTAATGTCAATCCCCACTACCGTGGATGCCACCGGACCGGAGGCTCGACGCCTGACCGTGTCCGACTTTGTCCCTCGACTAGAGACACGGCGGGATTTACAGGGGGCCGCAGACTGTGCGGACGCTGGTTTAGACCGGCGAGCGCTATCGTCGTGCTGGTTTAGACTGTCCTCGAAGGTGCGCTGGAAGACGCGGAGATGAGGGTAAGTGCACCCAATCTTCAATTTCATTTGTACTTATGGGACTTCGCTTGACAGATGCGCTATGCAGGCCCTTGTCCTCGCCTGTCGTTGCATAAAGCGCCAGACTCGCGAATGATGCGGGCCGGAGGAGGACTCACACCGAGGAGGCCAATATCGCTAGGATGAACGCATTCGCTTTCTTGAGACGGAGGGGGCAAAGGCGATCGGCGACGCCTGTGCACTCATGAGCGTATGCAACGGCCGCCACCAAAGAGCGCGAGGGACTGCTCCAGCAGATCTCCGCGCTGGAAGAGGAGAAGGATCGGCTTACTGCGTCACTCAGGGAGAGGGACTGGGCACTGGGTGATGCCTCTGGAGAGCGCCCTCTCCGACCTACGCATCATCATGCCGTCCCGCACCTTCGGCCCCGAAGATTTGTCAAGCACCCTCCGGCGGATCGTGGAGGCTTCCGATCTCGCGCTAAGTGACACGCGATCCTTCGGCAACGGCTGCTCGATGGTGACAATGCGCATCGTCCTCGCCCTCCTCCACCACAGTGGTGCTCGCACGCTGGCAAATGGCCTCCCGGTGAAGTCACCACGGGGCGGGTTATGTCGGGCACCGTGCACGCCATCCGTCGATCCGCCCGGGCCTTCCACTAGCCTGTGAGGCGATGTGGACTTCGGGGCCTAGCTTGACGAAGTCCTACGACGCGACGAGGGTGGCATCGCTGACTCGGAGCGTGGCGTCAACCCACAGGTGTGATGCTGAAGCCCCACAGTTGTAGGCATGCGTCACTAATGTAGCCCGTAGTTTAATGTAAAACGGCTCCACACGGCGCCGCCTTTTTGGAAATGCAATGAAAAATTGTCCAAGTGTTTTGCTCATATGTGTCATTTATTACGAGCAAGTGCTTGATAGGGGCCACTTGCTAGTGTCAGACCTTATGGTTCGGCGGCGCCTTCGGCACTGGGGCTGGGCGGAGGATTCCTTGCGTTTCTGGAAAACACGGCGTTCGACGGGGGAGACTTCGGAGCGTGAATATGTTAAGATAGAAGAGTTAGACAAGTAGTGATCTTGATTACCCGAATGTGCTTGTAAACGTTACTCCTCACACATGCAATAAAAGCAATAGCCGAAGCAAATATGTGCCCCTGCCTTCGTTTTGTGACTACGCTCATTTCGATATCACCTGTCGTGGCGAGCGCTTAGGGGATCGACCGATAAGTAGGGTAGTACGCAACATGCGTGGAGTAGGGTAGGAACGAGGGGAAAAACGACCCTCCTCGGCTAGCCGGTGAGACGCCGAGCGCCTGTCCCTCCGGCGACTAGTCGAGTAGACGCCAGCGCCGCCCCTACCCTTTGAAGTGGCGGCAGCGGAGCTAGCGACTAGCTGAAGTAGACGCGCGAGAACTCCATCCCTTACCCTTCGAAGTGGCGGCAGGGGAGCTGGCGACTAGCCGAAGTAGACGCACGAGCGCTTCGTCCCTTACCCTTCAAAGTGGCAACAGCAGAGCTGGCGACTAGCCGAAGTAGACGCGCAAGCGCTCCGTCCCCTACCTTTCGGCGGCGGCGCGAGCCGGTGACTAGCCGGCAGACACGCGAGCGCCCGCCCCTACCCTTCAAGTGGCGGCGAGCCGGGCGACGAGCCGGCAGACGATGAGCGCCCGCCCCTACCGCTCGGCGTAGCGGCAGCGAGCTAACGACAGCCGGGTAGACACGTGAGCGCTCCGTCCCCAACCCTTCGAAGTGGCGGCAGCGGAGCTGGTGACTAGCCGAAGTAGACGCGCGAGCACTCTGTACGGTGCGATGGAAGGACACTGACGTGCCGTTTACTTGGAAAGGTATGCGCGGAGGGTCCCCGCACGATTTTAATACTTCGAAGAGTTGTCCGGGACAACGAAGTTCCCGACACTTTATACTCCGTAGAGTACGCCGAGGCTCGAAGCCATCGTGCAATTTTTTATACTTCGTAGAGTTGTCCGGGACGACGACGTTCTCGGCACTTTATACTCCGCAGAGTACACGGAGGCTCGAAGCCATTGTGCGATTTATTATACTCCGTAATGTTGCCCGGGACTACCAAGTTCCCGGCGCTTTATAGTCCGTAGAGTACGCTGAGGGTTGAAGCCATTGTGCGATTTTTTATACTCCGTAGAGTTGCCCAGGACAACCAAGTTCCCGACACTTTATACTCCGTAGAGTATGCGGAGGCTCGAAGCCATCACGCGGTTTTTCATACTCCGTAGAGTTGCCTGGGACGACCAAGTTCCCGACGCTTTATACTCCACAGAGTACGCCGAGGCTCGAAGCCATCGTGCGATTATTTATACTCCGTAGAGTTGCCCAGGACGACCACATTTCCGACGCTTTATACTCCGCAGTACGCAGAGGCTCGAAGCCATCACATGATTTTTTATACTTCGTAGAGTGCGCATGGAGGCTCACCTTCGCGTGTCTTATTTATACTCCGAAGAGTGCATGCGGAGACTCACCTTCACATGTCTTATTTATACTTCGAAGAGTGCACGTGGAGGCTCACCTCCGCGTGTCCTATTTTACTCCGAAAAGTGCGCGCAGAGGCTCACCTCCGCGTGTCTTATTTATACTCCGAAGAGTGCGCTCGGAAGCTAACCTCCACGTCTCTTATTTATACTCCGAAGGGTGCACATGGAGGCTAACCTCCACGTGTCTTATTTATACTCCGAAAAGTGCACGTGGAGGCTAACCCCCGCGTGTCATATGCAGAAAGACTTTTGCAAACGGCGCCCTTTATTGATTTCCCGTTTGCGCGGGTGAGCTATTACAAAGGGTAGAGCGTTAGCAGTGTTGTGAGCATCCTTTCGGCTTTATGTGTAGTATCGCCGTAGCCGGTCCGCATTCCACGTATGACAGAGCATTTGTCCCTCCAAAGTTGCGAGGCGATACGCTCTGTGCTGCAAAGCTGTTGTGACGATGTAAGGGCCCTCCCATTTGGATTCCAGCTTGCCCATCATCGCTGCGTGCAGCGCCATTTTGAGGACGAGGTCTCCCGGCTGGAACTCTCGCAGTACACGGTGCGGTCGTGCACACGGGCTACCTAGCGTGTGTACTTCGCGACATGTTTGGTTGTGCTAACCCGGTCACCGTCAAGAAGATTGAGGGACAAAGCCGTTCTTCCACCAGGGCCTGAGTGAGGACCCTCCTTGAACCGGCCTTATTTCTTCCAGTGTGACTACCTCGTCTCGAAGAGGAGCTTGAATGGCGTGAACCTTGTCGAACGTGTTACTGTCGTGCGAAGGGACCAGGGCACACTAGGAAGTTTGTCTGGCCACTTGCCCTTCGGCAACCCGATAAGGCACTTCTTGACTCGGCTGAGATGGCACCGTTTGCCCGCTCGACCGCTCTGTTGGACTACGGGTGCCCAATCGAGGCGTATCAAAGTGTGATGCCGATGCAGTCGTAGAACGCCTTAAATGACGCAGAGTCAAATTGTAGGCCATTGTCGACGGTGATCTCCTTGGGTACTGCGAAGCGGCAAATGACGTTCTGCCAGAGGAACCGATGTATGGCTACGAAGGTTATCTTAGCCAATGCCATAGCTTCGGACCACCTGGAGAAATATTCCAAGGCGACTATGACGAATCGGAGATCCCCTAAGGCTCGCGCCAATGGCCATACCGGTGGGATGAGCTGCAAGTTGTTTGGTGGTCTGTGGATGACCCGTCCCATCAACTGGCATCCTTGGCACCGACGCACGAGGTCTTACGCGTCTGCGATGGCCATTGGCCAGTAAAAGTCATGCCTGAATACCTTGCCAACAAGGGACCTCAGCACGATATGAGAGCCGCAAAGCCCTGCATGAATCTCGGCAAGGAGTTGCTTTCCCTCGTTGCGCGATAGGCACCGCAAGAAAGGAGCGCAGACTCTCCGCTTGTACAGGATGTCGTCCATCACCTAGAAATACCTAGCACGATGCTGCAAACGTCACAGCTCGAGGGGGTTATCTGGCTCGGCTATGCCCTGCAAAAAGTCGTAGATGGCCTCTCGCCAGTCGCCCTGCTGGGCAATTTGATGGACGAGGGCTGCATCATGCTTGTCTTGCTCGATGGCTGCCATGGGTAGGACCTCGTAGAATGCCCCCTCGGGGAGGGGAATTTGTTGGCTAGCAGCCTTGGTGAGGGCATCGGCCTGCCCATTGCCTGCTCGCAGAATGGCCTTTACCGTGACACCCAAGAAATGGCGTTCCTTCGCCCTTACTGCGGCTAGATACTTGGCCAAACCGGGGTCCTTGGCTTGGTAGGATTTGTCCACATGGCCCGCGATCAGACGGGAGTTGGTGCGGACAAGGACCCTTCGTGCGCCCAGGGCTTTGAGTTTTGCGAGGCCGAAAAGTAGTGCTTCGTACTCGGCTGTGTTATTCGTTGCGGGGAACCCGAGACGTGCCTAGTACAGCAGACAATGTCCCTCCGACGTGGTGAGCAATGTGCCCACCCCTGCGCCAGGAACACCATAGGCCCCGTCAGTATTGAGGGTCCACACCGAGTCTGCTAGCGGCTGCGCGTGTAGCTGAGCTAGTGGAATCCACTCGGCGAGGAAATCCGTGAGGACCTGAGACTTTATTGCCGTGCGTGAAGCGTACGTCAAGGAGAATGGTGCGAGCTTGGTCGCCCACTTGCCAATACGCCCTATGGAATCCTTGTTATGCAGCATCTCCGCCAAGGAAAATAAGGATGGCACAGTGATAGGGTGAGCGAGGAAGTAGTGCCAAAGCTTCCTCGAGGCCATGACCAGTGCGTAGGCCAACTTCTCAAGTTTGGTGTACCGCGTCTTGGCGCTCTGAAGGGCTTTGGAGACGAAGTACACGAGCCACTGAAGAGCGCCTTCCTCGAGGACGGGGACTGCGCTAACTGCTGTTGCAGTGGCGGCAAGGTACAACAGGAGAGGAGCCTCTGGTGCCGGGGTGACTAAAGTGGGAAGGATTGCGAGGTGCTTCTTGAGTTCGTCGAAAGCCTTTGCACAATCATCATCCAAATGGAACCCATCACACCCACGAAGGGTCTTGAAGAACGGCAGGCCTCACTTGGCTGCCCTGGATAGGAAGCTGCTTAACGCAGCCATGCGTCCGGTGAGCCTCTAGACCTCCCTTGTTGTCTTGGGCGGCTCCATAGAGAGGATCGCGTCAACCTTGTCAAGGTTCGCCTGGATGCCACGCCCAGACAATAGGAAACCCAGAATCTTCCTAGCTTGCACGCCGAAGACGCACTTGTCTAGGTTGAGCTTGATGCCCGGTCGTCTGAGGTTGTCGAAGGCCTCCTGAAGGTCTTGACCATGGGAGGTAAGTTGCCTTGTCTTTACAACCACATCGTTGACATAGGCTTCGACGTTCCTCCCAAACTGGGAGGCGAGCGCGATGAGGCGCATAAAGGTGGCTCCTGCGTTTTTAAGGCCGAAGGGCATCCTGACAAAGCAGTACGTCCCTACCGGCGTTATGAAGTTGGTCTTGTCCTCATTGGCCTTGGCCATATGAATTTGATGGTAGCCAGAATACGCATCCAAGAAGCTCATGAGCTCGCATCCTGCCATGGCATTCACCAGCTGATCTATGCGAGGCAACGGGTAGTTATCCTTTGGACACGCCTTGTTGAGGGCGGTAAAGTCAATACACATGCGCCACGCACCATTGGCCTTCATTACTAGCACCAGATTGGTGAGCCAGTCCGGGTGCTGAAATTCACGGATGACCCCAGACCGGAGCAGCTTCGCTACCTCTACCTTGGCCGCTTGTTGACGCTCGAGGGACATGCGGTGGAGGCTCTGCCTGACCGGCTTGGCGTCGGGGCGGACCGCTAGTGTGTGCTCAATTAGGACGCGATCCACACCCTTTATATTGGTTGAAGACCACGCGAAGACATCCGCGTTGTCCCGGAGTACCTGGAGTTGATTCTGCTCAACCTCTAATGGAAGGCCCTCGCCGATGGACACTTGATGGTCTTTGATGTGCAGGGGGACTCTCATGACTCCGCCATCCGGCCGGGGCTTGGGCGTCCATCCCAGGGCGGAGGGCGTACCTGCCCCGGGAGTGTCTGTGAGCACGTGCACCTTCTGCTGCGGGCCCCGAGTGCCAAGCTCTATCTACCGGGCAAGGTCCTGGTCGCCGAACGTTGTGATGGTGCCTTGTGGGCCTGGGAGCTTCTTGCACACAAAGCCGTGGTGCAGAACTACTATGAAGGATTGAGGGTCGGGCGTCCCAGGATGGCGTTATATGGGTACGGGAGATCGACGACATCGAAGGTGACGTCCTCGCTCCTCAGGTTGTCGCCCTGCCCAAAGGACACTTGCAACCGGATCTGGCCTAGAGCCTTCAACGGTTGGCCTCCAAAGCCCTGAAGTGGGATTCCCACGGGGCCTAGTCGGCTTTGGGGGATTCCTATCTGGTCGAAGGCTGCCGCGAATAGAATGTCAGCAGAGCTACCTCCGCCAACCAGGATACGCTTAACATCGTAGCCTGTGATGGCGGCCTGGATAACCAGGGGATCCTGGTGAGGGAAGTCGACGCCATACGCGTCGGCAGCGGTGAAGGTGATGTCGTGCTGCGCCCAGGCCGGCGGTGCTTGTGCCGGGTACGCCGCCACATGATGCAACTGATGTGCGTAGGCTTTCTGCTGCCGCGCGGAAGAGCCCCCGGAGATAACATTTATGACGCGGTGCTGGCCTCCCTCCAAGGCCTGTATGCGCAGCAGGCCTTCATGCGGCTGTTGCTCGTGAGCCACTGCTGGGGCCCCGGCTTCTAGGGCTCTATCCTTGGCGACGCTTTGGTGAAGCGTCGCGATGGTGGGGCATGTCCGCGTGAGATGATTGTCGCAGCCATGCACTTCACACCACAGCCCCTATTGTTGGCGGTCCACTTCGCCACGTGTCCCATCGTTGTGACTCCAGCCTTGTCTGTGCCCACGACCTCTGCAACCCCGTCCTCGGCCAGTGGGGGCGCTATCATCGGAGCCGCCTTCGATATCGAAGACGTAGCGGGCCTTTTGAGACTTGCACTGCTACGGTTGGGCTTGTTGTTCGACGAATCTTGTTTGCGCTTAAAGGTGTCCTTCGATGAGTCTTGCCTGTGCTTGGAGGAGCCCTCCGGTGAGTCCACCGCCTGCTTGGCATCAGAGGTGTCACCTCTGTGCCGTTGAGTGTCTTCCTCGGTCCTCGCGTACTCCTCCATCTTGTCGAAGAGCTTGGCCACCATCTTTATCGGCTTGCGCTCGTTGTACTCGGCTAGTAGCCTCGGGCGAAGGTCTTAGATCACTGCGTTGATGATAGTGGTTTCATTGACATCCTTCACCTGGCAGCGAACCTTGGCAAAATGCTTGAAGTACTCTCGGAGCTTTTCCGAGAGCTTCTGCTTGATGGCGAAGAGTTGATCCGCGTCGATGCGGTCGATGTAGTTTCCCTGGAAGTTGTTGTACGGACGGTCCCGGATCTGTTCCCACGCATAGATGGAGTTTGGCTCTATGGTAAAGAACCAAGAGAGCGCTACTCACTGCAACGCAAGTGGCAGTCCCTTCGCCTTGGTGGAGTCGTCCCCACCAGCGGCCTTGATGGCGATTTTGTACATGCGAATGAACTCTCCGGGGTCCATGTTGCCCTTGTACGGCTCGATGGTGGGGAACTTGAAGTCCTCTGGCCACACCGATTGCTGCAGACCAGTGGAGAGGGGGGACTCTAGGTCGGCACGTCGAAGCGGGACACGACCGAAGGTGGGAGCATCACGGCTGTCCGCCCGGTCTGGTGTAGCTTCCGTCGCCACTGCCGACGGGGTTTGTTGGATCCGTGCCTCCTGCTGGCTCCGATCCTCTTGAATTTTCCGCACGGCCCCTCGGAGATCCGCCAGCTCTTGCTGCAATTTACCGAGGGCCGCCAACAAGACATTTTCCACCGTCGAAGCGGTTGCACCAGTCTGGGCGCCAGCCTGAACCACCGGGTTGGCGGCGACTACAGCCAGTCCTCTGGAGCCGTTCAGCGTGCCGGTGCGATGGGCCCCCAGGATGGTGATGAAACTAGTGCGGCTGCTGGTGCCTCCTATCGCTCTCGCACTGGGTGCCGGATCGCTGGCCATGCCAACGTGGGCATCAGCGTCACTGCTCCCGCCGACCCGGGCACCACTACTGAGGCCAACCTCAGCACCAGCGGCGGGGTCAGCCGCCATGCCACGGATGTCGACATCGGCGCCTGCAACACCAGCGTTGCCATCCGCACCAGTTGCTGACGTGGACATCGACAGTTCACCGACCGAGGCCCTGGCGTTTGCGAGCACTGCCGTCGTGCTCCGCTTCTTCCTTGCCGTCGATGAAGCTTTCTTTGGTGCTACCACTTCTCAAATTTCACGGCTTGCTCTCCGTCGTCCCCACGGACGGCGTCAACTATTTTGGCTACTGACCAAATAGTATATGAGGAGAGTAGTGGAGTGAAGATGATGGGTAATGCCTGCCCCTTCCCTATGTCCAGGGCATGTATATATATTTCCATGAAGCGTATTTTACAATCCTACCCTTACGCTCATGTGCCCCCCACAAGGGTATCTATGTCATTACACACATCCCATTTTGGACTTTACAACTCTCTAGCAGGTCGGATGGGCTTAGCTGGGGGCCACCCCTACAACACTAGCCATTTTAGCTTCTTCAGTTTCTTCCAAACCACAACGCAATAAACCAATTTGCAATTCTTGATAGTATTCCTCTACTGACCTATTGCCTTGTTTTAAGCATTGCAATATATTTAACATGACACGTGAAAAATATGAAGGCACAAATCTAGCTCTCATGACTGTTTTCAAAACATCCCAAGTTCTAGGTACATGTGGTAGTGTACACTTTTCCCTCCACTAAATTGATGCAAAATCAGTGAACTCACTAGTAGCAGCCCTAACTCTTTTATTTTCAGGGAAATAATGGCATGCAAATTTTTGATCTAATTGTAATTCCCAATCAAGATAAGCTTCAGGGTCATATCTACTAGCAAATGGGGGAATTTTAAACGTGACTTTAGTTAATGCATCATCTTCACGTACCTCTCTTTGTAACCTACCCATACCTCGTTGATTTTGCTTGAGTCGACGACGATCGTGGTCATCGGGGCCCTCAACTTCAGTGTTAGCATCACTGTTGTTCTCTTCGACATCATCATCCTCACCAGCCGAACAGTGAGGGGGAAACAAAGCACGTCGAGCAGCTGGTGGTGGTGGACTGATGCGGATACGCACATGCTTAGCACTTCTCAGGCGAATACATTATTTAATTGGAAAAAAGTATTGAGCCGCATTAAATATTGTCAGGTGAATTTGTTTCTTAAGGAGTTTCTTTTAATTGATGATGAACTTGGAATACTACATCATGTTATTATTTTATGTATTCTTAGGTATGATTCATGTGAAGACTTGGGAGAGCAAAAGGGTGGAGCATAAGGACTAAAACTACAAGTTTTGGATAAGATTTTCAAGCCAAATCCGGATCTCCCACGTGCTCAATCCAATTCAAACTCGGATTCAACTCAGAATTCAATTCAGATTCGGTTCGGGACAGCCTGACAGGCAGTTACTAAAAAGGCCATAACTTTCACAAACGGAGTCCGATTCAGGTATTCTTGTACTCGTTGGAAAGATAATTTCAAGGGATACGTAATGGATCTGGCCCCACCTTCAAATTCGTCACGGATTAAAAGTTATGACCGAAACATTATGACGGCATAATTTTAGGTTTTTCCTTTTGTGTGAGTTTGTTTTCAAATACATGTAGGGATTAGTTGGAGTTAGTTTAGGATCTCTTGGCCAGCCATGAGGTGGAGAGGGAACTATATATTGAGGGTTAGACCCCCATTGTAAGGAGACCACGTTTGAGAATAATGAATCTACAAAGTTTGTTCGAGTTTAGTATTGCTACCAAAGTTCCATAGGGAATTAGGAGTGATTTTCTTCAATCAAGATCGTTCAACCTTTCTGTTGGGAATTGGGTGCACGATAGATCTTCGCTTGGTGGTCGGCGAAATCAACACGAGTGTGTTTTGGCGGATTAAAGAGTGTTCGTCCCTTGTATTGGCATTGAAGGATCATTACGATTTATCAAGACTGCCGTGAGTATCCATCCTACGTCGAAAAGATCGGGCGACCCCGTATCATCTTGGTAGCAGAGCGCGGTTTACTCGGTAGGATCTTATCCCTTTAAATTTCAGTTTATTACTTACTGTCCTACAGTCCATAAACCGAAAACACAAAAAAAAACCCAAACCCTAGTTTCGCATCTGCTATTTTCGTGAGTTTTATTATGTCTTGATCCATTAGAAATTTTGTTTACGTGCTGATCGTTCGTGTTTCTTTGCGTAGCTTAATCTTTGTGTCCAATCCAAAATTAAAAAAAAAATCCGATCGCTACAGTGCGCGAATAGTACTACTACAAAGCATGCGAAAAAAAATCTACATCTTGTGGTCATTTACATTACATATATCCTTAATTTTCCATTCATCTTTGAGACTAGTCTTTGATAATTGCATTAAGGGATGTTCTTGATATTAATTTACACCTGCTGAAATTTTATTTGTTTGTGGAAGAGAAAGCTAAACCTTAGTGCTAACAACAGGTTAAAAAAAAAGAAAGAAGGAACGAAAGAAAGAAAGAAGGCAGTCGACAAAAAAAAGAAAAGTGGGCATTGGCCAAATTGGGGTTAACTAATTCTAATATATAATTTCAGCTTGTGTATTTAATTCCTTTGAGCAATCTGGTACCCTTACATTCATATCATTGCAACTGGCTAGTGCCTCTCCTAGTACTTGGTGCAAAAGGAGCTATCTAATCTTTAATTTCAGATTGCCTCTAGTTGTCCAATCTCCTCCAAAGCGCTGGCGTAGGTGGCTGCCATCGCCTGAGTGAGCTGAACCTGATGTGAAAGGCGGGGATCGTCCACGGCGATCTCGAAGGGCTGCGGATGACTCGCCCCGCACAAGTGGATGAAAAGAAACAATGGGCGATCGCTGCAGAATCCTCAGTAAACCCGACACGCACGCTTATGGCCTGACGAGCTGCATCCTGAGTGGCGTCCGAACGATCGGTCGAGGATGATCAATGGGGTATCTATGGGATTCAATTCCCTTCCGTGCATCTGTGAATACCTCCATTGTCCAAGAATCTCGATCCAATATCCGGACTTTCCGCCCTCACGAAGATAGGCGGTGACGGAACTTGTAGTCTTGCATTAGTTGGCGAAGAAGCTCAACAAATGCACCCTCGATCTCGAAGATGGGAGAAGTAGTCCCACTAATCATGCGGAGATAGAGCCACCATCTACAAATTTTGAAAAGATAGAAGTTTAGTAAACAATTTTGGGTAAGTGATTATAAATAGAATAGAGATAAAGAAGTATAGAAATATTTTCTAAAATATATATTTTAATAAATATAGGTCCTTAAGGCTTTTGCCATTCTAAATTAGGTCACGCCCCATAACAACATTGGCTCGATACCATCTCAGCCGGGACCCCGGTTTCCAACCGGACCCTCTGTATTACAAAGACTAGTCCCGATCAAAGCTAGTGCACACGCTTAAGCGATGATGATTACATTGCCAAAGACGAATATTACAATATTATAAAGAATATTGACCAAAGGTCTTACAACACAAACGAGGTTTCTAGACCTCACAAATAAACACAAACACAATGGAAGCAAATAAACTTGATAAAGACCCATCAATACGCCACGAGCAATTGATCGGGAGCGACCTAAACGTCTGAAATCCTTCATCAAATCCAACCGCAGAGTAGTGGAAGTCTCCTTCTTGAACTTCATACTCCTCGAGATATATTTTAGGTGTAGTATGTGAGTACATAAAGTACTCATAAGTCTTGGGAAAATGCATTAGATGTAAGGTTTAACAAAGAAGGTTTTATGGCTCTTTTGCACAAAGCGACATTTTATTTCCAATACCAATAACTATTTTCAAGACGACGCTTAATCAAGAAATTATTCTAACTAAAATCATTAGGCATTTTTAATTACAAGGATTCTACCACCAAGATTAATACTACGGGTTCCAACCACCCACACCGGTTCCGACCACGGGACAAAATCCCGAGAGTTCTATCCACTCTGGATTCCCAAAACTTTGTTTTAAACCAAAATAAAGATCTACCATGTGAAAGCATTCCTTGCCCGCCTTGACCGTGGGCACGGCTATTCGAATAGTTTTACACTGCAGAGGTTGTACACTTTACCCACAAGAGACAAGTTATCTTAATAGTCGACATGCTTCCTTAGGCATGAGACCCAGATAATTCATCACAAAGCCTTTACCTTACTCTAGTCTATCTAGACACCACCACCGAGGTTTCACCGTCAAGGGTTAACCACCCGCATGTAAGCCCCTCTTGCGCCGTATGAGTACAAGAACCACATCCCTCACCGTGAATAACCAAGAACCACGGTATCCACTTTCCATCGGTGGTACCTAAACTAGTCTATCATAAGTTAATCGGCTAGGTCGCACCCATATAGACATGTGGTTGTACGGTAGTGCTCGATCGACAAACACAAGAGTCGGTCCTTAATCGACTAGGGCGGAACATACACTTTTCAAGATCTCGTGCTAACCGCACCAATCCAAACCAACCATCCGCCCCGCCTAAACAATTTTCAAAATTGCATTTTATTTCACAAGAACCGTGGCAACACCAATTGCCACTCACATCTGAACAAAAGAATAGATCACTGAAATGTAATTACCATTCCAAGGTTACTAAAGTTATAAAGCATGTCTAAGCATCTTACTACCGATACAACAATTATCAAAGAATTTGTAATAATCTCAATAATGAGACAAAGGAAACTTAGGGTGTCAAAGGTACATGGTTGTCAATGTCAAATGAGGGCATAACAATCATCGGTTTAACTATTACTTCTACAATGTAAATTATCATTTTAAGTAACATAGCAATGCATTAACTTTTAAAATAATTTAAAAACATTTCTCAAACATCGGTTCAAGATGATCAAAGGAGACTTGCCTTCGTGTGTGATTTCTTGATTCTCTTCTTTGCAGTCGACAAAGTTTTCGACGACGCCAGATTCTACGCATGAAAAAGACAAAGCAACAAAGCAAATAAATACACATAAATTCAAATAAAATTAAAAAAAATGAAAAAGAGTGTATATTTGAGTAGTTCATGTTTTTAGAAAAATTTAGAAATTTGAACAGGTCAAATCGGAGTTAGGATGAGAAAGTTATGGCCTCGGGAAGATTTAAATCAAAGGGAAAAAGAAAAACTACGAATTTGCCCTCGGGGAATACGACCACGGCAAAAGTTACGACCACGTAGTCTTTTACGACCACGGCAAAAGCTACGACCACGTAGTCTTTTACGACCACGGCAAAAGCTACGACCACGTAGTCTTTTACGACCACGGCAAAAGCTACGACCACGTAGTCTTTTACGACCACGGCAAAAGCTACGACCACGTAGTCTTTACGACCACGGCAAAGCTACGACCACGTAGTCTTTTACGACCACGGCAAAAGCTACGACCACGTAGTCTTTTACGACCACGGCAAAAGCTACGACCACGTAGTCTTTTACGACCACGGCAAAAGCTACGACCACGTAGTCTTTTACGACCACGGCAAAAGCTACGACCACGTTGAAAACGGTCGTGGCTTCGACCACGTTGAAAATGGTCGTGGCTTCGACCACGTTGAAAATGGTCGTGGCTTCGACCACGTTGAAAATGGTCGTGGCTTCGACCACTGAGAATTTTACGACCACTGTGGAGCTTTCGACCACAGTAGACGGCTTACGACTACGAGGAGGCTACGACTACGGGAGGATAGTTACGACTATGGGATAGTCTCCGACCACGGCTCTTGTGGAGTTTCGGCAATGAAGGTCTCCGACTACGGCTACGGAGGCTTCGACCATGGTGTACGGCCACGACCGGTCGGCGATCGAGCGAGGAACTCGCCAGGCGCTCCGTGGTCGGCGGCAGAGCTCCGGTGACCGGTGGTGGTCGGAGAAGGGTCTAAAATGATCAGGAAGCTACGGGGAACTCATTGATACACAGGAGGCTCACCGAGGAGGGTCGCAAGGTGGTCGGCGGCGACGGAGGCAGTGGTGAGAGCTCGGGCGTCGTCGGCGATCGGGCTCCGGCGGTGAGAGGCGTGTCGAGGCGGGGGCTTCATGGGACGGGGAAGCCGAGGGTGGTGACGGCGAGTGCGGCACGGCCCGAGGCGGCGGCGATTCCTCGCCGGAGGTCGAGGCGGCGGTGGCGGCAAGGCGCACGTGTCGGGGTGGTGGAGAGGCCGGAGTGAGAGCAAGTAGGGAAAAGGTGGAGGGAGGACGGAGGTGCTAGGGGAAGCTTTTATAGGGGCACGGGAGGGAACCGGCGGCAATTTGTCGCGGAGTGGGAAGGCGGCGGTTGCCGAGAGAGAGGAGGAGAGGGCGTGGGAGAGAGGGAGAAGTGGGGGCGGTTGGGGAGGTGGGCGCGGAAGAGGGGGTGGCGCGTTGACCGCATGGCGGTTGGTTGCGGCGGCGAGGAAGGAGGAGGCGGAGGTGGGGATGACAAGCGGGCCGGGTGGTCGGCGGAGAGGCGCCGACAGTGGGACCGAGAGAGAGAGAGAGAGAGAGAGCGTGGGCGGGATCGGCCGGGAAAGCGGCGTGGTGGATCTCGTCCGTCGACGTGGCGGCGAGAGGAGGGAGGGTTTTAAATTTTATTTTAATTTCGATTCTGTAAAATACTAGAAAACTCAATAAGCCTCGAAAAAAATACAAAATAAACTTCTAAAATTCTAGAAAATTTATATAAGTTTTAGGTACCTTTTGAACTTAAATAAAATATTTCCAAGATGTTTTGAAGTTATATTTTCATAATAAAATTTCTTTTAATTCTAAAATTGATTTTAAAAGCTGAAAACTCGAAAAATTCAAATAAGATCCAAATATTTTAAAATAATTAATTTGAATTTAAATTTTCAAGATTTGCAAATTTTGGGATGTTACAAACCTACCCCTTTAGGATGAATCTCGGCCCGAGATTCGAATGGACTGGGAAAAGATCGGAAACTCGATCTCAAATCTTCTTCACGCTCCCAAGTTGCTTCAGACTCAGAATGATTACTCCATTGCACTTTACAGAATTTGATGCTCTTGCTTCTGGTTCGACGTTCTGCTTCATCCAAAATTTTGACTGGATACTCTGGATAAGATAGGTCCTCTTTCAAAGTCACTTCTTCTAAAAGCATTTGTTCTTCTGGAACTCTGAGACACTTTCTTAACTGAGACACATGAAAGACGTCGTGCACATTCGACAACTGAGATGGGAGTTTTAACTGGTAAGCAACTTCTCCCCTTTTGGCTAGAACAGGGAATGGTCCAATAAATCTCGGAGCAAGTTTCCCAGTAACGCTGAAACGACGCAAACCCTTGAAAGGTGAAATTTTCAAATACACATGATCTCGGTATAAATTCTAAAGCTCTTGACGATTGTCTGCGTAGCTTTTCATCTTGTTTGTGCTGTTTTTAACTGCCTTGAACCGCATTTAACTTGCTCTTCTCGCTTGCTTCAACACATCGTGTCCAAATACTTGTCCTTCTCTGCTTCTTTCCAATACAAAGGTGTTCTCGCATTTTACGCCATCTGAAGAGTTCAAACGGAGACATTTGCAAGCTAGATTGATAGCTGTTGTTATAAGAGAATTTCGCATATGGCAAATTTTGATCCCGATTAGCTTTATTTGCCAAAGCACAAGCCCTCAAAGATGTCTTCCAATATTTGATTTACTCTTTCCGCTTGTCCATCGATGCATGGATGATATGTCGTACTAAAATTCAAGTTTGTCCCCAAGAGCTCATGCGACCGCGTAATCTTGATGTGAATTGTGTTCCTCGATCGACACGATTTTCTTTGGGACTCCATGTAAACAAACTATTCTTGACATGTATAACTCTGCGAGTTTATCTCCGAGTATGTGGTCTTCACGGGTAAAAGTGTGCAACTTTTGTTAGTCGGTCTACAATAACCCAAATTGAGTCATAACCCGACTTGGTTCTTGGAAATCCTGTTATGAAATCCATACCAATTTCTTCCCATTTCCATTCAGGTATCTGCAAAGGCTGCAGAAGTCCAATGGTCTCGATGTTCGACTTTGACTCACTGGCACACATCACACAAGGCTACATATTCAAGAATTTCCTTTTCATACTTGACCACCAAGATCTTTCTTTGAGATCTTGATACATTTTCGTGCTTAGGGGTGAATTGAGTATCCGGACTCATGAGCTTCCTTCAGATTAGCTCTTTTATTTCTTTCTTTTCTGCACGAAATTCTTTTTCCAAACCAAAGAATACCTTCTTCATCTTCTGAAAAATTTGGTGCTTTACCCTTTTTCATATTCTCTTTGATTTCTTTGACATAACTATCTTCTCTTTGGGCTTCCTTTATCTGGTTCTCTAAAATTGGTTGAATCTCTAAAGTAGTTAGGAATCCTTCTCCTACTACTTCTAGATTGAGCCGCTGAAATTCTTCATGAAGTGCAGGTTGATTGTCTTTGATCATCAGATTATTGCAATAGCTTTTTCTGCTCAAGGCGTCAGCTACTACATTAGCCTTTCCTGGATGGTAATGAATTCCCACATCATAATCCTTTATTAACTCCAACCATCTTCTCTGTCTCAGATTGAGGTCAGGTTGAGTGAAAATATACTTCAAACTCTTGTGATCCGTATAAATTTCACAACGGTTGCTGATTAAATAATGTCTCCAGATTTTTAGAGCATGCACAACGGCAGCTAGCTCTAAATCATGGGTTGGGTAGTTCTGCTCATGCGGGCGCAATTGTCTTGAAGCATAAGCCACCACCCTTCTTTCTTGCATCAGAACACAGCCTAGACCTTGTCTGGATGCATCGCAGAATATTTCAAAATCTTTCCTGATATCTGGAAGAGTCAATACTGGTGCAGAAGTTAACCTCTTCTTCAGCTCTTGGAAACTGTCTTCACATGATTTACTCCATTCAAACTTCTTTTCTTTCTTTAGTAACTGGGTGAGTGGTTTGGCTAGTTTGGAGAATCCTTCTATGAAGCGACGGTAATAACCGGCTAATCCCAGAAAACTTCTGATCTCAGTTACTGACTTGGGTTGTGACCAATTAAGTACATCTGTCACCTTCTCGGGATCTACAGACACTCCTCCTGCTGAAATAACATGACCCAAGAAATCTACTTTCTTTAACCAGAACTCACACTTGTTGAACTTGGCATACAGCTGGTGTTCTCTGAGTTTTTCCAACACTATCCTCAGGTGTTGGGCATGTTCTTCTTCATTCCGGGAATATATCAGAATGTCATCAATGAACACGACGACAAACTTATCCAAATATTCCATAAACACCTTATTCATCAGATTCATAAAATAAGCAGGAGCATTGGTCAAACCAAAGGACATTACTGTATACTCGTATAATCCATAACGAGTAGCAAATGCTGTCTTCGGTATATCTTCTGGTCTGATCTTCATCTGATGATATCCTGATCGTAGATCAATCTTGGAAAAGACACATGATCCTTTTAACTGATCAAACAAGTCATCTATCCTGGTAGAGGGTACTTGTTCTTGATTGTTGCATCATTCAATGCTCTATAATCCACACACATCGTGACCGCCATCCTTTTCTTCACTAGAAGTACTTGGTGCTCCCCATGGTGAAGAACTTGGTCCGACAAATCCTTTTCTTGTAGTTCTTCGATCCGCTTCTTGACTTCGCTAGATCATTGGCGAGACATCCGGTAGGGTCTCTTGAAATTGGGGCTGCTCCGGTACCGTTAATAACAAATTCAACTTCTCTATCGGTGGCAATCCGGTAAATCTTCGTGAAATACATCCGGGTATTCTTTTACTATAGGGACTTTTCTATAGTTATTCCTTCAAGCTATTCAACTCACATCCATTCCTTGAGGTTAAACTCGCTTGCACTCTATTTGAATTCCTTGAGTTGGTAAGAGTAATAGCACGGTTGGCACAATCTATCATCCTTTATACTTGGTTAACCAATCCATTCCAAGTATCACATCTAGACTTTTGGAGTCTATTATAATAAGATCCGCTAGGAACTTAACTCCATTTATATCTACGGTTGCTCTAGGCGCGACCGTGTTAGTCCTCATTTCCTTCCTTGATTGGACTAGCATACTATTCCTTAACAATTGAGCATTCAAATTGTTTCTTTCAACAAATCCTTTGAAATAAACGAATGCTGAAGCTCCGAATCAAATAATCTTGAGGTCTTCGAGTTGACAAGGAACTTACCGGGACTACTCGGTGCTTCCCGAGTCGCTCATGGAACATGGTTGACATGTCCCTGTTTATCACTTGTGGAGTCCTTGTCGCTATGCGGTGTTCCACGGACTTGTCCCACCGGTGGGGCTCGTCTTGGAGTAGTCCCTGTGTTGAAACGGACAGAGTCACCATTGGGCGTTCTGCGGACGATTGTTGGCGTAATGCCCCATGTTCTTCTGTTGAAGACCAATTCCTATGTTGCGCCTTGTTTTGTTGGGCTTGACCTCCATTGATTGGTCGAGGAGCCTGAGGTATTGGACGAGGTCCACTGATTGGTGTCCTCGGCACACTTGGCATAGAAGGTCTGAAAAGGTGTGGCTGATTTGGACGGTGGCGATTGTTATTGGCACCCTGCTGTGCCTGAAATTTCCTCTTTCGGACTTCATGTAACTGGCGTTGGGCATCTTCTTGGATGATAGCTTTGTTCACCATATCTTTGGAAAGTTGGATAATCATTAGACACTAATCGCACCTTGAGATTGGGATCCGGTCCTTGCATGAATCTCCAAATTTTTCTTTGCATCGGTTGCAACATCCTCAAAGCATATCGGCCGCTTAGGTAAATTTGTTCAGATATTCAGTCACCCTGAGATTTCCTTGCTGCAACTTATAGAATTCCATCCTTTTCATTTCCATGATTCCAGTAGGAATGTGTGCAGTGTACGGAATGCTTCTTCAAACTCAACCCAAGTGATATCTTGTGCATTCTGGTGAGCAGCACAATAGTTCTCCCACCAATTAGTCATGATCCCTTTCACCGGTGAGCAAGATACAACACTTTTCATTTCCATTGCATTGTGCCAAATTCAGCTTCCTTTCGACGTCCTTGATCCAATCGTCGACTTCCATCGGATCTCATCGACCCATCGAAAGTTGGGGACGAGTTCTCATAAACTCCCCGCCTTGGATTGTGGTGCTTGATTGGGTGCTCGCGAATTTCTTTGGACTTGGTTTTGGGCTAAGGCTTGGAGCAACTGCAGCTGCATGGCCATCATCTGTTCCAGATTAGGAGCTTGAACTGGCGGGGGTGGAATTGGATTATCGCCTTACAGCCGAGCATTAACATTCGGGCATTCACGCACTGCTCCTTGTGTTCACCATCTTCGTGGTAACTGGGGTTAGCAAAAGGAAAGAGGGAAGTAGCATAGGTAAGAGATTAGGGGAGACTAAACCACATCCCAAACCAACACACAAGGAAAAACACAGACAACAAATTGAAAAGGAAACTTGTCTTGAATTCAAATTAAATTTTAAAGGAAATGGTCGTACCACGGTGCACAAGTGCTTGGTACACCCATCCCACACACTAGAATAAAATACAAATCGTTCTAAGGAATTAAACATTAAATTGGGTGCTACTGTCTCTGCAATTACTTGTCCTCCTCGAAGACAAGCTCCTCCGGGTCCTCCTCTGGATCCTCCTCTAGGATACCCACGTGACGCAGCTTACAACCACACTCGGGGCGGTTGCAAGAAGCACGGGAGTGGAGATGGTCACTACTGCTGGAGGCAATAGACCGAGAGCAGGAACGGGAGCGAGAGAGACTGCGTCTCTTGCTAGAGTCTCCGATGTCGATGTCGGGCAAAGGACTAGGACGCCGCACACTCTTGCGCCGTGAGTAAGGTACGGGTCCTGTGCGACGAGTCGAGCTTGGTTGTTAGGGACGACGACGGTGACCGTGAAGATGGCGTGTAGTCGGTGGAGACCGCCGTGCGCTCGGGTCGCCCGGCTCAAACTCTGCTGCTTGGCTCTGGATAAGCTGAGCACGGAGAGTGTCGGAATGCTGGTAGCTGGAAGTGAGAAGCATCCGAAGCTGTCCAATCTCCTCCAAAGCGCTGGCGTAGGTGGCTGCCATCGCCTGAGTGAGTGAACTCGATGTGAAAGGCGGGATCGCCCACGGCGATCTCGAAGGGCTGCGGATGACTCGTCCCGCACAAGTGGATGAAAAGAAACGAAAGGCGATCGCTGCAGAATCCTCGGTAAACCCGACACGCACCGGTTATGGCCTGACGAGCTGCATCCTGAGTGGCGTCCGAACGATCAGTCCGAGGATGATCAATGGGGTATCTATGGGATTCGAATTCCCCTTCCCGTGCATACAGGAATACCTCCATTGTCCAAGAATCTCGATCCAATATCCGGACTTTCCGCCCTCAAGATAGGCGGTGAGCGGAACTTCGTCTTGCATTAGTTGGCGAAGAAGCTCAACAAATGCACCCTCGATCTCGACATGGGAGAAGTAGTCCCACTAATCATGGAGATAGAGCCACCATCTACAAATTTTGAAAAGATAGAAGTTTAGTAAACAATTTTGGGTAAGTGATTATAAATAGAATAGAGATAAAGAAGTATAGAAATATTTTCTAAAATATATATTTTTAATAAATATAGGTCCTTAAGGCTTTTGCCATTCTAAATTAGGTCACGTCCTACAGTCAACATTGGCTCTGATACCATCTCTGTCGGGACCCGGATTTCCAAATCCGGACCCTCTGTGTATTACAGCACTAGTCCCAGATCAAAGCTAGTGCACACAGTTAAACAGTGATGATTACATTGCCAAAGACGAATATTACAATATTATAAAGAATACTGACCAAAGGTCTTACAACACAAACGAGGTTTCTAGACCTCACAAATAAACACAAACACAGCGGAAGCAAATAAACTTGATAAAGACCCATCAATACGCCACGGGCAATTGATGGGGCGCGACCTAAACGTCTGAAATCCTTCATCAAATCCAACCGCAGAGTAGTGGAAGTCTCCTTCTTGAACTTCATACTCCTCTGAGATATATTTTAGGTGTAGTATGTGAGTACATAAAGTACTCATAAGTCTTGGGAAATGCATTAGATGTAAGGTTTAACAAAGAAGGTTTTATGGCTCTTTTGCACAAAGCGACATTTTATTTCCAATACCAATAACTATTTTCGAAGACGACAGTTTAACTGAAGAAATTATTCTAACTAAAATCATTAGGCATTTTTAATTACAAGGATTCTACCACCAAGATTAATACTACGGGTTCCAACCACCCACACCGGTTCCACCACCAGACAAAATCCCGAGAGTTCTATCCACTCTCGGATTCCCAAAACTTTGTTTTAAACCAAAATAAAGATCTACCATGTGAAAGCATTCCTTGCCGCCCTTGACCGTGGGCACGGCTATTCGAATAGTTTTACACTCTGCAGAGGTTGTACACTTTACCCACAAGAGACAAGTTATCTTAATAGTCGGCATGCTTCCTTAGGCATGAGACCCGATAATTCATCACAAAGCCTTTACCTTACTCTAGTCTATCTAGACACCACCACCGAGGTTTCACCGTGAAGGGTTAACCACCCGACGAAGCCCCTCTTGCGCCGTATGAGTACAAGAACCACATCCTCATCGTGAATAACCAAGAACCACGGTATCCACTTTCCATCGGTGGTACCTAAACTAGTCTATCATAAGTTAATCGCCTAGGTCGTACCCATATAGACATGTGGTTGTACGGTGGTGCTCGATCGGACAAACACAAGAGTCGGTCCTTAATCGACTAGGGCGGAACATACACTTTTCAAGATCTCGTGCTAACCGCACCAATCCAAACCAACCATCCGCCCCGCCTAAACAATTTTCAAAATTGCTTTTTTTTCACAAGAACCGTGGCAACACCAATTGCCACTCACATCTGAACAAAAGAATAGATCATGAAATGTAATTACCATTCCAAGGTTACTAAAGTTATAAAGCATGTCTAAGCATCTTACTACCGATACAACAATTATCAAAGAATTTGTAATAATCTCAATAATGAGACAAAGGAAATCCTAGGGTGTCAAAGGTACATGGTTGTCAATGTCAAATGAGGGCATAACAATCATCGGTTTAACTATTACTTCTACAATGTAAATTATCATTTTAAGTAACATAGCAATGCATTAACTTTTAAAATAATTTAAAACATTTCTCAAACATAGGTTCAAGATGATCAAAGGAGACTTGCCTTCGTGTGTGATTTCTTGATTCTCTTCTTTGCAGTCGACAAAGTTTTCGACGACGCCTGATTCTACGTGGAAAAAGACAAAGCAACAAAGCAAATAAATACACATAAATTCAAATAAAATTAAAAAAATGAAAAGAGTGTATATTTGAGTAGTTCATGTTTTTAGAAAAATTTAGAAATTTGAACAGGTCAAATCGGAGTTAGGATGAGAAAGTTATGGCCTCGGGAAGATTTAAATCAAAGGAAAAAGAAAACTACGAATTTGCCCTCGGGAATACGACCACGGCAAAAGCTACGACCACGTAGTCTTTTACGACCACGGCAAAAGCTACGACCACGTAGTCTTTTACGACCACGGCAAAAGCTACGACCACGTAGTCTTTTACGACCACGGCAAAAGCTACGACCACGTGGTCTTTTGCGACCACGGCAAAAGCTACGACCACGTGGTCTTTACGACCACGGCAAAAGCTACGACCACGTGGTCTTTTCGACCACGGCAAAAGCTACGACCACGTAGTCTTTTACGACCACGGCAAAAGCTACGACCACGTAGTCTTTTACGACCACGGCAAAAGCTACGACCACGTTGAAAACGGTCGTGGCTTCGACCACGTTGAAAATGGTCGTGGCTTCGACCACGTTGAAAATGGTCGTGGCTTCGACCACGTTGAAAATGGTCGTGGCTTCGACCACGAGAATTTTACGACCACTGTGGAGCTTTCGACCACGATGAGCGGCTTACGACTACGAGGAGGCTACGACTACGGAGGATAGTTACGACTATGGGATAGTCTCCACCACGCCATCTTGGGAGTTTACGGCAATGAAGGTCTCCGACTACGGCTACAGGAGGCTTCGACCATGGTGTACGGCTACGACCGGTCGGCGATCGAGCCAGGAACTCACCGGCGCTCCGGCGGTGGCATGCAGAGCTCCGGTGACCGGTGGTGGTCTGGAGAAGGGTCTAAAATGATCGAGAAGCTACGGGAACTCATTGATACAGGAGGCTCACCGAGGAGGGTCGCAAGGTGGTCGGCGGCGGGGCGGCGTGGTGAGCTCGGGCGTCGTCGGCGATCGGGCTCCGCCAGAGAGGCGTGGTCGAGGGGCGGGGCTTCATGGGACGTGGGAAGCCGAGGGTGGTGACGGCGGTGCGGCCGCGGCCGAGGCGGCGATTCCTCACGGGAGGTCGAGGCGGTGGCGGCAAGGCGCGCCGGTGTCGGGGTGGTGGAGAGGCGGGAGTGAGGCGAAGTAGGGAAAAGGTGGAGGGAGGACGGAGGTGCTAGGGGAAGCTTTTATAGGGGCACGGGGAGGGAACCGGCAATTTGTCGCGGGAGTGGGAAGTGGCGGCGGTTGCCGAGAGAGAGGAGGAGAGTGGGCGTGGGAGAGAGGGAGAAGTGGGGCGGTTGGGGAGGAGGGCGCGGAAGAGGGGTGGCGCGTTGACCCAAGGCGGCGGCAAGCGGCAAGGCGAGAGGAAGGAGGAGGCGGAGGTGGGGGATGACAAGCGGGCCCGGGTGGTCGGCGGAAGAGGGGCGCCGACAGGTGGGACCGAGAGAGAGAGAGAGAGAGAGAGAGCGTGGGCGGGCGGGATCGGCCGGGAAAGCGGCGTGGCTGGATCTCGTCCGTCGACGTGGCGGCCGGAGGGGAGGGAGGGGTTTTTAAATTTTTATTTTTAATTTCTGATTTACAGAAAATACTAGAAAACTCAATAAGCCTCAGAAAAAAATACAAAATAAACTTCTAAAATTCTAGAAAAATTTATATAAGTTTTTAGGTACCTTTTGAACTTAAATAAAATATTTCCAAGATGTTTTGAAGTTATATTTTCATAATAAAATTTCTTTTTAATTCTAAAAATTGATTTTAAAAACTGGAAAACTCAGAAAAATTCAAATAAGATCCAAATATTTTAAAATAATTAATTTGAATTTAAATTTTCAAGATTTGCAAATTTTGGGATGTTACACCTTTGTTTGCATCGAGTCACATTGATCTTTGCGTGTGTGTTCATATACTTCACTTAAATCTTTTGGATCAGCACTTAGGCAAAGTATTCTAACTTGGATTATTACTTAATTTTACAACATCGAGAAATCAGATCTGTAGGATAAATATTTCCTAACCAAGCTTCACAAAATATCATTTGCCGTGCAATTGTGAGTCACTTTTAAATCCACTTGATCATCACTTGTTATTATAGCCACCACCAAGTGTAAGTTTCTTTTGGCCTTAATTCATTTCGGAAAGGTAAGAACTTTACTTGGGAGAAGAAAAAATGAGATAGAGTGAACACATATTACGCATATATTTGTGGTTTTGGTGTTTTCTTTGTGCTATAAACCATGTCAGGTGGAGATGACAATATGGGAGAGGAGCATGGTCTGAATTCCCCGGTGACTCGTTCTCAATTCCAAGCTTTGAGGGGAACTTTGCGCAATGAGTTCGTCGCCACTACTTCGGCCTTGGAGGAGCAACTCAAGGCAGAGATCAACAATTCCACACAAGACATGCGCATTGAGATGAACCAACAAATGAGCGTGCTACGTACCAACATCATGAATGATATTGTGCGAGCACTTCGTCCACAACAAGAAGAAGATAGCTTTGTTCCTTTCTATGGCAGTGATGATCCAGAGGAGTATTTTGAGTGGGAATGACAAATGGAGAAAGTGTTTAGATTTCTGAAACTTACCAAAGATCAAGAGGTGAAACGTGCCACGAGGGAGTTTGAAGACTATGCTTATAGTTGGTGGCAACAACTAATTGGAAAACAATCCATTAAATCTTGATCAGATTTGAAGGTGTTCATGAGGAGCGAGTTTGTGCCATCCTATTATGCGCAGGAATTGCTTCACCATTTGGAGAATATCACACAAGGTAGTAATACTGTCCAAGATTACTATTTTGAACTGCAAGATGCGATGTGTCGTGCCAGTGTTACTAGTCCATCAAGGGAGAAGGCATACTTCAAGGGTGGCTTGAATTCTGAGATCGCCGCTATACTTCAACATAAATATTTTAGTAACTTGCATGATCTTGTGCATTGTGCTATTAAGGAGGAGAAGAGACTTATGGAGACACGTACATCACGGTTCAATCAATGTCCATACTTCAGCTCTTATGGTTCAACTAGTGTGACACATGCGAAGATGACCGAGCATGGGACTTTCCCTTCGGTAAAGGAGACATCTTGTGCTGCCCCAATGATACATACAACAATTGAGATGCATCAAAACCTATGTGAGAATGAGAGCCACATAGCCAAATTGAGTGAGAGTGTTAAAAGAGCGAGTGTGTGATTCCACCATATGTGAGTTTGAGAGCATCCAAACCGAGAGTGTGAGAGATACACCAAAAGAAAAGAGAGAAGTAGAAGATGGACAAAGTGAGGTTGATTTTGAAACTAACACATTAATATCTACTTCTAGTGTTGTTTCTCACATTGTGCAGGTTAATATTAAAGAAGATGAGTCAAATGTTCAACAACTGGCACCATTGGAGATAAACGATAAGGAGATAATCATAGTTAAAGATGAAATACTTGCTGATCCATTGTTACATCATGATGATTTAATACCTATAACACCTACATCAACTGAGGAGAACAATAAAGGTAACAATATTGGTGCTGAAATTAATTGTGAAACGGTGAGTACTTGTGAGAACTCATATATACGAATGAAAATTCCATGTTCTGAAATTTCTTTGCTCAATATACATAATGTGGAATTGATTACTCATAAGGAAGTTCTTACGAGAATATCTCCTGATGATTCTTTATATTATATCATGTTTGATGATCCTAAAGAACTATCTAGTGTGATTGAGAATGTTGCTGAAATTTCATGTTTAAAATCACTAGTTAGTGCCTATGCATATACATATAAGTTCAATTTGATTGGAAATTCTGGTATAGATGATAAGTTTTAAGTTTACCGAATATGCATTACATGTGATAAGTTTGCTGAATTGAAATTGCATATTTTGGATAAACAATCTTATGTGCCATATCATGATCACAATGAGATGAGTTTCAACAATAGTGCTGCATGTTTCAAAAGATTTCTTAAGCCTACTTATTCATCCTTTAATGTGCAATCATGTACAAATAATCAGAGTATCGCAGTTGAAGCATGGAAGGAACTAAAAATTTTCTCCCCCATATTTAAACAACTTAATTTGGTTTGGCCCATTAATGAATTGTCCATGTGCCTAGCAAAATCGAGGACGACTTTTTCTCATGGGAGGGAGAATGATATAAAAGACAATGTTGCAATGTATACGTCTTATGATTGCCGTTATATTAATTTGTTTAGCACGATAATTGATTCATACATATACCATGCATATATGTTGTTCTTTTTATCTACTACGCCTTCAGATGTTCTTGATATGCTAAGCAAAAGAAGTGTTGATGACAAATATATAAACCATGCATATACGTTGTATTCTTTGCTTAGTACAATTTCAGGCTACAAAAAGTCGAGGACGACTTTTCTTGAAGAAGGGGAGGATGATGCGGATACGCACATGCTTAGCACTTCTCAGGCGAATACATTATTTAATTGGAAAGAAGTATTGAGCCGTATTAAATATTGTCAGGTGAATTTGTTTCTTAAGGAGTTTCTTTTAATTGATGATGAACTTGGAATACTACATCATGCTATTATTTTATGTATTCTTAGGTATGATTCATGTGAAGACTTGGGAGAGCAAAAGGGAGGAGCACAAGGACTAAAATTACAAGTTTTGGATAAGATTTTCAAGCCAAATTCGGATCTCCCACGTGCTCAATCCAATTCAAACTCGGATTCAACTCAGAATTCAATTCGGATTCGGTTCGGGACAGCCTGACAGGCAGTTACTAAAAAGGCCATAACTTTCACAAACGGAGTCTGATTCAGGTGTGCTTGTACTCGTTGGAAAGATAATTTCAAGTGCTACGTAATGGATCTGGCCCCACCTGCAAATTCGTCACGGATTAAAAGTTATGACCGAAACATTGTGATGGCTTAATTTTAGGTTTTTCCTTTTGTGTGAGTTTGTTTCCATATACATGTTGGGATGAGTTGTAGTTGGTTTAGGAACTCTTGGCCAGCCATGGGGTGGAGAGGGAACTATATATTGAGGGTTAGACCCCTATTGTAAGGAGACCATGTTTGCGAATAATGCATCTACAAAGTTTGTTCGAGTTTAGCATTGCTACCGAAGTTCCATAGGGAATTAGGAGTGATTTTCTTCAATCAAGATCGTTCAGCCTTTCCGTTGGGAATTGGGTGAACGATAGATCTTCGCTTGGTAGTCGGCGAAATCAACACGAGTGTGTTTTGACGGATTAAAGAGTGTTCGTCCCTTGCATTGGCATTGGAGGATCATTACGATTCATCAAGACTCCCGTGAGTATCCATCCTACGTCGAGAAGATCGGGCGACCCCGTATCATGGACGTTGCTCAAGATTCTCAACTTTGTTGTTGATGGTGGTGAGGATGTCATTGAGTCGATCCAACACGTTGTAGATCTCCTCCATTCTCTTGTTTACCTCATGGTTGATGTGTTGCACAATCATCCTTGTGCGAGGAGTGAGAGGTCCAACACCCTCAAGTTCAGAAGATTGGTCATCATTCTTGCCACTGTGTTTTGAATTTTGTGAACATGCCATTGTTAGTGGAACACAAGAAACTCAAAGAAAATTTGTTAGCTCCCTATCAACTACTAGGCACTACAGGCTTTATAAGTCTCACACTCTCAAGCTCTTATCAAATTCTTACAAGATTCTTACCAAGCAAAACAGGTGTTACAACCGGTGGCTAGTTCGTGGTAACTTGACTAGAGTGATGAGTATAGCGATTGTCGATACGTCGAGACCTGTTCAGTTAGTAGTATGTGGAGTTTGGACATGCAATATAAATAGCAAAGGAATGGCAATATTTAATGTCAAAATTAGACAAGATGAATAATAGTCCAAAGTACTCGCCTAAACTACTGGCACAAACTAGTACTCGACCCTAGTTCAAGCAAGCAAACACTAGACGACACAAGGGCTATATAAAAGAGAGATCAAAATCTAGAAATGAACAATGCTGCAAGATTTGCTCTGTTTTTTTACTTGTGCGGCTCTTTTCTTTTTGCATCTGCCTCTTTTCTTCTTTTTAACCTTGTGCAGCTTTTTTCTTGCACTTGCCTTTTTTTCTTTTTTTTTGAGAGCAACACAAATATTAAACTCACTAAAATATGACCTAGAAGCAAAGATTACACAATCTGGAATGAAAAAAGCTCAAACTTCAGATGCAATTTTGAGGCCCTAAACGACCTTTTTTAGGTTTCCACTTTTTTCAGAGCTCTGCGAAAACAATCAGGGCCTGTTTGGCAACGGCTGCGGCTTATGGCTTTTGGCTGAAATTTTTGAATTTTGGTTGTTTATGGTACAGATTACGGAGAGAGAAATACTCACATGCGATTTGGGATGGTACAGATATTGGACTTTTAACGTGTACATCGTTTAACTTATAGACCCCGTCTTGAGAAAATACACCGTTTGAAAGTTAGGTACTATATCAAAAGCCAAAAGCCGCCAGCTTTGGAGAAAAAGAACAGGCCCTCAGACCTGTCCTTTTGTTAGCTTTTTGTTAGCTTTCCAACGAGCCAAAGAACGCTGCAATCCGAGTTTGTATGGAAAAGTTATGGCTGTTTTAGCGCATGTTGCATGAAACTATCATGAACTCGGTCTAAACAAGATCAGAACCCGAACACAACTTTGTCCTAGATGATTCGACCAACTAGTAATAAGTGAAAACCAAGTTGATCTCTAAATCCCAATGTTCTGGCAGTCTAGACACAAACTCTAACCCTTTCCAACTCGGTAGCGAAGAGCAACCGCAGCAAGGGAGGGGGTAAACCCTTGATCTAACCCATATTTTTTTTAATTTTTAGATGCAATACCCGAAACTAAAATCAAAGCACTAGACTCAAACCAGCGATTAGAATTTAACTATGGATAAAAATTCAACACGGTAAAACAGAAACTGAAATTGTAGAGGCACAAGTAGGGTTCGGTTTTGGTGATTTTCGATGAACGTAATATTTTTTTGTGGGGTAATTTTTTGGTTATAGATATGAAAAACAAATCTAAAACAAGAATCTCACCGAGCAATCTATGATCTAATACCAACTGATGAGAGATTTTGGCCCGATCTTCCGATAAGAATGATAACTACGATTGTTTGATGTGACGTTGACGACGAGGCTACTTGACCGAAATGACCAAGTCCGTCCTGCAATCGCTACACCACACCATGGTCGTTACCAACCGTGTCCTACACGGTTGAACTTTCCTGCAAGCAATCGAGATTACGATAAGACGTTTGCCCCTGTTGCCCATATAACCACTATTCGCGCTCTTGTTGTGGTTGCTTCTGTTCGTCGGTGGTCTATCTCTCAGTTGGATGTTATGAATGCCTTTCTTAATGGTATTTTGCATGAGGAGCTTTACATACAGCCACCACTTGGGTATTCTGTTCCAGATGGCCATGTTTGTCGTCTTCCTCATTCATCACATACGTGAGGAAGCATCTCAATGAGCAGTTTATGATGATTGATCTTGGTTTGCTTACGTACTTCCTTGGGATTGGGGTTGCTTCCACGCCTGAGGGTTGTTACCTCTCCCAGAAGAAGTATATCTAGGATCTTCTTGATCAGTTTGGTTTAACTGACACTCGCACTGCTGAGACTCCTGTGGAGCTCTCCCTTCAGCTTCGTGCTATTGATGGTGATCTTCTTAAGGATCCTACCCGTTATCGCCATCTTGTCGGGAGTCTGGTATATCTTGTGAGCACTCGCTCTAATATTGCTTATACTGTTCATATCTTAAGTCAGTTCATGGCTAGTCCTACACATCTTCACTACAGTCACCTACTTCGTGTTCTTCGCTACCTGCGTGGGATAATCTCCCGTCGCTTGTTTTTCCCTAGCTCCACCTCACTACAGCTTTAGGCATACTCTAATGTGACCTGGTTTAGTGATCCTTCTGATCGTTGTTCTTTTTCTGCTTACTGTGTTTTTCTTGACTCCTTGATTGCTTGGAAGATAAAGAAGCAAACTGCAGTTTTCCGTTCGAGTGTAGAGGCTGAGTTGAGAGCTATGGCAGCAGTGACAACAGAGATTACTTGGTTGAGGTGGCTACTTGCAGACTTTGGTGTACTTGTGAGGGGACCTATGACACTTATGTCTGACAGTACATGTGCTATCAGTATTGCTCGTGATCCAGTGAAGCATGAGCTCACCAAGCACATTAGAGTGGATGTTTCATACACTCGCTCACAGGTGCAAGAGGAAGTACTTGCTCTAGAGTGTGTGTGTCATCAGAGTTATAGCTTGCTAACTTCTTCATAAAGTCGTAAACTAGAGCACAACATTTGTATTTTCTCTCTAAACTCAGTGTGTGTGATCCACCATGAGTTTGAGGGGGTGTTAAGGATTGAATAGGATTGTTATTTGTTTTCTTATATGCGTTGGTTTTCTTATCTGTATATGATATATTCCTCTGTATATCCCCTTGTACTCCCTATATATATTGCCCTTTGGACCTCATAAATATACACACAATATTCATAACACTGTGAACCGTCCCATGTCAGTGGTGGAATTGTAATATCCCGAACGTCGTTACGGCGTAAATTTTTAAAACAATCGCGGAGTCACCGGTTTTTCGGCAAATCGCGGGAAGGAAAAAATATAAATTGTAAAATATTGTAAAATGAATAAAATAAATTAATAATTAAATAAAAATCTCTGAGTGTGCTGCCTGGAGAGTGGGCCGACCGCCTTAGGCCGAAGGCCCAAGGGGTGGCCGCACCCCTCCACCCTCCCACCGAAAACCCTAAGCCACCTCCCCTTTCCCCCAGCGCAGCCCCCTCCCTCTTTCCCACAGCCACCACCCCCCTTGTCCCTTGGTGCTAGGAGAAAACAAGAAGGAAGGAGAAGAAAGGGAAGAGAAGGAAGAAGAAGAGAAGGAGGAGAAGAAGAGGAGGAAAGAAGAGGGGTGATCTCAAGAGATCCTCTAGGTAATTTTTTCTAATCCTAAACTCTCTGTTTTTCAGAATAATTAGGGTTCTTGGCACGGATTTTGAAGGTAGTTAATAGATTAATTGTCCAATTAGAGATTAGCTGCTGTCTGCCAGTAGATTGATTCGCGCAGCGCGTCTGTTCGTGCGGATGAGACCGAGTAAACGATTTTTCCTGCATACTCTCCCAAAAGGAAAGTTGTAGAGGACTTCCAGATCCGTCTCCTGTATTGTTTTTGGAATTTGTGGCCGTGGAATCTGGGAGTTACAGGGTCGGGAATGCTGCTGTTCGTCAGGCGAGCAGATCTGTACAAACCGACAATAAACTGTGAATTTGAGGTAGTAAATGATTTTTATGATCATGGCCGTAATTGAGAAAGTTGTAGATAATCTGGTATTCTAGCTTCTGTAGAAAATTCAGAAATTTTAGACCCATTTACTGTTGCTGGGACGCAATTGAATACTGCTGTCCAATCTGCCAGAACAGAGATCTTCCTCTGTTTTGGGCATTAAATTACACCTAGCTGTGATCAAAATAAAAATATGTGTTCTACATAAAAAAATGTAGGCTTGTAAGTGATGAATCCAGAGAGGTATCATTTTTTGTAATTAGATCATTATTTTTAAAGATACGAAATTGTGAAGCAGCGCTGCTGCAGAGGGTAATTTGCTGAATTATTGAGCGGAGAGTAGTTTGTGCGGGTTCGGGGTTCTAGCAACGTCTTTAATATTTTATTCGTGTTTGTATGCTGTGGTTGTGTGCTGAGAGTTGTCTTTTGGACAGGTGGTCTTGTCCCTGAGTGCTCTTGATTTTACTTCGCTTCGTTGGATTGAGGCAAGTAAACGTAGCGGTGGTTGCTACCGTTTAACTTGTTATTCTTTCTACTTGCAGTTTACATTATTATCGTAATTCGATACTTTATGCTATGATTGCATGATATTTTAATTGTGGAGATGGTAGCAAGTATTGACCCATTGATATGTTGGTAATCTGCTAGTAGACATGTGAAATTCTTGCTTAATGTTATAATGTGGAACATGAAAATAACATGTGGTGGATGTGGATGTGTTGTGAGCATGATAATGCTCCTTTGAGGATGGATTAATGTGATTTATGATTATCATATCATTCATGTCATATCATGTCATTTGCATATGTGGATGTCGCCGCACCTAGCCGCGACCGTACCGGTACAGCATCGTATATTGCCGTAATACGATGCATCTATTATCCTGCGGGAAGCATCGTATATTGCCGTAATACGATGCACCTCAATTCCTACCCTGGAAAGAGTGATGTGGAGCATAGCATGAAAGCATTCATATGCATTGCATTGTGGAAAGATTCATTTGCATACATATGCAATATATTGTGGTGATGTTATTTTGTGGAATATACAACTTTCTAGTTGTAATGTGGAATTGGTTCATGTGAGCTATTTGTAGTATGAAGATTGTGGATGTGGTCGTAGAATGGGATTCGTCCCTTGTGTATAGTAAGGGTTGTGATTGTGGCATGAGATTCTTTCCTCATGTAGTAATTGTTGATAGCAATTGTGGATGTGAGAATTATTAAAGTAGTGAGATGATCATTACATATGTTTTATTGTCTTTGGTGGTGATAGTGGTTGATGTTTTAAAGTAGTCAAACAAGATTTATTTGCTAATATTTTACCGTCATTGATGGTAATTTAAGGTTGAGGATATAAACATGTCAATTGTGGAAGATTAAATGTTGACGATTAATCTATTGTCGTTTGTGGAAGATTAAATGTTTCAATTGCATTTAATTGTGGATAAAATGACTGTATTCATATGCCAATTAAATCTGAAATTGTAGAGGTATGATTCATGGAAGTTTGTGGTGGTTTAATAATTGTGGACATGAATTGTAGTTGTGGTTGTATGGAATTATAAATGATGATTGTTTGTAGTTTGAATAGGCTGTTAAACAGTTTGCTTGCTGAGATTTTATCTCACCCTTGTTTCCCCTCCTTAAAGGTGGACTTTGAGCATGCATGGGAAGGGTAGAGTGGCACCACACTGATGCACGTGAATCATATTTTTATGCTGTAATAAAGTTGAAAGGATTCTAGACCTTTGCAAAGCTTTGTTTACATTATCTTAATAATGTTAAATTTGTGAACTATGTTTTAGATTAAAATGTTGGAGGATGCTTTGAATATTGAATTGCTATCACTATCCTATTATTCCTTAGTTGTTTATACTTCCGCTTATACTATCTTGTTTAGTAATTGTTGCCAGTTTAATTTATCTTGTAAATTGGCTAGTTGTAGAGCAGTTTTAGAAGCATCCTAAGGTAATGTGGGTCCTAGGGTGTTACAGGAATATGGCAATGGATCACCCATGTTAGTGGTAGAATATGGCAATGGATCAGCATTTTTAGCTCATGTTTTCAAAGGTGTCATGGTCACTTAGGAAATATTGCAGGTCAAATTGCTCTATTAAGTTTGTGCACTTCACATTTTAACCCTTCTAAATTGTTCATTTGAGTTGCCGAACTTGATTAGTTACAGGCAAATTGACTCTTTCTTGGTTACATTATCTTGTTCATGCAGACTTAGGCCATGTTCGAAAGTACCGTGGCTTTTGGTTTTTAGCTGTGTGCGCATATACTATTAGCAATTTGTACCCCCGAGTATGGGCATCGGAAGAAACATCGCCTGCCATTGCAATGGCCTTCCACAACTTGCACGAGCGCGTCCTCCTTGTGTCTGCATTTCAAACATACTTGTTGACCACGCCTGTTTGGCATCAAGCGGTAGTTAGGACCGAAGTCTTCCCTCCTTTGCACGGGAAGGTCTTCCTTCGGTGACCCTACTTCGACTGTCCCATCAGCATCCGCCAATGTATGGTACTGTATGACGAAGAAGGAACTTCTGCGTTCGATTCACAGGGTCCACTACTCCTACTTTCATGGAGTGCGTCGTGCATTTTATAACAAACGAGATAGTTTATAGGTTAAGTGGCTAGACGAAACAAGGTACCTTTACGCAGTGACAAGACCAAATGGTGTAGCTTT
Organism: Bonia amplexicaulis; assembly: GCA_036346245.1. Classification (NCBI taxonomy): domain Eukaryota; kingdom Viridiplantae; phylum Streptophyta; class Magnoliopsida; order Poales; family Poaceae; genus Bonia; species Bonia amplexicaulis. The sequence continues at coordinate 13,318,498 of CM070760.1, forward strand.
GCACAATGACAACCAAAGGCAGCTTTGCGTAGTGACAAGACCAAAGGGGACAACTTTGCTCAGTGACAAGAACAAAAGCGCAACTTTGCGCAGTGACAAGACCAAAGAGGACAGCTTTGCATAGTGACAAGACCAAAATGTCAGCTTTGCGCAGTGATAAGACTAAAGGGGCAGTTTTTTGTGGTGACAAGACCAAAGGGGCAGTTTTGCGCAGCGACAAGACCAAAGAGGGCAGCTTTGCACAGTGACAGCTTATAAAATGGGATGGAATAGATCTGCGAGGGAACACTACACAACCAAACACTATACTGTACCTTCCTTTACCACGTCGAGATGGATAAGAGGTAGAAGAAATAATGGGAAAAGATAGTGAAGCAATGAGAGGAGACCCACTACCTAGCAAGGTCTGCTGCGGCCCGCGACGAACAAGCAAGGGCCGCAGCGGCCCGGGCTGAACAAGCGGAGCGTGCTAGGAGGTCACACCGCATGTCCGTACTTAACGTTCCAACTAAATGTTCGCCACAAAACCCACCCGAGGGCGAGACGTCGCCCCTCTGTTGGTGCAGTGACTCATGCAAATTCTTCAAATCTAAGCAGTAGCTCAGCCTAGGCATGCGTTACTAGGGTTGTGCGAACTACTCCAGTGACTATCCTGACCATCATTTCGACATGATCAGCTATCGTCAATCGGTAAGGACCACTTGCAATGTGTTCCCCCTACTATGTCTCATTAAAAGTATGCAATAACAAACTCTTGTCTACCCACAGTCTCCGGAACCGCTATGTACCTACCGCAAGTGGATCGACCTAGAGATCCACCCATATGACCAATGAACTCTGGACTATGAGGAGTGGAACGACAAAAGGGCATGCGATATCTGCGAGAAGGAGCACCGCCAAGACGAGCAAACCGAGGTCTCGAGGCATGCACGTGTAAGGAGCGTGAGGCTCATGATAGGGAGCGCGACAAAAAGAGAGAAATGGTGGCAAAAGCCAAAGAGGCATCCGAGAATTTCAACAGCGAGCTCGTAAAAAAGGGAAAATGGCCCAGGTCTACCAGTAGGTCGGGCCATTCCGCACTAGTCCCCTGAATGTCGAATTTATTTCCATGTCAACAAGGCGCATATGTATCGTACTACTACTTCGGTTTGTTGCATCGTGCATCATGCTAATTGTTATGTATGTAACCAAATCCTATGCGTCGTGTTATTCCCATATTTATTATGAAATCTATTTTAATTAGCAACATCAAATCTTCTCGTCTTTTCGCATTCAATTCTTCGCGTGCTCAATATCAATTTCCTTTCTACTTAGCAATCTTTCCTATCCCAGTCGTCCACATAAAATTTTTCATGAAATTTCTTGCACTACAACAACATACCATGATCACTAAATGTTATTGCGAATCGAACATATTTTTTACCATTCACAGTGCGCGAACATCATAAATGGATCAATCATTACACCACACTATAAATTACCCCCGTACATACAGTCATTGAGGCCTCAATCATCCCTACAAAATTCTTCCGAAAATTTCCTACACTGCAACACCACACGGCGATCGTACCATTGCGAATCTACGAAAATCGCAAACAGACCAGTCTACCTATATTGTCAGCCCTTTTATTTCAAAAAATAACAATCTAAAAATATATTTCCTACATGTATTATCTAAACTGCGTAAGGAGTTTTCAAAATATATTTTAAAATATTTTTCACCTCATTTTCTACATTACAAAATTGTTGCAGACTCCTGACAAAAATAAATTACACACGAAAATTCGTAATGTTTACAATTACAAAAAATCTACAGAACTACGTAAACTCTTCTCCACACAAAAATCATAATTTTAAACCTCATTACAAGCAGATAAACGCATGCACCAGCTGAACCAAAACAATACACTGTTTACATGCAAGTCGTGCGGTCGGAGACCGCACGAATCGAGTGAACGATGAGTCGTGCGATCCCCGACCGCACGATTTAGGCGTGAACAATGGTCTGTGGTTGGGGACGCACGGTCTCGCTTCACACGTGTCGAAAAATCCCGCGGTGGGGGAGAGAGCTAGAAATGGGATTGCGGAGGTTTAGAGGCTAGATATGGTATTCTTGTGAGCAACATTGTTATTTTTTTTTATCAAAATTCACGTCTCGAAGGCTATCTAGCAACATGCCCATATAACACACCAAGCTTTCATCACCAAAGCTAAAATAAATTTGCATCAGAACAAAATATAGGGATGTCTCCTAATGGCCTTGGTAGAAGCACGTCCATCTTAGATTACTGCACCTACCGACAGTGATAGAGCTAGGATTTTAACGATGAGGATGTAAACTTAAGATATATTTGTTTTAACATAAATTCAAATATAATAAATCACATGTTCACACTAAATATAAACAAAGAAATAGCACAACTATGTATTATAAGTTTGAAAAGTGCTATAGAACATTCGACTGTTTTTGAAGACAAAAACAGTCAAGATAATCTAAGGGCGTTGGATCTCTATCCAACGGATCCACTCATATAAGCACCCCATCCAAAACAAAGATCTAGAGCGTTGGATCACCATCCAACATTCTAAAATCTAGCTATTTTTGCATCCAAAAACAGTCGAATGTTGTATAGACACTCCCTATAAATTTACATGCAATATGAAATTCTAAATAAGCTGGGCAAAATTAACAGCCATGCCCCATGCAGTTCTACAGTTATCATTTATCAAGCAACCATGCGCATGTACTCCACTACTTCGCTTTGCATAAACACAGCATGCTCTCGGGCTCTCCGCGCATGTTCATTTACCACCCAGAGCTAGAAGCAAGCAAATAAGACCAGCTTTGCACTCCAGCCTGCCCGACGACCTCAGCCGCATGCCAAGGAGCCATGGACTGTCTGCGTCTGGTCGTATGCGTTTTGGTGTTAAGGAGGTACATATTAGAGTTTTGTGTACAAATTTTAGAGGTACAACTGTATCCCCATGTATCTACTGTAGCTCCGCCTCCGCCTACCGAGCACCATTCATGTGTATGATGCAAACGAATAACAAAAGAATGAATTAAAATCAAATGGGTAGATAAAAAATCCATTACATGGAAGATCAAAGGAGGGAAAGACAACAGGAACTGGTGGCTCGGCTGGTCATGAAAAGATGGGGAAATGATAGGACATGAAAAGGGATGGAAATGTGCATCCTGTATTAGTAAGGCAGCAACAAAATATTTTCACTATTCATAAATTTTATCCTTTTTTGAATTTTTGGTTTTTTTGAGTTTTTTGCCGGTTCTTTTTTTGAGTTTCGGAGTGGGGGGAATAAAGAGACCGGTTACCATATTGGGGAGTGAAGAAGAGGAGTTGAGCCGATGTATGTGTTGCTCCTGAGTTGCGCGGAGGTGTGAAGAAAAACACTTGCTTGTGGGACTCGTTAGCTCGATTTAAAATTGTTTTAATTATATTCTTTATTTAGTTAAACATTGAAATGAGTTGATTTTAAATGAATTTAAACTTTACTCTATCTTGGTTCGGTTCGTTAGCTCCTTTCTAAAAGTACTTCTAAACTATATATAAAATAATATTAAATTAAATTATACTAATTTTGATAAAAATTGATAAGACGAGTATTTAGTTTGATATCGTTTGATGACAAAGGAAGGTTGTGGGAGGAACGATGCGTGACTGGGCTGGGTTGTGGGCTGGTTTGAAGATGGTGGCGGCAAAGATGGGCTATTGGGTGGGCGGGCTGAAAACTCGAGGCGAGTACATTCGACATGATGGCCTTCATCGGAAAGTTTTGGCAATGGCTAAGATTTATTTGGGATGACTTGGCGCGTTGTGAGAAGAGAAAATTAGCACTACCTGTAGTTATTGGGGATCAAATGTATTGTATTTGTTACAATAGTCCTATATTGATTGTGTAAGGATAAAGGCCTAACTTAAAAGGTAGGAAAGCCTCTCACCCTAAGCTAGTTTTTGGGAGATAAGAAGGTCATTACCATTCAACAAGATTAAGAGAGCATGTGAGATGTCACGGGTCAATTTATGATAAAAAATTAGTACATTTGCTATGTTGAATTTTGGTTGTGCAAAAAGCTCCTCAATTTTTAGTATCTGGAAGTGGGGGCAGTCTGATAGCTTTGTAGAGCTGGTTAGACCGACCGGTTTTGGTCTAGGATGAAAATGGGTAGGTGGTATGACCGGCATGGAATGAGCGGTCAGATCATCCCTGAAAACTTTTGAGGAATTTTGGAGATGCTGGACCAGACTAATGTGAGGGATTGTTTGGGGATAAGTTTGCACTAGGTTTCACTGGAAAATAGAGTTGGGAGGAAAACCTAGATAGAGTTTTCCTAAAATTTCCATAAAGTGTCTTTTTGAGGACTTAGCCGAGAGCATGGGGTAGTATGACTGGCAACACCATGGCGGTCAAACCGGTAGAGAATTGAATTTATGGAATTTGGGCGATTTTGGGAGATTTGATGCTGGGGTCATCTTGGTTCTTTGGTTGTGGTTGTATTGCATTGTACGATGCATTATTTTGGCTAACGTGAGTCAACTGCATGGAACTTTTGCTCGAAATAGTTGCTTGCCCTTTGGATGTGCAAGTGACTTGGAGGACGTAGCGATCGGCGGCAATAGACCAAAACTAGGCAGGGGCCTAAGGTCCAGAGTGGTGATGTAATTCTGGGTGAGGCTATGTGGCTCAAGCGGGAGCACAGAAAAGACAAGGATCACGATGAGGCGAGTTGGTGCTGTTACAAGAGTTGGAGGAATCAATATCTATTGCACAACCCAAAGGGGCATTATACAGTACATGAGTCACACACACAACACTAAACACTAGACAATAGGAAAAGACACTAATACACTTAATACCCTCCCTCAAATGTAAGGCATATGTAATAGCATTGCATTTGAAAGGGTTAACACTAAAATGGAGAAAATCCAAAGTCCGAGTCTTGAAGATGTTGTCATCGCGTGCAGCTCTTGGAAAATTATGTCGAGTACCAAGGAATCTCCTCCCATACGGAATCATGCAGCAGCCCATAAAGTACAAAGTGCAGGGGTTGGGAAAGTTGAGGTAAGCAAAGTCGACAGTGGAAACATGATGAAGATGATATGGAAGGTGACACAAATAGAGAGAGTTGTCAAATCAAATCGAGGAGAGAGATAGAAGCATAGCAGTGTAGATCAAAGCCCACGACATCGGTGGCATGGAAGAGAAGTATGACGGCTGTGGAAACTAGGGGTCGTAGCTCAGAGAGAAGCAGCAGCATCATAAAGACTTCTACGATGCACAACGGCTCAAAGAGAACAGCGGCGAATGCAGTAATGCAAAAGAAAGGAGAGGACCACACTCATCTAAGAGGAAGGACCATGGTTAGCAAAGCAATCGGCTGACTAACAAGAAATTTGTGAACTCGTATAGCTTTAATGAATTGAAAGAGAGATGCTTAGATTTGGATGGACGCAACGGAAGCTTCAAAAGAAAAAATTCAAAGGCAGCGGAATCTAGCACATTTCCTTAGCTCCACTACCAGCCCTCACAAACAAAATATCGCGATTCATCCCTCTCAGCATAGCCAAGAGATAAGAGTAGCCGAGATGAACTCCGCCCCAACTTCATCGGCTTCCCCTCATCCTCCCTCTCTTTCCATTGGCACTTGGGTCAGGGGAGGGGTGGCCAGAGGCATGGAAGGCGAGCCAGGAGCAGAGGAGCTAGTTGGAAAGCCAAGTGGCGCCAAGTGACCTCGCGGGGTGGGCGGGCGGCCAGATCTGGCTGAGGCAACGTCGTGTTGGCCGGCATAGTGCGAATGGAGGAGTGACGGGGCGTTGGCGCGTGGTGGTGACGGCAGCACGAGAGGAGTCGACGGATCGACGGGGAAGAGCGGTTAGGCCTCAATGCGCCAGGCCGGTGGTGGAGAGCGCCGAATGGGGTGACGAGGATTTGAGCCAGGGAAGGCCGGATGATGGCGACTGGAGGGCAGAGCACGTGGTGGGGCCAATATGGCAAAGCGACGGCGACGGTCCAAGGAGAGGACGGTGGCAGCGGCTTGTGTTGTAGAAGGCCAATGGTGATGTGGAGGAAGCTGAATCTGGCACAGAGTGGGCCGGATCGGTCCTTGGAGGTGGCGGAAAGCGCCGGATCCGGTACGGAGGCATCGGATCTGGGATTGGTGGAGCTGTAGGCTATCAGATCTAGGCGAGTGGCCTTGGTCAATGTCACAGCGATGGGGAAACATGGGTGACAACGATGTCAGAGTGGCGGGGAAGCGTAGGCGACGGTGGCATCGGGCACGAGCGGGCATTGGCGACGGTGGCTGTGGAACGGACCCCTAACTGGGTTCTGATGCCATCTTACTTGAGTTGGAGGAATCAATATCTATTGCACAACCCAAAGGGGCATTATATAGTACATGAGTCACACACATAACCCTAAAGCATAGATAATAAGAAAAGACACTAATACCCTTAACAGGTGCATGTGGTGCACTAGGTGATGACTTAAGTCTATCATACAAAGCTGCTCACCATCTAGTGGTGGGTAACTATTTTTCTGTAGAATGACTTAAGTCTATCATACAAAACTCTAGGGGTTGCTTAAGACCATACACGACTTTGGATAGATTGTAGACATTATTTTGAAACTTTGAGCTCTCAAATTCAGGAAGTTGTTTGACAAAAACTTATTCTTCTATGAAACCATTAAGAAAGACACTCTTATCATCTATCTAATATAGTCTAAACCCTTAGAGGTTGCAAATGCTAAAATAATCCTAATAGTTTTAATCTAACAATAGGTGCAAAAGTCTCCTCAAAGTCTAAGTCCTCTATCTAGGTGAAGCCCTTAGCTATAAGCATGGCCTTATTTCTAACAACCACCCCATCCTCACTTCTGTTTGTTCTTGAAAACCCATTTGGTTCCTGTAACATTGTGACCATAGGGAAGCTCAACTAAGGTCCAGACATTGTTTCTCTTAAAGTTCTCCAATTCCTCATATATGACATTGATCCAAGACTCATAGATAAGTGCGTGGATGACATCACGGTGCTAAAAGAAAGCAATAAAAGCAAAACGAGCATGTGAGTAAGGAGAAATAAACTTGGAGAGAGTAACTCGCTTATGAAGATCTCCAATCATCTAATCTGGTGGATATAGTTATTGGAAATGTCAAGGCAATCTTGATGTCGAAGTGGCCTCTACCTCATGTATTGTAGAGGTAAGAGCAAAGCCATATGGTGTTGAGGAAGATGGTGCAAGCTGTCCAGCTAAAGGTGAAGTAGATAAAGCATGTACTGCAGTTGGTTGGAGAGGAAGTAGAGTAACACCCTCATCTTCTTTATCACACTCCTCATGGAAGATACCTTCTAAATCTTCCTAAACTTATGTGCTTGAAATGTCTGGTCTAGTTCTGGGACTAACTTCATAAAAAGTAACCTCACATGTTTCTATAATTTTGTTATTCTCAAGATTAAGCATAGGATAATCTCGAGAGTGAGTACGATATCCTAGAAAAATCCCATAAAAAATCTAGACTCAAACTTATCAAAGTTACCTTGTTTAAGAATAAAACGCTTGCAACCAAACACTCTAAAATGAGACACAATAACTTATTTCTAAATCTTAACTCATAAGAAGTCTTGTGTAATGATACTCTTAAGAATACCTTAATAGATATGTAACAGGTAGTGGAAATAGCCTCAGCCCAATACCTCCTAGGAGTGGCATGCTTATCTAACATAGTCCTAGCTATCTTAACTAAGGTCCTATACTTCCTCTCAACTATGCCATTCTGTTGAGAACTCTAGGAGAGAAGAACAAATGCTCTAAACCATGCTCAGCACAGAAGGAAGATAAGAAAGAGTTCTTGAACTTAGTCCCATTATCACTCCTAATGACACTAAGGGCTCCTAAAACATCAACTAACAATATAATGGCTAACTATCTAAAATGACTAAAAGCCTCATCCTTAGATGTTAGAAAGTAAATACATGAGTATCCGGAGTAGTCATTAACAATTACTACCACATATCACTTCCCTTCTACTGACTGAACTCTAGAAGGCCCGATAGTATCCATGTGTAAGAGCTGACCTGGACCATCTATCATGATCATTGTAAGAGGTTGATGTGAAGCATCAACAATCTTACCTTATCTGCACGAAGAGCAAACTAAATCCTTCTCATTCTTGAGCTTAGGTAATCCTCCAATCATCCCTGTATTACTCCCGGGGGAGTCTCCGCGCGGAGGGACGGCGTACGGTCGGGTGAGATGTTTTGCGAAAAAGCTCCTGCGATTTCCCGAAATTACATACAGGTCCTTGGTTCTCACGAAAAGGTCCCTGCCAGTTTTTTTAGCCCCTCCACTTTGCAAGACAGCCCCCCGCGGTTTTTGAAATTACGCACGGGTCCTCGTTTGTTTACGTACAGGTTCTCATTTTTTTTGCGAAAAAGACCTTTACCTTTTTCGAAAATACGCATGTGCCTTCGATTTTTTTAAAAAACTCCTCACGAATTATCACCTCTTTTACTTTGGTACGTACGGTGGCTGGCGCGGCGTGGCGCCGCGCCTATGAGGCTAGTCAAATCCATGCGACTAACCGATGACAAGTGATCAAATCCAATGTGTCCCAATCTACGGTGTCAGAAAATAAGATCTCTATACTTTGACGCAATAAGACACCTAAGACCAAAAGTGAAAGACTCAGCAAAATCAGCACTAAAAAATTTTCCAAGATAAGAAATCACAAAGACTAGATTCCACTACTACAAAAAGCTATATCGATTTGGCTACATCACGATGGTTCCTATGAACTGCTCAGTCTTTGAACTATCACGCATTTATTTATACTACCAACCGTCTGTGATATTTTCACATATGGTTATTTATACGAACCATCTGTGATAAAGCAAGACATCACAGACGGTTCTTATTAATAACCGTCTGTGAAAATATCACAGACAGTTGTTAGTATAAACTGTCTATGATAATGCAAGATATCTAAGAGACCATGTGAGGTCATCCCATGTGTATGATGAGTAATTGACATCGGCTTAGGGAAGTCGAGTTTGAGTTGGTTGGTTCGGACCATGTCGTTGCGTGGTGCAACGGGCTCGGTCGGACTTGGTCAAACCTGGTCAATAGGATTAGGATGATTATTCTGATGATTTGACAGGTTTGGGCTTAATATTGTGTCACTGATGCTATTTATACTTTCATGTGTCGAGCGGTGCTATTTGATGTGTTTCTTGTCTGTGTTGGCTGCAGGACGTCGAGGCAGAGTCGTGGCGAGACACGAGGTGACCGGACTAGACGCAGGTGGCGTTGAGGTCAGAACGGTCGGATGTATCGAAGACGGCAGAGATTCGATGTGGTTGCGAGGCGTACACGACAAGGAGCGCGGAAGCTTCCCGGAAGGTGCAGGAGGGGCGAATCGGTAAATTCGCAAGGCTGCACAAGCGGAAGACGGCTCCGTTAGGGTTTAGCTGGTGTAACGGGTTGGAGACCCGTTAGCCAAGGGCTATAAATAGGTGTTGAGGGCTGCATACCCCCTTGAGGGTTTTTGTGCATTTGCTCTCCATTTTGTGTGTGTTTCTCCCAAGAAGCATGTGAGGCTCTTGGTGTTTTTGAGGATTGAGAGGGAGAGGATGGATTGAGACTTCATGTAATCAACTCTTGTTCTAAAGTCCATGCGTATGGGGACATAGTTTGGGGTCTCTCTCTTGTAATCTTTCATGGATATAAATTTATCTGAGATACCTTTTGATATGATCTGATTTTGAGTCTCTTCATATGGTTTGGTTTGATTCTCTGTTCTCTACTCTTTTTGTTTCCTTCTCTTTGGTTGATTAGAGTCCTGTTAAATGGAAGTGCTGCAGATTTTGAGAGAAAGAGAGATGGTTTGAGAGAGGGTTTTGGTGCTTACCTCTTGATCGTTTTCTGATCTTCTTTGTGATGTGCTCTTCTGTGTTGAGTGTTTTGTTCAAAAGACTGCAAACTCATTTCTGCTCAGTTCTTGTCTTAGGTCTGCAGTTGCCTCTGCTTTCAGTTCTTGATCATTTCTTCCTGTACCGACAAACGAGCAGCTTTGCTGTACTCATTGCGGCAAGAGGAGCAAGTGTTCATCTTCTGCTGTGGTTTCGGCTGACTCCAATCAGCAGCAACAGCCGTCTGCTACGAACTGCATTTCTTTCTTCTTTCTTGATTCGGTTTGGCAGCAGCAGTATTTACTCTCCTGGGTTAGAAAGAGTGATTCTCCTTTGATTATTTTCTCTTGACCGAACTAGAAGATCTCTGGATTTTTCCTCTTCCTGCTGTCTACTTTCGGTTGAACTAATTGTGTTGTGGTCAGGCTCTTTTTCTTTCTGCATTTCAGTTTGCTTTAGTTGTTCAGTTGGCAGGTTCTTTTCTGATTTCAGTTTGCTTTTTCAGAGCTGCAGTTCGGCTGTTTTTCTCAGTACACTTTCCTATTTCCTGAGGCTGCAGTTTTCCCCCTTCCTGCCGGACAATACTTCATCTCATTTCTGAGATTCGGCCAGAGTAGCAAAGCATGTTCAGGTTGCTGTTTTGGGTTCAGTGCTCCTCTCGGCTGGCAGCAAAAACAACCATTTCCTTGCCGTGGCAGCCGAGGCAGCCGATTTGATTTGCCGTGGCAGCCGATTCCTCAGTAACCGCTGCCGTGAAAATACCTTGAGCACAGTGTCCGGCGTAACGTTGTTTTGCTGCTGCCTTCTCTGCCATAGCAATATTTTACTGTTGTTTCATTGCCGTGGCAATGCATTAAGCTTCATTTCTGCCGTGACTTTATTTTGAACTCAGTCGTCTTAGTCTTGTTAGCGCTCATTCCTTTTCAACTTCATAGCTACCATAGCTATCGGAGTTGAGTTTTTCCTGGATACTTTGGGGGTCGACATTTTAAGAGAACGACATTCACCCCCCCTCTGTCGCTATTTCGGTCCTACAATTGGTATCAGAGCCAGTTAGCTCTAATCCATAGATCTTAACCAGTCTCAAGAGTCATGGCGACGGACAAGTACTCGACCAAACCGCCTGCTTTCGGCATCGATTACCTTCCGGAAGAGCCGAATGGAGACATACATCCGTGCCCGGGGGCATGCCATCTGGCGCAAGGTCAAGGTCCGGTTTGTTGTTCCTGCCGATGAGAACATCAATGCCGGGAACATGGCTGATGTTGAGGCGAATGCTAAGGCAAGGAACATCATTATTTAGGGCTTGAGTCGTAGTGAGTTTGACCGCATCTCTCATCTTTCGTCTGCTTTCGATATCTGGGAGACCCTCGATGCATACCATGAGGGCACCACCCAAATTAAGACAGTGAGACCGGACCAGTTCAAGCGAGATTACAACAAGTTTGAAATGCTCGCTGGCGAGTCCCTTGATGAGTGCTTTGCGCGTTTCCACAAGATCTTGAGCAATCTCTGAGCCGTCGGACAACGCTCGTCAAATACTTGCTGCACTCGACCTTCGTGTCTGGGAGATGAAGGTGACTACCATCAAGGACACCACCGACCTCTCGACTTTGACGCTTGACGCGCTGTACTCGCGCCTCAAAACGCATGAGATCGACATTGTCTCTCGTGAAGTCAAGTCACGCCGATGGCTCTAGTCACCGATCCCGTTAAACTTCGGTTTTTCTGCCGATTCACTTTGTGGGTTCTCCCTAGCTGCTCTCTGTGACATAACTGATGATCAGTTAGAGCAGCTAGAGGATGAACAGCTGGCCCTCCTAGCTCGGAAGTTCTCCCATGCTTACAAGAGGAGGAGGGACGGAAAAAGAGGAGGACCCGTGATTTGCTTCGAGTGTGGTGGCCCCAACCACATCCGAGCAAACTGCCCCAAGCTGGGGAAGGGCAAAGGCAACTACGGCGGTTCTGGCAAGAACGACTACACCGACAAGAACCGCAACAGGAAGCCCTCAGCACCTGTCCAAGGCAAGAAGTTCCACAACTTCGGAAAGGCCAAGAAGCTCTTCCACCGCGTCCTCTCCGCATTCGACGACCTCGACCTCAGTGAGGTGGAGGGATGGAGCGATGACGACGGGACGGGTGATCAAGACCCCAAGAGCGGCGACGACTTCTCCGGCATGTGCTTCATGGCCCTCGAGGGCAAACTGAGCGACAGCGAGCTGTACTCCGACTCCGATGAGGTAAGCCCTACTTATGACCAGCTTAATGATGCTTTCCTTAAGCTAGGTAGATTTCATGCCAAGTCTAGGGCTAGGTGTGCTGAGTTAGAGAAGGAAGTAGATAGATTGTCACTAGAAATTATTGCTCTTACATCTGCTCCTTCTAGTGATGATTGTGATACATGCTGTGCTCTGTTGGGTGACATAGAGAAACTAATGACCTCGCATGATAGTGTGTCCTCCGAGCTTGATATTGTTAAGGTGGAGAATGTTAGTCTGCTTGCTGAGTTAGAGTTGAGTAGGATGGCTGTTACCCTACTTACTACTGATGAGACTACTTCTCCCACCTCATGTGAGGTTATGGACATTTCTGCTAGAGGACCTTATGCCATGCTCCTTGATCTGCCCGAGTCTTATAAAAATTGCAATAACTTGAAAATGAATTTAAAACAGGCAGATCATAAAATTGCTGAACTACAAGCCTTTTTACTTGAGCCGATTGATTCATGCTTGAACTATCCTAAGTTAATCACGAACTTGAAGTCGTCTCCAAACAGCTTCAAGATATGATTGATCATGATAGAAAGTTGGCTCAGTTGCTTCTAAGGACCCTGTTAGCTCACCATGCATTAATTGTAACAAACTAAAATCTGACTTGATTGCATTGGATGAGAAATGTGTGAAGCTAACTAAGGACCTTCTAGAGAAGCCACATTGTGCTTGTAATATGATCGTGGAGAAGGGGGAGAAGTCCCAAGGTAAGGATGAGACGCCTAGAGACGTGAACCAATCTGCTAGTAGTAGGACTGTCCCCTCAGAGTCGGCTGTGCGTGCACAAGCCGTTCTTTCCTCTACTGTTGGTTCTTCTTCTGCTCCCTTACCTTCTGCTGTCTCCTCTCCTCCCTACTCTTCTTGTGCCTCTCTTTTTCGGGAGTGTCAGTACCTTATGAACACTCTCGAGAGATTTGTAGGAGGCAAGAAGAAGCTTAATCTTATTCTAGACCAATCGAAGATTTGCAAATTCAATCAAGGTCTAGGATATGATTTTTAGAGGACAGAAGGAAGCATCCACCTGTCGTGCTCAGACCCATAGCACCAGGTGTGATCGAGACTAAGCCCAGGACCGAGAAGGTCAAATTCAAGTCAGCGGGTTTTGTCTAAGGAATTCTGACAGTAAGGTGATTTCACCTGCAGCTTCGGCCTCTCAGAAGGCGAAGCCCCATCATGCTACTGCCTCTCGGGGCGGTATCATTGCACCTTTTATCAGAAGGATGGACATTTCATCGATCGATGTTTCAGGCGTGCCAAGATTGCGCGTAGAGACCGTGTTGCAGCTCTTAGGCGTATTCAGGGTCAGCCCCAGACCTTGAGTGCACCTAAGACCAACACGAGGTCTAGGTTTGCCTCGATTGCTTCGATGGTTTTGGACAAGATCGAGGACTTGGTTTTTCGAGTCTTCGGTTTTGGTCCTCGTCTGCTCTCCCGGTTGTGACTTCCATCGTCACGAGGGTAGATCTCGCTTCCCGCCGAGATAGCTACCGCGGCGTGATCGACATGTTCTTGGTGTTCCGACTCTCTCCCGTGGCGGTCGGACCCAACAACGCCTTCAGTCCGCACACGCACCTTCCGCTTTTTGGGTGACGAGAGCGTAGGGTATATAGAGGTCAGTCGTGCTTGACTGCTTCATCTCGCCGATGTGTTACTCAAGATTGGGTGCCAAAATCACTCTTGATTTACCCCAAGATCGAGACTTTACTCTGCTTGACTCGGGTTCGTCGGGCGGGGAAGGGAAAGGTTTGGCTCGTGACTCGGGTGTTCACGACACATGACCGGAGATTCCGTTGGTTTTCTTCCCTGCCCGAGCTCCGGTGATGAGACTATCACCTTCGGAGACACTTCGCCTAGAAGCGCCATCACCAAAGGTACCGTCTTGCGTTAATGATTCATTTGTTTTAAAAGATGTTGCCTTGGTGAGTAAGTCTGCATTACAATTTGCTTTCGGTTTCTCGACCACCGATGACGGTTTCGAGGTAAGCTTTAAGAAAAACGCTTGCAAAATTATTGATTCTTCTGTAGTCCGGTTTATGGATTTATCGTTGTGGGAGGATCTTCGTGCTGATTTTGTTGAGTCTTCCGTGATCCTCTCCGGTGTTTGGTTGCTTCGAGTCCGTGACCTTTCTTTCGGCATAGGAGACTTGGTCATATTGGATTTGACCATTTGACTCGAGTTAAGCGACCACGATCTCATTCGTGGTCTCGCGAAACTCAAGATGGTCAAAGATCCGGTTTGTGCTCCATGCCAAGCATGGCAAGACGGTTGCCACTTCTCATCCTCCCACACAGTTACTATGACCGATGCACCGGACACCGCTTCATATGGACACGGTTGGACCAGCTCGAGTGCAGTCAGCAGGAGGGAAGTGATATGTTCTTGTCATGGTCGATGACTTCTCGAGGTATTCTTGGGTGTTTTTCTTGGCCTCGAAGGATGAGACGTTTACACATTTCCGAGGTCTTTTCAGTAGGCTTTCTGTTGAGCTTCTAGGTGCCTTACGAGCGATCCACAGTGACAATGGCACGGAGTTTAAGAATTCCTACTTTGAGAGGTTCTGTGGTGAGACAGGTGTAGAGCACCAATTCTCTTCTCCGCACGTCCCACAGCAGAATGGCGTCGTGGAGAGGAAGAATCGTACCTTGGTCAAGATGGCCAGGACGATGCTCGATGAATACTCTACACCGCGGAAGTTTTGGGCTGAGGCTATAGCTACCGCGTGCCATGTTTCAAATCGAGTTTTTCTCATGGCACACTTGCATCGCACTTCTTATGAGTTGAGATATGGGCGGAAGCCCAGTGTATCTCATTTTCGTGTGTTTGGATGCAAGTGCTTTATCTTAAAGTCAGGAAACTTAGATAAGTTCGAGTCACGTTCTTGTGATGGAATCTTTCTAGGCTACTCGACTTCTTCGCGGGCTTATAGGGTCTGGCTGAGTCTAGCAAAATGGTAGAGACTCAGGAGGTGACCTTCGACGAGGCCAGTCCGGGGACTAGGCCTGATATCTCAGGTTCTTTAGAGCAGTCCGAGACCATCTTTGTGGATGATGAGGAGGATGGAGATGAGGATTGTTTACCCGATCCAGTCCTTCATCCACCCCTTGAGGTGCCGTCTTCCACCGCACCTCAAGGCGATCAGCCCATGCCTTCTGCTTCCTCTAGAGCTAGTGGCTCTGTTCCTACTTCGTTAGCTCACGAGGTAGAGGCCACCTCTTCATCTCATCCTGGACCTACTAGACACATTCAAAAAGACCATCCTTCTGAGCAGATTATTGGAGATCTCTTTGAGCGAGTCACTCGTTCGAAATCTGGTACATCACTTTTCTGTCTCCATTCTGCCTTCGTTGCCACCTTTGAGCCCAAGGATGTTTGTCACGCTCTTTCTGACGAGTCTTGGGTCAATTCCATGCATGAAGAGCTAGAAAATTTCGAGAGAAATAAGGTCTGGTCGCTTGTTGAGCCCCCTCGAGGTCACAATGTCATTGGGACCAAGTGGGCATTCAAGAACAAGCAGAATAAAGAGGGGTTAGTCATTCGAAACAAGGCTAGACTGGTAGCTCAAGGCTTCTCTCAGGTTAAGGGTCTCGACTTTGAGGAGACCTTTGCCCCTGTAGCTAGACTTGAGGCCATTAGAATTCTGCTTGCCTTTGTAGCTTCTAAGGGTTTCAAGCTTTACCAGATGGATGTCAAGAGTGCTTTCCTCAATGGGTTTATTGAGGAAGAAATTTATGTGAGACAGCCTACAGGTTTCGAGAACCCCAAATACCCAAACCATGTCTACAAGCTTTCCAAAGCCTTGTATGGACTTAAGCAAGCCCCTAGAGCTTGGTATGAGAGGCTTTAGTCCTATTTGTTGAGTCATGGTTTTGAGATGGGTAAAGTGGATAAGACCTTGTTCATTCGTAGTCATGGCTCTGACTTTCTGCTCGTCCAAATTTATGTCGATGACATTATCTTTGGCGGCTCTTCTCATGCTCTAGTTTCACGCTCGGATGTCATGAGCACCGAGTTTGAGATGAGCATGATGGGTGAGTTGACCTTCTTCCTTGGCTTCCAAATTAAGCAGACTCAGGAGGGTACCTTCTTGCATCAAGGCAAGTACACTCGAGACCTCCTGAGACGCTTCGATATGAGTGATGGTAAGCCTGTGTCAACTCCGATGGCTTCTACTGCTTCTCTTGACCCAGATGAGGATGGCGAGTCAGTTGATTAGAAGGAGTATCGCAGCATGATTGGCTCCCTCTTGTACCTCACTGCCTCGAGACCGGACATACACTTCTCTGTGTGTCTTTGTGCCCGGTTTCAGGCTTCTCCTCGCGTATCTCACCGCCAGGCGGTGAAGCGCATCTTTCGGTACCTTCGGGCTACCATTGACTATGGTATCTGGTACTCTTTCTCTTCTTGTCTTTCCTTGAGAGCCTACTCGGATGCAGACTTTGCTGGCTGTAGGATAGATAAGAAGAGCACTTCGGGCACCTGAAGTTCATTGGCACTTCTCTCGTTTCATGGTCTTCGAGGAAGCAGTCCGGTGTTGCACAGTCCACCGTAGAGGCCGAGTACGTTGCTGCAGCCAGTTGTTGTAGCCAGGTGCTTTGGATGGTCTCGACCCTGCGGGACTTTGGGTTAATTATCGACAGTGTTTCACTCCTGTGTGATAACACTTCTGCGATTAACATTGCTAAGAACCCAGTGCAGCATTCTCGGACCAAGCATATTGATATTCGTTATCACTTCCTCAGGGACCATGTAGAGAAGGGTGACATCGTGCTCCGCCAGGAGAGTGACCACCGCTTGGTCGATATTTTCACCAAGCCTTTGGATAGCTCTAGGTTTTCAGCTCTGCGGGGAGAGCTTGGGGTGGTTTGTCCTTATGGACTACTGTGAAGGGGAGTTTGTGCTTTGCTGCTTTACTATATTTATTATGCTCTTACTCCTTTCTGATTGCATTTCATACGGGTGCTTTGGGTTTAGTCCTTCTAGCACAGGTTAGAGTGGTTCTCTTGTCGAGTTGCTTAGACTTCTTACTCTTATCTTGTGACTCTAGGATGCTGCTTATTAGCTGGTTCTCTTCTTACTAGGTCGAGCTTACCCACTACTTTTAGGTTCTAGCGAGGGTCGGGCCACTCTCGGGTAGACAGGGTACGTGTTTGCTCCTTAGTCTGTTAGATGACTAGTTGATAGTCCTAGAGTCATATGGGGTAGATGAGAGTCAGTCTGAGCCATAGTTTCCTCTACATCTTATCTATGCTTTAAGGACTGCCTTCTTTGGTTTCTTTACCAGCTTCTCGTTTCTATTACCTTGGTTCAAGGGGAGTTCATTTGGGAGCTTCTAGAGCTTAATATTGACTTAACTCAACTTGAACTAAAAGCTGCATCACATGTTGAGGGGGAGCTGGATTTTCTGCATGTCATTCTGCATTATAATATAACTACATTTGAGCCTTGATTATTATCCGGTTATGACATGCTTACACTGGTTTACACCTTGCCATGACTTGTGCTCATTTGCTATATTTATCATGTCTTCATATGTGTAAACTAGCTTTTACCATGATAAGTTAATTAAGCTTGCTCAATTTGAACTAAAAACTTATCATGTTAGCATACGAGACTAGTCTTCCTTGAGCTATCCTTTTATGATCCATGCCATGTCAAATAGGCTGAGTTGAGCGTTGAATCTCTATTGAGCCTAAGATTGAGCTGTTTTAGTCTCTTGATGATGCATAAGTTAGTACAATCATTTCAAAAGCAAAAAGATCTCTTTTGTGCGAAAAAACTGATCTCACCAATTCTTTCTCATGAGACGGCTTGCCATTGCACTAGGCATGAACTCAGGGGGAGTTTTGGATGACCAAGATCATTTCCTTAAGCTTCTCGCTTGGTATGATCGCATAAGGCTTGAGATCTAGCACATGATAAAAATATTGGTTGGAAACAACCACAAGTTTCATAAGAAAATATGTCATTTGTGCTCGATTTGCTTAAGTTACAAAAGAACCAAGCACTTGAACCAATGTTTCCTTCTTGAGCATTTAGCACTCTATTTGGACTCAACTGTAGCTTCTTGGTTCTGCTTAGCTTATTGACATGGCCTGCATCATCCTTGGATGTCTCTAGCTATACTTTGCTCATTGATGACTTAATTTGTTCACAAATTGCACTACACTTCAGTTCGTCATCTATTTGTGCTAGCTAGCTTATACATATCTGTCATGATCTAGATAGCATTTGCCGGACCCGGATTTTGCAATCCAGACCCTGCTGTGCTTTACTGCATTATTCCCTGGATCAGTAGATAATGCTCACAGATACATTGCCGAATCATTTCATACACACGGAAATCACAACAAGCCATAATAATATTACATTGCAATAGTGTAGTTAGGCCTTCACAAAGGCGCAGAGGTACAATAGGGCCAAGCAGGCCAAATATTTACAATTCAAAAAGGTCTAGCAGCGGAAGAGTTACAAAATAGGCTTATAAACCACAAGCAGAGACTGAGGGCAAAAGTGGTCATACAAACATTCCAGGGCTCTAGAATATCTGGATGAAACCACACCTTAGTCCAAATGCCTAAGGTTCTAAGCGCGCAATAAGCGTCCTAATTCCCGACGCGGTCTTCTCCATCTGCAGCAGGTGCTTCCTCATAGGCATAAGGGTCTTGAGCTCCGGAATCTGGGTTTTTGGTATTGCGAGAGTGAGCACACTAACCACCGTGCTCAGCGAGTCAACACACCAAATGCGAGAGATAGTATGCAAGGCTTTTAACAAGGAATGACTCAAAGTTATTTTATTTTATGAAATATGCCTTTTGAACTATAATACTTAAAATTCTCTAGGACCTAGCCATTTGAAAGTTTAAACATGATACTCACTGACATCTACATTATCTTTATCGAATCAGAGACCATCCACCATTACATGATCTCGCTCATCATACCATGCCTTCAACAGATAATCGCACCTTACCACTGGGACGACACCGAGGACAACTCAAATGAGGGCCTTACTCTGCCTTCCCATAAAGGCCTTTCTCTGCCCTTTTGTACAGATTTTGAAATGAGCTATATCTAGTTAAGTTCCCATGTTCCGCCCATAACCGTGGCACGGCTATTCGAATAGTTCATGACTCGCAGAGTGTGTACACTTTACCCACACGAGATAGATCTGCTCATTGCCCCACATGATTCCTTAGTCATGCGGTTGAGGAGACTACCACAAGGCTTTTACGGTGCATTTTTCTAGTAGAGTTGCGACCGCTAAGGTTTCCACTTCCTCCTGCACGACCACCCTTCCGAAGCCCCTCTTGCGCCATCACGCCTGAGGATGTGGCCATCCTCTACCCGCCGTGTTCACACCGACGCAACTCATACTAAATCCATGCAATTTAGTTGGCCCCGCCTACACTTTGCCGGCAGGTGGTTGTCTTGGTTATATCGTGGGAGATTGTCACCGATTCAGTCCTTATGTTATCTGGCGGTTCTACCACAATCCCTTGTGCTATCACGGCACCACTTTACCACAAATCTGTGCTATCACGGCACCATTCTACACTCCCGCCTCAACCATCCGCCCGAGATAATTAAGCATGTGAGGTTCTTTTGGATGAAACATACACTTATACTAACATAAATCAGTCATCATCACAATGACTGCCCAATACTACATCTTTAGTTTGTAAGATATGCTAGGGTACTCTCATACCCTTGTTTATCTATAACAACTCTAAGCATGCATTTATAATTATAGACTTAGTTTCAAAAGAGTCGTAGCAATATTACTTTTACTAGGGTGACAAGGATCACATAGCAAAAAGTGTTGCAAAGGACATATACTAAATCAGGGGAATCATGGGTGTATCTAAAAGCTGAAATTAACATGTATTGCCACATAGAATATAAGCATGCAATTTTATAACACTTGAACCAAATTACTTTATTGAAAACATAGGCTCAAAATGATCAAAGCATTGACTCGCCTTTGTTCTTTGAGGTCCGGTTTTGAACGTTAGATTCTATGGCAGCCGCAGCTTCCTCCTCTTGAGTCTCGAAGCTACGTTTCATATGCGAAAATTTAGATAAAAACATTACAACAATCAAATAACACAATGAAAATTTAAACAAGCTTCAAAAGTGTTGGTTCTAGTTTCATTAAGTAGCCCTTGATTTTAGATGAATTTAGAAATTGATTTCACTAAATTTGAGCTAAATGAACAAGTTATTCATATTTGAATATATTCGGTTTGAATAACTCCCAAAAATAATAAAATCTGACATGTGGGGCCCACTGGTCAGAGACCGCACTAGCACGGTGCTGACGCGTGGAACCCAGTGCGGGGGCTCTCGCTCGCTCGCTGCCCCGACAAAGGGCCCCGGAGGCGGCGGGTGGTTGAAGGCATCGGGCAGTGGGGCCCACCGCCGACGTTTTAAAAGAATGGCTCAACCTCGGGCGCTGCGTGGCGGGGCTCGAACGCGCGCCGAGGGAGCCAGGGGGGAAAGAGGGTGAGCGGCGGTGACCAACCCGCCGCTCGTTTTATCTCACCCCTTAAGGGATGATTTTTCCCCTTAAGGGGGGGTACGAGGGGGGTGGACAGAGGCGGCCCGAGGCCGGGGAAGACGGTGGCCGTCGCCGGCGAGGGAAGCTCACCGAGGCTCGGGGGCTTCGTGAAATGCAAAGCTGGGCTCGCGGCGATGCTGGTGGTGGTGACGGGGAGGGCCGGGGGTCACCGGAGGTGGGTCGGCGACGAGCGGCGGCGGCCCGGGAGGGCTCACGTGCTTGGCGAGCTACGGCCGTCGGCGAAGCTCGGGAGGCCGCAGCAACTTGGGCGATGGTGCGGAGATGGTGTGGGAGCAAAGGATCGGGCTCCCACGGTGAGGATCGGCCGAGTGCGGCGAGGGCGGTCGGCGGAGTTGGGAAGAAGGGGCCTCCGGCGCACGGTTGGCTTCGGGCAATTGGGTGTCGGGAACGTTGAGGGTGCCACGCGGTTCTTTTGGACGCGTCGCTGCCTTTATAGCCGATCAAGGGCTGGCCACTGCACCCGCCGCAGACATGGGCGGCTGCCATGCGGTGGGCAGCGGCAAACACGGGCGGCGGAAGGGGCAGCGGGGTTCGGGGCGACGTGGGGGTCATTTCCCATAACGCTGCCCCCTCTGCGGGGTCTCCACAGCAGGGGCGCAGCACGGCCGCGAGCGAGGGGGGGTCCGGCGCGCGCGCGCGGAGGAGGAGGAAGAAAAGGGGTAACGGCCACTGGCAAGCGGGGCCCGCTTGGCAGAGAGAGAGGGCGCGGAGAGGCGACCGCGCGGATGGCCGAGATGGCGCCCCGGGAGGAACGTGGCGCCATCCGGACCGAACGCTGCCGACTCGAGAGAGGGGAGGCGGATCCGGGGCGACGTGGCGGATCCACCGATCCACGCGTTCACGGGGTTCATGGGTTTTATTTTTGATTTATGATTTTCCATAAATGCGGGAGGACTTAATATAGTCCGGAAAAATATGAAATTACCACCAAAATTCTAGAAAATTTACAGAATTCCTGAGGTATTCTTGGGTTTAAGAAAATTATTTTCCCAATGAGGTGACCATTACATTGACCATCTTTGGGCCCACAATGGACCCTTTTCCCTTTCTTTTTATTTTTCTCCTCTTTTCCTTTATAAACTCTGTGATTTTACTATTTTGTGCACAAATATTTCTTTGGCACAGTGACCAACTTATTTATGCTACCTTTGAAAATCTTTATCATGGATCATCTTTTCAGATTCGAATTCAAATTTAGCAATTACTATTAATTAAACAGGTGATCTCTTCCTCAGAACTTTTAGAAAAATTATTTTTAGAATCCAACCAACATGATGCGTTACAAAATAACCAACAACAATTCTATTACATAATCCTTCTAAGTTTTCAGGGTGTTACAAACCTACCCCTAAAAAGAATCTCAACCAAGATTTGGTTTAGCTAGAGAACAAAGAAGGGTAATCTTTATGCACTGATCTTCGCGTTCTGTGTAGCCTCTTTCTTTGAATGGTGACTCCATCGAACTCGCAGCGAATGGATTGCGTCCTGGTCCTCTTTTCCACTGTGTCCAAAATCCTGATGGGTCGTTCTTTGTAGGTTAAGTCCTCCTCGAGCTCGATTGCTTCAAGTGGGGCTTGGTCTTCTGGCACTCGCAAGCACTTCTTCAGCTGGGATACATGGAAGACATCGTGAACCTCGACATGCTTGGGGTAAGGCTAATGGTATGCAACCTCTCCTTTCTTGGCTAAAATAGGAAAGGCCCAACATAGCGCGGGTGAGCTTGCCTTTGACCTTAAACCTCTTGACTCCCAAGGGTGACACCTTCAAGTACACATGATTTCCAACTTCAAAACTTAGGGCCTTCTCCTTTATCCGCGTAGCTTTTCTCGCTCGGATTGGGCGCCAACAACTCGTCCCTAATCACCGAACTTTTTCTTCTCTTGCCTTAGCGTTTGTACAAACACGTAGTTTTCTCCCACTTCGACCAATGAAGTGGGGTTCGACACTTTCGCCATATAGGGCTTCAAAGGGTGACATCTTCAAGCTGGACTGGTAACTGTTGTTGTAGGCAAACTCGGCATAGGGCAGACATTTATCCCATTCCTTCGAGAAGTCTAGAGCACATGCCCGGAGCATATCTTCTAATATTTGATTTACTCTCTCGCTT
Source organism: Bonia amplexicaulis (assembly GCA_036346245.1). Lineage (NCBI taxonomy): Eukaryota > Viridiplantae > Streptophyta > Magnoliopsida > Poales > Poaceae > Bonia > Bonia amplexicaulis. The sequence goes on from CM070760.1 coordinate 13,341,383, forward strand.
GCCCATCGGTCCGAGGATGGTAAGCGATCTTGAAATCTAAATGGGTACCCGAGCTTCATGCGAGCTTGCCCAAAATGCGAGGTAAACGGGAACCTCGATCCGAAACACCGCTTGGGTATGCCATGCAGGCATACGATGCGGGACATGTACAGCTCAGCTAACTTATCTCCCTTGTACGTGGTCTTGACGGGAATGAAGTGGGCAACTTTGGTCAGTCTATCAACGATGACCCAGACTGAATCACATCCTGACTTCGTTGGCGGGAACCCGGTGATGAAATCCATGCCAACTTCTTCCCATTTCCATTGGGGTATTTGCAGAGGCTGAAGCAGTCCTGCCGGCCTTTGATGCTCCGCTTTTACTCTTTGACAGACATCACAGCAGGCGACGTGCTCAGCAATGTCTCTCTTCATGCCCGGCCACCAGTAGTATTGCTTCATGTCTTGGTACATCTTGGTACTACCAGGATGAAGGGAATATGCAGAGCTGTGTGCTTCCCGAAGCATTAGGTCCCTAAGGTCCTTTTGAGGGGGTACGAAAGTACGATTTCCGTACTTTAGAATTCCTTGTTGATCCAGATTCATTTTGGGGGCTTTTCCTTCTCCCATTGATTTCTTCCATTTCATAACAGCTGGGTCTCCTTTTTGTGCAGCTTCTATCATTTCTTCGATACTTGTTTGTTCTTCAAAGGCGGTCAGGGCCCCTTCTTCTACAATCCCTAGGTTCAGGGCGGTTAGCTCTTTGTATAATTCAGGTTGGTGCTCCCGACCCATAAGGTGATTACAGTAGGCTTTCCTACTCTAGGCGTCTGCCACTACGTTAGCTTTTCCAGGGTGGTAGTGGACGCTCATGTCATAATCCTTAATCAACTCCAGCCACCTTCTTTGCCTCAAATTCAGATGCGACTGGGTGAAGAAATACTTGAGGCTCTTGTGATCTGTGTAGATATCACAGTGGTTGCCAATAAGATAGTGCCTCCAGATCTTCAGGGCATGAACCACGGAAGCTAATTCCAGGTCATGGGTTGGGTAGTTGGCTTCGTGAGGGCGAAGTTGCCTGGATGCATATGCCACAACCTTGCCTTCTTGCATAAGCACACCCCCAAGCCCTTGATGAGACGCATCGCAGTATACTTCGAAGTCTCGCCGCACATCGGGCAGAACTAGCACTGGGGTGGTAGTCAATCTCTTCTTCAATTCTTGAAAACTCTCTTCACATGCCTTGGTCCACCCAAATGCTTGCTCCTTTTTGAGTAACTGGGTCATTGGTCTGGCAACTCGGGAGAACCCTTCAATGAACCGCCTGTAGTATCCTGCTAACCCAAGAAAACTCCTCACCTCAGTGACTGAGGTAGGTTGCTGCCATTCCGTTACTGCAGCAATTTTGGCGGGGTCAACAGACACTCCTTTTCGCACACAATATGCCCTGAAGTCGATGTCCCGCAACCGTAACTCACATTTGCTGAACTTGGCATAGAGTTGATGTTCCTTCGCCTTTCCAAGACTAAGCGTAGATGCTCAAGATGCTCGTCATGGTTTTGGAGTAGATGAGAATATCATCAATGAATACCACCACAAACTTATCCAGGTAATCCATGAAGACCTTGTTCATGAGATTCATGAAATAGGCAGGGGCATTGGTCAGCCCAAAGGACATAATCAGAACTCGCATACCCATACCTAGTGGTAAAGGCGGTCTTGGGATGTCTTCCTACCTAATCTTCGATTGGTGATAACCAGATCTTAAATCAATCTTGAGAACAATGTGGCTCCCCAAGTCGATCAAACAGTCATCAATCCTTGGCGGTGGATACTTATTCTTGATGGTTACTTCATTTAAAGCCCGATAATCTCATCAGAACACCCACCTAACATAGGCCCGAAATGCTACTAACTATCCACAATATAACAACAACTAATATAAATCACCTAGAAATTTCGGCATGACCTCCTTTGTTTAATAACGAAATAACAGCCCGACAAACATGAATAGCACAAGTTCTAAAATAATGAACGGAAAGATAATATCAAAAAGTACTAAGTCTTTATTACATTTAATCGATGAAATATAAACGAACCAATTAAGCTATCAAGCCAACAAGATTATCATGACTGCCTTTATTTCTTAATGAAGGAATTGTGCACGTGAATCTGAACTAGCCATTCATGTCCCCATGTATGCTGATCTCATATTGGTACCTAAAATAGACAAACAACAACAAGAGTGAGTCCAACGACTCAAAAGTATAATCAGTATCAAATGCAAGCATGAACATTAACTCTCAAGTTAAACATATTACATATGAAATTCATGCTATGCATTATGATCAAAACTCCTCTTTCTCATCTCTTTCGCATTTTACCGTGACGCGGAGTGTGCATCCGTCAATGCACACCCATGCCTGTACCCTCTGGTACAGGGACCAATTACCCACACTCCACAAGTGTGGGGACCTCGATGCTTGATCACCACATGACCAAGACTTCAACAATTCTCAATACGATGCATATATGTGAATGTATCAACAAGATAAAATGGATTCACCATACTACGCATCAACAAATCTCATAAATGTCATAATGTAAACAGAACATAAATAGCATTAACAACTCAGAACATTACTCAAATTCATAAGTAAAGCATTCATAACTCAAACACCACTCATATCATCCAAATCACTCAATCACACGGATTAATCATAGCAAGGTTATACTTGCCTCAACCGCGAGAAAATGAAGAACGCGTAGAAGGCACAACCCCCGGAATCCGCTCTCCTCCTGAATATTTAATTAATAATTACTAACATGACAGTAGCGGGTTTCTAGATATAAAATAACAGCAACCCCAATTAACCCAACAATTTATCTCAATTAAATCCCCAACTCCCCTCGGCCAAATCTGCCCAACCACAGACAGCCGACTTCCAAAAATCATAACTTTCAGTACGTAACTCCAAATTAAGCGTTCTTAGACTCTCTGTAAAGATAATTAAATTATCTACAAAAACTTAGTTGGGGAGACTCTCTGATTCGGCCATTTACTAACCGATCCAAACCCTTTTCTAAAGCATCCAAATTCACATCGGACTCTCTGGACAGCGCACTAAAACAGGCATAACTTTCGCCCAGAAACTCGGAATCCGGACTTCTTGATCTTTATGGAAAGCTAAGAAAATTATCTAAAACTTTCCTAACATAAAGAATTTCTGATTCGCCCGATTACCCGTCGCACAAACCGATCTATTAAAATCTGTCCAGAACTACTCCGATCTGCAGAACAGCAGCACTAGAAAATTCATAACTTTTGGTACACAACTCGGAATAACGCGTTCTAGCACTCCCTGGAAAGATAATCAAGTCCTCTACAATTTTCTAGAAGAGGTCCAGACCTGAATCCTGACGGATCTAACCCAGAACAGCCGATTAACCCAAACTGTCACGGCAGTCCAGAAAACAGACGAAATCCAACTTGATTAAAACTCATCTAGAGGACCAACGGAGTTACCCTTGACGACACGAGGACGAACATGTCGGCGAACACGACGACGAACGACGGCGAACACGCCGCGATCTCCTCCTCTCCTTCCTCCGGATCCACGCGGTATAGCGACGAACGTCGACGACGGCGCTCCGGGGAACAAGACGACGACGACGAAGGCGACGACGAAGACGAAGGCACCACGGCACAGCGAGGACGACGACACGGCACGGAGAAGACGGCGCGGCAGCAGGGGCGCACGGCGGCGGGCGCACGGCGGCGGCAAGACAGCGGCGCGGCAAGCAAGACGGCGGCGGCAAAGAAGGCGCAGGAGGCGGCGGCTGCGGGAGCAGGGGCGCGGGGGTGGAGGCGCAGGGTGGGGGCTGCTGGGTTTTAAGTGGTGGCCTCCCTCCCTCTTGGGCCTAGAAAATCCCACCGGCCAAGCCCAAGCCCAGTTGTCTTAACTTTCCGTAAAACCCCCAAAACTCTTTTAATAAATCTTTTCACTTAAGTCCTCTCTATTAACTAAGCAATTAATAAAACATTTTCCGGGGTATTACATCTACGCACATCCTGGCGGTGCCGTCCTTCTTTACAAAAATAACCGGGGATCCCCAAGGTGGGGAACTCGGTCTAATGAAACCTTTGTCCTGTAGTTCATGGAGTTGCTTCTTCAATTCTTCTAGTTCATCTACGGTCATCCGGTATGGTCTCTTGGAGGTAGGGGCAGCACCAGGCTTCAAATTGATAACAAACTCGAGATCTCTGTCCGGTGGCATGCCAGGTAGCTCATCAGGGAAGACTTCAGTATAGTCTTGTACTACCATCATTCCTTCTAGCGGTACATCTTCGCAATAATATATTTCTCGACCCCACCTATATGGTCGGTCCACCTTCACCACAATGGTCAATCCTGGGCCCTTGGTCAACTTAACTTGCCTCAAGGCACAATCTAATATTCCTTGATGTTTAGCTAACCAATCCATACCTAGTATAATATCCGAGTCCGGGAGGTTAGCACAACTAAATCTGCTAGGAATATAAATCTTTCCATGACAATTTCTACTCCCGGACACACTAAGGTGGCCTTAATCACTCCTGCGGGTGAACTAAGCATTAATGCTTTCTTCAACAGGTGGACAGGCAGCTTAAGTTTATCCACATACCCCTTTGCTATGAATGAATGTGATGCCCCAGAATCAAAAAGGACGCGTGCTGGTATGGTCTTGACAGAAAACGTACCCAATAGGACTCCAGCAGCCTCCTCAGCTTCTTCAGCGGTGACATGATTTACCCTTCCCCGATTTGTAGTTGATGCAGCCCGGTTGGATTGAGGAGCCTGATTTCCTCTGCTGGGTGTCAAGCTTGACCTCGGGAGGGTGGTGCCCAAGTTGAATTTCACCGAGTGGTCTCGCCGAGGGCGCGATAGGCGAGTGCCCTTCTCTCCACAGCTGAAGCAATTGAAGGGGTCGAGGGTTTGTTCTGCACCGCCCGTGGGCGAGGAGTCTGGAACGTGCTACCACCCGGACGAGGTGCTGGGTTTGGGCTTTGAGACGGGGCTGCCCCGGAGAAGGGAGAATTGTTGAAGAATCTCTGGATGAACCTTCCTTGCGGGCGCTGAACCACCTGCTTCCGTTTGCGACTAGCTTCCAGGTTCTTCTTCTCATTTTCCAGGACCAATGACTTATTCACCAGCTGATGAAAGCTGGAGAAGTCCTGTGTGATGAGTCGCACACGGAGTTCTTCATTCATCCTTCAAGAACCGGTCGATTTTCTCCTCTTCATCCGCTACATCCACGGGGCGAAGCGGGCGCTTGATTAAACTTGGTAAGATAATCATTGACCGACAGGCCGCCCTGCTTCAAGGTCCTGAATTCATTCTTCTTTATTCTCATTACCCCAGCTGGGACGAAATTGGCTTTAAAGGCCACCTTGAATTCTGCCCACGTTATAGTTGCGGTGCTAGCTCCGGTGGGAGTATCCTCATATCCCTTGGTGGCCAAATAATTCTCCCACCAGGCAGCCGCGGCCCCTTGTAGTTGATGGGTTGCGAAGAGCACTTGGTCATCCTCCGCAGACGGCCAAACGGAGCTTCCTTTCAGATCCTCACCAATCTTCCGCCTCTAGGGGCTCATCTGCCCCGGCGAAGGTGAGGGGCCGGGTCCTGATGAAATCTCCTGTGCCGAGGCGTGAACATTGGCGTGGGTCTGGCGGCTGCAAGATAGCTCAAGTATTTGCGCTTTTGGGCCATAACTTGCACCATGGATGGGTTAGCCGGTGGGGGTGGGAGGTTTACCCCTTGACCTGGGCCTCTTCCCCTTCCTGCTTGCTGTGCTTCTTGACTGGCTTCCACTTCTGCCTGCATGTCTGGGTTGGCTCCCGCTTGGGCGCGGGTAACTCTATGGCTAGCCATCTGTAGATAATTTAACATTCTTTTAGACCCTTGTTTTAACCTCCCAATAAAAGTTAATAACCCACGACCAGCAAAATAGAGAACCCATACAAATATCGAACAACAGTACATGAATACAAGGCCGTTTTCATTAAGCACAGACAGTACATCACATAGCCAGCTTTTTATGGCTTCACAAGCCACGCTGGACTTCACAAACATACACATACTTAACGATACTAAGGTACTGGCATAAGCTGCTACTAGTGGGGTGGGGCCTATGCTTGCTATTACTAGCCAACTCTAGCAAGCATCGCGCTAATCGACCCACGCACGCCTACTCCTCCATGTCACCGACACTGGACCGGAGGGTGTAGTCCGTGCCGTGAGCGGGACCGCTACCACTAAACTCGACGGGTCGGTGTCGGAGTGAGAGCGTGAACGGCTGCGCCGAGTCTCTCCACGGCGTGAGCGGATCGAGGCTCAGGGGTCGCACGCTTGCGTCTTGTGAGCCGGTCGAAGTCCCGGAACCCGTGGGGTGCTTAACCGAGTCGGTGTAGGCGTCTGCTGAGTGCAGGTGCGGCGCGGCCGCCTCGCTTTGGCCTCTGCCAAGGCCCGCCACATCGGGCGAAGCCGCCACGCAAGGAGTCCACCTCGATGTGACGTGCGAGAGGCGCTCCGGCGCGGTGATCTCCTCCGGCCACCACATGGGCTGCACCCATGACCCGAGTGAGGTCCACCGTAGGTAAGCCTCGGGTCGCCCTCCAACTCGTCACCCGGGTCCCGTCCGAACCCGGGCGTGCTCCGTCCGCAGAGGGTGGTAGGTGAATGGTGACTCTAACACCAGTGTCGCGTGGATGTCGCAAAGTCGGGCCGCAGCCAGACGAGCGCGCCCCAGAGCCGCCGCCACCAAAGCTCCTCCGGTGGGTAGTCTGGAACAAGTGAGACTGGTCTCCCACGCCCCGGGGGTAGATGAAGATCTCCATCAACCAGACTCGTCTCCTCCTATCCCGGTCCTCCGACCGCGGTAGATGGGTGCGCCCTCGTAGCCCAAGTAGTGGAGTAGTTTGCGAAGGATATCCACAAACTCTCCTCACGCATCTCGTGAGCAAAGAAGTCCCAGTGTCCAACGTCTGCAACTCCTGCCATCTGTAATTAAATAGTGTCGTTAGTAATTTTTCAAAATAACAACTGAAAAGTAGATCAGAGTAGAGCTAGGAAGGATGCGGAAAGAAATATCACGCTATATTTTTAAGAACTTCCTTTCATACATTTTTAAATATACAACAGCCTAAATACTAACGGCCAACTAAGGTTTTTGCCCTACAACAGATGCTCGATACCACTCATTGGACCCGGATTTTGCAATCCGCACCTGCTGTGCTTTACTGCATTATTCCCTGGATCAGTAGATAATGCTCACAGATACATTGCCGAATCATTTCATACATGCGGAAATCACAACAAGCCATAATAATATTACATTGCAATAGTGTAGTTAGGCCTTCACAAAGGCGCAGAGGTACAATAGGGCCAAGCAGGCCAAATATTTACAATTCAAAAAGGTCTAGCAATGAAGAGTTACAAAATAGGCTTATAAACCACAAGCGAGATCGAGGGCAAAGTGGTCATACAAACATTCCAGGGCTCTAGAATATCTGGATGAAACCACACCTTAGTCCAAATGCCTAAGGTTCTAAGCGCGCAATAAGCGTCCTAATTCCCGACGCGGTCTTCTCCATCTGCAGCAGGTGCTTCCTCATAGGCATAAGGGTCTTGAGCTCCGGAATCTGGGTTTTGGTATTGCGAGAGTGAGCACACTAACCACCGTGCTCAGCGAGTCAACACACCAAATGCAGTAGATAGTATGCAAGGCTTTTAACAAGGAATGGCTCAGGTTATTTTATTTTGCGGAAATATGCCTTTTGAACTATAATACTTAAAATTCTCTAGGACCTAGCCATTTGAAAGTTTAAACATGATACTCACTGACATCTACATTATCTTTATCGAATCAGAGACCATCCACCATTACATGATCTCTGCTCATCATACCATGCCTTCAGCGTATAATCGCTTACCTTACCACTGGGACGACACCCAGGACAACTCAAATGAGGGCCTTACTCTGCCTTCCCATAAAGGCCTTTCTCTGCCCTTTTGTACAGATTTTGAAACAGAGCTATATCTAGTTAAGTTCCCATGTCTGCCCATAACCGTGGGCACGGCTATTCGAATAGTTCATGACTCTGCAGAGTGTGTACACTTTACCCACACGAGATAGATCTGCTCATTGCCCCACATGATTCCTTAGTCATGCAGTTGAGGAGACTACCACAAGGCTTTTACGGTGCATTTTTCTAGTAGAGTTGCGACCGCTAAGGTTTCCACTTCCTCCGGGTACGACCACCCTTCCAGAAGCCCCCTCTTGCGCCATCACGTCGGAGGATGTGGCCATCCTCTACCCGCCCGTGTTCACACCGACGCAACTCATACTAAATCCATGCAATTTAGTTGGCCCTGCCTACACTTTGCCAGCGTGTGGTTGTACTGGTTATATCGTGGGAGATTGTCACCAGATTCAGTCCTTAAGTGTTATCTGGGCGGTTCTATCACAATCCCTTGTGCTATCACGGCACCACTTTACCACAAATCTGTGCTATCACGGCACCATTCTACACTCCCGCCCTCAACCATCCGCCCAGATAATTAAGCATGTGAGGTTCTTTTGGATGAAACATACACTTATACTAACATAAACCACCATCAAGACAATGATCGCCCAATACTGTCTTTAGTTTGCAAGATATGCTAGGGTACTCTCATACCCTTGTTTATCTATAACAACTCTAAGCATGCATTTATAATTATAGACTTAGTTTCAAAAGAGTCGTAGCAATATTACTTTTACTAGGGTGACAAGGATCACATAGCAAAAAGTGTTGCAAAGGACATATACTAAATCAGGGGAATCATGGGTGTATCTAAAAGCTGAAATTAACATGTATTGCCACATAGAATATAAGCATGCAATTTTATAACACTTGAACCAAATTACTTTATTGAAAACATAGGCTCAAAATGATCAAAGCATTGACTCGCCTTGGTTGTTGAGGTCCGGTTTTGAACGTTAGATTCTATGGCACCGCAGCTTCCTCCTCTTGAGTCTCGAAGCTACGTTTCATATGCGAAAATTTAGATAAAACATTACAACAATCAAATAACACAATGAAAATTTAAACAAGCTTCAAAAGTGTTGGTTCTGGTTTCATTAAGTAGCCCTTGATTTTAGATGAATTTAGAAATTGATTTCACTAAATTTGGAGCTAAAATGAACAAGTTATTCATATTTGAATACATTCGGTTTGAATAACTCCCAAAAATAATAAAATCTGACGTGTGGGGCCCACTGGTCAGAGACCGCACTTGTGCGGTGCTGACGCGTGGAACCCAGGCGGCGGGTTTCGCCCGCTCCCGCTGCCCCGACAAAGGGGCCCGGAGGCGGCGGATGGTGGCGCGGTCGGCCGGCAGTGGGGCCCACCGTCGACGTTTTAAAAGAATGGCTCAACCTCAGCGCCGCGTGAGCGGGGCTCGAACGCACGCCGAGGGAGCCGGGGGAAAGAGGGTGAGCGGCGGTGACTAACCCGCTGCTTTATCTCACCCTTAAGGGATGATTTTTCCCTGGGGGGGTGCGAGGGTGGATGAGGCGCCCGAGGCCGGAAGACGGTGGCCGTCGCCGGCGAGGGAAGCTCACCGAGGCTCGGGGCTTCGTGAAATGCAAAGCCGGGCTCATGGCGATGCCGGTGGTGGTGACGGGAGGCCGGGTCACCGGAGGTGGGTCGGCGACGAGCAGCGGCGGCAGCTCGGGAGGGCTCACGCGCCGGCGAGCTACGGTCGTCACGAGCTCGGGAGGCCCGCAACACCGGCGATGGTCTGAGATGGTGTGGGAGCAAAGGATCGGGCCCCACAAGGAGGATCGGCCGAATGCGGCGAGGGGGTCGGCGGAGTTGGGGAAGAAGGGGCTCCGCACGCACGGTTGGCTTCGGGGCAATGGGTGTCGGGAACGTTGAGGGTGCCACGGCGGTTCTTTTGGCGCGTCTGCCCTTTATAGCCGATCAAGGCGGGCCACACGGGACCCGCCGCAGACATGGGCGGCTGCCATGGCGGTGGGGAGCGGCAAACACGGCGGCGGAAGGGGCGGGGTTCGGGCGACGTGGGGTCATTTCCATAACGCCGCCCCTCCGCGGGGTCTCCACAGCAGGGCGCAGCACGGCGAGCGAGGGGGGGTCCAGCGCGCGGAGGAGTAGGAAGAAAGGGGTAACGCCATCGCAAGCGGGCCCGCTTGGCGAGAGAGAGCGCGGAGAGTCGATCACGGATGGCCGAGATGGCGCCCGGGAGGAACGTGGCGCCATCCGGACCGAACGCGGCCGACTCGAGAGAGGGGAGGCGGATCCGGGGCGACGTGGGCGGATCCAATTGGCCCACCCAGCGTCGGCCGGGGGTTCATGGGTTTTATTTTTGATTTATGATTTTCCGTAAATGCGGAGGACTTAATATAGTCCGAAAAATATGAAATTACCACCAAAATTCTAGAAAATTTACGAGAATTCCTGAGGTATTCTTGGGTTTAAGAAAATTATTTTCCCAATGAGGTGACCATTACATTGACCATCTTTGGGCCCACAACCGGACCCTTTTCCCTTTCTTTTATTTTCTCCTCTTTTCCTTTATAAACTCGTGATTTTACTATTTTGTGCACAAATATTTCTTTGGCACAAGGACCAACTTATTTATGCTACCTTTGAAAATCTTTATCATGGATCATCTTTTCGATTCGAATTCAAATTTAGCAATTACTATTAATTAAACAGTGATCTCTTCCTCGAACTTTTAGAAAATTATTTTAGAATCCAACCAACATGATGCGTTACAAAATAACCAACAACAATTCTATTACATAATCCTTCTAAGTTTTCAGGGTGTTACAAACCTACCCCCCTAAAAAGAATCTCGACCCCGAGATTTGGTTTAGCTAGAGAACAAAGAAGGGTAATCTTTGCGCAGCTGATCTTCGCGTTCCTGTGTAGCCTCTTTCTTTGAATGGTGACTCCATCGAACTCGCACAGCGAATGGATTGCGCCCCGGTCCTCTTTTCCACTCGTGTCCAAAATCTCGATGGGTCGTTCTTTGTAGGTTAAGTCCTCCTCGAGCTCGATTGCTTCAAGTGGGGCTTGGTCTTCTGGCACTCGCAAGCACTTCTTCAGCTGGGATACATGGAAGACATCGTGAACCTCGACATGCTTGGGGTAAGGCTAGGCGGTATGCAACCTCTCCTTTCTTGGCTAAAATAGGGAAAGGCCCAACATAGCGCGGGGTGAGCTTGCCTTTGACCTTAAACCTCTTGACTCCCCGCAAGGGTGCAGGAGGGGCGAATCGGTAAATTCGCAAGGCTGCACAAGCGGAAGACGGCTCCGTTAGGGTTTAGCCGGTGTAACGGGTTGGAGACCCGTTAGCCAAGGGCTATAAATAGGTGTTGAGGGCTGCATACCCCCTTGAGGGTTTTTGTGCATTTGCTCTCCATTTTGTGTGTGTTTCTCCCAAGAAACATGTGAGGCTCTTGGTGTTTTTGAGGATTGAGAGGGAGAGGATGGATTGAGACTTCATGTAATCAACTCTTGTTCTAAAGTCCATGCGTATGGGGACATAGTTTGGGGTCTCTCTCTTATAATCTTTCATGGATATGAATTTATCTGAGATACCTTTTGATATGATCTGATTTTGAGTCTCTTCATATGGTTTGGTTTGATTCTCTGTTCTCTACTCTTTTTGTTTCCTTCTCTTTGGTTGATTAGAGTCCTGTTAAATGGAAGTGCTGCAGATTTTGAGAGAGAGAGAGAGATGGTTTGAGAGAGGGTTTTGGTGCTTACCTCTTGATCGTTTTCTGATCTTCTTTGTGATGTGCTCTTCTGTGTTGAGTGTTTTGTTCAAAAGACTGCAAACTCATTTCTGCTCAGTTCTTGTCTTAGGTCTGCAGTTGCCTCTGCTTTCAGTTCTTGATCATTTCTTCCTGTACCGACAAACGAGCAGCTTTGCTGTACTCATTGCGGCAAGAGGAGCAAGTGTTCATCTTCTGCTGTGGTTTCGGCTGACTCCAATCAGCAGCAACAGCCGTCTGCTACGAACTGCATTTCTTTCTTCTTTCTTGATTCGGTTTGGCAGCAGCAGTATTTACTCTCCTGTGTTAGAAAGAGTGATTCTCCTTTGATTATTTTCTCTTGACCGAACTAGAAGATCTCTGGATTTTTCCTCTTCCTGCTGGCTACTTTCGGTTGAACTAATTGTGTTGTGGTCAGGCTCTTTTTCTTTCTGCATTTCAGTTTGCTTTAGTTGTTCAGTTGGCAGGTTCTTTTCTGATTTCAGTTTGCTTTTTCAGAGCTGCAGTTCGGCTGTTTTTCTCAGTCCACTTTCCTATTTCCTGAGGCTGCAGTTTTCCCCCTTCCTGCCGAACAATACTTCATCTCATTTCTGAGATTCGGCCAGAGTAGCAAAACATGTTCAGGTTGCTGTTTTGGGTTCAGTGCTCCTCTCGGCTGGCAGCAAAAACAGCCATTTCCTTGCCGTGGCAGCCGAGGCAGCCGATTTGATTTGCCGTGGCAGCCGATTCCTCAGTAACCGCTGCCGTGAAAATACCTTGAGCACAGTGTCCGGCGTAACGTTGTTTTGCTGCTGCCTTCTCTGCCATAGCAATATTTTACTGTTGGTTCGTTGCCGTGGCAATGCATTAAGCTTCGTTTCTGCCGTGACTTTGTTTTCAACTCAGTTGTCTTAGTCTTGTTAGCGCTCATTCCTTTTCAACTTCATAGCTACCATAGCTATCGGAGTTGAGTTTTTCCTGGATACTTTAGGGGTCGACTTTTTAAGAGAATGACATTCACCCCCCTCTGTCGCCATTTCGGTCCTACAACATCACAGATGATTCGTATTAATAACTGTCTGTGATAATTCACACACGTTTATTTATAAGAACCGTCTGTGATATGTGCATTATCACAGACGGTTCGTATAACAAACCGTCTTTGATAATGTCACAACACCGATTAGTAGCATCTCCCCCAGTATTTTGATCTCACCTGTCCATTCTCTCCGCATCGAATGGCATGCACTGGTTCCTCCCACTTCTCGCCCCTTATTAATTACTCCCCCTCTCCCTTTCACTCTGAGGTGCGTGAGTTCTACTACCTGCTAGCTAGTTTATCCACTCCTAACTTATTCCTCGATGATGCCGACTACCGTCGTGAGCTAGCACGTCCGTTGTGACACCACAGTCCACTGCACAGCACACTCTTGTCATAAGTGTCGTAAGAGTGTCTTGTGCAGTCTCACTATCGTGACACAAAGGTGACACTACCGCCGTCTCTCCTTCACTACAAAGCACCACGGAAGCAGTTAGTACCAAGACAGTGCTCAAGTCGACGTCAAGGACATCTAGCTCGCGCTGCTAGGATCTCTCCTTCTTCTATGTTTTTGTCATGGGTTCGTAGGATTAGGAAATGTGTTCTTGCCATGTTTAAGAGTTGGGTTTGTAGAATTAGGAGATGTGTTCTTGCCATGTTTAATAGTTGGGTTCATAGAATTAGAATGTGTTATTGCAATGTTCTTACTATGTTAGGTGGATAACCTGCTTATTATCTTGTGATATTGTAATGATGGATTCTAATAGAATGTGCGGTTGTGTTTGCTGCTGTATTTGCTTGTTTTCAAAGGGCACAGCTAATATTTCTTGAGGCTGGCCAAAAAACAGAAAAATTTAGGTATAGTATGAACTATCACAAACAGTTTTATAGCATAAACTGTCTATGAAGGACTGTGACAGACGACTCTATATTACAACCGCCTGTGATACTCGCCCATCACAGACGATTGATAGTTAGAACCATCTGTGATGTTAGAGTATCACAGACGGTTTTTACTTCAAGCCGTCTGTGATGTTGGAGTATCGCAGACGGTTCTAGTTACAAACCGTCTGTGTTGTATTTATCACAGACGGCTCACAAACCGTCTGTGATAACCTTCGATTATTACGGACCCATAAATTTAGACGATTCAGAAAACTATTTATGATGACAGTTCTGAACCGTCTATGATGACCATTTTTATAGTAGTGTTCCTAGGTTGATCTAGAACTCTACAAGTACTTCTCCTAAGACTCACCCCAAAACTATCATCAATTAATTATGAGACTGAAAGCAAGTTGTACATAGATTTACTTATCAAGGCCAAATCCTTAAGACTATCATCACCAAGGTGAACATTTAACTGGTGTATAATCGTACCCCTAATCGTAAAAAGAAATTTCTCATATGGATGGAGCCATCACGATTCGACTCTCGGGGATTGGGATGTAGGTATTACCGAACATTGTTAATAAATCTTTATGGCTCTTATATATTTTTGTATTTTTTATAATTATTCTCTTATGGTAGGGTTGCTACCGGTTTTAACACAGCTATTCTTGGCAAGGTTCATTGTCGTATGTCCGGCGAAAGGTCCGCCAGAGAACGAGCACGTAAAACGACGAATAGACAAAGGAAGCTGCAAATCACGTATCACATAACAGCCATCTGCTAGTACTATATTCAAGATCATAAAATTTTCAAGATTAGATTCACAACCCATGTAGTCTCTACAATAATCACATATGCTCTCTCGAGAGTGTAACATGATACTACATATATGTAGGATCGGAAATGACAACAGAGGGGGGTGAATGATGCCTTAAAAATCGCCCCGAATATTCACATCTTTTTTTTGATAGCTATAAGAGCTATGAAGACAGAAGACATTCGCTCGTTGGAGGCCGAAAAGCAGTCACAACAGTAAATACTTCTACTGCCCGAAAACTGAAATATAGAGCCAAAAACTGAAAACAGAGCTTAAATAATTCGAATGAAGATCTTCCTTTGAGACCAAGATGATTTAAGAAAACAAGCTGTTTGAGACACAGAGCACAAATTCCATCCGAGAGAAGATCAAAAACTTGGACACAAGCAATCGGCAAGAACTGAAAACAGAGAATACTTGCCTTTGCCTTGACCAAAAACTGAAAACAGGGAACGAGCAGGCTGCATACATAAAGGGACAAAAGAAAATAAGCCTGCTGCCGAAGACTTAAATACACTGCACCGAGATTAAAGGCTGAAAGCAGAAATTAAGAGCAGCCGAAACAAGAGGAATGCAGACCTAGATTAAATGACATATTTCCAGCCGAGAGCAGACTGAGAAACACTTAGCTGATTTCTGCACTTGGGAGAAGGAGTATTCGGCTGAAATCTGTACAGCAGAGAGCTGGCCTGAACTGCTGCCGAAAACAACACAAATACTGCAGATAGAGAACTGCTGCAGGCTGCAGCCGAAAACAGCAAGAAGCTATAGCCGAAACCTGAAAAATGAATATACTGCAGACTGCCGAACATACCCAAGAAATACAGCATTCAGATCAAAAGGGAACTGCAAACCAAAGACACTGCAGGCTGCAGACTGAAGCATATCAGGAGCAGCTGAAACCAGCAGATTACAACACTCGGCATAGAGAATACCGAAACCAATCAGAAGAAAGGAAATTGAAGAAAATCAGTTGATCTTTGTAGGCCAAAAGAGAAAGAACTTGTTTTATATAGGAGCAAGACTTTAGGAATCAACTGACCAACTGGTCTTGAGACCAAATCCCATCACAGAGCCAAAAAAAAAAAACAAAACCTATTCTCTCAAGGGATCAGCTCAAATCACCAAGAAACAGAGATATGGCTCAAACTGAAATCCAACAGAGAGTGACAGGCAAGAGTAAAAATCTTAAATGGATTCATCCCCATGAATGCTTTCTTACAGAGGATTGATTACAAGAGTTTTACAACCACTACATCCCCATACGCAGTTGGAAACAGGAAGAACACACACAGGTGCCTCACTGCTCACTCATGAGAGCACTCTCTCCAGACCACACACACTTCTCTTTTCTTACTTGGCTGAACTACTTGAGCTCTCACGCCTGGAATGAATGATTCACTCCTTGCTCTCCATCTCCTTTTAACAACTAGCCCACATACTAGAAAGGAATTTCAAGAAGTGTCATGCAACCCTCACTCAAACCTCACACACACAAATGAGGTAATGGGTCAAACCAGATTTTTTGGAGGGAAATCTGCCTCCACCTCCATTGCTTGAGTCAAATTACCATTTTGCCCCTCAAGCACCTTCCCGGAAGCTTCCCACAACCGGCACCTTTGACCGACTGGACGTCGACTCCTCCCTGAGCCTAGTCCGGTCCGCTCCGCTGCACACGACCGCACCCGGCATCCTGACCGTCTGGACCTCAACTCCTCCCTGAGTCTAGTCCCGATCCTCTCGCCGCTGCCCGTCGCGTCCATCCGACATCGACCGAGACCTCCGACTCCACCTGAGTCTAGTCCGAGTCTGTTCCGTCACGCACGACCGCAACTAACACCCAACCGTCTGGACCTCTGACTCCTCCCTGAGCCTAGTCCCGGTTCTCTCGTCGTCGCCCGTCGTGTCCATCACCGGTAGCTCCAGCTCCGGTTCCTCGTCTCCCGACTCGCAACTACCTCACCAGCCTCGATCATCCTCGGCGTCTTTAACCGTCTGGACCTCAACACCTCCTGTGCCTAGTCCCGGTACTCCTCGCCTCACCATGACCTAGCTCTAAAGTCCTGCAGTCACACAGACAAGCAAACCGTCGCATAGCACCGCACGAAATAACATATCAACAATAGCATAAGTAAAAGGTACTCAATCCTAGAATACCCAAAACAAACTCAAACTCACTAAACCAGCCGTCAATTACTCATCACAAACATGAGGTACCTCCACATGGTCTCTCAATATACATATACGTCCATATGTTTGCTCAATTAGCAAAACTAATTTTCACAGGAACACATGCAGCGTGGTGTTCATGACTGTATCCGCAAGGATTTTGTACATCCTCTCCGTTGGGTGGATTGCGTCGAAGAACACGTACTCGTCGGCATTTCCACATAACACTGAGGTGCTCAAGCTGCAGAAGTATCCGGCCTCGAAGAGCCCTGTCCCGCAGCACCCTTGCACCGCGTTCTCAAAACCTGCCCATCACCAAAAAAAATATAATTGTTTCAGATCATTATTTTTTTCGGTTTTGCTATTGCCAAAGCGACTGAAATTTTTTTGTCTCTCAGTCACTTAAAAGTTGCACTCTCAATCAACTAAAATTGTAGCCCTCTCCAAAAGTTGCACTCTCAATCAACTAAAATTGCAGCCCCCTAAAAAAACAGCTCCCCTCCAAGTGACTGAGAGACAAAAAATTTCAGTCGTCTTGGCAATAATCACTCCCTATTTTTTCATTCTGTTTAATTAATTCATATATTTTCACATTTTTAGGGAGTGTTTATGCAGGAAAAGACCCAGTTTTGGTTCTTTTAGAGGACACAAACCGTTCTTTACAGCATTTAGTAATCAATACAGAAAGTTATGCATGGCAAATCCATTTAACAGATCAACTAAAGAATTGTATAAGCTAGTACGCAGAGAACAAATGTAGCAAAGTTAGTGTAATGGCATTTATATTTGCCTCTGCTGATGACTTTTGACTACGGTTAAAGATTTTTTTATTGAAAATAAATAGTAACAGCTGAAAAAAGTAACTTTTATAAAGAGACAACAAAGGGTGCAAAAAGTAATGGAGATATGTGTGCGTGAAATAGGAGCAAAAGAAATAGGGTACATAATGCTTCTGTGACCTCTGATCTATCTTCGAAGTTAAAGCGGGAGCAAAAAAAAGTGGAGAAACTTCTTCGAAAAATCAGGTATTCGTATTAGTACTTCAGATGTCAATGGGCCTGTTCTTTCTGGCTTTTAGAGGCTATTTTTGGGTTTTGCTACAGTATCTAATTTTCAAACGGAGTATTTTTTCAAGACAATATCTACAGGTTAATTGTACTAACAGCAAAAGCCAATTATCTATACCGGTCAAAATCACATGAAGGTATCTCTCTCCGTAATCTCTATCATAAACAGCCAAAATTCAAAGTTTTCAACCAAAAACTAAAAACTACAGCCACAAAAAATGCATCCTACCTAGCTACTCCGCTGCATGCGTGTCTCGTGAAGCTAGCTTGCTCAAGTTGTTAATGGAGTAGCTAGTGTTGCATGCATGCTCACCGTAGTCGGCCGGCTTGCTGACGACGTCGTCGAGGAGCTCGTAGGTGTCGGCGTAGACGAGCTGCAGGCCGGCGAGGTCCTTGTTGAGCTTGGCGACGAGGTCCTGCAGCTTGGTGTTGAAGCTCCGGGCGACGGCGTTGTACTCCTCGTTGCACTCACCGGGGTCGTCGCTGTTGCCGATGCGCTCGGCGGGGAGGCACCCCATCGGCGTCAGCCCGGTGAAGTCCATCTTGCGGCCGCCGAGCGCGTACACGTCGCGGATGGCCGCCTCGGCGAGCCCCAGCAGGTACCCCTCGTACTCCGGCACCGTGTACTGCAGCCGCCGCTCCGGCAGGTTGTAGTAGTTCTCGATGAAGTCGTTGGTGCCGATGCTCCAGATGTACAGCGCCTCGCCGATGATCTCGTCGGCTTTCGCCTCGCCCTTGGCGATCTTCAGCCTGTCCATGTACTCCTTGAAGTACTCCAGCTGCTCGCTGGCCGTAATTACTGACTGCATGCATGCAGAGCGTGGACGTATCAGTGGTTGAAGTGAAGAAAATTTGGCATGCCGACCGAATGATGTCGAAAGGACTAATTACTAGGACTCCGGCGGTGGCGTTGTCGAGGCCGGTGGCGGCAGAGGCGAAGGATACGCCGGTGGCGAGCTGGTCGATGGTGCAGCTGGTGTCGAGGTAGGCCGGGATGGAGGGCGGCAGGCCGAAGGCCTCGGAGATGAAGTCGGTGGCGAGTCGGCCGTTGGAGAAGCGGCCGGTGGGGAGGCCGTCGGGGTAGTCGCGCCCGTACGGCCAGAAGTTGCTCCGCGCGACGGTCGGGATGAAGTTGTTGTTGCCTGTGTCGACCGACGAGTCCCCGAAGACGATGATCGCCGGCACCTTCCCGGCCGCCGCCACCCCGCCGCCGTGCAGCAAGGAATGCATCAAGAAGATCCACCACGGCAGGTACTTCTGCAGCGACATCGAGCAGCCTACAATCTAGCTCGATCGCTGATCACTCTAGCTAAGAAAGGAAAAAGCCGATCGGTTCGGTGAGATGGATTAGGGTATGTACAATGCAACAACATATATAATTGTAAGCACGATGCGATTAGATTAGGCAACGCTCCTGAGAGCGAGAGGTGAGAGGAGAAGCTGCTGCCCAGCTGCATGTGAGGCGCTTAAGACCGCATTTAAATCCCTCCTCAGTGCCTTTATGGGAAGGGCGAGCTCAGCTGCCGCTGCATGGCTACATATTTATGAGCCGAGCAGCTCCCATCCTCACTCGCTTTGGGTTCTATTCTTTTCAGCTTCTAAAAATTATTTTTCAGCTTTTCTACAGTAACTAGCTTTTAAATAGAATATTTTTTTCGAGATAGAGTCTACTAGTTAATTGTAGTACATACTTTACTGACTTCATTTATATCAGTAAAAACCGCACATAAATTTCTATTACTCTATAATCTCTCATACAAACAGCTCAAAAGTCACAAGTCGTAGCTAAAAGCCACAAGTCGTAGCCAAAAAGAACAGGCCGTTCGGAATCTCAACTCGTTTGATGTACAGCCTACAGTGCATGGCGTGTTGTGGTACACCTTGTAGTTAAAATTCGGGACAAGGATATTACACCAAGCACTAAGTTGACAGGAGGAGAGTCTTGTATACAATACTACTGGCTACTGCTGCATTTATGCGTAACTTAGAAGAGATATGGTAGTACGTACGTACCTAAAAAAACACAGAATGGATCAAACAGTAATTAATGGATCAACCAATTTTCCAACAGGTACAACGAAAACAACAGCCGCGGCACCTCCCGTGCTTGCCTCTCGGATGCCCAGACCCATCCATCCATCCTCATAGTTTGAGATGCCCACCATCAGACCTGGGCATTGGGCAGGCCGAACTGGCGTGTCACACGCCTGATGGGCTGTGGGCTAGGATCGGGTCATGCTGGCCCAACACGGCAAGCCCACAGTGTCGTGCCGGTATGGCCCACCTTGCCTCCACAAGCCTAGGCATGGCCCACTAGCATGCTAGGCCGCTTTCGTTGCATGCCAGTCCAGGCTCGGCCCTTTTGCACTATGCCAAGGTGGTGATCACCTCACACCTGGGTGGCTCGGACGTCGTTGTGTGGAGGATCGCCGCTCACCAGGGCCGCTTGCCGCCATCATCATCCGTCCTCCAGGGCCGCTCAGCTGCTGTCTCCGTGGCCATCTACTTCCGTTGCTACCGCCATCGTCGTGGAGGACGCCTGCAAATCCAATCCATGGCCACCCGGGCATGTGACCTCCATGGCCGCCACCCCGCCAAGGTGAAGGTGTAGAGGAAGGCGGTGTACGAGGTGGTGCGAGCGGTAGAGGTGGGGTGGCAACTGGTGACGGTGAGGCGAGGGTGGCACAGGTGAGTGAACTGGGGTGGAGAGGTGGGGGCGCCAGAGAGGAGTTGACGGTGATGGGGAACCAAGGATCCGGGCAGTGGCAATGGAGAATGAGACAACCATGAGGGCCGTCGCCGTGGCCGTTGCCATGGAGGAGCACCTCCAGATCCAAACCGTAGCCACCTGGACGGTCGGACCCGTGACCTCCATGGCCACGGTAGAGAGGTTGGGGCGGCAGTGCAGGCGAGTGAGGTGGAGGCAGTGGGTGGGTACGGTGGAGGAGGGCGGCCATAGGTACTCTCTGCTGTCTCTGCTTTCTCTCTCTCTCCGTGAGGACCGCATCAGCATCGGCTGTAGGGAAACGTGTGGCAAGCCGAACTGTAGTAGTGTCGCGGTAGGGCGCACTGCAATGTGCCACCATGTCCTACTTGCTCAGGGTCGATGGGCCTGTTTCATTCCATGCTAGCCCAAGCACACCCTAGGCAGGCATGCTGTGTCATGTTGTCCATCGTGCCTGCTCAGCAAACCCAGCACAGCCCTACCAAGCATGATGTGCCGGGCCAGCCCGCATGTGTTCGTGCTGCACCGTGCCTTAGGGCATGCTAGGTCGGCCGTGCCGCGCGTCGTTCAGAAAAGTCCTATCCCAGTGCTCACGTCTACCTACCATAACAGTTTCCATTTCTTATAAAAGATTGTTAGGACTGGACTTACCTTTTCCAGATCCTTGTGCATACCAAGTTATTCTCATGATCAGTAGCTAACTCACATAGTAAAACATCGATGAATATCGCATTCATATATATGTATAGATAAAAAGAGTACTTCATATTATATAATTAGTTGTAAATAAACCTTATGGCCAAGTTTTAATGTTAGGCCAAATGAATCCAAAAGTCAATATAAGGCCCTCCATAACTTGCCATAGGATAGCAACTGTAGCTATGACCTAATACTCACCTGTCATCTTCATCTCCAAGTCTCGATGGCAACACTATTTAGCAAGTCCTTATACCAAATACAAGTATATAGATACTTGGTTTATCAAAGAGAGGTCTTGGGTTATTTGAGCACAAAGCAAAATTTTTTGAGAAAATTCCTTATTTGCCAATAATTCACTTTTCCCTTATTTACCATAAAAAAATTGATGTTTCCTTCCATGCCATTCTCTATTT
Organism: Bonia amplexicaulis; assembly: GCA_036346245.1. Lineage (NCBI taxonomy): Eukaryota > Viridiplantae > Streptophyta > Magnoliopsida > Poales > Poaceae > Bonia > Bonia amplexicaulis. The sequence goes on from CM070760.1 coordinate 13,362,986, forward strand.
TCTCCACCTTTTTAGCCACTACGGTAACCTATATTTGTTCAACCTGCAGTTACTACTCTGAATCTTGTCAGTTTTTCAGAAAATGACCAAACTACCCCTCCACGTTACCTCTCCACCATCTCACATCTCTGTATCCACCCAACTGGACCGGCTATCTCCTACTCCCCTCGCTCGTTTCGGCTTCAGCTTCTGGCTTCTGGCTTATTTTTCATTATTCATAAATTTCGTCTTTATTTGAACTTTTGACTTTTTTTGAGCTTTTTTGCCAGTTCTTTTTTTCCCGTATTCGTTTGTATTGTCCGTGATGAGCTATCATATTTTTTCTATTTTTAATTTTTTTTAAATTTAATTACATCAAATAAATCACATTCAGCTACAATGAAATTTTTTTAAGCGTGCACGAATGCGTCGGTGCGCGGAGTTTGGCCGGAGGTAGACTACAGCGGCGACACGGCGAGGAGGCGCAGCAGCGTGGCTGGCTCATGGCAGCGACGGTGAGGAGGAAGACCTCTGACGACAGAAATATGAGCACGAGGTAGAATGTGGAGCAAGGAAGAAGGTGGTGGCGGTGTCTTGGGCGAAAACTAACCGGCAGCGACGAATTTGATGGCGTGGCACTGCTGACGAAGTCAAATAAGATGATGAAATTCCGGCAGGATGCTGCACGATTCCCAAAATTTCTTTAGGGGAAATGACCAAGAGGATGGCGAACTCATATTGACGTGGTCAGTTTCAATGGAGACTCGCCAATGCTACAGGACCATGGTGGCGCGTGGCGGCCGGTCCAGATTAACAAGGTATGGTGGGGTGGCGTCGTGGTTCCTCCGCGTCGCCGCCATTGCACTCCGCCCCAGCCACTGCTGCTTGTCGCCGGAAAACAACCGAGCCTCCCCGGCCGTGCCACCCACAACTCCTCGCTCCCCTTAACGTCGCCGTCGCGTTTTGGCTGCTGGCGCTGTCCCGAGCCGCCGCTGCTATTTTCTCTCTGCCATCCCAACCCGACTAGTCGTTCTCGTTCCTCTCAAGAAACGAAGAAAGTGTGAAAAAGGAAATAACACACTACTACAAAAAAAAGGTCATCACAGATGGCTCAAAAATGTTATTACAGACGATTTTGTGAACCGTCTGAATTTATGAGTCGATTATCACAGATAGTTGTCGAATCGTCTATGATACATCAATATCACAGACGGTTTTTAACTGAAAACCGTCTGTGATAGCTGATTATCACAGATGGTTTTTAATATTGATATATCACAGATGGTTTGTAACGAAAAACCGTCTGTGATATGTCACTTATCACAGACGGTTTGTAACTAAAAATCGTCTGTGATGTTCTTTTCTATCCCTAAATCTATTTCTGTTTATTGGCTAGCCTCAGGAAATGTTAGCCATGCCCTCTGAAAATAAGCAGAAGAACAAGTATATGCATACATACAATTCACATCTCAATTCATTTGACAAACACAAAACATCCAATTCACATCACATTTCATTCACAAACATAAGGTATCCATTTCACAAATGAATTAATTGAAATGAAATAAAATATCCATTAACAAATTCACAATTACAGTGTGATAAGAGCAATAAAAAATCATTGTGGGCAGAGGAACTCTCCATCTGATCTTATGACTTTAGTCCACAAAAACCAAGCGAACTCTCCTCGAATTTTTGCAAAGTCTAGCTGTTTCAATGCAGATGTAGAGATAAGCGCAGCCTATGGATAGGAATATCAACGTGCGTACATATAAAACCAGACAAGTATGAAATAAATGTGGGAAGATTGACAAACTTTAGAATTGGTGATCTTCGAGGAATCGAGGAGTAGTCTCATATGGTGGCACAGGTAGAATCCACACGTGTTGCCCGGCTGCTACTTGTGGTACTGCAAAAAATAGAATGTGTTAAATCAAAAGGTATTACTGCTAAGTGTTGTATATGATTAATTAATGTGTAGCTAGCGAATACCCAAAAATTGCGAGAATATTTCAAGGGCTTGGCCCCTGTCGTCGAGCCATGTGTTTGTTGAACGTATGTGGCGAACGACCTTTGTTATTCGAAAAAGTTAGATTAGTCATTCGGAAGAAAAAAAGAGTACAATGTACAATGTACTTACCTATCGAGTATTTCGGCGATAGCTGTGTATTTGGATTTGTTCTTACTTAGAGAAGCAAGGTATATAGCCTTGTTCTATTTTGTTATAATTACAATTAAAATCCAATGGAAGTGCTCATTGTATGGCATAAGAAGAAATTCCTTATCGCGGTGAACCAGCAGTGTTGTTGCAATATAGTTCTCGACGAAGGATGCATCCTCGTTGATGGTATCAATGGCGACCAAGCGTGGGTCCAGGAAACTAATTGGTGATTTCGATGATCTAGTTTCGGTCAGTATGAATCTATATATATATACACAGAAAAGCAACAAATTGTGACATATATCAGTATTACGTGAACAGAGACTGTGATTGTACAGACTTACAGCGTCCAGCATCGAACGAGTGAGGCGTCGAAAGCGTTGAGCGTGAAAAGATCAAATATATCGTCAAAGGTCACCGCGAAGACACATTCCTGAATTTCGTGCTGGAAATGTTCCCGCTTGAATTTGACAGTGATACCTGAGCGTCGTTCTGCCTCTGGCCTATTGGACTGTTCCATATACCAAGCGTGTAATGTTTGGCAACCAAGTCCTAGGGTTAAGAGGTGCTCTTCCGGAAATATCATCGGCTCGCCTAGCACGAATTTGCGAGCCAATGGCGGTACGGGTATCGCCATCATCCTTCGCCTTTGATTTGCCCCGCCAACGCCTCGATCGTAGGTTGACTTTATGGTAGTCGACTGTAATAGTACAGACGATGCAAGTTGCTTTGGCAAGAATAGCACCCGTGGAGATAGCACCGGTGCAGTAGCTCGCCAGACCGCCTTTGTGGAGATAGCACCAACAAGATTTAGCTCGTTCGTGCGCCTTCTGTCGTTCGGATATGCATGTATTCTTTATACTTCCATTCCCAACGGACAAAGAACCTTCTTGGCTTTATACGTGATTTTAGGCAACTCATTTCCCTCCGGAAGCATGTCCGCTAAAAGACCTAGCAGCGCCGTGAAACTCTTGTCGGACCAACCGTTGCTTGCCTTCAATTTCAACAGTTCAAGCACGGCCGACAACCTCGTGTATTTGCAGCACGTAAACAAAAGTTTCTCCGAGTCCTCCATCAAGCCCTGGAATTTAACATACTCTCTCTCATCATAGTTCTCTTCTACATCGCGAAGCATCTGATCCAGATTATCATCGTGCAACCTATCCGAATCCGAACCACAATCGACATCATCCGACGGTATGTCATTCACTTCACCGGCTATGTCATCCGGCGGTATATGATCATTCACTTCGCCATGACTGGTCCAACACGTATAACCCTTTTTGAAACCCCTCCGAATCAAGTGCGCTTCAATTTGCCCTCGGTTTTTAAACATCTTTAAATTCTCGCAGTCAGTGCATGGACAGTATATATATTACACCCCCTTATTCAACATATCCTCTTTGACGGCTCTTGTAAAAGCATACACGCCATTAATGTACTCTTCACTCACACGGCTCGCGGCATACATCCAGCTTCGGTCTTACGTTACGTACATATATAACAACTTAGTATTAAAAATTAGATTAACTAGTTATTACTACATATATACCGGCCACATGTATTATATTGAGGCTTAATTTGCTAGCTCAATTCATATTATAAACACAACAGCTATTATATAACCAATAATTTTGCAAATTAACCATCTTCAATAACAAATTGTAATGCAATTAAAGAAAAAATAAATTTCATTACTAACCATATCTAGAGCAACCAAAAAAGTATGAATGAATCTTCAAAGCTCAACCTCTGCCTCTTTCCACCAAATTAACTGGCTTGAAATCGCCTAGCTTGTCTCCTCAGTGAAAGAGTGCGCAGCAGTGGCTAGATCTGGATCGAAATGAAGACAGATGCGGTCTGAGCAGCGCAATAAATGCTTAGTAGCATTATCACATACGGTTTTTAATTAAAAACCGTCTGTGAATTATCACAGACTGCGATAACCAGCTTATCACAGACAGTTTTTTATTAAAACCGTCTGTGATAATCTGGGATTATCACAGACGATTCTTAATACAGACCGTCTGTGATACTAAAGTATCACAGATGGTTCATCGGTTTAGATCGTCTGTGATACTCCTTTTCTCTGATGCCGCCAACACAGACGGTGTCCAAATTAAAACCGTCTGTGTTAGTGTCGGTCACAGACGGTTTTGTCAAACCGTCTGTGATTGGCCGTCTAGTATTAGGCTTTCTGTAGTAGTGACACCTACCTATCCAACCTAATAGCCAGCTCACAGTTGAGGGATGGGAGTGGCAAGCAAGGGCAGAGAAACTTAAAGCGAGTTGCATGGAAGAAAACATCTCTTTTTCGATGGCAAATAAGGGAAAAGTGAATCATTCTGTGGCAAATTGGTGGCAAATAAAGAGTTTTCTCTATTTTAAATTATCAAACAGTGGCTATTTTTGCAAACCTATAGCTTAGCTATCTATATACATAAAAATAACCGGTAACATTTAAGACACCTCTTTTATTTTGATGGTAAGAAAATCCCACAATAATCCTAAAAAGAAAAAATTCTACAAATTCTCACATTAATCGAGAAAAAAGATAAACTTTTTTACCACTTATTTTGGTGTGGCCAGATTATAATAGTGCAGATTAATCATATATGTATATTAGAATTATATAGTAAATACAATTGTATTTTAATTATAGTTAGTAAAGTTGTATACCAAATACAATTGTATCATAATATCTAGCCGTGTAATTACGCGGATAAATATGCTAGTTTTAACTTAAAACCAAAATGTCATGTTTAGTCAAGTAAGATTCAACAAAAGGGTGGATTCCCTCCACCCATAATCGTATGACTACCACCGTTTGTAGTTATCATATTTCCCATAATCATTTTTTATTAAAATTAACAAAATATGGCTTTTTCGTAATACCCATGTACTTCCAACTTTTGAGATTTCTAAAAAGAATTTACTAAAAAGTAATAATTTATACTTTTATGATTTTCTAAAATTGATTCAAGACTAAATTAGCTTTCTATAATAAATTAAAGCCGAAAATAAATTTCCTAAATTAAAATGATTTTTATGGAATTAATTAATCCTAAAATAAATTTTCCAAAGTAAAAATGATTTAACATGATTTTTCAAATAAAAATATTTTATTTGAGACATGCATATTAAAATATGCACCCTTGAATTTTCATGTATTTTTTAGTTTTCTTGCGATTTGTTCAGATTTATTTGAATTTCTCGATCCTTTCCAATTTTCGAAGTCAGTTTGAATTCCATTTTTTCAAGCCTATTTCTTTGCCTAGGATGCTAGCCCAATTTCTTCCCCGACAACCACTCTGTCCGTCCCCACTTTCTGCCTCACATCGCAACTATCGTCAGCCCATCTCCCTAACCTAAAACCCTACCAGGTCGCCGTAGCCAGTCTAGCTCCTGTGGCCCATCCTCCCACCGCATCATTCACATGTGGCCTCACTACAAATATTGTGCATCTTTCCCAGACAAACCCAAGACGAATGTCGCCATCACCCCCTCCTTGGCATCTACACCCTTGAAGCCCTAGCTTCCACAGGATATAAATAGCTTGCTAACTTGAATCCACACACCCACATCACACCACATCCTTGCAAACCTTAATGCAACCCCTAAAACCCGTGCAATGCTATCGCCATCACCTTGTTCCTTGCACCCAATTGTGCTCCATCGTGCCGCAACATTGTCGTTGCGTTCTCGTCGATCTAGTGGCTCCCTCGTGAATTCATTCGCATCACATCACATCCCACCTCTCCATCTTTTTCCCCTTTATTGATTTTGCTTTTCCACCACTGTGTGTAGAGATCGACCCTGTCTTCTGCGCCTATGGTCGTGAGACTTTGTTGTCAAAATCCTCTGCCGCTAGTGAGATTCCACTCTATCTACCCCTCCATTGCATTCCTCTTTACCTCACTGATTTGGTGTGCATCTCCATGTCGTAGGAAGACATATGCGTCGTTGCCGCCCCTGTGAGAACTTGTGTCGCCGCCTTATCCTTGCCACCGATTGCCTTGGCTATTGCCTAGAGATCACAAAATGGACAATTATGTTCCCCGCGTCATCCTCTTCGCGATGCACAGCTCAGCCATCTCCACCGCGGCCGCTACCGCCGACGACCGTAGGGACCTGAGCTCTACCAATGCCATTATGGCCAAGTCATCACCTCATCAGAGCCACTAGTGACACACAGTGGCACCTTAGCACTATCCCTGCCCCCATCATCGCCCGCGTGGCAAGAGCCTAGATCCAAACCCACCACCCTTGACATGCGGGCCCCACAACTGCACATCTCGAACCCTAGATCCGAAACATGACATAATGACATGTCGACCCCACATATCATCCACCCTTGTTAAACCCTAATCCCTCACTTTTCACTTAAATGTGGACTCCACATGTTAGCCTCACTCTTCTGTAAACCCAACCCACCATGCACCCTTCTCGTTTGGTGGACATGGTCTATAGACCTATGGCCTACTTATCATCTATTGGTGTTTTCTAAAATCTCAGAAATTTTAAGATTCTAGAATATTCCATAGGTCCCACTGTCATTGACATTCTATCTCTCTCCCTTTTGTTTTCTCTATTTTCTCTAGAGGCCAAACTTCCAAGAAACCTTTCTCCCTCATACGAACTCCAAGTGAACCCATTCTTCCTCCTAAATTCATATAAATTTGAGCTCTATTGTCCAATAACTTCAATTTTCACTTGAGAGTTTATTTTAATTGTCTTTTAAATTTTGTTGGTATTTGCATTTTCTTTCTCCTGTTAGACGTGGACATCTAGGGTCATTTGAAGGAGTTGAAGACCAAAGACAAGTTGAGGAACAACAGCATATCTATAGCAAGGCAAGGTTATGATTCTTTGGAAGAGATCTAGTTTCTAACACTGCAATAGGTTCTACCTTAATCTTGCCATCATTGCCCACAAGAGGTAAGTCAGGACAAGGAACATCATGAGTACCTGTGTACCATTTCAATTGACTCACATGAAAGACCGGATAAATGCCAACACCAGTAGGTAATTGCAGCTAATAAGCCACCTTACAAACCTTTTGCAAGACTCTAAATGGACCATAGTCCTTACTGGTCAGTTTTAGTGATTGTATAAATCTAGAATTTGCCCGTCAATAAGGTGCATCTTTAAATAGGCCATGTAATTCACTTAAATGCCTTTCCACTCTTTGTTTATCAGCATATTTGTTCATAGGAAATATGCTATGAGGGAATCCATATAAGGCGTAGAATGGTGTAATCTCAAGTGAAGTATGATATGATGTATTATACCACCACTCGGCAAGAGACAACCAATAAAACCATTGTTAAGGTTCCCTGAAAATCATTCTTCTCAAGTATGATTTAAGACACTGATTGCCAATTCTGTTTGACCAACAGATCAGGGGTGATAAGCAGTGCTAAATCTGAGTTTGACTTTGACAGCTTTGAAAATCTTCGGCCACAACCTACTGGTGAATATCCTTTCCCTGTTAGATTGTTGCTAATGAAAACCTATGCAGCTTAAATATGTTTTCGATTAAAGGTTGTACCACAGAATGCACAGTATACAGGTATGAAGTGAACATAGTTAGTGAACCTATCCACCACCACCACAGGAATCACTTTTTCATTTGATTTAGGAAGTTCTTCCAGTTGGATATGTGTGGCCATGCCATTGTGAGAGGATCCAGAAGTCAATGGTAATGACGTTGTTCAAATTTTGACCTTTGACACATTGCACACTCATGAACAAATTGCTCAACTTCTTTCTTTAACCCACGCCAAAAGACTCGACTCTTTGGTATGTAGCCCTGATTCACCACCAGTTGAAGAGGAGTGTAGGTTACCAATTAATTAAACTATTAATTGAGGGGAAGGGATCCTGGGCTTTCTTCACCCTGGGTGGCTAGATAGTTCTCTCACCAAGTCGCTGCTGCTCCTTTGAGCTGATGCATGGCGAAAACTATGTTGTCCACCTTGGCACACTTAGCAAGTCGTGGCTTCTTCTCAGTGTCGCAAAGGCAATCTTCAGCTTCGAGCAACTCGTCGGTAGAAGAAAAGGTTAAGGACCGAGCCCTTAGAAAGTCAGCTAGTTTGGAGCTGTGATTGCTGGCACTTGCTTGTTAGCCAGCATGGATAGCTTACATGATTTGAGTTTGTTCTGCCTTGACTTACGCCATGGTGGGATTGAGAATTTTTAAAATAATCATTTTTATTCTGAATTATAGTATTATACATGCTATTTATTTTTTCCAGTTTTGACCATATGTCGCTTCATGGTTAGGCAACTTGAGCTAGTCGTTCAATCGTTGGGCGATACGTGGCCAAGTCGCCTAACCGTTGGGTGACTAGTACTTGTCACCCAACTGTTGGGTGACAAGACCCTCATCACCCAACTGTTGGGTGACAAGACCCTCATCACCCAACTGTTGGGCGACTAGGGGTATTACCTGAAGCTCCACACGGCCGGTCGAGTGCCGTGTTTTCATTTCACCCGAGAGAAAAAAGGAAGGGCCCTACCAGGCTCTCACCATTGTAATTACATGACTAGGCGTACTGGCTCACACAAAAGAAGCTCGTCTTCGGTGTGTTCGTTAAGGACTACGTGGTGCATAGGGTGATGCACCAGTTCAGCCTTCACCAGTTTGTTCCTACCCCGACGTGCATGGGTGCCTGAGTTGGACTACGTGTGAGTTACACACAACATATGTCCCTATATTTTTTTGTAGTTTTGTTACGATACCTTTTAATTGTAGTTGTACGTTTCATAGGCACAATAGAAGGAGTGGTAGCAGGACGATCTGGGCTGCAAAGATGGCATCGTCGGTGGCAGAGTGGCTGGAGGCACTCGAGGACTTCGTGTAGGAGGGCACGGTGTACGACGAGTACCTACGCTGGTATGCTCCGCAGACACACACTAGGCTGGTGCATGCCGTTGACCCTCCCCCCGCTCATGTACCAGCACCGACAGACACGTACCCATGCACTTAGCGCGGAACTTCACCCTCACAGTAAGTACTCTCGAGTTTCAAGGATTCTGAGTATGGTTACCACAATTACTAGTTTGACACTTTTATGTACCTCTTGCAGACGGACATCACCACCGAGATTGTGAGGGACACTAGGTCGATCGTGGACAGGGTTTCCCACAATTTGGAGGTATTGCACGATGAGCTTCGCACATTTTCCATTGGGTCTACACTACGTCGAGGTGTGCCCTCACCCTCCCGTCGTGTATGACGCTCCCGGAGGTGGCCACGTGTAAGTTCAAGCTCCATTCAATTGGTTTTGATGATAATGACAAATCTAATTATGAGACTAACTTGTTTATTGATTATAATATTATCTAGTCTCATTTGGATGAAAAGGTTAAAACCATAAGAGGTATGCATTCTATATCACTCGAATCTAAAATATAGATTGAACTTCACCAAATAGTCAAACATGAATATGTGCATATGTCTCTATTACACATTCTTGTATACACACATTTAAGGGGAGTTGACTCTATATTTTGTAGTTTCATTAGTATTGATCTATGTTCACATTTTCACATATTAAGAATCTTTACCTTGAAATATATCCTGAGAGAATATATAGCTTGTGTAGTTCATATATACTCATAATCATATTGTCATCTAGTTCCTCCATTATGTGTTAATGGTTGAATGATAAATAACAACTGATAAGTAAGCTTTGCTTAAAAAATCCTATCTTAGAGTATACAATTATTGGGTACATGTTGTATACTCGAAAAACAATGTTTTATCTCACTATTTGTTGAGGTTGTCATGAACTACTAAAAATGAAAGATTGTGAAATCTAGTCCCTCTATTATGAGTTAATGGTGAAGTAAGGTAATTGATGACAATAGATTTATGGACTAATATTTTTCATGAGTTGAATATATAGGTTAGGTTCCACAAAAGAGTATGATTTGAAATGGCTTCATGTGTTGAAGATCATCAAGTCAAGTGAATGATACATCATGAGTTGATGCATGTCCAAGAGGAGATGATTGTGTGTTGATCGTCAAGTGAAGACCTATCATGTGTTGATGGAGTTCAAGTGACAAGGACCCAGACTTGAAGTGAAGGTGTGAGTCACCATGCTTTAAGAAGATGCTAAGGCAAAGGTATGAGTAGTTAGGGCCAAGGATGTGCTTCTAGTTTTTTACCGGTCTTGAAGTTTGGTTGGAAGGCCGGATTACTAGTATAGGTTATCGTACTATTAAGAGGGGTCTTATCTAGTAGCTTGAGTCTCATTATGTGTTGATAGCTCAATCTCACTTGCTCTAGCTCTCTTTGGCATGAGGTTTGTATTTGCGAATGTGTTTTGCAAATAGTTGAAACTCATGTGTTAAATCCATGTAACATAGGATTATACATTGCGAATGTATTTTGCAAGTGTTTAAAGTCCATGTTTTCATTCCTAGTAGTATGATCCTTATATTTGCATCTGTATTTTGTAAATAGTTGAAGCTCATATATAATCCTTGTGTCATGATTCTAAAAGTGAGCAAATGTATTTTGCAACTTGTTGAGAATCATATTTGATCGTTGTGTGCAAGATACTGTTGTTTGCAAATATGTTTTACAAAATCTATTGAAGTATCTACACTTCTTAGGGAAATTGGAACTACCGCAGTGTAGTCTGCAGTACTACCGCAAACCAAAACTACCGGCATTGCAATCATGGAACCACCGTGTGCGTTGGTGATCGAAGATGTAATATCCCGAACGCCGTTACGGTGTAAGTTTTTAAAACAATCGTGGAGTCGTCGGTTTTTCGGCAAATCGCGGAATGGAAAAAATAAAAATTGTAGAATATTGAAAAATAAATAAAATATATTAAAATTATTTTAAATTTCAGATTGGTCGCTGGGTGGGCCGACCACCCTTGGGCCAGCCCAAGGGGTGGCGCCCCCAACCGCACCCTCCTCCTCCTTTTAAACCCTAGACCCCACCCTCCCCTTTTTCCCCACATCTAGCCGCCACCCTACTCCCTTTCTCCCCACGGTGGCCGCCCCTCCCACCCCAAGTGCTGCTGCCATTGGAGAAGCAAGGAGAAGGAAGGAAAAGAAGGAAGGAGAAGAAGAAGAGGAGAAAAAAATGGTTGATCCACCATCTAGGTAATTTTTTCTCATCCCAAACTCTCTGTTCTTATGAATAATTAGGGTTTTTGGCACGGATTTTGAAGGTAGTTAATAGATTAATTGCCCGATTAGAGATTAGCTGTTATCTGCCTGTAGATTGATTCGCACAGCGCGTCTGTTTGCACAGTTTTGACCTAGTAAACGATTTTTCATGTGGACTCTCTCGAAAGGAAAGTTGTATAGGACTTCCAGACGCATCTCCTATATTTGTTTCGGAATTTTTTGCCGTGGGATCTGGGAGTTACAGGGTCGGGAATACTGCTGTTCATCAGGCGAGCAGATTGATATAGACCGACATTAAACTGTGAATTTGAGGTAGTAAATGATTTTTATGATCATGGACATAATTGAGAACATTATAGATAATTCAGAATTCTAGCTTCTGTAGAATATTCAGAATTTTTAGACCCCTGTACTGTTGCTGGGACGCATTTTAATATTGCTGTCCAGTCTGCCAGAACAGAGTTCTTCCTCTGTTTTGGTCATTAAATTACGCCTAGCTATGATCAAAATAAAAATATGTGTTTTACATGAAAAATGTAGGCTTTTAAGTGATGAAACCAGAGAGGTATCATTTGTTGTAATTGGATCATTATTTTTAAAGATACGAAATTGTGAAGCAGCGCTGCTGCAGAGGGTAATTTGCTGAATTGTTGAGCGGAGAGGAGTTTATGCGGGTTCGGGGTTCTAGCGACGTCTTTAATTATTTTAGTCATATTTGTATGATGTAGCTGTATGCTGAGAGTTGCCTTTTGGACAGGTGGTCTTGTCCTTGAGTGCTCTTGATTTTTACTTCGCTTCGTCGGATTGAGACAAGTAAACGTAGCGGTGGTTGCTACCGTTTAACTTGTTATTTCTTCTACTTGCAATTTACATTATTATCGTAATTTGATACATTATGCCATGATTGAATGATATTTTAATTGTGGAGGTGATAGCAAGTATTGATCAATTGATATGTTGATATTCTGCTAGTAGACATGTGGAACTATTGCTTAATGTGATATCGTGGAACATGAAATTAATATGTGGTGGATGTGGATATGTTGAGAGCATGATAATGCTCCTTGAGGATGAATTAATGTGATTTATGAATTATCATATCATTCATGTCATATCATGTCATTTGCATATGTGGATGTCGCCGCACCTAGCCGCAACCGTACCGGTACGACATCGTATATTGCCGTAATACGATGCACCTCTTATCCCGCTGGGAGCATCGTATATTGTCGTAATACGATGCACCTCAAATTCCGCCAGAAAAGAGTGATGTGGAGCATAGCATGAAGCATTCATATGCATTTATTTGTGGATAAAATGACTGCATTCATATGCCAATTAAATCTGAAATTAAAGAGGTATAATTCATGGAGGTTTGTGGTGGTTTAATAATTGTGGACACGAATTATGGTTGTGAATGTATGGAATTAAATGATGATGTTTAATTGTTCATAGTTTGAATAGCTTGTTAAACTGTTTGCTTGCTGAGATTTTTATCTCACCCTTGTTTCCCCTCCCTACAGGTGGACTTTGAGCATGCATTGGAAAGGGTAGAGCGGCACCACATTAATGCACATGAATTTTGTTTTAATGCTAAAATAAAGTTGAAAGAATTCTAGTCTTTGCTTAGCTATCTTGTGAATGATTGTTTCATCTTAATAATGTTAATTTGGAACCGTTCCTTTGGTTATTATGTTGAAGTTGATTATGATTATTAAATTGTTATTGCTATTCTGTTATCCCTTAGTTATTTTTGCTTCCGCTTGTATTATTAATTGTTGCTAGTTTATGTTATCTTGTAAATTGGCTAGTTGTAGAGCAGTTTGAGTAGCATCTCAGGGTAATGTAGGTCCTGGGGTGTTACAGAAGACCTTTGTGGTCAAGAGCGACTTGGTCTAACCAATGTGGTCGAAGACATATGTGATCGAAGATATGTGTGATCAAAACAAGGTGGTCAAACCAACGTGGTCGAAGATCTATGTGATCAAAACTAGCGTGGTCGAACCGATGTGGTCGAAGATCTGTGTGATCAAAACCAGCGTGGTCAAACCAGTGTGGTCGGAATCGACGTGGTCAGAATCTGTATGATTGAAACCAGCGTGGTTGAACTAGCATGGTCGAAGATCTGTGTGATCGAAACCAGCGTGGTCGAACCGACGTGGTTGAGATCTGTGTGATCGAAACCAGCGTGGTTAGAATCGACATAGTCAAATATCTATGTGTAAGATCGAGGAGGCTGACTAGATGGGGGTGAATAGGCGGTCTAAGAATTCTTTTTAAATTAATACTAACAATTCAAGACCTTTTCTATTTACCTAAACCAAGTAATCAGTGCGGAAGCTAAATTCAAGTTGGTTTAGTACAAATAGCGCCTAAAACAAATAAATTTGCCTAAGTGCACTAATAATTCTACCCTAGGTCAAGGTTTGTAATTCTAGATTGACAAGCAATCAAATTAATTCTAAGTAAGTAAATTGCTTGAAAGTAAATTGAGCACAAGAAAGCAAACCGCAATAGACACTTCATGTTTTACCGTAGTATTCGGAAACATGCCGGTTCCCCCAATCCACATTGAGGTAAGCCCGAACTAATCGGATCAGCTCCACGAATTAAGCCTTCCACCTCAATTCCACTAGTGGTAGCTCTTTCCCGCTCCGGGTAGGTGAGCTCTAAGCTTCACAACTTCGCCAGGTCTTCTCACAATGTTCTTTGAGAAGATCACCACGCACGACGCCTCCAACACCGTCTAGGAGTCAGCAAATTCCAAGAGTAACAAGTCAAATCCCTCACTTGACTCTCACCACATACAACGAATGCACTAGCTCAATTTGGACACCAAGTCCACCTCTAGATGCAACACATACAATCTAGATCTTCTCTCCTCTCACACAAAGTGCACCACATACACAATTGAGTAGAGAGCATCACACTAGCTCAAGAACACAGGAATGAGTGAAGCAATAATATCTCCAACCGGCCACAAGGGGGTATTTATACCCTATACAAAAAACTAGCCGTTGGAGCCAAATCCTTAAAAATTCAGGGAAATTGGAAGTACCGTCGGCCAGAGGCCGGTACTTCCGCTCACCTCTCCAACGGTCAGAAAAATAGCCGTTGCGGAGGAAACCCTGGTCAGACCGCCCACACAGGACCGGTCAGACCGCCAGGTCCCGTTAGACTACCCACACAGGCCCGGTCAGACCGCTAGGTCCGGTCAGACCGATACACACACCGGTCAGACCGCTCTCAGAAACAATCAGCGGAGTCGCTCTCTGGAAAAAAGGTTCTGCTCGAAGGAACGGAAGTTCCGCGAGCCGGTCAGACCGCTCTTACCATGCCGGTCAATCCGCTCTCACTATGCCGGTCAGACCGCCGTTCTTAGGCCGGTCAGACCGTTTGTCACTTTCTAGTCTGACCTCCAGGCTTGAGCCGGTCTGACCGCTCCTCGGTCAGACTGCTCTTTTGGCCCGGTCAGAATTGATCAGGCCGGTCAAACTGCGTGCAAAATGCTGGTCAGACCGTCATGTCGGTAGTACCACTCACACAGAGCCGGTACTTTCGTCCTCCGGACAAGCCACTCATACAGAGCCGCTCGGACCACTCACATCTGGTAGTACTGCACAACACATGTCGATACTTTCGATGTTCGGTAGTACCGCTCACACGGAGCCAATAGTTCTGATTTTTCTGAGAAGTGCAGATATATGAACAAATTTTGCAAAATATATTTGCAAACTATGATATCATGCACACAAGGCTCAAACATGATTTCCAACAAGTTGCAAAACACATTCGCACACTTTTGAAATCATGACACAAGGAATTGGTACATGGACTTCCCGTATTTGCAAACCACATTCACAAATCTAAATCACATGTCACAAGGATTATATATTTGATTTAACCATTTGCAAAACACATTCGCAAATGTAAGCCCCATATCACAAAGAATGAAAACATGGACTTCAAGCACTTGCAAAAGATATTTGCAATGCATAGTCCCATGTTGCAAGAATTCAACACATGAGTTTCAACTATTTGCAGAACACATTATGAGGTGAGGATGAGTATCAACACATGATGAGACTCAAACAACTAGACATGACCCCTCTAAATAGTACGGCAACTTATACTAGCAATCCAGTCATCCAACCAAACACCAAGACCGGTAAAAAACTAGTAATACATCCTTAGCCCTAACTAGCTCATACCTTTGCCTTGGGTCATCATATTGATATGCATCAACTCATGATGCATCTTCTTATCATCTCCATCAACACATGATGGCCTTTATTTGATCAACACATGATCATTTTAGACATGCATCAATTCATGATGTATCTTCTTCTTGATGGCCTTCAATACATGAAGTTATTTTCTTCTCGCATCTTGACTTGATGGTCTTCAACACATGAAGTCATCCCAAATCTTATTTATTTGTGGAACCTAACATATTCATCCAACTCATGGAAAATGTTAGTCCACAAAATAATTGTCATCAATTACCAAACTTCACCATTAACACATAATGGAGGGACTAGATTCAACAATCTTTCCTTTTTGATAATTGATGACAATCCCAACAAATAATGAGATATAGAAATTGATTTGCGAGTATACAACTTTTACACAACAATTATATACTCTAAGATAAGCTTTATACAAAGCTTACTTATCCAGTTGTCATTAATCATTCTACCATTAACGTGTAATGGAGAAGTTAGATATCAACCCGACTGCACATGAGTATATATGAACTACACAAACTATATATATACTCAAGAATGTATTTCAAAGTAAAGATCCTAAATATGCATATTAAAAGAAGCATGGATCAATACTTATGAAACTCCAAAACATAGAGAGAGCTCCCCTTAAATGTGTGCATACAGGAGTATATAATAAAGACATATGCACATCTTCATTTTAGACTATTAGTGGAGCTCAATCTATATTTTGGATTCAAGGAATGCATTAATATGTAAGAAAGAGATGTCGAATGCATACCTCTTTTGATTTCACCTTTCCATCCAAATGAGACTAAACTATAGTATATTTGCATAAACATATTAGTCTCATAAAAGATTTATCATTTAATCATATATTTAGATGTAAGAAATGTCTTATTGTATTTCTTAATGATTTCACCTTTTCATTTAAATGAGACTAAGCATAAATATAGTTAAGCAAACATATTAGTCTCATATATGTATTTGTCGTTATAACCAACAAATTATAAAATTATTTGTCATTAACACCAAAACCAACTTAATCGGAGCTTGATCTTTCAATCTCCCCCTTTTTGGTGATTGATGACAAATCCATTTATAATAATAGCACTTTGGTGAAAATGATCAAATGATATAAAATTAAGTGCATGAGAGAAGGTGAAAGCATTATTCAACATGTAGATTTAAAAAAGTTTTAGTTTCTCCCCATTTGGCATAAATCAATTAATTTCTCCCCAATAAATATATTATCACATTTCTCCCCTATTGGCATTAGCATTTCATTAGCACTTCTATTTTTCATTATCCAAAGCAATAATTTCTCCCCCATTATCAATAAAGCTATTATCACAATTCCCAAATATTGAAAGTTATTATCACAAATTTCTCACCTATTTGCCATTAAGCACCAAAAAGAGGCAATTATCACCAAATAGTGTTGATTATTGTAAAAACAAGGGAAGAATACAAGTTAAACCATTAAAGAAGATTTTTATTATGAGCAGTTTTATACCAATTAAGAGCATAAAATTGATTCTTATGAAATGAGGAGCTTGATGCCAATTAATTTAACTTAATATGGTCATAAAGAATTATAAAACTAAATGCAAATGACCAATTGATACCACTTAAGATAACTAAATAAATTTGAAACACATTCAAATAATCTTACTCATGAGACCTCCTTGAAGGCTTGATGCCCTTGATATGCTACCACTTGTATATAAAACCACTTGTAGCGTTTGGATCATTTCCTGATTTTACATTCCAAATAGCCTTCAAAAGCTTCCTGAAAAACTGACTTACAAATATCCAATAAATCTGAGAAAATTCGTCAGTATAGGATAGTATCTGAGGATTAAAAGTCATAATGGCATCTACCACAGATTTTGAGCACATTAAGAGATATGAAAAACATAAATCTGCTCTAATCCACTTGTAAAACATTTGAATTTGGTATTTTAGCAAAATAAATGATTTTTATTTATTTTGAGCATAAAAACCAAAAGAGAATGAAGCATATTCATTCACAAAATCCATAAAAAATTTTGGGCAAATAAGTAAAATAGTTTTCCCAATATTGCTTTAGTAAGCATAAAAGTATTATATATGTTTTTCACAAAGAAAAACCTCTCCTTACACAAAGGTCTCTTTGGCATTTCCTTTTCCTCTGACACACAAAGGATTCTCCTCTTCTTGTTATTTTTCTCTTCTCACATTTCTTTCTTTATGTCGTCTAGCACCAAGAATCAAAGATACCAGTTATACTTAATTCCAATTGTAGAAGATTTGATACCACTTATACTATTTGTGAGCATACATGACACCAAGTGTGATTGATTCCATTTGTAAATACTTGATGACACTTGTATGGTCACTTTGTATCCCACTTGAAATAATTTTGAGAGATCTTCAAAGAATTTTACCTGATGTTAAAGGAGATACCACTTGTAAGAAGATACCAAATGAAAGATGTTATAGAAGAGAGCTTGGATAATAAAAGATTTTGCTCAACAAGAGAAAGGATTAGATACTAATTCAAAAGAGTAGATACCAATTGAAAATAATATCACTCGAAAATCGATGATATCATATATGTGAAGAGCTTGGTTAAGAAAGATTTGCTTGCCAAGAAGAAAAGGATATCAATCCAAAAGACATCATTTGGAGGAAATAAGAATACCACTTAATTTTCACAATTAAGGGTTACCACTCGAAGGATATAGATGATGTCACTTGTAAGGATAGGAATGAAGCACATGCTGAGGTCAAGAGGACTAAAAGTCTACCACTTTTTAGAGATGATGCTATTTTAATAAAAAGGAATCAAAGTAAGAGCAAAATGGCATATGGAGTCAAGAAATACTTAAGGATAGTTCGCAAGGATTGACAAGGATCATCTTGACTATGAGGAGCAAAGGAAATGGCTAAGAAAATAGGAAATCAAATATGCATATTAAAAGAAGCATGGATCAATATTTATGAAACTCTAAAACATACAGAGAGCTTCCCATAAATGTGTGCATGCAGTTGTATATAATGAAGACATATGTACATATTCATTTTGGACTATTAGTGGAGTTCAATCTATATTTTGGATCCAATGAATGCATTAATATATAAGAAAGAGATTTCGAATGCATACCTCTTTTGATTTCACCTTTCCATCCAAATAAGACTAAACTATAGTATACTTGCATAAACATATTAGTCCCATAAAAGATTTATCATTTAATCATATATTTGGATGTAAGAAATGCCTTGTTGTATTTCTTAATATTTCACCTTTTTATTTAAATGAGACTAAGCATAAATATAATTAAGCAAACATATTAGTCTCATATATGTATTTGCCATTATCACCAACATATTATAAAAGTATTTGTCAGTAACACCAAAACTAACTTAATCGGAGCTTGATCTTTCACTATGTGATCGAAACTAGTGTGGTCGAACTGATGGGGTCAAAGATCTATGTGATCGAAACCAGCGTCGTCAAACCAATGTGGTCGTAATCGACGTGGTCAAGATATGTGTGATTGAAACCAGCAATGTCAAATCAATGTGGTCGAAATCGACGTGATCGAAGATCTGTGTGATCGAAACCAGCGTGGTCGAACCAATATGGTCGATGATCTATGTGATCAAAACAAGTGTGGTCAAACCGACGTGGTCGAAACCGATGTGGTTGAGATCTATAAGATCGAAACTAGCATGGTCGAACCGACATGGTCAGAATCAATGTGCTCGAGTCCTGTGTGGTCAAAACCAACATGGTCGAACTGATGTGATTAATACAACATGGTCGAAGATCAATGGAGTAGTCGGAGCTCTGTGTAATCGAAGGCTGACATGGTCGAAAATCAACATGGTCGACGTGGTCGAGACCTGAGTAGTCGAAACCAATGTGGTCAGAGATCAGCGTAGTCGGAAACCTATGTGGTTGATTCAGACAACGTGGTCAGAGACCAGTGTGGTTGGAGATCAGCGTAGTCGGAGACCTGTGCGGTCGAACCAACATGGACGGAGACCAGAGTAGTCGAACCATCTGACATGGTCAAGGACCAGTGTAGTCGATGATTGGTACTTTTAACCAGCTCTGTGTGAGCAATCAATCGACTCTGTGTGAGCAGTCCGATCAGTGAGCAGTAGTACCAGCTCTGTGTGAGCGATACTTCCGATTTGCGGAACGACCGACTCTGTGTGAGCGGTACTTCTGATTTGCGGAACGTGCGGGTTGTGTAGTGATACATTTTTCCAAAGAGGCACTTGTGTGGCGGTGCTTCTGATTTTTCCAAAGAGAAGTAGCTCCACATGTGGGAGTGGTACTTCCGATGATCAGAACTACCAAAAATTGTACATCAGAACTATCGGATTCAACTGATCCATTGCTTCCAACGGCTAGTTTTGCTTCTAACGGCTATGTTGGATCGAGATTGACGACAGAGGGGGGTGAATGTCGACTATTAAAAACGACCCGTCCAAAGTAACCCTGAAAGTATCTCCAATAGCTATAGAGAGCTATGAAGATGAAGAAACAAAGCTTACAGAAAATCAACAGAGATCAAAGAACTTGAGCGGAAGACCTTCCACAGATTAATACCACTAGGAGCCCACCACAGATTGATCGGCAAGGAAACTGCAGTAATATATTGCCACGGCAGAGAAGCAGCTTAAAACAATGCCATGGCAAGACGTTGCAGTCACGACACGAAAACAGCAGAAGATGACTGCCAGCCTGCCACGGCAAAGAAACAACGGTAAAATGCTGCCACGGCAGAGAAAACCGAGTACTAAATTGCTGCTTCTCAGATCCGTGAAAAGGAAATCAGAGAACTTAGCCAACTCAAAAAACAGACCAACAAGAAAACTGGACACATGTTGTCCAAACAAGAGAAATCAAGAGTGAGCTGCAGACCAAAGGCAAAACGCAAGAAAGATGGCTCTACTTGCTGCCAAGACAAAGAAGACAGCAAAGAACTGCAAAAGAAAACATTACAAAGAGCTGCCAAGACAAAGAAAAGGTATTGTTCCCTGCCAAACACAGCAGGCTGCTGTCGGACAGAAGGATTGCAAAGAAGTGCTAGCCGAAAGGAGTAGAAACATGCAAATTTCAGCAGGACTGCATGCACTACTTGTTGGCCGAACAAAAGAGAAAACCTTGCTGCCGAAAACAAGAGGAAGCAAAAATCTTTGCTAAGATCAGTTTGCATGGAAAGACAAGAGCAATCAAATGAACTTGAACGACAAACAAAAGAAGCACAGAAGATAAACACATGAGACTTCTCAAAAGTAAAGCAGAGACAAGAATGATTAATAATCAAGAGTTTACATCTCATTCAAGCTCTCTCTCACAATCTCACACTAAGTCCCCATACATGCTTGCAAAACAAGAACTCACACATACATGGAGACATACAAACATAGAACACTCACACACACTCTCTCATCTTTCTCCACTAGAGAGCATCCTCTATTTATAGCCTCCACTAATATGTTTACAACACACTTTACCCATTACCTCTCAACAACTCATGGTGCTTTATCCACAATCCACTTCCTTTAGTGCAGCTTTGTGTATTCACCAAAACGCCCCTCACACACCTTCCAGGAAGCTTCCTCATTTCTCGCCTTCCAAGCCATACAGCCACCTCGAGTCCTCGCCGTTTTTGGCACACCTTGACCATTCTGACCTCGGCACCGCCCGCGTCTAGTCCGGTCATCCCGTGCTTCGCCACGACTCCACCTCGACGTCCTGCAGCCATCACAGACAAGAAACAAATCACATAGCACCGCTCGAAATATTGTAACCATACATTAGCATCAGAAAAAATACTCAAAGCCCAAACCGATCGAAACGAAAAATAAACGACTTAAGCACGTTCGACAAGGTCCGACCGAAACCAATTGTACCGCGCAACGACATGGTCCGAACCACACAAACCAAACTCGACTTTCCTAAAACAGATGTCAATTACTCATCACACAACCGGGGTCACCTCCACATGGTCTCTCAGGCTAGTTGTTTTACCTTTGTGAGGGGAGTGAAAGTACCGCAGTTTTGCCGTCGGTACTTCCGATAATCCTAATTTTTTCTGTCCTTTTCTTCTAACGGCTAGTTTTCATGGTGTGGATATATACCCCCTTGTGGCCAGTTGGAGAAGGGATTACTGCACTCCATTTCACTCTCTTCTGCTAGTGTTAGGTCCTCCTCTCAATTGTGCATGTATTGCACCTTGTGAACAAGGAGGAATACTCTAGATTTCATGTGTTGCATCTAGAGGTGGATTGAATATCCACTCGAACTTGTGCATTCATTGCACGCGCTGAGTCAAGCAATGCATGCGCTGAGTCAAGCAAGGGGCTTGGCTTATTACTCTTGAAGTTTGCTGACTCCTAGACGGCGTTGGAGGCATCGTGCACGGTGATCTTCTCAAAGAAGTTGTGAGAAGACCCGACGAAGTGTGGAGGTTGGAGCTCACCTACCCGGAGTGGGAAAGAGCTACCACTAGTGGATTGAGGTGTTTCAGCTTAATTTGTGGAGCTGATTCAATTCGTTTGGGCTAACCTCAACGTAAACTAGGGAGACCGGCAAGTCTCTGAACACCATGGTAAAAAGAGATCATGTCAATTGTGGTTTATTTTATTGTGTTAAATTTACATTCAAGCAATTTATATTCATTGAATTAAATTGATTGCATGCCATCCTAGGATTACAAATCTTGATATAGCTCTAAGGTGTTGGTGCACTTAGGTGAACATAAGTGAATTATGCTTCATTTGTGCTAAACCAATTTGATTTAAGCTTCTGCATTGTATACTTGGCTTAGACAAAAAGAAAAGGTCTTTAATTAATAATAATTGAAAGAGAATTTTTAGACCGCCTATTTACCCCCCTCTAGTCGGCATCCTCGATCTTACACCACGTCGATGCATATGCCGAGGCCGCCACGTGCTGCAACTTAGGTAGGAGGCTTCAGAAGGCTACATGCCTACCCCAGGGCACCGCCGCCGGGCCAGGATGAATGGTCAGGGTGGGCATGTACCTACACACCAATGTCGTCGTTGTCCGTGGACCCCTACCTGGCATCGGCAGGGCAGCTAACGTTGTTCAGTCAGGGTGGTACGACAGTTGGCTGTAGGCCATGGCCCACGTGGAAGGTATGTTTCATCTCTTAAGATTTTCGTGTCGATATATTGTAGAAATAAACAATACCTATCCTGCAGGGACGACACACCGACTAGGAGTTCGGCTATCACCCCACAAGGATCTCCTGAGAGATGTGAGCGACTTCCTCACAGATGACCCAGCGGAGGTCCTTTTCGAGTTGCGCTCAATGGTGCATCAATTCTCACACAGTCACTGGTGCAGTCCACCCCCGAGGCATTGGTAGCATGAGTCAGCAGGCCTCCTGACCACCTCACCCTATGAGGGCGCCAACACCCCAGCCGAGGAAGGCCAAGCGGGGCTGTACGGGCGAGCACCAACTAGGGGTGGGATGTGGCGACGACGGAGGAGGTGCTGCGGGTGGTGTAGCCAGTGGTGAGTTGTGGGTCTTCCTCCTGCTTTGTGTACTTTTTTCGTTGTGTACGTATTTTGCTTTGTCTTACTCTGTATATGAATTCTCTATTGCATCGCAATATCACTTACGCTCCTACTAACGAATCATTGCTACCTCAATTATCCTCATAAAATTCTTCAGAAAAATTAACTCACTACAATAACATACAGTGATCACAAAATGTTATTGTGAGTCTAACAGATTTCGTTCCATTCACAATCTACGAAAAATCACAAACATATCAACCGACATTGTCTACCCTTTAATTTCAACAAAAAACAACTTACAAACAAGATTTGCTAAATGTATTACTTACAAAAATTGCCATTTACTCACCCACAATTATTTCCATCGGATTAATACAATAATTATATTATTTTTTAAATTTCCCAACCATTGGCTGACTTGGGCTAATCGCTCAACCAGGCTGGGTGACTAGGGATCTTGCCGGCCAACGGTTGGGCGACTAGCCCAAGTTGCCCAACCCTAGACAGACATTTGGTCAAAAGTGCAAAAAAAAATAGGTATAATATTGTAATTTGAAATAAAAATTGATTATTAAAAAACTCATGGGATTGATCGGTGGGGGTGGAAGCTTGACTCCTCATCCACGGCCTCTCCCATGTCATGCGGGTCGCGCATCCTGGTTGGCGTCTTGGTTTATGTTGGCTTGTACTCTGGGTTGGTGTTAGCCTGAGACCTGATGACTCTCCTGGCCATCTGTCAAGAACATTCTTCTTTAGCACTAAGAACTAGGTAGGTGGATTATTTGCCAATGAAAAACACGCCAAAATCATTTGGACAAGGTAAACGGCAAAAGAAATACAATACAAGGCCTATTATAGCCACATGTCATTTATAATAAGTGGTCACAATTCAATACCATATTTTACAATGTCCACATCTAGAACAGGTGGGACTGTAGACCTATCCACATGTCATTGCTCCTAGTAAGCACTTTACTAGACCTATCCATCTATTCATCCATGAAGCTAGCTCCTGGGCAAGTGGGACTGTAGCTCAATGAGCGGGAGTGGGAACAACTGCCACTAAGGCTAGACGTGCCTAAGTGGGAGTGACTGCGACTACGCCCACAGCAGGTACCACCAAGAGGGACCATCACCAGCGGGCTAGGGCACCGCACACTCTTGTGTATGGTGATCCTCAGGAGGAGTCCACTGGTTTGAGGGTGAGTTGGGGGAGGATCAAAGGGGACTATGGCAGGTCCGACAAGTGCTACAGCATGTATCGCAGCTACCACCACGGTCCTCTAAAGCTTAGCGAGGGCACCAGCCTCCTCACTCTCTCTTGCGGCGAGTGCCTTCTCGCACTTGACAAGCTGATCCCAAAGGGTCTCTACCTAACTATAGCTAGCGGGAAGGAGTTGACGGAGGTCGGTGGTCTCATCCAATGCCTCGGTGTAAGTAGACCCCATGGCCCATGTAAGCTGGACATGATGGGTCAGCATTAAATCATCCTCAGCAACTGGAATAAAAGTCTCACTATGGCGTGCTCCCTCCTGGCAAGAAGGGTAGAAGCAAAATAAAGACGATAGTAGGGTAGCCTCTGAATCTTGTAGGGACGTGTAGAGGCTAAGCGTGCGACATCCTAAAGAGCATTCGCAACTGTGCTCTTCCTGTGCAGGCTCCTGAAGGTGTTTGGCTGGTGCTCGCCATCCCCAGTGTATATGAAAACTTTCATAATCCAGGACTCTCGGACTCCTTATGAAGTGCTACAGCCTCGAAAGATAAGGTGGTGACTGTAACCCAAATATTGCATTAGTTTGTGTAGGATGTCAGCAAAGTCGCCTTCATCCTAACCGTGAACGAAGTGATCACATGGGCCATTGGCTACGACTACTATCATCTATAGTTTGAACCATCAACGTATAAGTAACCATTTTTAAAACACGAACCATCAAAGTATAAGTAACCATTTTTAAAACACAAAGAAATGAAGACAAGTCTGCCACAGAACTAAGAGTAATAAGGAGAATCCATATTACGCTATGTTTTGGAAATTCTTTTTCTTAGTTACAAAAAAAATGTCTATGTCCTTAGCTAACAACCCTTCTAACTAAGTGTAGGACCGAAATGGCAACAGAGGGGGGTGAATGGTGCCTTCAAAAATCGCCCCACAAGTATCCACAAACTCTTCTTCTCCAAAAGCTATAGGAGCTATGAAGACAGAAGATAAGCTCTCACTAGAAACTGAGAACAAGATCAGCAAACAAAGCCGAGAGAGACAGTCCAGAAAAATACAGATTCAGACCTGGTCTGACTGCAAGCGATAGTACCGCTGAGCGGTAGTTTCGGTCAGCCGAACGGTAGTACCGCTTGAGCACTCAGTCGCTGAGCGGTAGTACCGATTGAGAAGCGGTAGTACCGTCGAGCGGTAGTACCGACGTTGACTGAGCGGTAGTACCGCACGAAGAAATCAGGCGACAGAAAAATCAGAAATCGAGAAATTCGTAAGATTCTTGGATTCTTGGCTTAAGAAACTTTGAGTATAGCAAAGAAACAATCTCAGAAGAATAATCCAAGAACCAATTTCAAGATTCCACTAGAAACTCAAAGGGGCACACATCCCCTGACTTCTAACCCTAGAAAACAGCACGACAGGGCCAAGAGTTGCGCCCGATTTGGGAGAAAGGAGACTTGATGATTCTTCCTTCTGATTTCGAAAATGAGATGCTCAGGTGATCTTGATAATCTCCCAAGTTCATAGCATCAACGAACAACAATTAGAAAATCAAGAAATCATCAAAAACTTGCAAGAAAAGGCAAGAACGCAGGGAGACAGAGAATGAACAGAATCATCAAAACATCTCAGAAACTTGATTTCTTAGATTGAAATAGATGCAAGAAAGATTACAAGAGTTGCTACAACCCGTTCATCTCGCAATACATCCCCATACACATGTAGGAAATCAAGAAATCTAGAACCCACTCAAAAACACAAGGAGATAAAAAGGCAGAACAACCTCTGCCCACTCCACCCACTCCACAACAGCACAAAAGAAAAAGGTGAAAGACTCACACAACACATGGAGAGAAAAGAAACCCTAACTCTCGCTTTAGTGCCAACAACTCTCTCCTTTTATAGTCTCCACTAATGGGTTCACAAACACACTTTACCCATTAGTGCCAACAACTCTTTTGTTTTATCCACTAACTCGAACCGAATCCGCTTCTGCTTTTGCAGTCTTGTGCTTTTCCCAAAACGCCCCTGCTGCACCTTCCGGAAGCTTCCTCGTTCCTTCTTTGTGCACGCCGCAACCACTTGAGTCCGCGCCGTCTTGAGCACATCCCGACCGCTCCGACCTCAGCACCACCTGTGCCTAGTCTGGTCATCCCGTGCCTCATCACGACTCCGCCTCGATGTCCTGCAGCCATCACAGACAAGAAAACACATCACATAGCACCGCTCGAGATAATGGAATCAAGATTCGCATTAGTCGCAAACTCATGTATGATCCTCACAAATCAAACTCAAACTTTATGCGCTCAACAACAGTCACAACACTGGTATGCCCGCAAGCGGTAGTACCGCTTTGAGGAGCGGTAGTACCGCACAAAAAAATCTGGCGACAGTAGAGCTGATCCATTTCACAAACTTTCAGAACACGTGTCTAATGGATCGCGAGTAGGCTACGAGCGAAAACAAAATTTTCTACCGCGCACACAAGAACATCATGCTTAAGGAGGGATCATGGATCGTTACCACTAGACGCCAGTAGCAATGAAGAAGAGTTGGAGAAGCCGATCCAACCACGCTGTCGAAGTAGTAGTGGAAGTAGTCGATCGTCCCGAACCGATCGCTCCTCCACGCGATCAACCACACCACGGCGATCCAATCAGAGGTTGTTGATGCCGATCAACGCCGCAACGAGCAGCGCCTCCACCGGTATCCACACGTCCGGGTGGGAACGCCGATCGCGAGTGTACCAAAGACTCGCGAGCGGCTAGGGTTTGGCTCGAGGTGGCGGCTACGGATTAGCTCGGGATTTTCGTGCGTTCCTCACCGCCTCCATATATAGACCTCCTCACTTGGGCCTCGTGGACCGAGGCCCAATAGGAGTCTATCCGGATCTCTATCCGAATTGAGCCCATATCCGAATCACATTCGAATTAGTGTTCCAACCCGTTAAGTGTGCGACCAGAGGTTCACGATACTTGGTCGCGACCGTAAACACCTTCCGGTCACCCATTAATAGCGGCCTCTAGCAAGACATATTAACCCCAAAGTATACGTAAAGATCATATCTACCGAACTCGTAATGTTCTCATGTACTAATCCCTTTGCCTCACGATATAGATTAAGCTCAAGGCGAGACCGTGTCATTCTCTTAATAGCTCAATCACTCTCTCGATTCCGTGATGGATTATAAACTCGTGATTGACTCCTCAATCACCTTGGCATGGCCATGCACTTTCATAATCCATTACATCGAGGGCCCGAGATATCTCTCCCATAAGGAGGGCAAATTCTATCTTGATCATTCACATCCCACTACATGTTTCATGGCAAACCCAAAACTACTTTTATGACTACCCGCCACGGAGTAGTGTTTAGTAGTCCCAAAGTAAGCTACTACGCATGCCGGGAACCATGATGATCTCAAGTCTAAGGATTCCACATAAACACTACTTGAGACCAACCGATGACACTTGGAATCTCTGCAGTGTCTCATGGCGGGTCTATCCAACATATGTTCACTAACACATGTCCATATTATTGATTTGGTATCTCCATACCATGATCCATGAGACATGATCATCAATCAATACATATGTCGATCTTTGAATCATATTTGTTCCTCATATGAAATATAATCGGGATCATTTAGAAATAGCAACATTTTGGCATTAAGAGTCTCATGAATAAGTCACATACTCATTGATCAATAATGATAATGTCTATTTCAAGGAACAAAGCAATGTATCATAAACATAGTATGTGATATATTCAACATCTCCATGTTGCCTCTAGGGCATATCACCAACAGCCTCCCACTTGCACTAGAGTCAACCATGTAGGTATCTAATACCCATTGCCCTAGTGTGAGCCTCATGCTTTGGTGGGAAGCGACTTTGTCAACGGATCCGCAATGTTCAAACTGTGTACTTTGCATATCTTAACATCGCCTCTCCACAATCTCGCGGATGAGATGAAATCGCCAGAGAATGTGCTTGGACTTACAGTGCGATCTAGGCTCCTTGGCTTATGAATGGCTCCACCGTTGTCACAAGAGAGGTCCATTGGGTGGAGGCACTAGCCATCACACCAAGCTCGAAACAAATTTCTTGATCCAAACAACCTCTTTAGCGACTTGAAGCCGCTATGTACTCGGCTCATTGTAGAATCAAGAACTGCCTCTCGCTTGAACTCTTCCACTACCGCACCGCCATTCGTGCGTAACACAAATCCCGATTGCGATCTAAAATCATCTTTGTCGGTTTGGAAGCTAGCATCGGTGTAACCATTTACAACGAGCTCTTCCTCACCCCATAGACGAGGAACACATCTTTAGTTCTTCTCAAGTACTTCAAGATGTTCTTTACGGTAATCCGTGACTTTCACCGGATCGACCGTATCTACTGTAGCACTTAAAGCATACGAGACATCCGGACGTGTACAAAGCATGGCATACATAATGGATCCAATAGTCAAGCATATGGAATCGCATTCATTTTATCCCGCTCATCGTGTGTACTAGGACACCGATTCTTGCTAAGATTTATACCATGTGACATAGGTAGGAAGCCTTTCTTGAATCTCGCATGTTGAACCTTTTCAACACCTTGTCAATGTAACGTATCTTGGCTTAATCCAATCACCTTTTGATCTATCTCTATAGATCTTGATGCTCAGAATATATGCCGCCTCCTAAGTCTTTCATAGAGAAACTACTTTTCAATGAAGACTTAATGATTCGAGCATAGGAATGTCATTTCCGATCAATAATATGTCATCCACATATAAGACCGTAAACACGAGTGCGCCCCACTAGCCTTTTGTAAACACAAGGCTCTTCTTCGTTCTTGATGAAACCAAACCCTTTGATTACTTCATCAAAACGAATGTTCCAACTCCGAGATGCTCGCTTTAATCCATAAATGGATCTTTGTAGCTTGCATATCTTTCTAGTCGATTATGGATCGACAAAACCGTGGGTCTGTGTCATGTACACATCCTCACTCGATTTCCATTAAGGAAAGCTGTTTTGACATCCATTTGCCATATTTCATAGTCGAAATAAGCAAGAATCGCTAGAATGATCCGAATAGACTTTAGCATTGCGACGGCGAAAAGTTTCATCATAATCAACACCTTGAATTTGTTTGAAACCTTTGGCCACCAATCGCGCTTTATAGATGTGAACATTTCCATCTATGTCTATCTTTTCTTGAAAACCCATTTGCACTCAATGGTTTTAACACCATCGTGGATCAACCAAGTTCCAAACTTGATTACGTGCATGGATTCAATTTCGGATCTCATGGCTTCAAGCCATTTCTCGTAGTCTGGTCCCACCATCGCTTCTTCATAGGTCTTAGGTTCATCGTTGTCTAACAACAATATATCCCGTTGTTGAGTAGTCAAGAACATGTACCTCTCGTGTACACGACGTGACCTCTCGACCTACGTGGTGCGGTGTGTCCACAACAGGTTCTTCAACAGCTTGTTCATCCTGTTGTGGTTCTCAGAGAGTGAAACGCTTTCGGTGTTTCTCGAATTTCTTCAAGTTGCACCATGCTCCCACTATCCCTTCTTGAGAGAAACTCTTTCTCTAAGAAGACACCATGCCAAGCGACAAACACTTTGCCTTCTTCTTGATTATAGAAGTAATATCCTTTTGTTTCCTTAGGATACCCGATAAAGAAGCATTTATCGATTTAGGACCGAGCTTATCGATTGTAAACGTTTTACATAAGTCTCACATCCCCAAATCTTAAGAAAAGACAAGCTAGGACGTTGTCCCGTCCACATCTCATATGGTGTCTTTTCTACGATTTTGATGGAACTCGCTTAGTGTGAAAGCGGTACATTTCAAGAGCGCACTTCAAAAGACAACGGAAGATCACCGTGGCTCATCATGGAGCGCACCATATCTAATAAGGTGCGATTTCTCGCTCGAGATACCCCATTCCATTGAGGTGTTCCGGAGTCAATTGTGGAACAATTCCACAATCCTTCGATGATTACCAAACTCATGGCTCAAATACTCGCCTCCACGATCGATCGTAGAAACTTGATTGTCTTGCCTAAATGATTTTGCACTTCATTTTGGAATTCTTTGAACTTTTCAAAGGATTCGACTTATCTTCATCGGTAGATATAGCCATATCTACTAAAGTCATCGAAAAAGTTATGAAGCATCGAAAACCACCTCATCGTTGAGCTCATTGGTCCACATACATCGAATGTACGAGTGCCAATAAGTCACTTGCCCGCTCACCTTGACCGGTGAAAGGTGCTTTTGTCATCTTGCCAAGTAAACAAGATTCGCATGTCTCAAATGATTCAAAATCAAATGAGTGCGAATACCATCTCTATGGAGCTTCTCCATGCTTTCTCATTTATGTGACCTAAGCGACGGTGCCAAATAAACGTGGGATTCAAATCATTCGATCGTTGCCTCTTTGTATTAATGTTATAGACCGATGACTCTTCAAGAGTAAGAACATATAACCCATTCACCAATGGAGTATGACAATAGAACATATCTTTGAAATAAAGAGAACAATCATTGTTCACGATCTAAAGTCATAACCTTCGCTTGTAAACATGAAGCGAAAATAATGTTCTTGGAAAGAGATGGAACACAATAACAATTATTCAATTCCAAAACTAATCCTCGAAGGTAAAGACAATGGCATGGTGCCAACACCACCGCAGACAACTTTTGCTCCATTGCCAACGCCAAGATCCACTTCGCTCCTCCTCAAACTTCTACTTCTTCTTAGCCCCTGCAACGATTTGCAAATGTGAGCAACCGATCCGGTATCAAATACCCAAGAATCGAAGATGAAGTAGCAAGATTGATTTCTATAACATTTATACCGGAGCGAAGTCGATTTCCTTCTTTTCTCAAGATCCTCCAAGTACTTTGGGCGCCCTTTTCCAATGTCCCGATTGCTTACGTAGTAGCAATCGCATCGTGAGCAGGCCCTTCTTGACTTGCTTGGCCTTAGAACCGCCGCGATCTCATCGGAGCTAACTTTCTTTGACCGCCTTTCTTTACATAGGGCTTGCCCTTGCCTTTCTGCATCATCATCACATGATGGCTGCTTTTCTTAATGCTTTCCTCGGTGATTTTAGCATCCCATGCAACTCGGCCAAGGTCTTGTCCATGTTGTTCATGTGATAGTTCGTAATGAATGGCTCAAAGCTCGAGGGAGCGATCAAGAATCACATCGAGCCAACTCTTGGCTAAGGGGAAAACTAAGCTTTCCGGACTCTCAATGTAGCCAATCATCTTAATCACATGAGGGTCGACGGATTCCTTCGCAAGCTCGCACGCAAACAAGGACTTTGAAGTGTTGAACCTCTCACCCTTGCTTGGTTCTCAAACATACCACGCAACCCCACAATGATATTGTAGGCATCGTGTTCTCATATTGCTTCAAGCTCAGAGGACATTGTGGCAAGCATGAGACACTCACATCAAGGTAATCATTCGCTTGCTTCTCATAAGCTTTCCGCAGCCACGTAGCATTATCGTGCAAGTCATCGGGATAAGGAGACTCAAGGGCATGCTCCTTGCGCCTTGCTTGAGAACAATTCTCGTGTTGCGATACCAATCCAAAAGTTCGTTCCATTGAGTTTTTCTTTCTCAAGAATAGATCGCAAATTAAAAGAACTGGATGCGGCATTAGTTGACATGATCTACAACAAAGAATATGCAAAGTTTAGCACTATGTTCATGTTTGATCTTCCATTAAACAATTTAACAAAGATACTCCCACTATATGTTTTGTAATCGTCTTCCTCTAACGACATATAGTGGTCAAGATCCATGTTCATCTAAGTTCTAGTGAGCTTTGGCATCACCGCTAGAAACTTAGTGACGAGGTAAGCAACACTTGCTAATCACATCTTATGTGACTCTTGTTTGTTGGGTGGCATCCAATGCCCGGCTCCCAACACCATGCCCCAAGGCCCAAATCTAATTTGATAGCCTTGTCAAGTAAACCAATACTATGCATGTGGATGTCCGACATCCACCCTATTAGATCAAGATAGTTGATGGTACTCGCTTTGGCACCTACCAAACAATGATCATGATTCTTATAGGCGCACAATTGGAAGGGCATCAAAACAAATTCTTAATTTTTCTTGAGAGAAGCTATTCTATCATGAAAAACTAACCCTTAGTTGGTATGGCATGAAAGAATAGTATGACAAGAAATAAACATCACATGCATATAATCACATTATACTGTGAATGGTATGGCATTTTGTATCGTAGTGGTCGCCATCGCCATGGTTCCACGGTGATATTCTTCGCCACACTTCTTGTCCTCTTTGTCATCATGCTTGAAGCCTCCATAGCAAAGAACTAAACTATTACAACTAATAGGTAGCAAATGAATTACATGAGGAGCTCAAGCATCACAAGTCGACACGCAGTCGTTATACAATTAAAGAACGACCTCAACCCTACTGTGATTAATACGACACACAGCCGCCAAAACACACATGCATCACATATGCATCTATGCCATACCATTCACATCATTCCTCAAAAACAAGTTAGCGTAGAACATATTCTACCGCCCTGACATGAATGTGTTTCTATAACAATCTATGCGTGTACGCAACGGCGGTCCCAAATCAACCCAAATCCGGTCCCAAATCAACCCAACGACGGAATTACATAGATCGCATCTATGAAATCGCTATGAAAATCTCATCGGGCCGATCAAATCAACCCAAATCCGAGCCATTCAAAATGTCTCAATTTTCATTAGATCAATCACATCAATCATCGCGATCGGTATGCTTGATCCATTTCACAAACTTTCAGAACACGTGTCTAATGGATCGCGAGTAGGCTACGAGAGCAGAAAACAAAATTTTTCTACCGCACACAAGAACATCATGCTTAAGGAGGGATCATGGATCGTTACCACTAGACGCCAGCAGCAATGAAGAAGAGTTGGAGAAGCCGATCCAACCACGCGTCAAGTAGTAGTGGAAGTAGTCGATCGTCCCGAACCGATCGTCTCCTCCACGCGATCAACCACACCACGAGCGATCCAATCAGAGGTTGTTGATGCCAATCAACGCCGCAACGAGCAGCGCCTCCACCGGTATCCACACGTCCGGTGCCGGAACGCCGATCGCGAGTGTACCAAAGACTCGCGAGCGGCTAGGGTTTGGCTCTGGAGGTGGCGGCTACGGATTAGCTCGGGATTTTCGGTGCGTTCCTCAACCCTCGCCTCCATATATAGACCTCCTCACTTGGGCCTCGTGGACCGAGGCCCAATAGGAGTCTATCCGGATCTCTATCCGAATTGAGCCCATATCCGAATCACATTCAATTAGTGTTCCAACCCGTTAAGTGTGCGACCACAGAGGTTCACGATACTTGGTCGCGACCCGAAACACATTTCCGGTCACCACATTAATAGCGGCCTCTAGCAAGACATATTAACCCCAAAGTATACGTAAAGATCATATCGGTGAACTCGTAATGTTCTCATGTACTAATCCCTTTGCCTCACGATATAGATTAAGCTCAAGGCGAGACCGTGTCATCCTCTTAATAGCTCAATCACTCTCGATTCCGTGATGGATTATAAACTCGTGATTGACTCCTCAATCACCTTGGCATGGCCATGCACTTTCATAATCCATTACATCGAGGGGCCCGTAGATATCTCTCCCATAAGGAGGGGCAAATTCTATCTTGATCATTCACATCCCACTACATGTTTCATGGCAAACCCAAAACTACTTTTATGACTACCCGCCACGGAGTAGTGTTTAGTAGTCCCAAAGTAAGCTACTACGCATGCTTGGGAACCATGATGATCTCAAGTCTAAGGATTCCACATAAACACTACTTGAGACCAACTGATGACACTTGGAATCTCTGCAGTGTCTCATGGCGGGTCTATCCAACATATGTTCACTAACACATGTCCATATTATTGATTTGGTATCTCCATACCATGATCCATGAGACATGATCATCAATCAATACATATGCTGATCTTTGAATCATATTTGTTCCTCATATGAAATATAATCAGGGATCATTTAGAAATAGCAACATTTTGGCATTAAGAGTCTCATGAATAAGTCACATACTCATTGATCAATAATGATAATGTCTATTTCAAGGAACAAAGCAATGTATCATAAACATAGTATGTGATATATTCAACATCTCCATGTTGCCTCTAGGGCATATCACCAACAGTGTCAATTACTCATCACAAACATGGTAGCACCTCTCACATGGTCTCTCACTAAGGTTTTACCCTATAGTCGTATGCTCTGATACTAGTGCTGTCGGATTCGAATCTTATAACCCAGAATCCTCTGTGATTCCATCACACGATTCCCTAGTTCAGTAGATAGTACTCACAGGTACATTATTGAATCATTTCATACATCACATACCTTACATTATTATTACATATTGGAGTTTAAATACATCGCATCGGGTGACTGTTTACATAAGGGCCAATCAGGCCAAATATTCACAATACAAAAGCGGAAGTGGTAAACAGGAGGTATGACTATAAATATCCATAAACAAGTGATTGGGGGTAAAATATGAATAACAGATATTACCTAAGCCCTGATAATATATGTGCACATAATCTCCATCAAAGTCTACTCAACTAGGACAAGAGACTACAGAAGATCATCCTAATTCCCTTCGTCTTCTCCTCCATTAGGACTGGGTGCGTCATCGTAGGCATAGTGATCTAACTCAATTGTTTTTTATTTTATTGAATGAGTGTGAGCACAAACCAACGTGCTTCGTAAGCCAATACATATAATACAATTATATGGATGCATAGCTTATCAAATGATGGCTCGAGTTATTTTATTTGCCAAATGGTCATGTTGACAATTACAATAATTAGAAATTCCTGATACGTAGCAATTTTAACTGAAAACATGTTTTTTAAATGTGTAAAGGTTTGCAATAATATTACCATATGCTATGTTTTCAGCGTTAGATTCACTCAATAATATCACTGGAATCGATAGCCCAGGGCAACACCAAACTAAGGCTTTAACTACCTGACACTTTCCTTTCCACTCGCAAGGTTTTTGAAATAGAACTATATCCAAGTAAGTCTCATGCCTATCCATGACCATAGGCATGGCTGTTTGAATAGTTTACACTCCGTAGAGGTTGCACACTTTACCCACAAGAGACCATCAGCCCAATATATTTCACATGATTTCTTGGTCATGCAGATCGAGGAGATCATCACAAAGCTATTTTTAATACCTCATCCCTTTGTCATTCCGCCCATATGGGCTTATCCCTTACACAGTGGATCTGATAAGTTGTGTGGAATGTTCCTCCTCAACGACTTGCGTAGCTGGACTACAACTTTTCACAATGACTAGCGCAGCGAGCAAACATCACCTTACACGGTGTCCTATTCATGCTAGATCTTTGTCCGCACATGCACTACTTCACTTCCCCAGTAGCAAGATGACTCGAGGCCTGGTAAATTTACATAACCAAGTTTTATTTCCTCTAAATTCTATTTCTATAAACTTTTATTTATTGGAAACCTCATTCAAAATCAGGAAAATCCAATTGCTAACAAGATGCAAATCAAAAAGGTTTTAAAAACTACACATTTTTAGATGCCCTAATTTTGGGGATGTTGTAACACTAATGGTGTGGGCTCGATCTAGGTTGCCACTTGCCGCGGCACCGCATGCACAAGGGCGAACGACAATCCCATGTGCAGCACGAGGTGGCCCAGGCGGCCAAGAAGGCGTGGGCTCAGTCGACACGTGACGGCAGACCTTGGCGGGGGCACCAAATGCGCGGGCCGATTGAGATCCTTGGAGGCGATAGCAGTGCCGAGGGCATGGGCGACGGGCTCCGTATGACGACATTGAGCGACGCCGATGGTGTGGGTCAACGAGGTTAGTGACTGTGGCGGTGGCTCTGTAGGTGTGGGAAGACGCTATCCTTGTGATGCCGTAGGCATGAGTAATATGGTTGGAGAGGAGGGTCATGCGGGCGGGCAGTGTGCATGAGTACAAGGCGACGTCAAAGGCGTGGGCTCACGGGAAGGAGAGTGATTGGGAGGAAAAACCCAAACCAATCTAATCTACTAATCTGAACTTGATCGATTAGCAAAACATATCATATGGCCTACACAAGAGCATTATCGTGCTGATAACATATTGAAGTAGTAGTCGTGTTGCCGATGATCAAGCACATACAAAGTAGAAGTAGACAAAAGATACAGTTCCGATAGCCTCTCAACTTTATTGCTCTTGCCTATAAGCAATATATGTGTATACAATATGCAGCCCCTCCACCTGTTTATATAGTGGTACGAGGGGGGACTTTCTTGTATCTCAAGTAAAGGGACTAGTAATCTATCAGAACTCTTAGTGTAGGTAAATATCCATATACCATAATATAACAACACGTCTAAATTAACCTTGATAATACACCTGTCATTAAATTGGTCATCTGCTGTCACCAATAGACTCGACCAATGCCATCATGGATGTTGTCGGTAGGGGTGAGAACGGGTTGGATATGGGCGAATGTTGCTCATACCGTATTCTAACCTTTTTTCTGGATTCGCAGTTAGATATAGGCAAGCTAGATACATATTCATATTCGGAGTATTCACGATACATATGTGGAACGGATACACGACAGATTCAAGTCAGAAAACGGATGAAATATGCGGATAGTACATTCATATAGAAAAGGAATATATGTTGAACAGGTACTATCATCGCTTTAAAATGAGTACATGATATAAATCCTGCACAAAATAAATTTTCATGAGATGAGACAAGAACGATGTAAAACCTTTAAATTTTAAGTTGCAAAGGAACGACAATAATATTTCTTAATTATTTCTAAATAATGATCATTTCCATAATATATATTAATATACCTATGAGGTGAAGCTCACGTTATGGGCCTATAGCCCAGCCCCGTGCAGCCATGCTTGCTCGATGTGTAATGGAGCCGAGCAGGAAATATGTTGGGGGCAGTCCAACCCAAAGCGAGGAGAACACATGCTGGCGGATATCCGGACAGTTTTTTGCCCGATATCTGAACTCGAATTCAGATCCGACAGATATCACGTCCTCCGAATATGATCCTAAACTATCCGGATTCAGTCTCGGATCCGGGTGGATGCTAAAACCTATTTTCGGATCCGATCCTAATCGGACCTAGCTCCAGATCGAGCAGAAAATATCTGACCCATTTTGATGAAAAAAATGGGTGTCAGCACCTAGTTGTCAGCACGAGAGACGACAAGATGATTCATGCAGTTTAGAAGGCACAAAACCTCGAGTCCACCGTGATGCCGAACTGCCACATTGGGCGTCCAAAGCAATGCCGTACGGTTCCTCATCTTTTTCTCATGCTTATTACTGTATTTTTTTACACCAACCAATCTACTCGATGTTGTTTCTATTTCTCTGCATTGATGTAGCAACATTTATGTTTTGGCTGCGCACATGTGGTACACAGTTTTTATAATGATAACATCTTATATCATATATAACAGAGAAAGAAGTTCCTACCAGGTCCGCAGCAGCGCGTATGGTACACCTAATAAATCCTTATTACTCCCAACTGACTAGGCCCTACTTTAAATAAGTTTAGCTTCTGGCCACTTAGAACTTGTCGATTTCTTAATTATAGTTTTTCTGTTTTTTTAAATATTTCTTTGTATTGTCTGTGATGATATAACATTTTTTTTCATTTTTTCTTATTTTTTAATTTTCTTTTAATTGAATAACTTAAGAAAAACTAAAAACTGCTATAGTTTACTTTCAGTCAAAAGCCAACATCCACAGCCAGAAGCTGTGGTCTAAAAGCTGTTTGGAGCAACCCCTAGATATTGTAAGTGAATCAGAACCAAGAATGAAGGAAAGAAATGTCTCAAGGTGAAACAATTGTTGTTGAAGTGAAGACAGAGGACTCCCAACCCCTTCTGTTTTTATTTTTCTTGCCTTACTGTTGCAAACAATTTGCTCGAAATGGTCATACTTAAACCCCTTCTCTGGCGAAAACACTCCTTTTAAACTATAATTTATAGTTTTTAGTTACGATTTATTAATCTAATAAATAGTAATTACTAAAGAAGTAAAAAAATTCGGTTAAAAATCCGAAAATAACGAGGCCAGTAGGCCACCCAGCATGCTAGTCCGAGCAAGTCTAGACCGTCCTACTGGACCGGGGCGTACTTCCTTTCGATTTCGCCGAGGTGGACATGTCCACAAAGAAGACCGAGCTTGAACACGATTGATCTCGGGTAACCATCGTAGATTTTTTAGAGAGATTCGAATTTTACTCATATCTTAATCGGAGACGGTTATCAACACGTCTAGTTCTCGGTCCTGATCACCTAGGGCTAAAATAAAATGGGGGTTACGACAGGACTTCGTGTATGAGTTGTTCAAGCCTCTAAGAACCCTAACATCATCCGATCTACTCACGAGCGCTACGGTGAACGAAGGTCGTGCCACCTCTGTCCTCGTCCACAGCTCCGACGACCTCACTGCCGCCGGCCGACCACCTTGACCTCCTTCACCGAGCCCCGACCACCCCTCATGGCCTCTCCGACTTCGGGTATATTTTTCGCACTAAAGATTATTTTTGTGTTCTTGTTTAAGCTAGGGTTAAAGATTTTAGTTCATGATTAGACTTAGGATCTCCTATCAGTCCCCATTATACTAGCCGAGGAGTCTGTTCTTTTTACTGAGCCTTATAATTTTTAGGTTATTTGTGTAAAAAATTATAGAGTAACAAAAACTCACGTGTGATTTTTATTGATATAAATAAAATCGGTACAATATATACTATAATTAACTAGTAGACCCTATTTTAAAAAAGATACTTCGTTTACAAGTTAGTTACTATAAAAAAATCAAAAGTAGTAGCTAAAAGCTGAAAAAAAAGGTCCGCTGTAACTCACGGATCTGTTTCTTAGTAAGATTGAGTCGGGCATGTCGTATGTAAGTATGTTATACAATTAATAGCATGGCATGCCAGTGCACAGCCCACTGGACCGGAGTGTCGTGTATAATAGGGTACTTATTTATGGATTAAGACACATGCATTAGGTTTTGATCGTTTTGGCTTCAGCTTTTGATTTTTGGTTTATTTTTCACTATTCATAAATTCGTCTTTTTCTGAATTTTTGGCTTTTTTAGTTTTTTTGCCCGTTCTTTTTTCCCTGTATTCGTTTGCGTTGTCTGTGATGGGCTAACATATTTTTTATATATTTTTATTTTTTTTAAATTTAATTATGTTAAATAAGCCTCTGTCAGCTACCGTGTTTTTTCAGCCAGCTACAGTGCTTTTCAGCCATAAACCATCAAAAATAAACCCAAATGATCATCACCTTAGATCTATCATCAGTACGGCTGAAGATTAGACTAGTTTAGCAGCTTCATGATTACAACCAACATAGGCAACAGCCCGTGGATGTACGAAATGCTGCTCTCTTTGGAAAAAAAAAAACAGGGCAACATAAGCGTCCACTCGAGTATAACCAGCACCTAATTTGCAGGAACAATAATAACATAGCTAGAAAATAGTAGGCAGCCCAATATTTTATAACGTGTGCATTTAACTTTCTAAAATTTTGAACACAGATATACATAAAAAAATATTCATGCTCGTCACATGAAAAGGTACTAAAAGATTTGCTCAAAATGCTTCCATGTTATTAATTTTAATATGTTTTTCTAACATGATAAAATATATATATATATTGGTCAAAGCGGTACATTAAAGACCACTCCGAAACAACAAGTTAACCGGTAAATACTTCAGCTAGAAAACAATACTCCATTGTTGGGCTGCGTGTGCATGTTCAAATACTATTAACACCATGCCTTTCCTCTTGGTCCTGGGACTAAGGATTAGGAGTCCGTTCAGTTAGGCTAAATTTTGGTGGCTTACGATCAAATTTTTATTGTAACTGATTGAAATTGCATTATAGTTGATGGTGGTTTATTTGGTATAATTAAATTTTAAAAAAACTAAAATAGAAAAATGGATTAACCTATCACGTATAAACGAATAGGGAAAAAAGAATCGGTAAAAAAGTTTAAAAAACCAAAATTTATAAAAATATAAAATTTAGAAATAATAAAAAATAAACTAAAAATTAGAAACATAATCCCAAATAAGCGAAGCCTAGATTCGGTACTCCACATACACTAGTAACCCACATCTCCCTCGTCTAGCCTCTCTGTGCATCAGCGAATAGAGGGTGCGAGTAGACGGTAGAATCTGTTGGTAGCTCGCAACAACCAACCGATGCTTGTATGACACTTGGTAGTGGTCATCATGCGGGCCAACCGCCCAAGTGCAGCGCACCCTACTTTGCAATCAGCATATCCACACCGAACACAGTGGCATGAGCAGCCTATTTATGTCAATTGATCCCACATGGTTTTTAAGAAGACTATATCTATATATAAATTTGTAAAAGTTTAAAAATTGTGCAATAGTTGATGCTACCTGTTAGTGTTACGGGACCTAGAGCTTCCTACCTTTTTCATTTATGTCATATGACTTATACTACAGTAACTAGTATTTTTTAAAATAAGATTAATAGAAATATTATAGTGAATATTATGCTAAATTTAGCTATATCGATCAAAATCACATACGACTATTATGTTTTATATACTATCTTTTATAAATAATTAGAATTTAAAATTTTAAACTATAAATTATAAATCAGTGTAAAAGAATCCGCCGCTAGGTTAGGCTGCACCCACAAACGGCACGCACGCGCGAGACAGGTCAAAACGGAAGCGCCGTCCCGTCCATAGGATGAGATAGGAAGCAGCATCAGCCGCGGTACAGGGCCCACATGTCAGGCACGGCTCATGGGGAGTCACCGTCCACGTGGGAGCGCTCCGAAAGGCTCACGCTGAAGCTTGTAAGCAACCACGGCCTTGTTTTTTTTTCAGTTTATAAAAACTGTTTTTCGACTCTTTTACAGTAACTAGCTTTACAATAGATTATCTTTTATTTCTAAAAACTGCTTTTTAATTTTTCTATAGTAACTTATTTTTAAATAAAGTATCTTTTCAAAATAAG
The DNA here is from genome assembly GCA_036346245.1 of Bonia amplexicaulis. Lineage (NCBI taxonomy): Eukaryota > Viridiplantae > Streptophyta > Magnoliopsida > Poales > Poaceae > Bonia > Bonia amplexicaulis. The sequence goes on from CM070760.1 coordinate 13,404,395, forward strand.
ATCTACTAGTTAATTATAGTATATACTATATTGACTTTATTTATATTGGCAAAAACTATATATGAGTTTCTATTACTTTATAATCTTTTATATAAATAGCCTAAAAATCATAAGCCACTGTTGAAAATTATAAACTTCTGCTAAAAAAAAGTAGAGCCCACGACACGGCCAGCGACACGTCACCCAGCATGCTGCTGCTGGAACAGCAAAACACCACTACCAGTGGAAGTGCGCCTGCCACTCGCTCTCAGTCACCAATCCAAGCATCACATGAAAGCAAGGGCCAGAGATAATATCTGTTTAGCGAAAGCCTCGGAAACCGCTCGTGATCCAGCACAAAGAATTTGGAATAAACTAGGTAGTGCTCCTTTTTTTCTCACTGATTGGAGTCTATTTTTTAATGTAACTATCGTATGTTTTTCAAACATAATTTAATTTAAAAAAAGAAAAAGTAACGTTATTACGGACAAGGTAAAGAATTAGTGACAAAAGGATAAAAAGATCTAAGAAATAACCAAAACGTTAGGGAAAATAAAATTAAAAAACTGCAAGCTAAAAGCTTAACCTCGAAGCCCGATTGAGCACGCAATCTGATCGGAATAGCACAGTGTGAAACAAATTAATCTGCACCAAAATTCGCCTCCATCGAGGAGAAAAAGAATTGAAGTAAAAAAGCATCCCAATCTAGCAAGATCAGCGGTCCGGTCAGTTGAAATAAATTCTTCAGTATGCACACGAGATGATGTCATCAAGCCTAACACACACACACTCTCTCCCTCTCCAAAGAGTCCAGCTAAAAAATGGAAAAAAAACATCAGTTATTAAAGAAAAAGAAACCCCAATCTAAAAGAGAGAAGAATACAACAGTTAATTTCAATTAGATCAGCTCCTGACACCCAGATTGCTGCAAGAAGATGATGGCTGCTCTGCTCTGATCCAGCGTCCAGCTCAAGGATCCAATCATGATCGCAAGAATCCAACCCAAACCAAACCCAAATCCCTCGTCCGCGGTTAAATTAAATCGGGAGGCAATGCATCTCCAAGACGGAATCTTTAGGCGAAGCCAAGCATCCCCGCGTCAGCTCGGTTGGGCTCAGTACTCCGGCATGAGGTGGGAGACCTTGCCCTCCTCGCCAGGCATGGTCGCCGTGCGGTCGGTGGCGCGGAGCCAGAGGCAGACGGCGGAGAAGCTGAGCACCAGGCTGAGCAGGCCGCTGCCGAGGCCGATGCCGACGATGGCGAGCACGGACAGCCCGCGCCCCCGCATCGGCGGCAGAGGGTACCCGTACAGGTCCCTGTTCCCGACGAACGAGCTGGCATTGAACCTCGCCGTCCCCGCCGCCGCGCCGGCGCCGGTGCGGTTGGCGAGGAGCACGGGGATGGGTCCGGAGAGGCGGTTGAACGAGACGTCGAAGGTGGAGAGGCGCACGAGGAGGCCGAGCTCGTCGGGGATGGGGCCGGAGAGCTGGTTGCCGTGGAGATCTATGACGTTGAGGTAGGCGCAGCTGGCGAGCTCCCGCGGGATGGCGCCGGAGAGGCGGTTCGCCGAGAGGTTGAGCACGGCGAGGTTGAGCAGCGCGGAGAGCTCCGGCGGGATGGCGCCGGACAGCGCGTTGGAGGAGAGGTCCAGCGACTGGAGGTTGGTGCAGTTGGAGAGCTCCGGCGGGATGGAGCCGGCGAGTGAGAGGCCCGGGAGGGAGAGCTTGTAGACGCGGCCGTTGTTGCAGGTGACGCCCTGGAGGTGGGAGATGAAGCCCTCGCAGGGGGCGGAGAAGGAGGCCTTGGTCCAGTTGCGGAGGCCGCCGGAGGGGTCGGAGAAGGACTGGTGGAGGCTCGACAGGCACCGCTCGTCGTCCGGGTCGGCGGCGGACGGCGGCGAGAGGAGGAGGAGGAGCACGGCGGCGAGGAGGAGGTGATGGCTTGGGCGGGACATCGGGGGACGGACGGTGGGGTGGAGGAGGAGGGGACGGCAGATTTGGGGCAGCGTGTCACAAGCATTAAAAATGGCCCAGGGGCCCTGTCCCTTTTGCAACGGGCACCCCGTGGGTTTCGGTTATTATTCGCTTTTGTACAACGTCACAGCCCCGGCTTTTTTTTAAGAAACAAAATTATTTATCAAAATGGTTAAATTTGTACATAAACAACATCCGTTCAAGCACCAAATTTGTTTTTCTATCAAACACATTGGATCCAAGCAATAAGAAGACAAACAAACATTAAAATTCTTGTCCATTTTTTGGAGCAGTCGCACTCTGTTATTAACCCCAATAAATAGAATAACTAGTATAGGGCAACATTTAGAAGAGACTACAGTGAAGGTTAAAGCATTATCCATTTCGTAGTAAGAAATTTATGCTAAGACATCTACTACCTCCAACCTTCTGTCGCAAAAAGAAATATGATGTTTTGGTAACATGCACTATCTCCAAAAGGCAACTTGGATCATCAATTTGTATTGTATTAATTTAAAAGAAACTTAAATGTTTGTAATATTAAAAATTACTTTTAAGACAAATCTACTTGTATCATTTACATATGGCCACTCTAAATATTATAAAGATAAACATTTTGTTAGCCAAAAATAGAAACGTATAATAGTTTAGCTGCATGTATAATATATATAATGTCATTTTTTGACAGAAGTGGGTATTGTTTTGATGAAGGAAATTTTAGTTTCAAATTCTTTCTCTTTGTTTGCCAGACACATGTAATTGGAAACATCCATTTCTTTACCAAACCTTTGACTCCAATGATAAAAAACTGGCGAGTTCTTTAGAAAGCCATATTAACCAAAAATGTTAAAAATATGTACCAATTCGTAAAAGTACAAAAATGTTCTAAAACTAGTATTTCCTTATAAAGCCCTTATTTAACTTTATAGCTTTTCAACTGGTACCCCTTGCAACATTTCAAATCACATAACTTGGGGCCTGTTCGGTATTACAAAAGCTGGTCGGTTTTTAGCTTTTACTACAGTACCTAACTTTCAAACGGAGTATTTTTTTAAAACGGATCTACAAGTTAAACGTATTACACGTTAAAAGTCCAACATCTGTACCAGCCAAAACATAAGTGAGTATCGGTCTCTCCGTAATCTGTACTGGCTGGTTAAGTAAAAGTACACGTTAAAAGTATAAGTAAATTGTCTATTTTTTCTCATTAGTTTAAGCTTTTAGGTGAATTGGCTGGTGCATGAAATTTAATATGGTATCAGAGCCAAGAGGTCTTAAGTTCAAGACTTGGTTGACGCAATTAAAAAATAATAATTGCAGTCTACTTCTATTCCACGTATTAGGTCTAAGCGAGGCTACACGTGAGAGGATGTTAAAGACTTATATCCTTATCAGCTTAAGTTTTTAGATGAACTGGCTAGTGATGAAACTCAATAATTGGCAGCTCATGCAGAGAGACTTCCTTCTTGCTGTATGACCTAACCAAGAATTCGTCGATGATTTTCATCCGCGTGACGCTCGCCGTCTGCCTAACCAAGAATTCGATGATGCTTTTTCAACCGCCTTACGCTCGCAGCCTGATTGCCATCTGCTTAGGCTCTCAAAATCCGCTGGCTCCGTCCCTGCTACAGGGGTCGGGGACCGACCGAACTGAGGCATATCTCACACTGGCAAAGTTGTCAAACTGTTCGGCGTGTTTGCTAGTATAATATGCTGGTATAATACTCACGCTCCCAGAACTAACCGCCACCGAACTCAAACAATAATAAAAAAAAAGAAGCCATCCATCAGGAAAGGTGACCGTGTGAACTGAAAAACAAATTACTGCCGAAATCGAGAGCTACGAAAAGAAAGAGGGCATGTTTCTTTCGGCTTCTAAAAATTGATTTTCGGTTTTTTTACAGTAACTAGTTTATAAACGAAATATCTTTTTAAGATAAGGTATTACTAGTTAATTGTAGTATATACTATACTAACTTTATTTATATCGGCAAAAACTACATATAAGTTTTTGTTACTCTATAATTTTTTATACGATCAGTTCAAAAATTTTAAGTCATAGTCAAAAATTATAAACTCTAGAAAAAAAAATAGACCCAGAGTGGCCGCCACGCACCCAAAGGCAGGTAGCTTCCACTCGGCCATGGTACTGCCGGCCACTTGCACCGCCTTTTTCTCTCCACATGCCACGCAACGCAACGCGCACCCCGTCGTCGTACGTACCAGCGCGCCAGGCGCCTCAGAACTACGACCACAGCAGATCACGTACCCGATGGCGCTCGAACCTACGTGCCCCGGCTGTCACTGACAATGTGGGGCAGAAGATACAGGGGCCCGCGCCCGGTGGGGTTTGTGCGTTGGAAAACGGTGGACAGTTCGGTGCGCGAGATTGGGTTTGGGGGAGCACGCGCTGTGAAAGAGATCGGACGTGGGGACGATGGAGTGCGGGAGATCGCCGCCCAAACTTTTTCGACTTTTGCAGCTAATCATAATCATTCTGGCTTAGCTGTCCAGTCAGTTGTGGTTGCAGCTCAAAAATTTAGGAAAATTATCAGATAATTAAGGGGGAAAATCGTTGAATTGAAAATTAGGGTTTAAGATACACATGTCGATGTGCACGGCCAAACTCGTCGACTATGTTGCCGCCTCGCCTGTCCCTCCTAAGGTCAGGACTCCTAGGCAGCCCGACTAGGCTCCACTCGTCGCTCATTTTTTGTGTGCACTTGCTACCTTGCTCCTACCTCGTAGCCAACACACTGTCACTCTTCACATGCCAGCATGGAGGTCAAGCCAGAGCCTAGGAGCTACCCTCGCTTGCTCACTTGCCACTAGGTCGCCTAACCTGATGCCTAGTTGCTGTTGGCACTCATTTTTATGTGAGTTTTCATGTCCTACAATTCCTGATAAATTGATAAAAAAATACCAAATTTATGGATTATTGCCGCTAATCTGGAACCTGAAGTAGTATTTTTGGAATCTATTGTCAGGACTCGGATTACCAATCCAGAACCCACTGTTTTCCACCACACTATTCTCTGGATCAGTAGATAGTGCACACATATACATTGTTGGATTATACACATACATCACACATGTTCATACAATACTTAATATTGCACAATACATAAAATAGTCCATACGGACATTTGTTCTACAATACAGGCTGATCCGACCAAATACTTAGCACAGAGTTCAAGGATAGAATACAGATATAGACAGAGAAGCAGATAATAAAAGGTGGATCCATCAACGCTGCCCACAGGCAGGCGATTGGGCGTCCCATCCTACATCTCGCCATCATCTTCTCCCTCTGGTCCGGCCCCCATGTAGTAGGCGTAAGGGTCTTGGTCCGATAGCTCTGAGTGGTTTTACATCGAGCAAGTGCGAGTACAAATGTACCCGTGAGCCATCACACAGAATACATTTATAATATATGCAAAGCTGAAGAAGGGAAGGCCTGAGGTTCTTTTATTTACAGAAGGCCATATTTGAAATAGATTATATAGTAGACAAAAGCCCGAGATCTAGCATTTTAACTAAAACAAGATTTTAATGAGATTGAGTACTTGTGTATAATACTATGAAAGGCCCCAATGTCCGCTTATCATAGTGTGGCTCCAACCCCTAGATGTTATATGGTTTTATCAGGCTACTACCCACACTTTCCACTGGGTGCTACCCAAGACAAATCAAAACTTCGGGTTGCTACCCGGCGGTCCATTCCCCTTCTCACAATTTGATTTTATAAAATTTAAGACTAACCAACAAAGTTCCCATGCATCGTCCATGATCGTGAACACAACTATTCGGACGGTTTTCACTCCACAAAGGTTACACATCTTTACCTATAAAAGATATTCAACTTGTTATGTTGTACACGCTACTATAAGCATGCAGACCAAGAAAATCATCATAAGGCCTTTCCAATGTCTCCTAATATTCACCCACTCATAGGGTTGTACCCCTCACTCGAACGAGGAACCCTCATTGAGTTGGAAATTGTCCCCCGCCCCAATGAGGAAACAACGGCGCCCTTCTCCATGTGGAGTCCAACCTCACGCTACAACATGATCATCTTCTCCACACTTTCTCAAGTGGATCAAACACTACTCACCTCACCTTGCGGCATAAATGCTAAGGTTCGCCAAAGTAATCAATTAGGTCGTTTCCGTTTTGGGCTTGTGGTTGCACTATTAGTGCCCGAGAGGTCATCACATGATTATATCCTTAACTGACTAGGGAATAACTATTATGAGTTCCCGCTACAATGGTACTCACCACCACCAACCCAGTCTAAAACATTTTTTGAATTTTGTTTTGAAAATCTTTCTAAGTTCAACACACCAGTCATCGACATCTAATGGCTGCCCAAATCAAGTTTCGATGTTTGAATGATGTCGGGGCAAATCAATACCCACATATCAACGTATTTAAGCAAGGCTAAGCATAGCACTTAGATACATACTTAGTGATTAATTATGTTACAATTAGTCCTAGGGCACCAAGGTATCATGTCCACGAGTCAAGGAGTGAAATTTTAATAGTTCAATTAACATTAAGGCATTAACTACAAGCTGATGGTAATATAATGTTTAATCAAAGTAAAGTATGCGTTTGATAATTTAAAACAACATAATTGCATTTGACATGTAGGTATAATATGATCAAAGTGATAACTCACCTTGCTCAATGTCATGATGGTCTTGTTTCAGCTCAATCTGCTAATCTTCCTAAACTTCATAATCTAATTAAACTATTTAGAACCCATCTCTCCCGCTAGCAAATGACAGCTTTCACTGATTTTGATCCACGTGTTGCGCCACGTTAGCTGGCAAAAACCCAAAATAAAAAATATTTCAAAAACAAAAATATTAACATCGAAAATAAATGATTTTTCAATGACACATGGGTCCAGCCTACCCATGAGTCGTCCGTGGACATAACCTTACCATGAATATGCGACCCCACCTCATTTTGGTCATCTCGGATCCAAGGTGGTTGCCACATGCGGTCAAAACCACCTTTTGGTAGTGGAAGGATGAGTTCTAAATGGTTTTGAGAGTTGGAGGACATGTTTTACCCAGTTTTGCAGATGCGAATGAAAATTAAACAACATGAAGAGTTGAGAGACCAAAAATAGACTTTTTCCTAAAGAATAAGCATTAACAACATGTCACGATATTAGTTGTTAAAGAATGGAAAAAAATCCATATAACACCCTGAACTTTACTCGAAAGTCCGTCTAGCATCCCAAACTATGAAATCAGATATTTGACCCCCTGAACTTTGAAATTCAGTTTAAATAATACCCTGACCCATTTCGGATGATGGTATTGCCCATGTGGGACAATGAGTGGGCAGTTTTACTACGTAAGATGAAACACTGATCTAGTTTAGGTGAATATCAGGTGGGGCCCATAAGGTATTCTCTGCCAAATCGAAACAAAGAGGAGGGAACTACATGGGGTGGTGACCATGGAAGTATGGTTGGGAGCTTGGTGGGGGAGAAGCTCTTGTGGCCCCACATGTTATTGACCCAACTTAGCACGCGGGCAATACTACTATGCGAAACTGGATCATGGTGTTATTTGAACCGGCTTACAAAGTTTGGGGGTTAAATATTTAGTTTTATAGTTTAGGTGCTAGACATACTTTCAAACAACGTTTGAGATGTTATATGGATTTATTCCTTAAATAATTATTTTGGATGGTTTCTAAAAAAATGATGTGACTTGAACGAAACAATAACAAAAAAATACTCAAAATCCTAGCCGAGAAATTCGCACAACAAATACTCCCAAACTGTGGTCAGTGGGAATCAATTAATATGCTACGGTTGGCGTATCTTGTCCATTGGTTTTTAAATGCTGAAACCTGTTCATATCAAATTGAGGTTAGTGTGTCACAGCTACAAGAAAAACATGTAATGCTTGTATGGGAATGAGTCCATTTTACTCCTGACAGTTACAAAATGTTCGCTTGATAGGCCCGATTATATAAACTGCGTATTTAACCTTCTAAACTTACAAAACTGGGTCAATGTGTTTACACCCCTATGCTGGTTTTGGAATGCAGTTTTAGTGATATAGATCCCATTCTGTATAGTTTTCACTATATTGATAGCCACATCAGTCTGTCCCTTTCTCACTCCTCCCTTTGCAATCTCATCCTTGAATTGGATCCTCGTTGGCAAAACTCAATGATATGGCTTCCAATATAGAAACCCACTGAGTAGGATTCACATCAAAAACTACCTTAGGATATGATGTAAATATATTGATGCAATCTTGTATATTTAGGGGTTAAATACCCAGTTATGTAGTTCAAGATGTTAAGTAGACATTTTGCAAAATCCAAGAGTGTGAAATAGACTAATTTCTACCAGTTTTGATATCTCTTTATGAAACTAGTTTCCATGGTCATGTTATGAATGTAGAATGATCCTTTATGAACACAGCTAGTACTCCCGTTATTTTTTACTTGCCCTATAATTTATTCCATCAAGCTTTCTAAAGTTTGGCCAGTAATAAATTTAAAACTATCTAGATTAGTTGTATGACAACTATATCACTAGATTTGTCGTCAAAGGTATTTTTATAATATTATAATTTTATTAATATATCTTAATATAAAGTTCTAAAAAGTAGCTGTTAAAATTATATCTCGGATACCGTGAGAAGTCTAAAAACAACGAGTAAAAAAAACCAAAGGAAGTATCATTACAGAATGTTATACACTGTATCGCCTTGTAAGAATCACTAAATTTCCAGATTCTTTGGTAGCTGCACCATCGGTTCCATTCTTCTATTCAGGAGTAATCCACTGTCAGTATAAGGCATATTCGATGGAAAATAACCAAACCTCGATGAATGAATGAATTTTTTTTAAAGTGTCTAGGACGTGCATGAATCCAATATATCATTATTTATTCTCTTTTTGGGTTCACCATTCTTAACAGTAACTTTTCGTCTTCTGAGCGAGAAAGTTAGATTCACTACTACAGAAAACCCTATTACAGACGGTTCAAAAACATCATCACAGATAGTTTTCTGAACCGTCTGAATTTATGGGTCAGTGATAATCGAATGTTATCACAGACGGTTTTTGAACCGTCTGTGGTGTAAATATTACAGACAGTTTTCACTAAAAACCGTCTGTGATAGCTGATAATCACAGACGGTTTATAAGTAAAAACCGTCTGTGATAGTTGATAATCACAGACGGTTTTTAACTAAAAACCGTCTGTGATTATCAGCTATCACAGACGGTTTTTAGTGAAAAACCGTCTGTGCTATTCTTTTCTACCCCTAAATCTATTTTTGTTTATTGGCTAGCCTTAGGAAATACTAGCCATGCTCTCTAAAACAAGCAGATCAACATGCATATGTATACATCCAATTCACATCTCAATTCATTTCACAAACATAAAACATCCATTTCGCAAATCAATTAATTGAAATGAAAACAAGCAAATATAGTATGAAACACAGTACACATTTTATTTTTATTAAGATTAGAACCTACTATTACAATATCCCAAAACAACAAATAGGTTACCCATCTAGCTAACACAACAAGAACAGAGAAAAGCAAATATCCTCTATGCCTAGGCCTTCTCGCCCCTGATGCAGCACACGAGCTGGATGTCTTTGATGCCACCACCATCGTCGGTGTTGATTGAGCACTGCCTTGTGCATCATCTGTTTCGTGGGGCTATTATGGTATGAGTCAAGGAGGAGGAGGAGGAAGAGGAGGAGGAGGAGGAGAACAACAAAGAGGAGGAGAACAACAAAGAGGAAGAGAATATCACAGAGGAGGAGAAAGCAAAGAGGAGGAGAACAATAAAGAGGAAGAGAATATCACAGAGGAGGAGAACACAGCATGGAGGAGAACAGTGGGGTCAATCTGGAATTATTTATAGGGGACGAAGAGGCAGAGCTACGATCCGTGGGGTGAGGATTGCTGGATTTCTATTGGCTAGAATTGGGTTAAAGAGGATCAACGGGCCCAGCGGTCAGATTATCACAGACGGTTCTATAGCTAGAACCGTTTGTGATGAATGCATATCACAGACGGTTCTATAGCTAGAACCGTTATAGAATTAGAGCACAAAATTTTATGTACCGATGAAATATAAACAACTAATATGAAATGATAAAATAGCAAAGTTTTTATATGGCTTATATATACTCATTTGAAAGGTTTCGACGAGATCTACAACTTTGCAGTTGAAACAAAATCCAAATTCCGAAAGGAAGACCAAGAAAAAGGGCAACAACAGACACCAAAAACTTGCGACGCAGGTTTAGGTCCAAATATGACCGATTTTGGGGGTCTTGGAGGAAGATTGGCACAATCCGGTCATTATTTTTGGATCAGGCTCGTCGTTAGCTTTCCAACGAGTACAAGAACGTAGAAAACGGACAACGTATGCAAAAGTTATGCCCGTTTTACTGAAGGTGTCTCAAAACTGAATCCTACTCGGACTAAGGCAGGAAATTATGAAATTTTAAAAAATTGCAAGGCGGGAAACATATCACAGACGGTTTTTAATAAAAAACCGTCTATGATAATTCCGAATTATCACGAGCGGTTTTAATTAAAATCGCTCGTGATATCGAATATCACGACGGTTCATCGATAAGAACCGTCTGTGATACTCGTTTTCTCCGACGCCATCAACACAGACGGTGTCTAAATTAAAACCGTCTGTGTTAGTGTTTGTCACAGACGGTTTTGTCAAACCGTCTGTGATTTGACGTCTAGTATTAGGCTTTTTGTAGTAGTGATTTTACCATTGTGTCTAGTTGTTTTCTTTTCTTTTTTTTTCTTTTTGGGTTCACTGAGCCAGAAATTCTTTCGTCTACTTTTACAAAGGATTTAGTTTGTCTTTATTTGGACATGTGTATTTGTTGCGCATCTAGAAAATTTAAAAAAAAGATCATATGGATACTAGAAATAATCAAATCTGACTTTTCCTGTGGTTCAGACAAGGGGGCAATACGGATACAACGTAAAACAATAGTTATTATTGATAAGTTTCCAAAGATTCATATTCAATTTCAATCGAAACTTTTATTGACCCAATCTATTGTCCATCGGAGCCACTATGGACTGTTTATACTGATTCGATTCTGTCTATAAGCTTCGTAGGAGCTACAAAAATAGGATTATTTATCTTCAGCATACTTATAATTATTATTATTGTAATTTACGTTTTGATTTGATCCATAAAAAGCCCATCGGAGACAAACAGGAAAAAAAGAAATTGAAAGAGCCTAAAAAGAGCCCGTTAAGTGAAAATTGAAAGGGTCCGTAAGAGACTACGAAATAAAATGATTCAGCCCTGGAGTCGAGTCCGTTTAGGTTTCTTGGGCCCGCTAATGCTTTCTGATTGTTTTGAAGGCTGCAACTAGGGGTGGAATCAGATTAAATGCGAATCGAATAATGTCCTTATCACATCCGTATTCATATTTTGTAAATGAATATGGATTCGAATATTCTCAAATACGAATCAAATATTGTAACAAATTCGAATTGAATATCTACTCAATTCGATCAGATCTAAATATCCTAATCATTTATGTAGTATAAAGATATTAATAACATTTTATCCTCGTATAACCACGCTTAATCACTGTAATTCATTTAAAGAAACACGAATTAACATCGAATTAAAAAACTTGTCCAACTAATTAGTCATGCTGAAATATTATATATATATATATATACTAGTTAGAGACCAGTGCGTTCTAACGGAGTCATAAAAATGGTGAGACGGAACTTACTGCCTAGCCAACTTCACACATCAAACATTGGAGAGCAAACGACAGATAGAGAATGGTGGCCAGAATGCGCGAGGAGATGAGGAAAGTGGAGAGGGTGGGCGGTTGTATCCTGAGAGAGACGAATGATCCAGATCAAATCGGGTGGTTGTAGAGAGGGAAGAGGAGAACGCACCGACGACCACCAACTTCTCTTTATATAATAGTATATATATATATTATTTTCTATATATATATATATACATACACACACTTTGTTGAATACGAATAGTCTAGATAAAATAACATTTTTGATGGTAAAAAGTCCCTACCATATTCGTATCCATATTTTTATGTGAATTTGAATACAAATACGAATAGGAGAGAAATTGTTGATCGGATGGAAAAATCTATACCGTATTCGCATCCTATTGAATACGGTAATTGAACAATACAGATAATTCGTATCCATTTTCCATCCCTAGCTACAACATGTAAGAGATCTTAGGGATGGAAAATTTGATGGATTTGGAGCATCTCCAATAGTGATTACCTTAGTCGTCTCTTATATGACGCGTCACTCAAAATTCTAGTTAGATGAGGGAAAAGGTGAAAAGAGAATGCGTCCAAGTGTCCAAAGACAGAACTAATTTGATCTAGACGTAGGTGTCATGTGTACGTCTCCGTGTTAATGGTTGTGCACAGCCGGAATCAATCGAATTGATAAGCCATACATATGGATATGGTGATGGCGCCAAAGCACGCCATGCACAGCACACTAGGTTGGCACGCCGCGCGTCGTCGTTGGTGTACGTTACAGATTAATTAATGTTGTCTAACGTATATTTTTATATTATCTACAGATAATATTAAAGGATATTTCTATAATAGATTGTCTTTTAAGGACCTCTTGATTCGTAGGATTATAAAAACATATGAATAAAGAAACATAGTACTATGGACTCTTGAATTCTATAAGATTAAAAACCACAGAAATCAGAACAAAGAGTGTTTCGTTACACCATGGAAAAATCATACGAATTTTTTCAAGAGATTCGAGCCAACGTTTAGTTTCACGTGGAATCGAGTGCATAGGAAAATATTCAATATAGGAATGGTGCCACATCAATCCTACAAATCAAACAGCGTATATAGAAAAAATTACTAAGGATTAGAATCCTCAAAAATCCTTTAAATGAAAGAGACCCTAAAAGTAGCATACAAAATATTTATTATAGGCAAAAATTCATACAATAGGGTTTCGCGTCGTCTATATCTCTTTATTATATAGGCTTGGGTTTGTCCCTTCACTGAGAGTGAACGATTCTCTCTCTTTTCATTCTATCTTTTATGTCAACAAAAATCCTACGTGGTAGTAAAGGTGAAAACAGATCAGATAATTTTCAGTCGATCCGAACAATTTTCGAATACGGATTATGTCGGTTCGGATATTTGTCAGATAGTATCGGATCGGAAATGGATATGAATTTTCTCTATCGGATACAAATACGGATTCAGTAGCTTACACTGCTACAGAAGAGGCTACACTGGACGGGTACATCACAGACGGTTTTACTGGTAACCGTCTGTGATATTTTCATAGACGGTTATTAACATGAACCGTCTGTGATAATTGAGACATCACAGACGGTTTTTGTTAATAACCGTCTGTGAACTTTCACAGACGGTTCTTAATACGAACCGCCTATACCATCGAGATAACACGACGGGTCTGTTAAGAACCGTCAGGAAGTTCCTGACGGTTATTAACACAAACCGTCTGTGAAAAGCTAGATAACACAGACGGTTCCTGTTAAGAACCGTCTGTAATAATCCCATGTCACTGATAATTGGTGTGTAATAATCACATGTCACCAATAATTGGCGTATACACAGGATTTCGATCTCACTCGTCTATTCTCTCCACATCGAATGGTCGACACCGCCTCCTCCACGGCCAGCCCTTATTAATAACTCCCCATCAACCTTTCCACCGGTACTAGTCACGCGTGAGTTCATCCACTAGCTAGCTTCCCGTATGCATCTCCTCCGCCGTGAGCTAGCACCTCCATCGCGCACACGAACGGTTCATACTAAAGAACACACTCTTGCCGTAAGTGTCGTAAGTGTGTCTTGTTTAGTGTGACCGTCGTGCCACGAAGGGTTTGTTAGCTTGTTATCCTGTAATAGATCGATCTGAATATGTTGTTGAGTTTTTGTGCTTGCCTCAGTATTTGCATGTTCCTCGACGATGCCGACTCATCGTCGAGATGTGATGTCCACTCCGACAATCCTTTTTTTCCCGCAAAATTCAAGGCAATTTTATTACAAAGTTCAAAAGACATTTTCGATTCTTGATGAGCAATGACATACATACGACTTCTTGGTGAGCGACTATCCATCTGTTTCTTCCCACTTCTTTTCTTCATCTCGGTCTCGGATCACGTCGCCTAGAGTCGGTCAAGAACCGGTCTTCGATGTGGCATTCCTCAAGACACGCAGCAGGCCTCGGATGAAGAAAAGAAGTGGAAGAAGCAGATGGATAGTCGCCAACAAGAAGTCGGCAATATCGGCCGCCGAAGAATCTGGCATCACGACGGTTGTATTAACGAACCGTGCGTGATAAACAATCACGCACGGTTATTAACACGAACCGCTGCGTGATAGTATGCATCACGCACGGTTCGTGTTAAGAACCGCTCGCGATAATGTAGACTATCGCGACGGTTATTTATGTGAACCGCTCATGATAGGCAACAATCACCGACGGTTATTAAGTTGAACCGTCTGTGATATTGCTTGTATCACAAACGGTTCATATTAATAACCGTCGGTGATAATTCACAGACGGTTATTAATACGAACCGTCTGTGATATATCATTTTCACAGACCGTTTGTGGTTGGAACCGTCTGTGATATTCTGCATAGTATTAATTGCTTGGCGTACTTGCTTGAAGGATGTCGACACCGATCTGTCTTCATTGCGCTGCATCGGTGGAGCAAGGCGGCGGCTTTAGGGAGTTGAGGCGAAAAATATCACCGTCTTCTTAGTGATCTGATCAGAGGTTAGTATACTTAATTACTTAACATTCTTAGTGATCTGATCAGAGATTAGTACTCAATTACTTAACATTCTTAGTGATCTGATCGAGGGTTAGTAGTAGGGGTAATAATCATTTTTGACACCCATTTGTCACTTGTGTAGCGTAGATGGACCGAAGCTGGATGTATATTGAGAACCGTGTGAGTGAAGAGTACATTACTGGCGTGTCTATTTTTAGAAGGGCGGCCGAGCTGGATATGTTGAAGAAGGGGATGAAATATATGTATTGCCCATGTATTGATTGTGATAATCTCAAGATGTTTAGCAACTCAACAGATTGAAGCTCACTTGATTCAAGGGGTTTCGAAAAGGGTACAAATGTTGGACCAGTCACGGTGAAGAGAAGAGTACACAAGAAGGTAGTTATGACATAGTCGAGGGAGACAACGATATGCCGCTTGTGGACCGTTCTTTCGATCATGAGGAAAGGTCGCAGGATGACAATCGGATCATGAGGATAGGTCGAGGATGACAATCTGGATCATGAGGATAGGTCGCAGGATGACAACTGGATCGATGTTACGTGATGCGAAGGGAACTATAGTGAGAGAGTTTGGTAAATTCGAGGGCTTGATGGAGGACTCGGATAAACCTTTGTTCCCGGCTGCAAGCCGCAATACGAGGTTGTTATCAGTTCTAGAACTGCTAAAATTGAAGGCAAGCAATGGTTGGTCCGACAAGAGTTTCACGGTATTATTAGGTCTCCTAGTGGACATGCTTCCAACGGGAAATGTGTTGTCGAGAACCACCTACCAAGCCAAGAAGATTCTTTGTCCATTAGGAATGGAAGTAGAAAGAATACATGCATGTCGAATGATTGTATCATGTACCGTAAAGAGTATGCTAGCTTACATGTTTGTCCGTGTGCAAAGCATCCCGATACAAGCGTAAAATGACTCGATGATGGGAAGGACATCGAGGTGAAGCAAGGACCTCCGCTAAGGTGATGTGGTATCTTCCGTAATCCTCCGCTTGAAGCGTTTATTTGCAAACCGCAAGGATGCAAGATTGATGCGTTAACACCGCGAGCGGCGTAAGAAAGACGGAATGATAAGACATGTTGCTGATTACGCCGGTGGAGGAATATCGATAGGATGTTTGTAGATTTCGTGTGGAACCGAGAAATATAAGGTTTGGGTTGAGTACGATGGAATGAATCCTTTTGGTAACATGAGCGTGAGACATAGCACTGCCCGTGACTCGTGCATGTACAACCTTCCTCCTTGGTCGTGTATGAAGCGGAAATATATTTTGATGTCACTACTTATCCAAGGGCGAAGCAACCGGCAACGATATTGATGTGTTCCTAGCCCCATTAGTGGAAGATCTTGCAATCTTGTGGAATGAAGGGGTACATGTATGGGATGCGGACAAACGAGAGAACTTCACTCTACACGCCATGTTGTTCTGCACCATTAATGATTTTCCCGCCCTTGGTAACCTGTCAGGGTTGAGTATAAAAGGAGCCAAAGCGTGTCCGCACTGCTTAGATTATACCGAGAGTGTGTGGTTGAACAACTCATGAAAAACTGTGTACATGCGTCACCGTAGGTTCCTTCCAAAGTATCACCCATACCGCAAGAGGAAGAAACAATTTGACGGAAAAAAGAGGATGACTCAATACCAAGACCTTTTAGCGGAAAGAGGTGTTTGATATGGTCAAGGATATAAATGTTGTGTTTGGCAAGGGACGAAATTGAGGAAGAACATGTGGAAAAAGAGGTCAATATTTTGGGACTTGCCTTATTGGGAGCACTTAGAAGTTCGCAATTGCATCGATGTCATGCACGTAGAGAAGAATGTATGTGACAGTTTGATTGGTCTCTTCTTGAACATTCTCGATAAAACAAAGGATGGTGTTAACGCAAGGCGTGACTTGGTCGCTATGAACATCGGGACCGAGTTAGCACCGATAGAGACCGATAAAGGCGGACGTACCTTCCCCAAAGATGTTACACTCTATCTAAGTCCGAGAGAACTGAATTGTGCAGGTCCTTAAATGGTGTGAAAGTTCCATCCGGTCACTCCACAAGCATGAAGAAACTTGTTTCCATGGAACATTTGAAATTAATTGGCATGAAGTCTCACGACTGTCATGTGCTAATGACTCAAATGCTACCTGTTGCAATTAGAAGTATTTTGCCGAACAAGGTTCGAGTGACAACTCTATGTTATTTCTTCAACGCAATTGCTCAGAAGGTCATTGATCCGGATGGACTAGATGCTCTGCAAACCGAGGTGGTGACAACTCTATGTCATCTAGAGATGTATTTCCTCCATCATTTTTGATATCATGGTCCATCTCATTGTCCACCTTGTGAAAGAGATAAAATATGTGGCCCCGTATTTCTCGTCATATGTACCCTTTCGAGAGGTACATGGGAATTCTGAAGTCCTATGTACGCAATCGATCTCGACCGGAGGGTAGCATCATCGAAGGTTATACAACGAAGAGGTCATTGAATTACGCATCGGCTACATGGCTCGTAGAGCCGATAGGTGTACCTCTATCTCGTCACGAGGGGAGGTTAGAGGGTATAGGGACTATCGGGAGGAAAGCAATAACTCCAGATCAAAATACGTATGCTCAAGCCCATTTCATGGTTTTACAACACATGACCAAGTGACCCCATATATTGGAGAGCACAAGGACATGCTACGTCGGAGAATGCAGCCGGTCGAAGTTTGGATCACGAGACAACACAACCGTCAGTTCAACGAATGGTTGAAGACGCAATTGACTAGGAGGTCGTCAAATGAAACACTACAATGGTTGGCAAAAGGGCCAAAATTTACAATTATGACATGGCAAGGATACGACATTAATGGCTACACATTTTATACAATGATCAAGATAGAAAGAGCACAAGTCAGTAACTCGGTGTCCGCATAGATGCCTATGATTCGCACGGCAAGATCACCGCCCAAGCTCGTACTACGGGCTTGTAGAGGAGATTTGGGAGCTTGACTACGTAATTTTCAAAATTCCTCTATTTTGGTGCCGTTGGGTCCAACTCCCACGGGGTGTAAAGGTTGACAAGTACGGCGTCACTACCGTGGACCTCGAATGTGTAGGATACAAAGACGAACCATTCGTACTCGCGAGGCAAGTTGTTCAAGTATTTTATGTAACCGACCCGGCAAATAAGAAGCGCCATGTAGTTCTTCAGGGAAAAAGAAGGATTGTCGGGGTTGAGAATGTTGTGGATGAGGAAGAGTACAATCAATTTGATGATTTGCCTCCATTCGGAGACGGCATCAGGCTCGATGAAGAACAAGGCGATGAAGCAAGCTATATGCGTATCGATCATCGTGAAGGGCTTTATTTAAAATGATATAGCCAAAGTGTAATAAATGATATAGGTTATGCTTGTGTTTTCATAAATGTATGTATGTTCCATTGTAATTGTAAAATGACTAAGGAACCCATGCATTGTAATTGTAAATGACTAAGGAACTATGAAATAGTTATATTTATGGTTATGCTTATGTTTTCATAAATGTATCTATGTTCCATATTGTAATTGTGAAATGACATAGGAACCTAGCTAGCTGCTGGTATTTATAGTGAACTATCACAGGCGGTTTATAAAAAGAAACCGTCTGTGATAACACATCACAGACGGTTCTATCGATATAACCGTCTGTGATAATATGGATATCACAGACGGTTATATATATAGAACCGTCTGTGATAGATCATCTTTAAATACCCGCAGCTAGGTCTGCGGAGTCCGCTCTGCCGCAGTCTCTTGTCTCCACTCTGCAGCCCCTCGCTAGCTAGGTTTTGCTCCTCCCACCGCCGGTCCCTCCCGACGCCGCCGGTCCTCCCGACGCCGCCCTCCGAGCCGGCGGTCCCCCGACGCCGTCCCTCCTCCCGACGCCGCCGCCCTCCCGACGCCGCTCCTCCCGGCCGGCGGTCCCCGACACCGGTACCTCCCGACACCGCCTCTCCCTCCCGACGCCGGTCCCTCCCGACGCCGCCGGTCCCTCCCGACGCCGCGGGTCCCCGACGCCGGTCCCTCCCGACGCCGCCGGTCCCTCCCGACGCCGCTACCTCCCGACGCCGCCTCCTCCCGACGCCGGTCCCTCCCTGTGCTTCACATGTTAGCTTTATGATATATATATGCTTCACATGTTATATGCTTCACATGTTAGCTTTATGATATATATATGCTTCACATGTATTTTATGTTATATGCTTCACATGTTATATGCTTCACATGTATTTTATGTTATATGCTTCACATGTTATATGCTTCACATGTATTTTATGTTATATGCTTCACATGTTAGCTTTATGATATATGCTTCACATGTATTTTATGTAGCATATAATATATGCTGCACTTGTTAGCTGCAAGGTCTATTTGGAAGGCCCATAGCTCACTGCAATTAGCTAATCGTTAGAACTTTGTCAAAGGGCATAAAGCAAGTGACACACTCTAGTGTATCTTATTCAATGAACTTGATGCACTGGTTTGTGTCACTTGATTCATAGAACTTTGACAAGCTGGGTCCATAGCTCACTTCAGTTAGTTTTTTCTTAGAAGAGAGATGGCATCCACACAGTCTTTGTCGTCGTCATCTGGGTCTCACGCTCCCAAGACTGCGAAATCTAAACGTGGCCGAGGAGTATCGAAATGGCCACAGGCCCGAATGACCATCACGGTGGTCTCTCCGGATGGGGTCCCTCTGGAACCGTCGAAAGCAGCGTCATCATTTCGGACTACCTGCGGGATAATTGGAAGGCAACGGGTCCCCATCACCATAGCAAGCTGGAAAGATTTGACAAAGGATCACAAAAATCAGCTATGGGAGGAACTTACAAATTCGTTCGAGTTCCCAGCAGAAGCACAGGGACTCGTGCAACGGCAGACGCTCCTCGCGATGGGAAAAGCTTGGAAGAATTTTAAGAGCACTCTTGTGACGGCACGTGGCGAGGATGTCACGCCCTTCACGAAGTATCCTTCGTGTCGCCGGAAACATGGGAGGCCTTTGTGCGAGATGAAGACGACGACCGAATTTGAACAACAAAGTGCGGCGCACAAGGACCTCCAGTCAAAAAACACGCACCCTCACAGACTCGGCACTGCTGGGTACGCGGGTAAAATCCCGCAATGGAGGATGCAGGATGAGGTCGCAATCCGATCGGAGGCCTCTCGCCATTTGCCGGATCGCAAACGAGCGCGCTCGAAACTGGTTAAGAGCGAGGTCATCAACCACATCTTCGGGTGTCTCTTTCAAAAACCCCGCAGATGAGGAAGTGTCCCAACGCCTGGTAAAATATGTTAAACAGCATAGTTGTTAACACCTCTTGAACTTCATGGGTTCAAAAATAACATGATTAATTGCCTCTTGCAGCAATCATTGACTACCGAATCTTCTTGTGGCTCCTTTGAAGAATATAGGAGATAGATTTACTATCACGTGCCTTGGGAAACAAGGAGCACCTGTGTCGCACACGAGGCATGGGGTTTATGTACCTTGGAGGCACGGATTTCCAGTTACTCCGAGACATATAGGAGTAGGAAGAGATCCAAGGCGCATGCAATGAACAAATAAA
The DNA here is from genome assembly GCA_036346245.1 of Bonia amplexicaulis. Lineage (NCBI taxonomy): Eukaryota > Viridiplantae > Streptophyta > Magnoliopsida > Poales > Poaceae > Bonia > Bonia amplexicaulis. The sequence goes on from CM070760.1 coordinate 13,424,781, forward strand.
ACAGGAGCTTCATGCTCAACTTGAGGAACAACTATCTGCCTCACTTCAAGAGCAGACTGCCTCACTTCGAGGAGAGATAGATTCGTTGCGGGAAGAACTGAGACAAGTCCGCAACCAATCGCAACCCACTCCTAGTACTGCGGTACCCAGTCCCACTCAACGTCGCAGTAGCTGCGCGTCCACACCAATTTCTGAACATAGCGACGACCACTTACGTATTGATGACATTCAGGTAATGTACCTCTTTAGAATGGTACATAGATCTCTCTGGTGGACGTCTTAACTCATCTCTTGTATCGTTATGTAGGAGCCCATGCCTTGCAGCCTCAAAGTCAGGCTTGTTGGCTCTATTTCCGTTGACGCTGGGCGAGGCATGGTGTATCCATTCTTTGCCGAGGACGCCGTGCACGGTGTACAAGTAGACACCGGTTTCATAAAGGTCCAGTGGACATGATTAATGATATTTTAATTCCGTCCCTCTTGAGAAGCCCCCAAACGAAGAGATTAAGACATTAGGGATGCCGTCCACACATTCATTCGATGGCCCAAGAGGGACATCGTCCTCGACATGTCCGTGCCACAATCTTCACATCCAGTGGCCCAAGAGGGACGTCGCCCTGGACCTGGCACATCGGCTCCGGTGGCTCCACCTCCACCTCCAAATCCAGTAAAGTCTGTTGCATCGGCTCCCGCCGAGACGCCACCGAGAACATATCACAAGCGAGGCTCCAAGGCCTCCAAGGCTCATGCGAAGAAAATTAAGCCGCGTCCCGTGCCATGGACGTTTACTCTAGGAGTGTCGTTGGTGCCCGACTCACAATTACGCCAGCTTGGTATGATTTGCAATAGATTGCATGCCCGGTACATGGAGAAGTCCAACATGAAGCCAAACCGCAGAGTGCATTCACTCAAATATAACGAGACACATTTCCTCCACGACCGGGCTACATTGTCGTGACATTCAAGATTTATTCTTACTATTCAATCTCGACGAACTCGACGCCTCACTTCTACGATGCTGGACACTGTAAGTGTACAGTACAATGAAGTTCTACATTCACGTTATACGATAAATGTCATTACTCTTTCTTTATGTATAGATACATGATCCAACAAGTCCGCAATCGCGACGACCGGTGGGTTTCCTCGACCCTCGGTTGGTCTCCGAGCAATCTATCAACACGATGCATCCTTCGTGCAAGGTTACATAACGAGGGATTGATTGCTCACACCGACAAGGAGTACATCATGGTACCCTTCACCAAGGGTAAGTGCTTCACTAGTTGCCACACATATGTTTCATTTGTACTTTACATGCAGCATGAACTTAGGATTAATCAACGTGGTGACACACATAACTAGGCATCACCGATTTTGATTGTGATTGTACCAAAGTGGAGCAAGGTAATATACCTTGATTCCTCCTTAGAGCTACCACGACTTGATCGTGCGCAAGAAGTACTTAATGTAAACTCATTTCCTCCATACATAACTCTATTGTAATATTTCTTTTGTTTGCCACGGCCGAGGCTAAGTTTTTGAATCATGTAGGCGTTTGCCGATTATGTTGCCCAAGGAGGAACACACGACAAAAATCCAAAGGACACGCTACGACACAACACGCGATTTCCGTACCGCTACAACACAACAATCCTATATCATACTTTGTTATAATGCCTCTAGAATTGACAATACCGATGTATGTAATTCTATTTTGCGATGCCACCAAGAGCTACTGTGGCAACGTATGTGGATTCTACGTTTGCCGCCATATGAAGGAAATCATGGGTACTAAGATCAATGATCCAGAGGTTTGTCAGGTCCTTCCAATAATTATTATTTTCGATTATATATATGTATTTATATTACACACATGCTAATTAATGACTTAACATTGCTCCTAGCGACGGTGGTGAACTTCGACGAAAGTGCATATGATCTTGACAATCTCGTCGATATTCGTGGAATCATCTCCCAATTCTTGCTAGCAGAGGTCATAAATAAGAATGGAGAGTTCCACGCCGGCAATGGTGATAATTAGATGTTGAAACATTGGATTCAACTGTACAATCAAACAATTCTCCTTCAATTGAATTCATTTGTCAGATGTTGTGTAACGATTTTCATTCTATATATATATATATGTATGTGATCTGCTGGCCGTTTGTTACATTCATCTGTGTATCGAATTTTGTTGTAATTTACTATGAGTTGCAATTAACTTATATCTGTCATTTATCTGTAATCTGCCTGCTTGCTGCTTTCAGAGGGCATGGCTAGCATATCCTGAGGCTAGCCAAAAGCAGCAAATAAAATGGATGATGCACATGGTATCACGAGGCGGTTCGTTGTTACAAACCGTCGTGGTACAATATCACGACGGTTTCAAAGAGTGCCGTCGTGGTGTGAATGATATCACGACGGCCTTTACAATCGATCGCTCGGATATACACAATATCACGCACGGTTAGTAATACAAACCGCTCGTGATATTGTGTATATCACGCACGGTCTTGATTATTAACCGCTGCGTGATAGACGAGTATCACGAGCGGTTGTTTAAACAAAACCGCTCGTGATAGTCTCGTATCACGACGGTCTTGACTACTAACCGTGCGTGATAGTGCGGTATCACGACGGTTGTTTATAAAAACCGTCGTGATACCGCACTATCACAGACGGTTAGTAGTCAAGACCGTCTGTAATGTGAGTTATCACAGACGGCTCAGGAACCGTCTGTGATAACCACCAACTATCACTGACACCTAAACACTGACGGTTCAGGAACCGTCTGTGATGACGGTTCCGAACCGTCTGTGATAGGGCTGTCTGTAGCAGTGTTACTATCCATCGAATACAAATATGGACCCGCATCTAGATTATCCGGATATTTAGGGGCTGGATTTCCGTAGCCTACATCCTTTACTTCAGCCTAGTTTATTTACAAGATACTTTAGTTGCCTATTATACGTTAACTTATATATTAATACGTAGAGTTATAGAAGGAACCTTAGCCTATATGAAGAATTCATAAATGTTATTCATGAATGTTTGGATCAAATAAGCTATTTATATTTTTTTGTTCATTTTGTGCATATAATTTAAAGGGTTTTCATGTTCAGAGAAATATTCGTGACCGTATTTGATTTAATTTGTATTCGCTCTGTATTTGTATTTGACATTATTCATATTTCTATTCGTATCTGGGATATTCGTATTTGTATCCATATCTAGAAAAAAATATAAAAATAAATATAGCAAAGTCATAGTTATTATCCATCTGTATTCCATCTATTTTGACCCTTGCGTGGTAGGACGAAGAGACATTGACATCTCACTATTGCATGTGTCCATAGGGCCTTTCTGATTCGCAGGAATATGGAAAAACACAGGATAAAAAACACAAGAATAGGATAGAATTACATATGTAAAACAAAGGATTGTAAAACACATGAAAACTGCAGATACTTCCGTTTGGTTGTGTTTTAGGAAAAACACGATGGAAACTAAAATAATAATAAGATTGCACTTGGTTGTAAACTATGATTAAATACGCTTTCAATTGGCTAATAGCGTAGTATGTGAATGGAAATCGGTCCACCAGGCTTCCATGCGCATCGGCCCCATTTCGGTCCTACAGGCTCAATCAGCTCAATCTCCTCTTTAGCATGGTTCTTAACATTTTACAAGTTGTTAGTCACAAAAAGGCACAAAAACAATTTGTTCTCGTGTTTCTTATCATCAAGCATTCTCAATTTCTCCTCAATCAGACTTTCAACCTTATAAGGAAGTATAAACAAATGAGGGAGATAATTATATTCTTTGTGAATAAGAAGGTCCTGAATTTCTTGATTAAGCCCACATAAGAATCTATTCTTTATAGATTCATCTTGTTGTTCTAAGTCACAACGCAATAATCAGGTTTTTAATTCATGATAGTATTACCTTACAGTTCTACTTCATTGTTTTAAACATTGCAATCTAGCTAGCAAATAATCAGCATGATATTTAGGAACAAATTCATCTCTCAAAAGTTTTTTTAATGCATTCCATGTTTGAGGTACTTTCTCATGTCTACCAAGATACTTCCACCAAAGTATTGCACCATCAGTAAAAACACTAGTGGTAGTTCTAATCTTTTGCCTATCTGACCAATTATAATATTCAAATTCTTTGCTAATGCTATCTCCTAGTCAATGTAGACATTAGGATCAAATTTACTAGCAAATGATGGAAATTTATACTTCAATTTACCTCGCTAAGGCATAGAAGATAAGTCAGTGGTGTTGTCAATCTCACGAATCTTTCTCCTATGTGATCTTGAACCTGCCATGGTTAGTAGAAAACAAGACGATACACAAGAATTATGTAAATCCCTATCAACTACTAGGAGGTGGAGGTTGACAAATCACACATCTCCCAAGTTTTTACCAAATTCTTACAAGTTCTTATCAAAACAAACAGGTGGTGCAACCAATGGCTGGTTCATGATAAACCTGATTTGGTTGATGAGTATAGTGATTGCCAGTACAGTGAGACCTATTCGGTTAGTACAAAAGTGGAGCTTGGATAGGCTATGTATTTGGTAGCAAAGGAAATACAATCAAATAATTTCAAAAATTACACAAAATTGAACCATAGTTTGTTTCTAGTAGTTAGCCTATGTTGCTGATCAAATAAGGATAGATAAAGGCTAAATCAAGTGTATAACAAAGGAATGCAAGTGATAGACATAAGATAATTCAAAAGAATGCAATCTAGAATTGGAAAGCACAAGGGCTGACCCAAATATGGAAACTGAAGATTTTTGTTCTCTAGGTAGTACATCAGTATTTTGGCTGTAACTTCTTGTTAGTTCTTTTTTTTCAATGATTCTTTTTTACTATTTCTTGACGGCTTTTTCTACAACTTTTGTTTTGGGGCCAAGTTCTGAAAACTGACCAAACATTCGCACAAAAATCACAAGTGTTGACTATTGCAGATTAAATTCAGAAATTTGGGTCAGCTTTCACTGATTGCTTTATGGAATGAATAAAAAATTTTAGGGGCAGTTAGATAAGGAGGTTATGGATCTAATGGCGATGGTTTCACGCAAAAAGGATCTCGAAAATGAAAGTTATGATGTTTTTCGTGGAGGTGGCAGAAAAGGAACCAGTCTGACTGAAATTGGAAATTATGGTGTGGGGTGTTCTTGATGGATTTTGACGTAGGTTTTTTTTGTTTGGATTTATATAGGAACAAGGATATGACCAGCAACTAGACAAAGCTAAAACAGACATAAATTCAATTTAGCAAACCAAACTAACATATTGTGAGACACAATGAGGTTTGGATAGCGGAAATTAACTTTTTTGTAGGGAAATGTTTTGTTTATAGGTGTGACAAACAAATCTAAAACTAAATCTCATCGAGCATCTAGGCCCTAATACCAACTGATGACAGGGTTTGGCTTGATCTTCCGATGAGAATGATAACTTCAATTGATTGATATAATGTTAACGATGAGGCTACTTGACCGAAACGACCAAGTTTGTCCTGCAATCGTTACACCACACCCTAGTTGTTATCAACTGTACCAAGAATGCAGTTGACCTGAACACGAGGTTCAATTCCTGCGAGCAATTGAAGAACAAGAAAGAATAAGATAAAGAGCAATATGAATATTACGAATATCAATTAAGAACATGAAAGAGTTGAGGCCTACAATCGCAATTGTTGGTCTAGTTGACACAAGAACTCACGATGAAGTTTCATAGTGAAAAACTAATCTAAACAAGCCTGAGGAAGAGGGAGGCCCCTGGGGGCTATTGAGAGAGAGAGAGAGGGGTAGGGGTGGCCGACAAGGAGTTGGGCACGCAACCCTAGGAGTTACAAGGCTCATAGGCCCAAGTGGAGGTGGCGCAACACCTTTTGACTCAGACTTAGAATCAACATTGGATTTTGTTGGTCATTGCGGTGCGCTCGGAAGGAATTGGAGGTGAGGCTGGATTCGTTTGAAAGTTGATAAGATATGCTTTCAATCAAGTACTTACGCAACTCAAACGTACTCTGCATGTGAGAGTTATGTACGTTTGAAGTCGGACCTATTAGGCTGAATCTGAATTAATCTGGAGGCCGAAATGAATTCCAAAACATGTCCAACTTGAACTCTTGCTTGAATTGGTCAAAAAGTAATGTGGGGACCTTAAGGAAGAGTTGGAGAAGGTGTCGACTTGGTCTTGATATGTTGGTTGACTTCCCTTTAGGCGGGCCCATACCACGGGCACGTAGTTTTGATGCTATCCTCCTGGTATAGCTGCACAAATATACATTTTCATTATTAGATAGCATCATATTCTCATTTAAAATAAAATGAAGTAGAAGAAATGAATTCACCTTTTGTTCAATCCTAATCTTGGGAGCTATGGTCATATGCATTTGTGGCATAGTCACATCAACACCACTCACAACGGTGTCGAGTCTCTTCACAAGCTTTTTTGAAGAGATCACCACACAACTTTCTCGAAGCCGTCTAGCTGGCGGTAAGCACCAAGAGTAACAAGTCACAATGCTTGCTTGAAGGTTTCTCAAGTGCCATAAGAATCAACAAATAGTGCAACGCACTTGAATACTCTCAACAGCCTCAAAATGTGCAAATGGAGTAAATGTGTTGCAGAGAGTCTAGCAAGAGCTCAAGAGTATTGAATGAATGTCCAAAGTGCTAAGAGAGCTCACTTGCTGCTGGTGGGGGAGTATTTATAGCTTCCACCTGCTAAGATGACCGTTGGGTTCAAAATCCTCAAAATTCAGCAAATACAGTACTACCGCCATGTAGTAGTCAGTACTACCTTACCCACTATTCAACAATTATTTGAGATTCGTTAAATGCACAAAAACTAGACGTTACTTTAAATATCGACATCGCCACCCTCACAGGGTCCAGTAGAACCGATCATGTGGTAGTACCGCACCTCAACTATAGTAGTACCGATTTCCAGAGGAAAGAATATGCTCCAAGACATAGCTTTCTGAAAATTAGCCATCGCCAACTAAATTTCGGTCCTACCGATTTCCAGTAGTACTACCAACGTCATGCGGTTATACTGCTCTGCGGTACTACCGTGCAACACATGCAGTAATACCGATCCAAGGAATGTCCAATAAGTGCCTCTCTAAAAATTACTATCGACATGTAATGGGCAGTAGTACTGATGCAGCGGTATTACCATCAAAGTGCCTGTAGTTATATCGGTTTTTCAAGGAAATTCAAAGAGGATTCAAACATGAAGTTCCAAATGCACGAATGAACACTTAATTGATCCAATGGCACAAGTTATGCTAAAAGTTACTAGTCATGATCCCTCTTTGTAGTACAACATCTACTCTACAAATTTAGTCTTTTCATCCAAACACCGAGACCGGTAGAAGCTATAAAGAAGTCCTTATACTACAATATACCTTTACCTTGAGTTTTATCTTGATCTATGTTGATCTTTGATCACCTTTGCATGTCTTTTCCATGACATCATTAAAATCCAGGACTAAACCTTTTAATCATCTCAATAAACAAGGTAGTCTATTTAATCGTTGTCATCATTAATTACCAAAATCATTTTTAGGAGTCTAGATGTTTTCACATGGCCTAGCAGTGCATAGGAGGAGGGCCCGTGCTGGCAACGTGGGCTAACGCGTGGACAAAGGCAACTACGATGTGGCCAGGAGAAAAATTGATATGTAGTTCGATGGAAGCATTCATGAGCCAGACTGCAAGGAGTCCAGTGTTTCGTGGACGTGGAAGCAAAGTGCATGGGGGTAGAAGGAAATCTGGATTATATGTTTTGGTCGGTTTGATTCCTATTTATTTCTGATCTCCAAATTGTAGTTTCCTACCTCAATATCCGAGTCCTTGTTTTTTTTCCCTTTCGGTCTGAGTTGTACATTTGTGACTTGTAAATCCACATGTGTTAGTTGTTTTTAGAGAGTACTCAACAAAGTCGAGTACCACAAATAAATTGGGCTAGTTATCGAGAGAAGTTACAGTCCCGTGCGTTTAGGATTTTTATTCACATGAGAGTTTCAGTCGGCATTAATCAGATTAGACATTTACTGTTGAGTTTAACTAAAATAGAAAATCACCATCATGACGTCCATATCAAGTGTTTTTCCGTTATGAATTCCTGATCGGGAAATTCATCTTGGTGTGTGGGCTTCAACTGAGGTGTTGGAGTTTACTTGTTGGAGGCGTGAGCTTCCCTATCATTTATTCATGTGCTGTTTTATTAGTGCACGGAGGACATATCATGTGGTGGCTGTTTGTTGCATGGAGAAAGAAGGGAGGATAGCATGAAAGATTGGGCCAAAGACAACTGATCCCGCTAATTTACTAGTTGGATCCTCATCAGGTGGTATCAGAGCGTCCGTTCATCGCGGTAGGTGGTGTTGATTTATTTGTTTTGTATGGCTGTTTGGAGTGCTAATGGGGTACCACAGTACAAGCTTGGAAGATTGTAAGAAGGATCCGTCAAGAGCACCTCATGTGTTCATGTGGTACACCTAATGTCAGATGGGTGTGAACACATGCTCGATGGTGGTGGACACATGCACCTCGATAAATGCCACATGTCCGAGTCTTGTGAACGCTTTGTAGTTACCCACAACACCACATTCAAAGTCGTATACTTGTGATGGTAGTACAAGGAAGTGAAGATCACACAACTAAGTGAAGGTGTCATTTTCTTTATGTGGTCATGAAGATGTGGTTATTGTGATGTTCTCCCAATGCACTTCAAGGTGGTGCAAAATCTACTCTACTAGATTTCTCTTTAAGAATGGGTGTCATATGGACAAAAATAATCTACTCAAACTAAGCCCAACAGCACAACTTTTTCTAAGTCCAGAATTACCCTTGGACGATTAGATAATCCTCACTAACCAAAAGGATAAGATTTCCCTACATCTACAAATATTTGTGAAGGGGCTTGGTAAGGTAAATTAAGGAATGACAAATCTGAAATATAGGTATTGCTAGGTCAAATAAGGATCCACAACAGAATTTTAGAAGTCTTGTCAAAAAGGCCTTTAGAGAGTAATGATGATATCAAGGAGGGGAGAAGTGTGCACACACTTTGGAAGGTAGACTTGTGCAAGTGGCAAAGAGTAATCTCAGGGCACAAATGAAGTCCCTGTTATCGAGTTGCACAAGGGAGAGGATATAGTCTTAGCCATAGGGTATTCACTTTGAAGACAACGAACACGTCTGTCAACCAATTGAAGAACTTGATCCTTTGCACTTTCTTCAATATCACAAGGGTACTTAGTATTCATGTTCCCTCAACTCATCCTCCTTTTATTTATTTTTTCTTCTTTCTTCTTTTATTTTTTTGTTTGAAGGATGAAGCTTTGGAAACAATCCACTATTTTCTCCTTTTAATCCCAACATCACTTGTGCATGGATCTTTTACAAAGATAACCAGACTGAATGCTCAAAATAGTGCAATGACAATTGAAATTTGTCGATAGGTAGGTATCATAACACAAAAGAACTAGTTTATAGGGGGATATCCAACGATTTTTGCTCAGGCCCAAGGGTAGGATCAGCAATTGTCGTGACCTAGATTTCCATATTCAAAATGCTCTGTGTATATTGTACTAGTCCAGAATCACAATATTGCATACAGTGACAACATAGATGAAATATCATTCCATTCAACAAAATAACTAAGAAAGTAGCTGGCTATTATTACATAGAAATTTTAATATCTATTCATTATGTAAAATTAAAATAAAATGAATCACCTAATTTTGAGTTTGTATGACCAATATATGACCTCCATAATGTTCATTTTGTCGAGGGAAAGTGCAAACCGACTCGAATTTGAAGCATATTCCGAATTGAATCTTGCTAAACCGATTGTTTCCAACTCTACAATGTCCAAGCCACGGCCCACCAGACCCTTAGCCTTTAAATAGGACCCCAAGGGTGCCCTCCAAACCGGAGCAATGTTCCACATGTAATTAGATCTAGATATGAGACTGGGGATTAGAGATGGCTCTAATTAGCCTCTCTAATTAGGTTTCTAATTAGCCTCTATAATTAGAGGATGCTCTAATTACATATGATTCTAATTAGAGCTGGGATTTGGAGCATCCACACCAGGAGGCTGTCGGAGTCTACAGCTTCTGTGATCTACTCGGTTGTAAGCATTCCTCTGTACTTCCTCTATTTTTATGCTTTGCTTTGATGTTAGTCATATTTTGCACCTATGATCTTCATTGTTGTGTGTCTTCTTGATATTATGCTTATTTTCTAGTCGGTATTTAGATCTAGCGAGCGGAACTGTATCAAGTTGTGCAGGACTTGCTAGTGTTTATTAGCTCGATGGAGTTGTGACAGGGGAGAATAGTGAAGGGACCGGTATCAGACTATAGGGTGAGAGCCACCTTAGTGATTGATCATAGGTTTAAATTTGCATCTCATGCTTTTATATGTTTAGCATTGCTATTTTGGATCTTAGTGCTCATTACCTAAAATTTGTAGCTTTTAGGCTAATTGCTCTGTGCCTACCCATCATACTATTGAAGTTAGATCATATTTATCCCTCATATCCATTAACTTTGGGTAGTTGGATGATAACTAGATTGTTGAACCCTAAGCGAACACTACTACAAAAAAGATCATCACAGACGGTTCAAAACTGTCATCACAAACAGTTTTTTGAACCGTCTGAATTTATGCATCAGTGGTAATTAAAGGTTATCACAGACGGTTTGTGAGCCGTCTGTGATAAATACATCATAGACAATTTATAACTAGAACTGTCTGTGAAGAACACTATCATAGACGGTTCTAACTACCAACCATCTATGATACTCACACATCACAGACGGTTCTAGCTACCAACCATCTATGATGCATGAGTATCACAGACGGTTCACTACTACAGAAAGCCTAATACTAGACGCCAAATCACAGACGGTTTTGTGAAACCGTCTGTGATGTATACTATTATAGACGGTTTTAATTTGGAGGCCGTCTGTGGTATTTGTGGTGGGAAAAAGGAGTATCATAGACGGTTCTTACCGCTGAACGGTCTGTGATACTGGAATATCACAGACGGTTTTATAATATAAACCGTCTGTGATATTTCAGATTATCACAGACGATTTTTATTATAAAACCATTTGTGATACTGAAATATCACATACGGTTTTTATTATAAAACCGTCTGTGATACTAGAATATCACAGACGGTTTTTATTATAAAACCGTCTGTGATATTCTAGTATCACAGATGGTTTTATAATAAAAACTATCTGTGATACGTTTCCCGCCTTGCAATCCCTCAAAATTTCATATTTTCCTGCTTAAGTCCGAGTATGATTCAGTTTTGAGACACTTTCAGTAAAACGGGCATAACTTTTGCATACGGTGTCCGTTTTTGATGTTCTTGTACTCGTTGGAAAGCTAACGACAAGCCCGATCCAAAAATAACAACAGGATTTAGCCTGTTGCGCTCCAAGACCCCGAAAATTGGCCATCTTTGGACCTAAACCTGCGTCATAAGTTTATAGTTTCTGTTTTTGCCCTTTTTCTTGGTCTTCCTTTTGGAATTTGGATTTTGTTTCAACTGAAAAGTTGTAGATCTCGTCGAAACCTTTCAAATGAGTATATATAAGCCATATAAAACTTTGCTACTTTCTCTTTTCAGACTAGTTGTTTATATTGCATCGGTATATAAAATTTTGTACTCTAATTCACAGACGGTTCTATATATCGAACCGTCTGCGATATTCATTCATCACAGACGGTTCTATATATAGAACCGTGCAGTGATAATCAGGCCCGTCGATCCTACTCGACCCAATCATAGCGAATAGAAATCGACCAATCCTCACCCCACGGATCGTAGCTCCGCCTCTCCCTCCCTCTCCCCTATAAATATAACCAAAACTCAGCCTCCTTGCTGGTCTCCTCTTCCTTGCTGTCCTCTTACTTACTGTTCTTCCCCTCCTTGCTGGTCTCCTCTTCCTTGCTGTCCTCCTCCTTGTTGTTCTCTTCCTCCTTGCTATTCTCCTCCTCCTTGCTGTCCTCCTCCTTGCAGACGACGCATAACTCTACGGGAGGCAAGACATCGCAGAAGCAACTAGCTCGTGCCAACCGTGCTAACACTCAATCATCGCCGACGATGGTGGGCGTCAAAGACATCCAGCTCAAGCGTTGCATCAGGGGCGAAAAGGCATAGAGGATCTTTGCTTTTTCTCTTTTCTTGTTGTGTAACATGCTCGTTGTTTTGAGATATTGTAATGGTAGGCTCTAATCTTAATAAAAATGGATGTTTTATGTTTATGAAATGAATTGAGATGTGAATTGGATGTATACATGTATATGTTGATCTGCTTATTTCAGAAGGCATGGCTAGCATTTACTGAGGCTAGCCAATAAACCGAAATAGGTTTAGGAGTAGAAGAGAATATCACAGATAGTTCTTAACTAAAAACCGTATGTGATAGTTATAATCACAGATGGTTTTTAATTAAGAACCGTCTGTGATTTATAAATATCACAGACGGTTTTTAGTTAAGAACCGTTTGTGACTAAAAACCGTCTATGATATTTATAAATCACAGACGGTTCTTAATTAAAAATCGTCTGTGATTATAACTATCATAGACGGTTTTTAGTTAAGAACCGTCTGTGATATTTGCACCACAGATGGTTCGAAAGCCGTCTGTGATGATCTCGTATTATTACTGACCCATAAATTCAGACGGTTCACAAAACCATCTGTGATAACGTTTTTGAACCGTCTACGACGACCTTTTCTGTAGTAGTGGTTGGTATATAGAACCATCTGTAATACTTCTCCATCACAGACGGTTTGTGGTTCGAGATGTCTGTGATAATTCTTCACAGACGGTTTATACCACAAAATCGTCTGTGATAGTTTATTCTATACCCAATTGTTTTAGCTAGCCTCAGGAAATATTAACTATATCATCTGAAAATAAGCAAATACAGCAACAAACAAAATAACACATTCTATTTTCATTAAGATTAGAATCCACCATTACAACATCACAAGATGTCAAGTTGGTTACCCATAGCACTGCATACACAAGAGGACACTTATAATTTTAGAAAGATAAGCTTCACAGCTATAAATTTAGAAAAATGCTTGCACTATAAGAAACTTCAGGCTAATGCAAGCTTGACTTACACATCATTCATTAAACTACAATATAAAACAAGTGGTGCGGAAAATTTTTCATGTAGCAGAAACAAAAAGGCAACGAACACAATTTTCAGCTTCTATAACAAAATCAACAGCTTCTATACCGGCGACTTAGAATAGTGCAGATTTGCCATTACCTTCTTCCTTTCCATCTTGCTTCAAGCGAAATTTCAGTCGTTCTTACCGAACCTGTAGGACCGAAATGGCGACAGAGGGGGGTGAATGGTGCCTTCAAAAACTCCCCTAAAGTATCCACAATAATACTTTCTCCGATAGCTAAGAAGAAGAAAAAGAACGAGCGCTAACCAAAATAAAGACAACTGAGCTTAAAACAAAGTTACGGAAAAACAAAGCTCAAAGCATTGTCATGGTAACGAAAACATCAGAAAATGCTACCATGGCAAGAAAATCCTGTTGCCACGGCTGCCACGGAAAAGAAACAGTCACGGCAAGAAAACGATCGAAAATGCTGCAATGGCAAGGAAATCCTGCTGCGACGGCTGCCACGGTAAAGAAAACCACTGTTCCTGCCGCCGGTAGAAAGCGAGCAAAGCAAAGGAAAAGAAAGCAAAGAGAAAGGGACTGATTTTGCTGCACTTAAAAGCGTCTTTGCAGACAACTGTGGACACACTGGAAAAACTGCAAAGAACTTGTACCATGCACTGGACAAAACTGCAAGACTTAGGAGAAAACTGCACAGCCAAAAAGAGCAGGGAAGCTGCTGTTTCTGTTTCTGAAAACAGCTAGGAAACATGCTATTTCTGCAGTCAAAAACAGCAGAATATGCTGGTGATTCTGCAGCTGAAAACAGTAAGAAGTGCAAGCTAAAAATAGTGAAACTTCATCGCAAACAACATCTAGAACATGGCTAGAAAACAGCAATAGCAAAGGAGGTAGCAGTCTGGTTGCTGCACTGCTTTTGTCCAACCGAAACCAAGGATCACAAGAAACTGTAGCCAAAATACAGAGCAAGATATTTGTTCTTCTCGGAAGTTCTGGCAGAGATCAAACTAACAAAAGGAAGTGAGAAACATGATCTGGACTAGCCAAAACGAAAAACTGAGAAGCATGATCTGGACTAGTTGTTCGAACCAAAAGACAATCTTGTTTAGAAGAACCAAACTAGGAAATGAACAACTGAAAAAGAAATGCCGAGAGAGATGAAAATAGACAATAAAATCATTCTTGAATTAAAGAGAGATGACTACAGATGAGTCCCCATACGCATGAACATTAGAGCAAAAAGAAATGATTACAAGACTCTCAATACATCCTCTCCCTCTCAATCCTCAAGAACACCAAGAGCCTCACAAGCTTCTTGGGAGGAACACAACACACACAAAGATATGAATAAGCTCTCAAGTGTCCTAAGGGGTATGCAGCCCCTCACCTCTATTTATAGCCCTTGGCTAACGGGTCTCCAATCCGTTACGCCGGCTAAACCCTAACGGAGCCCGCTCCCACTTGTGCAGCCTCGCGAAATGACCGTTTCGCCCCTCCTGCACCTTCCGGGAAGCTTCCGCGCTCCTTGCTGTCCACAACTCGCTACCACCTCGAGTTCACGCCGTCTTCGACACATCCCGACCGTTCTGACCTCAGCGCCACCTGCGCCTAGTCCGGTCCACCGTGTCTCGCCACGACACCGCCTCGACGTCCTGCAGTCACATAGACAAGAAACACGTCAAATAGCACCGCTCGATACATGTAAGCAAAATTAAATCCAAACCTGTCACACTAACAGAATATGCATTCTAAACATGTTGACCAGGTTTGACCAAGTCCGACCGAGCCCGTTACACCTCGCAACGTCAGGGTCCGAACCAACCGACTCAAACTCGACTTTTCCAAAACCGATGTCAATTACTCATCATACACAATGGGATGACCTCCACATGGTCTCTCAGAACCCCTTCCCACCATTGCCACACACAAACGAGTTGGAGTAGTATTGACGGTATTGGTTCTTCGAGTAGGGAGAGGGGGTTAATAAGGGGCGAGAGGTAGGGAGGAGAACGATGTTTAACGTTCGATGCAGAGAGAATGGATAGGTGAGATCGGGATTCTGGGACATATGCCGCAGATCGGTGACGTGGCGGGACATCACAGACGGTTCAGATTACAAACTGTCTATGATAGAGACATTATAGCCGGTTCATAACAAAAACCGTCTGTGATAACAGGAGATATCATAGACGATTCATAACAAAAACAGTTGGTGACAATACCATCACAAAGACAATATATCGGTACAATATAAATAGTTAATCTCAAAAGATAAAATAGCAAAAATTTATATGGCTTATATATATACTCGTTTAAAAGGTTTCGATGAGATCTACAACTTTGTAATTGAGGCAAAACCCAAATTTCGAAGTGAAAATAAATTTTTTTTGGCAAAAACAAAAACTTAAAATGCAAATTTAGGGCTAAAGATGGCCAATTTTTAGGGTCTTAGAGGGCGACTGCTATAAGCAGATCTTTGTTTTCAATCGGGCTTGTCGTTAGCTTTCCAACGGGTATAAGAACATCGAAAATGGACGCCGTATACAAAACTGATGCCTGTTTTACTAAAGGTGTCTTAAAACTGAATCTTACTCGGACTCTGGCAAGAGATTATGAAATTTTAGTGGATTACGAGGCGGGAAACATATCACAGACGGTTTAAATAAAAAGCCGTCTGTGATGTCTGCCATTATCACAAACGGTTTGTATAAATAACTGTCTGTAAAAATACCACATACGGTTATTCATATAAACCGTCTGTGATACTTACAGTACAGATGGTTCCTAGGAACCGTCTATGATGTAAGCGTCTAGTTTAGTCTGTTTTGTAGTAGTGGAAGTTAATCCGTTCTTTGTGGATATAATAACTTGGAATACTCTGGATAAAATGCTAGAATTGACTCACGAGCTTGCAGATATTTATTTGTGCATGTATCTCGTGTCAACAGATTGGACTTTTATGTCATTGTTAGTAATGTTTTTTTAGTACTCTTTAGAATGTTCACTTGAAAATACTATGGTTTTTCATATATAAACTCTGGTCTCATAATCTTAATTACACTTTTGTAACTGTTACAAAACATCGTCATAAAAGTAGTGGCCAATTTTGATTCTTGGTGACTGTAAATAGTAAAAAAACTTCAATGATGTTTTCTAGTACTACATTTTTTGGATGAACAGGACATCACCATTCACCCAACGATGTTCCACTTCCAACTTTTTGATTACCAGATGAAGCATACAACACAGGAATCAACTCTTATTTTTTCCTCATCAGTTAATATATATCACTTCAATATTTTATATAGTAAAAATTGTGATCATATGATACCAACGTTTTAAATAGCTGTAGCTATATTGATATATTAGTGCGCGCCTGTGATGACCTCGTATCATTGCTGACCCATAAATTTAGACGGCTCACAAAACCGTCTGTGTTGATATTTCTGAACCGTCTGTAATACTGTTTTTTCTGTAGTAGCGCGCTATATATAATAGCTCTGTCACACCTTAAAAATGATAGTATGCTAACACAATTATAAGTTCTACATTGACTGTTATTAACAATTCTATATATACAGGATAACTTGTATATGCAATTGATCACAGAGGTCGGGTCAGTGAAGAGGTGGGAGAGCAAGTCTGATCCTTAAGATTGGCAAGCTTATCAAATCAGAGTAGACACAGTTGTGTGTTCAGTGGCAACGCGTATACCGCACTTCGTGAAGTATTGGAGCCTCCGCAGATTTTTCTTGTGTGTAGCGGACACATGAATAATGGATTACTGGATTTCCTAGCGTGGTTAGTGGATTTATTCTCTATTGTGTTTCTCCTAGTTAGCACAAAATAAATATGAAGTTGTAATTTTAAATGGAGGTATGTTAAATAATTACCTTATGTTTTTTTCTGGTTCGAAATGCAGAGCACTTCATTCTTTTTATCCTCTAGAGCATTAGGATGGCTCACCCAAACCGACCTAATCATGAACTTCTAGAGAATATATATATTTAGGGAAGTACTATAGAACATTCGATTATTTTTTAAGATAAAAATAGTCAGATGATCTGGAGGCGTTGGATCTTTATCCAACGGATCCACTCATATAAGCATCTCCTCAAAAAAAAAAATCTCGTATAAGCACCCCCTCAAAAAAAAAAGATCTGGAGTGTTGCATCACCATCTAATATTATAAAATCTGACTATTTTTACTTTAAAAAATAGTCGAATATTGTATAGATACTCCCATCTATCTAGTACATGAACTGCTTCACTACATCCATTGACGTTTGACGTGGAAAAGAGAAGCTGGACGGAACAACAGCACTCAGGTCTAGTGCCCGGATGATCACTCCAAAAAAACAGAAGACATCAGTGAAAAAGCATTCAGCCTTTACTCTACACGAGGTCGAGAGCAAGCGTGTGTAGTAGGGGTGCAAACGGATCGAATTCGGTCGGATATTGCTTATTTTATATTCTATTCTATATTTTTTCTCAGATTCGGAGTCAAATACGAATAGTGCCGGATACGAATACGAATCCGGATAGTATCGGTCACAGATACGGAATGAATACGGAGCGGATGCGAATACGATAACGAATATCTCGTCGGATATTACGTAGGAATACAAAAGGCATATATAGAAGGACAGAAAATGTAATGTAATAAATTGGTTGAAAAAACTATCAAACCCCACATGCAAACATGCAGTTTTTTGTGGAACACCTTGGGGTGATCAGCAAGTTTACGCATATATAGACTGGTAGAAAATGTAATGTAATCTAATATAACAAAATATATATATAGACTGGTACAAAAGGCATATACAAAAGGTTTCTCCAACTGGACAATACCACTAAAGAGTAATTGTGATGGATCCGACTATCCGAATCCGAGAATCCGACTATCCGAATCCGAGAATCTGACTCCGAATCCGGATATCCGAAAAATATATCCGGGTATTATCCGATAAAATCCCGGATAGTATCCGTATCCGTCGGGTAGTTATTTTCCAAATCCGAATCCCTATCCGATAATTATCCGACATAACTATCCGAATCCGACTCCGAATCCGATAATTATCTGACATAACTATCCGAATTCGATCCGACTCGGATTCGACGGTCGGTCGGTCGGGAAATATCCGATCCGTTTTCACCCCTAGTGTGTAGTATGGTACATAAGCCATATGTAAAAAAAATCCAACCTGTCATTATGCATGTACGTAGACCTGTTCATGGGCTGCCCAACCCGATTTTTCGGGCTGGGCCTAGCTGCCGGCCGGGCTCAGGCCTAGATTTTAAGCCCAAAGTGATTTTTTAGGTCTATATTAATATAGCTGTTGGGAGCAAGATTTCCTGCTGACGTGTCAAATTAAATAGGGCATTTCACATCTAAAGAGGGCATTTTCACATATGCTTTTGACAGCCGTTGGTAGTAATGATGTGGAATATAACAGCGAATTATGTTTTTATATAACAAGAACTAAGTTTACATATCGTAAGCTATGAGCAGATAAGTTGCCATGCAGATACTGATAAAGAGTAATCGTGGACACTGGACAGTATCTTTGAACCATAGCATGCAGTTTACAAGGCAAAAAGGTCATAATATAGCTAGCTTAACATAATACCTCTTATCTTTCTTCTGTTTTAAGGCATCCTCGATGGCAGTCAAGATATTGGGTGTAAATATATGGACTCCACAATTTATGAGATCACTCACCTACACATATATAAACTGCGTTAGACTATGCTAATTACCCATTATGGAACCATTAGTTGTGCCAAAGTGCCCAAACAATTTCACAACCAAATAAGACGCACGTAAGTCTGCAGTACTCATTGACGAGCCGATGTCTTTTCCATCCTCATTGAGCACTCGAGCCTTCAGGCTACAACTCAAGTCACAGATCTACAACTCTGTCTATATATGAGTTTATATATCTTATACCCAACTCAAGTCACAGATCTACATTCTACAAATCAGAGAAAGGGATCGGTGCGGAAGGGGAACGGGCTCACCGAGGAAGCCCGGAGCGTGAAGGCGTCTGTTAGACCATGTGGCTAGGTTTAGGATTTTTTATATTCCTTTGTGGTCTTGTGATTCGATTGCTGCATCCGTGAACCATCTGAGCCATATCATGTGAACCTCTCATAGCTTGCATACATACACATACACTACACTAGTTGATTGATTAATGTTTGCATGGCTCGGCTGATGGTTAAAGAAAATGCGTCTTTGTCTTTGCTCTCTTTTAGTTAGCTACAGTTGCAAATTATTTTCTTTGCTTTGCTATTTTTGTGTGTGCTTGCAGCTGTGTGATAGGTCAAAAAAATTCAAATCGGAATAGTAGGTTGAAATTTTTTTCCTGCGTATTGCAATCATTCACCCCCTCCCCTCTGATTGCCATCGACGATCCTACAACGTCAAATTGGAGGTTCTACGGCCGGTCGGCGTTGAGGGATCTCACGGCGGGGCGGTGTTGAGGGATCTTCGCGGCCAGGTGGGGAGGGAAGGGGATCGACCTTCAGGCGGTGTGGTCTTCGCGGCATCCAGGCGGCGGGGTCTTCATGGCATAGAGGCGGCGTGGAGAAAAATCAATCTACTAAAATTTGTTCGAGTTTAGCATTACTGCCAAAATTCCATATGGAATTAGGAGTGTTCTCTTCAATCAAGATCGTACAGCCTTTCCGCTGGGAATTGGGTATACGATAGATCTTTATTTGGTGGTCGGCGGAATCAACACGAGCGTATTTTGGCGGATTAAAGAGTGTTCATTCCTTGCACTGGCATTGGAGGATCATTATGATTCATCAAGACTCCTGTGAGTATCCATCTTACGTCGAGAAGATCAGGCTAGCCCCGTATCATCTTGGTATCAGAG
Organism: Bonia amplexicaulis; assembly: GCA_036346245.1. Classification (NCBI taxonomy): domain Eukaryota; kingdom Viridiplantae; phylum Streptophyta; class Magnoliopsida; order Poales; family Poaceae; genus Bonia; species Bonia amplexicaulis. The sequence goes on from CM070760.1 coordinate 13,444,879, forward strand.
CGCGGTTTACTTAGTAGGATCTTATCCCTTTAAATTTTAGTTTATTACTTGCTGTCCTATAGTCCATAAACCGAAAACACAAAAACATCCCAAGCCTAGTTTCACATCTGTTATTTTTCATGAGTTTTATTAAGTCTTGATCCATTAGAAATTTTGTTTACATGCTGATCTTTGTGTTCCTTTGCGTAACTTGATCTTGTGTCCACATAAAACCTGAAAAAAATCCGCTTGTTGAAATCCTCAATTAGCGTCCAAAAAAAGTAGATTCAATTTACTCTTGAAGTTGAGTCCGTGTCTACAACTCTTCCCAGATCAATCCGAGTACCACCCTAGAATCCAAGTCGGTTTTTGCTAGCTGTCCAGTTCCGAATCCGTTTGGAATCTTGCTATCCGAAACCAACTCTAGGGAAGTGCTATCCGAAATCCAAGAGAAGAGTTGTGTTCGGAACTACCTTGCTTTGCACAATAACTGAACATAATACATATCGAGCTTCACTTAAATCCTTTGAAAACTTGAGACTAGTCATTGATATTGCATTGAGGGCTGCTATGGAATTAGTAACTCTCGACTGAACATTGTTGGTTTGTGCATCACCCACTCAACTGATCAAAAAAAAATTTTCCGAGTTTATAGAGAGAGAGATTCAGAAAAGTGATTTGAAGAGATTTGGGTCAGTGGTCAGGTAGCAAAATAAAAAGAGGTGAGCAAATAAAAGATAGAAAAAAGTGAGAGAAGACTGATTTGGGTGAGTGGCTCTATTTCATAATTTTAGTTTGAGTGACTAAATTTCTTGAGCAATCTTGTGCCTTCTATTCTTATTCTTGCAATTGGCTAGCGTCTCTCCTAGTACTTGATGCAAACGAGCTATTTGTTCCTGATTGTTTCTATTAAGCTCATTCCTTTGTTGCATTGAGTCACATTGATCATTATGTGTGAGTTCATACACTTCACTTATATCTATTGGATCAATATATTGGCAATATTTTCTAGTTTGGATTATTACTTAATTTTACAACATCGTGAAATTCAGATTGTGTAGGATAAATACTTCCTAACCAAGCCTCACAAAATATCCTTTGCCGTGTAATTGTGAGTCACTTTTAAATCTGCTTGATCATCCCTTGTCATTGTAGCCACCACCAAGTGTAAGTTTCTTTTGGCCTCAATTCACTTCGAAAAGGTAAGAACTTTACTTGGGAGAGGAAAAGTGAGATTGAGTGAATTCCACATATCATCTATATATTTATAGTTTTTATATTTTCTTTGTGCTACTAACCATGTCAGGTGGAGATGACAATATAGGAGAGGAGCATGGTCTGAATTCCCCGGTGACTTATTTTCAATTCCAAGCTTTGAGGGAAACTTTACGCAATGAGTTCGTTGCCACTACTTCTGCCTTAGAGGAGCAACTCAAGGCAGAGATCAACAACTCCACACAAGACATGCGTATTGAGATGAACCAACAAATGAGTGTGCTACGTACCAACATTGTGAATGATATGGTGCGCTCACTTCGACCACAACAAGAGGAAGGTAGTGTTCATCGTGATGGTGGCACCCCTCTGTGAGATGAGGGAGTGGGCGTTGCTCGAGGTGACCAAGAAGCGTAACACAGACGAGACCGTGTGGTGGCAAATGCCATTCGTCCACCCCTACTAGGGAGAGATGAAGGGGGCGACTTTTGTGGTCCAGGGAGGAGCCATGGACATGGAGGCCATGGTGGAGGAGTGCCTCGTTTTGACGATAATGACTTTCTTCACTACGACGACGGCCACCACCGCCGTAACTGTCATGGTGACGAACGCCCCAATGAGGAAAAGTTTGTAAGCTTAAATTTACCATGCCAATATTTTCAGGTACACATGACCAAGAGGATTATCTTACTTGGGAGCTCAAGGTAGACAAGGTGTTCCGCTTGCACAATTATTCAGAGGAGAAGAAAATTCACATGGCGGGACTTGAATTCACTGATTATGCACTCATATGGTGGGAACAAGTTCAAAATCAAAGGCGAGAGTACGACGAGCCTCCCATCACTACATGGGAAGAGATGAAGTACCACATGAGAGCAATGTTTGTTCCCAAACATTACAAGCGTGATTTGTTTGACAAAGTACAGCAAATGAAGTAAGGAACCCTCACGGTGGAGGATTACTATAAAGAGATGGAGATGGCATGATTCGAGCTAATGTATATGAGCAAGAAAAGCAAACAATGGCACGATTCCTTGCTAGTTTACACCCTTCCATCAAGCGCATCACTGAGTTTTAGCGTTACACCAACATGGTGACATGCGTCATATTTATATATATTTAGCCGTCATTTTACCCTCATATTTTTCATATTTTGGAACCATTTATCATCATTTACACGTTTTCCTATAATTAATTGCTCGAAATGGACTATTTTACATTTTTCTATATTTTTCTGCAGGCCGGCGCGATCGAGGCGCATAAGCGATAAATTTGGATTTTCGGACTGCTCATGCAGATGATGTGCGCGTCGTCACGGATGCGTAGGATCAAATCGCGAAGAAATCGGAGTTCTGAAGGGCCAAAACAAAAGAAATCATAAGAAGAAAGGACCTAATTGTAAACCCTAGATACTAGGAGGCCTAAATCAAAAAGTGTCGAAATCCCCAAAGAAAGCTCATGCGCCGCCTGTGGGAGAACCGAGCCGGCCATTGCTTCCTCCCTTCATCCCGGTTTTGCTCTTCCCCCCTTCCTCTTCTCTGGCGCCGGCGAGGGTCGGCCGGACTCGACCAGCCCACCTCTCCGCTGCCTCTCCACCGCGCCACCTCTCCCGCCTCCTTCTCGGTCCACCACCACAGCGCCGCCACCTCGCAGTCGCCCACCGCTCGGCGCCGCCACCTCTCCTTCTTCTCCACGTCCGGCCACTCCTCCTACCGAGCACTGCTCCGCCGATCTACTCCCTCCGGCCTTCCTTCACTGGCGCGCTACCACGCCTCTTCACCACCGAGCGCCTCCCAGCTCCACCGAGTCCGCCATGACCAAGCACCGACGGCGACCTCTTCATCGCTCTCCTCCGCCTGCTCCTCCACGGCGTCGACATCTCCACCACCACAGCGCCGCCGCCTTCTTCACCGACGACCGGGCCTCGTCTTCATCCTCCTCGCTGACCCCTGCTCCTCTGCTGCCTCCACTTCGTCACGGTGCCGCCGACAGCCTCTTCCCCCACCGACTACATCTTCTTCTTCAACTCCTCCTCGGTTTCCCTGCTTCCTCTTCACTTCGGTTCATCCCAAATTCTTCTCCCGTTACCTCTTTGTTGTTTGCAACTACTCTTCAACTAAATTGCTATTAATTCCCTGTTAACTGATGCTATATGAAATGCAAATGTTATCTGTGATGTGTGCATGAGATCAGTGAAGATAATATTGTGCCCTGTTATGTTAAATTGCTGAGCTATGCATTGTGATGATGAGTTGTGGAATTTCTGAGAACAATGATTGTGCATGTATTCACTGAGATGATATTAGGCCCTGTTTGTTACTGTGAAATATGTGGATGTGGAACTATAGTTGAGAATCTGTTATCTTTTAATATGTTGGTTTATCTTTGTTCAAATTTAATAATACTTGTGTTATGTTCTTAGTTTGAGTGGTCATATGTTAACTTAGTGTTTGTTAAATGCCATTGTCAGTAGTAGCAATCAGTGTTAGAATATGTCTATGTTTGTATGTTGTCTAGCGTGATTTAGCTAGCCGGCAACCGTTCCCTTTCCCGTGCTATCTTGACCCCCCCTCTTTGCTTCTAGTCCTCCCTTGTGCTTCTCGACCTCCCTCTTTGCTTCTCTCAGCGGTCGTTCGATAGTTAAGTCATGCGTGTGTTTGTCGTAGTCTGTCGTGTTGTCGTTGCCGCCGTCGCCTAGTTAGTCGCCGCTCCTTCCTCTCTCGTTCTCTCTCGACTCCCTCCGTGCTTCTCGACTCCCCCCAGTGCTTCTCGACTCCCTCCTTCTGTCTCGCGGTCGATACTTAGTTAGGTCGTCGGTTGGTAGTCGTGTCGTCGATCGGTAGTCGTTGTCGTTCGTGTGTCATTTGTGTAGTGAGTCGTCGTTTAGTTTGTTCTTTGTTTCGTCCGTACGAGTTAGAGTTTGCTTTAGGTTTAGTTTTCTCCCCCGTTTTGTTTGACCTAGCTTTAGCTGAGCACCGATAGCCTAAGTCTAGTCCCTGTGGAGAACACGACACTCGCCACTATTTCAGCGGCAACCCGTTCACTTGCGGGTGTGCAGTTTTGCACGATCAAGAAATTGGCGCCGTTGTCGGGATTAGCTTTGGCGATAGTGTTAGGCTATAGACTAGGTCGTTTGTTTTCTTTTGCTTGATTTGTGTTTGCGACGACTGTCTTTTATTTCGTCATTGTTCATATCTGTGATATATCGCTAACCTCTAACCCTATTCTAGCTATTTCTATTTCTTTTTGTGGTTTTTTTCATCTTGTCCCACAGGGTGATCATTATAGCTTATATTGAGGATATGGCATTAGTTCATGATCTTTGGGTTCCGAGTAGTCAGAGTGCTATGCTAGGGCCGGTTTGCCGTGAGTTGAGGTCGATGACTTTGAGTTAAGACCAGTCCGATTGCCTTGGTTCAGAGACCCGTTTTGGAGGATTACCAATGAGGACCCTTATGAGCATATTCGCACATTCTTGCGAGATTCGATACTATTAAGTACCATGGGGTTTCTCGGACACTATCGATGCGATTATTCATATTCTCTCTTGAGATGGTGCTCGTACCTGGTTTTATTCTTTGCCATCGAGGTCATTCACTTGGGATCAGCTGTCATGTGCTTTCTTGGAGAGATTCTTTCCGCTATCCAGACAGTTTGAGATTCGTGACCAGATTTTCAGTTTTGCTCAGCTTGATGGAGAGAGTTTGTATGATTCTTGGGAGCGATACAAGGCTTTGCTCTGGAGATGTCCCCATCATGGCCTAGAGAGATGGCTTGTTCTGCAGATCTTTTGCAGAGGCTTGACATGTGACACACGATCTTTAGTCGATGCAGCATCTGGTGGAGCAATCACAAACAAGACACTTGATGACGCATTCACTCTTATTGAGAACATGGCTTTCCATCAATTCCAGTGGCACAATGAGAAGCCTTGTTCGGATTCTTTGACAGCCAAAGTGCATGCGCCTGAGCATCATATGGATCATTACAGTTTGAGCTCTAGTCAGCCACAACCTTCTCTGTCATTGCACCAGCATAGTTTTCATTCTACTCCTACACCTCGTGATTACCTACTCTTCATCATGATCGATTATAGTCCCGGTATGTCTGCTTTGCATACATCTTATCCGGAGTTACTGATTATGTGGTGTGAAGACTTTGATGACCCAATTGCATGATCTTAGAGAGGCTATGTGCACTTTGACTTCCCGTTGTGATAGTTTGGCATCCTCACAGTCTTACCCGAGTTCTCTAGCTCATTACCAATCTGTCACCACGAGAGCTGCGACTTTGTTGAGCCTACTCGACCTACTCCACCAGTGCTTCAGCAGAGTCAGCCTACAGCTTCTAGACATCCTGCATGTCATCATCATAAGAAGCCATCTACTCAGTCTCCTAGTCAGTGCTACAAGATAGATGAGATTGATGAGCATATTCCTGAGACGTCTTTGAGTACCATTGATACACACCTCTTTGAGTCGAATTCTATGTGTGACAAGATTGAGCTTCAGCGGATTATCTTTGATGACGATGATACCATTCCTATGGTACATATGGTAGCTCACACTAACGCCATCTTCCTAGACTCAGTACTTCAGATTGATGACTTTTTCATGGATGAGTCTGAGTTAGAGACTGTTAGCTTTGATGTGGTAGACTCTCACTGCTTTGACCTCGATCCTCTGCTTCTTGAGACCGATATGGAGAGATTCACCCTTGAGGATATCGGCCACTTAGATGACTATTCGACCTTTGAGCCTGAGATGGAGATGTTCATTCTTGATGATGAGGGAGCTGCTTCCGATGTCGAGGAGCATATTTCTATTGATCCACCACCAGCTACTTCCTTGGTCGACATCGCCCCTCTGGAGGTTTCTACTACCGTACATTCTACTTCACCTTCACTTCAGGTAGTATGGAAACTCTTCTCCGATCACCTCAGGTTTGACTTCATTGGCCTTGACAAGACATTCTCTATTATTGATTGTGTTTATCTCGCATATAGTCCTCATGATATACCTTATCGATATGCTTATGTGATTGGATATTCTATTGATGACTTTAAGGGCATCAACCCTATCACACATACTTGCCATATCTTTGAGTTTGTTTTCAGGCTTATGCTTGTGTACCATCGACTACGAGCGGACATGGCTCGAGTCGATATCCCTTGGGATCCAGATGGATTTCGAGGCATGCTGTTTCATGAGGAGGGTGGACATGTGCCTTTTCCATGTCCCGTCCTTGGCCCTCCTCCCGCTACACCCAAATGAGCACATCTCTTTACCTTTATATTTCCATACCTTTTGTTAGTTTTTGTTGGTTTCTCCTCTTTTCTTTCTTTTTATTTCAGGTCCCGTGCTAGATCTTCATCTTTGTACGTGCGAGATGCTATGGGATGATTTTCTACTTCCACTACATCATATATGCCCGGTGAGCTGTTTCTTACCCTTTTAAGCACATGCTTGACTCATTGCTCAATTTAAGCTTGGGGGAAGACTTGTATGTGTATGGATGACGTTCTAGCATGTTTGTATATATTTGTGAGCATTTGAGCTTATTGTCGTGTAATTGATGATATATGGTCATTATTATGCTTGTGATTGATGATATATGACCATTACTATTGCTCTCATGTTATGCTTGATTGTATATCTTTGCCATGTGAGCCCACGCCATGATTAATCAAGAAAGGTCATGTCAAAATTTTCTTAATTGAGCCATATTGTCACTAGTTCCTTGTATGTTTTAAGTCACTTGGCATCGTATTAAAACTTGAGTCTTGTTTATTATCCTTGATGTGCTTAGAAACCTTGTGATCCTATAGCATTTGATTCATTGCGAGTTACACATGTGTTTTAACCATTTGCGGATCGAATTGGTTCTAGTCATCGCCTCTTGAATGATCATATCTTAGCTTCATGCTTTGGCATATGTTATTTTAGATATTGATACTTTGCTTGAATGTAAAATTTGTGAAAGGGGTAGTCCTATCTTGAGCCAATAACTTGGTTGACTTATCTAAGTATCCATGTCTAAGGACATGTGTTACTTAGCATTAATGAAAACCGGTTAAAGATGCTTAATCAAAACTAAAAAAAAAGTAAAAAGTAAAAAAAAAATTTGTTATGCAATATGTGTGAAATAAGTGACTATGTCACATTGGTAAGAAAATGTGTGAATAAGCGGCAAAGTTTGCCCAAGTTTGAATAAGTGGCACAAGTGCCCAATGTGTATTCTAAATTTTGCTAAAAATCAACAAAAATTAGGTATCATGGCTCAAGTGTGGGCTTTTTCATAAATATCATGCAAGTATTAGTCTCTTTGTCTCAAATAGCAAATGCCTTAGCATGACTCTTTGATATGCTCATTTTTGATATTATACCTAGTTCCGATGCCTTACAATTTTGGTTAGATTCATGTGATCACTTAGTGCATTTCGACACTTGTGTATGTAACTTGATTTGGTCAAATGTTGTAGTTATCACTAGAGATCTTTGCTGAATATTCATTCTCATCTTGGATGATTCTCAAAACTCAAGTTAGATAATCATATTTTACATTGTTGTATGCCTTTTGATTTATTACATGCATGAAACTAGTCTTTTATCATAATGACTTGTTGTCCGGATTCGATAATATCATGCCATTTACTTGAGGACAAGTAAAAGTTTTAAGTTTGGGGGTATGACATGCGTCATATTTATATATATTTAGCCGTCATTTTACCCTCATATTTTTCATATTTTGGAACCATTTATCATCATTTACACGTTTTCCTATAATTAATTGCTCGAAATGGACTATTTTACATTTTTCTATATTTTTCTGCAGGCCGGCGCGATCGAGGCGCATAAACGATAAATTTGGATTTTCGGGACTGCTCCGTACAGATGTGCGCGTCGTCACGGATGCGTAGGATCAAATCGCGAAGAAATCGGAGTTCTGAAGGGCCAAAACAAAAGAAATCATAAGAAGAAAGGACCTAATTGTAAACCCTAGATACTAGGAGGCCTAAATCAAAAAGTGTCGAAATCCCCAAAGAAAGCTCATGCGCCGCCTGTGGGAGAACCGAGCCGGCCATTGCTTCCTCCCTTCATCCCCGTTTTGCTCTTCCCCCCCTTCCTCTTCTCTGGCGCCGGCGAGGGTCGGCCGGACTCGACCGCGCGCCACCTCTCCCGCCTGCCGTCTCCACCGCGCGCCACCTCTCCCGCCTCCCTTCTCGGTCCACCACCACAGCGCCGCCACCTCGTAGTCGCCCACCGCTCGGCGCCGCCACCTCTCCTTCTTCTCCACGTCCGGCCACTCCTCCTACCGAGCACTGCTCCGCCGATCTACTCCCTCCGGCCTTCCTTCATTGGCGCGCTACCACGCCTCTTCACCACCGACGAGCGCCTCCCCAGCTCCACCGAGTCCGCCGCGACCGAAGCACCGACGGCGACCTCTTCACTGCTCTCCCTCCGCCCTGCTCCTCCACGGCGTCGACATCTCCACCACCACAGCGCCGCTGCCTTCTTCACCGACGACCGGGCCTCGTCTTCATCCTCCTCGCGACCCTGCTCCTCTGCTGCCTCCACTTCGTCACGGTGCCGCCGACAGCCTCTTCCCCCACCGACTACATCTTCTTCTTCAACTCCTCCTCGGTTTCCCTGCTTCCTCTTCACTTCGGTTCATCCCAAATTCTTCTCCCGTTACCTCTTTGTTGTTTGCAACTACTCTTCAACTAAATTGCTATTAATTCCCTGCTAACTGATGCTATATGAAATGCAAATGTTATCTGTGATGTGTGCATGAGATCAGTGAAGATAATATTGTGCCCTGTTATGTTAAATTGCTGAGCTATGCATTGTGATGATGAGTTGTGGAATTTCTGAGAACAATGATTGTGCATGTATTCACTGAGATGATATTATGCCCTGTTTGTTACTGTGAAATATGTGGATGTGGAACTATAGTTGAGAATCTGTTATCTTTTAATATGTTGGTTTATGCTGTTCAAATTTAATAATACTTGTGTTATGTTCTTAGTTTGAGTGGTCATATGTTAACTTAGTGTTTGTTAAATGCCATTGTCAGTAGTAGCAATCAGTGTTAGAATATGTCTATGTTTGTATGTTGTCTAGCGTGATTTAGCTAGCCGGCAACCGTTCCCTTTCCCGTGCTATCTTGACCCCCCTCTTTGCTTCTAGTCCTCCCTTGTGCTTCTCGACCTCCCTCTTTGCTTCTCTCAGCGGTCGTTCGATAGTTAAGTCATGCGTGTGTTTGTCGTAGTCTGTCGTGTTGTCGTTGCCGCCGTCGCCTAGTTAGTCGCCGCTCCTTCCTCTCTCGTTCTCTCTCGACTCCCTCCGTGCTTCTCGACTCCCCCCAGTGCTTCTCGACTCCCTCCTTCTGTCTCGCGGTCGATACTTAGTTAGGTCGTCGGTCGGTAGTCGTGTCGTCGATCGGTAGTCGTTGTCGTTCGTGTGTCATTTGTGTAGTGAGTCGTCGTTTAGTTTGTTCTTTGTTTCGTCCGTACGAGTTAGAGTTTGCTTTAGGTTTAGTTTTCTCCCCCGTTTTGTTTGACCTAGCTTTAGCTGAGCACCGATAGCCTAAGTCTAGTCCCTGTGGAGAACACGACACTCGCCGCTATTTCAGCGGCAACCCGTTCACTTGCGGGTGTGCAGTTTTGCACGATCACATGGTGGATTTGGTACATCAAGCATCCAAGGCTAAAAGACAAGTACAATAAGACATGAGGGCAACAAGAACTTCATCCTACATGCCCCGAGCAGCACCTACAGGAGGTAAAATCACATCTCGTTTCAATTCGTTTAAAGCTAATCCATCTAGTGGAAGTTTTACTCCTAGTGCACATATTGCTCTGAGTGCCAAGAATGCCACTCATTTCTTTCCAAAGAAAGGACCAGCCCCCTCTTCATCATCTTCTGTTGGTTCTACGGCCAAGAGTAGCTCCATCTAATGCTTCAAGTGTCTTGGTCGCAGACATATACAAAAGGATTATCCAAATAGCAAGGTAATGTTGATAACTGAGAATGGAGAATATGATTCTGCTAGTGATGAAGATGGAGAGCACCTTGCTGATTTCGAAGGGCCTGAGGATGGCCATGAGGGAGAAAGAGAAGAAGAAACACATAGAGATGGGTATTGTGACCCCGAGTCTGGTCCTATCCTTGTGTGCACTCCTTCGGTATTGAGCGTTCAAGCAAAATCCAACCATAAACAGCGCTGCAATCTTTTCCAAACAAGAGCTCAGATGAGTAAAGATGGTAAGTGTTACAAAGTTATTATTGATGGAGGTAGTTGTCATAACCGAGCTAGCAAAGGACTTTGCAATAAACTTGGATTGAAATACAAGAAACACCCACATTCATATCAAATTCAGTGGTTGAATAATAATGGTTCTATGAATGTTGGGTACATTGTTGATGTTAGCTTTCAGATTGGTTTTTATCATGATACTGTAAAATATGATGTTGTGTCTATGGAAGTATGTCATTTGTTATTAGGTAGACCATGGCAATATGATCATTTTGTGATTCATGATAGAAGACCTAATCAATACAAGTTCATGTGGAATAATAAAGAAATATTGCTATGACCATTAACTCCTTCTCAAATTATACATGATAACATGTAAAAGATTGAGGTGAAAGTGAAAAGTGAGAAAGGGAAAGAGCAAAAGAGTGTGATTCCACAAAAAGTGAGTGAGAACCACAAACCAAAACCGAGAGGTAAAAGCAAGAGGGAGGGAGAGAAAAACTTAGTCATGATAGCCACCAAATCTGATCTGGGAGAGATGAAAGATGATCCCGTCTGATGCACCTTGTATTGTTGTACCAGGATGGATTGTTTTCTACTAATGATTTAATATCTCTTCCTAGTGATATTTCTCAAGTTTTGCAGGGTTACTACGACGTGTTTCCGGAGGAGGTGCCCGCTGGTCTACCACCTATTCGAGGTATTGAGCATCAAATTGACTTGGTTCCAGGAGCCCCTCTTCCTAACCGGCCGCCGTACCTCACAAATTCAGAAGAAACAAAGGAGATTCAGCGCCATGTGCAAGCACTTTTGAACAAAGGGTACGTACGCGAGAGTCTTTGTCCTTGTGTTGTTCCTGTTATTCTTGTTCCTAAGAAAGATGGTACTTAGAGAATGTGCGTAGATTGTAGAGCTATTAACAACATAACTGTTCTCTATCGTCATCCTATTCCTATGCTACATAATATGCTTGATGAATTAAGTGGTTCTACTATCTTTTCTAAGATTGACTTGTGTAGTGGCTACCATTAAATAAGAATGAAACATGGTTATGAATGTAAAACTGCTTTCAAAACAAAATTTGGCTTGTATGAATGGTTAGTGATGCCTTTTGGTTTGTCCAATGCTCCTAGTACATTCATGCGCTTAATGAACCATGTTTTGAGACACTTCATTGGAAAATTTGTGGTAGTTTACTTTGATGATATTCTGATACATAGCTGCTCTTTGGATGATCATTTGAACATATCAAACAAGTGATAGAAGTGCTTAGGTAAGAACGCTTGTATGTCAATCTTGAGAAGTGTACTTTTTGCACTAGTAAGGTTATGTTCCTAGGCTATGTTGTTTCAGCTCATGGAATTGAAGTGAATGAGTTTAAAATTGAAGCTATTCAAAATTGGCCGATTCCTGTGAATGTTAGTCAAATTCATAGCTTCTATGTGCTTGCTAGTTTTTATCGGTGATTTGTGAAAGACTTTAGCACTATTGCTGCCCCATTAAATGAATTAACTAAAAAGGAAGTGATTTTTGAGTAGGGAGAAAAACAAGACAAAACTTTTGCTGAATCGAAGAAATGTTTGACTGAAGCACCATTGCTTGTTTTACCTGATTTCACTAAAACTTTTGAGATTGAATGTGATGCTAGTGGAATAGGTATTGGTGGTGTTTTGATTCAAGAAAGATAACCTATTGCATATTTCAGTGAGAAACTTCATGCTTCACAATTGAATTACCCTGTTTATGATAAAGAATTGTATGCTCTTGTGCGTGCGTTAGAAACCTGGCAACATTATCTTCGGGAAAGGTTGGGATAAGTTTCATGTTCATGATGGTTTTCTCTTTCGTATGAATAAGCTATGTGTTCCGGAGTTTTCTGTGTGTTTATTACTGTTGCAGGAATCTCATGCAGGAGGATTGATGGGACATTTTGGGCGAGAGAAGACTTACATGATATTGGTTGATCACTTCTATTGGCCAAAGATGATGCGAGACATCGAGAGGTTCGTTCAAAGATGTATCACAGGCCATAAGGCGAAGTCAAAACTCAATCCACATGGTTTGTATACTCCACTTCCGGTTCCTAGTGCTCCTTGAGAAGATATTATTATGGATTTTGTGTTAGGATTGCCTAGGACCAAGAGGGGGTTCAGTTTTTGTTGTTGTGGATAGGTTTTCTAAAATGACATATTTTATTCCCTGTCATAAGAGCGACGATGCGTCACATGTAGCTGATTTGTTTTTCAGGGAGATTGTGAGATTGCATGGCATGCCAAGAACCATTATTTTAGATCACGACGTCAAATTCATGAGCTACTTTTAGAAGACTTTGTGGGCTAATCTTGGGATAAAGTTGTTGTTTTCAACGACTTGTCACCCACAAACAGATGGGCAAATGGAGGTGATGAACCGCACACTTTCCACATTGCTACGTACCATGATAAAAGAAGAACTTGAAAGAGTGGGAGGATTGTTTACCGCATGTGGAGTTTGCATATAATAGGGCGGTACTTTCTATAACTCAATTGAGTCCATTCGAGGTGGTGTATGGTTTCAAACCAATCACGCCACTTGATATACTTCAACTCCCACTATAAGAACGTGCTAATATGGAGGCATCTAAACTTGCAGATTTCCGGAGAAGCGTAAATCAAAGTTGATGCCTCGTGGTGATGGACCTTTTAAAGTTCTTGCCAAGATCAATGATAATACATACAAGATTGAGTTTCCAAGAGATGACTCTGGGGTAAGTTCTACATTCAATGTTGTTGATTTATCACCCTTCTTTGGACAAGATTGTACAGAGTCGAGGTCGACTCCTTTTCAAGAGGGGGAGGTTGGTGAGGACATCAATATACACATTCATCGTCCACTTCAAGTGTGCATGGCAAAGCTATTGATAAGGCTCTAGAAGGTCCTATGACAAGAGCAAGAGCTAAGTTACTTCAACAACATGTGCCTTTGTTTCTTAGAGAGTCTTCTATTACGTTAGATGAGAATGGCATACTACCTAATACAAATATGTTGTGCATTCTCCGATTTGAAGTAACAGAAGATCAAGTGGAGAAGGGCCAACCAGTCACGAGTCATGAGAAGGAGAGTCCATACGGGCAAGGAGCTATGAAATATGCGTCAAGGAAATTCCCAACCAAGCAGCCATCAAATCAATGGAAGGCCACGTGATCACCAATCTCATGTCCGCCTCTCGCGCCGCTGCGAACAGTGCGGCTGACGCAGCCGCGGGCGTGACGAGGGAGACAGGGAACCAAAGTCTGGGCCATCCCAGGCCGCGTGCCACGACATCTCTAAGGACAAATGTCGTTATTGCGGCAAACTTGGCCACTGGGCCAATGACTGCCGAAAGGCGAAGCGGGATCGTGAGAGGTTGGCTCAGGCGAATCTTCTCCAAGCCGAACCAGAGCAGGCTGAGGGCGAAGACGAGCCCACTTGTTAATGGCTCAGGTATGTGAGATCTCCCGCCATCAACATCGAACCAGCAGGCGCCAAACTCATTATAAACGAGGAGCGTGCCTTTGTCACTCTCCGTGACGAGGGAGAACCAGTAGATCCAGAATGGATTTTGGACACCGGCGCATCGAATCAGAGTGCACGATTCCGTCAAGTTCGGCGATGCCTCGCGAGTCCGCATCAAGGGGTGCGGCACTGTGCTCTTCACCTGCAAGAACAGCGATCACTGCGCGCTCACCGGTGTCTACTACATCCTGCGCCTCCGCAGCAACATCATCAGCCTCGGCCAGCTGGACGAATCTCACTGCAAGACGGAAATCGAGAATGGCATTCTCACATTGCACGACCCTCAACGCCGGCTGCTATGCTGGGTTCGGCGGAGCACTGGACGTCTCTATGTGCTCAACATCGACATTGCACAGCCTATTTGCCTCGCAGCGAGGGGCAAGGAGGAGGCCTGGACATGGCATGCGCGTTTTGGCCACCTCAACTTCGATTCGCTTCGCATGCTCGCTCGGCGTGGGATGGCGCGAGGCCTACCGGAGCTTGAGCGCATAAATCAGGTTTGTGACGGCTGCCTGATCGGCAAGCAAAAGCGAACGCCGTTCCCCGCTGCGGCGGCGTACCGCGCGTCGGAGCGCCTCGATCTCGTCCACGGTGATATATGCGGGCCCATCACGCTGTCAACCCATGGCGGCAAGAGGTACTTCCTATTGTTGATCGATGATCTAACACGTTACATGTGGCTCTTTCTGGTGGCGGTGAAAAGAGATGCTTCTGCAACCATCAAGCGCTTCAAGGCCAGCGTCGAGGTCGAGACCGGCCGCAAGCTGCGTGGCGCCGGGAGGCCAGGCAGCAACACCGGAACACTTGGAGACGGCGGCTCCCAACGACCCTGCTTCACCACGCACTCCGGATCCCGCCATCGAGTTCATATCGCCCCCAACTGCTGAACCCGACGTCGACGACGATCACGGGGCACCGCGGCGCTACAGAAGCATGGCCAACATCTTCGTTACTTTGAAGCCGGTAGAGCTCGACTCCGACGAGCTTCATTTAATCGCCACTCGAGCGCATCAGGTTTCATGAACTTCGCAAGAAGGCGGGCATCGTCGAGGTCGTCACACAACAGCATGATTAGGAGGAGAATTGTTAGCAATGACCATTTAATCCTGCGCCTGTTTTCAGTTAGCCATTATGGCATTACTGTTTTCAGCTTTCAGTTCTCAAAATTTTGCAGTTTTCAGTTTCATCTCCACAATTAAGTTTGTCAGTTTTCAGTTTCAAGTTCAGATTGTAATATCTTTAAATAGCTGAATAAAAGGAAGAAGAAAGCAGCAGTTCTGGAAGGAGTTTACGCAGCACCAAAACATTCTGTGTTCATCAAATCCCAATCCATTCCATTTGAAGCTAGAGCTAGAAAATTGAGAGATTCGCAAGGGCGGCTCACAATGTATAAACCCTTGGGGATGGATGAAACAAAGGCCTAATGAGAAGACGACATTGCCCTCTGACGGTGGTATTCCGTGGCATCCTCTGAGACATGCTGCCATAGTTGCCATTGAAAATGCCGCTGAGAGGGATAGAATTAATGTTGTTCCCTTCTTCAACTTCTTTAACAACTAAACTAAAATTAAATGGCAATATGGAGAATTGTCCTGATTATGAACCAGCAAAGCGACTAAAGACAGATACAAAAGTGAGTCACTATTGTTACTTATATATCTACTCATTCATTGTTTCCTCTAATAACTCGTGGCCACTATTGTTGTATTAGAAGACAGAAAATGATGCATATTGGTTTTCGCCCTTTTTTCAAACAGGTTCAAATTTGAACTTCAGGATATAGAACGATCTGCTCATGAAGCATATACTGCAGTGACCTGTCTGAAACAAACAGACCGTATCTTTGCACAGGACTTGACATCTATCTTGTTTGGGAACCATGCACGATGTAAGTTCGCTATTACCAAAGTATGATATCACTTTTTGCTTACTGTTCAGTTTGCTCATATGTTTGTTCATTTGAAGGTGTGCTATGGCACTTGTACATCAAAGATTCAAGCTAGCGTATCTTCATCATTACTCCGTATTTAGGATTAAAGTGCCTGATGCATACTTGAATGGTTCAAGTGATTGGTCTGAAAAATGTTGATTAAACTATTTTTTTATCGTAGAAAAATCTGTGAGCTTTTCATCTGCAGGAGGGATGTCTCTTTAGATGCTTATAGCTTCAGATTTGATTTTTGTTAAATTTTTTGACAACTTGGTGTGTTGTGTTTGTAATATCCCGAACGTCGTTACGGCGTAAGTTTTTAATCAATCGCGGAATCGCCGGTTTTTCGGTAAATCGCGGGAAGGGAAAAATATAAATTGTAGAACATTGAAAAATAAATAAAATAAATTAAAACAATTAATTTGGATATTTTGGGCTGTCCGGAGGGGTGGGCCAGCCGATTTGGGCCAGTCAGCCCAAATGGGGGCCCGTACACCCTCCCAAACCCTAGCACACCCTTTATAAACCCCCTCCCTTGGCCCCTCTCCCCCTTTTTTCACCCCTAGCCGCCCCCACCCAGATTTCGCCCCCCTCTCTCTTGGCTACGCGTCCTCCCCCATCCGCAAGGTGATTCCCCCATTGCTACTCTTGGAAAAGGAGAAGAAGGAGAAGGAGAAGAAGGAGAAGGAAGGAGAAGAAGAAGAGGAAAAGATTGGGGAAAAATCTTCATCTAGGTAATTTTTCCTTATCCTAAATCCTCTATTTTATGGATTAATTAGGGTTCTTGGCACGGAATTTGATGGTAGATATTAGATCAATTTACCGATTATAGTTTAGCCGCGGGCTGATTTTAGATCTATTCGCGCAGCGTGGCTTGTCTCGCGGTTTTGATCTAGAAAATGAATTTTCCTGTGGGTCTTCCCAAAAGGAAAGTTGTAGAGGATTTCTAGATGTATCTGTTGTATTTTTTTTTCAAATTTGTCTACCGTGGGATCTGGGAGATACGGAGTCGGCATTACCGCTGTCCGTCAGGCGGACAGATTGGTACAGTTCGGCGGTAATCTGGATATTAAAAATAGTAAGAGAATTTTCCTGCGGGTCTTTCCAAAAGGAAAGTTGTAGAGGATTTCCATATGTATCTGCTGTATTTTGTTCAAAATTTTCTACCGTGGGATCTGGGAGATACGGAGTCGGCATTACCGCTGTCCGTCAGACGGACAGATTGGTACAGTCCGGCGGTAATCCGGATATTAAAAATAGTAAGCACATTTTCCTGCGGTTCTTCCCAAAAGGAAAGTTGTAGGGGACTTCCATATTCATCTCCTGTATTTATTTCAAATTTTTATACCGTGGGATCTGGGAGATACGGAGTCGGCAATACTGCTTTCCGTCAGGCGGACAGATTGGTATAATCCGACGGTAATCCGGAGATTAAAAATAGTAAACTAATTTTCTAGACATGGCCGTAGTTGAGAAAGTTGTGGATAATTTACATATCTAGCTTTTGTATAAATTTGATAATTTTTAGACCTATGTGCTGTTGTGGGCACGCGTTTGAACGTGGCTGCCCAATCTGCTAGAGCAGAGTTCTTCCTCTGTTTTGGGCATTAAATTACTCGTAGCTGTGATTAAAATAAAAATAGGTGTTCTCCATGAAAATTGTAGGTTTTTAAGTCATGAATCCAGAGAGGTATCATTTGCTATTTTTCGATCTATATTTTTAAAGATACAAAATTAGGAAGCAGTGCTGCTGCAGAGATAAAATTATTGAATTGTAGAGCGGAGAGGAGTTTACGCGGGTTCGGGTCTCTAGCGATGTTTTATATATTGTTTTGTCATGTTTGTATGCTATGGTTGAGTGCTGAAAGTTGTCTTATGGACATGTGGTCTTGTCCCTGAGCGCTCTTGATTTTTGTTGTGCTTCTCTTCGTCGGATTGAGGCAAGTAAACGTAGCGGTGGTTGCTACCGTTTAACCTGTTGTTCTTACTACTTTCAGTTTACATTATTATCGTAATTTGATTCAATTTCCATGATTGCATGATATTTTAATTGTGTAATTCTTACTTAATGTTATAATATTGATCATGAAATTAGCATGTGGTGGATGTGAGTATGTTGAGAGCGTGATAATGCTCCTTGCGGATGAATTAATGTGATTAATGAATTTTCATATCATTCAATCATTCATGTCATATCATGTCCTTTGTGTATGTGGATGTCGTCGCTATAGCCGCGATCGTGCAGTCACAGCGTCAGTATATTGCCGTGTCTGACGCACCTCTTCGCCATGGAAGCATCGTATATTGCCGAAATACGATGCATTGCACTTTCTGCCCTGGCAAGAGTAATGTGGAGCATAGCATTCATATGCATTGCATTGTGGAATGATCATTTGCATACATATGCAATATAATGTGGTGAAGTTATGTTGTGAAATGTACAACTTCATAGTTGTGAAATGTACAACTTCATAGTTGTAATGTGGAATTGGCTCTTGTGAGCTATGGACGGAATGAAGGTTGTGGTTGTGATATTGGAATGTGGTTCGTCCCTTGTGTGATTGTGATGGTGACACGAAACTCTTTTCTTTTGCTTTAATTGTTTATAGTAATTGTGGATATGAGAAGTATTATAGTATTGAAGTAAGACATACATATATTTTATTGCCTTTGGTAGTGGTAGTGGTTGAGGATTTAAAGTAGTCAATCATGAATTAATTTGTTAATGTTTTACCGTCATTGATAGTGAATTGAGGACAAGAATATATGTGTTGTTAATTGTGGAAAAATAAATGTTGTTGATTAATCTAGTGTGGTTTGTGGAGGAATAAATGTTTCTTTTGCATTTAATACGGGATAAAAATGATTGTATCCATATGCTAATTAAATCTGAAATTTAAGAGGTATGATTCAAGAAAGTTTATGGTGGTTTAATATTTATGAACATAAACTGTAATTGTGGATGTATGTAATTATAATGATGATGTTTAAATTGCTTGTAGTTTGAATAACTTGTTAAACAGTTTGCTTGCTGAGATTTTTATCCCACTCTTGCTTCCCCCTCCCTACAGGTGGACTTTGAGCATGCATTGGGAAGGGTAGAGCGGCACCGCTCAGATGCACTTGTATTATAATCTTAATGCTGAAATAAAGTTGAAAGAAATCTAATCTTTGTTTAGCTATCTTATTGACAAATGTTTCTTCTTAGCAATATTAAATTTGTGTACCGTTCCTATAGATATTTTGTTATAGTTGATTATGATTATTGAATTGTTATTATTCTGTTTTTCCTTAGTTGTTTACGCTTTCGCTTATACTATCTTGCGTAGTATTGTTGCTAGTTTTAGTTTATTTTTATAAATTGGCTAGTTGTAGCGCAGCAATAGTAGCATCCCGGGGCATTGTGAGTTCTAGGGTGTTACAGTGTTATTAAAAGATATTATATTGAACTGGCCATTTAGTCATTGCACGGTGGTTCAGAAGATAGGTTATTGTCTTTTGCAGGTAAATTGATATCTGAAAAGTTCAGTATAAATTGCCCTTTACGTTAAACACGGCCCAACAAAGGAAGGAGATTTACAAATTTGCTACTGTGGACAGCTTGCTCGGCGGGCGGCTTTGCCATGAGTGGACAGCCGTAGCACTAGGGATGGAAACGGATCGGATACGGTCGAATAGTCTCAAATATGAATACGAATTCATGTTTTAAAAACGGATACGGATACAAATTCGAACATTCTCGAATACGAATACGAATCGAATGTCGAACGAATACTAATTCGAATCGGATATATGCTTAATCGGTCGAATCTGAATATCCTCCTACGAATGTCGTAATCGACCGGTTTTTCCAATTAGCGGTTTTAAATTTAAATTTTGACATTTCAAATTTCATCAAATGTCAAATTTTGAATTTAGCGGTTTTTCCGATTAGCGGTTTTAAATTCAAAATTTGACATTTCAAATTTCATCAAATGTCAAAATTCAAATTCCACTAGCTCTTTCCTATGCTGCAGAGCATGACATAATCAGGTTTAATTACATTATCAAATGGCAGGGCAAAACGAGTGAGGTTGATAATTATGGAAAACAAATGAAAGCATCCAACAATTGACCACAGTCCACAGTGCAACCATAAACAAAGAACTTTGCAATCATGAAAGGAAACCTTGAACTCCTGATATAGTGATATGGAAAAATGTTAATTAAGCAGTCAAGGAGCACCCACAGGGCCACAGGAATGCAGCAATATCCATCAGTCAGCCGTCACTTCACATTTCCAAATGGTCAATAAAGTGTTAGTCATACCAGAATTCAGAGAAGCAAGCATTACAGAGTTTGAAGCATTACACATCGAGCAGCGGACTCCGCCGTCCCTGGCTGCGTGACTCAGCGTGACTCCGCCGTTCGCACTCCCGCCTTGCCGCCTTGGCACGCCACCCGCAGCATATGGCGCCTTTAGACTTCAGTGTCCGCCAAATCAGAATTTGTGCGCGGCGCGCCTGACGCATGTCGGCCTGTGCCATTGCGCCGTGGGCCCGGACGCCTGATAATACGAATACGAATACGAATATTCTCGAATACGAATACGAATGTCCTCGAA
Organism: Bonia amplexicaulis; assembly: GCA_036346245.1. Classification (NCBI taxonomy): domain Eukaryota; kingdom Viridiplantae; phylum Streptophyta; class Magnoliopsida; order Poales; family Poaceae; genus Bonia; species Bonia amplexicaulis. Next base: position 13,465,398 of record CM070760.1, read on the forward strand.
TACGAATACGAATATTCTCGAATACGAATACGAATACAAATATTTTCAAATACGGATACGAATATTGTCGAATACGAATACGAATATTTTCGAATACGGATTTTTACTTACCACATTCACGTTTTCTCGAATACGAATATCGGATAAAACGAATTATCCGTTACCGTTTTCCACCCCTACGTAGCACTGCCTTCGGCTTGAGACACGTGGTGTACCGACCATCGGAGCACTGCCTGTGGCTTGGGCCCACGGGTGGTGCCAGCAGTTAGAGAGGGGGCAGCCGCACAAGCTATGTAGTAAAATTTTATTATATACGGGGCAAATTTTATATGAATGAAATTTTATGCATCATAAATTATATAGCGGGGAGAGGGTACCTCCTTGTCCAGGCGACCTAATGCCACATCAGTTTGTATGTGACTTGTATTCAATGAGGGTTCAAGTTACAAGTGGCAGTTACAATAAGCTTTTTACTCAAGGGCCGACCTTGTGGGGGTCATGGGGACCTCATGGCCCCAACTTGCCAGTTAGAGCTAACTAGTGGGGTGTAAAGAAAACAGATAGCAAGGATAGATTAGAAGTTCTTAGACACTCACTCATTCTTGTGGTGAACTTGCAAGGCACTGGTTCTTATTTCTCAGTCTTACATGCACATACTATTACTATTATATATGCACATACACATAACAGTGCTTTCTAGCTTACAGGGTACTACTTTAACTCATACGCACACATTACTCTACTTTGATCTATCTAAATTATAAGTTTTACATGCCATATTTATAGGTTAATGAAATGACTTGCTTTTGCTGCTTTGATTAGCCAGAAACTTCATGCATACCTCGATAGAAAATATCCTCTTGTGGGCTGCGGCAGCATTGATCAAGAAAATCATCTAAAGTAGTGTCAGCTTGGCTTATACGGCTACTATCTTGCTTTGTGTTCATATTTGACTAAGATAGCAACATAAGCTTCTAAGTTATTAAGGCTATGACTAGTGCCTGTGTTCATACAAAAGATAGCCGGATGCTTCTCCAAAAATCCATTGCCGATATGCATATGCAACAAGATTATAAACAACATTCACTCCCTTAATTTTGTGGCTTCTTCACATCTGGCAACCCAATTTTCTGGCGCATCTCCAAAAGCTTGGCACATCCAAGAGACTTAGTTAATATATTGGCAAGCTGATCTTCAGTCTTCACTTATTCTACTATTATCTTGCCACTCTCAACATATTCACAGATGAAGTGGCAATATGTGTCAATGTGCTTGCTCCTATCATGATGAACGGGATTCTTGCAAAGAGAAATTGCAGAATTATTATACATTCAATGTAACTTTACTCGGTTCTTTATTCTTCTCGGTTCTTTATTCTTCATGTCACTTATCAATCGACTGAGCCAGATGCCTTAACATGCAACTGTTGTAGCGGTAATGTACAAGCTCACAGAAGCGTAAATACAATAAATGACCAAATCCCATCCTACCGTGCACCAGTATGTCAAATTTCTATTTAAGTTAAAAGTCAAATTTCAAAATTTATGTTTTCCTAAGTTATTAACAATTATGGATATTATTTTCATTAGGTTACTAATCCTATGTCAAAATTTTAGTTGCTTAACAAGCAAATTCAACATGGACCTAACACCAACTCTAATACCAATTGTAACACGCTGGCTTCTCAAAAGCCCAAGATGTCATCCACAACCACTATCGCTACCAATATACACAAAGAAGCAAGCATTAAAGATACCTAGATTTTCATAATCAACCTTTCACACGAAATTAAACGTAAATTTCAGCAACATAAAAGACCATAAATTGAATTTAATATGAACCTCCACCTCTGTGGAGTGCCTACCACGTAGGTCTTTACAACACTAATGCTCATATACAATGCAATGACTAACTCTTTTCGATAGTTAATCAATAACATTAATCAATTTACGTAATCATCGTTGTATCCATAAACATGAGCAATTTAAGAAGTATCATACGAATCATAATGTAAGTAATTGATTAAACAAACAACAAGCTCAAACACTTGAATACCATTCTACCATGCACTTGCCTCTTTCTTAACTGTGACTACCGAACTGATTTGAAGGTGACAACACACTCGAAGCTATTTCTTCTACAGTAAATATTCAATCTCAACACCAGCAATGACAATACAAGACAACTTTTAATCGACAATGTTTCTACATGCTTCCAAAATCCACCACTTTCTCCTTTACCAGACAGTCCCCCTTGCTGTCCCTGTACTAAAAATATCATAACTTTTAATTCCCACATCGCAAAATGGCAAACCATACCAGTTCTGGAATCCACACAAACCTCCACACGTTTTCTTAGTTGGCCAAAATTTCAGATTAAATCATCTAAATCCCCGCTTTTAATTTAGAAGACAGATCTATCATCTTCTGGCCAGTAGACTTAATAATTTCATATCTTTTAATCTACATTTGTAAATGTTGTAGGGGTGGCCCCACCTAAGCCCAGCTGGCCTGTTAGAAGGTCATAAAGCCCAAAGTGGGACATGTGTAATGCCATATATTCCTTTGAGAAGGGTACTCGGGTGTAAGGACATAATTGTAAAATTCTCCACATATGAATATATAAAGCCAACCAGGCCATGGGGAGAGCCCTAAGCATTGCTCACCTAACTCTCCGCTACCATCTATACTGTTTGGTCCATAGCCACAACAGTTGACGCCGTCTGTGGGGACGACAAGAGCAGGCTCGAAGACCCAAAGAAGGATGGCACCTAAGAAGGCTTCATCATCGACAGTAGCGAAGAAGAAGAGGAGCACGAAAGAAGTGATTGGCGACGCGTTAGTTGTAGGCGCCAGCGATGGTGCCACGCCCACGGCCAGCGAGCGGCAACGGCGTCGCATTGCCGACCACGACGCCTGTGGCACGATGGCCATCCGAACCGCCGGCGCGGAGCAAACCGCCGAGGGTGCTGACGCCGGGGCCCAGGCCACCACCGCGCCTGGCGAGGGGGTGACAGGAGGCCTTGGCGGCAGCACCGGTCCCGCCACTGACCCCGGAGCGCAAGCCGTGGTTGCTGCCAGCCCGGCGGTACAACCTGCTGCTCCAACTACCGCAACCATCGCCACACTGCAGCGAGAGTTGGTGGACCTCTGCGTTGCCGTACAGGGCATACAAGAGGCTCGGAGCCAATAGGTCCCACCGGTGGCCACAACGGAGACCACGCTAGAGCGGGCGGACAGCCGCGACGCCCCCACCTCCCATCGCGTCCCGCTGCGGCGCATGGATTCGGAGTCTCCCCTCTCCGCGGGCCTGCAACAATCGGCCGTACAAAGGCGACACGGACCCTCGGGAGTTCGTCCGCGTATACGAGACTACCATCGAAGCTGCGGGCGGAGACGACACCACCAAAGTGAAGGGGCTCCCCCTCTCACTGCAAGGAGTGGTGCTCTCTTGGTTTTCACCATAGAGACAAGCTCCATCTATGCGTGGGAGCAGGTCCGCGATCGCCTCTACAACAACTTCCAGGGGAACTACATCGAGCGCGTCGACGCGGACCAACTCTTTGCCGTCAAGTAAAAACCCTCGGAGAAGCTCCGAGATTACTTCAAGCGCTTCATGAAGGTCCGCTACCAGGTGAAGGACGTCAACGAGACAACCATCATCAACGCAGCAATACAAGGCCTCCGCCCAGGGCCGTTGGCTGAGTACAATGCGCGCAAGCCAATCAAGACGGTTGCAAAGCTCTTCGACAAGATGGAGGAGTACGTGAGGGTGGAAGAGGACGCTCGCCGACGCAGAGATGACGACCCCGACACCAGTCAAGCGGAGGACCCGTTGAGGCACGAAAGCTCATCGAAGAGGGATGACTCCCCTAGGGGCAAACGCAAGCAGGACGGCAAGCGCGGGAGAAGGCAGGGCTCGGGTAACAAGCCCAAGCCCAAGCGTAACCAGCGTAGATCTCAACGGGTCCACTGCATCCTCGACATCGAAGATGGCTCTAAGGGCATCGCCCCCGCCCTTCGTGGATGGGGCCGCGGAGGGCGGGGGTGGGGACGTGGCCGGGGCCACGACAGAAGACCCCGCGCTGAGCAGGGGAACCAGGACTACGACATGTGGTGGAGGTGCATGGTCGTGGAGACCACTTCACGCGAGCGTGCACTACCATTACGGCGCTGCGCCAAAGTGCCAGTAGGAACAAAACCCTGGGGGCAGCACCCCCCGTCATAGCTCACGTGCAGCAACCCCCGGAGGGCCCCCTACGAATTCAAGCCCCGGAGGGGGCCCAGCGCCGAACCATAAGCGTCATCTCCGGGGGCTCTTTGCTGGGGCTCTCCTCGGCGCAAGCCCCCCGGGTGGGCGCAGCGTGAGATCACCTTCGTGACGGTCAAGATCCCCTGGTCATCCAGGCCGCCATCGTGGGGTGCGACGTTTGACGCGTCCTGGTCAACGGAGGCAGTTCCGTGAACATCCTGTTTGCAGTGGTTTTCGACTAGATGGGGATCTCCCGGGCTCTCTTGGGGCCTTCGGGAGCCCCATTATAGGGCTTCAGGGGCGGCCGCTGAGTGCCCTGGGCCAGATAAGCCTGCAAGTCTCTTTGGGCCAGGGCGGCAACGCGAGAAGCGACGACGTCACCTTCGACGTCATCGACATCCCGTATCCATATAACGTCATATTGGGGCACTCAGCCCTCAATTCCTTTGGGGCAGTCCCACACCCTGGCCTCTTGTGTATTAAGCTCCCGGGCACGCAAGGCACCATCACCATCTTCGGTGACCAAGACCTCGCTCGGCACATACAGCTTGGTGCTCGACGCCCGCACCGCAGGGTGCACGCCCTCACCACCAATCCGGAGGCGGACACGCCCTCCGCCCTGGGTTGGACGCCCAAGCCTCGGCCGGAGGGCGAGGTCAAGAAGGTGCTCCTGCATGCTGGCGGACATTATTGACAGACCATATGGAGATGACCCCATGTTTGTGATGAGTAATTGACATTTGTTTTGGGAAATTGAGTTTTATTTGCGCCCTTTCCTCAAAGTCGTAGCCTTCTTGAATGGTCTGCAGGTCTGTTTACGACCACCTTGGTCGTGGTCGAAGTCGGCATTAGCTGTCCCGGGTGTTTGAATAGATTATGACCACATTGCAAGCAGTTAGAAAGTGCTTCTACCACGGCAGAGCATGTCTGGTAAGGTCGGAAGGGGTTACGACCGGTTTAGCCGTGGTTAGAAGCCAGCCGGGTGGTTTACGACCACGTTAAACGTAATAGGAAGTCAACCGAGTCATTTTCGATCACTTTGACAATGGTCGAAAGTCTTCGGCCGTGGTCGGAAGGCTTTACGACTATGTTGATACCGGCTGGAAGTTTTACGACCACACTGTCAGAGGTCAGAAACCGGAAAACAGGCGTACGACCACCTTGACCATGGTCGGAGGGCTTACGACCACGTTGGGCGTGGTCCGAAGTCGTAAGTCGAAGCAATGACCACTGCGGTCGGAAGTCGGCGCTTTGAAACCGGTCGTATGGTTTCTAGGATCGATCGTTTGAGCTGAGAATCGGTCGTATGGCTTTGTGAGGTGGTTGTAAGCATGGACGACAAGGCAAAGCAGGAGGAAGCTTCCGGGAAGGCAGCGGAGTGGCATTTTGGAGAAATGCTCAAAGCTGCAAAGGGAAGCTGTGTCTCTGCGAAAGCACAGGAGTTGTTGGCACTAACGGGCAAAGCAGTGGAGCCGTTGGGATTAACGGGTAAAGCACTGAAAGCTCGTTCTTGCTAAGTGGGTAAAGTGAGTGGTAAAACCCGGTGGTAGTTGGGGTTAACGGGTTCTCCCCCTGGTAGCTTGAGGCTATAAATAGAGAGGTAGGGTTCGGGCGATCGGTGAGGTTGTCCCCGAGTTGCTTTGGTCGTTTCGTTTCTATCTTGTAAGAGTTGTCTCTGGTAGAGCACGGTTGCTCGTGTCACTCCGTTGGAGTGGCTGTAGAAACCTCCATGATCAAATGCGTATGGGGACTCATCTCTCTGTATCTATCTGAGCTTCATTTCGCTTGAGATGTTATGATTTCCCTGTCTGTTATCTGTTTGCATTTTTGGTTTTGGAGAACTCCTGTTTAATCTGTCTTTTATCTTTTCAGTAGAGTTCTTTGCCCAAGTTGTCTTGGTTTCTTCTGCTTTGAACTGGGATTCGTACTCTAGGCCACTTAGTCAGTTCATTCCCGAGAACTTGTATTCTGTGGTCGTGCGCCTCCAAGTTCCCCTGTTCCGACTTTGACTTCATAGTCACTTTGGGTCTCGGCAAAGAGTTTGTGTTTTCTTGGTATTTTCTCTTTCAGAGGTTGAGCTTTTGCAGTGTTTAAAGTTTTGTGATCAAAAGATCTGTGAGTCAAAAGTTACTCGGAATTTGGATCTTGCGGTTGATCTCTGCTCACTTCCTCTGTTTCACTTTCGACCGTGCGTCTCTCTCTGACCACAGCAGCAAGTTTCCTTTAGTCCTGTATTTTCTCATACAGAGGCTGTTATCTTGCTGTGGTTTGAGTTTTGTGGTTGTTAGACCCAAGGATCAAAAGATACATATGTTTTTGCTCTGGTGGTCGAATATCCTTTTGCGCTATCTCGCATCGAGTTGAGTTTTCTCCTTGTCGATCCGATCTTTGAGCTTCTCGTTTGTTCTCTTGGTTTCGTGATCCTCCTTGTCTCTTCATAGCCGTGTAGCTATCGGAGCAGAAAATTCGTGTGAATACTTTGGGAGGTTTTTAAAGGCACCATTCACCCCACTCTGTTGCCATTTTGGTCCTACAATTGGTATCAGAGCCGGTTAGCTCTTTTCAATAGATCTTAACCAGTCTCTAGAGCCATGGTGACAGACAAGTACTCGACCAAGCCTCCCGTGTTTGATGGCATCGATTACCCTTTCTGGAAGAGCTGAATGGAAACATACATCCAGGCTTAGGGTTGTGCCATCTGGTGGAAAGTAAAGGTCAGATTTGCTGTTCCTGCCGATAAAGACATCAACGTGGCAAACATGCCCGATGTTGAGGCAAATACGAAGGCAAGGAACATCATTATCCAGGGTTTGAGCAGAAGCGAGTTCGATCGCATCTCTCACCTGTCGTCCGCCTACGATATCTGGGTGACCCTCAACGCATACCATGAGGGCACCACTCAGATCAAGACGGTTCGACAGGACCAGTTCAAGCGAGAATACAACAAATTCGAGATACTTGCTGGTGAATCCCTCGATGAGTGCTTTACGCGTTTTCATAAGATCTTGAGCAACCTCCGAGCGGTCGGTCTCACATACCCTGACTCAGACAACGCTCGTCAGATGCTCACATCACTCGATCTGCGTGTATGGGAGATGAAAGTGACCACCATGAAAGACACGACAGACCTCTCGACCTTGACTCTTGACGCGCTGTACTCGCGCCTCAAGACTCACGAGATTGATGTTGTCTCGAGGTCAAGTCACGATCGATGGCTTTGGTCACCGATCCCGCTTTCTTCTTCTGGTCCTTCTTCTGATTCGATTTCCGGTTTCTCCCTTGCTGCTCTCTGTGACGTAACTGATGATCAGTTAGAGCAGCTCACGGATGATCAGTTGGCTCTTCTTGCTCGTAAATTTTTACATGCCTACAAGAGAAGGAGGGACGGAAAGAGAGGAGGACCCGTGATTTGCTTCGAGTGTGGTGGCCCCAACCACATTCGGGCAAACTGCCCCAAGCTGGAGAAAGGCAAGAACGACTACGATGGTTCGGGCAAGAACGACTACACCGACAAGAACCGCAACAAGAAGCCTCCAGCACATCCACAAGGCAAGAAAAAGTTCCGCGACTTTGGGAAGGCCAAGAAGCTCTTCCACCACGTCCTCACCGCATTCGACGACCTCGACCTTAGCGAGGTGGAGGGATGGAGCGATGACGACGGGACCGGTGATCAAGACCCCAAAGGTGGCGATGACTTCTCCGGCATGTGCTTCATGGCCCTCGAGGGCGAACTGAGCGACAGCGAGCTGTACTCCGACTCCGACGAATTGAGCCCTACCTACGACCAGCTTAATGATGCTTTCCTTAAGTTAGGTAGATTTCATGCTAAGTCTAGGGCTAGGTGTACTGAGTTGGAGATGGAAGTAGCTAGACTATCACGGAAGGTTACTTCACTTATATCTGCTTCCTCCCGTGATGATTGTTGTAGGATCGAAAATGGCAACAGAGGGGGGTGAATGGTGCCTTTAAAAATTTGCCCCCTAAAAGTATCCACAAAAATCTCAACTCCGATAGCTATGGCAGCTATGAAGAAGAAGATTTGCTCACTGGAAGTCGAAAGACCGATCAAAAAACAAGGCAGCGAAGAAAATAGAGAAATGGACTTTTTCTCAATACAGGGAAGACACCACACTTCATGCTATTGACTGCAAGGACTAAGCCAGGGAGAGCAAGAAAACCGAACTGCACAGAACCTAGCTAGGCGAGAAAACTAGACACTGCAGATTGTCCTAAATAAAGAAAACACAGAACTTGTCTGACAGCCAACTTGAATAGAAGATATTCTGCACTGCCGAAAAACAAGAACTGTAGTAGTAATCTTGCTGGCCAAAAACTTCAAGGCTTAACCGAAACTGCAAAAGGACCGAACTATAGAAACGATAAATAAAGGCTGAAGAACTTACTGCCGTTGTCTGAAAACAAAGAAGAAGCGGAGAGATTTTTCTTACTGACAAAGCAAACTCTTCATTCAACAAAAGAAAATAGACTAAAGAAGCTTTACTTCTTCTGTCCAAACTCAGAACAAAAAGAGCACTAACCAGTAGCAACTCTCTTTTGCTAAAGGCTAGCAGAAAGAAGAAACGCCAAACAACAAAAAAGGTGAAATCGGCATGCCACAAAGAACGGAAACAGAAATGGAATGCTAGCAGATTTTTGTTGATTCAATCAAGCTGGAAGCTCACTTGCTAATCTCAACTAGCAGATTTTTTTTGTTGATTTCTTTGCTAGCCGAGAGAAGATAGAAGGCAAAGCACTGCCGAAAGAAATACTACAGTCATCCAAAACTGAAAATATGACATTTAAACACCGAAGGACTAATAGCAAACTCAGTTCAAACAAGATCCTTCTCGTATTGAAATTGAAACAGAGAAAGGAATGATTACAAAGGATATAGAGAAGTCCCGATACGCATGAACATTAGAACAAGAAAGATTACAAGACTCTCAATCCATCCCCTCCCTCTCAATCCTCAAAAAACACCAAGAGCTCTTCATGCTTCTTCGGAGGAACACACACAAAATGGAGAGCAAATGCACAAAAACCCTCAAGGGGGTATGCAGCCCCCAACACCTATTTATAGCCCTTGGCTAATGGGTGTCCAACCCGTTACGCCGGCTAAACCCTAACGGAGCCGTCTCCTGCTTGTGCAGCTTTGCGAATTTACCGATTCGCCTCCCCGCACCTTCCGGAAGCTTCCGCGCTCCTTGTCGTGTACGCCCGCAACCACATCGAATCTCCACCGCCTTCGACACATCCGACCGCTCGACCTCAACGCCACCGCGTCTAGTCCGCCACCTCGTGTCTCGCCACGACTCGCCTCGACGCCCCGCAGCCAACACGCATAAGAAACACATCAAATAGCACCGCTCGACACATGAAAGCATAAATAGCATCAGTGACACAATATTAAGCCCAAACCTGTCAAATCATCAGAATAATCATCCTAATCCTATTGACCAGGTTTGACCAAGTCCGACCGAGCCCGTTGCACCACGCAACGACATGGTCCGAACCAACCAACTCAAACTCGACTTTCTTAAACCGATGTCAATTACTCATCATACACACGGGATGACCACACATGGTCTCTCAATTGTGATACATGCTGTGCTTTGTTGGGTGACATGGAGAAACTAAGGACCTCGCATGATAGTCTGTCCTCTGAACTTGATATGATTAAGATGGAGAACATTAGTCTTCTTGCTGAGCTTGCGATGAGTAGGGTAGTTACTGTTTCATCTTCTACTGTTGAGGCTATTTCTTGCACCTCATGTGAGGATAAGGATAATGCTTTTAGAGGTCTTTATACATTGCTTCTCGATCTGCCCGAGACATGTGAAAGTTGTAATAATTTGAAGATGAACCTAAAATGGGCAGATCATAAAATTGTAGAATTACAAGCTTTTCTTCTTGAGCCTATTGCTTCATGTGTGAATTGTCCCAAGCTTAATGCCGAACTTGAATCTGTCTCCAAATAGTTTCAAGAATTAGTTGATGACAATAAGAAATTGGCTAAATTCGCTTCTAAGGACCCTGTTAGCTCACCATGCAATCATTGTAACAAACTAAAATCTGAATTGATCGCATTGGATTAAAAATGTGTGAAGCTAACTAAGGACCTTCTAGAGAAGCAACCATCTGCTTGTAATATGTGTGCTGGGAAGAAGCATGAGGGTTTGGTAGAGACGCCTAGCAACGTGAACCAATTGGCTAGCAAGAGGGGCTGTCCCATCGAGTCGGTACCGTAGTCCCACAAGCCATTCTTTCCTCTACTGTTGGTTCTTCTTCTGCTCCCTTACCTTCTGCTGTCTCTTCTCCTCCCTGCTCTTCTTGCACCTCTCTTTTTCGGGAGTGTCAGTACCTTATGAACACTCTCGAGAGATTTGTAGGAGGCAAGAAGAAGCTTAATCTTATTCTAGACCAATCAAAGATTTGCAAATTCAATCAAGGTCTAGGATATGATTTTCTACAAGATGTGAGGAAGCATCCACCTGCCGTGCTCTGACCCATAGCCGCAGGTGTGAGGAAGTGGGCTTTGTTCAAGGGATTTCTGACAGCAAAGTGATTTCACCTGCAGCTTTAGCCTCTCAGAAGGCGAAGCCTCATCATGTTACTTCTACCTCTCAGAAGGTGAAGTATCATTGCACCTTCTGTCAGAAGGATGGACATTTGATCGATCGATGCTTCAGGCGCACCAGGATCGCGCGTAGAGACTGTGTTGAGTCTCTTAGGCGTATTCAGGGTCAGCCCCAGACTTTGAGTGCACCTAAGACCAACACGAGGTCTAGAGTTGCTTCAGCTGATGGGTTTGGGCAGCATCGAAGACTTGGTTTTTCCGAGTTTTCTGGTTTTCGTCCTCATGCTCCCTTTGGTCGTGACTTCTGCCGTCCTAAAGGTAGATCTCGTTTCCCCCGTCGAGATAGCTACCCGCGACGTGATCAGCTTGTTGCTGGTGTCTTGACTCGCTCCTCTGTAGCAGTCAAGCCCAACAACAGCTTCGGGTCTGCTCACAGACCTTCTAGCTTGTTGAGTGATAGAGAGCGTAGGGTAGATAGAGGTCAGTCGTGCTTGACTACTTCATCTTCTCGATGTGTTACTCAGTATTGAGTGCTAAAATCACTCTTGATTTACCCAAGATCGAGACTTTACTGCTTGACTCGGGTTCACGGGCGAAGAAGGAAAGGTTTGGCTCAGAGACTCGGATGTTCACGACACATGACCGGAGACTCCCGTTGGTTTTCTTCCCTTGCCCGTGCTCCAGGTGATGAGACAATCACCTTCGGAGACGCGTCATCGCCAAAGGTACAGTGCGCGTTAATGATTCTTTCGTTATGAAAGATGTTGCTTTGGTTAGTAAGCTGCAGTATAATTTGCTTTCCATTTTTCAGCTTACCGATGACGGCTTTGAGGTGAGCTTTAAGTAAAACAATTGCAAAATTCTTGATTCTTCGAGTAGTCTGGTTTATGGATTTCTCGCTTTGGGAGGATCTTCGTGCTGATTTTTCCGAGTCTTCCGTGATCCTCTCGGTGTTTAGTTGCTTCGAGTCCCGCGACCTTTCCTTCTCGCATAGGAGACTTGGTCATATTGATTTGATCATTTGACCCGAGTTAGCGGCCACGATCTCATTCGTGGTCTGCCAAACTCAAGATGGTCAAAGATCCGGTTTGTGCTCCATGCTTGAAGCGCAAGAAGGCTGCTGTCGCTTCTCATCTTCCCACACAAGAACTATGACCGATGCACCAGGACAGCTGCTCCATATGGACACGTTGGACTAGCTCGAGTGCAGTTAGCAGGGGAAGTGGTATGTCCTTGTCGTGGTCGATGACTTCTCGAGGTATTCTTCGGTGTTTTTCTTAGCCTCGAAGGATGAGACGTTTACACATTTCCGAGGTCTTTTTAGTAGGCTTTCTGTTGAGCTTCTGGGTGCCTTATGAGTGATCCGCAGTGATAATGGCACAGAGTTCAAGAATTCCTACTTCGAGAGTTTCTGTGATGAGACAGGTGTAGAGCACCAGTTCTCTTCTCTATACGTCCCTCAGCAGAATGGCGTTGTGGAGAGGAAGAACCATACCTTAGTCGAGAAGGCCAGGACAATGCTTGATGAGTACTCTACACCGCGGAAGTTTTGGGCTGAGGCTATAGCCACCACGCGCCATGTCTCAAATCGAGTTTTTCTCAGGGCACACTTGCACCGCACTTCTTATGAGCTGAGATATGGGCGAAAGCCCAGCGTCTCTCATTTTCGTGTGTTTGGTTGCAAGTGCTTTATTTTGATGTCTGGGAACCTAGATAAGTTCGAGTCACGCTCTTGTGGTGGGATCTTTCTAGGCTACTCGACTTCTTCGCGGGCTTATAGGGTCTGGAACTACGAGTCTAGTAAAATGGTAGAAACCTGTGAGGTGACTTTTGATGAGGCCAGTCCGGGGACTAGGCTCGATATCTCAGGTTCCTTAGAGCAGTCCGAGACCATCTTTGTGGATGATGAGGACGATGGAGATGAGGGTTGTCTACCCGATCCAGTCCCTCATCCACCCCTTGAGGTGCCATCTTCCACCGCACCTTGAGGCGATCAGCCCATGCCTTCTGCTTCCTCTGGAGCTAGTGGGTTTGTTCCTACCTCGTCAGCTCACGAGGTAGAGGCCACTTCTTCATCTCATCCTGGACCTCCTAGACACACTTAAAAAGACCATCCTTCTGAGTACATTATTGGAGACCTTTTTGAGCGAGTCACTCGTTCAAAATCTGGCATGTCTCTTTTCTGTCGCCATTTTGCCTTTGTTGCCTCATTTGAGCCCAAGGACGTTTGTCATGCTCTCTCTAACGAGTCTTGGGTCAATGCCATGCATGAGGAGTTAGAGAATTTCGAGAGAAACAAGGTCTGGTCGCTTGTTGAGCCTCCACGAGGTCACAATATCATTGGAACTAAGTGGGTGTTCAAGAACAAACAGAGTGAGGATGGTGTGGTTATTCGAAACAAGGCTAGACTGGTAGCTCAGGGGTTCTCCCAGGTTGAGGGTCTAGATTTCGAGGAGACCTTTGACCCTGTAGCTAGACTTGAGGCCATTAGAATCCTACTTGCCTTCGCAGCTTCTAAGGGTTTCAAGCTTTACCAGATGGACGTCAAGAGTGCCTTCCTCAATGGCCTTATTGAGGAAGAAGTCTATGTGAGACAGCCTCCTGGTTTCGAAAACCCCAAATACCCAAACCATGTCTACAAACTTTCCAAAGCATTGTATGGATTTAAGCAAGCCCCTAGAGCTTGGTATGAGAGGCTTAAGTCCTATTTGTTGAGTCATGGTTTTGAAATAGGTAAAGTAGACAAGACCTTGTTCATCCGCCGGCACGGCAATGATCTTTTGCTCGTCCAGATTTATGGTGATGACATCATCTTTGGAGGCTCCTCGCATGCTCTCGTTTCCCAGTTTTCTGATGTTATGAGCTCGGAGTTTGAGATGAGCATGATGGGTGAGTTGAGCTTCTTCCTTGGCTTCCAAATTAAGCAGACTTGGGAGGGTACTTTCTTGCATCAGGGCAAGTACACTCGAGACCTTCTGAAGCGCTCGATATGAGTGATGGTAAGCCGTGTCCACCCAATGGCTACATCGGTTCACTCGAACCGATGAGGACGGCGAGCCGCTTGATCGAAGGAGTATCGTAGTATGATTGGCTCCCTCTTGTACCTCACTGCGTCGAGACCGGACATACACTTCTCCGTGTGTCTTTGTGCCCGGTTTCAGGCTTCTCCTCGCGTATCTCACCGTCAGGCGGTGAAGCGCATCCTTCGATACCTTCGAGCTACAATTGACTATGGTATCTGGTACTCTTACTCTTCTTGTCTTTCCTTGAGAGCCTACTCGGATGCAGACTTTGCTGGCTGTAGGATAGATAGGAAGAGCACTGCGGGCACCTGCCAATTCATTGGTACTTCTCTTATTTCCTGGTCCTCGAGGAAGCAGTCCGATGTTGCACACTCCACCGCAGAGGCCGAGTACATTGTCACAGCCCGATTCTTTCAGTAGCTGTGTGCTTTGATGGTCTCGACCTGCGGGACTTTGGGTTAGTTATCGATGGTGTTCCACTCCTTTGTGATAACACTTCTGCGATTAACATTGCTAAGAACCCAGTGCAGCATTCTCGGACCAAGCATATTGATATTCGCTATCACTTCCTTCGAGACCATGTGGAGAAATGTGACATAGTGCTCCAGTTTGTGGAGAGTGACCACCAGTTGGCTGATATCTTTACCAAGTCCTTGGATAGCTCTAGGTTTTTAACCTTGAGGGGAGAGCTTGGGGTGGTCTGTCCTTATGGACTGTTGTGAGGGAGAGCTTTGTACTACTTGATCCATCCTATTTATGTTACTCTTGCTCCTTTCTGTTGCTGTTCATGGGAAGCATTTGGGGTTAGTCCTTCTAGCATAGGCTAGAGTGGTTCTCTTGCGTAGATGCTTAGATTGTTTTCTCTCATCTTATGCTTCTAGGTTGCTGCTTCTAGTTATTTCTCTTCTCACTAGGTGGAGTTCACTCACTACTTGCGATCTAGCGAGGGTCGGGCCACCCTTGGGTAGATAGGGTACGTGTTTACTCCCTAGTGTGTTAGTAGACCAGCTATTAGTCCTAGATTCATATGGGGTCGGTGAGAGTCAGTCTGAGCCATAGTTCTCTCTATGTGTTGTCTATGCTTTAAGGGCTGCCTTTTGATTTCTTGCCAGCTTCTCGTCTTATTGCTTTTGTTCAGGGGGAGTTCATTTGGGACTTTCTAGATATTAATATTGACATAACTCTACTTGAACTAAAGAAGTTTCACATGTTGAGAGAAAGCTGGATTTTCTTGCATTGTATCATAACTACATAGAGCCTCGGTTATTATCCTGTTATGACATATTTACAATGCATTACATCTTGCCATGATATGTGCTTACTTGCTAGATCTATCATGACTTCATATATGTAGACTAGTGTTTGCCATGATAAGCTAATTAAAATGCACAACTTGAATTAATTCATGTCATGGTATCTCTTGTGACTAGTCTGTCTTTAGTTATCCGTTTATGATTCAAGCCATGTCAAATAGGTTGAGTTGAGTCTTGAATCTTTTATTGAGGCTTAGAGTGAGCTACGTTAGTTCTTTTATGGAGCATGAGTTAATTTTTAACTCCTTGTTCTTGAACTGCATTCAGCATAAGCATGAGACTGCTTGCCATTGCACTCGGCAAGAACTCATGGGGAGTTTTGGATGACCAAGATTATTTCCTTAAGCTTCTAGCTTGGAATGGTCGCATAAGGCTTGAGATCTAGCACATGACTTAACAAAAATCGGGTTGGAAACAACTATGAGTTTATAAAAGGAAAAATAAGTCAATTGTGTAAAATTGCTTAATTACAAAATAATCAAGTGCTTGAACAAATGATTCATCTTTGAACTTATAGCACTCTAAGCTGGCTCAATTCTAGCTTCTCGGTTCCACTTAGATTATTGACATGGTTTGCATCATCCTTGGATACCTTTAGCTAGACTTTGATCATGGATAACTTGACATGCTAAGATGTTCGATTAAATTTCAGATTATGACTTTCTTGGCTTAACTTGTCTATACGTACTTTGTCATGATCTAGATAGCATTCTATTATGTTATGGCTTGGTGTAATACTTCAAAAGTCATTTTGGATAATCTTCATGGCTCTAATGCTTAATTTGAATAAAATACAGCCATTTCATCCAAGTCATGATTTATTTCCTTCCTTGCTTTTTGATGATTTTATTGCCAAAATGGGGAGAAAAATGGAGGAAAAAGCTATCTCATGGGGTTTTTCTAGAGCTTTGAGGA
Source organism: Bonia amplexicaulis (assembly GCA_036346245.1). Taxonomy (NCBI): domain Eukaryota; kingdom Viridiplantae; phylum Streptophyta; class Magnoliopsida; order Poales; family Poaceae; genus Bonia; species Bonia amplexicaulis. Next base: position 13,481,477 of record CM070760.1, read on the forward strand.
AAACTTGCTCTTTCTGTTTTCACTCTAGGATTTTCTTTTGTCTACATGGTCATAAGCTTCTTTGCATTTTCTTTGGACCATGTATGGCTTTCAAAACTCAACTTCATACGCTTTTTCAGTATTTGTCAATATACTCATCAAGGGGGAGATTGAGAGACCATATGGAGATGACCCCATGTTTGTGATGAGTAATTGACCTTTGTTTTGGGAAATTGACTTTTATTTGTGCCCTTTCCTCAAAGTCGTAGCCTTCTTGAATGGTCTGCAGGTCTGTTTACGACCACCTTGGTCGTGGTCGAAGTCGGCATTGGTTGTCTCGGGTGTTTGAATAGATTACGACCACATTGCCAGCAGTTAGAAAGTGTTTCTACCACGGCAGAGCATGTCTGGTAAGGTCGGAAGGGGTTACGACCGGTTTAGCCGTGGTCAGAAGCCAGCCGAGTGGTTTACGACCACGTTAAGCGTAATAGGAAGTCAACTGGGTCATTTTCGATCACTTTGACAATGGTCGAAAGTCTTCGGCCGTGGTCGGAAGGCTTTACGACTACGTTGATACCGGCTGGAAGTTTTACGACCACACTGTCAGAGGTCGGAAACCGGAAAACAAGCGTACGACCACCTCGACCATGGTCGGAGGGCTTACGACCACGTTGGGCGTGGTCCGAAGTCGTAAGTCGAAGCAATAACCACTGCGGTCGGAAGTCGGCGCTTGGGCGTACGACCACATTGTGAAGTCGGCGTTTTACGACCACGTTGGCCGTAGTCGGAAGGGTTTCAACCACGGTAAAACAAGTCATACGTGATCGGAAAGGGTTTCGACCACGGTAATACTCGTGTGTGTGGTCGGAAGGGCCTCGACCATGGTGAAACTCGGTGTACATGGTCTGAACGGGCTTCGACCACGGAGGAAAGCGGTTGGTTTTCTCCGAAAGTCATGAACGTGGTCGTAGTCACTTTGAAACCGATCGTATGGTCTCTCGGATCGATCGTTTGAGCTGAGAATCGGTCGTATGGCTTTGTACTGTAGTCGTAGACCTCGTGCATTTGTTGGTTCATCATTTTGACCGGTCTTAATGCAATTTAGACTTTGTGGAGTATGTTTTGAGCTCTGTTTGTCTAATGCAGATGGTTGTACACATTGTTTTGTGTGGTGCTGTGAATGCTTTGTTGTCTGTGATGCTTGCAAGATCTTGGAGGTAGGTCTGGCGAGGCTGGGATGGTCGGGACGAGACACGGGCGGTGTCGGGGTCCAGAACGATCGGGTGAGGCCGAAGGAGACCTAGTCTTGCGAGGTGGTTGTAAGCGTGGACGACAAGGCAAAGCAGGAAGAAGCTTCCGGGAAGACAGCGGAGTGGCATTTTGGAGAAATGTTCAAAGCTGCAAAGGGAAGCTGTGTCTCTGCGAAAGCACAAGAGTTGTTGGCGCTAACGGGCAAAGCAGTGGAGCCGTTGGGATTAACGGGTAAAGCACTGAAAGCTCATTCTTGCTAAGTGGGTAAAGTGAGTGGTAAAACCCAGAGGTAGTTGGGGTTAACGGGTTCTCCCCGTGGTAGCTTGACGCTATAAATAGAGAGGTAGGGTTCAGGTGATCGGTGAGGTTGTCCCCGAGTTGCTCTGGCCGTTTTGTTTCTATCTTGTAAGAGTTGTCTCGGGTAGAGCACGGTTGCTCGTGTACCTCCGTTGGAGTGGTTGTAGAAACCTCCATGATCGAATGCGTATGGGGACTCATCTCTCTGTATCTATCTGAGCTTCATTTCGCTTGAGATGTTATGATTCCCTGTCTGTTATCTGTTTGCATCTTTGGGTTTTGGAGAACTCCTGTTTAATCTGTCTTTTATCTTTTGAGTAGAGTTCTTTGCCCAAGTTGTCTTGGTTTGTTCAGCTCTGAACTGGGATTCGTACTCTAGGCCACTTGGTCAGTTCATTCCTGAGAACTTGCATTCTGTGGTCGTGCGCCTCCAAGTTCCCCTGTTCCGACTTCGACTTCATAGTCACTTTGGGTCTTGGCAAAGAGTTTGTGTTTTCTTGGCATTTTCTCTTTCAGAGGTTGAGCTTTTGAAGTGTTTAAAGTTTTGTGATCAAAAGATCTGTGTGTCAAAAGTTACTCGGAATTTGGATCTTGCGGTCGATCTCTGCTCACTTCCTCTGTTTCACTTTCGACTGTGCGTCTCTCTCTGACCACAGCAGCAAGTTTCCTTTAGTCCTGTATTTTCTCATACAGAAGCCATTATCTTGCTGTGGTTTGAGTTTTGTGGTTGTTAGACCCAAGGATCAAAAGATATATATATGTTTTTGCTCTGGTGGTCGAATATCCCTTTCTGCGCTATCTCAGACCGAGTTGAGTTTTCTCTATTGTCGATCTGATCTTTGAGCTTACTGTTTGTTCTCTTGGTTTCCAGTGATCCTCCTTGTCTGTCTTCATAGCTGTGTAGCTATCGGAGCAGAAAATTCGTGTGAATACTTTGGGAGGTTTTTAAAGGCACCATTCACCCCCTTCTGTTGCCATTTTGGTCCTACAATTATGTCTCTGTCGGCGAAGGCCTCCCTCCCGAAGTCAAACAAGACTTACTTCGGGTACTTCGGGACAACACGGACGTCTTCGCATGGTCCCCGAAAGACATCAAGGACGTGGACCGCACCCTCATTGAACATAAGTTGGGAGTCGGCCCGGACGCTAAGCCGGTCAAGCAGAGGCTCCGACGCATGTCAGCTGACCGGCAGAGTGCGGCGAAGACGGAGGTAGCAAAGCTTCTTCAGGCCGAGGTCATCCTCGAGGTCCAGCACCTGGACTAGCTCGCCAATCCAGTGCTCGTCAAGAAAGCTAGCGGCGCCTAGCACATGTGCATTGACTTCACCACCCTCAACAAGGCCTATCCGAAGGATGACTACCCTTTGCCGCGCATAGACCAACTGGTAGACGCCACGGTAGGGTACGAGCTCATGAGCTTCCTGGACGCCTACTCCTGCTACCACCAGATCCGCATGGCCAAAGACGACACGGACAAAACTAGCTTCATCACGCCGGTAGGAACATACTGCTTCGTTAGGATGCCCTTCGGCTTGAAGAATGCGGGGGCGACGTTCACTCGTCTCGTCGTGTTGGTATTGGCCTCCCAGCTAGGGAGGAACGTCGAGGCCTACGTCGACGATGTGGTCATCAAAACCAGGCAGCTCGCCTACCATAGCCAAGACCTTCAAGCGACCTTCGACAATCTCAGGCGGGTGGGCATCAAGCTCAACCCGGACAAGTGCGTCTTAGGGGTGCAAGCGGGAAAGCTCCTAAGCTTCCTCGTGTCCAGGGCAGCGGATCAGGGCTTGCCATTCTTCAAGACCCTTCGTGGCTGTGACGGTTTTCACTGGGACGATGACTATTCGAAGGCTTTCGACGACCTCAATAAGCACCTCGCAAGCCTTCCCACACTGTCGCCCCAGCACCAGAGGCTCCCCTACTGCTCTACCTCACAGCCACAGCAACGACGGTCAGCGCCATCCTGGTCCTCGAGGAGGGCGCCCTTCAGTGGCCCATATACTTTGTCTCCAAAGCCCTCCAAGGCGCCAAGACACGGTATATGGAGCTGGAGAAGTTGATTTACGCGTTGATCATGGCCTCGTGGAAGCTTCGGCATTATTTCCTCGTCCATCCCATCACGGTCCCATCCTCGTTCCCCTTGGCCGAGATGCTACATAATAAGGAGTCCGCGGGGCGCATTGGCAAGTGGGCGGCCGAGCTCGCACCGTTCTCCCTGACGTATGCCTCGTGAACGGCGATCAAGTCTCAAGTCCTCGTGGACTTCCTCGCGGAGTGGACCCCGCCGACTCACCAGGTGCAGCAACAAGAGGACCCGGTTTGCACGCTAAACACCGACGGGGCCCATGGGTCCCTGGGTGCGGGGATCGGTGCGGTGATCACTATGCCGGAGGGTCACAGCCTGATGTACTCAGCGTGCCTCGAATTCCTGACCACCAACAATACGGCCGAGTACGAGGCGCTGCTCTTCGGCCTTACGAAGCTCAAAGCGCTCGGCGCGTGGAGGGTCCTTGTTCGCACCGACTCTCATTTGGTAGCGGGCCATGTCGACAAATCCTACCAAGCTAAGGAATCCGAGCTAGCCAAGTACCTGGTGACGGTGAGAGCGAAGGAGCGTCACTTCTTAGGAATCACGGTCAAAGCCATCCCTCGCACGGACAACGAACAAGCTGACGCCCTCGCAAAGGTCGCCAGCCAGCAACTCCCCCTCCCAAAAGGAGCATTTTAGGAGCTCCTGCCTACGGCAGCCATCGCTCAAGATAACCGCGATGCGGCCCTTGTCCATCAAATCGCCCAGCATGGCGACTGGCGGGAGCCCATTCACGGCTTCTTATATGGCATAGCCGAACCGAACGACCCCTCGAGTTGCGACGCCTACAACACCGTGCCAGATCCTTTCAGGTGCTGGATGGACTCCTCTACAAGAAGGGGGGTTGCACCCAGCTTCTTCGATGTCTCTCATGCAAAGAAGGGAGGCACCTCCTTGTGGAGATCCATGCAGGCCTCTACGGCTCACACATCGCGCCAAGGTCGCCAGTCGGCAAGGCCTTCAGGCAAGGTTTCTACTGGCCAACCGCCATTGCCGACGCACAAGACCTCGTGCATCGGTGTCAAGGCTGCCTATGGATGGGACGGGTCATCCGCAGACCACCAACGAGCCTGCAGCCCATCCCCCCAGTATGGCCGCTAGCGCGGTGGGGCATCGATGTCGTCGGGCCACTCCCACGAGCCCTGGGGGACCTCCGGTTCGTTGTCACCTTGGAATATTTCTCCAGGTGGCCCGAGGCTGTTGCCTTTGCAAGGATAACCTCCGTGGCCATGAAGCGCTTTCTTTGGCAGAACATTATATGCCGCTTCGAAGTGCCGAGGGAGCTCATCGCAGACAACGGCATGCAGCTCGACTCCGCTCCATTCAAGGAGTTCTTCAACAAAATGGGCATCACGCTCCGGTTCGCTTCGATTGGGCACTGGCAGTCCAACGGAGCCGTTGAGCGAGCGAATGGCGCCATCTCCGCTGGAGTCAAGAAATGTCTCGTCGGGCTGCCGCGGGGCAAGTGGCCAAACGAGCTCCACAGCGTACTCTGGTCCCTCCGCATGACGGTGATGCGCCTGACGGGGTTCACGCCATTCAAGCTTCTCTTCGGTGACGAGGCCGTGACGCCCGAATAAATTAAGACCACCTCGAGGAGAGTCCTTGTCCAAGCGCCGGCGGAGGAGCGCCAGCTGTCCCTTGACCTCCTCGATGGAGACCGGGTAAACGCCACCCAACATGTCGCGAAGTACGTGCGTCAAATGGCGTGCGCGCGACTACACCATATACCTACGATAGTTCCAGCCAGGAGATCTCGTCCTAAAAATATCGCTCCACACGGAGACCCTCGGCAAGCTGGAGTCTAAGTGGGAAAGCCCCTACATTGTCGCTGCAGTTTTGCAGCGCGGAGCGTATCGCCTCGCAACGCTGGAAGGACAGACCCTTCGGCACACATGGAACGCAGACAGGCTACACCGTTATTATGTGTATCGCCGAAGGGGCGACCCTCGATAAATTCACAACCCTGCTTGTTGTAAATCGCTCGTCCGCGCAAACGGGAGATCAATAAAGCCCGTCATTCGCAGAGTTCGTCTCTCCCGGTGTAAAGACGCGCGGATGTTATCTCCGCGCGCAGTCTATGGACTCTAAACAAGACGTGCAGGGGCACAGCTCCGCGCGCAGTCTGTGGACTCTAAACAAAACGCGCGAGGGCACGCCACCACGCGCAGTCTACGGACTCTAAATAAGACGCAGCGGAGGCAAGCCTCTGCGCGCACTCCACGGAGTACAAATAAGACACGCAGATGTTGTCCCCATGCGCACTCTATGGAGTATAAATAAGACGCAGTGGGGGATGCCTCCCCGCGCACTCTGCGGAGTATAAATAAGACGTAGTGGAGGCAAGCCTCCGCGCGCACTCTGTGGAGTATAAATAAGATACAGCGGAGGCAAGCCTCCGCGTGCACTCTACGGAGCACCAATAAGATGCAGTGGGGGCAAGCCTCCGCGCGCACTCTACGGACTATAAACAGGAAATAAGAAGCGCGACTTCTGCGCTCGAGCGTCTACCTCGACTAGGCGCTAGCCCCGCGGCCACCACTTCGAAGGGTAGGGGACAGAGCGCTCGAGCGTCTACCTCGACTGGGCGCTAGCCCTGCTGCCACCGCTTCGAAGGGTAGGGGATGGAGCGCTCGAGCATCTATCTCGAGTAGGCGCCAGCCCCGCGGCCACCGCTTCGAAGGGTAGGGGATGGAGCGCTCGAGCGACTACCTCGACTAGGCGCCAGCCCCACTACCACCGCTTCGTAGGGTAGGGGACGGAGCGCTTGAGCGTTTACCTCGACTAGGTGCCAGCTCCGCCGTCGCTACGTGCCCACGCCGTTTACCTCAGTCTTGTCTGATACCATAGAAGCTCACAGGCCGCAGGGCGGACGGGGCCAAATGGCCCGGCAACATGGCGTCAGCCTGTGAAGCCCTTCACTATGAGAGGCTCCTGTTGTAGGGGTGGCCCTCACCTAAGTCCAGTAGGCCTGTTAGAAGGTCATAAAGCCCAAAGTGGGATATGTGTAATGCCATATATGTCCTTGAGAAGGGTACTCGGGTGTAAAGACATAATTTTAAAATACTCCCCATATGAATATATAAAGCCAACCAGGCCATGGGGACAGCCCCAAGCATTGCTCACCTAACTGTCCACTACCATCTATACTGTTTGGTCCGTAGCCACAACAGTAAATATATTAAACTACGATATTTTTAGAATCTACAAAAAAATTTCCTACCATTTCATAGTAATTCCTATAATTTAATTCTGGCATTTAATTAGTCAAATTGATATTTTCCCATGACTGTATGCAGTAATAACCCAGTATTGGACATCAGCCTCTCAAAATTTATAACTTTTATTCTACTTATCTAAAACTGTGTTCTTAGATTTTCTAGATGTAACACCACAGCGAAATAATGACCTGGAATGCTACCCAACTAGAAGTAAAACAATGATAACTAAATACGTTATACAAAATTTCGGCAGAGCCTCCTTTGTTTATCTAACTAAATCAGGGATTTCACAAGCAGTATCAATAATAATAGACAATTCTTCAAGTAATAAGTTCAATGCTAAGCAAATAGATTAAAGAGTACCAAACCATTCATGGATATAATAACTAGAGGAAGGACATGAGCATCATAAATATTCTAAACTCTTATTACAATTAAAGTCCAAGGGTAATAATCAAACGGTACTTAGATAGTCCTTGCATCTAAGTTTTTATTCGTTTCTTCCTTTATTCCCAAAATGGGTGTGACGTGCAAGTGCAACAATTTTATTCCTTCCCTTTCCCCACGCATGTCGACCTCATAACCTAAAAAAATAACAACAACAAGAGTGAGTCCAACGACTCAGCAAATATAATGGATAGTAACAAGAACATTCATGAGCATCACTTCACCAAATCATCCAACATCCATATAAATAAGCCATGCTATGCAAGATGATCAAAAATCTCTTTATCTCTTTCCTTTTGCATTTTACCAGTAATGCAAAGTGTGCATGCGTCAATGCATACCCATGCCTGTACCATCTGGTATAGGGACCAATTTCCCATACTCCACAAGTATAGGGACCTTTAGCCCGTCATGCCATCAACATGACGGGGACCTCGGCGCTTGGTCATCTCGTGACCAAGACTTCAATAAAATCAGCATGATGCATATGCGTGAATGTCTCAATAAATAAAACTTGCATTCACAATAACTATGCATCAGAAATACTCATGAACACTTTAAATTGCAATCGACCATAAACAATACCAAAATATCCTTATCATAAGCATGAACACATATACACATAATATAGATCAAACATCTACAAGCTATTAAGCATCAACAATCCACACTATCAATTTTAAACCATCATTATACTTGCCTTAACCACGAAAAAACGGGGGATGTGCAGAAGATGCGGCCCCTGGGATCCGTCCTCCTCCTAAATAATAATTATAATGATTGCTAAGATAGCAGTAGCGGATCTTAGATTAAATAAAAACACCCACAAACTAACCCAACATGTTTAACTTGGTTCAAAACCCCAAATCCTACCGGTCATCCTGTCCCCTTCTGCGGACAGTCAACTTCAAAAATTCATATCTATTGGTAGCGAGGTCCAATAAGGCATTCTCAGACTTTATGAAAATATAATTAAATTATCTAATTAAACCTATTTTGTGAGCCTCCATGATTCGGCCATCTTCTACTCGCACCATCCAATTTTTCTAAAATAATAGTTTCATATCGGGTTCTCTGGACAGTGCACTAAAAATATCATACATTTCAGTATGAGTGTCCGATTTATGATTTCTTGACCTTTCTGGAAATCTAAGGAAATTATCTACAAATTTCATAATATGGAGATCCTCTGATTCTCCCGTTTCGTAATCGTCCAAACCAATCTACCGAAACTTGATAGAAATTCCCCCGATCTGCAGAACAATCCTACTAGAAATATCATAACTTTTGCTACAAAGGTCCGAATGACGCGTTCTAGGTCTTCATGGAAATCTAATGATGTCCTCTACAACTCTCTAGGAGAAGTCCTGACCTGAATCCCCACGAATCTACCCCAAAATAGCCGTCTAACACAATCTATTCTAGCAGTCCAGAATACACATCTACTTGGGGAAAAACAGGGATTACCCTTGATGAATCGTTGTAGAACACGACGAACACCCCACGAACTCTACCTCTTCTCCTTTTCCTATTTTTCCCTTCCTCTTCCCTTCCTCCGGATCCAATCGCCTTGCTGCGATTGATTTCCTTCCTCCGCTCGATCGGCAGCAAATGGAGAACTTCTTCACCGGCAATGGAGGAGATGGGCGGGAGAGGTGTTGCTGGGCGGCGCAAGGAAGGGAGGAGGGGGCGGCGCACTAGGAGGTAGGGGGGCTGCACTTAGGGTTGGAGGGGGTGGCGCCTCCCCCCTCTTGGCCGAAAACCCCACCTGAGCCAAGGCCCAGGTTGCCAGTAAAATTCAGAAAACCCCCTTAAAATTTGTTATTTTATTCTTTCCTTTAAGGTCCTTCTCTCCAATTAATCGGTTATCTGTCGAATCACTTCCGGGATGTTACACTGGAGACCTTAAGAAATTACCTAAAATGATCATATTGACCAAGTTTCTAGATTAGTTTATTTACTATTTTTAATCTACTAAATACTACATGCTACCAAAAGACAACAATCTACTAGATAGTAGAATTATAAATTCCATATCACACAATCTACTCATCTAATCGATATAAATAAAAATTTCATTGAAAGCTAATGAAATCTTCTACAACTTCCTAGTAGATGAATTTCCCAAATTGAGCCCACACGACACCCAAAATAATCGTACAATGATACAGGAGAGGAAACCGATCTAATACTCGTTTCCTGACGAACACTTACTACTTCTTACTCTAAACTGGATTCTAATTTATAATTAAACTAACAAAATAGAGAGGGTCTAGATGGCACTGCTACAAAAAGGGTCATCACAGACGGTTCAAAACTGTCATCACAGACGATTTTCTGAACCGCCTGTATTTATGTGTCAGTGATAATTGAAGGTTATCACAAACGGTTTGTGAGCCGTCTTTGATAAAGACAACAAAGACGGTTTGTAACTAGAACTATCTGTGAAGAAAACTATTACAAATGACTCGAACCAAAAACCGTCTGTGATACTCACACATCACAGACGATTCTAGTTACCAACTGTCTGTGATTGGCGAGTATTACAAACAGTTGGTATATAGAACCGTATGTGATAGTCCTTTATAGACGTTTTATAGCACAAACCGTCTATGATAGTTCATTCTATACCTAAATTTTTTCCTATTTTTTTGCTAGCCTCAAGAAATAATATTACCTATGCCCTTTAAAAATAAGCAAATACAGTGGCAAACACAATAGCACATTTCATTTCCATTAAGATTAGAATCCACCATTACAGCGTAACAAGATAACGAACCCAACTTTTTAATAGGCAGAAATATATAAGAAGCAGGGATCTTAGTAGACAATAGAAGTTAGATGCAGCACGCGATGTCCTTAACGCCTGCCATCAAGGAAGAGAGGGGAGGGCATCAGATGGAGGCCGGATATCACCGACAATAGAGAGGCGACGGTAGCGCCACTTTTATGGCACGACGGTGGGACTGCACAAGACACTCTTACGACACTTACGATAAGAGTGTGTTGTGCAGTCGACTGTGGTGTCACAACAGAGGCGCTAGCTCACGGTGGTAGTCGGCGTCGTCGAGGAACAAGTTGGATGCAACGCGCGATGTCCTTGACACCTGCCATCAAGAAAGAGAGGGGAGGGCATTGGATGGCAGCTAGGTATGGTGGCAATGGAGAGGCGGCGGTAGCACCACCTTTATGGCACGATGGTGAGACTGCATAAGATACTCTTACGAAACTTACAACAAGAGTGTGTTGTGCAGTCGACTGTAGTATCACAACGGAGGCATTAGCTCATGGTGGTAGGCGGCGCCGTCGATGGGAGGATGTAGAAAGCTAGTGGATGAACTCACGCGTGACTAACGGTGGAAAGGTAGAGGGGGAGTAATTAATAAGGACCGAGCAGTGGGAGGAACCGGTGTCTGCCATTCAATGTGGAGAGAATGGACGGGTGAGATCAAAATCCTGGGGATACGCTACGGATCAGTGATGTGTTATTATCATAGACGGTTTATTATACGAACCATTTGTGATAATGCACATATCAGAGACGGTTTGTTATATGAACTATCTGTGATAAGTCACATATCAGAGACGATTTGTTATACGAACCTCTATGATATTAATATTAGAAACGGTTTGGTATACGAACTGTCTGTGATAAAACTTAAATATGCGCATCCTAATCCACCTCTTCTAAACTATCCTCACCATCATCTTCTTCACCAGATTTCACAATAATGGCATCTAATATTCTTTTGATCTCCTTCCTCACATCTATCTATCATAAGTTGTTCGGCCACAACCTTACACAGGCGGCCAACAATTTACGTCTAGAGCAGCTTCTCCGCTCACGTCCTACTCTTCTTCCTCGACTCACTTCCATCTGTCAGCTGGACCTTATCATCTGCCGCCGATGGAGGTGTCTCGTTGCCACTCAGGAAAGGGAAACCGCTCTCAGCCTCGTTCTTCTTTGCAATGTGCACAAAACGGAAGAAGCTCTTACGACAGTGAAGAGATACATGGATAACATTTCCGATTTAGCAGAAGCGCCCAATTCTGATGAAGCCTATCATGGCATCTTCTTTAAGATTATGGGCATGCTAATGATTTGCCCAGGCTAGAGGAAGTGGAGAGGACAATGACAACCTTCACGGCATTTGAGAACTCAGCGGCTGATCCTCCAACTTCAAAAGTCAAAGAAGAAGCATATGAAACCCAGAAGACTAAGATTTGGGAATATCTTTTTTGGGGACTTTTGTAATAAATTTGCTTTGAATTTGTCTCTCATCTCAGTAGCTTCTGTAGTTCATACGACAAAAGACAAAACACAGACAGTTGTAAATAAAAACCGTCTGTGATAGTTTCATAGACGGTTTTAATTAAAAACCGTTTGTTATAATGCGTATATCACAGGTGGCTTTTAATCCTTACCGTCTGTGATAGTTTCAGAGACGGTTTTAGCCATGAATCGTCTGTAATAATCAAAGCACAGACGGCTCCATATGAACCGTCTGTGGTGAGATATCCAGTATAACTTGTTTTGTAGTAATGTGGTTACCTGATGAAGTATGCCAAAAAAATTGCCATCCCTTCTAAACTGGATTCTAACTTTTAATTAAATTAACAAAATAGAGAGGAAGTCTAGATGGTTACCTGATGAAGTATGCCAAAAAAAAATTGCAATCCCTTCCTTACAATTTTCCCTTGTCCGTGCTAATCACTTCCTTTGTTTTTTTCCTCTCCCTGGAAATCACTGTTGGTTCGTGATTGGTACAACACATCCGGCAGCGACTGGAAGATCATCACTATTCCTTCTCAAAGGTTTCCAGGCAAACTATGCAGCACGCACGACTAGAAAAACGGGCAGCACGGGCAACAGAGCCACCACATTCTGCAGTGCACGCCGGGATATTAGGTTTAGTCCATATTATCTGTAGGAAAGAAAAAACATAATTTATAAGTATGAGAGAGATTTTATTCATTGAATTAGTTTTTTGGAGAAAAAAATTCAATACCACTTATAAGTTTGTTGCTTTAGGAACTTCTATGCAGGCAGCCCGTAAGGTTAGGTGCATAGCATACATAGCCCATTTAAGACATGGCCTAGGAAGTAAATCCGATTAAACCTGACGGAGTGCTAGCATCCAGATCTAATAGGGGAAACCGCGCCGATACGTTGGGAGATATGCAGCGAAGCTGCTCCGGCGACGCGCGTCAGCGACACCGCAACTGGTGGCGGCATGTGAAGGTAGAACTCAGCGGCAGCGATGCTTCGATCTAGAGGCCTATCGAAAACACAAAAGACACCAATATATAGCCTCCTTCATAGCCTCAAATGGGACATCAGCGTGCAAAGATTGAGTGGTGATGGCCTTGGAAGGGTAACGCCCCTATTTTTGGGAACAGAGACGTTTTACCACCCGCAACAGCCCAGGAGTTCAGTTGCGGATCCAAAGTATATCATACCTGCTCACGAACATTTAAAAGGAATTAATTTGATTGAAATAAGACCTAATGGTCAATTTGTAATGACAATATGGGCATTCAAGCCCAAAACTGAGCTTACATATAGAAGAGCCGAAGAAAACTCCACAGGAACGCTTGAGTGCGGTCGCAACCCTACACGCAATCTTGATCTGCCTTCTTTTCTTCTAGTATCTGTGGGGGGAACATTATGCAAGCCTGAGTACTCCAACCCCGTACTCAGCAAATCACATGTGGAACCCTATATAACTACTTGCCAGGATTTCCTAAAGAGGAATGTATAGTTGTTTTATTATGAGGTGGATGCACTTTTATTTGCAAACAAACAAAAGTTTAAAACACTTCTCCTTAAGATAAGGGGGTTTTCTATCATCAGATAAAGTTTCTTCATTTCTCAAATTAACAACATCAGAAACACTACTTATGCCTCATTGATGGAATCACCCAATTAACACAGCTTCATTAACCGGAAGCACGGCGTATTCGAATACCATTTATTTCACTCTGCAGAGCTGCCCTGCTTTACCCACAAGATCTCTTAGTACCACGTCTGGTCTTTAAGAAAACAAGGCTTTTCACTGCTCAATTCTTTATATAACCTCTACCTAGTAGGCCTCCCAATAAGCTCAGGCAACTCCTGACTTATCTTAGCCTACTATTGTGCGGCTCACATAACACATAATCGAAACTCAATTCGATTGATCAGATTATTCACATAAGATAACCAACCTCCATACGGCCCTGCTTAACCCCTTCCGTATGGACTCGCACCCAGCCTTCCTTTGCTGCTTTGTAGAGGTTCAATCGAACTTGAGCAGTTACTAGACCAGGGTTGACAAATCAACACTTGTGGTTGGGCGATCATTGTGTCTTTTACTTGGCACAAGGTTCTTGTCCTCATATTTTTCACCAGGCTGAACCAGCCTTCATCCCCGGGGTTTGGTCGTGACTCAACCACATCGTGATGTGCCACATACAGACCCTCGCCCCGTTCCCCAGGGTTTGGTCGTGAGTATAACCACATCGTGATGCCTCACATTCTGACTCCTACCCCGTTTTTCCTAAGGTTTGGTCGTGAGTACAACCACATCGTGATGCCTCACATTCTGACCCCTACCTTAGTACAAGTTTCTCCAAGCATCACCAGCCTAGGGTACGATGTCCCATACCACCCTACCCTAGCTCTGGGCTGTAAGACATGTGAAGATGATCCTATCTTTGTGATGAGTATTTGACTCTTGGTTGAAGGAAAATTGAGTTTGTTTTGGGCTTTTATTGTAAAGTCTTAATTCTGGTCGAAATGAAGTCGTGTACGACTTGTCCCCGCTCGTGCGACCATGTAGCATGCCATACGACCACGTTTGGTCGTGGTCGAATTCGTTCGGAGCGTCGACCACGTTGAGGTGTTCTCGGCAAAGCGGCGGTGGTCGGAAGGCGTTACGACCACGTTGGCGCATATCGGGTGGCGTCGACCACGTTGCGAGTCGGGTTCCACCGAAACAACGTCACGAGTTCTTTGGCGTGTGGTCGGAAGGGTTTACGACCACGTTGGCAATTGGGAGCGTTCGATCACGTTGTAGTGCTCAGGCTTCGACCACGTTGCGGAGCCCTCAGAAGATTTGACCGTGGTCGGCACTCGGCGCTAGGGTTTACGACCACGTTGTGGGATCGGAGCCTCGACCACGTTCGCGGTCGGGCGTTCGACCACTGGCCGTGGTCGGTGGGCGTCACGACCACGTTGTGGGAGCTCGAGGCCTCGACCACGTTGTGGGAAAGGAGCCACGCGACTACGTTGTGGCACTTTCGGTGGTGCGACCGCGTTATGCGCTCGGAGAGCTACGACCACGTTAGCGAGAATTGAGCGTGGTCGAAATTGCGTTCGACCACGTTATCGATTGGATGACCATGGTCGTGCGGGATCACTAAAATTGGTCGTGAGGTGCATTTCATGTCCGATTACGGTGAGGTTTGGTCGGTTGGGTTCTTTGTGATGTTGTGGACCTTGTAGACTGGTTTGTTCTACGTTTTGACAAGGTTTGGTAAAGTCTAATTTCGTGGAAAAGAGACTTGAGCTCTGTGAGTTGTCGAGTATGGATCGGTGCTATGTGATGGTTTTGTTGTCTTTGTTGGTTGCGGGAACCAGAGACGGTCTTGGTGAGGCTTAGGAGGTCGGGACTAGACAAGGGAGTTGTTGAGGTCGAGCGACGTGGAAAAGCCGAAGAGGACGTGTCGTGCCGGTGGTGGACAAGATGGATGGACAAAGCGGTGGAGGAAGCTTCTGGAAGGCGCGGAGGGCATTTGGAGAAATGTCAAAGGCTGCGGGGAAGCTGTCCCTCCGTAAAGCACCTGAGAAAAGAAGTGGATTCTGTTGGCGCTAACGGGCAAAGTGCGGGTCTGTTGGGATAGCGAGGCAAAGCATTTGAGTTAGCGGGCAAAGTGAGTGTTAAAACCGGTGTTAGATGGGGTTTTCGGGTTATCCCAGTATGGACTAATGGATGGATCCATTAGGGTTAGTCTCAGTGTGAGGCTATAAAGGGAGAGGGAGGCAAGTGTTACGAGTGAGTTGGTCGGCTAGGCCTTGGAGGCGACCGCCTCCCTCCCTTGGGAGTGTATCTGTGTGTGTGCTCTAGGGCTAGAGCTTGTCCTCCCGGGGGAGTGGTTGCGAAACCTCCGTGTTATGATTTGAGAGGACTCATCTCTCTGTACTTGTTAGAGTTTATCTATGAGATGGGTCCGTGTTTGTGATCCGGGTTGAGAGGTCGTTCTTGAGATGTTTTCATTGATTTATTTGCCATCTCTTCATTCTTAGTTCCTTCTGTATTTCCTTTGAGAGTTGGCTTATATTTGTTTTGCTCAGAACTGGGAATCTGTCTCAAGGCTAGTTGGCCAGTTCATTCCCGAGAGCGGAAGTTGATTTGGAAAAATCCCTGTGTCTTTCGGTCTGCCGCCAGTGAGTCTCTGTTCTATTTTTCGACTGCATCAATTTTCTTTGGCCGAAACAAAGACTTTCCTTTTTCTTGGTAAATTCACTTCTAGAGATCATATACAAGTTAGAGTTCAAGTCTCGCTTGGTTTCGACCTCGTGCAAAAGATTCCTCAAATTTTGCTCTGCTGCCGTCATGTTGACAAAATAGAGTATTCATCGTTAGTCATCCGATTTTCGGTTTTACGACCAAGGTCATTGAATCGAGTCTTTCGGTTGTGTGGTCGGCGACGATCGGATTCGACTGCAGATATCTTCTCGGCTTTGGTTATCGACCACAAGTTGGCGATCGGCCACGGCTAAGACCTCACGACCTGATTCTATTTTCGGTTCTCTGTTGTCAAGTGACTCAGTCCCCGGTCGGTATCGATCATGGAAAAGACTTAGTGTGAAGCTGCTGGTCTTCTCGGGTTTCATCGGTCGACTGGTTTTCCTTTGGAGATTTGACCACAGCTTGCGATCACGAAGTCTTGGCCTTCTGCTCTTCTCTGATTTTCGACCAGCCAAGACATAGATCATCTGCTTTCTTTTGCACTGGTTTCCGAGTGCTTGATGGTCGTAGATCTCGTAGTCGTGTGCCCCCACGGTCTCATGAGGTGTCTGCGACCGCGATCGGTTATAGGTGCAAGTCGGTCTTCGACCATGTTGATCGTGCGACCATGCCATTGGCTTACGATCACGACGGTTCCGACCGGACTCATCTTTCGATCTTGTCGGTCTTGTTTTGGTGGCTATCGACTTCATTGAATTACGCTTTGATCATCGATTGCCTACCAAGATGCTCTTCGGTCGAGTGGTCAAAGTTACGACCACTGTACAGGCTATCAACCAAGTTGTCGGTTTCGACCATGGTGTCGGTCTAGACCACGTTGTCTTCCCAACAAACGTCGCCTGTTACCGACAGCCCTGTCTCTGCGGAGTGGATGTATTCGACTACGTTTGAGCTTCCGCCAAGTGGTCGTAATCTAACCACACGAAGGCTCGATTTGGTCATTAGATAGTCCGAATTCCTCATCTTCTACTAGACCTCATATCTTGGATCTTCATAGCTTTGTAGCTATTGGAGAATAAGGAATATGTGAATATTTAGAGGAAAAATTTATGGGCACCATTCACCCCCCCTCTGTTGCCTCATCCGGTCCTACAATTGGTATCAGAGCCGGTTAGCTCTTCTTGATAGATCTTTAACCGGTCTCAAGAGCCATGGCGACAGACAAGTACTCGACCAAGCCCCCGATCTTTGATGGGAATTCTGGAAGAGCCGGATGGAGACCTACATCCAGGCTCAGGGCTACGCCATCTGGCGAAAGGTCAAGGTCCAGTTTGTTGTTCCCGCCGATGAGAACATTAATGCCGGAATATGGTGATGTTGAGGCAAGCGCAAAGCGAGGAACATCATCATTCGAGGATTGAGCGAGCGAATTTGATCGCATCTCTCACCTGACGTCGGCCTTCGATATTTGGGTGACCCTCAATGCTTACCATGAGGGCACCACCCAAATAAAGACGGTGCGACAAGACCGATTCAAGCGATTACAAAGAAATTCGAGATGCTTGCGGTGAGTCCCTTGACGAGTGCTTTTCTCGCTTTCACAAAATTTTGAGCAACCTCCGAGCCGTCGGTCTCACATACTCCGACTCGGATAACGCTCGACAAATTCTTTCTGCACTCGATCTTCGGGTTTGGGAGATGAAGGTGACTACCATCAAGGACACCACGGACCTCTCGACCCTGACTCTTGACGCGCTTTACTTGCGCCTCAAGACTCACGAGATTGACATAGTCTCTCGTCGGTCGAAGTCTCAATCGATGGCACTAGTCACTGATCCCACTGCTGCTTCTGGTTCTTCTGCTGATTCTCTTTGCGGGTTCTCTCTATCTGCTCTCTGTGATGTAACTGATGATCAGTTAGAGCAGCTAGAGGATGAACAGCTGGCCCTCCTAGCTCGGAAGTTCTCCCATGCTTACAAGAGGAGGAGGGATGGAAAGAGAAGAGGACCATTGATTTGCTTTGAGTGTAGTGGCCCCAACCACATTCGAGCAAACTGCCCCAAGCTGGAGAAGGGCAAGAACGACTACGGCGGTTCGGTCAAGAACGACTACACCGACAAGAACCGCAACAAGAAGCCTCCAGCTCAGACGCAAGGCAAGAAGAAGTTCCGCGACTTTGGGAAGGCTAAGAAGCTTTTCCACCGCGTCCTCTCCGCGTTCGACGACCTCGACCTCAGCGAGGTGGAGGGATGGAGCGACGACAACGGGATGGGTGATCAAGACCCCAAGAGCGGCGAAGACTTCTCCGGCATGTGCTTCATGGCCCTCGAGGGCGAACTGAGCGACAGCGAGCTGTACTCCGATTCCGACGAGGTGATGAGACGATCACCTTCGGAGACGCCTCTTCTGGGCGAGTCATCGCCAAAGGTGTCCAGACGTTGGATGGAGAACATGGGATCGAATGGATTTTAGTCTTCTGCTTCATCACGTGACTAGAACATTTGTTGGTTCTCCACTTCATGGCCTCCAAGAGGTATGTACCTTCACGTTTGGCGTCTCCACCTACTTTGTGAGCTACTCTATACCCTCATGCCCTTATACTCATGTTTGACCATATTGGCATGTTGTGCTTGTTCATGTGCTCACATGTTCCATACTGGCATGTTTTTCTCTCAATGCTTTCATGTCATGCCTTTATGTGTATGTTGCTTAAGTATCCATGTACCTTGTTGTATTTGTTAGATACTTAAGCTTTGACTTGACTTCATGAGCTAAGTAGAATGTGTGTATTAGAAGTGAAGTATCATCATGACCTTGTGCTCTGTAGTATCTATCATGGTTCACATCTTGCTCATTATGTTCATTCATCATTATTTATACATGTTAGCATACTTTTCATGATTTTGATTTGTCATGTTGTATGTCTACATGATGTATGCATATGTATGGACAGTATGAGCTTGGGTATATCTTGGATAGTTTCTACGTGTCATGATCTCGTTTATTCATGCCTTTGTATATTTTCTATTATACATGCTTTTATCCATGCGAGCATATGCTTCTGTGACTGTTCCTGTCACCTGCTATGTGTATGGTTGTGATTCATTGTGATACATGTATATCTTGATCTTATTCATTTAAGTTTTGGCATGAAATAAACTGTACAACATCTTTGTAGCATTAGTCTGTGCTTATGCTTAGATATCATGAGATTTGTGGTTAGGTCACAAGCTTCTTCTAGTATTTGGTGGCTCTAGGCTTGCTGCTCTAGATGCTTTTGTTGAGGGCTAGATTGAGCTTGTGGCGGTGCGTGTTCTCATGTGTTCTATGTCTTTAATACTAGTGATGCTCTTGTTGTTATCATTTGTCTCGATCTTGGTTCCATGTTGTATATCATTTACCCCAAGACTAGGACACCGATTGTTCCCCTATGATTAAACTGCAGTCGTATGAATGAGGGAGAGTGATACTGTTGTTCTGACCGCTCCTGGTCATTACGACCACGTCGTGGAACCACGACCATGGTGCGGACCCTCGGTCGAACTCGTGTTACGACTTGACCAGGGCGCAACGATCGCACTCATCTACTTCCACGACTCGGACAATTCACGACATCGACTACGACTACGACCATGGTCCGCACCATTACGCGTCTTGATCACTTCATCACGGTGCGGACTCGGATACAACCGCGAACTCGGACTCGACTTTGAACACGAGAAGGACGCGACTACGACAACGTCGACTTGACTACGACCACGTTACGGACATGGAATTCGGCTACGACTACGGCTTAAACAACCGAGCAAGCTGCTACAAGGTTGGTTCTCCTTATGATTTTCGATGCTCGCTTCCCGCCACTTGGCTTTGCATAGTATATGTCTTCTAGTGGTAAGAAGGGTCTTTTGGACGAGAGGGAGCCAACTCTAGGTGATGTTGTCTCATTCACACCTCTCATCCAAATGGTTCTCTAGGATTATTTACTACCTAGTTTGGGCTTTGGTTCTCTAGGATTCTCTTCTACCTAGGTTGAACTTTTCTTTGCCACTAGAGTCTTTTGCATTGACATAGTGTGCTTTTTGCCCCGTGGTATGAGGTTATAGACTAGAGACCATGAGGATAGGATGTGTTTGGGAATCACCTCTTTGAGCTAGAACCTTCTCTTCTGGATTTTGTGCCAAATTTCTTGGTTCTTCTCTTTTTGCCTTCTCTAGGGGGAGTTGGATCCTTTCTGTCTATTCGGGCTATGTTTCAGGGGGAGTTCATCTCATGTGCATTTTTTTTGGTCAATAGTGCGTAACATTCACATGAATTCCTATACGCCTTGGAGCCACGAATATTATCTTTATGTGACATGATATCATGATTTATATCTTGCCATGTCTTGTGATAGCTTGATTTATCATGCCCTTCTATGTGTTGCTTAGCTCTTGCCATACTAGCTTAATTAAATGTGAACAACTTGAATCAAATCATGTCTTGTTCAATCTTATGAATAGTCTGGCTTTAGTGATCCTCTCTTGATTCGAGCCATGTCGAATAGGCTAAGTTGAGTCTTGAATCTGTTTTGAGGTTTAGATTGAGCTAAGTTAGTTCATTAATGATGCATGAGTTAAGTTTTAACTCTTTGTTCATGAACTAATTCAAGTAAATGCAAAAAGATCTCTTTTGTGCGAAAAAACTGATCTCACCAATTCTTTCTCATGAGACGGCTTGTCATTGCACTCGGCATGAACTCAGGGGGAGTTTTGGATGACCAAGATCACCTCTTTAAGCTTATTGCTTGGAGTGATCACATAAGGCTTGAGATCTAGCACATGGCTAAGAAAACAAATCTTTGTGAAAAATGGTTGGAGCCAACCATTAATTTATGAAAAGTGCTTAGAATGTGCTAATTTTGCTCAGCTACAAGTGGTATCCAAAGTACTACAAGTAATGAATTACTTGTGATATCTAGTGCTTGAACAAAATATCTCATTTTTGAACTTATAGCACTCTAAATTGACTCAACTATAGCTTCTTGGTTCCACTTAGAATATTGACATGGCTTGACTCACTTTTGGATACCTTCTTCTAGACTATAATCTTGGTGACTCGACATGCTAATCAAACCATTTAATTTAAAGATCATGACTTATTAGGCTTGAGCTTGGCAATACATGGTTTGTTATGATCTAAATAGCATTGTTACATTTTATGGCTTGGTATAACTTTCTGTGAAGTCACTTTAGATAATCTACATGACTCCCTTAGCTCTTATCGCTTAAATCAAATCAAATGTCGGCACTCCATTTCATTCATACTCTATTGCTCTTCCTTGCATCTTGATGACTCTATTGCCAAAAGGGGGAGAAGAATAGAGAAAAAGGTTTAAGGGATGGGAAAAGGATAAAAAGCTTTTAGGAGAATGTTTAGTCATCTTGCTATGACAATGGTCATGTGAGCATCTGCTTTTTGGACCATGAGCAAGATTGAACTTTCTGTATGATTTGGAGATCTTTCTCTGTCTGCTCTATTTCATTCCTTGTCAACATGGTCATGAGTTCCTTCTTTGTTCCTTTTTAGACCATGTGTGGCTTTTGCTTCTCTTTCTTTTTCTTTTCAAAAACAAACTCATCTTCATGCCTTTTTCAGTGTTTGTCAATATACTCATCAAGGGGGAGATTGTGAGACATGTGGAGATGATCCTATCTTTGTGATGAGTATTTGACTCTTGGTTGAAGGAAAATTGAGTTTGTTTTGGGCTTTTATTGTAAAGTCTTAATTCTGGTCGAAATGAAGTCGTGTACGACTTGTCCCTGGCTCGTACGACCATGTAGCATGCCATACGACCACGTTTGGTCGTGGTCGAATTCGTTCGAGAGCGTGCGACCACGTTGAGGTGTTCTCGGCAAAACTGACAGTGGTCGGAAGGCGTTACGACCACGTTGGCGCATATCGGGTGGCGTACGACCACGTTGCCGAGTCGGGTTCGGTAGAAGCAACGTACGAGTTCTTTGGCCGTGGTCGGAAGGGTTTACGACCACGTTGGCAATTGGGAGCGTTCGATCACGTTGTAGCGCTCAGGCTTCGACCACGTTGCGGAGCCCTCAGAAGATTTGACCGTGGTCGGCACTCGGCGCTAGGGTTTACGACCACGTTGTGGGATCGGAGCCTCGACCACGTTCGGCGGTCGGGCGTTCGACCATTTTGGCCGTGGTCGGTGGGCGTCACGACCACGTTGTGGGAGCTCGAGGCCTCGACCACGTTGTGGGAAAGGAGCCACGACTACGTTGTGGCACTTTCGGTGGTGCGACCGCGTTATGCGCTCGAGAGCTACGACCACGTTAGCGAGAATTGAGCGTGGTCGAAATTGCGTTCGACCACGTTATCGATTGGATGACCATGGTCGTGCGGGATCACTAAAATTGGTCGTGAGGGTGCATTTCATGTCCGATTACGGTGAGGTTTGGTCGGTTGGGTTCTTTGTGATGTTGTGGACCTTGTAGACTGGTTTGTTCTACGTTTTGACAAGGTTTGGTAAAGTCTAATTTCGTGGAAAAGAGACTTGAGCTCTGTGAGTCGTCTGAGTATGGATCAGTGCTATGTGATGGTTTTGTTGTCTTTGTTGGTTGCAGGAACCAGGAGACAGTCTTGGTGAGGCTTAGGAGGTCGGGACTAGACAAGGGAGTTGTTGAGGTCGAGCGGCGTGGAAAAGTCAAGAGGACGTGTCGTGCGGTGGGGTCGACAAAGGCATGGACAGCAAAGCGGTGGAGGAAGCTTCCTGGAAGGCAGCGGAGGGGCATTTTGGAGAAATGTCAAAGCTGCGGGGAAGCATCCCTCCGTAAAGCACACGAGAAAAGAAGTGGATTCTGCTGGCGCTAACGGGCAAAGTGCGGGTCTGTTGGGATAGCGAGCAAAGCATTTGAGTTAGCGGGCAAAGTGAGTGTTAAAACCCGGTGTTAGATGGGGTTTTCGGGTTATCCCCAGTATGGACTAATGGATGGATCCATTAGGGTTAGTCTCAGGTGTGAGGCTATAAAAGGGAGAGGGGAGGCAAGTGTTATGAGTGAGTTGGTCGGCTAGGCCTTGGAGGCGCCCGCCTCCCTCCCTTGGGAGTGTATCTGTGTGTGTGCTCTAGGGCTAGAGCTTGTCCTCCCGGGGGTGGTTGCGAAACCTCCGTGTTATGATTTGAGAGGACTCATCTCTCTGTACTTGTTAGAGTTTATCTATGAGATGGGTCCGTGTTTGTGATCCGGGTTGAGAGGTCGTTCTTGAGATGTTTTCATTGATTTATTTGCCATCTCTTCATTCTTAGTTCCTTCTGTATTTCCTTTGAGAGTTGGCTTATATTTGTTTTGCTCAGAACTGGGAATCTGTCTCAAGGCTAGTTGGCCAGTTCATTCCCGAGAGCGGAAGTTGATTTGGAAAAATCCCTGTGTCTTCGATTCTGCCATGATGAGTCTCTGTTCTATTTTTCGATTGCATCAATTTTCTTTGGCGAAACAAAGACTTTCCTTTTCTTGGTAAATTCACTTCTAGAGATCATATACAAGTTAGAGTTCAAGTCTCGGTTGGTTTCGACCTCGTGCAAAAGATTCCTCAAATTTTGCTCTACTACCGTCTTGTTGACAAAATAGAGTATTCACTTTTCGTCATCCGATTTTCGGTTTTACGACCAAGGTCATTGAATCGAGTCTTTCGGTTGTGTGGTCGGCGACAGTCGGATTCGATCGCAGATATCTTCTCGGCTTTGGTTATCGACCACAAGTTGGCGATCGCCACCGCTAAGACCTCACGACCGATTCTATTTTCGGTTCTCTGTTGTCAAGTGACTCGGTCCCGGTCGGTATCGATCATGGAAAAGACTTAGTGTGAAGTCTTCTTCTCGGGTTTCATCGGTCGACCGGTTTTCCTTTGGAGATTTGACCACGACTTGCGATCACGAAGTCTTGGCCTTCGCTCTTCTCGATTTTCGACCGGCCAAGACATAGATCATCGCTTTCTTTTGCACTTTGGTTTCCGAGTGCTTGATGGTCGAGATCTCGTAGTCGTGTGCCCCACGGTCTCATGAGGTGTCTGCGACCGCGATCGGTTATAGGTGCAAGTCGGTCTTCGACCATGTTGATCGTGCGACCATGCCATTGGCTTACGATCACAACGGTTCCGACCGGACTCATCTTTCGATCTTGTCGGTCTTGTTTTGGTGGCTATCGACTTCATTGAATTACGTTTGATCATCGATTGCCTACCAAGATGCTCTTGATCGAGTGGTCAAAGTTACGACCATTTGCATGGCTATCAACCAAGTTGTCGGTTTCGACCATGGTGTCGGTCTGACCACGTTGTCTTCCCAACAAACGTCGCTTTGTTACCGACACTGCCTCTCTGCGGAGTGGATGTATTCGACTACGTTTGAGCTTCCGCCAAGTGGTCGTAATCTAACCACACAGTGCTCTCGATTTGGTCATTAGATAGTCCGAATTCCTCATCTTCTACTAGACCTCATATCTTGGATCTTCATAGCTTTGTAGCTATTGGAGAATAAGGAATATGTGAATATTTAGAGGAAAAATTTATGGGCACCATTCACCCCCCCTCTGTTGCCTCATCCGGTCCTACATGGGCTTTCCAAATCTAACGGCCAACGGCCAAGTCACTTAGTAGTACAAAATGCCGAATGAGATGATCTATAAATCTTAATACAGTATTTCCTTAGTTACTATGGTTGTCAAGGTGAATATGGCCATCAATCCAGACAGGGCATTTTTCAGTGGTAGGAATAACTAAATAGCATGCCATTCTAAACATTTTAGTTTAAACAACAAGCATTTTATAACTAATCATAATGCAAATACATTAAATAAATAATGTAATTTCATGGGATTCAATATGATCAAAAACATGTGACTTGCCTCCTTTCTGTTGCTCTTGATCCTCTTGACCGGCTTTAATCTTTCTTCTCTTGCCTTTGCAGTTCTTCAATTGACCAATTCACTTGGTCCGTTTACTAGCGCAGAAAACGAACACACACATGAATTCCTGCTTTGCGAGATGCAAGCTGGGAACAAAATACAAATAAACAACAAAAAGACTTAAAGAGGGATGATGAGGTGATTAAGGTTTAAATAACGAATGATATGACTCAACGAAATTAAGATTAGGATTAATGGGTTCGAGATGGCCGAGGTTGAATATGTGACGAACGGATTTTTGGCGAACGGTCGAATGTGTGGACGGCGTCGATTTTTAAGAATAAGATATTCGTAGAGGTTGTTTAGGTTTTCCTAGAATTGAAGGTGGTAGTGCAGAGTTGGGAAGTGTAGATGGACTCAGGGAGATAAAGTGGATACATGTGTTAATAGGGTTTCGGTGAACAAAGGAGTTTGGATTTACTTGAAACTGGATTTGACAGAGTGGAGGATTCTAAACTTATAAACTTGGTTTTAAAGGAATGCAGGTCAAAAGTGGGCTTATAGTATTAAACTAATCAAAATGATGTATTTTTGGTATTTTTAGAATTTTTAGGGTCTTGAATTTACGAAATTAAATTTTGGCACAATGGTGGAATTCAAATTTATTTAGAATTGATTATGGTAAAAGGTCGAAATTTAAATTAATAAAATTTGCATTTGAAGTAATAGAGACCAAATTTGTATTCAGAATATTAATCTGGCCAAGATGGCGTATTTTGGTATTTTTGGAATCGTAGGTTTTTGAATTTCCAAAATTTAAAACTTGGATGGAATGGTGTAATTTAAATTTATAAAAATTGGAATTTGGACACATGGGAGTTAAATTTGAATTCAGGGTGTCAAACTGATCAAAATGGTGGATTTTGGATTTTTCTAGATTTTTCTGAGATTTTTAACAACTTTTCTGAATTTTCCAAATTCGGATGAACGATAACCTCACAAGAGCTACAAGATTGGGCCACCCATCGTGAGCAGTGCAGCCGTTCGCCTTTCCTCGCACGCAACGGCCACTTGGGCGGCAGTCAAGCCCAGAGCGCGTGCGTGCGACACTGCCGCCCGATGGGCGACGCGCGGCTGTTGCGGGCGGCAGCGATACCGCGAGCGCGAGCGCTCGGATGGGAGATCGTGGCCGTATCTACGGCCGAGGTTTAAAAGGAAGCGGAGCGCTCGGATGCGTTGGCACGGATGGCGACGATAACGCCACGCCTCCCCGAGAGTCGTCTTCAACCTCTGGACGGCTCTCGCGGGCAGCAAAACAGAGCGCGCCGTTGCCGGCGAAACGGCGAAGACAGTGCTTCCCCGAGGAAATGGGTTTCACAAAAATGTGCAGGTGTGTCTAGGGTTTCCAATTCCAGACTTTTGGGAGAGTGGAGGCAAACGGAGATGGCCGCCAGCAGCTAGGAAGGCGGCAATCCTCACGGCGGCGACCATGAACCCCAGTAGGGTTTGAGCTAAAGGCAATGTGTTTTCACCATCTACAGGGCATCGAGGACACTGTGGGAGTGGTGGCTCACCTCGAGAATAACTCAAGCGAGCTGGCCACGTAGAGGCCCTTCTGTCCGACGGCAATCTCTGCTGCCGGCCTTCCAGGCAAACGCTCAAGCTCCGACGAGCTTCCCCTTGCGTTCAGCAGGCTATAATGGGTATGTCAGGAGAAGGAATTGAAATAAAATCGACGAAATCGCGACATTGAGTTTTAGGGCTCACCGGCTCAGGGGCGATCACCAGCGGCGCTACGGCCGATGGGAGTCAAATCGGTTGCTCTAGGAGGCTTACGGGAGTGTCGCAAGGTGTTCCGTAATGGCCAGGAAGCTCATAATGCACGGGAGAGCGGTGGCAGCAAAGAGGCGGATCGGGAGTGCGCCTCTAGGGCAAAGAGAGGAGAATGGGCGATCTCCGTTGTTGCACAGTGGGTAGAGGGAGAGGCAACGTGTCTCTACTGCAGCTCTCTGCCCACGAGTTGGCCCTGTAAGGAGAAGTCGCGAGCAGGGCGCGAAGTGGGCGGCGGTGGTTGTGGTGCGTAGGCGAGGCGCGTGCGCGAAGAGAGAGCAAGCGAGGCGTGTGGCTGATTCGTGGACACGTGATACAGTGGTGACGTCGAGCGAAGGAGCAGTGGCGCCGATATTTTGCGAAGGGAGGAGGCAATGCGCGACGGCGGCGTCAGGATGACGCTGGGGAGACGCGCGCGCGCGAGGGCGCCAGAGAAGGAAGAAGGCGCATTTGCCAGGAATGGAAAGCGTATTTCCAGGGAAATTTTCAAATTGGGAAAGAAATCCAATTAAATCCAAATTTTAGAAAAAATTCAAAAAGCTTCAAAAATTTGGGGTGTTTCAGGGAGCGCTCCATGTGGTCTTCAACTGCTCCGGCCGCGATGACGTCCAATGAGAAATCCATTGTAGAGAGAAGGGGCATGAAGAGAGAGATGGAATGGATAGTTAGTGTTTGGCTTGGAGTGATATATGGATAGATAAGGTTCAGGTGGGAACTTGGGAGAAGGGTATGGGGAGAGATGGAATGGCTGGTTGGTGCATAGTTTAGAGTGATGTAGATGGATAAGGTTAAGTGGGAGCTCAAGATCCGGACAAAATAGGGTCTGTATGGCACGGCTGCGGTTTATGGATTTTGGCTAAATTTTTTGAATTTTAGCTATTTGCGACAGAGATTATGGAGAGAGATATTCACTTACGATTTTGGTTGATACAGATGTTGGACTTTTAAGATGTACTACAATTAACTTGTAGTCTTGAGAAAATACTCCATTTAAAAGTTAGTTATTGTAGTAAAAGCCAAAAACCGTCGGATAAAAAGAACAGTCCTGTAGTTTGCTTTGTACGTCTGCACAGTATCTATTATCTTTTTTTCTCTGATACGAAATGCAAAGCACTTTATTATTTTTATCCTCTAGAGCATTAGGATGGCTCGGATACAATATACCCGAAGCCTCGCTCACCCAAACCGACCTGATCATAAACTTCTAGAGAATATACATGGCTAGTACATGAGCTGCTTCAGTACATCCAGTGAAGTTTGACGTGAAAAAGAGATCGAAGCTGAAGGGAACAACAGCACTCGGTCTAGTGCCTGGATGATCACTCCGAAAAACAAAAGTGACATGCCACCTTTAGAAGCTTTCAAACACTCAATTATGTTCGGGCATTCATACCCTTCACAGACATTCAAACTAAAACTGCTAATTGTAAGTACGCAGCACCGAAGATCGACGAAGTTGAGAAGAAAAAAGTTTACTGATCGAATCAAACATGCACCACGTCTTCATCACTAGAAAGCTTGTCCGTGCACTGGTAGTAGAACACCGTGGCTGCAACCATGGAGCACAACTGTACACCAACGGACGGAAGCACGAACCCACACAGGATGCCCAGCACCCACACGTCTTGGCTATGTGCTAAGTCGAGAGCAACCGTGTACACTGGGTAGATAGCAACCGGCAGGAGGCTCGCCACGAGCGCCAGCACGGCGGCCTCCTTCCTCCTCGCCTTCATGAGCCGCCAGGCCCGTCGGAGCGCACGCACGCCGCGGCAGTCTTCCTCCGCCGCCGACACCGCGAGGCTCACCGTGAAGACGGCGCCGAGGTAGAGGTGAAAGAGGAGACCGAGGAGTAACAGCAGGTATAAGCCTAAGAATGATGCGATACCCGAGTCAGTGTAACTCCACGAGAACGTCAGATGTACCGCTAGGAGAGCTGTCGATGTGAGCTCTAGGACGCCGATGAAGGCGGCGGTGACGAAAGGCCCGCGGATTCTCTCCTTGACCACCTTGCAGCGAAGCATCTCGGCGAACGAGGGCCGCTCACCGGAGCATGTCGCCGAGGCGGCGAGGACGGTAACGACCTGCGTGGTGAGCTTGCTCGCGAGGTAGGCGAGGTAGACGAGAAGCAGCTTCTTGGCGTGCTGTTGAGTCCTGTCGAGGACCACGGCGTAGATGTAGCTCGCGGGGTTGAAGCTCTTGAGCGCGTCGACGTCGCGGAGGACGGCGGCGGCAAGAGGGTGGACGCGGAGGACGCCGACGGCGAGGAAGAAGTAGGTGTGGGAGAAGATGAGCAGGAAGGTGAGCTGGAAGAGCCTGGCGTTTCTCGTAGGGAGGATCAGGGATTCCTCTATGAAGCTGACGCATGGAGACGAAGAGGAGCTTGCTGCTGTGGCCATGGCGAAAGGAGGCTAGATGAGGAAGAGAGAGAGGGACAATAGATGGTTTAGGGTTTAGGATACTAGTGGTAGTGGATTGGTTGATCTTTGGGGTGCTGTAGCTTGTCAAGCGGTGAATGGAATTTTTGTGCGCGAGTCATTGGTCTCAAGAGACGACTTGGACTTGCCTGGTCAGTCAACTGTAATGTATGGAGTGGTTAGCGTATCGTGTGGACTACGCAGTGCATTGGTTTTTGGGTCGTGATAAATATCACCCGATGTTTTTTTGGGCTATAGATTTTGTTTCATGGTTTTTGAATTTTGTCTATTTACAAAATACAGTATGCAGAGAGAAACAATCGTATTTGATTTTGGCTGGTATAGCTGAACTCGGTACAGTGTTTACTACAATTTACATGTAGGCCCTACCTTGAAAAGATGCACTGTTTAAAAGCTAGTTATTATAGCATAGAGGTGATAAGCCAAAGCATGAGCTATTCTGAACCCAGCCATAAACATCTATCCCCAGTAGGGGTACCGAATCCGGAGAAAAAATATGGGTTAGGATATGGTAACAGCAATATCCGTCCCGAATCCGATACGTCTTCAAGTTTGATTTCAGGTTAGTGCTACTATTTGATGTTTCATTTTCTTTTGCAATGGTAAAATAAAATCTTCTACATCAGCTATTAAGTAGTAACATCAAGTTCTTGACAGTACGTCCTCCTACTCCATTTGTTGTACTGCATGCATTCCTTACAAACAAGTAGGGGTGCAAACGGCTCGGGTTAATCCCGACCGATCTGGCACCGAATCCGATTGGTACCGAATCCGAAGAAAAAATATGGGTTAGGATATGGTAACAACAATATCCGTCCGAATCCGATCCGTTTGCACCCCTAATCCCCAGCATCCTAACCCTAAAAATCTCGAGTCCCTCTCCCTCATCTATCCCCAGCATCCTAACCCTAAAAATCTCGAGTCCCTCTCCCTCCCATCTCTCCCTTGAACCAGCAGCTGACTGCCGCCAACGCTAGCCTGTTCTAGCTGCTGCCACTGTTTCCTATCCCCGATTGCCTCCACCTCAAGCTCTCCCTCATCAAGGTTGCCGGCGTGCTCCTCCACCTCACGCTCTCCTCGGTGGCGGCACCCTCCCCCTCGCCTCCTCCGCCTGTCTGCAGCTCTGGCATAGTGACGCCCTCCCCCTCAGTCCATCCCTCCATCGCGTCCTCCCTCAGCGGTGGTGGCTCCCTCCTGCCCCCATCTCCTGTGATTTTTGTTTGGTTGATTGGATCTTACATTTGCTTCCACACCTCGCCTCTCCTCCTAACAGCTACCAGCTTCCATGTGTTTCCTCTCCTCTCCTCTCGACGGCGACGCGCCTCCTCTCCTCCAACGGCTGTGTGCCTCCTTTCCTACAACGGAGGTGGCGTTGTCTTCTCCTCTCGGCTTGTATGTGATAATCTATGATTATTGTTGTATGAGATAATCTGTTAAATGTGGTGATAATGTTTTGTTCTACGTACTTTCGGGCTTTGAGCTTTTGACCATGGTTGGGCTCCAGCCCGGTGTTTGAACAGGTCTATATGCACAGTTGTCCAATTAATATATTATATCACTACCACATAAAAAGTTCATCACAGATGGATCGAAACCATCATCACAAACGGTTCCTTGAACCGTTTGACTTAATGTGTCAGTGATAATAGGAGTTATCACAGATGGTTTTTGAATCATCTGTGAAAACCATTTCATAAATGGTTCGTAGCTAGAACCGTTTGTTATCATCCGTTATCACAGATGCTTTAAAACTAGAACTGTCTGTAATAGCCAGTTATCACAGACGGTTCTTGAAAAAACTATCTGTGATAGTTGTACCAGAGCTAAAAAAAGTAGATAATTTTATCATGGCTTGGATGCCCAAAATTTGGTAAGTCTATGATGAGACTATGTTAACTTCAAAAAGTAAAAAATGTCAAAATTTGGTATTATTTTTACTATGACTTAGCCAAATTTTGGACATCCAAGCCATGGTAAAAATCTAGATATCGTGATTTAGCCAAATTTTGGACATCCAAGCCATGGTGTATTTTTACTGTGACTTAGCCAAATTTTGGACATGCAAGCCATGGTAAAAATCTAGATACCGTGACTTAGCCAAATTTTGGACATCCAAGCCATAGTGTATTTTTACCGTGACTTAGCTAAATTTTGGACATCCAAACCATGGTAAAAATCTATACTTAGGCAAGTTTTTGGGCATCTAAGCCACGGTAAAAATGCAGACTCAAATTTTGGGCATCTAAACCACAGTGAAAATCTAGATAGCCAAATTTTTGGGCATCCAAGCCACGGTAAAAATATAGACTTAGCCAAAAATTTTGGGTATCCAAGTTATAGCAAAATCGGATTGATGGGATTGAAGAAGAAGCGGGGAAAGAAGAGGAGTTGGGGAGAAGTGAGAAGAGAAGAGGAGATGAGGAGAAGAACAGCCGACCGAGACTTCTATTTTTAAGGGCAAATTTGGCGAGGAGAAGTGAAGGAGAAGTGAGAAGAGAGAAGAGGAAATGAGGAGAAGAAGAGTTGACTGAGCCTTCTATTTTGAAGAGAAAATTTGGCAAGGAGAAGTGAAGGAGAAGTGAGAAGAGAGGAGGAGATGAGGAGAGAAGTGAAGAAGTGAGAAGAGAGAAGAGGAGATGAAGAGAAGAACAGTTGAGCCTTCTATTTTAAAGAGCAAATCTAGCGAAATGAGCAAAAAAATTCAAATTCGGCGAGAGCGGGTAAGTTAAAATATTATCACAGACGGTTCTAGGTAAAGAACTGTCTGTGAAAAGTAGATCATCACATATATTTTTTTATTCTGAACCGTCTGTGATACATCATAGACGGTTTGAAACAAAACCATCTATGACAAGTACAGACATCAAAGACGGTTTTTGTGTATTGTAGATGGTTTGGAATAAAAACTATCTGTGATAAGTATGGACATTACAAACGGTTTTTATTTCAAACTGTCTATGATGTATCATAGACAGTTCAGAGCACAAAGTGTCTGTGATAAGTAGGTCATCACAGACAATTCTTTCTATCGTGGTGGACTTAGACAATCTATCTTATAAAACCATTTGTTTTAACTTTATCGCTGACGATTTGTGTTGAATCGTCTGTGATGAGACGTCCAGATGACCTTTTTTTTGTAGTAATGTATACTTCTTCCATCCACTTACCTAGGTGCTCCCTCCCGTCATAAAAGTGTAGTGTCCTAAATGAATAAATTTTGATTGTAGATATTATCTCGAATATATGGTTTTGATATACAAAAATGATACGAGTGAATTTGTCAAAAAATATTTTCATAATGTTTCACTATTCTAACTTTTTTTAATATATGATGATAAATTTTAGTTGTCAAACTGACACTATGTTAACTTCAAAAAGTAAAAAATGTCACTTTTTTACTATCGGAGGAAGTATGAGCAACCGTCCAGTGGTGGCTTGAGATTCATGCATGGAGACGTGCCTTGTGCTACTTTTTTTTAAAAATAAAAAACCCTCTGCCACCCATCTGACATTGCACCGTCTTAGTACCCTTCACTCCTATATGGAACAAAAATTGAAATTTCGAAAAAAACTTCAAATGGATTTGAAAAGCTTTGAAATAACCTAGTGTAACTTTGTTAATGGATTTTAAGATATTCAAATTTGATGTGAATGTCCAAAAATGGAGTTGAGAAACTTTTAAATTTAGGGTGTGAACTTTGAAACAGACCTGAGAAACTTTGAAAATTTGGGGAACATTGAAATGGACTAATGAAACTTTCAAATCGGTAATAAAAACTCTCAATTGAAAATTTTGGACTTTGCACCCAAATTATAATACGATGATTACCGTACGTGCCTGGAAGTCAATTGAGGTATCCAAAGTCTTTCTCTGGTGGAGGGAAAATGAAAAACGTTGATGTGAATGTTCTGGTTGTAGTTTGGGTTACGTTTTGCACCTTCTACAGTTAAGTTATTTTCGGAGGGCTTGGTGCTCACGTCAAAGTAACAATCGAACAAGGAGCTTTTTTTCTCTGATTTGTAATAATGTGATGCTAGAAAACACTAGAGGTATTCACTTCATTATCTAGTTGTCTGGTTGTTGCTTGGGTCGTACCACCGTCTTTGACTGGATTTGGAGACAGTGCCATTTAGAGCTGGGAGTTGGGCCGTGCTTTTTTGGGCCAGCCTAAAGCACGGCCGGCACGGTACGAACGCTGGGCCGAGCCGGGCCTGGAAAACCAGCCCGTTGGGCGGCACGGCATGGCACGGTGAATCGTGCCGTGCTTGGGCCGGCACGGCACGGGGAGCACGGGAAGCACGAGCGGCACAGCGGCACGGCGAGCACGCCAGGCCAGCGCCAGCCGCCGCCTCGTCCTCTACCTCTCCTCCCCCAGTCCCCCCTCCCGTCGACATCTCTCGGTCATCCCAGATTCCCCACAAGGCCACAACCCATCACACATCACAGAGCGGAGAGAGAGTAGAGGGGAAGGAGGTGTCCCGGTCACCGGAGCTCGGACGGTCGGACGGGTGAACGATGGCCGCAGGAGGAGGAGCGGTGTGGTCGCAGATCTCCGTGCCGAAGACGCCCGGCGACGGCACCATCGATGACGAACTCATTGTCGGAGTAGTCGAGGTCGCCGTCGCTCGGGAGGAGCCGAGGAGGTGGGAGGCGGCCGGGGTAGGAGGGGACTACTGGGAGGAGGGGGCCGGGGAGAGGGCGCACGGGGAGGAGGAAGGAGGCGGTCAGGCGAGGAGGGGCGGTGGGAGATCCGGGAGGAGGGGCGGCCGGGAGGAGGGCGGCGGGAGGAGGGGAAGGAGGCGGCCGCGGGAGGGGGCGGTGGGGAGATCTGGGGAGGGGGGGAGGGAGAGGAGGGGCGGGGTAGGAGGGGAAGGAGGGCGGCCGGGCGAGGAGGGGCGGGAGAGGAGGGGGCGGGAGATCCGGGAGGAGGGAGGCGGGGGAGATCGGGAGAAGAGACCGAGGGAGGCGCTGACCGGGGGAGGAATGAGTGGGCGGCGGCGATTCGGATTTCGGCGAAGGATATTAGGGTTAGGAATTTAGAAATTTTTGCGATTTAGTCCTTCAGTTTTTCTAAAATCTACGAATAGGTTTTTATCTATTTTGATTTCTTCTGTTCTAGCCCTCGTAAATTCTATTTTCATCGCGAAAAGATCCTATATATCCGCTGTGACATATACATCTGTACGGAGCAGTCCTTAGAATGCCAAAATTGAAGATTGAGTTAGGTTTTGGAGATGTGAATATGTGATGTGTGTGTATATATATATGTATGAGATGAGGAGAAAGATGAGCATTGTTGAATCTTAATATAATGAATGAAAAAAGTGACTGAGATATGCTCCTCCTTAGGGCTAGACTGCTGGAGAAGAAGATCAATGTCGCATCCTCACGACTTTCTTGCTTCTTTGTATAAAATCGTAGGGCTGGACTGCTGGAGAAGAAGATCAATCAAATCAACATATTCTAACATATATTATAATTTGACAACATAGCTCACCCCATTGTGATTTTATTTTATGTAAGCAAATTAGTACTACATGTGCTTCTAATTTTAACATAGCTCCCTTCACCTACTGCCTTTTTAATTCGAGCATTTGATGAGATAGACACCCCACGTATGGTACAATTAACTATTATGTAAACAGGGATGTATTCCAAGTAGTTACTGAATGTTCCAGAAACTAAATGTTCCAAGCAGCCCTATGCTAGATTGTCGGACGATGAGCTAGATGTCCACGTACGCCACAGTCTAATTTGCACCAAGATATGCATACCATTGGACTAGATGACCAACTTCGGAGGTGGAATGGCATGAGACAATAGTATCGAATTTTAAGTATGTTTTAATAAGACGGGTACAAGAGAAAGGAAGATGGCGCCATCGCTACCATTGTCGCCATCGCTTTCGTGTGTATAGTTACTTTGGTGGGCTTGGGTGGCACGGCACGAACGCCGACGCGGTGGGCTTTGGGCCGTGCTTGGGCCTGGCCGAAGCGAGACGGCCGGCACGGCACGGCACGACGAAATGATCGGGCCGAGCCGAGACGGCACGAAGCGACGAAGCACGGTGGGCTGGGCCGTGCCGCAAGACCAAGACGCCCAATTCCACCTCTAGTGCCATTGACGATGGGTGGAGATCGAGAAACTTTGTTTTTAGAGGGATGGAGAAATTTCGTTGAGAGGAGAGAAGACGATGCAGGCAAAAGTACGGAATTGGTTCTGCATCATGATCCCGCCTTCCTCCCTCAGCCCCAACCGTCTCCTCCTCCACCACCATTATTCCTCTTCTTCAGCAATCCGCCTAGCATCGTTTTCTTCCTCCTCTCCTGCGGGCCGTCCCCACTCTCCTTCCTTAGCTACCGTCATATCCCGCTACCTCCTAATCTCTTTGGTTCTCGTCGCCTGCCACCACCCACCTCCATCCCACGATGCAAGTGGCACCACTTGCCAGACCGCCGCCCTCTGTTGTCCTTTTGTTGAACCTGAACCCTATATAGTTGAACACTAACCCTAATCTACTGACAGCCCTCACCAGGAATTGGAGAGGAGGAAGAAGACCAAGTCGGAGCATGAAAATCCACGCCGATCCGAGGTGGCAAAATCGATTGTGATTTTGCATAATTTAAGGTGACTGACATACCAAATCCGTTTTTACCTTACGGTGGAATCACAAGGATTTGGCTGGGAATTTGCTGTCGTGTGGATCGCTAGACATGCCTTTAACTTGGGCAGGAGGAAAACTTGTGGTGTTTAATACATGGGTTGGGTTAGGATGCATGCATCCAATTCATCCAAACAATCCTAACGGGATTGTTCAACTGTACATCACAATGAAATTGCTGATCAAAGCTTTCAAAAAATGAAAATGCCGATCACATACAGGTGACTAGGGGAGTCGTGTTGGCGTTTCATTGGAAAATTGACCCGTTTGAGCTTTAGCTTTTAGCTTCTACCTTCTAGCTTTGCCGCTCATTTGGCCTGAAAAAAGTAGCTTATGGCTGAAATTTCACTGTAGTTGGCTGAAATTACATTGTAGCTGATGGTAGCTTATTTGACATAATTAAATTGAAAAAGAATTAAAAATAGAAAAAACATGCTAACCCATCAAGGACAATACAAACGAATACAGGAAAAAAGAACCAGCAAAAAAGCTAGAAAAGCTGAAAAGCCGAAATTTAGGAACAATGAAAAATAAGCTAGAAGCTAAAACCTCAAGTCGAAATGAGTATAACCAGTTTCATCTTTTTTTTGGTTTTTTGCCTTATTCTTTTGTATTATTCATGATGACATTACCTTTTTCCTTTTTAAAATTTTTTTATTTATGGTGAAAAAGCTAATAACAACTACAGTGCAAAAGTCTTAAACAGTGCTAAATAAGCCAAAAATTTGAGCTTTAAGCTGAAATGAGCACACTTGGTTGGCTTCAAAATACTATGTTGACAGCAACACCATTAGTTAAGTTTTACGGTACCTTCTACTATTGGAGGGGGTTGAAGTATAGATTAAATCTTACCATTACATATGTTCTCAAAGTCAAGAATTTTTTTGTCCCCTTTGTTGACAATTCTGCATGATACGTTTGACCTACAGCTTGGTTATCTTATCAGATGACATTGGCTAATGGTATGACAATATTGACATGATACTCATGTTTCAGAAAATTCCTAGAAGACGGCCTGCATCTTCTGTTTAGCTCATGTGCATCAATCAGGACAGTGACATGAATGGGTATGCAATTCGCTGGATCAGCGATAATTTCATCAGGACTAAAATCCATCTGAACCGTCTTTACTTGATTCAAGCTCTCATTAGTATGAGGAGTACTACTTGTATTGCTTGAAAAATATTTATACAATGTTGTTTCTCCATTTCTTGCAACTCTATGGATTGATAAATAACAATACATAAACTATATTACCAAACAAATTTATCTACCATAACTACGTAAATTAAAAATTAGATTTATGTTTTAGGCCCTGTTCTTTTCGGCTTCTAAAAGCTATTTTTCGGCTTTTTTTACATTAACTAGCTTTTAAACATAGTATCTTTTTAACATAGGGTCTACTAGTTAATTATAGTATATATTGTACCAACTTCATTTATATCGGTAAAAACCACACGTGAGTTTCTGTTACTCTGTAATCTTTCGCACAAATAGACTAAAAGCCATAAGCTGCAGCCAAAAACTACAAACCGTAGCAAAAAAAAACATGCCCTTAAATTTATACCTTATGGCTTTAGGTCTCTAAGGTAGTCTAGCTTACTGCTTCAGATCATCAATCATCAGAAGACCACATTCCACAGGCAGTCCACTCTCCAGTTGAACTCTTACGATTGTCTAACTTTTAATCTGGAAGTGCAAAACTGGATGTTTTACAACCCTTAAATATCAATGTCGTTTATTTTACCCCCTTGAAACTGATTGAAGGTGCTTTTAACTGACTTGGCATCAACGTGGCCATGATTTTTTGACACGTAAGCTAGTTTTGGAATGACTTGTCAGCCAGTCAACAAAATCATCAAACAAATGAAAAAATATAGTGGGACCCACATGTCATACTCT
Source organism: Bonia amplexicaulis (assembly GCA_036346245.1). Lineage (NCBI taxonomy): Eukaryota > Viridiplantae > Streptophyta > Magnoliopsida > Poales > Poaceae > Bonia > Bonia amplexicaulis. Next base: position 13,518,937 of record CM070760.1, read on the forward strand.
AGGCTTTCTTCCACTGGCTCCTCTCTCTCTCGCGTCTACCTTCCCCTATTGGGACAAAGTGGTGGCGACAGTTTCGACGAGGTAGTGCAGACCACAAATATGGAATGGGGGATGGCGACAGAGAGGGAGAAGGGGAGAAATAGGGGGCACATGAGCATTAGGGAGGAGGAAGGAGCTCACCATAGCTGTCAGTGAAGGCAAGGAAGAGTCGAGGTGGGCTAGCAACAACAACCAGGGCGGTGTGATGAGGTCCACACGGCGGGGGTGCTATAGGAGGCGATCGAAATTAGGTGTTGCCAAAGATAGAGGATGCTGAGGACATTCTCTTGTGGGAAGAAATTTGAGGGAAGCTCACCGGAGCAAGAATGACGATGGTGGTAATTGTTCTTGGCCGGAATAGAGGAAGATGGTGGTGGCACAAGCTCCTATGGGAGAATCATGCAATTGACTAAGGGGTTTTGCTCACGATTTTCTCACATTTGGATTGGTGTGGAGATTTGTGCTCTGGCTTGGTATTTTGACTCCTCTCCAATACCTGGTGACGGTGGTGAGGGCTGCCAGTGGATTAGGGTTAGGGTTCACCGATACCCTTGGGCTTAGAGGGCGGCGAAGGTACAACAGAGGACCGCGGTGGTATCACTGACGCTGCACTTTGGGACGGAGGGCAGGTGACTAGATTGTGATTCTGCATAATTTCATGTGACTGTGAATAACAGATCCGTTTTTTTTCCTACGGTGGTGTTTTTTTTTTCCTACGGTGGAATCACATGGATTTGGTTGGGAATTTGCTCTCGTGTGAATTAGCCAAACAGGCCTTCAACTTAGGCCGGAGGAAAATTTGTGGGGTTTAATACATGGGTTGGGTTAGGATGCCCGCATCCAATTCATCCAAACAATCCTAATGGGGTTGTCCAACTAAACATCGCGATGAAATTGCTGATCAAAGCTTTCAAAAAAATAAAAATGCCGATCACGTACGTACAGGTGACTGGATGAGTCGTGTTGGCGTTTCATTGGAAAATTTACCAGGAAAGTTCATCACTGAACGTCACTTATGGCTTAATCGGTTGGCTTCAAAATACTATGTCGACAGCAAAACCATTAGTTAAAGTTTACAGTACCTTCTACTATTGGAGGGGTTTGAAGTACAGATTAAATCTGACCATTACATTCTCGAAGTCAAGACTTTTTTTGTCCCCTTTGTTGACAATTCTGCATGATATATATATATTTCATCTACAGCTTGGTTGTCTTATCAGATGACATTGTTGAATGGTATGACAATATTAACATTATACTCTTCATGTTTCAGAAAATTCCTAGAAGACGGCCTGCATCTTTCTCTTTAGCTCATATACATCGATCAGGACAAGGCAGCAAGTAGGAGTGTAAACGGGTCAGGATAATTCCGACCGATCCGACGCCGAATTCGATTGGTACCGAATCCGGAGAAAAAAATATGGATTAGGATATGGTAACAGCAATATCCGTCCGAATCCGATACGTCTTCAAGTTTGATTTCAGGTTAATGCTACTATTTGACATTTCATTTTCTTTTGCAATGGTAAAATAAAATCTTCCACATCAGCTATTAAGTAGTAACATCAAGTTCTTGATAGTACGTCCTCCTACTCCATTTGTTGTACTGCATGCATTCCTTACAAACAAGTAGGGGTGCAAATGGCTCGGGTTAATCCTGACTAATCCGGCACCGAATCTGATTGGTATCGAATCCGATTAGTACCGAATCCGAAGAAAAAATATGGGTTAGGATATGGTAACAACAATATCCGTCCGAATTCGATCCGTTTTCACCCCTAGCAGCAAGGACTACTTATATGTCACATTTATATTATATTCACCACATCTGTTCCACCAGAAAATCAACAAGTGAGACTGGAAACTTCTTTCTTAGATCAAATCCTCCTAACATACACTAAAAAAACATTGCTATTATAAAAGAACGTGTTGGTGGTTATACTTCTATTTTCCTTTAACCGTTCTATTCCTTTAACTTCTCAGTATTCTTCATTTTCTAACCGATCAGAGTAACCCTCTTCTATATTACAATTATTTATATATTCATAAGTTCCGTTACAGCGCACGAGTATATAACTATACTAGTATACAAAATACAGCAATCTTCAGTATAGCCACAACCCAAACTACTATTACATAGCCAGGTAATAATAATTATCTACGAGAGCACTCTGCAAGCAGCAGCTGGTGCACCTGATCAAGCAGTAGCTTCTTCAGTGGACACCTTGACGTATTCAGCAGCGGCCATCACCTCTTTGCTCTCCGCGCACTCGTAATAGAACGCGGTGATGGCGCAGACGACGAACAAATCCACGGCGCCTATCAGAATCGCGTACACAAGGTCAAGGAGCAACCCAGTCGCCACGCTCTCCGGCAGCGTGCTCTCAGCGAGCTTGTGCACCGGCGAAACAGCGGCTGCGAGGGCGCTGGTCACGGCGACAAAGAGCACGGCGCGCCACCTCTTCCCCTTCACCAGCCGCCTTGCCCGCCCGACCGCGCCGGCGCTGTGGCACCCGGACTCGGCCACCGCCACGACGACGCTCAGGGAGCAGACGAAGGAGAAGTAGATAAAGAAGACGGCGGCGGTGAGTAGGATCAGCGACGCCAGGAGCATCAACACGTAGTATTGCTTTACCATGAGGAAGGCGAGGACTGCAACCATGGCCGCAAGAAGCACCGCGTAGGCGACCTCCAGGACGTAGACGAAGGCCAGCGTAAGCAAAGGCCCCTTGAGCTGCGTCTTGGCTTTACCGAGGAGCGCGCCGAAAGTGTACAGATCGCCAGAGTACGTCGCAACGGTGGCGAAGAGGACGACGATCCGGACAGCGGAGAGGACGACGGTGGCGAGCAGGAGGTTGGCTGCGACAGTGATCATGAGCTCGCTGAAGTCATCTTGGATTTCTTTGAGGAGCTTCGCGAAACCCGGGCTCCCGGGGTCGGTGCCGTTCATCGCCTTAACGTCGAGGCGGATCTCCTCGGCGATGGGCTGGACGGTGAGGTCGTTGGTGAGGATGAAGAGCGAGGTGGAGGCGACGATGAGCGCGAAGACCGCCGCGAAGAGGCCCCGGTTGCGGCTCGGGAGGAGGAGGCCTTCTCTCAGGAAGTTGAAGCATGACGGTGTCGAGCTTTGCTTGGTCGCCATGGCCAGAGTTGAAGCTAGGGACGGTCGAGGGTGGAATGAAGTGAGCAAAGAGAGGAGCAGATTACGGGTATTAATTAAAGGGCTAACGTGTTGTGGCTGGCGATTGTGTTATTGTTGACGGACAAGTTGGTAAATTTCTTGTGACAGGGTCAATAGCGTGCATCTGAACCGCTCAATTCTCGAGACAAGGGAGTGTAGGCTCCAACATTAATAAGCGGAAAAAGGAGGGAAAAAAAGACGCTTATTTGCTGGACGACGAATTGTAACTGGTCATATATTAACAAACAATAAAATATGTTAGGATATGCCTATATACTAACTGTGACATCGGCTCCAGGGCGGTGGAGAAGAGCAGCAGGGAGCCAGGGATGCTAAGAAGAGGAGACTCTTCACTCCAAGACCAAGAGGGCCCCATGGTTGCACCTAAGACGGAGGCGGCGTGGTGTGGTGACCGTCGATCTGTGTCTTGAGGCACTCGGCAGCGCGCTGCATTGCGGAGGGATTGGCCCGGATTAGTGGTGTAAGGAGCATGGTAGGGGCCGATTGTTCTCTTGAGGAGCTAGGTAACGTAGAGTAGTAAGGAGTGGAGACAGAGCTTGTTGAAATCAAGTTATGGGCTCACGTGTCGGCACACAGTTTTCCTGTGAGGAGGGAGGGGCAAATGAATCACCACTATCAACTTATTTTTTTAAGTAGTAGAGATTATATCGACATTTATCTCAATGCCTTCCTAGGCAGTGGCGGAGACAAGGGGGGCTGGGAGGGGCCTGGCACCCCCCAATATTATACGAATCATTCTTTATGTAGTTAATTAAATGTGTTTAATTAGTGATTTGGCCCCTTCAAAAAAATACAACGTACATTTCACCTAATGATCCTGCTGATTTCTTAAGTCAAGAATATTATCCTCTCAAAGTGAAGTGGAAAAATATTATCCTACTGATTTCTCAAGTCAAGAAAGAACTCAATTGAAGTGTCAATTGCCATATTTTCAACTTGATGTATGCAATCATCCAGACCTAAGTGCATTACCATCACTTGCTAATCTAACAAGTGGACCAGTTAAGACTAGTAAAGATTCATTTTATCCTATGGTGGACAGGTTATTAAGATTAGTCTTAACTCTTCCGGTTTCAACTGTAACCACCGAGAGATGTTTTTCAGATATAAAACTTGCGAAAAAGCGACTTCGAAGTACAATGGGAGATGGATTTCTATGAGATTGTTTGGTAATTTATATTGAAAAGGAATTGGCCGCAAGATTAGTCATGATAATATTATTAAGGCATATGATCTTGTTGGTAGTCGTATAGCTAAGTTTAAGTTAATAGAGATGTAATTTTTTTTGCATTGTAATTTGCGAAATATATTACTATGATATGTGACTATTGGATCGGTAAATCCGGCATGGTTCATTGGTTCTACTCCACTTGCTATCCATGTTGCCCCTCCTATATCCAATTCCTGGCTCCGCCCCTGTTCCTAGGCTACCCGCCTTTTTAGTCCCACATTACTGATCGACAAAAAAGGCACATAAGCATTAGCCTATAAAAAGATATGGCGCCTCTCGTTATACTCGTTGTGTTTTTTACTTGATATTTTTTATTTTTGTGGTCTCTGATATGCGACTTTAACTGTTACCTTTTATAGCTTTACATTAAGATATACTAATAAAATTATAATACTATAAAATTATTTTTAATGACAAATCCAATGATATAATTTTCATATGGTCAATCTAGATACTTTAAACATATTAGTGGTCAAACTTTAACGGTACGAATTCTAGGACGTTAAGTAAAAAAAGAATGGAGGGAGTAACATGTACCAAGCAGACCGATTGACAAAAAAAGGCACATAAGCATTAGCCTATAAATAGATGGAATTTTCTTCTAGGCTGGTGTGCTGCTCTTTCTCTGTCTCTCTCTGCAAATGTGTCTGCTCTTGTCTTCTCTCCCTCCCTTCTTTGGCGATGAGCTCTCCATTGCAACTTCTTCAATGACAGTGATGGTGACAGACATCGGATGGCGGCGAGGTTAGGTGTTTTTCATTTTTGAATAATTTGATCAAATTTCAACCTAGCACAACTAGTATCGACATGAGCATAGATAAGCATTAACAATTTGCTTCACCTACAATTTTCACAACTAAATATACAAGTAGTGGATAGAAATACTATGGTGACAATAGTAAGAGTATCAATTTATCAAAGTAGAATCAATACAACAATTGGATATAACTACTAACCTTACTAATATAGTGATTTTTACTGAAATTATGTGCATGCATTATAATTTTGAAGCACAACATATATAACAGTAAAATATAGAATCAATAACTGAAATTATCTTGCTCAATGAACAATGGTTCTTGTAGTGAGGCAGTCTTCTCTTGAAATAAGACAGATAGTTGTTCCTCAAGTTGTGCACAAAGCTTTTTATTTTATTTGTTCATTACGATAGGACTTGAATCTCTTTCTATTCCTATATGTCTCGAAGTAATTTAAAAATTTGTGCCTCCAAGATACGTAACCCCCATGCTTCGAGCGTGCAAGCAGCAGCTGGTGCACCTGATCAAGCAGTAGCTTCTTCAGTCGACACCTTGACGTATTCAGCAGCGGCCATCACCTCTTTGCTCTCCGTGCACTCGTAATAGAACGCGGTGATGGCGCAGATGGCGAACAAATCCACGGCGCCTATCAGAATCGCGTACACAAGGTCAAGGAGCAACCCAGTAGCCACGCTCTCCGGCACCGTGCTCGCAGCGAGCTTGTGCACTGGCGAAACAGCGGCTACGAGGACGCCGGTCACGGCGACAAAGAGCACGGCGCGCCTCCTCTTCCCCTTCACCAGCCGCCTTGCCCGCCCGACCGCGCCGGCGCTGTGGCACCCGGACTCGGCCACCGCCACGACGACGCTCAGGGAGCAGACGAAGGAGAAGTAGGTAAAGAAGACGACGGCGGTGAGTAGGATCAGCGACGCCGGGAGCATCAACACATAGTATTGCTTTACCATGAGGAAGGCGAGGACTGCAGCCATGGCCGCCAGAAGCACCACGTAGGCGACCTCCAGGACGCAGACGAAGGCCAGCGTAAGCAAAGGCCCCTTGAGCTGCGTCTTGGCTTTACCGAGGAGCGCGCCGAAAGTGTACAGATCGCCAGAGTACGTCGCAACGGTGGCTACGAGGACGACGATCCGGACAGCGGAGGCGACGACGGTGGCGAGCAGGAGGTTGGCCGCGGCAGTGACCATGAGCTCGCGGGAGTCATCTTGGATTTCTTTGAGGAGCTTCGCGAAACCCGGGCTCCCGGGGTCGGTGCCGTTCATCGCCTTAACGTCGAGGCGGATCTCCTCGGCGATGGGCTGGACGGTGAGGTCGTTGGTGAGGATGAAGAGCGAGGTGGAGGCGACGATGAGCGCGAAGACCGCCGCGAAGAGGCCCCGGTTGCGGCTCGGGAGGAGGAGGCCTTCCCTCAGGAAGTTGAAGCATGACGGTGTCGAGCTTTGCTTGGTCGCCATGGCCAGAGTTGAAGCTAGGGGCGGTCGAGGGTGGAGGGTGGAATGGAGTGAGGAAAGAGGAGAGTAGATTACGGGTATTAAACAAAGGGGAGGAGATTGGTGAGTGGTTAACGTGTTGTGGCTGGCGATTGTATCGAGGCGGCGTGGCGTGGTGATCACCGATCTGTGTCTCGACGAAACATGTACCAAGCAGACCGATTGACTATAAAAAGATGGAAATTGCTTCTCTTACGCGTCTGCTCTTGTCCTCTCTCTCTCTCTCCCTCCTTTGGCGATGAGCTCTCCACTGCAGCTTCTCCAATGACAGTGATGGCGACATACATCGGACGGCGGTGAGGTTAGGTGTTTCCAATTTTTGAATAATTCGACCAAACTCTAACCTAGCACGACTAGCACCGATATAAACATGAATAAACATTAACAATTCGCTTCATCTACGATTTTCACAACTAAATATACAAGTAGTGGATAGAAATAGTATGGCGACAATAGTGAGAGTATCAATTTATCAAAGTAGAATCAATGCAACAATGGGATATAACCACCAACCTTACCAATGTAGTGATTTTTACCGAAATTATGTGCATGCATTATAATTATGAAGCCATACATACAGTTAAATGTAGAATCAATATGGTCAAAGAGGTGCTTATCTTGCTCAATGAACAATAGTTCTTGCTTCCGCTCATGGATGAGAGTTTCTGGGATGTTGGTATCTACATGCATAACACCAATTAGTACAAATAAGAGCCAAAAGAATACAGAGGGAAAATCCAAATATTTTTGCATATTATGAAATTTCACAATTTTAGAAAAATTTAGAAACAATTTTTCACTCAATTGGAGTTCAGATGTAAAAGTTATGCGCATTTGAAGTTGGTTTGGTTAAGAAAAGCTTGGAAAAAGAAAAAAGGATAAGGGTGACGCCGAGGCGTATTTTATGAGATTACGCTTTCCTATAGAGAAGGCGCATTTTCTTTAAACTGAATGCATCTTTTCTATTTTTTGGATTTATAAATCGATTTTAAGGACATGGCCTACATGTCAATGACTCATTAGACTAAAATGAGATTAACTAAACTAATTAAGCTCCTAATGACACCATTATCTCTAATTACCCTTGTTACTATGCTCTGTGCAGAGCACGTTATGGCCAGCTCGAGCAAGCTTGTCGGCGGTAAAGGAGGGTCGGAGGGGTGCGGGCAAGTTCGAAAATGAGACGTAGAGGTCATGGTGAACCCTTGGGAAGTGATGGCAGCCGAAGAGGTGGACGGAGGTGGCGGCGGGATGGTGTTGAGTGGCGAAGGTGCTCAGGCTGGGAATGGGCTCGGCATAGGAGGGGGTTAGGCTGGGGTCTAGGCACGGGATTTGGTCTAGGTCAGCATAGCAACACGAAGGGTGGCGGCACATCGACCTAGGTCAACGGAGAAGCGGCGACAGCGAAAATCAACCCTCCCGAAACAAAGGAAAGGGGGCACACAGCATCAATGACTCACCACGATCACAACAGTGAGGTTGGCGGCGTCAGAGCAACACTAGGGTGGCATGAAGGCAGCGAGCAACTACTGTGGTGGTTGGCGTACGATGGCAGTGAACTTGGCAAGGAGAAGGGCTACAAGAAGAGGCGCGAAAGCTCATGTACATGCTAAGGATGGTGATAACAGACGGAATTGACTAGAGACAGCAAAATGGCGAGGAACGACGAGAATTGCAGCAACACCCGAAAACATGAAAGAAGTACAATATCGAGGGCTCACTTCCAGAGTGATGAAATTGAGAAAGGGAAAAGCACAAGTGGAACCTAGAACATGAGATGACACGAGTGGTGCGAGGCCAACTCATCGGAATTGTGGGACACGATGGTGCAGAGTAGTTCTCTCACCGGAGAGGTAGACAATGATGGAAAAATGACTTTCCATGACTTCCACTACCAAGGCAAGATTAGCAGAGGTAAGAATGAAGCTCAAGGAAGAAGATGATGCGAGTGTCAAGCACGAAAAGATCACCGACGTCAGGGATGATGTGCATGTTCTGGGCGAACCAAGGAGCTCAGGTTTTCGCAAAAATAAAATGAGTGGCAAGCTAGAAGAACAGTGTTACTGTTGGATGGCTTATGTATAGAGGAGAATAGCACAACAAGGTTGGCAATATGATGGCAATCACGGCAAGAATTCACGTCATACTATTCCTCTCCGCCTAAACGGACAAGAGGAGGAGATGAAATGACATCAAGTGGGCACTACGATGATGGGACTAGGCAAGCCAGAGTCGACGATTGAGCTAGACATTCAAAACTATGGGTGGCTTGGTCAGAACGGTGGGCGAGCGTGGGCGATGACTTCGGCTGCACGCTGTAGATAGTGAACATGCGTGAGCGATGAGTCTAGGGTGGTGAGGTTGAGACTGAAGCCTGCAGTGTGGGTCCTTGTAGGACCGGAAATGGCGATAGAGGGGGGGTGAATGTCATTTTCAAATCTGCGCCAAGTATCCACTCACAGTTCTTCGCCGATAGCTATCGAGGCTATGAAGAAAAGATTGAGCGCTTACTGAAGAACAAAACTTAAAGACTGCAAGCAGATTAGAAAAGCAAAAATAAAACTGCAATAACTCAACAGCAGCAGACTCAGTCCAACCGGTAGAATCAAAGGTAGTACCGAATAAAAAGCAGCTGAACTGAGAAACTGTTGGCCGGCCAGTAGCAGTCTAACGAAAAGATAAACTCACCACCAAATACCAACCGAAAGGTAAGAAAGGAGATCAGGAAAGAAAAAGTAAAAACTGAAAAGAGAAAGAGAGAGCAGTCTGAAAAGAAAAACGGACTGAAGACTTAAGAAGAAGCAGACGGCAACTGAAAATCAGTAGGGTCTGCACAGGCCGAAATCGCATTTGCTTACTGGACGGAAGACAGGAGACTGGAAATCAGTGAAACCAAAAGAAACGAAAGGAAGCAATCCTGAACTGACACAGTAACCTGACCAACAAGGTTTTACTCAAACCAGGAAGCCATCAAGCTGCAAAATACTGCCCTGCCGAACACAGATGCACTGACTGAAATATGAAAACAGCTGGTCTGCCTGCAGTTGGGAATAGTCTGAGCATTTTTAGTGCACCGAACTCAGCCAGCACAGGAATCAATTCACTGTTAAGACAAGAACTGAGCAGGACATAGCAAACTGCAGATTGAAAACAGCCAGCACAAAACAAGTCCAACCGAAAAGCACAGATTCTTAACAGACCAATTTGCAAAGGAGGTGAAGATTCAACCGAAAAATTTGATTGAAACAGAGAGTCTGATTTTCAACTTCAAAAGACCGAAACTCTTGATCTAGAGTAAACTGCAAAGGATTGAGATCGGACAGAAATAGTAAATACTCCAGTCAGCCAAAAAGGAGAGAAAATCTTGGATTCTCATGGCTTTTCTCCGGTTCTTTGAACATGACTTTAATCGAAATAGCACAAGAACCTTAGGGACCAGAGAATGTAACCAAACAAAAGCATTTCAGTTGACAAGGGAAATCAGTTTAACCAAGAACCGAAAAACTGAAATCAAAAGGAAAGGAAGGATCAAAGAGGTGCTGCGGCTGGACTGTAGGTTTGCTTTTGAGCATAAACCAATCAAGGCAACTTGAGCAAATTCTCAGATCAAAGAAACATTAATTTACTACTTCTTGACCAAAGATACAAACTAGAAAATGAGAAGAAATCAAAGCACAGGGTTAGACCAAACTGAAAAGAGTATGAACAAGAACAAGATAACACTCATAGAATGAGTCAAAGATCCATACACGTAAATCAAACTCAAAAACCTACTACAGCAAACAACACTCACATCTCATGTTTACATGGAGAGAAACACACATAAAACTCTCAATCCATCATCTCCCTCTCAATCCTCAAAAACACCAAGAGCCTCACATGCTTCTTGGGAGGAACACAACACACACAAAATGGAGAGCAAATGCACAAAAACCCTCAAGGGGGTATGCAGCCCCCAACACCTATTTATAGCCCTTGGCTAACGGGTCTCCAACCTGTTACGCCGGCTAAACCCTAACGGAGCCGTCTCCCGCTTGTGCAGCCTCGCAAAATTACCGATTCGCCCCTCCTGCACCTTCAGGGAAGCTTCCGCGCTCCTTGTCATTCACGCATGACCGCACCTGACTCCGACCGACTGGACCTCCGACTCCTCCTGAGTCTAGTCCCGGTCTGTTCTGTCGCACACGACCGCAACTGGTATCCGACCGTCTGAACATCGACTCCTCCCTGAGTCTAGTCCCGATCCATTCGCTGTTGCCCGTCGTGTCCACCTCCGGTAGCTCCAGCTCCGGTTCCTCGTATCCCGGCTCGCAACCACCTCAGCAGCCTCGATCATCCTCGACGTCTCCGACCGTCTGGACCTCAACACCTCCTGTGCCTAGTCCCGGTCCTCCCACGCCTCACCATGACCTAGCTCCGAAGTCCTGCAACCACACAGACAAGCAAACCATCACATAGCACCGCACGAAACATGTAAGCATAATAACATAAATGAAACTACATTAAGCCCAAACCTGTCAAATCAACAGAATAATCGTCCTAATCCTATTGACCAGGTTTGACCAAGTCCGACCGAACCCGTTGCACCCCGCAACGACATGGTCCGAACCAACCAACTCAAACTCGACTTCCCTAAGCCGATGTCAATTACTCATCATACACATGGGATGACCTCACATGGTCTCTCAGTCCTAGCCTCAGTGCACAGTGGGAGATAGGAGCGATGTGCAATGCTCTCTCCTTGCACTCGTGCAGACACGGTGGCTGAAGGAGGCGACACTAAGTGGATGAAGGCGCCTGACGCACGGGCCTAGCGTGTTAGGGAGAGAGGGAGGTAGGGTGGGGTGATGTGGAGATGGGCCATGGTTGGGCCGAAATGGCATCGGGTGCAGGTGAGTGAAGGTGGGTGCAGCTGGATTTGGCTCAAAATGAGGATGGGAAAAAGAAATTTGATTTTGATTTTTTTCAAAGGCTAACGGGTTTGACGAATTTTTAGTCATAGCAAATGGACTCCAAGATTATGAATTTTTTTGGAGATGCCCCATACACTATCTAGGTTTTACTAAAATTAATTCCACTATTTTTTCTACTTGTAGTTTTTATTGAAAATTCATTTTGTCTGTACCTTAATTTAGAAAGAACTTATTTAATTTCCAAACATGTAGGAAAAAGCTTAAAATACATGCTAAACTATTTTAACACATTTTTAATAGAGAGAAAGAAAAAAGATACTAATTTTGGGCTGTTACAGTGACAGCAGCAGGCGGCACAACCAAGACGGTAATGACTTAGGATGGGTTGGGCCTACAATAGTAGTGGGCAAGGAGTGTGGGCGGTGCGACGAGGCGTCACTGGCCGCGGGAGGTGGCAACGGGCGGTGGTAGGGGAGGTACGGTAGGTGGCGCATGTGGCAGGGGCGGCACGAGGAGCCACGGCTACGACGGTGCTCGATAGGGCACTCCCCAGAGGTGGCGGAGAGGATGGCAGAGCAAGGCAGAGCAGCGATGGCAGTTGATGAGGTAGTAGCTGAAGGAGGAGGGGCGGTAGCAGTAGAGTAGAACGAGTGGGCGAAGGCGGTAGAAGGGGGCGACGCAGTAGCATGTTCTGCTAGTCAAGCTACTAGTAGAGTGTGTTTGGCACACCCTAAAATGATAGGGCGCCTCTCATTGTAACATGTACCAAATAGATCTATTGAATAGTTTTATTGCCTGTCTCACTATTGATCGTACAAAACTGCACACCCACAAGTGAACGGGTTGCCACTGAAATAGTGGCGAGTGTCGTGTTCTCCACAGGGACTAGACTAAGGCTACTGGTGCTCAGCTAAAGCTAGGTCAAACAAAACGGGGGAGGACTAAACCTACAACGACTACCAAAACAGTCGAACGAGCGAACTATCGAACAAACTCCAACTCGCACGGATGAAACGATGAACAGCTAAACAATCGAAGAACGACGGAACGAACGACCGTACGAATGGACGTCGTACGACCGAACGAACTACACGATGACGACACAAACTACACACGAACGATAACGACTACTGATCGACGATATAACTAACTACCGTCCGCGAGACAGCAGAAGGAAGTCGAGAAGCACTGGGGGAGTCTAGAAGCACGGAGGAAGTCGAGAGAGAACGAGGGAGAGAGCGGTCGACAGCTAACTAAACGACGACGGCACATGACAAAGTAACAAACTACAACTACGATCGCTCGACCTAACTATCGACAGACCACAGAAAGAAGAAAAGAGGAAATCTAGAAGCAAGGAGGGGGGTCTAGACAGCAAAGGTAGGAAGATGGTCGTCGGCTAGCTAGATCGCACGAGACAACACACAAACACAGAGACCAATACTAACAACTGGGCAAGCACAGGACATTGATACACATGAAGCATACACACTGACCATAAGCATAGACTAACTAAACATACACACAAATAGCTAAATACTACTACTATTAAACCTTATCACGGCACAAAGTTGACAAAGATGAATACTCTGCTACTGAAACTATATTACCAACATTCATCACTAAGAACATCACACAAAGACTGCACTGTTTCTCAAGTATTTCAGCATGACCACATATCATAATCACATATTAACATTCACAGTGCAATAGATCAAAATTCATAATTCGCCATCACAAGGCATACATCCGAGTTCACATCTCACAAACACAATGCATAAACCAACAGCACAAATGAGCGAGAAAGAAATAAAGGGAGAGGATCTAGAGATGAACCGAGGGGTAGAGCAGAGGAAGCAGAGGAAGCCGAGGCTGTCGGCGGCGCCGTGACGTCGATGAAGTGGTGGCGGCCGGCGTGGAGAAGCAGAGGGGCGGTGAAGGAGAGGTCACCGAAGAAGAAGCCGTCGGTGGAGATGAAGCCGAGGCACGGTCGCAGTAGAGGAAGAAGAGATAGCCGAAGGAGTTGCCGTCGGTGGAGAGGTGATGGAGACCCGAGATCTGCGGGCGGCGGCGCGTCGGTGGTGAAGAGGCGTGGTGGCGCGCCAAAGGAAGGAAGGCCGAGGGAGTAGATCGGCGAGCGGCGCTTCGGTAGGAGGAGCGGCCGGACGTGGAGAAGAAGAAGAGGTGGCGGCGCCGAGCGGTGGGCGACTGCGAGGTGGCGGCGCACCGGTGGAGATGGGCAAAGGGAGGCGGCCGACCGGCGAGATGGAGGATGCGGTGGCGTGCGGAGAAGGGAGGCGGTGAGGTGAGGGTGGCGCTGACGAGCTGCGGCCCGGCGCTCGTCGGCGGCCGTGCGGTGGAGGTGGATCGGAGGGAGAAGAAGAAGGCCGAAGGGAGAAGAGGAAAATGCCGGGCTCCGGTTTCTCCGCAGGCGGCGCTAGGGCTAAGTGGGGATTTTTGGCTATTTTGCGATTTAGTCCTCCCACTTTTTGGTATTTACAATGAGGTCCTTCTCCCTTTTACTTTCTTCTGTTCTGGCCCTCTGGAAGTCCGATTTCATTGCGGTTTGATCCTACGCATCCGTGACGACGCGTATATCTGTACGGAGAAGTCCCGAAAGTCCAGATTTGTCGTTTATGCGCCTCGATCACGCCGGCCTGCAGAAAAATACATAAAAATGTAAAATGGTCCATTTCGAGCAATTAAATATAGAAAAGCGTGTAAATGATGATAAATGGTCCCAAAATATAAAAAATATAAGGGTAAAATGACGGGTAAATATATATAAATATGACGCATGTCAACTATCCACAAATGTGTCTCGTTATGTTCTTGATTCCGCTTACGTATGTATCTATGCAGAGTCGCACGACTACTTTGATCAATGGGGCAGTGTTTCTATAAGGACCTGGTCTTATTTTCCTAAACTAAAAAGTAAAAGCTTCACCAAAAATATAGCGTGCTACTACTTCTACTAACCAATCTTAGTTGTTTACTCAACTCCCTTCGTTATATCTTTAAACTGTTACTAATACCCTCCTGTTTAACTGTAGATAGTCGGATCAGATGACATTGGACCATAGGGCTACTTCACCCATGGAGAAGACGAAGGAGTATATGCTAATATACTATGCAAACTAATGTAGTGCCTGTGTTGCTGGCACCGTCCCATCTTCAGGGGATGGAAGACCCAAAAAGGAGACATGGAGGCCTGGATGGTGAAAGTCTTCCTATACACAAGGGAAGATGAGTACACCTCTGCACCTTCCGCATGGAGCACTTAAGGAACACTTCCACCGACACCCTTTAGGACAATGCCCGCTTGGTTGTGCTTGCCTGTGCAAGATCCATGAGGCCACCATGCTGACCTCTCCATTTCATTACCATCCATCCCTTCAGGAAGGAGTATGCTACGACGAGCATTCATCCTTGACTCCAAGTACAACCTGCTCCTAACCCACCAGGTCCAGCACACACTAGCTATGAAAGCCATCTACACTGAGGCTCTAGAGGAGATCTTGGACCTTGGCCAGCTCCTCACTGCCAGCTACAGCTAGGCGAGACTCTTCGTGGTCAACTAACCAAGTGCGACAAGGCCCTTGCTATAGTGTAGCGTGAGTGGGATACCATAATCGTCGAGCTCAAGGGGGAAACAGTAGTAGCAGCGGTCCACGCTCCAGCTCCACCCGAACCCTCTCATCATCCCCACCAACAATGCTCTAACTCAGCCACTCACTGGAGGACTATGCTTGAGGAGCAGAGCGCGTAAGAGTATGCGGCGCCCCGGCTTGCCGATCGTCCTCAACATTGGAGAAACCAACAGAGGCCACAGTCGCTCCCGCTATTAGCTCAGCCAGATACAATCACTCCCATTCTCACTCCAGCTCACCTATGTACTAAAAAGTAGATGTGTAATGCATTGTATCCACATGGCAGAGCATGGCCTAAGTGCCATGTGCATCTTGACAAAATATTATAAATGTTATGTAGCCATCTTAGGCCTTGTGGTTTTTTTTTTATTTTTCTTATTCGCCTGGTTCCCGAAACCCTTTTTAGAGATATTAGCGAGTGCATAACACACACCAGCTTTCTAGTAATTTGACAACACATACTAGCTTTTTACAGCATGAGAACAACATGCACTAGTTTCCCCTGTGATTTGACATTACATACAACATTTCGCAGTCTATGGACAGAACGCACTAGCTTTCCCTATGATTTAACAATACATATCAGCTTTTCGCAGCCTATGGACAACACGCATTGGATTTCCCAGTGATTTGACAACACGTACCAACTTTCTACAGTGAGTGGACAACACACACTAGCTTTCCCTGTGATTTGACAACACGTACCAGCTTTTTGCAGTGAGTGGGCAGCACATACTAGTTTCCCACGTGATTTCACAGCACGTACCAGCTTTCCCCAGCGAAATGACCGTGTTCAAGTTTTACTCCCAAGCAGTGCACACCGACCGTCTATAAAATTGGCTAGCCCCCACGACCAGATCCAAGACTTCGATCGAGCTGATTCAAAACTAGGATAAGAGAAGAGAGATACAAGACGACACTACGCTGCTGGTAGAGATGTCGAACTATGGAGAGATACTTCGCAAGTGGAAGTTGGTGGCCAAGAAGATGGGATCATACCTCGATAATTATTACAAGGATGCACCCGTGCCGCCGGAGTTTCCATGGCCACACTGCGACTATTGTAATCCAACACATATCATTCAGTCTACACACCAAACAACTGCCATCCGGGTGCACGACATGTGCGTCGGAGTTCTTGTAAGCACATATGTGCTATTTCACATTGCATGTTCCATTTTGCACATCTCTAATCCACTTCGTCTATGTCGGTAGACCACTTAGCGCTGCTACTTCTTCCAATAAATACACAGCCCAGAGATGTACGACAGGGCATCCATTGAGCAAAAATACATGCTAACTACCCAGTGGCGCCTAAGAGATTCACATACTGGAAACCTTACACCTCATATGACAGCTGAAAGGACAAAGGTAAGGCGTCAGTGATCCCCGAAGCCCCCGTGTTTTTAACTAGTTTGCACGGGAATTCACTTAGTTACAAAAAATACTAAATTTACTGTGTGGCGCTTGCGAGCCGGTGCTGCAACTGAGCGCCCCGGACCCCGAGCTCCCCCGACTAGAGTGGATATTAAGCCAAGTCCTTGTCTTATCAATATTTTTTTAAAATTAGCATAGTTTTATTTAATATTATGTTACGTATAAGTACAACATTTTACAATATCTAATTTGCGTGAGAAATTTCGCTTGTTAAACTAATAGTTACCGATAATTAGCTCCTTAGCATTACTAGGAACCATTGTTGACATTCCAATCATTATATAGCTTGCACCGTTGCATTGTGTGCAGCCACTATGCTCAATCAGCTACCTTATGTTCACGCCACATAAAATATATAGCAGCATCTCGTGGGTTCTACACTCTTTATCTCATCGAAGAACCGTCATGAAAAGAGTCGAACTACCACGTGTATGCCACATAGCGAGACACGTCCTTCGCTCCTCCTCTCGCCCCCTAGAAGCCCAACGACGACGCCACCCTCCCCGGCCCCCGACGACGGCGCTGCCCTCCACCACTGAGCCGCCACCTCCATTCCTGCACCACCACCGCCCTCCTTGGCTAGGGTTTTGGCCGATGCCTCCTTCTTTTACCACCGACGCTGCACGACCGGCGCCATCCCCGAGCTTCCTCCCCAGCCCCCAGAGACGCCCTCCCCCTCCTGGCGACGTGCCTCCTTCCCGAGCGGCGCCCTCCCCGACTCGACGTCCTCCCCGAGCACCGTCCTTCTCCCCAAGCGCTTGTATGTGTGAATAGAATTTCTGTGATGGATGTTGGGTTTCTGGAATTGGATGAATGTTTCTTGCTCACAGCTACTTGTATGTGTGAATGAATGTACATGGTCTTACTGATATTTGGCAAGTTGTTTTCAACCGACAATTGCATCTTTACGCGATCGTAGTGATCAAAGATAATTGATGGAAGCTTGCTTCCAGCTTTTCCAGTTCTGATCTCTCACAATTACTTGTAAAATCAATCAATGGAAGAGGTAGAGCTAACATAACTCTTAACATGGCGAAGATAATGACTAATAAAGCAGCAGCAAAGTATTTGCTTATTGGCTGTTGTTTCTTCTGAAAAGCTATTTACTTTACTGTAAAAAGTGCTTCTTTATGTTGCAATCAAATGAGAAAACATGCGCATTGGTGTTACAAGCATACAACAGATTATGCATGGGAAAGGACATGTTCCCTACATATACATATTGGTTCGTATTTGCATGTTTGCACTGAAAATATCATTGCATTGGATATACTCCCTACATATACATATAGATATGTATATATAATATATATAACACTATCATTTAAGCAGTATATAATAATTGGGAGTACGTACTCACAGAAGTATAGAATTATTTTTCTTTATGTGTGTGTGTATAGCGCACTGTGCATGCCGGAAAGTTACTGTCGTATGTGAATAAAGTTACTGTTAAATACATGTAGAGTAACTGCCAGTTGCGTAGTGTTACAACTGACAGTAACTCTACATGTGTTTGGCAGTAACTTTCTAGCTCACATTCTACACCTGCGCACAGAATAGTGTATACACACACACAATTAACTCAATTACAGTGGGAACTTCTTTATTACTTCAAATACAAAAAATGTATTAAAAATAATAATATACAGGGTGCCCTAAGTTGAAAGGTTTGAAGGGAAGAATTAAATCTAGGAAAAATCCATGAAAGGGATGTTTTGGAATTGGTGGGGTCTTGGTGCTTTGGAAAAGAGGAAATATCCGAGGGACGTAATTTCTGGAACACAGGGTGGATTTTGTTGGTTTGCAAGAACACAGGGTGAAATGTCTGGAATATTATTTTCATGGTCGAATGATCATGAGGACCCATTATGTGAAGAGCTGGATAGAATTTTAGTAAGCCGAGAATGGGAAGCTAGTAATCCTTTGGTTTCTGTTAAGAGCTTTGGATAGGCCAGTGTCAGATCATGTTCCTCTTTTGATGGACACTGGGGGTTGTCTTGTTCCGAATAGTGTTTTCAGGTTTGAATTAGTGGAGCAGAGATTGGATGAGATTTTGAAGGAAGAAGAGATTAAATGGTTACAAAGATCAAGAGAAAAAGATCTATATATTGGAAGGAGATAACAATGCTTCATACTTTATGGCAAAGGCAAATGGAAGGAGAAGACCAAATACAATTTATAAATTTGTTAATGAGGAAGGGGTTTTTGAGGGTGAATTTATAAATCTGATAACCTATACCACTGGCTTCTACAGAAATTTGTCTGGAAATCAGGAGAATTTGGGGATTGGTGCTCAGATATGTTTTTAAAATCAGTAGAGCACTCTGGATAATGAGGTTTTGACAAAACCTTTTAGTTTGGAGGAAATTAAGGGTGTGGTATTTGGTATGGAGAAAAAGAAGGCAGCAGGACCTGATGGTTTCCTTGTGGACTTTTACCAGAGATATTGGGAGGTTGCTAAGTTTGACTTGAAGCAATTATTTGATGCATTCCATGGAGGCAATCTGGATGTATCTAGGCTTAATTATAGTGTTATTACTTTGATCGCAAAAATCAAAGAAGCAGAGAAAATTAAGTCTTTCATGCCCATCTGTCTGTTGAATGTGTTCCTTAAATTGTTGACAAAAGCAATCACCTTAAGATTTAAAGATGTTGTGAGTAAAGTGATTGGGAGGTCACAAACACCATTCATGAGAGAGATCTACTATTACATGAGACGGTTCATACTATGTCTAGACAAAAGAAATTTGCAGTATTGTTTAAAGTGGACTTCGAGAAAGCTTATGACAAGGTTAGTACTGGACAAGGTGCTTAACTTGAAGGTGCTCATGGAAGGGGATCTGGAGTCGGCAAGAAACCTAAAATTTATTTTATGCCTGTTTGAGCAAGTACCTGGATCAGAAATCAATTTTCATAAAGTGATGTCTTTTGTTTTGGGGAAGCATTTGTAAAGCATACTTAATTTGAGGAAATTTTCGCATGCAAAAAGGGAGAAGTGCCGTTTAAGTACTTAGGGGTACCCATTGACAGGAAAAAGCTGAGAAACATTGATTGGAAGAGTGAAGGACCATATGAAAAGGTCCTTGATTATATTGTGATGAACCATTGTAATTGAGAAAGTCGAGAAATTATTTGCATGCGCGAGATGTCAGTGCTATTTGTCAGTCAGCAGGATGACCGGTCAGATTGAAGTGCGACCACCGGTCTGATCGGGGGTAGATCGGTCAGACCAGCCCATGTCAGCGGTCTGATCAGCTTGATGAACCGGTCTGACCGGATGAGGAGCATCCAGCTTGGGTGGTTTTTGGAGTTTCTAGATTTTAGTCGCGAAATGAGTTTCGGTGGCCTATGTCTTGGTATATGTGTTGCATAAAACATGTTACTACTAATGCGGGTCAAGTTGTGAAAAACTTATTCTCGTAAACGATTTCTTTGTCTTTGGATGTGCAGGATCGTTTCGAGTCAACCGTATTCAATGGTAATGACCGGGGCTACGCTCATGGATTTATATGAAGTTATTGAGGATAATTTTATAGACATATTGGATTTATACGGAGTCCAAGTAGATTACAAGTGCATTTTACTCCTGAAAATAAATATTGCCATTTACTCCTAATATTAACATGTGAGTTTTGACCTCTAGTCATAATCTCGATCATGCATGCATAATAATAAATCAAATGAATTTCACCATGAGTCGTTAACTCTTTATGGTTACTACCTACATATGGCCATGAACATGAGAACTTAATCAAATATTATCTTTGAAAACGTTTCACTTAGGCGTGATCGTTGTTTACTAACCTACCTTTTGCGATGTAATATGAACCACTTCAGACTTAACTATAAAAGTTTGCAGTTTACATACTTAAGTGAAAAATACATGCATGTTTACTCTGATCAACATGTACAATAATCATACATGGGGCCAATTGTTCGCTCACATGACATATATACAATATTGCAACATATATATTATTGCTTACCGGAACCTAATTATATGTATGTGTGTACGCTGCCACTACTACAGAAAAGATCATCACAGACGGTTTTGTATACGATCTCACAGATACATAACACAATAAATCGACTCATCTCTGTATCGACCACTTGGTATGTAGATCAGACATTTGCCTCACCGGAAGGAATCTTGGCATAGTCATAAGTCATCACCCCCTTGGTCTCCATGGCTTCGAAGTAGTAGACGGTGGCCGCCGCAACGGAGAAGAGCTGCTCGGCACCAGACAGAAGACCATACACGGACAGCAGGCACAGCCCCACCGCCATGTTCTTGTTCGCGTACCCAAGAGCAACCATGTACAGCGGACCCAGAACAGTCGGCAGGAGGTGGATCACCACCGCCAGCACGAAGCCCTCCTTCCTCCTCGCCTGCGTCATGAGCCGCCACGCCTGCCGGAGCGCGCGCATGCCGTGGCACTCCCTGTCGGCCACCGACACGGCGACGCTCACCACGCCGACGGTGTTGAAGCAGAGGAAGGCGAGGAACGCGACGAGGAAGAGGAAACCTTGGACGGAGAGCACCCCTGAGTGGCGCATCGTCGTAGAAAACAGTGCAGCCAGGAGCGCCATGCAAGTGAACTCAAGGATGTTGACGAAGGCGATGGTGATGAAAGGGCCTTTGAGATTCCCCTTGATCACCTTGAGGAGGAGCTCGGTGAGCGAGTAGCGGTCGCCGGAGTAGGTCGTGGAGGCCGCGAAGAAGGCAACGATCTGCTTGGCGAAGACGAGCACCAAGCAGACGAGGACGAAGGCGATGGTGATGAGGACGAGCTCCCTGGTTTCCTGTTTTATCTCCTCCAGGAGCCTGGCGTACTCGGCGCTCGAGGGATCGGTGTTCTTGATCTCGACAGCACGGCGGACTATGTCGGCGGCGAGTGGTTGGATGGTGAGGTCATTGATCGCGGGGACAAGGAAGGCGACGACGGCGAAGAGGAGGAAGACGGGAGTGAAGAGCTTGGGGTTTCGCGTGGGGAGGACTAGGGCTTCCTTTAGGAAGCTAAACCATGAGGTGAAGCTTGCGGTGGTTTTGGCAGCCATAGCTACTTAGAAAGCTTAAACTGGTTGAGATCTTCTGACGCCTGAAGAGGATAGAAAGCTTAACTGGTTGAGATCTACTGACGCCTGAAGGAGATGGGAGAACGGATATTGGGCCTGTTCTTTTTGGCTACGGCTTATGACTTTTGATTGTGGCTTGTGACTTTTAGGCTGTTTGTACAAGAGATTATGAAGTAACAGAAACTCACGTGTGGTTTTTACCGATATAAATGAAATCGGTAAATTATGTACTATAATTAACTAGTAGATCCTATCTTGAAAAAATACTCCGTTTAAAAGTTAATTACTGTAGAAAAGTCGAAAAACAGCTTTTAGAAGTTGAAAAAAACAAGACCATTGGCTAATGCTGTAGAGGCTAGGGTTGTAGCCTTGTAAGTGGTGAAATGGCTAATGTGCGGCCACTGGCCTGGTCAATGGAAGACTTGGAAAAATCAAGGGCACGTCACTGCAGCCAATGGAAGACTTGGAAAAATCGGTCCACTATATAGCATTTTAATATCTCAAATTGCTGTCAGTGACTGGATACTTACAAGAGGGTTTTGTTACAAAAGATGATGGGGAAGTCTAATTAATATCGTGGTGTGCACTCACGTAGGCATCGCTGTTGTTGTGCCCTTTGCATCCTTATGCTGTTACATCCTTGTGCCTTATCGATCAGGTACATATACATACATCCATCTTTAGTATGGGTTGACAGTTGATGTCTATGGGAGGATTTTTGGCGCATTTAGGATGTTTTGAATCCGTATTTATAAAAATATCAGTATACATATGAGAATAACAGAAATGTTACTTCTATCACACGATCACCGAGAGACAGCGTCGTGGAGCTGACACGTGGCCAGCGGAGCCCTATGGCCGTGCGGCAGGGGCCTGCCGTCCGACCACCATGCGGCCACGCGCCTGCCGCTCGGTTACCGGACTGCAGGTAATTAAGCCGGCTATTCTATTTGAATTAGTATTTTGTATTTACTGCTTGTTCGAATTTTTAAATATAGCAAATAAGCTAAAAAAGTATGAAATTTTATATGCAACCTTCTGACACAATGTACTTCCTACGCCTGCATACCTCCATGTGAGCTTCCGTCTCCTACCGGATACGCTCGCTACGATATTCAGCATGCCACCGCTCATCCATCCTCTCACGTGTCGTCCGTCATCCGACTCCTCGCAATCCAGCTGCCATTGGTCGTATGGGTGGATATCCCGATCGATCCATTTACCGTACATGCATAGCGGATCCAAAGACTACAGAAATAGGAGAGAACTTGTTAGTGTGTGCCATATAAGAGAACTGGTAGGAGAATACAATGTAACTCATCCTTACCAGCTGCTGGTAAGGGGCTGTGTCCCACCGCCAATCGGGATAGTCTCAGGCGTAGTTACCGCAAAACACTAATGCATGCCCAAACTCAGCCGGTCGTTGGACTTGAAAAACATGCATGTGTCCCTCCACTGGCAGAGAGGTGGCATCTCCCCTATGGGTGGGTTTTGTGGCGAACGCTTGGTACGAACGTTTAGGTATGTGTTGGGGTTGGAGGTACGGAGGCTTTGTTTGTGGGAGGTAGCCGCCTGGCACGGACCGCTTGTTCGTCCCGAGCTGCTGCAGCCCTTGCTACTCGGGTGATCTTCCCCCATTGCTTCTCCATGGTAGTGATGTAGTGTTTTAGCCGTGGTGCAAGAAACACAGTGCCGGAGGGGTAGTACTTACAGGATAAGCCCACACAACGTACGCTTTGCAAGTCCAATTCGGTTTGGGTAAATTCGCGTCCGCGAGGCAGGGGCACGTCGGACAATTCTTGGACTATAGTACCATCACATTTGTACATATGTCACTTTGTGCGTGCCATCCCCCTCGCTAGCCCCCTCATGTGCACATTTGTAACTCTGTCCATGTCGTCCCCCTCGCCCACTCCCTCGCCCGCACATATGTCACTCTGTTCGTGCCATCCCCCTTGCCCGCTCCCTCATATGCACATTTGTCACTCTATCTGTGCTGTTCCCCTCGCCCGCTCCCTCGTCTACACATATGTCACTCTGTCCGCGCCATCCCCCTTTGCCTGCTCCCTCATCCATACATATGTCACTCTGTGCATGCCGTCCCCCTCGCCCGCTCCTTCGTTCTCACATAAGTCATTCTTACCATGCCGCCCCCTCCCTCCCCCCTCACTCGCGGTGCTGCACATCAACAATGAGTCCATAATTTCTAGTGGCAACATACCGAGTTCTCTTTTTGCTCAGCTAGAAATACGGAGCTCTTGCAGTTGCTCATCGCTCATATCATCTGTGTTTCGCTTTTCGTTCTCGTGCTGGTCTTGGGCGACCAGTTCGAAGGCAGACGGTATTTCTTCTGATGCCCACACTCTAGGGTTCAATTAGCCAATAGTTTATTTTCTATTAGCGCTAATAGAGCTTCCATGCTAACCCTCCTTTCCAGCAGATGGCAAAATGCAACTTTGTTCACTGGATCGATCCTTCCCATGAACGCCATTTTGTGACGCCATGGCGAAATGCAACTTTGTTCATTGAATCTTAGAGTTGGAGGGGTAGATTGACAATCTCAATGAGCATAATGATGACATCCACCAACAGATGCAGCGCGAGAGGGGCAACGAGGAGGTCATCAACATAGGAAATTCTGATGATCCCACATGGTGTTGCACGAACCCTAGCTGCACATGTGCATACCACTACAATGACGGCTAGCCATGTCTAAGGCGTCCTCCTCTGCAACACTCCAAGTGGGTAGCGCCAGGCACATTCTACTAGTAGGCACGCCTAGTGATGCTTGTACCACGGTTCTCCCCAATTGTACGCGGTTATTTTCAATCTTCTAAAGTATGTAACTAAATAGTTGACGCGTCATTGTGGTTGCCATAAATAATCATATGCGATAATAGATTACAGAGTAAATCATTTAAGTAATCAATTATTAATTGCCAATTACGACCACATAAAATAGTACATCTTGAATTGCTACAAATATGAATTAATTCGACAAACAAAAAGATACATGATATCATGACACCGAATGGCGACAAGACAAGCCCAGTCTGTTGGGGCAATCCTTTATTGAGTGCCCGTAGGTTTTGCATATCCTGCATGCTATTGTGCAGCTGATGCTGGTACGTTGGCTAACATCTATATCATTCTGGAAGTGCCGCGTCTATCGATGTCCCTTTGCAGTTATCTTCAGGTCCTTGTTGGAGACCCATTGCATCATGTCCGGCCAAAAATCCCTGTAGTTTATGTTCAAATTGTACGAGTGAAACTCTGCACTCCATGTACTCAACAGGTGTTGCATGTCGTAGTACTCAGAGATATACAGCTTGGACATCTGCCTCATTTGCGCATATGCCTTGTACACATGCGAACATAGCTTGTGCAAGAACTTTGGCTTGTTACAGATGCATGTGGCCATATCACCTAGGGTGCATACCTATTTTATTTAACCCCTGGCATCACTGTTGACATATTTCTGCCGAAGACTAGTCTCATACTTCCTCTGGAGGCTATCGACTACCCGGATGTCATGCATTCGGACCTTCTCTATCTTCTGATCTTTGTGCCTCCGCATGTTCTCAGACCACTTCTTCCCTTCGTCTATTTGTCGCTTGGCTGTGGTGGCTCTATCCATAAAATAATCGACAGTGCGAGTCTATGTCTCCTCGTTCGCAAGTTTCATCGCCATTGCCTCTGTAGTGAACTCCCTTCGGATGAAACTTCGAAGCTCGTGAATGTTCATCACGCCGAGCCCCTCCACCCGGCACACCTTGTATTGGCATGTCGATAGATCCAACCCATCAGGTCATGCCCGTACAAGTACATCGCCATAGATGTAACATCCCAAAAGTATGGAAATAGTGTAAATACTAAAAATATAAATCTTTCATCGATTTCCTGTCTTGATTAAAATTTTCAGCGTTTATTCGAGTTCTTGTTTTAAATTTGTGCTAAATAATTTTATTAAGGAAATCGAAATCTTGAAATCAAGAGAAAAGACTAAAATCAAATCGAGGAAATTTCAAATTTCCTTTGCAAGTCCTAAATTTGTATTAAAAATTGAAAACTGGAAATTTAAGATCAAGAATGGGAAATTTAAATCAAAGCTACTATTAAAATCTTCCCCTCCAATTGTCATAACCGAAAATGCCAAAACTCAAGCTTAATCTCAAATTTGCATTTCAATTTCATTTGAATTTTTGAAGTTCCCAAAATTCTTGTAATTCTTTTGGGCCCCGGCCCATTTTCCTCGGCCTTCCTGGCCCTCTCTCTCTTTCGGCCCACCAGGCCACCTCCTTCTTCCTCCCTCCCCTATTCACCCTACACACCACGCGTGTCTAGTGTGAGTGCCTGATCGCACCCTCTACGCCGAGTCGCTCGCATGTCGTCCTACCAACCCGGCTTTGCATGCGCCAGCTACCCCATGCTAGCCGTGTCCTGCACCGCGCTGAGCTAGCACTGGCCGCGCCAAAGCCGTGCCTAGTTTCTCTCGTCCCTCTGGCGCCCGACTTCAATGCCGCGCCAGCTGCTCTGCCCTATGCCTGCACCCCTACTCTCACTGCTTACGTATCTGTGACGTGCATTGAACCGCCTACGCGCCTACGCGTACAATGCCACTGCCTGGCGTTACTCCTCCACTACCACCCGAGCATGCGCCCTCAATGCACCAACAACCACCTTCCCTCCTCGACTGTTTAAGTCATGGCTCTCCCCTTTTCTCCCCATGGCTCTCCTCCCATTCCACCAAAGCCAAGCACGGTTGAGCCGTTTCTGCGCCGCACCGGCCACCACCCCATCCTGGCCACCTCCGGCAAATATTTTCTAAGCCATCTGCATCACAATTTTCCCCCTAACACCTTAAGTTCGTGCCCCAATCTCGCCGCACGGCACTCTTCCCCACAGCTGGCGAAACCCACCTCCTCTACAGCCATTTCTTCCCTAGAGCATCATTCCCTGATTCCCCTTTCTTGGAGCTCCACCATGGCATCCCAGAGCTGCTCCAACCAATGGACGAGCCTAACAACCACCCAAGCTCGCCGCCATCGGATGCCACCCCTATACCGCCCTGGTCCACCGTCGTTGGCTCGCCTCGACGTCTCCCCAGCAAAGCCTCCGCTACTAGTGAGTTCCTCATGGCTTGCTCATACTTGTGCTCCCCCTATTCCTCTCCCTCCTCCCTCCCACCGCCGCCGCCGTTAATGGCCTCCCCGCGCCCATCGCTCCCTGCCGCCACCGGCTGCTCTGGCACCTCCCGACCAGAGCCGCCACCCCTAGGGGTATCCTCACCCGGGGGCTCCCTATTTTGGCCACCGCCAGCACCTCCCCGGACCGCCCTTCGCCAGCGACGTCGCTGGCCATATGCGCCCCCTCCTCCTCTGTTCCGGGCAAAGTGGGCTCTCTCCCCTTAGTGCTTCTCTTCTTTACCTCTCCCTCCCTCCCTCTCTCTCTGTGGATGACTGGTGGGCCCCAACTCTAGTTATGGCAACCAATAGCATCTCCAGTATTCCTTTGCTCTTGCATCCAATCTTTGAAGTCCTAATCATTTGGAACCTGGCAAAGTGACTACATAAACAAAATAAGAATAATATTTAATTACCACAATTAAAATAAGAGTTCCTGCCATCTGTAAATGCTAAAAGTCTAATCTTGTTTAATGTTCAATAAGCAATCTGATAAAATCTGGTTTGTAAATAATAATGGGAGTAAGGATCTACTTATGAAATTATATTGTAAGTTATTTCAAATTAAATTAAAAACTTAACTTTGGTTTTTATCATGCCAATAAAGATTAATAAGCTGATCCTCATGTAAGATTATTAAAACTACTTTGTGAAATTAATTATGGCTTCAAAGAATAATATGACTAAAAGATAGCGAGTTAACCATAATAGGGATAATTAATGTAAGAAGTTGAATTTGCTCATTACCATACAATAAAATTGAAGCTTTCTAAAATAACTTGGATACTCTCAAATTACTCTAAAGACTTGAATACTAACCACAATCAAAGCACAAGTAATCCAAATTTCTAACTAGTATACCTTCATCTCTAATATGAATTTGCCAATGCAATTAAAGATAATTGGTATAACTAGATTTTGCCACACAAAATATTAATCATGATTTTTTTTATCCTAAGATCATGAGACCTCTTTTTTAAACAGTGCTTAAAAAGATTTTTTGGTAAAGTCTCCAACATTTACCTGTAAAATGCTGAGATTTAAATTAACGGTTTCCTTATTTATGATTAAAAGTTCTTAAACATAAATAAAGATCCATTAATCTTAATCTCACATCTAAATCTCTAAGATATGCATCTCAGGATTTAACATTCACCGGTTACCTGAGAATATCTAATTAGCACCCACAATGTAGTGCAATCTTGAAAATGGAACTCAGTTTAAATAATAAACTCCTCATCCAACAAAACACAGACCGCTGGTCGCCTTTTACCAAGTCAGCTAATCACCAAAATAATCCACTTTATTCTTAATAATAATTGGTTAAATGACCAACTCCACACTTAATCAAATTACTGAAGCAATGATTCAATCATTTGGCTATTACAATCGCAGATAATATCTCCCCTCGTAATATCAAGTTAATTTGACCAAATTTATTCTCATCCTTTGTAAACCTCGCATCCTAAAATCAATAAGTTTTATCCCTCGGTAAATAATACCTAGTACAACGATTAAACTCACTCAACTATCCGTAGGTCTTGCCTAACATATGGAACTTGCTTAATAAATATAAATTAAATAAAGAAGCTATTAATTAGAATTGAACCTTCATATCCGTTATTCGGCTATGCCTGGCTTTGCTCCAACCTAAAGGGGAATATTCTTATGAATATTCCTTCAGACATCAATCCTTCTTTTGTCCTCCCTAGCAAAGCTACCTCATCACTTCGCTTTCACTCAAAAATCCATTTGGCTCCGTCTCTACCCCACAACTTGCTAAATCTTTTCTCTATCCTCAATCATAGAAAAATAATACTACAACCTACTTACTTCATAATACAAACTATATTAATTACGACTAAATGAATAACACTAATTAATTGCGATTACGGAAATAACGTCAAAAGCGTACGATAAAAAATTACCTGCCTTTCGGGGGAAGCAATCAACACTGCTATGATTGTGATGACTACTTCGATATTTACTCTCCAGAAAATCATAATTATGCTATGTACTCTTAATTCTTAGCGACGAGCATAGTGATATATGTGCGGATGAGGAAGCGGGCAAGGGAGGACGGTATGGATGAGCCAACATATGTACGCAGAAGGCAGGGAAAAGGGAGGATAGCAGCAAAGGGCCAAGATATGTGTGAAGAAGAGAGGTCACGCACTACAAAAGATGGCTGCCGCATGGTGGCCGTGTGGCCTGCGATTTCAATTGCTAATTAAATGAACATCGTATATCGCTAATTACGATTAAATTAACATGAAAAATTCAGAGCACACAAAATTTTCAAAAAATTAGACAATTAGGTCGACTATGTCAAGAGTGTGAACATAAAATTTCGTAATTTTGGACCTCATTTGCTATGTGTAATAACTCCTACAAATATCATAATTATATGAATTTTCGAGCAACATTCACACTGGATAAAATTATAAAAAAATTACACAATCAATTATGTTGTGCCGGGAGGCTACATATAAAATTTTTAAAAAATTTCCTCTTCTGCTATATTTAAAAAATCAAAGAAGCAGTAAATATAATTAAGGTAGGTAATTAAGCTGGCTAATTTGCCGACTTAATTACATGTCGTCTACTGGCACGGAAGTAGAGAGGGAGGCGCACGGTGGCCGGGCGATAGGTGCGTGGCCGCATGGTGGCCGGGTGATAGGCCCTTGCCGCACGGCCATGGGGCTTCGCTGGCCACATGTCAACTCCTGGCGCTGTCGCCCGGTGACCGTGCGACAGAAGTGATATTTGTTTCATTCTTATACGCATACTAATATTTTTGTAAATATGGATTTAAAATGTACTAAAAGTGTCAAAAATTTGACTATATGATATCTAATAGTACATGTATAAAAGGAAAAATTAGGTTGTATCTCACTACAAAAGGTCCACCCATACAAGGAACAGAAACAAATATGACGACGTGGAGAGAGAGAGAGAGAGGAAAGGAAGGGTGGTTCATGTAGATTTCTGTTTTCATACGTAAGTACAGGTTGTAGAAACTTTCCAGAGGAATTTGGTGCTTCAATCCTTCTTTCTTGTTGAAGTGTATTACCCGCTTTTTTGGTCAGTTTAAGCTTTTAAGTAAATTAGTTGATGTGTAAAATTCAATATAGTATAAGAGTCTATAGGTCCTATATTCAATACCTAGCTAACGCAATATTAAAAATAATAATTGTGGCCCACTTCTAGTTCATGTTTTAGGTATGGTTATGCCTGGTATGGTGAAGCCTAGGTATAATTAAGAGAGAGTGTTGAAGTATATTGTCTGTATTTTTTATTAGCTTAAACTTTTAGGTGAACTGATTGGTGCATAAAACTCAATAATTCCAAATGCTAGTTTCTATACATCTCCTCTATTACATAATTCCTATATGTTTTCTTGTAGACTCTCCGATCCAAACGGGGCCTTAAAGATCAATTAAGGGGCAATACCTTGGAAAACCAACCCATTTTACCTAGGAGTATAAAACGAATCTAGATAGTCTGTTTTATTCGGTATTCATATCTGGATGGTAGCAAATGTGGTAAGAAAGAAAGCATTCGTATTGCAAAACAAATACAAATCCAGATAATATCCAGCTTTTACCAGATACGAATATGAATGTAGCATTAAAAAATGTGGTCGAATACAAATATAGATGATATCCAGATCTTACAACTTTATTTCCACTATCATCTAGCCCACTAACATTTTTATGTGTATTATGTTACCATGTTGCTTGTGGGAGTTTGATACATAATTCCATATATTGGAACATATTTGTAGATGTTTGGAGTTTGAACTTCTTCTGTAAACCTTCATTATATTTTAGGATATTTGAATTCGACTGAATTAAGAAAGTATTTGATTTGCGTTCGTTATAACATTCGATTCGTATTTGTATTCAAGAATATTTGTAATCCCATTTGTATTACGTCGCTGATCGAGTCACTGACCTTACAAAAATAACATGAGAAAGGTGGGTGGATTTCTTGGAATGAATTAGTGAAAGAAAGGGGATGATCTTTATTGCATATGAACTGGTTACAGAGGGGCTTACAAAGGGAGATTAATGTCAGGACCAGATTTTTGAATCCAAACCCTTTGTGTATTACCGCACTAGTCCTACATCAAACCACACATAGTCGAACAGTGATAATTATATAACCAAACAATGCTTTATTTCAATAATAAAGAGTATCAACCTTATGGTCACTTATTACAAATAAGGTTACAAGACCTCACAGACTTGCTAACTCAAAGCGGAATCAAATAAAATAAACTCCAAAGATAACATATCAATACACTACAGGCAATTGACTGAGGAAGCGCAACCTAGAACTTTGAGAATCCTTTGTTGAAGCCACATGCGACATCTTCATGTTCCTCTAAGATATTTTTGTAGATCAAAAGGTGGGTACATATAGTACTCCGTAAGTCTTGGAAGAAATGCAATTATATGTAAGGCTTAACAAAGAAAATATAATATGGTTCTTTTACACAAAGCAGTATTTTATTTTAATTACCATTATATATTTTTTTTTTCAAAGCATCAATTTAACAAATTAATTGCAATAAATGAAACTGCATAATTTCTAGTGAATGTTCTACCTGCCAATATTAAGGCTCTATCCATCAAGGTTAAATGAATCTGGTTCTGTCTACCAGACTAGCACTAGCTGCCAGAGCACACCTGGAAGTTGTAACCACTCTTATATTCCCAAAAGCTTATTTAAAATAAAACCATAAATCTACCATGCGAAGGAGCATACTGCCCGTACTTGATTGTGGGTACTGCTATTTGAATAGTTTTACACTTTATAGAGGTTATACAACTTTACTCATAAGACATGATCATCCTATATTGCAACTGAATAATCACACTTTTTTTATGTGTGCTGGGGAGATTATGACAAGACCTTTACAATACACTGACTCAACTAGAATCCACCCGCTAAGGTTTCACCACTAAATGGGTTCCATCTACCTAAGCAGAAGCCCCCTCTTGCACCTTGTGGCAATGCCGCTAACTGACACCCCACCCCACATTCAGCCATCTGGCGAAATCTATGCTAGGTTATACCCATTAAGACTTATGGTTGTATGGTAGTGCTCAGTTCGGACAATTACAAGAAATATCAAGGAGGAAGGATGTGGATGAAGGTCGACACACAGACAGTGACTTACTAGGAAAGAAACATGGAGCTCAGCATCAAGGTGACTTGCAGCGATGGCTTCATCGAACTTGTGGCAGCTTTGCTTCACAAGAAGGGGACAGGACAGGCGCACGAGGCAACAAATCCCTATGCCAGCTTTGGCTCCACATGGCTTTCATCTTGTGGCTTTGATGTTGCCATGCCAGCTTGCGACGGGGATGAGCTCGAGGCTAGCAAATGAAGCGGTAGTGTATGGAGCTCTAGGTTTTGGTGGGATTAGAGGATGGACGCGGTAGTGGAGGAAGGTGGAGGTAGCAGGGCACTAGTGTTGGTAGCGGTTCTAGAGTGGAGAATTGGTGGAGCTCGACGGCTTGAACCTTGCAGAGTGGAGAACGATAGCATTGGGGTTAGAGGACAAAGAGGGGGTCAGACCCTAGGGTTATGGGCCAGTTGCCCCTAAAATTTTATGGGAAGGCCCGTATAATTTTGGGAACTAATTTCATTGGTGACCCAAGGGTCAAACGGGAACCCGACCCATGTCCACTTTTGGTAAAAGAAAAGTCACAGGCCTATGGCTAAGGCCGGTGCATGGAAGTCCAGCCCAGGACTGTCCAGGCCGAGCCTCCCCCTTCAACTCTCCAGCAATCCTGCCCATTTACAGCACTAAAACAGCCAGAGCCGCATATTCGCGTCGCGCCTCCCCCACAGCACCGCTCCTTGCTCGCCGTCGCCGCACCACCGCTCCTCGCTCGCGGCCGCTGAATCGGAGGAGATTTCTCGGCGAGGTGAGCATTGGCGCGCTCGTGGTCCCGCTCCTCCCCGATCTAGTCTCGACTTGGTCTCTCTTCCGTTCGTCCCGGGGAGATTGGGTTGGGTTCCGCCCAAGAACGAGTTCTTACGCCCTGTCCGCGTCGCGCGCGCTTAGATAGGGTTGGGTTGGGTTGGGTGCTTGGGTTAACTGCCAATCTTTTCGTTTGTTCCGTGTTGATCTGCGCGGTAATTTCTACTAGTTGTTGCAAGTCATTTGATTGTGTAGCAGCAAAAAAAATTCAGCTTTGACGTAGATTATTTAATGCTGCTGAGCTTTACAGTCCTTGCGGCCTTGGCCGCCCTGAGATTGTAGCTTTGGGATGGGTGTCTTTAGTTCAGCTGGGAATTAGATGCTTTCTAGGCTAACCATGGTGCTTCTGGGATCTGGACAGAATTTTTTATGCCATGTAGAAGGAATTCGTTGTTCTTGGATGGGCTTGTGCTCCGATGTTACCCCAAACTTCATATGTGATTGCTTGCAGCTAGCGCTTTGATTGCCCTGCTCTTTTGTTATCTGCAATGCCTGCTTGGTAGCCAACACATTTTTGCAATTGCTCAATAGGAGATGGCATTGCGGCATAGGTTTTACGGACAGACTGGTAAACAGTTATTCTTACTTGCTTTGAAATTTGGTGTCTTGGAGAGCTAGAGGTTTAGGTTTACTTTTGTTTGTTGCTCTTTGTTTTTAATTTCAGCGTCTACTCTACTGAAGCTGAGAATTGTCAATCCTACTAATTATTTTCTTCCTCATCCCGGGGATACATTTATATGAAATAGTGTGGTCAACATTGGTGCGACAACAATTGTTACTGGGACTGGGAGCGACCGCACTGTTGGGTGAAGCAGGTGTCAGTGCAGCAACAGGCGTCATGACTGTATGTCTTCTCTCAGACTGGTCTTCTACTCTTATGTAGTCTGTTCTCTAATCAGTTAGTGGTGTGTAGGATTCTCTTTAACTGTAAATCCTTTTGTTTGCATGTCGGAATGGTCCTCTTTCTCATTGCGTCCCATTTTCAGCAGTCAGTCAGTGACTAGCAGCAACAATTTTTAGCTGATTGCCGAGGTCAGTCACACTTCTGAGTCTGTTTACTCATACTCATACAGCAAGGTTATTCTGTTTTATTAAGAAGCAAATGTTTAGGGATTCTGCTACTTTTGCCAGTACTTTTGTAGTACCACCAATAACTGCTGGTAGCCTGCTCTCTCCATATTTTTAAAATTTTTAAATACATATATACTTGCCGTATCGACGTATCCTATCGCCATATCCATATCGCCGTACCGCCATATCCATATCGTCGTACCTGTATCGCGTATCGGGGCATCCTAGGCTGTCGCAATCCAATCGCCATCTAAACTCCAGTTCCAACAATTCTTGGGCTTGATGCCTCCACAGCTGGTACTCGCATCCTTATTTATCTTATGTATTCATCCGTGATCCGCCCAAGCTTTTCTTGTTTCTTGCTCGTTTCTTGGTAGCTTGTGTTCCGTTGTTGCTGTACATTAAGCTTAATCAATTTGCTCTCCTTAAAAATATGTCCATTCGTTCTTTCTATATTGATTACAGCTTCCATTGAAAATTGGTCACCATGGCATGGGAGCTCACCAAGGTCCCTGGCAACCCATCTCCCTTCCTCCAAGATTCTATAGGTATCCCCTTTAATCGCTCTAGTTGTTGGTTATCCGATGTATTTTGGAGGCCAGAGATGTATGGTTCTATCTCCTTAGTCTAAAAAAATTGCTCTAGTTGTTTTTGTTGCTATTTTGGCTTTATTTTTGTTTCTTATCCTTGCCAGTTGATGTGGTCGCTGCCAATATTGAGCCCAAGCTAGCCAATGCTCTCATTAGGTAAAGGATTTTTTTTCCAATTGTCTTTTTTTTTAAATTCAAATCGGAACATTTTAGGAATTTCAGACTGTAATTAACAAGGTTTTCAGGTGGACAATAGCCTAGAGCTTTCTTTCTTCTTATCTTGAACAATTCGATTGAAAGAACTGATTGAGGGTTAAGGGTTGCACTGATTTGAGTTATGGTGTACTAGGAATTGAACTGGTGTTTCATTTGAAATGTCAACTCTATTGAATAATTACTTGTGTGGTACATTATGGTATACATCTCGTGTTCACTTTTTAAGATCAGCCTCAATTCATATTTGGTTAAAACACTTGATTAACCTTTGGGATTCCGGTTTCTAATGTCAACATGTGGATACAAATTTAACATGAAGTCAAGAAAATAATTTAAAAAGGTAATGAAGTAATAAAATAATTATATTGGTTAAAGGGCAAAATAATTTAATAGAAGTTGAATTATGGATTACCCCTGAAAACTGTAAGTCTGTAACTCTACGTTTTAGTTATATTCCATTAACATGAAGCTGACATGAAATTCAAACTCCAATTTCTCAGTTTGGTTGTCTCTTTGAATAGGAAATTGATATTCAGTTTCACAATTCCATGCTCAATTTCTGCTATCTAAATGAGGTTGATGTATTAGTTGACATACCAGTCTTCTTTTTAAGATTTTTTATGAAGTGGCTATGCTGTTTCTTTCTTGGTTGTTTTGTTTGACACAAACTTCAAAAATTATTTGTGTAATACCCTAGGCGGTGATTTATTAGTGTGAATGCCGTTTCAGGCAATTGAATCAGGTATGCCCATTGGAGAATTTGCTGCATGTAAAGCGGGTGCGTCAGCGTTCTGAGTGTGGTGGTATATGCGCTTTTATCTAATTCTCAAATATTTTTTCTTTGCCTTCTGTGCACTACATCATAATTTCATATAAGAGAAGACATATCATAGCTTTCTGAGAACACATGTTCGTTGAAGTCATGCCATAGCTCTAGATATACTACTGCGCTTACCAGATAGGAAAGAGGATTTAATTTTTCCAATACAGCACAACCTTGTGATCGATCAAATGTTACTTTTGTGTAAACATCAGCACTCAGCAGGCTCTCTCTTTAGGATCTTCAGGATATGGGATGTTGTTTCTTATCCTGTAAAATGTTCATGCATGCCAAAGTTTTTTTTTTGTTATTCTTCATGCAACGGTACCCTGACATGCTGATAGTGTCATGTGAGATGCTGAGCCTTCATTTAAAGAAACTTAATCTTTAGCTAATAAAGCACAAAAACCATCACTGGATTGTGGAATTAAAATTTAGCAGCTCACAATGTTTTAAGTTGGATCTTCCATTGAACCACTGATTATGTTACAACCCTTAATATTCAGCTAGTTCAAGCAGAACCATCACTAGATTGTGGAAATAAAAGTAAAACTGAGCAGCTCACAATATTTTAAGCTGGGTCTACCTTATGACCAATAAGTAATTATGACAGAACAGTTTATTGTTTCCATGTCTAATTTCTTTGTGTTGGGTTTTCTTTGACAGAAAAATCCAAGTTATCAATCATTTTATGCCTTTACAATGGGCCTGAAAATTGTAGCAAAGGCTTTCCTGAAGATGTACAAAAGATAGTGGCTGCTTACCAGTTGAGTCCATTTGTTGCAAAAGTAAGTAGTCCTGTTATTTTTGGGGAACTTAACTCCCACTTGAAGCTGGCTAGGAAGAAAGTAAGCTTAGCTAGCTATTTACAGTAGTACAGAATCTGTTTTAAGATTAAGCCTGTCATCTGTTGACATTTACTTTTGGCAGAAATCTTCAACAGGTTGCCAGGTATTCTGCTACATCGAAAGAGGAGTGGGAAGAACAGTGCAAACTTTGGCCAACATCTTATCATCCCCCACATGAGTATGCTCTCACTACAGATCACTTTATGTATTTCATGTGCTGTTCTGCAGTATTTAATCTTCTTGGTTACTCCTGTGCGTTTGATTCCTTTGCTCAAATGGTCAAGCTTGGCTAGGCCCCATTTGTTTTGACTCTTTGCTTTCGGGAGCAAACTATCCATTGCTCAAACATTTTTGTGAATATGTTTTCAAGGGTACTAAAATTCTCTTATTTATTAATAAAGGGGTTGTGGATGCCACACGGTGTCCTAGTGGCCAGAGGGGGACACCGAGGCTGTTCGCCTCGCCTGCTCCCGCTGCCAGCACCGATCTTCGGCCTGCTCCTACCATCGGCTTCCTCTCCGGCTTGCTCCCGCCTGTGAGGGGGGGTGGGGGAGGAGGCGAGGCGAGGGGAGGAGGCGTCGGGAGAGGAGAGGAGCTGAGGCGTTGAGGAGTGGACAAGAGGCGAGGCGGCGGGGGGAAGACCAGAGGAGGCGAGAGAGAGGAGTGCAGGAGAGAGAGAGAGAGGAGTGCAGGAGAGAGAGAGAGAGAGAAAGGAGAGAGTGCGGGTGCGGGTGCAGATAAGGAGTCTGGAGTATCTGAGGACATACGCATGCTGGATATATACACATGAACGTAGACATGCATAGCGAGCGACTCGCCTTGGCGTCCAGGCGCCCCTCACTCACCTTGGTCGCCGACTTCGTCGTGACAACCATGGTGGATGCACAAGTGGAGAATGAACCTCACCGACCTTAATTAGCATGCCAAACCTAACATGTGATGAAGGACCAAATTGGCTCTAAACTTAGGGTGAGGATTTCCTCACCTTGCTAGCCTTAGGTATGACCGTATGAGTACGGAACAACTGCCAGCCAAACGAGGTTGTGCCCACTGATCCCCTAGGCGGCCGTCTAGGTGCTAGGCGCCGCCCTCCCGCCTTGCCCACCTAGGCGGCGATTAGACGCTAGGCGCCGGTATACTGTCCGACTAGCGCCTAGCGCCTAGGTGAACACTGGCTGTGCCCAGCCTGGAAAGAGTTCAAACATGTCTCAATTCGTTCAGTGCAAGGTCTGCTTGTTAAAAATAAAATATATGGATTGTTAGTGTCATGCATAAATAATTGCCTTGTAATTGGAGTATAATTTGATGTGCAATGAGGTGCAGTTTTACAAATGCTCTTAGCATGGAAAATGTCATTTTCTTCAGATTCAGGAGCATATTTGGTTTGAGGTCAGAAAAGTCCACAGTAAGTTGTGGGAGAATCATCTTTTGACTATGTTTCTTCACAGTGCACTATTACTTAAAGAAGGTTGACTGCATCTGGTGCCAGAATATCTAGATCATATATGTAGCTATGTCAATGTAAAATGTATTGCCTTTGCGTTGGAGATTAAAAAAAAATAGTTGCAAGTTTTAGCTCTTCCTGGTTGCTATTGTAAGATTATGCCTTACAATTTAAAAATGATCAATAATACTGTTTCCTTCTGTAAATATTTGGCAGAGTACAATGGCACAACTTTGTGTCAAATGAAAAATTAGGATTGAACATAATATAGTGTATGCTGTGTCGGTTTGTCCTAAGCAGCCTTTCTGATGGACTTTGCTGCTAATGTTACAGCCTTGATGGTGTATATGGATTTAAAGAGGAGGAATTACCATCAATTTTTTATTGCATGAGGACTGCTATGCAATTTTCAGAGGTAACCACTCCTGGTTTTACAGTATTTGTTTATTGCTAGATTAGGGCCTGTTTGGAACACAGGAATTTCGCAAGAACTTTGCAGGAAACAGTTCAATTCCCACAAGAATCGGGAAAAATTCCTGCATTCCAAACGGGGCCTTATTCTTAGCATTCCCATTATTTTCTAAATAGTAACTATTATTCTCGGTGTGGGCACTATGCTTGCATGGTTCCTTAGGATACTAGTGAGTGTTGTTACATCACTAACTGTTTAGGGAGAGCAAAATTTTGTTTTGTGTAGCTTTCCATTCACTGTATTATTTGTATTCTGTGAACTTAAAATAATGGGAAAAGTTTATCCATTTTGAACATTTGCAAAATGACTTATAAGGTGGATCAGATTGATGCTTGATGCTTCCAATTTGCCTTTGTCATCTTATGCATTGGGGTAATTTTATACGTGGTTAGAGTTTAGACCTGATATATTGAAGTAGCATTTGGATACTAGACAAGCAATGAAAAGAAAGTGTCCAGTCCTTTTACACCTCTGAACACCCATTGCTATTTTGAGTTAAGTTCTTGCAACTCTCTATTAGTCCAATTTTTAGTAGTACAGATAAAAACATTGTGTCTAATACTCCCTCCGTTTGCGTTTATTTGTCAGTTTTGTTACTAGTTTTGGCCAACGATAATTTAAAAAAAATATAATTATGTAACATAAAAGTGGTATTGTTAGATTTGTAATCGAAAGTACTTTACTAATATTCTACATTGAGCTTTTTTGCTTTTGTGTTGCTTAAAAAGTAACGGTCAAAGCTCAATCAATAAAAATCAAAACTGGCATAGGGCCACCAAACCCTTTGCAATATTTTATTGATAACAAGAATCCAAATCAAGGTTTGGAAAAATGGCAGTAGCCGGCTTGTTACTACTTGTAACTTGATAACCCACTGGCCCACCAGGGACCTTCTGTTGAAAACCTGCTGGTATAGCTGTGTGTGCACAAGTTATGCTATGTCAGAAGTCAGAACATTCCCACAAATTCTTGCTGTTTGTCCCATTACTAGTTCATGTAACACCCACAAGTTATTTCTACCGACAACCCTTGTTGCAGTCTTGGGTGGTACTGGTACCGCTGGTTGGTGACAAAGTAGCTCCTTGTGACCTTGTATCTGCGAACCAACCAGTTTAATAAACAGTGAGATAAATTTGTTCTAGGACTGGTAGACAGCTAGTGGCATTGATCCTTTGTTTGACAATAAGTTCAATCTTGTTCTTAAGAGCCAGGTTCAAATGTGTGCTTCCTGTAATATGAACTGTTGGGCAAGCATACCATATCTGTCATGATTTTGCTGTTTACACGGTGTGATTTTAGCTTGCTGGTTGTTTGTTGTAGATCAACATTTTTGGCTAACTTCTGCACGGATTCTCTGCTTGTACCAGGTGGGCAATGCTGCCATTATTGTTGATCCATCAAGTATGCAAATAATTGCCAAGGCTACAGACCAAACACACCAGCATGATACTTCTGTCGAAAAGATTAATTGTGCCAGAGTGAAAGCTGATAATGCCTGCTCTTTTCCAGAAGCAACCGAGGAGAAATATGACAATTTGTTGCTGTCAAGCTCCCGTGCTTGTAATGGCTTGAACATGCATGTCTCATGTATAAACCCTTGGGGATGGATGAAACAAAGGCCTAATGAGAAGACGACATTGCCCTCTGAAGGTGGTATTGTTATAGGCGTGGGCCTTGGGCCCAGCCAGGTTATTATTAGGAATTAGAGATGGGTTTCTATTTGAGTTAGAGATTGGTTTACTTGTATTAGAGATATAATTAGAGATATGATATTAGTTACTATATCTGTTAGAGATAAGATTAGAATTAGACTCTATCTGTTAGGGGGAGCCATCTATATAAGAGGGCTACCGCATGCTATTGGAGGTATGAAGGAAATAACAAGTCTTTCTAGTCTTTAGTCTCCCTCTCCCTCTACGCCGACGCCACCCGGCTATCCTCTCGGTGGTGTTTATCCGTTATGAACTAAGGTTCATAACAACTTGGTATCAGAGCCGTCGATCCTTTACCACGACTTCTACTACCATGGTTTCCGGCGAGGAGGCCAGTTCCGTGAGAGCAATGTTTAAAGCAATCCAGGAGCAAATGGCTGTGATCGTGCAGCAGAATGCCGAGATATGGTCCCAGATTGCAGATTTGACGCAGCAGAGCATCGCAAACAACGCCAGGATTGCAACACTTAAATCCGGGGGAAGTTCATCCCCCGGTTACGCCCCACGGGCCGCATCAGCTCCAAACCAGCAGGATTCCACCACCGCAGCGTCTTCTCCACCCTCCATCACCCCAGACCCAGCCCTGTCGCTCTTCCGTTCCCTGCAATCACCGCATCAAATCCCTCAAAGCCGGCTCTCAAAGACCCTACTCGAGAAGAAGGCAGCAGATCAGAGGGCTTGCGGGAGAAAGATGCGCCGAGGGGGGAAGGAAGGAGGCGCTCACCGTCAGGCCATCCCCGTCTTCTCCCGTCGAGGGCGTCACCGAGCGCGGGATCCAGCTCCTCGGCGAGCTCTCTACCGCCGAGAGCGCGGTCGTCCAGGCCACCGTCGCTGCACCTGTCCACGCGACACCGCCGCCAGATTTGGCCTGCGCCGACACGGTCTCTACGCCATCCCCATCTTCCTCCGCCGTCGGCTGCAGCCCTGGATCCGAGCCACCGCCGAAGTTGCCGGTGGTCGCTTGGCTTCCCCGTCGCCCGCTTTGGCCCCGATGGACACCGCTCCAGATCCGCCTCCGCCTGGACAGCCGCCACCGCTGGGCTCGTGGTTGCCCATGTCGCAACCGCCGCCGCCCAGGACGTTTCCGCCCGAGCCGCTCAGGGCACCTCCGCACGCCACCGCCGCCGCCGCTTCCGCCGCTGCGTTCCGCCGGATCCGGCCGCCACCGCAGCCGCTCCATGCGACGGCCGCTCCGCTCCGCCCGCCCGACCGCCGCTGCCGGCCGCCCGCTCCGCCCGCCCGGAAGCCGACGCGACCGGCAGGCCGGGCCACCGCAGCCATGCTGGCAGCCACTCCATGCGACGGCCGCCTGCTCTCCGCCGTGCCGCCGCCGATCCGCCCGCCGCCACCTCCGCCGGCGCCGCCGCTCCGCCTGCTGCGTCGCCGAAACCGCCGCCGCTTCGACTGAGGCGTCGGGCCTCATGGGGTGTCGGTCGGTTTTAAAACCGACCGGTTGAGTTACGGCCAAAAAAAAATTCAAAATCAAAAATCAAAATAAAAAAAATCAAAAATCAAAAAAAATCAAAAAATCAGAAAAAAAGAGAGCTTATTTTGCAGGCATTCCGAAGGCGTTACACTTCGTCTAGCCTTGTTCCGCGGGATCTGGCCGGCCATCTCCATCCGCTGCAGCACTCTGCCACCGTTTGTCTTCTACATCGGCGTCAAAGGTCTTCCGTTGATCGCCGTCAAGCAGCTCGAGGACGAGCTGCATGTCCGAGAGGGGTGTAGTGTTATAGGCGTGGGCCTTGGGCCCAGCCAGGTTATTATTAGGAATTAGAGATGGGTTTCTATTTGAGTTAGAGATTGGTTTACTTGTATTAGAGATATAATTAGAGATATGATATTAGTTACTATATCTGTTAGAGATAAGATTAGAATTAGACTCTATCTGTTAGGGGGAGCCATCTATATAAGAGGGCTACCGCATGCTATTGGAGGTATGAAGGAAATAACAAGTCTTTCTAGTCTTTAGTCTCCCTCTCCCTCTACGCCGACGCCACCCGGCTATCCTCTCGGTGGTGTTTATCCGTTATGAACTAAGGTTCATAACAGGTATTCCGTGGCATCCTCTGAGACATGCTGCCATAGTTGCCATTGAAAATGCCGCTGAGAGGGATAGAATGTTCTTCCCTACTTCAACTTCTTTAACAACTAAACCAAAATTACATGGCAATATGGAGAATTGTCCTGATAATGAACCAGCAAAGCCACTAAAGATAGATACAAAAGTGAGCATTGTTACCTGTATATCTACTCATTCATTGTTTCCTTTAATAACTCGTGGCCACTACTGTTGTATTAGAAGACTGAAACTGATGCATATTGGTTTTCCCCCTTTTTTCTAACAAGTTCAAATTTGAACTTCAGGATATAGAACAATCTGCCCATGAAGCACACTGCAGTGACCTGTCTGAGACAAACAGACCGTATCTTTGCACAGGACTTGACATCTATCTTGTTTGGGAACCATGCACGATGTAAGTTCGCTATTACCAAAGTATGATATCACTTTTTGCTTACTGTTCAGTTTGCTCATATGTTTGTTCATTTGAAGGTGTGCTATGGCACTTGTACATCAAAGATTCAAGCGCATCTTCTATGCTTTCCCTAATCCAATTACTGGAGCACTAGGCAGTGTCTACAGGTTGCACGGGGAGAAAACTTTAAATCACCATTACTCCGTATTTAGGATTAAAGTTCCTGATGCATACTTGAATGGTTCGAGTGATTGTTCTGAAAAATGCTGATTAAACTATTTTTTATCTTAGAAAAATCTGTGAGCTTTTCATCTGCAGGAAGGATGTCTCTTTAGATGCTTATAGCTTCGGATTTGATTTGTTAAAAAAAAATTGACAACTTGGT
The DNA here is from genome assembly GCA_036346245.1 of Bonia amplexicaulis. Taxonomy (NCBI): domain Eukaryota; kingdom Viridiplantae; phylum Streptophyta; class Magnoliopsida; order Poales; family Poaceae; genus Bonia; species Bonia amplexicaulis. The sequence goes on from CM070760.1 coordinate 13,561,964, forward strand.
ATGTTGTATCATTAAAATATACGATGAAGTGTCAACTGCATGGTCTGCATTTCCCTCTATTCTTGTGTCTTTATACAAAATATACATCGCTTTTGCTACTTTCTTGGGCTTGCAAAGATACTGAACTGGCCGTTGAGTCATTGCACGGTGGTTCAGAAGACAGGTTATATTGTCTTTTGCAGGCTGTTGAGGCCCTCAGGTTCAGACATGAGCTAAAAGAAAAACCGTTCATTTCTCTGTTTTCTATCTTTAATACTTAATAAATTGGAGTTGATGGTAGTCGGTCCGTTCTCCACAGGACAATCTCAGCCATCCGATTAAAAACGGACCGACGCTTCACCCGCGTTCAGTTCCTTCTCCCCTCCCCACTACCCCCACCGAAAAAAGAACCTCAAAGAGTATGTGTATAGGAACCGACGTGGGACCGTGTGCTCGCGCCTCGCCCCCAAAATCTCGTGCCTCCCAATCCCCACGTCTCCCCAATCCCCACGTTCTCCCACGTCTCCCCGGTTCTTCGCGCCTCCTCCGCCTCATCCGCCGCTCCGCCTCGCCTACTCCTCCCCACTGGGCGGAGCTGCTGGTGGTCCTCGTGGGCCGTGGACCACCCCGCGCTTGGTGTATTTTAGCCTTATGTGTATTTTAGCTTTTCTTCTTTCTGCTTTTTCTTTTTCTGTGCCCCTCTAGTTTTTCGGCTGCTCTTCTTCTTTCTGCTTTGACATACTTCTCTTGTGAACCCCGTGTGTCATTGTTCGAAATAGATGCCCAAATTAATGTGAACTCCTCCGATCGGAAGTAGAACATCAAGCTTGGTCTTCTTTCTTTATTTCTTGTGTTGATCTTTGACGATTTTGCATGCGATCAAACGGCAATATTTTCACTTGAAATTTTACGATTACTCTCGATTTACGCTGAATTTTTTAGTACCGCATGCGTCTAGTTTTCAGAGAATTAATTTTCCGAATTCTCGGGCGATTTTAAAGAGAACGACATTCACCCCTCTGTCGCCATTTCGGTCCTACACTAGTCACTTTTATTGAGCGGGACATCTTCTTACAATTGAGTGAAGAAGAGATCATCAACACTTTCATGGCTATTAGAAGACGTAGGCCTGACAAGAAGTAGTGATGTATTGTTCTTCAACTATTATGAGTATGTAATATTTCAATTCTATGTTAAGAAAGCTATATTCGTCTATTTTATGAAGTTTGTATGTCCTTTTTACCTTAATTGCATTTCGTAATTTATATACTTGTGTACCGACATGTTAAATTTATAGCGGTTAAATAAATTTTAGACAACGGACCACCATAGCTACAAATCCTAGCTACGCCACTGCTCCCCACCCCGCCCACCGCCTCCTCCTCCTCCCCCCACTTCTTCGCTCCGCCGCCTCCTCCTCCTCCCCCCACACCTCCGCCTCCGCCGACCCCGCCCGGCCTCGTCCTCCTCGCCATTGCCGCGGTCGTCGGGGTCCAAGGCGCCCATGGTGGCCGTGCCCGGGCTTGCCTCGGGGGTGGCGATCTGCGCCGCCACTCTACCCTCCCCCGTCCCTCCCGATCCGCGTTGCAACCATCGGCCTCGTCATCCTCCTCCTCCTCGTCCCGCCGCCGTAGCTCGAGCCCTCCACCGAGGCGGATCCACCACCGGCCAGCTGGTGATCGCAACGGCGCGCGGTGGAGACCTAGGTCTTCCAACCGTGCTGGCCTAGCCCCTCACGGCGACTTCCGGGCACCGGTACTCGGGAGCTCGAGCAACGCCCGCTGCCACCGGCGCCGCCTGGGAGCGGTTCTTCCGGGGCACGAGGCCTCTACTCCATCTACGTCCACGCGCTGCCGTCCTACCATGCCAACTTCACCTCCGACTCCGTCTTCTACCGCCGCCAGATCCCCAGTAAGGTTAGCTCTCCTCTTGCTTACTCTACTTAAACTGTTCATAGTAAGATGGACAAGCAAGTAATCAACTCATGCTGAAATGTTGATATTCACCATAATTTTAGAAGTTGTGACAGAAGCTGGTAGTTAATGTCGGGAAGGTTGTGACATCAGTGTTGGATCATGGTGGATTGGTGATGGTGTCATGTTTTGCAGGCTTTTCAGATTAAAACCTGTGGCCCTAATCCTTTCAGGATTTCCACATATCAAGCAGCAACTTAGCAACACTTCTCATGGTTCAGCCCCAAGGAAAACTGATGGGTACAATCAGAAGGCCAATCACAGCAGCCTCATCATTTCATCAATCAACAACAAAGCATCTCGAACCACTGGTCACCTTGGCTCGGAGGAATGGAATTGGCAGGAGGTGCCTTCTAACTTTGCTGACATCCACTGCAGCCATACCTAAGGCCAGTGAATCAAGAAAGGCCCTACTGCAAGGTATATACGAATTGAATCTGACTTTCTGGGTTTGAGCAATCAATATTTACAGATGGTTTGTTTTGCACCTTGGGTAGATCAATAATTCTGCTTCCTCCTTTGTATGTGTAGAGTACCTGAAGAAATCAAAGGAGAACAAAGAAAAGAATGACAGGGAGGTATGTGGTCTTCCTTCAAACTGGAATGACACACATCAAAGATGTTTGATTCAAATGTTGGTAGATACAGATCATTATATTGTATTCTTACACTGAGCTCATCAAGGTTTAGGAGTGGTTACTGTGGTCCGTTGTGCCTGCAAGGACACGACATGAGGGAGATATGCACACATATGTGCTCTTACATATGTGCTCATAAGGGACACGACTGAGCTCATCTGCTGCAAGCTATGCACACATATGTGCTCTGGTTGAGCCCACGGCAGAACTATCATGATAGCGTTGAAATTTCACGAAACATGTTGCTGGAAATGCCTGCCAATTTTGTTACAGATGATGGAACACCTTTAGCATTGCTATTTTCCTGTTGGAGCTGCTGCTTGTTTTCTTCAATGATTTACTCTTGAATTTCCTCTAAGAGGCGCAAGTATATTTGCATGTGATTATACAATTCTACATGATGTTTATATATTCCGTTGCTCCTTCATTGTACTGTAACCGATTGTACCTAAAATATCATGTTCTCTTGATTCCACATCTGTTTGATTTGAAATTTACTTCTCAAACTGCTGACGAACCTACCCCTTTTTCAGGCTATATTGTTTCTCCTATGGGGCTTATGCTGTTGCAAGGTCAGTCTTGCTATGATCTATCCATGACCTTTTCTTATGTATGATCTGAGCCTCTTGTGTGGTTATTTGGTTATTCTCATGGGGTTACTAATAGGTTGGGACTCTGTCATGAGAATGAGTGCTGACCTGCGGGACTTATTTCTTTATGAGGCTTTCTTATACTATAATCCTCTTCTTCTTGTGGTGAGTTTATTTTGTTTCTGTACATGTGACATGCTCAAGGGTCATTACCTGTAGAAAAGACAACAAATTAAGGCCGTCCCCGTGCATCTATGTAATTTTGCTTCATGTTTTTATTATAGGCCCTGATGATTTGGTTATGGGGAGTAAATTTGTGGGTCTTTGCACAATCATCAGTGAATTATGCAAGAGTGTTTGATCTTGCGCAAACACATTTATCACACCGAGAAATATGGAGGGTATGCCTATCTGACTCGGGAAACTTGATCATATACCCTCCCTTTAGTTGAGAAATTGAGGATTTACCCTCCGCATCTCAATGACACGTGGGGTCATCATAAGTCACTGACACGTGGGCCAGGAGGGTAAATCCTCAATTTCCATCTAAATGGAGGGTATATGATCAATTTTTTCATCTGACTCTGGGTTGCATTTTCCGTTTCTAAACTTGCTTGATTTTGGATTTGTTGAAGTTCTTTTTTTCCTTTTGAAATGCATTTGTACTGACATGGCTAGCCATAGGCAATGTGGAGTAGTCATTCAATAAGATACTACTGCATACATTCCTTAAGTATGCACGTGGCATACAGTTGCTGTTATGGCAATGTCTGAAAAATTTAAAATTTTCCTTACCACATTCATGCTGATGTTGAGTGCTAAGTTCGCAATATTTTATTTAGTTATTACGCAGTGCAAGTACACTTGATAAATTCCTAAAACAAGCGTGTTTATCTTGCTTTCCTATGTAATATATAGTGTGTACTGTAGTTTCTCAACAAACATGCCTCATTAGGATAATTCTTCTTGAGAATATAATGTGCCCGTTGCATTTTCTAAATCCAAATGATAAGCAGTTCTCTTTTGAACCTGCCTCTCTTTTTTGTAGCTTGTATCCGTATTTCTTGGGTTAGATGCATTTTATTTTTGTTGTTTCTGCATGTATCCATGCTCTTTTCTGTTGGCATTATGTTGTATATCCTCTCAGATTACTTGTGCTTGGCATATTATTCTGCCTAAGTAATGCTCACATTTTTTTTGTTTCATTGATAGTGTGCGACTTGGCTGACTTTAATTGTTCCCACAAGTATGACAGCTTACCTGTATCTGTATTCACATGGGGAAGTGTCTCTTGCTGCATCTCAACCAGTGTAATATCTAGCCCATTAAGTATTTCATTCCATGCTTTGTTCTTCTTGTCTGCTTGTGCTCATGATACCTTTTGGGTTTTGTACATATGTTTGGTTATATTTGTGGTAGTGTTTACCAATAATCAACTGCATGCAAAAATATTATCTCCAGAGTTCTCACAAGGAACAGTATAATAATGAGAAAATATTGTTGGCAAAAATGTTACTGCACTTGCCCTATTATTGTTCTCGAAGTCAAATCTATTTTCCTCAATCAATCAGTGGAAAGGTGCATCTTAGTGCAGTAATACTGTATGCGCAACACAAACAATTATGCATATACACATACTGATGGCTGCTTGTAATTTTAAAGAGAATCTGAAGTTCTGGACAATGTATGCTCCACTTCTTCAGATTATGAAATATGATAGCTGCTAATTGTAAATTAAAGATTTACTTGGTGGTTTTTCTTACTGCAGCGTAGTTGACTGGTGTGGGAAGCTGAATGCAATTGCATTCGCATCTGAGACTTGTGCACGAATTTTGAGGTCAGAATTCCATCTGAGACATGTTTGTTTTTCCTATATAATACTAGGAATAGTATTGATGAAATGTGTGATGAATGGATGTAAATGGAATGATCATTCGAAATGTTGCATGATTTAAATGCATACCTGAAATGTATGTATACTAAAGTAAAAGTGCAGCAACTTCTCTATAACGTAAAATCCAGTGAGTGTTTGTTTTTGAAAATATACACCAGTTCATTGGAGTTTAGCTCCAGAATAGCAGAGCAAACTCAAGCAGTGTGGATAACTTATATATGCACCCATAAAATCTTGAAAATCATGGTATGATTTCAAGAAGAACTATGTGCGCCAAAATGTTTAACATTAGCTCCTGGAAGAAATAGACTAAGGATTTTCTTTGTGTATAATTTAACTTGCACCAATGAAATGTCTTCCTGTATTCACCTATATCTATATGTTGCATGTAATGGATATTTATTTTCTCACAGGGTGAAGAATTGACATTTGATTATAACTATGTTCGTGTATGTAAATTGTAGAGCATCAATGTTGTTCATGTCCAATATTATTATGTAAGGCAACGATAGCAAATAATTAACAGAAAAACAAGTCAAGATGGCTTGCTTGATATAATCTTCAGATTCCAAAATATGACTTTGTAATATATGAACATATGTACTGGAGGTGTACTGGTGTGAGTTGCTTCTCAAGGCATGCTGGAAGCTATCTTATCGTATCCGTACAATCACTGCTACAGAAGAGGCTATACTGGACGGGTACATCACAGACGGTTTTACTTGCAACCGTCTGTGATATTTTCATAGACGGTTATTAACATGAACCGTCTGTGATAATTGAGACATCACAGACGATTTTTGTTAATAACCGTCTGTGAACTTTCACAGACGGTTCTTAATACGAACCGCCTATACCATCGAGATAACACGACGGGTCCTGTTAAGAACCGTCAGGAAAGTTCCTGACGGTTATTAACACAAACCGTCTCGTGAAAAGTTGAATACACGACGGTTCTGTTAAGAACCGCTCGTAATAATCCCATGTCACCAATAATTGGCGTATACGTGATTTCGATCTCACCCGTCTATTCTCTCCACATCGAATGGTCGGCACCGCCTCCCACGGCCAGCCCTTATTAATAACTCCCCATCAACCTTTCCACGGTACTAGTCACGCGTGAGTTCATCCACTAGCTAGCTTCCCGTATGCATCTCCTCCGCCGTGAGCTAGCACCTTCATCGCGGCACGAACAGTTCATACTAAAGAACACACTCTTGCCGTAAGTGTCGTAAGTGTGTCTTGTTTAGTGTGACCGCTGTGCCACGAAGGGTTTGTTAGCTTGTTATCCCGTAATAGATCGATCCGAATGTGTTGTTGAGTTTTGTGCTTGCCTCTGATTTGCATGTTCCTCGACGATGCCGACTCATCGTCGAGATGTGATGTCCACTCCGACAATCCTTCTTTTTCCCGCAAAATTCAAGGCAATTTTATTACAAAAGTTCAAAAAAGACATTTCAGATTCTTGATGAGCGGTGACATACCCGACTTCTTGGTGGCGACTATCCATCTGTTTCTTCCACTTCTTTTCTTCATCTCGGTCTCGGATCACGTCGCCTAGAGTCGGTCAAGAACCGGTCTTCGATGTGGCATTCCTCAAGACACGCAGCAGGCCTCGGATGAAGAAAAGAAGTGGAAAGAAGCAGATGGATAGTCGCCAACAAGAAGTCGGCAATGTCGCCGCCGGCATCTGGGCATCACGACGGTTGTATTAACGAACCGTCGTGATAAACAATCCGACGGTTATTAACACGAACCGCTGCGTGATAGTATACATCACGCACGGTTCGTGTTAAGAACCGCTCGTGATAATGTAGACTATCACGCACGGTTATTTATGTGAACCGTCTATGATAGGCAACAATCACCGACGGTTATTAAGTTGAACCGCTCGTGATATTGCTTGTATCACAAACGGTTCATATTAATAACCGTCGGTGATAATTCACGACGGTTATTAATACGAACCGTCGTGATATATCATTTTCACGCACCGCTTGTGGTTGAAACCGCTCGTGATATTCTCGCATAGTACTAATTGCTTGGCGTGCTTGCTTGAAGGATGTCGACACCGATATGTCTTCATCGCACATCGGTGGAGCAAGGCGGCCGGCTTTAGGGAGTTGGGGGCGAAAAAATATCACCGTCTTCTTAGTGATCCGATCGAGGTTAGTATACTTAATTACTTAACATTCTTAGTGATCGATCGTAGATTAGTACTCAATTACTTAACATTCTTAGTGATCGATCGAGGGTTAGTAGTAGGGTAATAATCATTTTGACACCCATTTGTCACTTGTGTAGCGTAGATGGACCGAAGTCGGATGTATATTGAGAACCGTGTGAGTGAAGAGTACATTCTTGGCGTGTCGCTTTTAGAAGGGCTACCGAAATGGATATGTTGAAGAAGGGATGAAATATATGTATTGCCCATGTATTGATTGTGATAATCTCAAGATGTTTAGCAACTCAGCGCAGATTGAAGCTCACTTGATTCGAATGGGTTTCAGAAAAGGGTACAAATATTGGACCAGTCACGGTGAAGAGAAGAGTACACAAGAAGGTAGTTATGACATAGTCGATGGAGACAACGATATGCCAGTTGTGGACTGTTCTTTCGATCATGAGGAAAGGTCGCAGGATGACAATCTGGATCATGAGGATAGGTCGCAGGATGACAATCTGGATCATGAGGATACGTGATGCAGAAGGGAACTATAGTGAGAGAGAGAGAGTTTGGTAAATTCGAGGGCTTGATGGAGGACTCGGAGAAACCTTTGTTCCCGGGCTACAAGCCGCAATACACGAGGTTGTCATCAGTTCTAGAACTGCTAAAATTGAAGGCAAGCAATGGTTGGTCCGACAAGAGTTTCACGGCATTATTAGGTCTCCTAGTGGACATGCTTCCAACGGGAAATGTGTTGCCGAGAACCACCTACCAAGCCAAGAAGATTCTTTGTCCATTAGGAATGGAAGTAGAAAGAATACATGCATGTCGGAATGATTGTATCCTGCACTGTAAAGAGTATGCTAGCTTACATGTTTGTCCGGTGCAAAGCATCCCGATACAAGCGTAAAATGACTCGATGATGGGAAGGGCATCGAGGTGAAGCAAGGACCTCCTGCTAAGGTGATGTGGTATCTTCCTGTAATCCCCCGTTTGAAGCGTTTATTTGCAAACCGCAAGGATGCAAGATTGATGCGTTAACCGCGAGCGGCGTAAGAAAGACGGAATGATAAGACATGTTGCCGATTACGCCGGTGGAGGAACATCGATAGGATGTTTGTAGATTTCGTGTGGAATCGAGAAATATAAGGTTTGGGTTGAGTACGGATGGAATGAATCCTTTTGGTAACATGAGCACCGACATAGCACCGCCCGTGACTCGTGCATGTACAACCTTCCTCCTTGGTCGTATGAAGCGGAAATATATTTTGATGTCACTACTTATCCAAGGGTCAAGCAACCGGCAACGATATTGATGTGTTCCTAGCCCCATTGGTGGAAGATCTTGCAATCTTGTGGAATGAAGGGGTACAAGTATGGGATGCGGACAAACGAGAGAACTTCACTCTACACGCCATGTTGTTCGCACCATTAATGATTTTCCCGCCTTGGTAACTGTCGGGGTTGAGTATAAAGGAGCCAAAGCGTGTCCGCACTGCTTAGATCTAACCGATAGTGTGTGGTTGAACAACTCGCGAAAAACTGTGTACATGCGTCACCGTAGGTTCCTTCCAAAGTATCACCCATACCGCAAGAGAAAGAAACAATTTGACGAAAAAAGAGGATGACTCAAGACCAAGACCTTTTAGCGGAAAGAGGTGTTTGATATGGTCAAGGATATAAATGTTGTGTTTGGCAAGGGACGAAATTGAGGAAGAACATGTGGAAAAGAGGTCAATATTTTGGGACTTGCCTTATTGGGAGCACTTAGAAGTTCGCAATTGCATCGATGTCATGCACGTAGAGAAGAATGTATGTGACAGTTTGATTGGTCTCTTCTCGAACATTCTGATAAAACAAAGGATGGTGTTAACGCAAGGCGTGACTTGGTCGCTATGAACATCGGGACCGAGTTAGCACCGATAGAGACCGATAAAGGCGGACGTACCTTCCTCCAAAGATGTTACACTGTCTAAGTCCAAGAGAACTGAATTGTGCAGGTCCTTAAATGGTGTGAAAGTTCCATCCGGTCACTCCACAAGCATGAAGAAACTTGTTTCCATGGAACATTTGAAATTAATTGGCATGAAGTCTCACGATCGTCATGTGCTAATGACTCAAATGCTACTGTTGCAATTAGAAGTATTTTGCCGAACAAGGTTCGAGTGACAATCATAAGGCTATGTTATTTCTTCAACGCAATTGCTCAGAAGGTCATTGATCCGGATGGACTAGATGCTCTACAAACCGAGATGGTGACAACTCTATGTCATCTAGAGATGTATTTCCCTCCATCATTTTTTGATATCATGGTCCATCTCATTGTCCACCTTGTGAAAGAGATAAAAATATGTGGCCCCGTATTTCTACGTCATATGTACCCTTTCGAGAGGTACATGGGAATTCTGAAGTCCTATGTACGCAATTGATCTCGACCGGAGGGTAGCATCATCGAAGGTTATACAACAGAAGAGGTCATTGAATTCTGCATCGGCTACATGGCTCAGGTAGAGCCGATAGTGTTGGTGATATGCCCTACAGGCAACATGGAGATGTTGAATATATCACATACTATGTTTATGATACATTGCTTTGTTCCTTGAAATAGACATTATCATTATTGATCAATGAGTATGTGACTTATTCATGAGACTCTTAATGCCAAAATGTTGCTATTTCTAAATGATCCCTGATTATATTTCATATGAGGAACAAATATGATTCAAAGATCGACATATGTATTGATTGATGATCATGTCTCATGGATCATGGTATGGAGATACCAAATCAATAATATGGACATGTGTTAGTGAACATATGTTGGATAGACCCGCCATGAGACACTGCAGAGATTTCATGTGTCATCGTTGGTCTCAAGTAGTGTTTATGTGGAATCCTTAGACTTGAGATCATCATGGTTCCCAAGATGCGTAGTAGCTACTTTGGGACTACTAAACACTACTCCGTGAATCGGGTAGTCATAAAAGTAGTCTTTGGGTTTGCCATGAAACATGTAGTGGGATGTGAATGATCAAGATAGAATTTGCCCTCCTTATGGGAGAGATATCTCGGGCCCCTCGATGTAATGGATTATGAAAGTGCATGGCCATGCCAAGGTGATTGAGGAGTCAATCACGAGTTTATAATCTATCACGGAATCGAGAGAGTGATTGAGCTATTAAGAGGATGACACGGTCTCGCCTTGAGCTTAATCTATATCGTGAGGCAAAGGGATTAGTACATGAGAACATTACGTGTTCAAATTGATATGATCTTTACGTATACTTTGGGGTTAATATGTCTTACTAGAGGCCGCTATTAACACGGTGACCGGAAAGGTGTTTCGGTCGCGACCAAGTATACGTGAACCTGCTGTGTCGCACACTTAACGGGTTGGAACACTAATTCGAATGTGATTCGGATATGGGCTCAATTCGGATAGAGATCCGGATAGACTCTATTGGGCCTCGGTCCACGAGGCCCAAGTGAGGAGGTCTATATATGGAGGCGAGGGGTGAGGGAACGATCCGATAATCCCGAGCTAATCCGTAGCCGCCACCTCGAGCCAAACCCTAGCCGCTCGCGAGTGCCGGTACACTCGCGATCGGCGCCCAAACCGGACGTGTGGATACCGGGAGGCGCGCTCGTTGCGGCGTTGATCGGCATCAACAACCTACATATTGGATCTGCTCGTGGTGTGGTTGATCGCGTGGAGGAGACGATCGGTTCGGGACTATCGACTACTTCCACTACTACATCGACGCGTGGTTGGATCGGCTTCTCCAACTCTTCTTCACTGCACACTGCGTCTAGTGGTAACGATCCATGATCCTCCTTAAGCATGATGTTCTTGTGTGCGCGTAGAAAAATTTTGTTTTCGCTCGTAGCCTACTCGCGATCCATTAGATAGGTGTACCTCTATCTCGTCACGAGGGAGGTTAGAGGTATAGGGACTATCGGGAGGAAAGCAATAACTCCGGATCAAAATACGTATGCTCAAGCCCATTTCATGGTTTTACAACACATGACCAAGTGACCCCATATATTGAAGAGCACAAGGACATGCTACGTCGGAGAATGCGAGCCGGTCGAAGTTTAGATCACGAGACAACACAACCGCCGGTTTAACGAATGGTTGAAGGCGCAATTGACTAGGAGGTCGTCAAATGAAACACTACAATGGTTGGCAAAGGGTCAAAATTTACAATTGTGACATGGCAAGGATACGACATTAATGGCTACACATTTTATACAACGTATCAAGATAGAAAGAGCACGGTGTAACTCGGTGTCCGCATAGATGCCTATGATTCGCACGACAAGATCACGCCCAAGCTCGTACTACGGGCTTGTAGAGGAGATTTGGGAGCTTGACTACGTAATTTTCAAAATTCCTCTATTTCGGTGCCGTTGGTCCAACTCCCACGGGTGTAATGGTTGACAAGCACGGCGTCACTACCGTGGACCTCGAATGTGTAGGATACAAAGACGAACCATTCGTATCATGAGGCAAGTTGTTCAAGTATTTTATGTAACCAACCCGCAAATAAGAAGCGCCATGTAGTTCTTCGGGAAAAAGAAGGATTGTCGGGGTTGAGAATGTTGTGGATGAGGAAGAGTACAATCAATTTGATGATTTGCCTCCATTCGGAGACGGCATCGAGCTCGATGAAGAACAAGGCGATGAAGCAAGCTATATGCGTGTCGATCATCGTGAAGGGCTTTATTTAAAATGATATAGCCAAAGTGTAATAAATGATATAGGTTATGCTTGTGTTTTCATAAATGTATGTATGTTCCATTGTAATTGTAAAATGACTAAGGAACCCATGCATTGTAATTGTAAAATGATTAAGGAACTATGAAATAGTTATATTTATGGTTATGCTTATGCTTTTCATAAATGTATCTATGTTCCATATTGTAATTGTGAAATGACATAGGAACCTAGCTAGTCATGGGTATTTATAGTGAACTATCACAGGCGGTTTATAAAAAGAAATCGTCTGTGATAACACATCACGAGCGGTTCTATCGATATAACCGTGCAGGATAATATGGATATCACGAGCGGTTATATATATAGAACCGCTGCGTGATATATGGATATCACGACGGTTATATATAGAACCGCCTCGTGATAGATCATCTTTAAATACCCGCAGCTAGGTCTGCGGAGTCCGCTCTGTCGCAGTCTCTTGTCTCCACTGCGCGCCCACTAGCTAGGTTTTGCTCCTCCCACCGCTGGTCCTCCCGACGCCGCCGCTCCCGACACCGCCGCTCCTCCCGACGCCGGTCCCTCCGGCCGGCGGTCCCCGACGCCGGTACCTCCCGACGCCGCCTCTCCCCGACGCCGGTCCCTCCCGCCGCCTCCTCCCCTCGCCGGTCCCTCCCGACGCTGCCGGTCCCTCCCGACGCCGCTACCTCCCGACGCCGGTCCCTCCCTGTGCTTCACATGTTAGCTTTATGATATATATATGCTTCACATGTTATATGCTTCACATGTATTTTATGTTATATGCTTCACATGTTAGCTTTATGATATATATATGCTTCACATGTATTTTATGTTATATGCTTCACATGTTATATGCTTCACATGTACTTGATGCACTGGTTTGTGTCACTTGATTCATAGAACTTTGACAAGCTGGGTCCATAGCTCACTTCAGTTAGTTTTTTCTTAGAAGAGAGATGGCGTCCACACAGTCTTCGTCGTCGTCATCTGGGTCTCACGCTCCCAAGACTGCGAAATCTAAATGTGGCCGAGGAGTATCGAAATGGCCACAGGCCCGAATGACCATCACGGTGGTCTCTCCGGATGGGGTCCCTCTAGAACCGTCGAAAGCAGCGTCATCATTTCGGACTACCTGCGGGATAATTGGAAGGCAACGGGTCCCCATCACCATAGCAAGCTGGAAAGATTTGACAAAGGATCACAAAATCAGCTATGGGAGGAACTTACAAATTGCTCGAGTTCCCAGCAGAAGTTACGTGGACTCGTGCAGCAGCGCCTCGCGATGGGAAAAGCATGGAAGAATTTTAAGAGCACTCTTGTGACGGCACGTGGTCGAGGATGTCACGCCCTTCACGGTATCCTTTCGTGTCGCCGGAAACATGGGAGGCCTTTGTGCAGATGAAGACGATGACCGAATTTGAACAACAAAGTGCGGCGCACAAGGACCTCTAGTCAAAAAACACGCACCCTCACAGACTCGGCACTGCTGGGTACGCGGTAAAATCCGCAATGGAGGATGCGGGATGAGGTCGCAATCCGATCGGAGGCCTCTCCGCCATTTGCCGGATCGCAAACGAGCCTTCGAACGGTTAAGAGCAAGGTCATCAACCACATCTTGGTGTCTCTTTCAAAACCCCGCAGATGAGGAAGTGTCCCAACGCTGGTAAAATATGTTAAACAACATAGTTGTTAACACCTCTTGAACTTCATGGGTTCAAAAATAACATGATTAATTGCCTCTTGCAAAGAATCATTGACTACCGAATCTTCTTGTGGCTCCTTTGAAGAATATAGGAGATATATTTACTATCACAGCCTTGGGAAACAAGGAGCACCAGTCGCACACGAGGCATGGGGGTTTATGTACCTTGGAGGCACGGATTTCCATATTACTCCGAGACATATAGGAGTAGGAAGAGATCCAAGGCGTCAGCAATGAACAAATAAAACAGAGCTTCATGCTCAACTTGAGGAACAACTATCGCCTCACTTCAAGAGCGATCGCCTCACTGAGGAGAGATAGATTCGTTGGGGAAGAATCGAGACAAGTCCGCAACCAATCGCAACCCACTCCTAGTATTCGCGGTACCAGTCCCACTCAACGTCGCAAGAGTCGCTGCGTCCACACCAATTTCGAACATAGCGACGACCGCTTACGTATTGATGACATTCAGGTAATGTACCTCTTTAGAATGGTACATAGATCTCTCTGGTGGACGTCTTAACTCATCTCTTGTATCGTTATGTAGGAGCCCATGCCTTGCAGCCTCAAAGTCAGGCTTGTTGGCTCTATTCCCGTTGACGCTGGGCGAGGCATGGTGTATCCATTGCTGCCAGGGACGCTGGTGCACGGTGTACAAGTAGACACCGGTTTCATAAAGGTCCGTGGACATGATTAATGATATTTTAATTGTCCCTCTTGAGAAGCCCCCAAACGAAGAGATTAAGACATTAGGGATGCCGTCCACACATTCATTCGATGGCCCAAGAGGGACATCGTCCTCGACATGTCCGTGCCACAATCTTCACATCCAGGGCCCAAGAGGGACGCCGCCTCGACTCGCACATCGGCTCGGTGGCTCCACCTCCACCTCCAAATCCAAGAAAGTCATTGCATCGGCTCCCGCCGAGACGCCACCGAGAACATATCACAAGCGAGGCTCCAAGGCCTCCAAGGCTCATGCGAAGAAAATTAAGCCGCGTCCCGTGCCATGGACGTTTACTCTAGAGCGTCGTTGGTGCCCGACTCACAATTACGCCAGCTTGGTATGATTTGCAATAGATTGCATGCCTGGTACATGGAGAAGTCCAACATGAAGCCAAACCGGCAGAGTGCATTCACTCTGAAATATAACGAGACGCATTTCCTCCACGACCGGGCTACATCGTCGTGACATTCAAGATTTATTCTTACTATTCAATCTCGACGAACTCGACGCTCACTTCTACGATCTTGGACATCGTAAGTGTACTGTACAATGAAGTTCTACATTCACGTTATACAGATAAATGTCATTACTCTTTCTTTATGTATAGATACATGATCCAACAAGTCCGGCAATCGCGACGACCGGTGGGTTTCCTCGACCCTCAGTTGGTCTCCGAGCAATCTATCAACACAGATGCATCCTTCGTGCAAGGTTACATAACGAGTGGATTGATTGCTCACACCGATAAGGAGTACATCATGGTACCCTTCAACCAAGGGTAAGTGCTTCACTAGTTGCCACACATATGTTTCATTTGTACTTTACATGCAGCATGAACTTAGGATTAATCACTGTGGCGACACACATAACTAGGCATCACTGGATTTTGATTGTGATTGTACCAAAGTGGAGCAATGTAATATACCTTGATTCCCTCCTTAGGAGCTACCACGACTTCAGTCGTATGCAAGAAGTACTTAACAGGTAAACTCATTTCCTCCATACATAACTCTATTGTAATATTTCTTTTGTTTGCCACGGCCGAGGCTAAGTTTTTTGAATCACGTGGGCGTTTGCCGATTATGTTGCCCAAGGAGGAACACACGACAAAAATCCAAAGGACACGCTACGACACAACACGCGATTTCCTGTGCCGCTACAACACAACAATCCTATATCATACTTTGTTATAATGCCTCTAGAATTGACAATACCGATGTATGTAATTCTATTTTTGCGATGCCACCAAGCTACTGTGGCAACGTATGTGGATTCTACGTTTGCCGCCATATGAAGGAAATCATGGGTACTAAGATCAATGATCCAGAGGTTTGTCGTGTCCTTCCAATAATTATTATTTTCGATTATATATATGTATTTATATTACACACACATGCTAATTAATGACTTAACATTGCTCCTAGCGACAATGGTGAACTTCGACGAAAGTGCATATGATCTTGACAATCTCGTCGATATTTGTGGAATCATCTCCCAATTCTTGCTAGCAGAGGTCATAAATAAGAATGGAGAGTTCCACGCAAGCAATGGTGATAATTAGATGTTGAAACATTGGATTCAACTGTACAATCAAACAATTCTCCTTCAATTGAATTCATTTGTCGGATGTTGTGTAACGATTTTCATTCTATATATATATGTATGTGATCTGTGGCCGTTTGTTACATTCATCGTGTATCGAATTTTGTTGTAATTTACTATGAGTTGCAATTAACTTATATCCGCATTTATCTCAATCGCACCTTGTCGCTTTCAGAGGGCATGGCTAGCATATCCCGAGGCTAGCCAAAAGCGACAAATAAAATGGATGATGCACATGGTATCACGGCGATTCGTTGTTACAAACCGTCGTGGTACAATATCACGACGGTTTCAAAGAGTGCCGTCGTGGTGTGAATGATATCACGCACGGCCTTTACAACCGATCGTCAGGATATACCTAATATCACGCAGCGGTTAGTAATACAAACCGCTCGTGATATTGTATGTCATGACGGTCTTGATTATTAACCGTCTGTGATAGACGAGTATCACAAACGGTTGTTTAAACAAAACCGTCGTGATAGTCTCGTATCACGACGGTCTTGACTACTAACCGCTGCGGACGATGCGGTATCACGACGGTTTTATAAACAACCGTCGTGATACGCACTATCATCTGCGGTTAGTAGTCAAGACCGTCGTCATGTGAGTTATCACGCACGGCTCAGAACCGTCTGTGATAACCACCAACTATCACTGACACCTAAACACTGACGGTTCAGGAACCGTCTGTGATGACGGTTCCGAACCGTCTGTGATAGGGCTGTCTGTAGCAGTGAATATCATGTGCTACTTTCAACAATTTGTGAAAAATGCATGGTTATTGTGTAAAACTTGTGAAAAATCAAAAGTATGGTTGTTAACTTGTATCAACTTCGGAGTGCAGGTGGTAAGTTCCCAAAGTAAGTGTGTGAGTCTATAGTTTTTGAAAAAAGCATGCGGATCTGGTTCTTAATCTCAGAAGGCATAAAATTCATACATCAAATATTGGAAATTACGGTCTAGATGTATAAGCTACTTTAGAATAACGGGATAACAAATATCTATAATACGGAATTCCAGGAAGGATAGCATCAATTACCATATGTTCCAAAAATTAGCATCATAATCAAGGTATCAACTGATCAAAAGAAACATCAAACATGTTTTCTAATCTTGCATGAATTAGCATTATATGTTTATTATTCAGTTTGAGATCATATTTGATAGTATGCATCATTTTTATTTGATTTTTCGTTGTAACATACGGGCACTTTACTAGTAGAGAATAAAAATCCCTACTGTAAACTGCCTCTGCATTGATATCTAAAAAATTCTCTACAAATTGCCCTATACACTGAACACTGCCCGACAAAGGAAGGAAATATACAATTGGCCACTGTGGGCAGCTGTGGGCCCTATCGACTATCGTGCTGGATGAGGACATCCTTTCTTGTCGCCAACGAAACAGTCGACGCACAGCCGCCAGAATAGTTGTGGACGGACGGCAGATTCGGCGGGCGGCTTTGCCGTGAGAGGACCGCTGTAGCACTGCCTTCGGCTTTGCCCTGCGTGTGGCAATTAAAGATAGGGCGGCCGAACAAGTTACGTAATGAAATTGTGTTATCTGAGGGTCCAAATAACAGGAATATAAAAATAATAATAATAATAATGAAATTGTGGGCCTGTTATTTACGGATTCTAAAAACGACTTTTGGTTTTTTCTACGGTATTTAATTTTTAAATAGAGTATTTTCTCAAAACGGGATCTACAAGTTAACTGTAGTACACGTTAAAAATCTAACATCTGTATCAACCAAAATCACAAGTGGGTATCTCTTTCCGTAATATCTGTCGTAAACAGTCAAAATTTAAAAATTTCAGTCAAAAGTCAAAAACCACAGCTAAAAAGAACAGACCCTGTGTCATCGGAGGAGAAGGTGGTTGGATCTGGCAGAAGATATGAGCAAAGGAAAGAAAAGAGAGGAGACCGAGAGCAATAGAGGCTCAAGCTGTAACATTTACTATTGGGTCCATCTTCTTTATCTTTTGAATATTCTGTTCTTTCTCCGCTGTGTTGTTGGTTTAGCTGCAGCAACTTGGTACGCATCCGGTTGTTTTGTGAGTGCCTTTTTAATGCAACAGTTGACTCATCTAAAAGAAAAGAAACTCCAAAAGTAAATGAGCAAAAGAAAAGAGAAACAACTCAAGCAAACAAAGGAAAAATTGCTTTCTAACCGTATGAGCTGCTGAATTATTTGAACTTGTAAATTTGTAATAACAAACGCAAAATGGCTTAGCTTCAAGAAAAACGTACTATGGCCGGAAAAAGAAAAGGAGAGGAGAGAGAAAAAAAGCGTACGAGTGCCGTACTAAAGATGGAGTACAAGACGACAAACAACTGACCTTGAAAAGAAGGGGAAAAGGTACAAAGATATCATTTCAGAAAGAAAACAAAGAACCGAGCAAGAAGAGAAAGGAACAAAATAAAGGTTCGAACCAGCTTTTTTTCCTTATCCATATACTGTGTAACTATCTTTATACTGTGTAACTAGCTTTTAAATGATATATTTTATAAGACGGGTTAATAAGAAAATTATAGTAAAAATATACTGAGTTCAGCTGTACTAATCAAAATCACATACGATTATTTTCTTATATGTACTACCTCTCATAAATAGCCATAATTTAAATATTTAAGCTATAAAGCATAAGCCATCAGTACAAAACAATCCACCCTTTAATAGAGGAGGACTGGCTGCTCAAGGTCAAATCACCCCAATAATTTATGGGTGCTGCGCTGTGGCAGTGCCAGAGCCTTGTCCACAACAACCCCAGCCAAGCCTACTACTGGTAGCCGTGGCTGATGGGGATGACGAGTACAGATAGCACTGCAGTACTGGAGCTGGACGGGGATGGTGGGTCTAGGTCACACTCACCAACCACGTCATGCCTCCGTCGCCTTTTCCACGCACTACTGTGGACGCATGTTGCTCCCTCTCGTGAGGTGCAGCTTGACGGGTCTACCCCTACGTGTTGGGGTTATTCACAAAGTTGCCACGAAAGGAGATGTATTTTATCAGCTTATAGGCATGATCCTTTAATCATAAAAGACTGTTGTTTTAGATATGAGCGTGATTATAAATTTAATTATTAATTTTAAAAACCTAACAAAATTATAATAGAGTACGATTACACAACGCTATATTGTTCAGTTCAATATAGCATCCAACAAGCTTCTCCTTTCTCGCCTTCTTCTCCGGCGTCAGCCAGCTCCACACTCCTTTGTCTACCCTCGTCCCCACCTTCCCCACCAGCGGTCGGCGATGACCTCACCACGCCGCCGTCTTCCCCTTCCTGCCCAACCTAATATTCAGTGTGATAATGCCTCGTCGTGCCTTCCTCCGCCACCGTCCACCACCAGACCATGCATCATCATGCATTCCTCCGCCTCTGGGCCACTACCTCGCCATGTCTTCATCCGCCATCGCCCACCACCGGATCACTGCCTCGCCTTTTGCCGCCGTCTACCACTGGATCACTGCTTCCCGCCCCCTCTACAACAAGCGATAACGCTGACTCTGGTTTTTCCAATTCAACTGCTACCCCTCGTCTACTTTTTATAATTACTAGTTGAGTGCTTGTACGTTGTTATAGAATATTATACGAACAAATTTTATTATATTGCGTAGTGTTCTACAGAAACACAGCAAACAAAAGACTCCTAAGTCAATAAAGATTACATCTAATGAATATGCCAATCTGACCATAGCAGAGAATAATTGAAAAACTATGCTGAAGACATCATGTAAAGTAACTACAGCATCATTGACATCAAGATGTTCCCTTAAGGTGGATTCTACCTCCTCCATCGAAAAACGTTGCCCATAAATTTTCACAGTGTGGTCCTCCCAAGGAAAATTAGTTTACCTATAGATTAATAGAAGCTTTATGCGGTTTTAGTTAATATAAATAAAGTTGTTATAATATATACTATAATCAACCTGTAAAAACTATTTAAAAGCCTAGTTACATAGAAAAAATTAAAAAACAACTTTTAAAAGCAGGAAAAGAAAAACCTAGAAGCGTAAAAGAAGCCTAGGCATTCGAACTCACCCGCAATTAGGGGTGCAAACGGATCGAATTCGAACGGATATTACTGTTACCATATCTTATCCCATATTTTTTTCTCCGGATTCGGTACCAATCGGATTCGATCTTGGATCGATCGGGATTAACCCGATTGTTGCACCCTACTTGTTTGTAAGAAATGCATACAGTACAACAAATGGAGTAGGAGGACGTACTATCAAGAACTTGATGTTACTACTTAATAGCTGATGTAGAAATTTTTATTTTACAATTGCAAAAGAAAATGAAACGTCAAATAGTAGCACTAACTTGAAATCAAACTTGAAGACGTATCGGATTCGGACAGATATTGCTGTTATCATATCCTAAACCATATTTTTTCTTCGGATTCGGTACCAATCGGATTCGATGCCGGATCGGTCGGGATTAACCCGACCCGTTTGCACCCCCTACCCGCAATATCTGTCAGCTGGCGGGGGTAAGACGGTAAATTCCCCCAGGAGCGCCGCGATGGGCTCTAAATCCGGATCCAGCTGGCACGTGCTCCAAGTAAAAAAGAATATCTAATCCTGCTACCGCCTCCGAGATATTTGTGGCCCTCTCCCGCCGCCGCCGCCCTGTTTGCTCGCTCTCATCCTTCGTACAACCACCTCAAGTTCGTTCCCTTCCCCAACTCGAAACCAAGAAGCGCGACTGAGAGAGAGAGAGATGGTTCACTTGCCGCACATGGGGAAGCTGCCGCGGGAGGTCAAGGAGGAGGTGGTGGACGCCGACGACGCGGCGGCCGGGACGGAGGCGGAGCCGTTCCACAAGAGGTCCCGTCTCGCGCAACAGCAGCCGCAGGTGGGCTCGCCGTCTTGCTGTTCCTTGTTGCTAGTATATTTCTTTCTGTTCTTCAGGGTGTTCCTTCCTTTGAGAGAGGAGCACAGGAGGAAATTTTCTGTATTAAAAAAAAGTTTTCGAGTTTATTTTTGCATCCTAAATTCCCAAAGGGTCTGATCGATCATGGAGTGGGCCGTAAGAAAATTCAAACTGTCTTGTATTTCTCAGGAGTTCGTCATCTTTTATGTGGCTCGTGTCCGTTTTGCTGGACGCAGCCAAGCAAGCGTTTTGAAGTAATTCGTCTTTGCTTTTGTGACTATTTTTTTGGTTGAAAGTTCAAATTTGTGATGGTCACCGGAATCTTTGTGGGAGGATTCGATTTATGTAGT
Organism: Bonia amplexicaulis; assembly: GCA_036346245.1. Taxonomy (NCBI): domain Eukaryota; kingdom Viridiplantae; phylum Streptophyta; class Magnoliopsida; order Poales; family Poaceae; genus Bonia; species Bonia amplexicaulis. The sequence goes on from CM070760.1 coordinate 13,583,217, forward strand.
TGCCGAGATATTAGTATTACATGTAATCACATCCATTTTCGATGGTCAGGTTTTATACATGGACGTGCCAAGCCTTCCAATTTCGGAATCCCCCCACTGTTGGTGTCTCCATCGGTCCATCCACTTAAACTTCCCTCACTTCATATCATCTAGTCCTTTTTTGTGTTAACTTCTCCCATTTGATGTACGCAAGTAGCTGTGGTACATTTAAGAGGAAATTAGGAGGAAATGTGTAGGTATTTTTGAACATTTGTTTGCATCCTGAAACAGTGAAATCCCAAGAGCTTTTCCCAAGCGGGCCTTTTTTTTGTGAAGGGAGATTTAATTGCGACTATATATTTCTCCTTTTGTGCATTTTCATTTTGTCAGATAAAACATTCTGAATTGCAAAAATATGTAACTTGTTCATGGCATATATGCAAAAGATAAAGAGCTTGTGCAGTCAAGTCACCAGAATCTTTCTTGCTCGATTCTTGTTTGGTACTTGCCAATAGATCACATCCATTCCATGGTTTGGTTTTAGAAATGGATATGCCGAGCCTTGCAATTCTGGAATTGTACTCTCCACTATTGATGTCTCCATCCATCCAAACCTTTCTCATTTCTGGAATTGTACTCTCCACTATTGATGCCTGCATCCATCCATACCTTACTCATTTCACACTAGCTGGTCTACCACGTTAATCCCATCTTGGTGTTAACTCTAAATTAAGCCTGCTTCCTCCATTTGACAAACATAGGTTGATGATTTTAGTTAATAATATTATGCTGTTAAAACTTCTTCCTAATAAATTCTTATAGATATCAATTGTTAAAATTATCGTAGACTGTAGGGAAGTGAGAAAGAAGTTACATTTGTGAATGGAGGTAATATTTGTTAAATCTTGCTTCACTGTTCTGTGTATGCAGCAATGGAGTACAGGTGGTGCTAGTGTGTCCAATCAGCAGTCATCTCAGCATGATTTCCTTGATGAGCCTAGCCCACTTGGCTTGCGGCTGAAGAAGAGCCCCTCTCTGGTAGATTTGATCCAAATGAAGCTTGTGCAGGCCGGTAAGGCCAAAGATGCCCAGCATGGTGGCACTGCTAATGCCTTGGAGAAATTGAAGGCTTCGAATTTCCCTGGTTCTATTCTAAGAATCGGATCTTGGGAGGTTAGTAGCTTTTCATTATGTGTTCATTCATGTTGCATAATCTTCTCGTGTAATGCTTTTTACACTCTTTATGTGATCAAATTTTAGTAGTATAGAGATTAGAGAATTGTGTCAGGCTATCAGGCCTGTCTCTGCTGTATGTTAGACTGCAAGTTGGCATTCAGATTTGCATATGAGCTAGATTTACAATATCTTTTGAATATGACACTGGGATACCAATTGTGACTGGTGTGCAGAATTTGAAAACTATACATGAAATAAGTTGCATGTTTTGAGTGCATACAGTAATATGTCAAAAATCAAAATCATTGATGTGCATGTGGATGGTCCAATAGAAAGTTCAGATAATTCAGGAATGTTTGCTGTTGCAGTGTTGTGCTGTGACGTGGAATCTAGTTAGTTACAGAAATCTTTACCGATTTGTAACACCCTAACCATTTAGTATTGCATTGCCAGTTTACCTTGAGTTACACTAGCATATAATGCCTGTTAGCCCAAATCGTAGCACTTCTAGGTTAACCATTTTGGGTGAAGCGAGAAGGAAAGCCCAGATGAGGTGCTGTGCATGCATGCTCGACCGTGGCTGGGCTGTGCTTCTAGCAAATTTTTGGCCGCAGGATGTTACACAGTTCTAGTATAGATATTAATGTTTTGGCTGCAAAAATGTCACTTGTGGCCTGCGGACAGTAAACTGCATCCCTGACTTATAATAGGTAGCATAACAAGATACAAACATATTGTTATCTCCGATCAAGTCGCCATGGCATGTGAGACAAGGAGATAATTTGTTTGGAAAAGTAAAGAGATGTTATGTTGGATCAGTCCTGTTAGAATTCAGAGTCAAATAATCAAGTGAGAAGAAGTAGCTACAAGTAAAATGTGGCACTGTTTGTCAGGAATACACTAGAGCTTTGACCTGTTTCAGAATTATTGCTTAGTATTGGTCTATCTTTCCTTTTGTATTATGCATAGGTCTTCACTGCAACGCTATTTGACCTCCTTTTGCGTCTCTACTTAAGGAAGTATTGCTTGTTATATATGACTGTGATCTAACTCAGGAATTCTATCCTTTGATACACTTGGAGTTCTTCAGGAAAACCAAAATTCTATGAAACCATGTCAGATCTGCTGCTTTTCATGCCATATTTCTAGTTTTCTAGTATTCCTGATCCCCATGGTCATCAAAGCTACATCTTTTTCAGTATAAACCAAATGATGAAATAATTGACTGGTAATAACTGCAGACACCTCCTTTTTGTGATAACCTCCCCTATTGCTATAAGAAACTCAAAGAGGACAGCTTTGTATTGTTGATCCTTTTTGACATTCATGTTGTTCCATTGTCTCTTAAGTCTTAACCAGGTTTCAAGTATTACCATTAGCCATTGTTACTTGTGAACTTGTGGTACTCTGTTGTGTGTAGCCTTTTCATATTCAACAATTGTTGAGAGTTGTTTAATATTTATCACTATTTGTTCTATTTGTCTGTTCTGTCACTTGCTTTATTTATGGTTTAAACTCTGTATATAAACAGTGGGTATCAAGATATGAGGGTGATCTGGTTGCAAAATGCTATTTTGCAAAGCACAAACTTGTGTGGGAAGTACTGGATGGTGGTCTGAAGAGCAAGATTGAGATACAGTGGTTTGACATCTGTGCACTGAAGGTGGTTTGTCCAGAAAATGAACCTGGGACCTTGGAGGTTGCAGTAAGTACTTACAAATATACCGAATCAGTCAGGCCACTTATTGTAAAATTAATTAATTCTAATATGCATGAGAAGTTGGATTTACTTGAGGAAGACCTTGTGGAAACGCATCATATCATATACTAACAGGAGGGTTGAAAATCTACTATAGAAATAGTAATACTTTGGCCTTTTCTTTTGGTATTTTTATATATTATTTCTGCTGCTAACTCTCTCTCTCTCTCTCTCTCATGCTCGCTCTGTTCAGTTATCCAGGCAACCACTTTTCTTCAGAGAAACCAATCCACAGCCGAGAAAGCATACTTTGTGGCAGGCAACCTCTGATTTTACTGGTGGGCAGGCAAGCATGCATAGGTAATAAAAATGAACTCCAGTATTGGTGTCAGATATATTCAATTTTTTAAATGAATATCAGTGTTCACAGCTTCACATTAAAATGTGGTGCTCTTCGTCACTTTCTGGATACCCGGGAAACTTCAATGACATTGACACATTGTGGATTTTAGCCCAATTTCTTGAAAAAAGTTTTACCACCATCATAATCAGTTAGTTTCATAATTTATGCTAACTATGTTCCTTATATTGGTGCCTTAACTTTCGAAGATCATTTGTTTCAGGAGGCACTTTCTTCAGTGCCCACCAGGAATGATGAATAAGCATGTGGAGAAGCTTGTTCACTGTGACCCACGTCTATACTCGCTAAGCCAGCAAAATGACTTCACTTTGGAGAATCCTTACTTCGAATCAAGGTGTTCCATATTTGAAGACCAAGAGGATGTAAAGTGCCAAGATTTTGAGCGTAAAGATGACGATGATCAGTTAGGCGCCCAAAGATTTAGGGAATTGTTATCACCTCATTCTGCATCAGGTACGCTAGATGTTGAAGCAAGACAGCAAGCTGGAACATCAGATGGCTTGCCTCGGCATTTCCCTAGCTCAGGTGAATTTCAAAACTGATACTGTATTTTTAATTCCGTAATGAAATGCAATGATATTTCTGGTCCAGCTATGCTAATGAGACATGCAACAGTATGCCTTTCAATTTAGAGTATTTCTATTGGTGTTAACATACGTGGGTACTTTCTTGACTCACTTGGTCATTGCTGACTAATTTAGTATTTTTAATTTTTTGTAGGTAATCTCCAATGCTGACTAATTTGAACCATTTTTATCTGTTTCACAAGTTACTTCACTAGATAATTGCGACCTATGTTGTAAATTTTGGACTTGCGTAACTTGTATTAGGAATAATCCTACTGATCATTTTTTTTCCATTCCAGTTACTGGCAGTCAAGTGATTAAACAAGATGCTGCTCCTGATGAGTGCGAACCGCAGACAAGCGTCTTTAATTCGAACGGTTTCAAGGTGCCAGGGATCCGGCGCTCCATGTCTAAGAGTGAGATTGCAAACCACATTGGGCACCACATCTACAGACAGATGTATTCAGGGAACCTACCTGCAGCTGATGGTGGCGATGGTTCATCGAGTAAACTAACCATAGATGAGATAACCCGGTACCTCGTGAACGACTCTCAGATCACTGACAGTGGCGATGGCTCAATAGGTAAACTGACATTTGATGATCTGACCCGGCAACTCCTAAACGACTCCCAGATCACTGCCGCTGCTGACGAGAGGATGCTCATGTCAAGGGTCAATTCTCTTTGCTGCCTGATTCAGAGAGATACAGGCGCGGGCCAGACAGACCCTAGCGTTCGTTGTGACAATGAGATGTATGAGAGGAAACTCCAACCTCACGCAGCTCCGGTGGGAGGAGACGGCGGCAGTGGCTCATTGACGCCGAGGCAAGAATCGTTCGGAGATCTCCTGACGCACCTGCCGCGCATCTCATCATTTCCTCACTTCTTGTGAGTCTGACCTGAGGGAGCAAGTGTGCAGTGGGAATAAGTTTGCGTGCAGAAGTTTTTGCCGGGAAACATCTTGACTCCTTTTCTTTCTTTCGTGTACAGAGAGAGAGAGAGCATAATTGTAGGTATGATCTTTCAGCTCTACAGACCAATAGATGTGCCCTGCTTTCTATGTTACGGCCATGGCTGCACTGCGTTGGCGTGCACAATCACAGTTGTGTCTGGCGTGTGCATTCTGACTCGTGTACAAAAGTTCTTGGCGTATTAAAATCAAGGGAAACGATACACGTCAGACGTCCGATCCGGACATTTCTCGTTGGACCCGAACCAGTTCTTCTAGCATAGAACAACAAAAGTGAAATGGAGGAAACAAATATTGTAAAAATGTAGCAGTGTTTCTGTCTTCTAGATTTCTTTTACTTAATCCTATATATATTGACAGTAAACCATAAATAACAATATCTACCCGGCTATCAAGAATTCCTTCTTCAATACACCTCGGAACACTTTGTTGGCACCATAGCAGGTTCACTATATATGCTAATTTCCATCTATTAAAGAAAGTATAAACAAATTTCAATACACCTCGAACACTCGCTTAGCAGGATGGTGCACACTCATGTTTAATCCATATTTGTGGGTTCTTTTCGACTGCGGTTTATAACTTATGATTGTGGTTTATGGTTTTTGATCCTAAACAGCTTGTTTGCAAGCTGCTCCATTCAGGACTCGCTGGATCATATCAATATCTGTCCAGTAAGTTAGGTCAGAGCAGCGATTTCCTTTTCACCATTTCATTTCAACTGTCTCCCAATCTGGAATAATATTTAGAGCTTTAACTGACAACGATGGAATGGTTGGATTGTATATGATCGAAGGATGCCTTCCATTTATCCCTTGCATGATTATAACCAAGTTGACTAATATCTCAGACTGAACTATGAAAGATGTAGCAATGCTTGGCTGAAACTTTATGTTAGATGCTAGCTTGCGCAAATTCCTGGCAGTGCAATGATAACTCTGACAGCTCAAACCAGGGTTGCCAAAATAAAAAAAATAATCAACTAAAAATCGAGATTATCGAACCCCAATAAAACTTCGTACCGGGCAAAAGATTTCAGTTTTGCATGGTTTTATTTCAAATACAAAGGGAATTCGTAATCACTTGTAGTCACATGTGTGTGCATAGTCTGGTGGTAAGTTCTCTATCCTCTTGAGCAGGTGTAGGGTTTGAACCCTGGAAAGTGCATTTTTTTCATCTTTTTTGTTTGAACTTGAAAAAATTCAAATATTGATTTGAAAATTTTGACCAAAATTGTCTGATTTTTTTGAAAATAGGAAATTTCTCTAATTTCGGACCCCCTAGTAAAATTTTAATACCGGTTTTGAAAACCCTGCCTAAAACCACTCATTGTCAGTAAAAGCACATGGCACCATTGTTTTAGACATGTTAATTTCCTTGTACTGTTTTGTAATGATATATTTGGAGAGTAAAACTAAAAATGGTTGACCAATAAGAACTGCAGCTGATGCCAATCCATTTCTCACCTGCCAGTGCCTAAAATCATGCATGCCCATGCACTGAAGCTTGCTGGCCTTTTCAAATAATGAATAGAACTTCTTAAATGTGTGTGGGGATAACCAATAAGCCTGATCTGACTGCACCAGTTGCCTAAGATTGAGAATAGCCATAACCTGGGGGTGTGGGTGGTATTCCGTCGAACACCTGGTGTGTGCTTCGTGGGCTTGGCATTTCAACGAACACTTTGGGAGGCAAAAACCAGGGCTTGTGGTTGGTGCGGTAGCATGGCGACAAAGGGGGCGTTCTCCTTGCTTCTTGAAGCTTGGCCACCAACGATCCGAGCCACCACCGTAGCTGTCAACTCCATTTGCTTCACCATCTCCTGTTGGTCATACATGATACGTGCAAGTGCCTGTGCCATCAACTCCAACCGCTCTTCTATCTCCTCTAGCCTCTAGTCTGTCTGACCCATCGCCCTTCCCATCGCCACAAAGATGAACTGGACCAACTCGAGACAGAGAAGATGTTGAGGATCATAAGCTTTGATACCAAATTGTCATGTCCCTTGGCCGTCAGTGATTGAATCACGATGATGTCTTTTTTTAGAAGCATGCGTTGCTGGTGGTCCGCATGTGCGTGCACTAGATGCAACCACATTTCGGAGGAAGCGAAAATAATGGCCCGTTTGGAACATAGTAATTTTGCATGGTATTTATATGAAATAGTTCAATTCCAATAGGATTCGGGAAAAATTCGCTCTTTCTAAGTAGATCACTCAAGGAATGAACGCGCGTAATGGTCTCCCGCTTCCTGTCTGTATGACTGCAAATGTTCATGTGCTTATATGTTAGCAGGTTAGTATGGCCTGATCTTTTTAGCTGCGGTTTATGATTTTTGTCTGAAATTTTTGAATTATAGCTGTTTGCAACAGAGATTACGGAGAAAGATACCCGCTTGCGATTTTGGTTGATATAGATGTTAGTCTTTTAACGTGTACTACAATTAACTTGTAGATCTCGTCTTGAGAAAATACTCAATTTAAAAGTTAGATACTATATCAAAAATTAAAAACCGCTTTTAAAAACCGTAAAGAATAGGTCCTATGTCTTCCTCATCTTAGATGGCTTCTTGGACGTCGAGGTTGCTCGTATTGACAATGGGCTCAGATCGCTCTCAATTCACTATGCTCCGTTTGTGTTTTGGACCCCATTATAGATCAAGAAGCCCACAGTGTAGTTGGGCCCGTATATCCATGCTCGCAAACACATCACAAAAGAATAATCCATTAATGGATTAGTGTATCCATTTAGATCTTGTTTGGATGCTAGGGAAAAATATTCTTTGGGAAGGAAATCCAATGGTAGATTTTTTGTGGCACATGGAATCCCGGTGACCATTTGGAAGAAGTAGGGATAAAAACTCCAACCACAATTCAAGAAATCCACAAGGGAAATTCAAGAAAATTGAAAAAAAAAAGAAATTCAAAGAATATAGGAGAAGAGGAAGCCCACATGCACTACAACACGAAGGACCTATAAAGGTAAGCAAAATAAACCTCAGAAATAACAAAGTCAACCTCAAAAGAGATTCTGAGACTGATAGTGCTTGCCTTGTATAACCTTGCTACAAAAAGTATTTCGAGGCAAACTTACAAGTTGCCTATGAAGCTTTCCAAGGCAAAGCAAATTACTTCTGAGACAAACGAAACAAGTTGCCTCGGAAGCCTCCCGAGGCAAATTGAGCTACCTCAGAAGCATTCCAAGGCAAATCAAACACCTTGCCTCTATGTCGGACTTAGATTTTGTCAATCTAGAATTCTCTGTGATTCTACCGTACTATTCCTTGGATCAATAGATAATGTTCACGATACATTATTGTATATCAAAATCTATCATGCGGAAGCATAAATAATACAATAATAAACTTACACAAGGACCAGTCAGGCCGAAATTATTAGAATGTAGCAGCAAAAATTGAAACTTCACATAGGTGGAACCCTCAAGACATGCCCACAGGTAGCCAACTGGGGTTCACTATCTAGTTCTTGGTCTCATTGTCTTCAAGCTCTGTCGACTCCTTTAGATGACCACATGGCTTGATTTTATCCTTCTTATTGACTAAATGATGGTAATTCAGTAAGAATGAGTATAAAGATACTCAGCAAGCCACCACATAGAATATAATAATAAGATATGCAAGGCTGTCAAGGGAGACGTGAGCTTTTTTTAGTTGCGAAAACACCATTATTTTCAGATATAATTATAGAAAATTCCTGAGACCTAACATTTTTAATAAAACAAGTTCTTAAATATTGTAAGAGTATGCAATATTAATAGTAGTTCAGGTTCCATCCACCTGTTATGGAGCATAGTTTTATCCACCAAATGCTAGTTTTGTTACCAAGGTTACATCCACCTATTAATATCACTGGGTTACATCCACCTAGGGCAATTCAAATTAAGGGTTACATCCACTATGTTACAGGTTTTCTTCAATGAGATTTGAATGTAGATACATTAGTATATTTGATGCCATGCTAATTTTGGACTCATATATGACATTTATGTTGAGCATATGTTTCTTTTGCGATGACTTAAATGATTCATATGTTAATATGTTGGTTAAGTTATTTATATGCCATGCTTGGATGTTTATTATTATTGCTGGAATTAAAATTGAAAATATGCTTATATCGTAAATTTTACAACAATCCAGAAAACCTATAATTAAAGAAATGGCTTCATCGTCTGATGTCGTTAAGCCGGAGATTTTTTACGGTGTCAACTTTAAACGTTGGCAAGCTAAAACGAAGCTATGGCTGACCGATCTCAAACTCTTTTGGGTCATTTCGAATCCTCCAATGTTTCCTTTGGAAATTCTTGAAACGATGCGATGGGAGGATGCGAACAACTCAGTTCTAGCTCGTTTGCTTGCAATCTTATCTAATCGGTTGTTCGACGTCTACGTGAATTTCAAAGATGCCAAGCAACTCTGAGATGAGCTTGATGAGAAATACTCCGAAGGAGATAATGGGAATGAATCCTTTATTACGGCCAACTACTTGAACTATAAGATGGTGAAAGGGCGGTTAGTGATGGAGCAGCTCCACGAGCTTCAACTCCATGTACATTAGTATACTTGATGCTATGCTAATTTTGGACTCATATATGACATTTATGTTGAGCATATGTTTCTTTTGCGATGACTTAAATGATTCATATGTTAATATGTTGGTTAAGTCATTTATATGCCATGCTTGGATGTTTATTATTATTGCTGGAATTAAAATTGAAAATATGCTTATACCGTAAATTTTACAACATGTACTGGGTCAAAACATAGCACCTCCGGTTAGCCCTTTTACATGAAGCTAGGATGAAAGTGTAAGCAAGGTGCTATGTGTGCATGGGTCTGCCTCATAGATGGGTTAGACATTGAGGGAATTTTAGACCAACGTGTTACATCTTACTACCATCTCCGAGCTTGCCCGCGCCCCTCACAATCTCCTCAACCAACTCTCTCTTGTTGCGCTGGCCACCAACTCCTCCTTCACCTCTGTCGACCGTCAGCTCCTCCGACCTCACCACCACTGGCCACCAGCTTCAAGTTGTCACCGCTAGAATGTATGGATCAAACCAGATCTGCCTAGATCAGGCCCACTGGTGCTCGGATTCAATGGGACCAAAGCCGTCGCTGGTGCTCGGATGCAACCATTTTAGTGCAGTGGCCCAAATGGCCTATATGGACTTATATGGAGTTAGTGTAGTTGCCCAAGTGGCCTATATGGAGTTGTGGAATTGTTATGGTGGGATTAGTCCCACATTACATGTCTAAAATGAGTTGTAGTAGCATGTAATGCCTATTGGGTTCAAACCTAGCACCTCCGGGTCAACCATTTTACATGAAGCAATGATGAAACTATAAGTGGGGTGCTATATGTACGTGGGGTGTGCCCATAGGTGGGCTAGGCATTGAGTGAATTTTGGGCCGAAGAGTTACAGATGGTATTAGAGCATCAACCTTCACTACCTGATTGTGCATGGGACAAGGGTGCGGGCATATGGCACATGGAGCATATCGGCTCAAAGTGGACACATATGCACTGGTGCTCGGATTCAATGGGACCAAAGCCGTCGCTGGTACTTTATCATATTTTACCTCTAATTAATGGCCATATGGCACTAGCAAGTACTTTATCATATTTTACCCTCTCGATTCGTGCAAAATGGATGTATTTGTCCAATGGTGTCCTTGGTGTAGTACTGCGGTGAGACTGTCGCGTTGACGTGGTCATAAGTTTGAGGTGGTAAAGGCGAACCACTACTACAGAAAAGGTCATCACAGACGGTTCAAAAATGTCATCACAGACGGTTTTGTGAACCGTCTGAATTTATGGGTCAGTGATAATCGAAGGTTATCACAGACGGTTGTCGAACAACCATCGTGATGTTGAAATATCACGACGGTTTGTAGCTACAAACCGTCGTGATGTTCCTTTCTACCCTAAATCTACTTCTGTTTATTGGCTAGCCTCTGGAAATGCTAGCCATACCCTCTGAAACAAGCAGATGAACATGTATATGTATACATACAATTCAGATCTCAATTCATTTGACAAACATATCATACTTCATTCACATCACATTTCATTCACAAACATAAAGCATTCATTTCGCAAATGAATTAATTGAAATGATATTAATATCCATTAACAAATTCATAATTACAGTGCGAGTGGAACTCTCCATTGGGTTTGATGACTTTAGTCCACAAAAACCAAGCGAACTCTCCTCGAATTTTTGCAAAGTCCAGCTGTTTCAATGCACGTGTAGGGATAGGCGCAGCCTGTCGATAGGAAAATCAACGCGCTTACATATATAATGTGACAAGTATGAAATGAATGTGGGAAGATTGACAAACTTTAGAATTGCTGATCTTCGAGGAATCGAGGAGTAGTCTCATATGGTGGCACACGTAGTATCCACACGTGTTGCCCGGCTCCGCCGGTGGCACCGCAAAAATAGAATGTGTTAAATCAAAAGGCATTACTGCTAAGTGTTGTATAGGATTAATTAATGTGTAGCTAGTGAATACCCAAAAATTGCGAGAATGTTTCAAGGGCTTGACCCCTGTCGTCGAGCCACGTGTTTGTTGAATGTATGCGGCGAACGATCTTCGTTATTCGAAAAAGTTAGATTAGTCATTCGGAAGGAAAAAAGAGTACAATGTACAACGTACTTACCTATCGAATATTTCGGCGATAGCTGTGTACTTGGATTTGTTCTTACTTAAAGAATCAAGGTATATAGCCTTGTTCTATTTTGGTATAATTACAATTAAAATCCAATGGAAGTTCTCATTGTATGGCATAAGAACAAAATCATTATCGCGGTGAGCCGCGTTGTTGTTGTAATATAGCTCTCGACGAAAGATGCATCCTCGTTGATGGTATCAATGGCGACCAAGCGTGGGTCCATGAAACCAATTGGTAATTTCGATGATCTAGCTTCGGTCAAGATGAATCTATATATATACGGAGAAGCAACAAATTGTGACATATATCGGTATGACGTGAACAGAGATCGTAATTGTACGGACTTACGGCGTCCAAAGATCGAATGAGTGAGGCGTCGAGGCGTTGAGCGTGAAAAGATCAAATATATCGTCAAAGGTCACCACGAAGACACAATCCTGAACTTCGTGCTGGAAATGTTCCCGCTTGAATTTGACAGTGATACCTGAGCGTCGTTCTGCCTCTGGCCTATTGGACTGTTGCATATACCAATTGTGTAATGTTTGGCAACCAAGTCCTAGGGTTACGAGTTGCTCTTGCGGGAATATCATCGGCTCGCCTAGCACAATTTGCGGGACAATGGCGTACGGGATCGTCATCATCCTTCATCTTTGATTTGCCCTTGCCATTGCCTCGATCGTAGGTCGACTTTATGGTAGACGCACCGTAATGGTTCGGGATCTCGCAAGTTGCTTTGGCGAGAATAGCACCCGTGGAGATAGCGCCAGCGCTAGCTCTGGTTCATGCTGCCGTTGTGGAGATAGCACCATCGCTAGCTCTGGTTCGTGCTGCCATTGTGGAGATAACACCGGCGCTTGTAGCTCTGGTCCAGCCACCGGTGAAGAAGCCTCCAGGGAGATGTCGCATTTGGGCCACTGGATGAATGTTCCAATGGCCTTCCCTAGAGTCACGATCTCGTCGTTGGGGGCCTTCGGTAGCGGGACGACCTCAAAATTGGCATGCACACCATCCACATTAACTTTTGCGTAGCCTGTCGCTAAAGGTTTACCGTGCACCACGCCCCGATACTGCATCGATATGCCCGGCCCCAAGCAGCAGACAAGGAACGGAGGCACATCTCACTTGAGCCCGCACTTCGTGGCTCCTACATAACGACACAAAATTAGCTACTCCAATAGGTCTATGAATGGAGCAAGCATTGGAGAGATAATAATTTTTACCTGGATGTTGTCCACAGGAAATTTGGCCACGCTTTCCGTCGGATTGGACGCGCAACTACTCGGATGGTTATGCGGGCTAGCTACCACGGGAGCGGCGGGCTGCTGACTTTCTGTTTGTTTCCGCACCTCATCTCGATTACATCACCACTTACCCATTATCTCCTCTCTAAGAGTTGCCTTGAACTCTTCTCGTAGCTCGGCTTTGGTTCTCTTCCTACGCCGATACATTTCGGAGTCATCTTGGAAACCATGTTTCCAAGGAACGTAAAGCCCAAGGCCTCTCGTACGGCCCGGGTGCTCCTTGTTTCCTGTACCACGAAGAGCATATCATTCTCCCTTGTTCCATGGAATGATCCTACGGTAGATTCAAAACTCAGCTCTTCCTGCAAGAGCACCACATGTCATTTCAATTCGTATGAAGTTCTGGAGTAATTACAAGCTACGCACTTCGATTGATATCTTAACAGACGCTGGGACACTTGCTGGTCTGCAGAGTTTTGAAAGGAGACATCCCCCGCTGTCGTTGTAGATGACCTTGCTCTAATCCAATTTCGAGCGCGCTCATCCGGGATATTGGAAAATGGCGGGGCGATGTCCTGTTGGGCTGCCAAGTCATCCTCCGTCCTCCACTGTGGGATTTTACCCGCATACCTAGCTGTGCCAAGTCTGTGGGGGTGTGTGTTTTTTGCTTGGAGGGCCTTATGCGCCACACTTGTACTTTTGAAATCTTCAGTTGTCTTCATCGCCTTGAACTCTTCCCATTGTGGTCCCAGGAATGGGTATTTATGAATAGGCGTTTCGTCCGTCTCCACGTATTTCTTGACAAGCGTGCTCTTAAAGTTCTTCCATGCTTTGCACGCCGCTAGGTAGGTTTGTCGTTGCACGGCGTCTTGGTGTTCTTCTGGGATCTCGAACGATGCCAAAATTTTGGTCCACAGCTCACGTTTAGAGTCTCGGAAGGTTCTTCCACGAATTGAATGTGATCTCAATTCGCTCTCGTGCAACTATTCCGATCAATGTTCGGAATGCGCTTACTGCTTTGTGAGGAAGGAGAGGACCCCGATGCATTGACCGTGATGGTAAATCGGCCCTCAGGCTTCTTTGATAGCCCTCTTCCTTGGCGTCTTGATGTTGGAGCGGACGCCTCCGGCGATGGTGTTGAAGAATGCGCGCATGATATGTTGCTCAATTGGTGGGTCTATAAGGATAAAATAAGAAAGTGATCATATTGAAATGGAAGAGAGGAGAGGAGTAGAGAGGGGGGGGAGATGTGCACAGAGGAGACTATTTCTGAAGAGGGGGTGATGTGCACAAAGAAGACTGTTTCTGAATTTAATTGTTTTAGGATTGCTCTCAGAACAGAGTTGCTTCAAGATCTTAAAATCTTGGCCTTCTCATGCAATGTCTATACTCTTCACAAATGATCTAATAGTTAAAATCAAGACTTGAGCTCTAAAACTTTTCTTAAAGACAGAATCTAGCTCAGAAGATATTAGTTGAAATGTTCACATGCAAAGGTAAACAGAATAGTATGCTATTGAATCATTCACAGCAATAGGTTTATTTCTGATCATCCACAACAAGCAGTGATATATAACAATGATAAATTGAATCTGAAACGAACAGGATATCACTGTGAATAAGAATCGACATGAATGAGAATAGAACCGAAACTACGAAGATACTCTACAAATTCATTTGCAGGTGAAACAAATCAACTTAACATCAGACAACAAACTACAACTCACCAATGAAGCCAATCAATAGAGCTCAAATCGATTCTTCCGTTAGAGTCACAATCAATATAGGACTAGTTCATCACAAAGCATGCATTTTGAGCCCACAAGAGATATACATCATAACAATTATTTGAACTCTCAGATAGAAATCAAAGATCAAGAACACTTACTGCCCAGACAGTACTCAAAACTGTCTAGAAATAGTCAAGCCGAAGAACACGAAGAACACGGCAAGGCTCGGGGAGGACGGCGACGGCTCGGGGAGGACGGTGACGGCTCGGGGAGGACGGCGACGACGAGGGCTCGGCAAGGAGGACGGCGACGGCCTCGGGGAGGACGGAGCGGCGAGGGCTCGGTCGGGAGGACAGCGACGGCCTCGGGGAGGATATATAACTGCAGTACGCGCAAAACCCTAGCGGGGGGATATATAATAAGGATTATCACAGACGGTTCTCATTTTAGAACCGTCGTGATACTAAATATCACGAGCGGTTATAACTTGCAACCGTCGCGATATTATATATCACGCACGGTTATAAGTGTATAACCGTCGAGATATTATATCACGAGCGGTTATCGTGTAGAACCGTCGAGATAAGCCGACTGTATTTCTTCAGACAAATACCAACCAGCTGCATTCATGATCAACCACCAACAGCTTGCGCGCATTCATATACAACACCAACCAGCTGTATTCATATACAACACCAACCAGCGGCATTCACATAGTATATTTCTTTACATATTTTCTCATTCTCAAAATTGACTACATCACACATTTTCACATATGCATCACACAAATGCGTTGTTATATACATATATGTAAATTCCCACATATATGAAGCTCATTCTGATTGTACTTGCTTATTTCCTTTAAAAATGAGCCCTTCATGATGGTCAATGCGTACGTAACTAGTTTCATCACGTTGTTCGTCGTCGACCCTTATGCCATTTCCAAAAGGAGGTAACTCGTCAAATTGATTGTATTCTTCCTCGTCCACTACATTCTCTACTCCGACAATTCTCCTTTTTCCATGAAGAACTACATGGCGTTTCTTATTTGCCGGGTCGGTTACGTAGAAAACTTGAACAACTTGGTTGGTGAGCATGAATGGTTCGTCTTTGTACCCGACACGTTGGAGGTCCACGGTAGTGACACCGTACTTGTCAACCTTCACCTGTGGGAGATGCACCCAACGACAATAAATAAGGGATCTTGGAAACCACGTAGTCGAGCTCCCAAATCTCTTCTATGAACCTATAGTACGAGTTTCTCGACCCATCGATACTGAACGCATCAATGCGGACACCGCTGTTCTGGTTTGTGCTCTTTACATCCTGAGACTGCGTATAGAATGTGTACCCATTTATGTCATATCCTTGCCATGTCACAACTGTAAATGTTGGCCCTTTTGCCAACCATGTCAGCGTCTCACTTGGCGAGCTCCTAGCGATTTGCTCCTTCAACTATTGGTTGAACTGACTGTTATGTTGCCTCCTGATCCAAACATCCGGCTGCTCCGGATTTTGTTGCCGAAGCACATTCTTGTGCTGGTCGACATAAGGCGCCACTTCAGTCATGTGTTGCAAGACCGTGAAATGGGCTTGAGTATACGTGTCCATATCTGCAGTGATTGCTTTCCTTCCGATAGTTCCGATACCCTTCAGCCTCCCTCATGACGAGATTGAGGCACACCTATCGGTTGAGTCTGAGCCATATAATCGACACAAAACTCAATGACCTCTTCGCTTGCATAACCTTCGACAATGCGCCCTCGGCCGAGATCGATTCCGTCGTGGGACTTGAGAATTCCATGAACCTCTCAAATGGGTACATGCTACGTGGAATACGGGCCCGCACATTTTATCTCCCACACAACGTGAACAATGAGATGTACCATGATATCGAAAAACGAAGGAGGGAAATACATTTCAAGATGACATAGAGTCACCACCACCTCGTCCTGTAGAGCATCTAGTCCTTCCGGATCGATGACCTTCTGGGCAATTGTGTTAAAGAAATAACAAAGCCTCATGATTGTCTCTCGTACTTTGATCGGCAAAATATTTCTAATTGCAATAGGGAGCATCTGTGTCATCAGCACATGACAATCATGAGACTTCATGCCATTTAACTTCAAATCTTACATCGAAACAAGTTTCTTCACGCTTCGGAGTAACCGACGAACTTTTACACCATGCAAGCACCGCACGCTCATTCTCTCGACCTTGGACAGATCAGAACACGCAGGGAAAGGTACGTTCGTCCATTATCTGTTACTGTCGGTGCTAACTCAGGCCTGATGTCCATATCAGCCAAGTCAAGCCGTGCGTTGACGCCGTCCTTTGTTTTGTCACGAATGTTCAGTAAGAGACCAATCAAGCTGTCACATACATTCTTTTCTACGTGCATGACGTCGATGCAGTGTCGAACATCTAGGTACTTCCAATAAGGTAAGTCCCAAAATATTGATCTCTTCTTCCAGGTGTTCTTCTCATGAGCCCTCATTTTACGTCCCTTTCCGAGGACAACATCTAAATCCTTAACCATATCATAAACCTCGTGTCCCCTTAAATGCCTTGGAGCTGAACCGTCTTCCTTCTCTCCGTCAAATTGTTTCTTCATCTTGCGGTATGGGTGAGCCCTCCGAAGGAACCGACGGTGACGCATGTAGACCGTTTTGCGTGAGTGTCTCAGCCACACACTCTCGGTATCATCTAAACAGTGGGTACAAGCTTTGGCACCTTTTGTACTCTGGCCCGATAGGTTAGCAAGGGCAGGATAATCGTTTATGGTGCAGAACAATAAGGAGCGCAAAGTGAAATTCTCTCGTTTGTATGCATCCCATACCTGTACCCCTTCGTTCCACAATACTTTTAGATCTTCTACCAACGGTGCTAGGTACACATCGATATCATTCCACGTTGCTTTGGCCCTTGGATAAGTATCGACAAAGAAAATATACTTCGCTTCATACACAACCAAGGAGGAAGGTTATAGATGCAGAGTCACGGGCCATGTGCTATGTCACGCTCATGCTCCTGAAATGATTCATTCCATCTGTACTCAGTCCAAACCTTATATTCCTTGGTTCTGCACCAAAGTCTGCGAAACTCCTATCGATGTTTCTCCACTGGACGGAATTAGCAATGTGTCTTACCATTCCATCCTTCTTGCGCTCCTCCGAGTGCCAACACAGCAGTTTTGCCTCCTTTGGATTTGCAAAAAACCTATTCAAACGGGGAATTATAGGAAAATACCATGTCACCTTAGCAGGAGATCCTTTCTTCGCCTCTGCCCCTCGCCGTCATCCGATTGATTGTTACGTTTGTATCGGCATGCGTTGCACACTGGACATACATGCATGTTTGCATACTCTTTACGGTATAACATACAGTCGTTCGGACATGCATGTATTCTTTCTACTTCCATTCCCAACGGACAAAGAACCTTCTTGACTTTATACGTGGTTTTAGGCAGCTCATTTCCCTCTGGAAGCATGTCCGCTAAAAGACCTACCAGCGCCGTGAAACTCTTGTCGGACAACCGTTGCCTGCCTTCAATTTCAACAGTTCAAGCACGGCCGACAACCTCGTGTACTTGCAGCACGTGAACAAAGGTTTCTCCGAGTCCTCCATCAAGCCCCGGAATTTAACATACTTTCTCGATCATAGTTCTCTTCTACATCGCGAAGCATCCGATCTAGATTATCATCGCAACCTATCGATTATCATCATCCAAATGACATGTCATTCACTTCACCGGCGATGTCATCCGGCGGCATATCATTCACTTCACCGGCGATGTCATTCGGCGGCATATGACCATTCACTTCGCCATGACTGGTCCAACACGTATAACCCTTTTTGAAACCCCTCCGAATCAAGTGCGCTTCAATTTGCCCTCGGTTCTTAAACATCTTTAAATTCTCGCAGTCAACGCATAGACAATACATATATTCCACCCCCTTATTCAACATATCCTCCTCAGCGGCTCTTGTAAAAGCAGACACGCCATTAATATACTCTTCACTCACACGGCTCGCGGCATACATCCATCTTCGGTCCTACGTTACGTACATATATAACAACTCAGTATTAAAAATTAGATTAACTAATTATTACAAAATATATATACCGGCCACATGTATTATATTTAGGTTTAATTTGCTAGCTCAATTCATATTATAAACACAACAGCTCTTATATAACCAATAATTTTACAAATTAACCATCTTCAATAACACTCACCAATTACTTAGATCTAAATTGTAATGCAATTAAAGAAAAAACAAATTTCCTTACTAACCATATCTAGAGCTACCAGGAAAAGTATGAATGAATCTTCAAAGCTTAATCTCTGTCTCTTCCCACCAAATTAACTGGCCTGAAATCGCCTAGGCTCGCGTGAGCGAAAGAGTGCGCAGCAGTGGCTATAGATCTGGATTGAAATGAAGACGATGCGGCCTGAGCAGCGCATTAAATGCTTTGTGGCATTATCACAGGCGGGTTTTTATTACAAACCGTCTGTGATAATTCACAGACGGTTTTATATTAAAACCCGTCTGTGAAAAGTCGTTATCGCAGACGGTTTTAATAAAAACCGTTTGTGATAACTAACTTTTTCGCGAGCGGTTGTTTATTCAAAACCGTCGCGATAACGACTTTTCACGAGCGGTTGTTTGTTCAAAACCGTCTGCGACGTCTCCAACACAGACGGTTGTTTATTCAAAACCGTCTGTGATAACCAGCTGTGATAATGAAAAGTCAGAACGTATCTCTTGTGTTTCGTGTAACGTATCTCCTTCGTTATACGAAGCGTCTATTTCATTAATGTTTGGTATACGAACCGTCTCTTTGAAGGTTAAATATGCGCCGAGTCTTCTACATACGTACACTCTCATCTCGTCTTTGTTCTTGTGATCACATCTCCAACGCATCGTTCTTACTAGCTACCAATTAATATGGATTCTAGTACTGTTCTTCTGCTCATCTCCTTCCTCTCATCTATCCATCATGAGTTGTTCGGCCGTAATCTTACACAGGCGGCCAATAATCCACGTCTAGAGCAGCTCCTCCGCTCACGCCCTGCTCTCCTCCCTCGACTCGCTTCCATCCTTCAGCTGGGCCTCATCATCCGCCGTCGACGGAGGTGTTTTCTTGCCGCTCAGGAAAGGGAAACCGCGCTTAACCTCGTTCTTCTCTACAATGTGCACAAAGCGGAGGAAGCATTTGTGGCAATGGAGAGATTGATGGATAGCATTGCCGCCTGCGTAAACGGCAGATTCGAGGAATCTTATAATGCTATCCTCTACGAGCTTATGACGTACGCTACTGATCATTTGCCAATGCTGGAGGAGGAAGTGCTGAGGACAAGGACAATCTTAACGGCGTTCGAGAACTCAGCGTGCGCTCCTCCATGTCCCAAAGTCGAAGAAGAAGCGTACGAAGCCCAGAAGATTAGAATCTGGCAATCTCTTTATCTCTGCGACTTTTGTAATAAATTTGCCTCGAATTGAAATTAATAAATTTGCCTTTTATTTGTGATCCCTGTCTCGCATTTAATTTGATTGGTTGTTACTATGACGACGGTTTGTAATAAAAACCGTCTGCGTGATAAATCCGATTATCACGACGGTTTTAATACGACCGTCTGTGATACTTCATCGATAATAACCGCTCGTGATACTCGTCTTCTCCGACGCTGCCTACACAGACGGTGTCCAAATTTTTTTGTTACATGCCCTTTGAAAACAAGCAAATGCACACAACACACATTCAGATCTATTACAGGATAACAAGCTAACGAACCCTTCATGACACGACGGTGCCGCTGAAAAAGACGCACTTACGACACTTACGACCGGCAAGAGTGTGTTGTCCAATGACCGCCGTGTCACGACGGGGCGCTAGCTCACAGCGGAGGGAGAAGCAAATTTTTTGTTACAGGATAACAAGCTAACGAACCCTTCATGGCACGACGGTAAGGCTGAACAAGACACACTTACGACACTTACGGCAAGAGTGTGTTGTCCACCTCCGCCGTCTTGCGATGGAGGCGCTAGCTCACGGCGGAGGAGATGCATGCGGAAAGCTAGCTAGTGGATGAACTCACCGTGACTAGTACCGTGGAAATGTAGATGGGGAGTTATTAATAAGGGCGGCGGTGGGAGGAACTGGTGCCTGTCATTCGATGTGGAGAGAATGGACGGGTGAGATCGAAATCCAGGGTATACACCAATTATTGGTTATCGATCGATTACCACGACGGTTATTAAAATTAACCGTCGTGTTGTCTCGCTATCACAGACGGTTCGTTTAAGAACCGTCGTGAAATTTCACAGACGGTTCTTAAAACGAACCGTCTCTGTTGTCTCGCTTATCACAGACGGTTCGTTTTACGAACCATCTGTGAAATTTAACAGACGGTTCTTAAAATGAACCGTCTGTGTTGTCTAGATTTTCACAGACGGTTTCTATTATAAACCGTCTGTGAAAATATCATAGACGGTTTCCGTATGAACTGTCTGTGATGTAGCCGTTCAGTTTAGCCTCTTTTGTAGTAGTGAACGTTCCAAAGTGCAAAATACATATAAAAAAATTGCGAGAGCTTCCAGTCGACATGGATATATAATTACTCTATCCATTCTCTTTCACCTTCCGTTATGGATACGAACACGATTATCTATACACAACTCTAATATAATATTATTTTTCATAATTATTTGTTATAAACTATTTAAAAATATAATTATATTATAGAACTTTTCATGATAAATGTACTAATATAATTTTTAGGTGACAAATCGAAATACAACAATGTGGGAGCAGCAGGCCGGCTGGGTTCCCATGCTAGGAGTACAACTGTGTAGCTCCTAACCTGGGGCTTGATCGTGCAAGAACGGAACGTAAAACACATTTGTTAAAAAAATAGGTGTTGATAAGTATCATCTGGATATTTTCTTTCTAACTATCATCTATATTTGTGACTATTGGATCAGAAATCCAATGGCCATGAATTCTCCCCCGCCCCCTCCAAAAAAAATCTACAGTGAGTTATAGTAACATATAATGTCTACTGGGTCTAAACATAGCACCTCCGATTAGCCATTTTACATGAAGCTAGGATGATAGTGTAAACAAGGTGCTATGTGTGCATGGGTCTGCCTCATAGATGGGTTGAACATTGAGCGAATTTTAAACCAACGCGTTACATCTTGCTACCATCTCTGAGCTTGCCCGTGCCCCTTACAATCTCCACCACCGGCTCCCTCCTCACTCGCTGCCGCCAGCCACCAGCCTCTCCTCCCTTGCCTCCCCTAGATTCTGTCTCTGAGCTCGTCCACACCCCTCACAATCTCCTCAACCAACTCCCTCCCCTCTTGTTGCGCTGGCCACCAACTCCTCCTTCATCTCTGTCGACCGTCAGCTCCTCCGACCTCACCGCCACTGGCCACCAGCTTCGAGTTGTCACCGCTGGAATGTATGGATCAAATCACACCTGCCTAGATCAGGCCCACTGGTGCTCGGATTCAATGGGACCAAAGCCGTCGCTGGTGCTCGGATGCAACGGGACGGAAGGTGTGGGTGAGCAGATGGCGCCGCGCCAATAGTGTGTGTGCGCATCGTTTCCATCTTGTTTCGCGTAGGGGTGAAAACGGGTCGGGTTAATCCCGACCGATCCGGCACCGAATCCGATTGGTACCGAATCCGATTGGTACCGAATCCGGAGAAAAAAATATGGGTTAGGATATGGTAACAGCAATATCCGTCCAAATCCGATATCCGTCCGAATCCGATACGTCTTCAAGTTTGATTTCAGGTTAGTGCTACTATTTGACGTTTTATTTTCTTTTGCAATGGTAAAATAAAATCTTCCACATCAGCTATTAAGTAGTAACATCAAGTTCTTGACAGTACGTCCTCCTACTCCATTTGTTGTACTGCATGCATTCCTTACAAACAAGTAGGGGTGCAAACGGCTCGGGTTAATCCCGACCGATCCGGCACCGAATCCGATTGGTACCGAATCCGATTAGTACCGAATCCGGAGAAAAAAATATGGGTTAAGATATGGTAACAACAATATCCGACCGAATCCGACCCGTTTTCACCCCTAGTTTCGCGTGAGGAGACGATGACCTCCCTTCTCTCTCCTCGTTTTCTCTCCACTGCCTAGGCCTTCGCTAACATTAGCTCACCACTAATTAATGCAAATGGATGTATTTGTCCAATGGTGTCCTTGGTGTAGTAGTGCGGTTCCAAAGTGCAAAATATATATAAAAAAAAACAATTGCGAGAGCTTCCAGTCGACATGGATATATAATTACTCTATCCATTCTCTTTCACCTTCCGTTATGGATACGAACACGATTATCTATACACAACTCTAATATTATTTTTCATAATTATTTGTTATAAACTATTTAAAATATAATCATACTATAGAACTTTTGATGATAAATCTACTAATATAGTTTCTAGGTGACAAATCGAAATACAGTGTGGGAGCAGCAGGCCGGCTGGGTTCTCATGCTAGGAGTACAGCTGTGTAGTTCCTAACCTGGGGCTTGATCGTGCAAGAACGGAACGTAAAACACATTTGTTAAAAAAAATGGGTGTTGATAAGTATCACCTGGATGTTTTCTTTCTAACTATCATCTAGATTTGTGACTATTGGATCAGAGATCCAATGACCATGAATTCTCTCCCACCCCCTCCAAAAAACCTCTCACCTCTTTCAAAAAAATCTCCCCCTCTAAAAAAAGAGGTCGTTGGATCTCTAACCCAACGGTCTTAAATCTGAATGATTGTTAGAAAAAAATATCCAGAAGATATCTAGACATTTGTTAAAAAAAATCAACATGACCATTGCTTGCCGCCTTCTTGTGCCCAGCCGTCAATACGTTGACATGCAAGCGAAGTAGCTAATAATGTTGGTGAGTGAGATCTTGTGCGTGCCTGAGCTTTTATTGTTGCTTGATCCGGTTGTTTCTATTTCTACCTTTAATGTGTTTTTCTTCCTATAGTTAGCTAAGCATTGAGCATGTCAAGAGTCACTACACTCACAGATATACGATCTTGTCAAAAAGACGTCCAGGATAAAAGGAAAACTAGTAGTAAAGTCGAAGGCATCCGAATCTCAATTGTCACGTTCACATCGCCCGGCCATGATCGTCAAGAAAGCTTTGGTCGTCAAGAAAGCACAGCTTCCATCAACTTTTCTAGAAGCCTTCCTCGGCTTACTCAAGTATAAATCGAAGTTAAAATGTAGTAGTATATACGCTCTCAATGATTTTTTTTTAGCGTAGTATCCTCGTGATGACAGTAACATTACACGATAGATAATTATTCCATTAAGCCTGATAAACTATAGATAGTTCACCTAAAAGTTGATGTTGCTGAGAAAAGCCAAGTACGAAACTATAACACTCTCTTTGAATGTTCTTTGAATGAATTATCATTCATAAAGATTAGCAAGTATGTAATTTGTTGATGAAGCTCTTTATTTGTTATATGATATTATTATAAAAGGCCCTTGATCGGATGTCACTGATCGGGACACTAGTGATTTATAGACTAATATATGTATTGATTGATGACCATGTTTTACTGGTCATAGATATAGGGATATCAAATTAATAATGTGGACATATATTAGAGAACATGTTGTTAGATTGACCCACCTTGAGACACTGTTGAGATTGCTATGTTTTATGCGTTATTAGTTGGTCTCAAATAATGATGATGTATAATCCTTTTATCGGAGATCAGCCTAGTTTGCTACATATGTAGCCTTTGGGGTTGCCAAATACTACTCCTTAATTGGGTAGTTACAAAGGTAGCTTTCGGGTATACTATGAAATATATAGAGAAATGTCACCATTAGGGAAACGCTGATCTATGATGTTTCTGTTTCATCACAAAAAATCACCGAATCGTCACCAAACTACATCTATGACGAACTTTTGACGAAATGGCCTTCGTCATGGATGTCCTGTCATAAAAGAACTTTTGTGACGAAATGGTCTTTTTTGTCATAGATATATAACGAAAAAACGTTTGTCATGGAACAGGTTCTGTTCTATGATGAAAAGATCTCGTCATGGAAGACAAAGAGAACGTCATGGATAGCCGCCATTTTTGTCATAGTATAGCAGGGTTGACTGACCAAAATGACATGGACAAGTTGTTTTATGACAAACATTTCGTCACAAATGAAAGCCACATCAGCACACACTTTTGTCATAGAACACTTGACTACCACCAGTGATCTGACATGGTTGACATGTTATCATCTGACGTGGAAGTACTTTGTGATGATAAGAGATTTATCAAAAAATGGCCGACGTGGTGTCTAGCTAGCATCTAACGTGGCACTTAGTTTGTTATGAAAATACATTTGTCACAAAATAAATTGGCTGACGTGGCATCTAGCTGGCATCCTACGTGGCACCAAGTTTTCGCGGGCCTGTCCAGTATATTTGGCCCAATAAGCTCGGCCCAATATATTCAGCCCAATCCATTTTTTGGTCCATTTTTATCTAGCCTGGTCCTTTTTTTACCAGGCCCAATCAATAATTTTCTACTCGCTTATTTATACCCAATCCAGCAAACTCGGCCCAAGTTCCCTGCCCGATCCTTTTTGGCCCATGTTTCCTGGCCGAGTCGAGTTCTTTTGGCCCGTTAGTTACGCGGCCTGTTTTCCTCCACCACCAATTTTTGCTTTTTTTTTGCCTAGCCTAGTTATGAGGCCCAACAACTTTGTCACATTTTGCTTTTACGGCAGAATATTCCCAGGCTCCAGGTTTAGCCGGCCAAGAAACACAAATTAACATACAAGATGAGATTCACTTCAGCAAGCACAAAGTAATGCATCTCATTACATTACAGCAGTTCACACATGCGACTCAGTTCAGACTATCAGTTTACAACAAACTCAGTTCACAACAGTTTACACATTCAAATTCCAGCCCATGAGACGACGAAGAATGAGATCGCTTTCTTCTTGCTTCTTCCTGAATTCCTCCATCACTTCATCTGCTGCTTGTGCTTTCTTCTTCAGCAGATCAAGTTCTTCTTGTTGAGACTTGACAGTTTGTCGAAGTGTAGCAGATCCCTTTCTCTCCGCCTCGAGTTCTTCTTAAAAATGCCATACACTAGGTGCCTTCGAAGAGGTTGGGTAATCTAAACCAACATTCTTGAGGAACTTGTTGCTAGTTGAAGTACTTCCCTAGGATAGAATCTTTGAAACAACTTCTGAGTTAGATCTCGGTGTTTCACCAGTAACTGGTTCACTCATCATAGTCTCCATATTAGCCTACGATTGCAAGGAAGAAACATGAGTATGAAAAAACATATATAAAAATCAAATTTTTATTATGGGTCTGGTACTATAAACAAATAAAAAACAGCAAGAGTACATTTTTCTGTCAATCCCAACATGCACATGTGTCTTTAAAACAATTTCAGTGAATGTGATAGAATAATGTATAGTAGGAAATGTTGAACTACCCAAATAACTTCTACAATGGAAATTGGCAACCAGTAGAATAGCCATTTCCCATTGAAAATTGGCAGTGATGTATAGAATGAAGAAAAAATAGCAGATGCCACTAAATAACTTCTACAAGCAATATTTATGAGAAGAACCAGTATGAGGTAGGAATAAATAAAAATGGTAGGCTTACATGCTAATATAAATAGCATGGTAGATAAAAAGTAGAAAGCAAGATGGAAGAAATGAACAGGACTTACAATTGCATCTTGTACTGGCTCACTGAAACCTTTCCTCTTGCTGTTATGGCATTCCTTGATCAAGTCCAGCGCATTGGGTTCCTGATTTTTGTATCTTTCCCTCTGTATTGTTGTTGGAAGAAATTGAAACAATTAGCTTGGCAAATTAAATACAATGCTAACTATCTATACAGAAAAGTATGTATTTGGATTTCATATGTTGGATTGGCTGAAGCACACAAAAAACTTTCATTGACATAAGCATAGAAGCATTACTATGGACATAAGCACAGAAGGATAGTATTTGCACAGAAGCGTAGAAAAAGGTTTCATTCACATACTCTAGACATAAAAATGATGCAAAGAGACACATGGAAATATGCAAATTACAAGCAAATTCTGAACCATATAACATAAATAAGGCAATAGACATACAACATCATCCATTCCCTAAAGCATATATACAAGTTCACCTTGGAAACATTTATGAACATGAATGCATGTTTTCATAAAGGAGCTAGCTAGGAAGCACACATCTTAAACACAAACAAGTTGTTTAGTTCGACCATATATGAACTGGTCGTATGGGTATACTAACTGGTCATGAGCTTTCAAACATATTAAAAACTAGTTTGTAAACTAGTCGTTTGGACATACGGAGTAGTGGTAACTAGGTATGATCTGGTCGTAAGGAGTTATAGATTCATCATGAGTGACTAGGAGTTGGTTACAGATTATATTGCATAAGATTCATCTAAATTGATCTTTGTGTATATTTAAGGTCGATATGTCCTGTTAGGGACCGCTACTGACTAATGATAGAAAATGTGTTTTCGAGCATTGTGGCTATGGATTGAGGAGCGACATAAAGAGATACATCACACCACCCACCGAAACCCTAGATGCCTCCTTCGGAAGCCTCCTTCTGTGTACACTGGTGCTAGCACACCGGCGCACTTCATTCCATTCCTGGACATGCGGATTTCGGTAGAGGCACTGCCGCGACTGTAATGCTGATCAGGACTATCTGAGGAGAGGATAATCGACAACCACTAGAGGACGACCGGCTATCGAATATCGCATTGCAAAGACGTTTGGACGATCAGCTTGTTCCACTACATCGATGCACGCTACGTTGAATCATGCTGCTTCAACTCTTGTTCTGGTGCACCACGCATCTAGTGGTAACGATTCATGATCTCTTACTCACATAGCTTCCTAGTTTATATGGTAGAAAATTTTACGGCTTTGCTATTGCACAGTCAACTGAAATTTTTTTATCTCTCAGTCACCTGAAGTTGCATTCTCAGTCACCTAAACTTACAGTGTACTAATTCACTCTCTCCTGAAGTTATACTCTCAGTCACCTAAAATTGCAGTGTAAAAAAGTGACTGAAGATGAAGAGATAAAACAGTCGGCTGTGCAATAGTCACTCCCAAAATTTTAATTTACGATAGTGTAGTCTATCCGTATTCCAACATTAGATTCTCGTACTTTTCACCCTAACCGCTATTAATCTCTACAGTGAAATAGCATGTATGACACAGTACATGAAACGTCTTCTTTCCCATGTGTTCCTCCTTCAATGTCTGCCAAATTTAACACATGGACAAATGCTGGTAACGTATAGCAATATACGTACGTTTCTTCGTCTCTTGCGCGCGCATCACGAGTGCTTGCGATCCCGGCCAGGTAGCTGACCACCAGCTCCGGAGCTGCTGGCCTACGTACGACTCGGCAGGCCGGTCGAGATATAGCCATTTTTAGGTTACGATATTTTTGACTTTTTTTTTAGTCTTTTGAATTTGGCTTTTGAAAGCTGAAACAAAACGAATGGCTTCGAGAAGTCAGTTTTGTAAACAGCTTTTCAAATTTGAATTTATGGAACTGAGAAGCCTCTCAACTGCGCACTGCAAATTAACCGGGCTAGCTGTTCATTGGGGCCTGTTTGGCTGTGGCTACGGTTTATCGTTTTTGGCTAATTTTTTTGAATTTTGACTATTTACGGTACAGATTACGGAGAGGCAGATACTCACTTGTGATTTTGGTTGGTACAGATACTGAGCTTTTAACATGTAGATCGTTTAACTTGTAGACCCCGTTTTAAGAAAATACTCCGTTTAAAAATTAGATACTGTAACAAAAACATAAAAGCCACCGATTTTAAAGGAAAAGAATAGTCTTCAAGTCGCAGCAGCAAATAAAGAAAGTTTCTCACCAACTCCTAGCAAGCTAGTCACGGCCGTCCTGTCCTTGCGGGCCACGCCATTTCCAGCCATCTTGAACCACTCTAGCTAGCTCCCCGTCTCGGCGTGTGGCCTCTCCATATATAAATACTGCCACAATGCGTGCCTTCCTCTGCATATGCGTCCTACTTACCTCTACTAGTTTGCAGTAGCTAGCCGATCGAGAACAGTTCAACACGTACACGTACAGGTACCTGTATATATCTGTCACTAGCAAGCCTAGGCACCAACCACCAGCAAA
Organism: Bonia amplexicaulis; assembly: GCA_036346245.1. Lineage (NCBI taxonomy): Eukaryota > Viridiplantae > Streptophyta > Magnoliopsida > Poales > Poaceae > Bonia > Bonia amplexicaulis. Next base: position 13,611,905 of record CM070760.1, read on the forward strand.
CACACGTACGTATCCTTGTGAGTGCGTATAATTAAGATGCCGGTCGAGACAGCCGTGCCGGCCCTCCCCGGCCACGGCCGGACGGTGTGCGTCACCGGCGCCGGCGGGTTCATCGCGTCGTGGCTCGTGAAGCGCCTCCTTGAGACGGGGTACACCGTGCGCGGCACCGTCCGAAACCCTGGTACGTGCATGCATGCATGGCTCTCATATCTCCAAGCCGGCTTACTAACTCGTACGTACGTGTTTTCAATGCTGCCATGCATGCGCCTTCAGTTGATCCTAAGAACGACCACCTGAGAGCGCTCGACGGCGCCGCCGACCGCCTCGTCCTCCTCCGCGCCGACCTGCTCGACTCCGACAGCCTCGTCGCGGCGTTCGCCGGCTGCGAGGGCGTCTTCCACGCCGCCTCCCCCGTCACCGATGACCCCGTACGTACATACATACATGCTTGATTTGGAATAACACCCGCTGTGCTGTGCGTGCGTGCATGGACCTTGATTTCTCTGGGAGCTGATCGACTGACCGATCAAGAACACTCGCTGAACCCTCAGGAGAAGATGATCGAGCCGGCGATCCAGGGGACGAGGTACGTGATCACGGCGGCGGCCGACAGCGGCATCAAGCGCGTGGTGTTCACGTCGTCCATCGGCACGGTGTACATGAACCCCTACCGGGACCCCAACAAGCCCGTCGACGACACCTGCTGGAGTGACCTCGACTACTGCAAGCGGACAGAGGTATACGTACGGCGATACGCACCTTATTTTCTTAGAGGTGTTGATAAACACCATCCGGATGTTTTATTCTTAACTATCATCCATATTTGTGATCATTGGATTAGAGATCCAACGGCCATGAATTCTTCCCTCACCCTCTCCAAAAAAATCCCCCCCTCCTCTAAAAAAAAGAGGCCGTTGGATCTCTAATCCAACGGTCTCAAATCTGGATGATTGTTAGTAAGAAAATATTCGGATGATATCTAGACACACCCATTTTTTGAGTGCTTACCTTTGTTGGAGAAATTGAAAACCTCCAAAGCATAATAATAATAATAATAATAACAATAATAATAATAATAATAATTATTACCCTTAAAACATAGTAATAATTACAGCTCATGGTTTGCTAGTATGCTTTTGTTGATGCCCACACGTCAAACTTCACCAAACGACGATAAAAAGGACGACGTTGATTTGTGAGCTGCATGGGTCATGAGGTGTAGTTTCTTGGTCAATGCGTCAAACACCAACTAGACCATTCTCTGCGGCCAAATTCAACTACTCCACATACTTTTTTGCTCTACCTAATGCCGCACATACATCCTGGATCCCTTGTAGTTGAGGCCAAACTTCAAACACAATATACGTATGTATAGCTCCACAGAAGGGATCACTATCATCATATTTTTTTTGTTCTTATGATAAAAAAATGCAATAGTTGAAATTTTGCTTATTAAGCGAAATTGATGTGCATGTTGGGTTGGGCTGAAAAGCTATGGCTTATAGCTGAAATTACACTGTAGCGGCTGAAATTTCACTGTAGCTGAATGTGACTTATTTGATGTAGTTATATTTAAAAATTTTAAAAATAGAAAATGTATGCCAACTCATCACGGACAACGTAAACGAATACGGGAAAAAAGAACCGGCAAAAAAGCTAAAAAAAGGCAAAAGTTCTGAAAAAGACGAAATTTATGAATAATGAAAAATAAGTCAGAAACTAGAAGCTAAAACCGAAACGAGCGGATAATATTTGAGCAAATATGTGTCTTGTGTTCCATTCCATCTCCGTTTAAAGATGGCTAATTAAGATCAAGTCACCGATTAAAAAAAGGGTACAATTCTTCTAGTTTTAATATTTGATCCAGACCACCTATTTTGTATCATTGTATCCGGCCGCTCCTCAATGACTTTATGTGCCACAAATTACAATCTAACACTGCACGTAACTTAAAGCTAAGTACCAGAACGTGTTGAAAACGTGCGCCCCAACACGTGACCAACCAGTACCTAAGGATTAAACTTTTTTTTTTGAATTAGAGGGTTTTACCTAAGGATCGAATGAGTTCTTTCTTAGTAGAAGAATATTTTTTCCCAGCTTATTCTATTGAGAAAATCCAGTCTTGTATTGGGCTGCGACTTATAACTTTTGGTTGTTCACGAGAGAGAGTACGGAAAGAGAATCACATGCGATTTTGACCAATATAAATAAAGTCGTTGTAGTGTGTAACACAATCGATTTGTAAACTCGCTTTAAAAAGACACTCTGTCTGAGATCTTGTTAATATACATAAGCACTTTACTGTAGAAAAACGGTTTTTAGAAACTGAAAAGAAGAGAGCCATTAATATATATCAGCTTCTGACTTTTACCTTTTGATTTTTCTACAGTACGTATCTTTTAAACGGAGTGTCTTTTCAAGGCAAGTTCTACAATTAACCATAGGAGACACTATAACGACTTCATCTAGACCGGCAAAAATCGTACGCAGATGTCTACATCTCTATACCCTTTCTCACGAATAATAAAAAACCAAAAAATTTAGTTAAAAACTAAAAACCACATTCCTAGAGAACAAACAATGAATTGTCAAAGGAGCAAGGAACACGAGGATATTAATTAACTGTGCATGCACGCACGCAGAACTGGTACTGCTACGCGAAGACGGTGGCTGAGCAGGGCGCGTGGGAGGTGGCGCGGAAGCTCGGCGTGGACCTGATCGTGGTGAACCCGGTGCTGGTGCTCGGCCCGCTGCTGCAGCCGACGGTGAACGCGAGCACGGAGCACGTGATGAAGTACCTCACGGGCTCGGCCAAGACGTACGTGAACGCCGCGCAGGCGTACGTCCACGTCCGGGACGTCGCCGAGGCGCACCTCCGCGTCTACGAGGCCCCCGGCGCCCACGGCCGCTACATCTGCGCCGAGAGCACCCTCCACCGCGGCGACCTCTGCCGCGTCCTCGCCAAGCTCTTCCCCGAGTACCCCATACCCACCAAGTATATCTATACCTAAATCAACCCAACCTAGCTACCTTTCTTCTTTCATTCTTCTCCTTCTTCTTCTCCTTCTTTTTATTTATCTTGAAAGACTCTTGTAACAACATTGTATTGTTTTTTCTGTGATGAATTTGCACGTACGTACAGGTGCAAGGACGAGATGAGCCCTCCGGTGAAAGGGTACGAGTTCACGAACCAGAGGCTCAAGGACCTGGGGATGGAGTTCGTGCCGGTGCTGCAGTGTCTGTACGAGACGGTGAAGAGCCTCCAGGAGAAAGCCATGCTGCCCGTGCTCCCGCCCAACGGCCACGACGGCGACGCTCCTCAGCTCATGATTCCAATCGCCGCCGTGCGTGAGATCAGCTGATTATATATATATAAGTATATATATAACACCCCCTCTCCTTTTTCCATCGATTATATATGTACACGTATGCGCTTTAATTGCTGCATGCATTCGCGAGTGAGTAATCAGTGCTGTATGACGTACACAAGATGTTATATATGTATGTATATGTTTGGAATGCATTGTGATAAAACTCTGTGGAGTACAGTAAGCTAAGTGTGTGTGCAACTTTAGATGGTATGCATGGATGGTGTATACCTTAAAAGTCGATTTGCGTTGGGGAAAAAATAAATCCTTGTAACATCCAAAAATTTCAAAATCTGTATAGCTATTTTCAGTATCATCATTTCTGCTTTTTCATGCATTTTTTTAAAAAAAAACTGCATTAAAGATAATGTTTTCTTAATTTCCACAACTAAAAATGATTTCCTGTAATTAAATGAAACTGACAAAATATTGCTAATAATCTATTTGAGTTCTAAATAATCTAAGGAGCCTCACAAAAAAAATTTCATAATTTTTCTGGAGTTGGTTTATTAAATTAAAAAAATCAAGCTTGATTTCTATAGTTAAATTAAATTAAAAAGGAATTAATATTCGATTCCTATTTGTGGATCGAATTCGTTACTATTGGCCCAACCCATCTTCTGGTCTGGCCCATGAACTGTGCCCAACAGAGCTGCCTCCTCTTCTCTATTTTCCCTATGTGAAAGCACCTTTTCTCTGAGATGCCTCCTCTCTCGTCAGCCTCTTGCAGTTGCTAACAGCCGGAGCCCACTCATCAGCTTTCTTGATCCAAGCGTTGCACCCGCCATTGGCGAACACCCGAAGCTCACTATTCATGAACAGTGGTAGCCGCAAAAGCTGAGCGATTTGACGCAAGAGGGGGTTTCCGACAAGGTGGATGGAACCCTTTGACAATGAAACCTTAGTGGATGGAATCGGGTTGGGATGGAACATTGTAAAGACCTTGTGATAAGCACTTAATCGTACGCCTATGAAAGCCTTTAATGGTCAACATTATAAGTTGATTATCTCTTATAAGTAAAGTTTTACATCATCTGAAGAGTGAGATCGTAATCTATTTGAACAGTCATGTCCTTGGTCATAGACATCGCGTGGTAATACTACACTTAGTTAGCTTTCATGGTTTCAAAATGGTTTTGGGAAAATGGTATAGGTGGATAGAATTCTACTTGAAAAGCTTTGGCTCGGTATGGATGGATGGAATCCATGCTTGAGACGTTGTTTGGTGTAGGTAATGGAGATATATACTATACAATTTATTATATGATTAATTATGATTACTTTCAGCTATTACAATCTCGCTTTTACTAATTGCTTCATAATGCTTTTTTTCAATCTACCATTTATATTGCAAAAGCAAAATTTGCTTTGAGCAATAAAACAAGATAGAATAGCCTTCCTCGACAAAGCCAAGCATATAGCTAGTAGCATTTGATGTAAGCCTTGTCGAGTATATTTTATACTGACAATTACTTGTTGACCACTTTTAATTGAAGATGAAGGCCTGAAGATCGATTTCTATCATGATACAAGTTTTGGTGATGATGATGCTGTGTGCTAAGGTTTAATACCTAATCGGTTGCCTGTGGGAATAAGGCAAACCATAAGACTCGTTATCTCTTATTAATCGTTTATCCCATTGCAAATATTTTTGTGTGTATGCATTTGGCCGGTTGGCCCCATCGTGTAAAATTTGTTCATTACAGTCTATGTTCAACCGTTTAATATTATGTGCCACTTTGTTTTATTCATTATTGTATGGATGTGATTCAATATTGTATATATGTGTGCTAGCCATTGGTCATGGGACTAGCACGGTAAACACATACGGTTCGGAATTAATTTTTCGGGTCCTACAAATCCAACCACGACAAACATTAAGTTCCACTAAAATTGAAAAAGGCAAGGACAAAAGTTACTGTTCATATCAAAATTTTCCTTTTCATTTCTGCCAACCTGTTTTTGAGGCTAAACTTCAAATTTTGAAAGCTGATGCAATGGTCGATAGATTTTGTCAATTTTCAGGTTGATTTCATGTATAAACAAAAAGAATATTTGCGTACCATGAAAAAAATTGCATTTTTTTGGAAGAACACAACAGGACAGGGTCATACTGTATATATTTAATCTTATATAAAATAACAAACATTTACAAAAATATATGTTTCCTACCTGCTCTGGCTTGCAGTCTTCGTCACTTGTAGTCTACCAAAAGCCTATCGAATTAATTAATCTGTATGTATCTCGAGCAACGGTTGAAACAATGCGATGCGGATGCTTGTTACATAAGACGATTAATTGTACAACAGGAGTCCACGGTTTGGTAAGAAAAGGAATTCTAGAAGAGGAATCGTTGGGTTTGAGAAGCTGTCTACGCATGACGTTAGGGTTTTGAATCTTTTTCGCTGGAAAGGTTTGGTGAATTTACCGCCGAAAAATAGCTGACAGCAACACGACGTTCTTGGAAAGAGCGTTCTTTAGCGACGTATACGACGTGGTATTGAAAGAGAAATGACGCCGCCCATGGTCGTACACAATTGTAGGTAAGAAGTTGCCGAATGGCACGGCACAGCCTGTTCTTTTCGGTTACGATTTATAACTTTTGGTTAAAATTTTTTAATTTTAGCTGTTTATGATACAGATTATGGAGAGACAGATACTCACTTGTGATTTTGGTATGTACAGATGTTGGGTTTTTAACGTGTAGATCGTTTAACCTGTAGACCCCGTCTTGAGAAAATACTCTGTTTGAAAGTTAGATACTGCAGCAAAAACCAAAAGCCGCCGGTTTCAGAGAAAAAAGAACTAATGCAAAAGTGCTAATTCCATTAATTGGATCAAAGTGCTAATGCATCGGATCAAATGATACAAGCAAGCTGCTGTTACAGTATTTGCTGTTGCTACGACACTTGGTTGAATGGCATGGCCTTTTTTTTTTGTTTTCCAAATTGATAATTGCACCATCACTACCAGATTTTAGATCTTTCGCGATGGCCAAAAACCATCAGCGATTGGCCGCTAAGAAAGCTCTCGACTTATGTAGCAAACCCGTCGGCAGTGTTTGACCTGATCCACCGCATGCAGTACACGTTGCATGCAAAAGTTAATCCCATACTCTTGGCTTTCCTTGAAATCCCAAGTGCAATCATGGAAAACGAAATAAATTGTAGGATCAAATACGACAAGTCAGAGGGTAAATAATACTTTTAAAATCTTCCCTTAAAATGTCAACAACAATATACAACGAAAGACACGAATTCATAAATTTATCAAAGTCCAGAGCCACAAAACGCAAAACTTCAAAAAAACACCTCAAAACCGGTCAGACCTCTAGTGATTTGCGGTCAGACCAAGTGAACAATAAAATCAACACTATTTCAAATTCAAGAACCGGGTGAAGGCACTTTCAAAATGTTCCCCTAAAATATCAACAAAAACATACAGCGAAAACACAAATTCATAAATTTATCAAAGCCCAGAGCTACATGAGGCAAAACTTTAGAAATGCACCGCAAAATCGGTCAGACCTCTATCAAAAATCGGCTAGACCTCTAGCAATTTGCGGTCAGATCGACTGAACAGTAAAATCAACTCAGTGATTCGATGATCCAAATGAGTTGAAACTTGGCATGCACCTTATCTAGAGTGTCACAAACCTATTCCAACCAACAATAGAGAAAATCATTGTGAAAGTTATGATCTTTTTTCATTTGAATAAAGATTGCACTAAAATTGAACAAAAGAGATAAACATTGATCGGCTCTTGCTCGTGGGTCCTAGATGATCTAGGTAACATTGGATGAGTTCTCATATGTCATAGCAAGCTAAATCACAATACGAATTCAACCGAAAACACCCATAAGATACTCAATAAAAAGAAGTTGGAGTAATGGGGTCCTTTAGAGCTTGCTCTGGTGACTCCCATGGCGATCTCTCTAGCCCCGTCATCTCCCTCGTTTGCTAGCTCTCCGGTCACTCTCAGCTCCTCCTCAAGGCTTCCCAGGGGTGTCTGTCCATGGCTAGCGAGCTCACCTCAGACTGGGAATTCTCCCTGGGTAAGTGATTTCATTACTACATTGGTTCGAGCTTTGGTTTAGAGGTTCACCCAATCTCTCTTGCAAGTACCGGTTTTCTGATGCTGACCATGTTCTCGTGATTTATGTTCCATCTTTCTGAAGAGTCAATTGGTAAAGTACTGCAATGCTGCCTAGGGGGTGAGCATTTGGGATTTTACATTAAAAGGGCCTATGACTTTAGCTTTCGTTTTTCTTTTGTGTCCAAGTTGGACTACTAATTTGTCGCATTAAGATCTGCTCCACTAAGCACTTAGACTATTCACTTCCACCTCTAGAGGGATGGAGGAGTGGATTTCTAAAAAGAATATCGTCGGTGGTTATTGGAGCATCACAATGAGTGGACAATTATGTCATCCCACAAAAAGAATCGATCAAAGAACTACCTCAAAGTTCAGAAGAGAGTCGCATTTGCAAAATGACAGATGGTTCAGTTCTTCAAAGATCATAGTTCTGTTAAGATCAGGTCAATTTTGGCGCAGATTCCTTCTTCTGATTTCAAGCCCTTCTTTGGGATGGTAATCGGTTCTTGCTCCTCTCATCCTCACCTACCCAGGCCAGACGTTTTGAATTTTCAATGGGTGAACCATTGCAATCTGTGCCTACGTTCGGTGATGGTGACTTCAAGACAGCTTCTTCCTCTCGGTGTTTGCGTTTGGGTCATTAGTAGGATATTGTTTCAGCCAGATCCATTATTGGGCGTGCTCTAATCATGGTCACAAAGCCTCGGTTTGCTTATCCTCTCGGTTACTTGCTAATAAGAAGTGGGTTCCCACCCATAGCCTAAACAACGTGTCATTGCCCCAAGGGAGAGGTGTGAACTCTCCTGGCCTAGCCTAGGGAACAGGTGTGCATCTCAAAGCTCCTACTATTTTGTCTCCCTTGGCTTCGTCCAGCCCCAACTCCTCACCCATCCAGAAACTCCTCCACAAGAACTCCCCCCATTCCCCTCCTCTTATGATGGCCAACTTCCAGATTCTCAACCCAGCTTGATTCCTTCCAGTGTGCCTTTTCATTGAAGAGGGAGGGCAATTTCGGCTTCCGCGAGTGGACCTAGTTCTTTAGGAGCCGCTGCAACCTCATCACGAGGACTATGCCATTGCGGCCATGGTCCCGTCCCCCAAGAAGAAGAGATAGTGCAAGCAGTGATGGACATTAGAGATTTCATACAAGGCGCCCTCGAAATCCATGTAGTAAGATGCTCCCCCCACCTTCTCGGAGTCAGTGTCTTTCAACTTAGCTCTCGAATTTAGTGGGACATTTTAATCTTTGGGAACCCCCACCACTTGGATTATTAGCATGAAGTTAGATTTCATAGACACAATGAAGCCTTAAACTAGAGAGGGACCAATTTTACTCAAGTGGGTTGTATCAGGGCATGTACAACCCATAGACGGGTTGCTGTCTGCAAGTTCTTTCTACTTCACACACAGACAATTGAATGACGAGCTTGTACAATGGATCGTCTATTTGACTGTCTCGCAAACTGTTTAATGCATACATGCAGCCATGATCAAGCATGAATATAATTTCTGTATACCATTGTGTTGCTTCTTGATACAAAACAGATCAAGCATACCTCAACTAAATAAAAGCATCAAGCGCAATGAAAGCATCACCATATTTGAAACAGCAGGGCGAGAAAGCAAAACAGTGGATTGTATTTTGAAATCCATGACATGTACCATTGTTGCCTCTTATGAAAGCATCACCATATTTGTTCTTCAACTGGCCATTCACGTACTCTTCGGTCTGCTCCATTGCAATGTTCATATAACCATCCAGACAAGCCAGGATACCAGCTTCCGAGAACATTTTGGTCAGAAGCAAATCAGTAAAACTGATATCAGCCTTTCTCTAAGAACCATGACATTATCTGTCATCCAGTCAGGAAGAACTACTTTTCCTTCTGAGTTCAGCATTGATATATTCAGTTCATAAAATGTGTGCATATATACTTATATAGGTTAGTATAAGCTATACATCTAGGATAAGCAGACATGATATGCACTACATGATATGCACTACAGTGCTAAGCAGACATTTAGGATCAGGTCGCATAGTCTGAAATTTCATACTTAACTAGCAGCATGAAACAGCATGAAACTAACCATAAAGCAACAACTGAAACACTAGCAGGATGTTCATACCTCAACTAAATAAAAGCATCAAGCGCTGTTGTATAAAATTTCAGTTAGAAACAACCGCTTCCTTAAACACTTCAGTGCAATAACATGCTCATCTTTTTCTTCAGCAGAGAACCCTCCTGTGAACCCAGCATTAACCAAGGCATAGCCACATGAAGCTAGATCAGTTGGTGGGAGTTGTGGGTGTACACCCCCCACCATCCAAGTTCAAGTCCTCTTCGACTCGAATTTGGGAGCCTATTTCCTTCTTAATTAAAGAAAATGCCTAGTTCCTCTTAGGTAATCTTGAAAAAAAGATGTAACCAAGGAAGTTGGAGCAATGACAGTGTAAAATCAGTGCATAGGTCCAAACAAAGAAATGGTCAGAACACAAAAGATCTATGAACTATATCACCCTTTCATTTGTTAAGTTATTCTCGCAAGGATTCCTCATCTTTATTTCTTCCATCAGCTAAGTTAAAGGTTGAAAGTTTGATGTTATTAGCATTTTCACAGTTATTTTGGACGGTTGCAAATTAGTTGGGAGCGTAGAGTCAGAACAACAAGCACACACACTCCCCAGCAGCACCCAAGTAAAAAAACAGACCAGAAAAAAAAAACTAAATTCATTAACAGTGAAACACAGACAGGGAGCATGCCTGTAGAATGAGGACCACAGCCGACAGTGAAAGGAAATCGACAACAGCAAGCTAACCAGAACCAGTCCCAATTCGGGGAGTACAGCGTTTTGTTCCATCCGATTGCGAAATTCACATGCAATCCAAGCTAAGTGCCAACAATTAATGGCTAGATCTTCAGAAATTTGTGTGTAATGCCTATTGGTCATCCACACTCTGCCGCTTAAATTGCAGGCAAACTAACATGCACAAGCAGCCAAACAAATTTCAGCCAAAAGCGATGTGTTGACTGACAGAAAATAGTCAGGATTTAGGCCACAGGAACCAAGTACAAGCAACAGTTCACGAAAAAATGTCCAAAGAAACCAGAAATCACATCCAAGAACAAGATCAAGAAACATGGACAATTGCGCCCTGAAAGTTGCAAATAATAGCGAAAATGTTCGCCTAAAAGTACATCAAAATCACAGGGCCCCCAAAAGAACGGTGAGCTCTCAGTGACCGTAAACGCAAAAACCACAAGGCCAATCTAACCTTTGCGAAACCCATCTACAAATATTAATCGGAGAGAGAGAAAAAAAATAGCACTGAAAAGACGCCCAAGAATAGCATAAACCTAACCCCGAGCAGGCAACAAATTAGGCCAGTACAGATTAAGAACTGCATCAAGAGGCACGGAGTCACCATTCACCAAGATCAACAAGGGACAAGAAAAGAACAAAGGGTCTAGTACCTTGGTGTCGAGCATAACGGCACAGAGGATGCCGGTGTTGTCCATGGCGGCGCGGAGGTTATCGAGGGTCTCCTGGTGGTACTCGTGGGAGCCGTGGGAGAAGTTGAAGCGGGCGACGCACAACCCGGCCCGCAGCAGGCGCTCGATCATCTCCACCGACCGCGACGCCGGCCCCAGCGTGCAGACGATCTTGGTCTTGGGCCGCCGCCGCATCACCGCGGCGCCGTGCTCCCCCTCTGCCTGCTTCAGCAGCTGCTCCCCGCCCATCACTATCGCTCGCTAGATCGTCCGCTTCTGCTCCCCTGCCAACGCCACGGCCTTCCTCTCCTGCGCCGCCGCCTGGTGCTGCTCCTGCGGCATGGTGCTCGTGGTGTTTCGGTAGGAAGGGGGAGAGGAGAAGTAGCGCGAGCGAATATTTGGCGCCATACCTTCGGATTTACTCCCGCGCGCAGTGGATCTCGGACGCCGGCGACGATTCGGAGCAGGTCGTACAACGGCGATTGTGCCGACGATTTGTCCTGGGAGCACGCGCCCGTGCCGTCGTCTGACGAGGCGACGACTCGCTTCTCCCTCTTCATTCACTGCTGCACAAGGAGGACCAATTTGCAAAATAGATATCATATAGACGGCTGTTGGCAACGCGTTGTACATGCCCTCATGTTCCTTGGTTTTCAACAGGACCTTTTAAACCACCACTCTATCACCCATGCAGTTTCCCCCTTCGGCAAGCTCCTGGAGTGGCACTGGGAGACAGGATCAAGATTAGAGTCTTGGTAAAGGTGTTTTACTCTTTAGTTGTGGTAGTTCCCAGGAATCTAGTTTTGAAAAAAGTGGCAATTTGGGGGGCACTGGAGAATCCTGGACTATCCAAGTATTTTCCCTTAATTCAGATTTCCTAGACGCTAGACTGGGGGATGAGGACCTCCCTTAAAATCTATTTAATTTGCCACATGAGGAAGCTAACAACCCTCAAAATGAACCCCCTTCCTGGTTTCCCCTCAAGATGATCAATGGGGACAGTGAGAATCATAGCAACAAGTGCTAGGAGAATGGGATAACCTTCCAATTGACCAAGGCTTGCTACCCCAGGAGTTTGTGCCTGTCTCCTCAAATCATATTTTTATCACAGAACTATCAGACTCAGAATCCCAGCAACTGCAAGAGGACTCCTCAAAATATCACTTTGATAGCTCCCAACTGTACTTGATTCCTTTTGATCATCAGCATGGTTCCTCTTCTACTATCATCAAAGGACCTCTGATATATCTGGTTCCCATACCGACATTTCTACAGTTTGTTCATCAGGTTGTTGCTAGTTTTCAGAGTTGCTTCAGCCCGCTCTTCTCCAAGCTGCCTCCTTCTGTAGGACCGAAATGACGACAGGGGGGTGAATGTCGTTCTCTTGAAAATTGCCCCCGAGAATTCGTACACTGATTACTCAAAAAGATGCAGAACAAAGCAACTCACCGAAAATTAATTCTGCTGAAAACTGGAACGCATGCGATACTAATAAATTCAGCATAAATCAGAGACCAGCCAGTAAAAATTTCAACTGAAAATAAACTCGTTTAGACTACATGCGGAAGAGAGGAAAATCAGAAAAAGAAATAAAAAGAAGAGGCACTAAGGAGAAGCAGCTACTGCATGCTTGCCGCGCGAGAGAGAGAGAGAGAGAGAGAGAGAGAGAGAGAGAGAGAGTGAGATTAAGAAAACAAAGATCAAATGAAAAGCTTGTGGTCTGAAAAGCTGACTGTCATTTGAGACTTGTCTGCAGTCCGAAAATACAACCGAAAGCAGTAACTGCAGCAAGACTGAAACCTGCTCACCTTCTTGCACACAAATAAAACCAGATGGCTGTGTAAATACTGAAGAAGACTGAAATCTGCTTGCACGAAAAGGACTGTAAGAAGAAGTGCAAAAGAAAAGAAGATCACAGCCAAAAGAAGAGAAACAGTCTGCTGTTTGTCTGAGACTGTCGGCAAAGTATTTCCTGTACACATCCAAAACTGCCCACTCAAAAAGAAGACTAAAAAGGAGCCAAAGAAATTTGAGGAGCACCACTGGGGGAAGAACGGAAGCTATAAAATAGAATCCAAACCGAGAGAAAAGACTGATTAAGGTTGATTGACTGCAGCTCTTTCTCAAGAAAGAAAATTGGAACTAAGACCCAAATAACAGGATGAACCGTAGAGGTGGAGTCCAGACAAAAAGGGAGATCGGCTGGAAATTGAATCGGCCAAGGAAGCTGAACTTTGATGCTACGCAAGAAACAGAAATACTGCAGCAGTCAAGAACAGAGTAAACATCTTCCGACAGAAGAAAGATTGAAGCCCCCAAAGTATGCAAACTGGAGCACTGAAATATGAAAATGCTGCCGAAAGCCAAGTCTGCAGTCAGCCGAAAACCAAGCACTGAGAACAGCAAAATACAGTAAATACTGCAGAGACTGAAAAACAGTGAGATCTCAAAACCTTGCTGCACTTCTCAAGCCCGCAGATCAAGACTATGAACTAAATAGCACAAGGTACTCAGAAACAAGAAAATTCAGATTTCATTCCAACCAAACAAAGATTACATAGAAGTCCCCATACGCATGGACATTAGAACAAGAGGAATGATTACAAGACTCTCAATCCATCCTCTCCCTCTCAATCCTCAAGAACACCAAGAGCCTCACATGCTTCTTGGGAGGAACACACAAAATGGAGAGCAAATACACAAAAACCCTCAAGGGGGTATGCAGCCCCCAACACCTATTTATAGCCCTTGACTAACGGGTCTCCAACCCGTTACGCCGGCTAAACCCTAACGGAGCCGTCTCGCCAGTGCAGCCTTGCGACCCACCGATTCGCCCCCCGCACCTTCCGAGAAACTTCCGCGCCTTGTCATTCACGCATGACCGCACTGACCGACCGACCGACCTCCGACTCTCCCGAGTCTAGTTCCGGCTGCTCCGCCGCACACGACCGCAACTGGTATCCGACCGTCTGAACCTCGACTCCTCCCTGAGTCTAGGCCCGATCCATTCGCTGTTGCCCGTCGTGTCCACCTCCGGTAGCTCCAGCTCCGGTTCCTCGCCTCCCGGCTCGCAACCACCTCAGCAGCCTCGATCATCCTCGACGTCTCCGATCGTCTGGATCTCAACACCTCCTGTGCCTAGTCCCGGTCCTCCCACGCCTCACCATGACCTAGCTCCGAAGTCCTGCATCCACACAGACAAGCAAACCATCACATCGCACCGCACGAAACAGCAAAATCATCATTAACCACAATGAAAGGTGCTAACACATGAAATACCTAAATCGACCGATCGAGAAAGAAAACAAACGTCCTAAGCACTCCCGACCGCAATCGACCAAGTCCGACCGAACCGAAACGCGCTATGCACCGACTTGGTGCGAACCCACGATCGACCATGTGCAAACGTACTAGACTGCGCCATACGCCGACTTGGCGCGAACCAACCAAATCAAACTCCACTTTCCTAAACCGATGTCAATTACTCATCATACACACGGGATGACCACCACATGGTCTCTCAATCTCCCCCTTGATGAGTATATTGACAAACCCAGAAAAAACACAAAGTTGAGTTTGAAGAATCCAACATGGTCCAAAAAAAGGAAATGATGCTAATGACCATGTCGACACAAGGAGCAAAAGAAAGAACAAGTTTTCCTTAAAGCTCCCAGAATGGCATTTTCTACCACAATTCTCCCTCTTTTGGCAATAAACACATCAAGGATGCAAGAGAGAGAATAAGTCATAAAAATGGATGAAATGGCTGAAGTTTGATTATTCTAAGCATTTAGAGCCATGAGAATTATCCACAATGACCATTAAGGATTATACCAGGCCATAACTCAATAAAGACTATCTAGATCATGACAAGATATGTATATGCTAGCTAAACCAAAGAGATGACAATCTGAATTATAGTGCAATTTGTGAACAAATTAAGTCATCAATGAGCAAAGTCTAGCTAGAGACATCCAAGGATGATGCAGGCCATGTCAATAAGCTAAGCGGAACCAAGAAGCTACAGTTGAGTCCAAATAGAGTGCTATATGCTCAAGAAGGAAACATTGGTTCAAGTACTTGGTTCTTTTGTAACTTAAGCAAATCGAGCACAAATGATATATTTTCTTATGGAACTTGTGGTTGTTTCCAACCAATATTTTTATCATGTGCTAGATCTCAAACCTTATGCGATCATACCAAGCGAGAAACTTAAGAAAATAATCTTGGTCATCCAAAACTCCCCCTGAGTTCATGCCTAGTGCAATGGCGAGCCGTCTCATGAGAAAGAATTGGTGAGATCGGTTTTTTCGCACAAAAGAGATCTTTTTGCTTTTGAAATGATTGTACTAACCTATGCATCATCAAGAGACTAAAACAGCTCAATATAAGGCTCAATAGAGATTCAACGCTCAACTCAGCCTATTTGACATGGCATGGATCATAAAAGGATAGCTCAAGAAAAACTAATCTCGAGTGCTAACATGATAAGTTTTAGTTTAAATTGAGCAAGTTTAATTGACTTATCATGGCAAAAGCTAGGTTACACATATGAAGTCATGATAAATGTAGCAAATAAGCACAAGTCATGGCAAGGTGTAAAGCAGTTTAAACACGTCATCAATGGATAATAATCAAGGCTCCATGCAGTTATATTACAATGCAGAATGATATGGAAGTAAATCCAGCTTCCCTTCAACATGTGATGCAACTTTTAGTTCAAGTTGAGTTATGTCAATATTAAGATCTAGAAGTTCCCAAATGAACTCTCCATGAACCAAAGCAATAAAAACGAGAAGCTAGCAAAGAAATCAAGAAAGGCAGTGCTTAAAGCATAGATAAGATATAGAGGATACTATGGCTCAGACTGACTCTCATCTACCCCATATGACTCCAGGACTATCAGCTGACGGGAAAACACACACTAGAGAGCAAACACGTACTGCTCTACCCGAGGGTGGCCCAACCTCGCTAGAGCCTACAAGAAGTGAGTGAGCTCAACCTAGTGAGATAAGAAACAACTAATATACAAAGATCCCGAAAGCACAAGATAAGAGTAAGAAGTCTAAGCATCTCGGCAAGAAAACCGCTTTAACCTATGCTAGAAAGACTAACCCCAATGCACCATATGCAATGCGCATGTAAAGGAGTAAGAGCATAATCAATACAGTAAAGCAGTAAAGCACAAGCTCCCCCTCATAACAGTCCATAAGGATAAACCACCCCAAGCTCTCCGCGCAGAGCTGAAAACCGAGAGCTATCCAAAGGCTTGGTGAAAATGTCACCAACCGGTGGTCACTCTCACAAACCGAGCACGATGTCACCCTTCTCCACATGGTCTCAAGGAAGTGATATCTAATATCAATATGCTTAGTCCGAGAATGCTGCACTGGATTCTTAGCAATGTTAATCGCAGAAGTGTTATCACAAAAGAGTGAACACAATCGATAGCTAACCCAAAGTCCCGCAGGGTCGAGACCATCCAGCACTGCTACAACAATCGGCCGCAAAGAACGCACTCGCCTCTGCGGTAGATCAGGCAACACCGGACTGCTTCCTCGAGGACCAGGAAATGAGAGAAGTGCTAATAAATTGGCAAGTACCCGAAGTGCTCTTCCTATTTATCCTATAGCCAGCAAAGTCTGCATCCGAATAGGCTCTCAAGGAAAGACAAGAAGAGGAAGAGTACCATATACCATAGTCAATGGTAGCTCGAAGGTACCAAAGATGCGTTTCACCGCCTGGCGGTGAGATACGTGAGGAGAAGCCTGAAATCGAGCACATAGACACACGGAGAAGTGTATGTCCGGTCTCGAGGCAGTGAGGTACAAGAGGGAGCCAATCATGCTTCGCATCTTTTGATCAACCGCTCACCATCCTCATCTCGATCCAAAGAAGCCGAGGTAGGCATCGGAGTTGACACCGGCTTACCATCACTCATGTCAAAGCTGCCTCAAGAGGTCACGAGTGTACTTGCCTTGATGCAAGAAGGTACCCTCCCGAGTCTGCTTGATTTGGAAGCCAAGGAAGAAAGTCAACTCACCCATCATGCTCATCTCAAACTCGGTGCTCATGACATCCGAGAACTGTGAAACTAGAGCATGAGAAGAGCCGCCAAAGATGATGTCATCGACATAACCGACGAGCGTAAAATCGTGGCCATGCCTACGAATGAACAAGGTCTTATCCACCTTACCCATCTTAGAACCATGACTCAACAGATAGGACTTAAGCCTCTCATACCAAGCTCTAGGGGCTTGCTTAAGTCCATACAATGCTTTGGAAAGCTTGTAGACATGGTTTGGGTATTGGGGGTTCTCGAAACCTGGAGGCTGTCTCACATAAACTTCTTCCTAAATAAACCCATTGAGAAAGGCACTTTTGACATCCATCTGGTAAAGCTTGAAACCCTTAGAAGCTGCAAAAGCAAGCAAGATTCTAATGGCCTCAAGTCTAACTACAGGGGCAAAGGTCTCCTCAAAGTCGAGACCTCAACCCGAGAGAAGCCCGGGCAACCGCCTAGCCTTGTTTCAATGACTAACCCCTCCTCATTCTGCTTGTTCTTGAACACCCACTTGGTCCCAATGACATTGTGACCTCGAGGGGGCTCAACAAGCGACTAGACCTTATTTCTCTCGAAATTTTCTAACTCCTCATGCATGGCATTTACCCAAGACTCATCAGATAGAGCATGACAAACGTCCTTGGGCTCAATGAGGCAATGAAAGCAGAGTGGAGACAGAAAAGTGACATGCCAGACTTTGAGCGTGTGACTCGCTCAAAGAGGTCTCCAATCATCCGCCGTAAGGATGAGCTCGGATATGTCTAGGAGGTCCAGATGAGATGAAGAAGTGGCCTCCACCTCGTGAGTCGACGAGGTAGGAACAGAGCCACTAGCTCCGGAGGAGGCGTAAGGCATGGTCGATCGCCTTGAGGTGCGGTGGAAGATGGCACCTCAAGGGGTGGATGAGGGACCGGATCGGGTAGACAACCCACGCTCCATCGCCCTCATCATCCACAAAGATGGTCTCGGATCGCTCTAAAGAACCTAAGATATCGGGCCTAGTCCCTGACCGCCTCGTCAAGGTCACCTCACGTGTCTCTACCATTTTACTAGACTCGCAGCCTGCACCCTATAAGCCCGCCAAGAAGTCGAGTAGCCTAGAAAGATACCATCACAAGAACGTGACTCGAACTTGTCTAGGTTCCCGCACTTCAAGATAAAGCACTTGCAACCAAACACACGAAAATGAGAGACGCTGGTTTTCGCCCATATCTCGACTCATAAGAAGTGCGATGCAAGTGTGCCCCGAGAAAACTCGATTTGAAACATGGCACGGTGGCTATAGCCTCACCGTAACTTCCGCGGTGTAGAGTATTCATCGAGCATCGTCCTGGCCATCTCGACCAAGGTACGGTTCTTCCTCTCCACGACACCATTTGCTGTGGGACATGCGGAGAAGAGAACTGGTGCTCTACACCTGTCTCACCACAGAACCTCTCGAAGTAGGAATTCTTGAACTCCGTGCCATTATCACTGTGGATCGCTCGTAAGGCACCCGGAAGCTCAACAGAAAGCCTACTGAAAAGACCTCAAAAATGTGTAAACGTCTCATTCTTCGAGGCTAAGAAAAACACCCAAGAATACCTCGAGAAGTCATCGACCATGACAAGAACATACCACTTCCCTCCTGCTGACTGCACTCGAGCTGGTCCGACTGTGTCCATGTGGAGCAGCTGTCCCGGTGCATCGGTCATCGAAAACGGGCGGCTTGGTCGAGTACTTGTCCGTCGCCATGGCTCTTGAGACCGGTTAAGATCTATGGATTAGAGCTAACCGGCTCTGATACCAATTGTAGGACCGAAATGACGACAGAGGGGGGGAGGTGAATGTCGTTCTCTTGAAAATTGCCCCCGAGAATTCGTACACTGATTACTCAAAAAGATGCAGAACAAAGCAACTTACAGAAAATTAATTCTGCTGAAAACTGGAACACATGCGATACTAATAAATTCAGCATAAATCAGAGACCAGCTAGTAAAAATTTCAACTGAAAATAAACTCGTTTAGACTACATGCGGAAGAGAGGAAAATCAGAAAAAGAAATAAAAAGAAGAGGCACTAAGGAGAAGCAGCTACTGCATGCTTGCCGAGAGAGAGAGAGAGAAAGGTTAAGAAAACAAAGATCAAATGAAAAGCTTGTGGTCTGAAAAGACTGATTAAGGTTGATTGACTGCAGCTCTTTCTCAAGAAAGAAAATTGGAACCAAGACCCAAATAACAGGATGAACCGTAGAGGTGGAGTCCAGACAAAAAGGGAGATCGGCTGGAAATTGAATCGGCCAAGGAAGCTGAACTTTGATGCTACGCAAGAAACAGAAATACTGCAGCAGTCAAGAACAGAGTAAACATCTTCCGACAGAAGAAAGATTGAAGCCCCCAAAGTATGCAAACTGGAGCACTGAAATCTAAAAATGCTGCCGAAAGCCAAGTCTGCAGTCAGCCGAAAACCAAGCACTGAGAACAGCAAAATACAGTAAATACTGCAGAGACTGAAAAACAGTGAGATCTCAAAACCTTGCTGCACTTCTCAAGCCCGCAGATCAAGACTATGAACTAAATAGCACAAGGTACTCAGAAACAAGAAAATTCAGATTTCATTCCAACCAAACAAAGATTACATAGAAGTCCCCATACGCATGGACATTAGAACAAGAGGAATGATTACAAGACTCTCAATCCATCCTCTCCCTCTCAATTCTCAAGAACACCAAGAGCCTCACATACTTCTTGGGAGGAACACACACAAAATGGAGAGCAAATACACAAAAACCCTCAAGGGGGTATGCAGCCCCCAACACCTATTTATAGCCCTTGGCTAACGGGTCTCCAACCCGTTACGCCGGCTAAACCCTAACGGAACCGTCTCCCGCTTGTGCAGCCTTGCGAATTTACCGATTCGCCCCTCCTGCACCTTCCGGGAAACTTCCGCGCTCCTTGTCATTCACGCATGACCGCACCTGACTCCGACCGACTGGACCTCCGACTCCTCCTGAGTCTAGTCCCGGTCTGTTCCATCGCACACGACCGCAACTGGTATCCGACCGTCTGAACCTCGACTCCTCCCTGAGTCTAGGCCCGATCCATTCGCTGTTGCCCGTCGTGTGCACCTCCGGTAGCTCCAGCTCCGGTTCCTCGCCTCCCGGCTCGCAACCACCTCAGCAGCCTTGATCATCCTCGACGTCTCCGACCGTCTGGACCTCAACACCTCCTGTGCCTAGTCCCGGTCCTCCCACGCCTCACCATGACCTAGCTCCGAAGTCCTGCATCCACACAGACAAGCAAACCATCACATAACACTGCACGAAATAGCATAATCATCGTTAACCACAATGAAAGGTGCTCACACATGAAATACCTAAATCGACCAATCGAGAAAGAAAACAAACGTCCTAAGCACTCCCGACTGCAATCGACCAAGTCCGACCGAACCGAAACGCGCTATGCACTGACTTGGTGCGAACCCACGATCGACCATGTCCGAACGTACTAGACTGCGCCATGCACCGACTTGGCGCGAACCAACCAAATCAAACTCCACTTTCCTAAACCGATGTAAATTACTCATCATACACACGGGATGACCACCACATGGTCTCTCACCTTCCTCCTGGGGTTGGCCCCTCTTCCCTCAACGACATGTATTGGTGTCTCAAGGACCTAGTCTGAAGAGACCGTGGGGCCTTGCTTTCAACCCTAAAGTTCAGTGGACTTGGAGCTCCCTTGGAGACGATTCGTAATTTCTTTATTCGATCGCTAATCACTAAAGCACTGCTTACTACCGTCTTCTCAATGAGGCCTAGTCATCATGGATCTTCATCGGTCCATATTGAGGAAATACTTGACCAGCCAAATGATGCTTCACCCAGTCTTAACTCCCCAGATACTAAGCACAGATTGCGCCGCAAGAAACCCCTCCCCTCATGGTACACAACTTATGCAAAAGCCCGAGATTGAATAAGCAAGCTGCAGCTCTCACTCTCTAAAAGACGCAATTCCAACATACCTCCAACCCGCTGATGGTTTTTGAACTCGATCAGTCATCCTTGTCGGCAACTGCTAGCCTAGAAAGAATTTCATTGGACTAACTCCACAAGTAGGTCGGTAAAGCTCTACATGCTGTAGGGGAGGACTCTTAGAAGATGCCCAGACTCCTGATTCCTCTCATTAGGGAATGGGGGCACCACCACGACTGAGTCCCTTCTGGGGAGTTGGTGGATGAAAGCTTCACTACTGTGCATCAAAATGAAGAAGAAGATTGAAGGGCCAAATTGTTATGTGATACATGCTTTGTATAGGCACGTAGTTGTTCTGTTTTACAGCTACCTTGCCACTTAGTTATTGGTTTGTCAAACCTACTACAGTGCTATTTTGGCTTTTCACTGCTTAAAGTATGGGACAACATTGTTGTGCAACCTATCGGGTCTCTTTCTAAGGCTATCTATCAATGAATCCATCACAAAACTTTAGAAGTTGGAGGATACTTTGCTGGAATATTAGGGGTCTAAATTCTCTCAAAAAGTGGAGGGGCATTTGAGATAAAGATCTCAGATAGTGCCTGCTCTGTCATCTGCTCCAGGAAACCACAAGAGAAAACTTTCAGCACTCTAACATTCGTAATTTTTCTCCCAAACACCTGGATAAATTCACTTTCTCTCCTTCCATGGGTGCATCCGGGGGTCTGCTAGTTCTTTGGAATAATTCATTATTTTTTGGTACTCCTTTATTCAATACTCACTTTGTTGAAATAAGAGTTATCTTTATTCCATAACCTAGATAAGTGGACTCTTTTCAACATATATGAGCCATGTGAGGGGCAAAGAAGGAAAGAGTTTGTCAATTGGCTCCTCCAACTGAACGTTCTCGTCCAACAAAACTGGATTTTAATGGGAGACTTCAATTTCATTCGATCGATTCAAAACTGTAATAAACTAGGGGAAATCTGAATGATATCCTCACCTTGAACTCTATCGTTAGCAGCCTTGGCCTCATGGAGTTGCCACTCAAAGGTAGATCTTATACCTAGAGCAACGTGCAAGAAGATCCTCTTTTAGAGCAACCGGACTGGTTTTTCACTTCAACCTATTGTTCCACTTCCTTTCTGCACTCTGAAGTTCATGTCCTTCATAAAGATACTTCCGATCATGCTCCTTGTGTACTGCACATTGACACGATTATACCCAAATCCAATCTCTTTCGGTTTGAATCTTACTAGGCAGAGCACCCATGATTCAATGAGGCAGTTGCTCTCTTCTAGAATCTACCAATCCTGCAAACAAACATTGCAGCTAGAATCTCAGCGAAATTCAAAAACCTGTGCAGGGGTCTCAAGAACTAGAGCAAATCCATATCCCACCTGGATATTTTAATTCAGAACTATAAAACAATCATTCTTTTCATGGATAATTTGGAAGAGCAGAGATGCTTATACTTGGAGGAGAGCAACTTGCAAAACATAATTAAAAGTCTCTTCTCAAGACTTTTGAATTGTCAACACATGTACTAGAAAAAAAGATGCACTTCTCGTTAGAAAAAACTAGAGATGAAAATACCAAATACTTGCATGCTCTTGCAATTGAATGGTACAGAAGGAACTCAGTCCATTCCCTAATCTTGGACAATGGAATGACAGCCTACTCTCATTAGGATAAGGCAGCGGCCATCTGAAATTCCTTTAAACAAAGAATGGGAACAATGACTCATCCTACAATGTTCTTTAATCTTAGAGACCTAATGCACGCCCCACACCAGCTGGAAGAACTAGCGGCAGATTATTCTCAAATAGAGATTGATGATATTGTCAATAGGCTACCAAAAGACAAAGCCCCTGGACCGGATGGGTTTAATGGCCTCTTCATCCAAAAGTGCTAGAATATCATTCGACAAGATTTCTACTTATTATGCTAGGATTTCTTAATAGGGTTAATATCGAAAGCACCAATGGCTCTTTTTATCACTCTTGTCCCAAAGAAGTTGAACTCGGAATCCTTGAATGACTACAAGGCAATCTCTCTGGTAAACTCAGTCATAAAGATCCTCACTAAGATTTTGGCCAGTAGACTACAGAAGGTTATTGTTAGCCTTATTCATGCTAATCACTATGGCTTCATTAGGACTAGAACAATTCAAGATTGCCTTGCCTAGGCCTTCGAATAATTTCATCAATGCAAGCAGAGTAAAAAAGAAATACTAATCCTCAAATTGGACTTTGAAAAGGCCTTTGACACAATTGAACATGCAGCAATCAAGGCAATGATGAGAGCAAAAGGTTTCCCTTACAAATGGATTTTTTGGATTGCAAGTATCCTCTCATTCAGTCACTCTTCAGTCCTCACAAGTGGGGTACATGGAAGTGTCTTTTAGTGCAAGAGAGGGGTAAGGCAGGGTGATCCATTGTCGCCACTCTTATTTTTCCTTGGGGTAGATCTTCTCTAGTCCATTATCAATGAAGCAGCCAAAAGAGATCTCCTCAAGTTTCCGATACCACCACTCAAAAATGAAGATTATCCAATAGTGCAATATGCAGATAACACTTTAATTATACTACCCCCACGCTCCAGGCAGCTCCTCTACTTAAGAGGACTACTTCAGACTTTTTTTGACTCTATCGGTCTCAAAGTGAATCTACAGAAGTCAGTCTTGATTCCCATCAATGTTCCCCTCGACAAAGTGGCTAATCTAGCCGGAGTTTTTGGCTGCAAAATCAGATCTATGCCTTTTACCTACCTTGGACTTCTAGTGTGAATGCCAAGACCAAAGGTGAAGGACTGTTTACCTCTTGTGGATAGGGTAGAAAGACAACTTGCCAGCACGACGAGCTTATTGTCTTATGGAGGAAGATTAACTATTGTCAATGCAGTCCTCTCCCTCCAATCCATATACCACATGTGTCTGCTTCGATTGTCCACGAAAGTGATAGACCACATAGATAAAGCTCAACGACTGCCTTTGAAGAGGTTCCAAGGACCTGCAAGATTGCTGCAATTCTTTGGTAGCTTGGGAGAAAGTCTGCAAGCCCAAGAATAAAGGAGGATTGGGAGTCCTCAACTTTCAAGTTCTTAATGAAGGGCTGCTCTTGAAGCACTTACATAAATTCTATGGAAGAATGAAGGTTCCCTAGGTCAGCCTGATCTAGCACAAATACTACTCGAATTCGGTTCCTCATGCAACTATCACTTGCGATTTCTTTTGCTGGAGAGACATTATGAAAGGCATCAATCAGTTCAGAGGCATAGCAATGGGGAAGCTGGGAAATGGTCAGGACATTATATTCTGGAATGATTGTTGGAACGGAAATCTCCTTTGGTTGAAATTTCCAAATTGTACTCTTTTGCTTCGGATCAAGACATTGCAGTTAAATATTACATGCAACTGGATGAGCCCCACAATTTGCCCCTTTTAGAGCAAGCCTATCAAGAATATCTCCAGCTTCAACATCTTACAGAGGAAGTGGTGACCAACCAAGACACCCTTGACCACTGGACTTATATTTGGGGCAACTCCCACTTCTCTTCACAAAAATGGTATACTTACCAATTTAAACAACTAAACATCTCACCAGTGTTTCCGCTCATCTGGAAGAATAGATGCCTTCTAAAAGAAAGACTCAACACTAAGGATATGCTAAGACGAAAGAACTTCAACACTGATGGTAATATACATGTGTACTTTGCGATGCACAAATCGTCGAGACCATAAACCATCTTTTCTTTGAGTGCAACTTCTCCTTGCAATGCTAGACTACGATTGGGTTTCTGTGGGATCCCGATCCGGACACCCCAGCAAGAGTTCTAAATACAAAATTAGCTTTCACAGGGTAGCTCTTCATGGAGAAGTTCGTCCTGGCAGCTTGGATCATTTGGAAAATAAGAAATGAGATTATCTTCCAACAACAGCAACACAATCTCACGGATTGGCTTGCTTAGCTCAAATTGGAGGCTTCTTTTCTGTTTATTAGAGTCAAGCTGGCCTTCAGACCTATCCTTACTACTTGGATTAGCTCTCTCTAATTTTCATGTTTTCTATTTTCTATTTCTTCTCCTCCTCTTTTTCTCTCTCTCTTCCTTTTTGTACATTATTATTTATTTAATATAGTATAGTAGGAGCCTCTTCTACTGTTTTCCATAAAAAAATAGCCATGTATCAAAACCTCAAAATAACCTCTTTCTTGAGAAAAACCAAGTAAACTTAAGA
This sequence comes from Bonia amplexicaulis, assembly GCA_036346245.1. Lineage (NCBI taxonomy): Eukaryota > Viridiplantae > Streptophyta > Magnoliopsida > Poales > Poaceae > Bonia > Bonia amplexicaulis. Next base: position 13,637,114 of record CM070760.1, read on the forward strand.
ACTTCCTCTAGATTATATCTAGATGGATAGGATCTTGTCTCTAGGAGACATATCCATTTCTTACATGTCCTCGGCAACACAAAAGCTCAAGAGAAGATAAATCTAAATAAGAAAGCCAAGCAAATCAAAAGCACAAGAGGGGATCCATGGCACAACTCACTTGGGCACACACACAAAAGACTCCAACACAAGAAAACCATAACCCTATTCTTGGAGTCTCACATGCCTCAACTCAACACAAGTTTTATATAGTGGTGGTTCCTCATCTCTCACTTAACCCTAATAATCGACCACTTCTTAATGGATCACACCACTTACATACGAGGCAACCTGGTAACCCACACACAACATGTTTTGCATTATACACACTTGCACGCTTTTCAAAACATAACTTCCCAAAGACTCCACAAGCCCGATAACACATTTCATCCGTAAAGACGTGGCCTAAATCACTTAGGCCATCACCGCGGTTTTGCAAACCACCACTCCACTCAGTTTTGGATAATTTTCTCAATTACCACCCGCCAATATTCATGATGATGCAATGCCCTTGACTTGTAGCCATGGTCATATGCCTGCGGCGAGGTTATCACCAGTTGAAACACCCAAGTCCTGTGGCACACCATAGTCCATAATGCGTAATGCTTGCCGCCAAGATCATATGTCTACTCTGAGAAACGTCACCACTTGAAACACACAAGACCAATTGGCACACCATGTGCTCTTGACTTGAGATGATAATCCACCCAGACTTACATGACACTGTATGGCCACCAAGTCTCGGTCTTGTCACTGGTCGCAATCCATCATCAAAGCACCTGCACATCAAAGACAAAGCAATCAATCTATGCACAAAGGACTTGCACTTGACTCTCAATTAGCAAATTATAGGTATGGACCTACGCCATGACTAACCCTTGCATGGAAACCTTATGACTAACACTTGGATGAACAAACCATGACTAACACTACGTGGACACCGCTATGACTCACAACCAAAACCAGAACTAACTTAGAACATGATGGAGGGCCAGTCTGACCATGGCTAGCAAGCTGGTCAGACCACCAGGCAATGCTGGTCTGACCACCAGCCTCAGCTATCAGACTACTATTCTAGGCCGGTATTACCGGTGGTGCGGAGAGCATAGGTCACATTGCAAATTATCACAACATCAAATTCAATCAACACAAGCAAAGCACAACAATGTCAAATAGTCATCACTCTCATGAGGCTGCCACCACATAGTCTTACAATCTCCCCCAAATCAATTTGAGGAACACCCTAAAGGCAAGAATTTGAGTTTGAATTTTGTACTATTAAAGCAAACAAGTTGCAAGAGCCACAAATGATCCAGATTTAAGAGAAAGCAAGAACGTGAATACCGTGGCAAGATGTAGAATGGTGGTAAGACACAAAAAGAGCAAGTTCTAGAGCATATATAACTAATCTAGGCAAGATAGAACAATTTAGAGCATTCAATTTTTAAGTTAAGTAAGGCTTCAAAACTGACAAGTTCAACTTAAGGTATCAAAGTATAAGCTAAGCCATGATATGAAGGCTAAATAAAACCAAGAAGCTCAAGTTGAATCATTAATTAAAAGTGTTAGAAGTTTAATTTTAGCCAATTATGCTCAAGTACTAGATAAAATCCAATCTTGAAATTTTAGAAATCATTTTGGCCATATCTTAGCAAAGCAAGTTCTGAATTCGGAGCCATCCATAAATGCCTCCTAAATTTCAGCCATTTATTTATATTTTTGTGGTCTATCTCAGTAAAACAAGTCCTAAATTAGGAGCCATCTACAATTGCCCCCTGAGCTTCAAGCAAATTTCATCATTTTTCATTATTTTGATCTCAACACATTATCGACCATTTCAAGCCTTTGTCTTGCCACTGGCCACAATCTATCATCAAAGCAGCAGCACATCAACGACAAAGCAATCGATACGAGCACAAGTGATATGCGCTTGACTCTTAATTAGCAAAACATATGCATGGATCTATGCCATGACTAACCCTTGTATGGAAACACCATAATTAACACTTGCATGAACACACTATGACTAACACTGCATGGAGACCTCCATGACTCACAACCAACTCAGAACTAGACAGATGGCCAGTCTGACCGTAGCTAGCAAGTTGGTAAGACTGCTAGGTCCCATCAATCAGACAGCGGTCAGACCGGTGCTACAAAGAGTGTGGGGACCCCAGGCGTGAGACACCAGTAGTCACCGTATGTGGTATGTACTAGTCCTATGATCAGTGGCTAGTACACACATTCACAACATCGAGATCACTTCCATACACATCGCATATGATAAATTTAAGACAAAGGGGTGAATATACAAGTGATGCATACTAAAGTTTACAGCATAGAGCCATTGGGTCAAATAAATACCATAGTCAAGAGTAAAGTGTAGTGGAAGATAAGTAAATAAGCAGAAGTATCCAGTGGTATGCCACCATAGCCCACAGATAACCGATTGGGGATTAGACCCTAGAAAAACCTATCGTCGTATTCCCCAGTGCCGGGGGCAAAGTATGCATCGTATGGCTTGTATCTTTCTTCATTTTATGGTCAACAATAATTTAAGTAAGGTTGAGTATATTGCATACTCAGCAAGACTTGTAGTGTATCGCAAATTTATACATATATGTAAGGCTATCAAAGGATGAGGCTCTATTCTAAGTTACTTTCAACTTGAAGCAAATTTTATTTGCAACATCAATAAGTGGTAATTTGCAACAGAATTGTAAAGAGCATTTGACATGTAATAAAATAACATTTATATAATTTCCATAACAGTAGATCAAATCGATTCGCAACCCTCCTCAACTTAGAACATTGCACACTTCCTACCCATGGGCATGGCACACGATTAGATATACATGTCATCTCATTATGTTCAGTGAAACATTTTTAAAAATGAAAACTATAACCATTGTGGCTGCTTCCAAGCATGCTCATGACCGTGACCATGGCTATTTAAATAGTTTTTAGAACTCTACAAAGGTTGTACAACTTTACCCACATGAGATAATCAATTATACTATCTGCAACTTCACGCTTCCTTTGGCATGTGACAAAAGTGATTATCATATAACCTTTAGGTCATCTAGTCCTAACCTTGTAGTAGCCCAATGAATGGACAAGCCCTCACTTGGGTGTGTCAAGTGAGCTGCATGACAGACACTCACCTTAGTGGATTATGTCCCTTTGGTGAGGTATTCACTATTGTATTAGCAAGTTTTAGTCCCAACACCTTGGTGAAGGGAGCTCTTACAAGCAGACCTTCACTCGGAATGCCATTACTTTTTTGTGCCTAGAATAATGCAAAGCTAGACCTAGACAACTTTAGTCAGCTAAATCCAAAGCCTATATAGCATATGTGGTTATACGGTGTGACTTAGATGTACGGCAATAATGTTCGGTTCTTAATTGACCCAGGTGAGAATCTCCAATATATACATGCGAGGTTCCTCCTCACATTTGACAGTTTATTATATAACTCACCCATGTCCAAAAACTAGGTTTTTTATTTTGTTTTATACCAAACTAACAGAGGTTCCTCCACTGGTCCAACATTTTGAAATCTCCCAAATCAATGCGCAAACTTGTCCAAAATAGCAAACTTAGTGAAAGCTATCGCATGGCCAAGCATCTAGACCATATACCAATGTAATATACCCAATTTGACAGTATATATTGTCTAAACCATATCCTAGAGGTTACAACATGTGATGATACCAAATTTGCAAGAGAGGTTCAATGCATTCGAGCGGTTGTAACTACCATTGATAGGGACGGGGTCCCGATCTTCCAACAGGTTCTGGATATGTTCGATTTGGTGGAGGTGCGACACAAATCGATCCGGCTTCCGAACAACACGTCCCGAACCCCACAATCGCAGCACCACGCTCTCGGGTTATCAACCGTGCGCAGCCGGTTGACCTCGCCAAGAAGGCTAATCTCGCCACGAATCAAGAACACAAGCAAGAACAAGGAAGATCACAACCGAATTGCAGATGTATTGATTTAGCACTCGAAAGTTGGGGTCTCACAAACCGATGAACGGCGAAACTGTTCAAAGATAGATTAATCTAAGCAAAACCCAACCCTAATGGTGGGGGTGGCGTGCAAAACCCCTGGACGCACCCAAATGGGCTCCAACACGATACAAAGCCGAACGGCCCAAAAGACGGTGGCGCAGCACCCTGACAGATTCTAAACGCTCAATTGTTTCGACGATTCCTGTTGACTCAGGCAGAATTTTGATATGGGACCAGAGCCATTGGAAAGGTCATCTTCTCAGCTTTCCATACATATGTGGAACGTCCAAAATGGAGTCCGGATGCGATCTGGGCGTCCGTTTTAGTGCAGCCTGGTCCTGGACTCCAAATTGGATTCGAAGTCGGCTTGAGTTGGACATCCAACATGATTTGACCGTCGTTGCTGGCATTGTGCGCCTCGTAGCCCTTCTCCAAGTACTTCCTGATCCTCTCCATGGTTCCTAATCATAATTAAATCATTAGGTAGCAATCGATTCTCAAATGAACAAAAGGAAGTACTTAGGAACGAGTTCACATGTATTCAATTGTCGGGCGCGAGCTCTAGTGATTGGTCCTTGAATATCAAGTGGAGGAGTGTTGTGTATATCCGAAGAAGTGATGTCCTCATCAACCATTACCCACATCATAGCAACTTTAATGAAACATATATACATGTATAATAGATTTTGAACACAATATATAATAACTAAAATACTAGGATCAATATGGTCAAAGGGGTTGCTAGCCTTGCTCTTGTTGCTCAAAGAATGATTCGGATGCGTTCTCAAAGTTGTCTGCGCGTGGAGTCGTCTATTCAATAAAAATCTAGATAAAAGGAAATAAGAGTCAAATAAATTTAAACAGAAACAAGACGTAAATATTTTTGTATAATCAGGAAGATCATGATTTTAGAAAAATTTAGAAGCAAAGATCACTAAATCCGTAGTTCGTATGCAAAGTTATAAGCGTTTGAGTTTTAGCTCGGTTTGAATTATGTCTTCTCGGTTGGTATTGTACTCTTTACGAGCACTAACGTTCTTCGGCCACTATGGTGTTCTTTCAACTTCTAACATTCCTCAGTCGCTACTCAATTCTATCTACGACTACTGCAGCCAACGACCGCGGCAGCTAGCAACTCACGACCACTATAGCTTACGGCCTTAGAACCATTGTGGCTACTAACCTTACGAGTACTACTTGCGATCACAGCACCTCGCTGCAACTCCAGTGATATTGCTCACACAGAGCCGGTACTACCGACTTCGGCCACGCAGGTCTTCTCTGCACCAACCGTGCAATATAGCTTATGACTACCGACTAGGTATTGTAGCTTCTGACTATCGATTAGGTACAGTAGCTTACGACTACCGACTAGGTTCTGTACTTTACGACTACCGATCGGGTCTTATAGTTTTTGTCTACTGATCGGGTACTGTAGCTTACGACTACTTACTAGGTATTGTAGGTTACAACTACAGTTAGCGGTCGAAGATTATGATAGCGATAGTGGTCGAAGATTTCAATTCTGGCTATGGTCGATGATTTCAACACCACAGCGGTCAAAGATTTTGACTACAGCCGCGGTCGAAGATTTTGACACTAGCAGCGGTCGAAGATCTCGATGTCGCCTATGGTCAAAGATTTTGACACCAGCTACAACAAAGATGTCGACAATGGCAGCGATCAAAGATTTTGACACCAGCAGCGGTCGAAAGTTTCAAATCCTGTTACGGTCGAAGATCTTGACTCCGACTATGGTTGATGGTTTTGGCAATGGTAGCGGTCGAAGATTTTGACACTAGCTGCGGTCGAAGATGTTGATAACGACAGAGGTTGAGGATTTTGTATCTGACTGTGGTCGAAGATTGTAGGACCGAAATGGTAACAGAGGGGGGGTGAATGGTGCCTTCAAAACCGCCCCAAGTATTCACACAGATTTCTTCTCCGATAGCTACGACAGCTATGAAGCAAGAAACTCAATGCTCATCGGAAGCTACAACCAGAAAGAAAAAACGAGGCAAGAAAGAAGCAAGCAACCGAAGGCAAGTAATCACAACCGGTCTAACCGCAGTACCACAGCCGGTCTGACCGGAGAACGGTAGTACCGTCGGGAAGAGCGATAGTACCGGAGATCGGTAGTACCGTCGTGAGAAGCGGTGATTTCTGACTGACCGACGGAAATAGAACAGAGTAGAGAAGCTGAAACAGCAGCTGAGAATATTCAGACTGTAAATAAGCTGATGGGTGAAAGCAAACCAGAGATCAAATGACTTGGCCAGAAAACCACCCAGAAATTAAAACAATGTAATAGAAAAGACTGATTGAGACAGAGATCTCAATTTCCTACACAATATTGATTAAAAAGATTTAATGAGAGCAATCGGCAAAGCAACTAAAAATAAACTCAACAGTAAATACTTTTTGCTACCAGAGACCGAGAACTTTGAGCAAGAAAAACAGAAAGACTGAGAACTACGAGTATTGCCGAGAAATAACAGAATATGAGACCAAATGCTAAAGAGGCTTGGGATTCTTGAATCCTTTGGTCATGAGACTTTTGAACGTGACAGGATGAAGGTCTCAGATCAAGGAAACACAAACTAAATCAAGTTTCTGCCGAGATATCAAGAAATCAAACTTCCTTTGCTCACACAAATAGTAAACCCTAGAAATAATTGAAACAGAGGAAAATGATGCGCATGACTGAGAGAAGAGAAAGCTTTTTGGTTCTGCTTTTTGCTCTCGAAAATGGAATGGTCAAGTAACATTGAGGATATTCCCAATTCAGAGCAAAATCAATTTGTAGCTTCTCGACCAAACATTCAACTCAAAAAGATAAGAACACAGAAGAACACAGAACAGAGGAACTCAAGCGAATCAATCAAAACATCACAAGACAACAGAACTTGAAATAGACGCAAAGAGATGCATTAACTGAGAGTTTTAGAGTCATTTCATTCATGATTTCACATTCTGGGCCACTCTCACACAGAAACAACCACAACTCAAGAACAGAACACACACCCACTCTGCTCTTCCACAGACAAAGGACCAAAGCAAACTGCTCTGCCCAACAACTCACGCAGAGAAAAGAAGAAAAGACTCACACACACATGGAGAGAAGCAAAGAAAACCCTCTAATTCTCTCGCCTAGCACTAGAGAATACCCTCTCCATTTATAGCCTTCCATTACCGGGTTTGCTTCTCGCTTTACCCAATAGCTCCACCAACTTCAGCACTTTACACATTATCTCCAACCGAATCTGCTTCCACTTTGCAGCCTTGCGTATTTTACCAAAATGCCACTCCTGCACCTTCTTGGAAGCTTCCTCATTTTCTTGCTGTCCATGCCTCGCAACCACCTTGAATCCACGTCGTCTTTCGCATCTCCTGACCGCTTTGACCTTAACATCGCCTGTGCCTAGTCCGGCCATCCCATGCCTCGCCACGACTTAACTCCAAAGTCCTGCAGCCATCACAGACAAGAAAACATCATATAACACCGCTCGAAACATTATAAACACATATTCGCATCAAAAGAAGGTACTCAAAATATAATCCCTAAAAATCGTATCCTCCCTACAACCGATATAGACCACGTCTGAAATCGATGTCTACTGACTCCGCTGAGTGTTTTGAAGTCAAAGACCACAGACTCCACAGAGAGTTCGGAGTCGAAGACCACAGACTCCGACGCAGAGACAGAGTCGGGAATCAAAGCCGAGGTCTGACTCCTCTAGGGGCTACGACTTAGCAGAAATAGCTCAAACTAAACTCAATCTTTCCAAAACAAGTGTCAATTACTCATCACACACAAGGGGTCACCTCCACATGGTCTCTCAAAGATTTTGACAAAGACTGCTATGGTTCTCTTCTCAACTTTGAGTACTTCAGTTTTCTTTCTGACTTTTACTAATTTAGTTCTTTTATTCACTCTGACCACTATGTTACTCCTATCTATCGAGAGAGCTATGGCTTGTCGCTAATGAGGGACGGGACGTGAGCTAAAATGGACTGGGAATTTGGGCCGCACGCCTAGGCAAAGAATAGTGGCCCAACTTAGAGGGTAGGGCGGTCGGCGATGTGGTCCTGTGTTGGCGGAGATAGGGGAATGGTATTACGGGGCTATGAGCTACTAGGGCTCGATTCAGTGTTAGGAGAGCTTCCATGGGGGAGGAGGAACTCAAGGAAGGCGATATAGCACTCAGGAAAGAGCGGAGGCTACCATCCGAGACCCTATCAGCGGCGAAGAGGTCTATGTCGATAGTGAAATTTGGCAACTGTGAAGCTACGAAAGGGTGTGCATGAGCTTGCATGCATGCGGAGGTATGAGTGAATGGAATCAAGGTACGACTCACCGAAGAAAGGAAAGCGTACAACGTCATCCTGGTCAAAGGTGAAGAAGAAAGCCTAGCTCGAGCAGCATGAGTCACGACCACGGTGGAGCAGGGTGGTTAAGGGAGAGGTCGGCACGTTGTGATGGAGTTGGGGAGGAGAGAAGTTTACCGGAGTTGCTAGAGCATAGTGGTGTGCTCGCTAGCGTCACGTACAACTTTGGTTTCTTGACGTTCTAGTGAGCGAGGTGCTCAAGGGTCAAGTGCGAGAGATCGAGAGGGTGAGCTAAAGAGCAAAAGCATGGTCAAATGGCTTTATAGGTAACCGAACAACGTGCTCATGCTCGAATTCTCACTATGGAACGTGAGGCGCGGAAGGAGACAAGATGGGAGAGATGCGTTGAGTTAAGGCGACGGGTAGGCAGGGGATGGCAACAGTAGGGAAGAACTGTGGGTGTGATGTCAGGTACTACGAGCAGCATGAGTCACGACCACGGTGGAGCTAGTGCAGGCGCGTGAACTGGAAGATAAACCTTGCCAGTGGGCCCGGTGTGTCAGCGAGCATAGAGAGTTGGCCTGATGGGTTTGTTGATTATAATCTTGACATGTCAAGAGTTTAGGAGTCGTGTGTTCGAATACTCGTGTGTCTAAGTACTCGTGGTAGTGTGTGCTCGAGTAGTTGCTAGCTGGTCGAAGCTCTCGAGTAAGTGTAAACCGGTCGAAGCTCTCAAGGGCCAACTTAGTAGTCGTGATGCAAAATTGGGCACAAAACCGAGATGCATGGAGGAAAGGTGTGGTGCAGGTCATGGCCACGTTGTCGTGGCACAGTGGCGAGATGGGTGGCACAGCATGGTGCATCACGTATGGACCGGCTGGGTGGCACAGAAGAGTGGGGCGTAGCCAGCGGAATTCACGATGGAGACATGACGAGGCCAGAGCATAGGGCATGGGCTATCAACGAGAGGAGAAACGACGGGTGTGGTATCAAAATGATGAGCATGGTGTCAAAAAGAGTGGCTGGAGATGGAAGAAAGGTACTGTAAGTGGGCCACACTCGGTAGTGAAGAGATAAAGGATGACGTGAACTGAAAGGTTTGGGTAATTGTTGGACACAACATGTGAGCTCAAAATATTATGAAAATTTTTATCGAAGCATCTGACATAGTGTGGATGATTGTGTAAATTTTTCAGAGTTTTATCTTATCTTGATTTTTTTAGAAAAATGTGGGAAGACTTTTGGTTGAACCTAAATATACTATTTGATTTAAATAATTTTAGAACATGCTTTAATATTTATTTTTAGTGCGAAAATTGTACTCGTGGGCTTTTAGGATGGTTTCCACCATAAGTTTTATCATGCCAACTTTTAATCATCTTTTTAGTTTTTATAACTTGGTCATAATTTTTTATTTGCATTACATGCACTTCTAATTTTTGCAAATCAAATTTTTTGAAGAAACTCCAATAAAGAGCCGAGGTAATAAAATGGATTCAAAAAGTTTAAAATTTTTCTCATTTTTGCATGCCCTAGAATTTGGGATGTAATAGAGAGCATAGGTCACACTGCAATTTCTTATAAAATGAAACTTAATGAACACAAGCAAAGCACACGCAATTCATGGTGCTGCCACCACATGGGCTTACACAAATCAACAAAGCTCCATCGAGGTGTTCAAAGCACATTCTGGCCTTTCCTGAGTGGCAATCGGCAGGCTAGTGTCGTAGCATAACAGGGTACTGTTCTGCCTCCTTCGTTGCTTCAATGTCACTACTTTTTAGTTTTTCTAGCTAGTGCATGGTGGACTAGTGGTAAACTATTTTTTCTAATTGGTTTTGGCATGGAATCATATTAATCATAGTTGTCAGATACTAATATATACCTATACCCATTAGGCACTCTAAGGAAACTTCCACACTAACCAAAAAGATCTAGCCATATGTCTGGCGGAACCGGCATAAAATTGCTTCGATTAAAAGAAAGAGTACATATCAATTACAATCCAAAGTAACTAAAATTCAGAACAAAAATAAAGAAAAACTAGCAAGTTAATTTTCATACGACTCCCAAAGTAACATCCACACATAACTAAAATTTAAAATAATAACTAAATAAAAATTAGCAAATTAAAAGAAATAATCTATGTCATGTACAATCCAAATATCTGAAATTCAGAATTAGCAAATAAAATAATATTAGCAATTTGATTTCCATAGAAATACCAAAGTAAATTTCCTAAATAACTTAAATTTGGAATAAAAAATTAAAATTAATCAATGGATTTCCATAAGGTATACAAACTAAAATCCAAATTAAAATGAAAAATAGGAGTAAAAACAATATCTATACAAATTACATACACCAAGGAAATTCCCTCCCCGAAACAACGAAAATAAAAAGTAAATTAAATTAGTAATCAGATTTGTATACAAATTTCAACAAATAAAAGTTGAAATTTGGTACTCCAAAAAATGTGATTTGTAATTAAAAATAAAACAAAATTTAGAGTTTAATATCTATACAAATCCAAAAGTAAATAACCTAAATAACTACAACTAAGGATAAAACTTAATTAAAACTAACAATTGTACTTCCCTATGGTTTACAAAGTAAAATCCAAAAATAAAAAATGCAATAAAAATACTATACTAATTACAGACTCCAAAGAAATTCTAATATTAATCAAGAAATACAAAATGATCCAACCATCCATCCGGCAGAACTGATTTTAAATTACTTGGATTAAATGAACTCGATTTCAAGTACAATAAAAATAAGTGAAATTAGGAACAAGAAAAAATAAAATTAGTAGAAATAACCTTGGGAATAAACAAAAAATAGTAATTTCATTTCTACATGAATTCCAAACTAAAACCCAAAATAAGTAGAACTAGGGATAAAATTAAATGAAAATTAGCTAATGGATTTGTAGTGAATTTGAAGCAAAAATAAATTAAATTTGTAAATAAAAAATGTAAATAATAGAAATTTTATTTCCATATGAATTCAGAAGTAAAATACGTAAAAACTAAATTTGAGAATACAAAATTAAACTAAAATTAAGGAAATATTCCAACACAAGTATAATAAAATATACAATAAAAATTAAGGAAAAATTTGTTAGAGGACACTCTAAATTTGTGGCGTTTGCTCAAAGGCGCTATTGATTGCGTGGTCATAAATCTGACTGCGTGGTCGTAAATTCGACTGTGTGGTTGTAAGTCGTAAGATCGACTGTGTGGTCGCAAGAATGATGGTGTGTTCGTAACGAGTACCAGGTACTCGTAATCATGGGACCGGGCGTGAACAAGTGGTATCAGAGCTTCGTCGACCATCTGGGAGTGATGTCTTCGTCAAAGGCTCGACCAGGAAGGCAGTCTGTGTCTCCTCCACGGCAAGACCGTCCATGCTCGCCTACGCCTCCTCCATGCTGACTGCGGCACCATGACGGCGGTGGCCGTGTCACCCAGCGCGTGGTCAGGGAGGCTTTGGGCTCGGTGGTCAACCCCATGCTCACGGGTATGAACTACAATGACTGGGCGCTTGTAATGCAAGTAAACCTTCAGGCGCAAGGTCTCTGGGAGGCTATTCAGACCGATGACGTTGACTACCGCAACGACCGGCTCGCATTGTACCATGACAGCTGAGATGTTGTCGACGCTCGTCGTCAAGAACACAGAGAAGGCTACCTGGGAGGCTGTGAAGACCATGCGTAGGGCATCGATCGCGTCCACGAGGTTAACGCCCAGCAACTGCGCAAGGAGTTTGGAAGCATCTCATTCAAAGTCGGTGAGTTCATCGACAACTTCTCGATGAGGATTTCTGGGCTCGCCAACAACCTTCAACTACTCGGTGATCCCATTCGAGAGGAAGAGGTTATCAAGAAGCTCCTACAGGTTGTTCCGGATCGCTATATGCAGGTGGCCATCTCGATAGAGACACTTCTCGATGTGAGCACTAGACTTTGAGCGCTAGAGCAACTCTACGCCAACCAAAGAACTGACGACAAGGGAACTCGTCTGCTCCTCACGGAGGAGTGGCGAGCACAGGCACAAGAACGCGAACGGCATGGATCGCACTCCAACAAGTCGCATGGTAGGACACGTGGCAACTGTGGATGGGACTCCTTCGGCAACAAAAAGGAGAACCGTGCCCACGGCGGCTCCGACAACCCCAAGAAGGACGAATGCATGTACTGTGGTAAGTTGGGGCATTGGGCTCGCGATTGCCGCAAGAAGAAGAGGGAGGAGGAACATTTGGTGCAGCATATCGATGATGTGCCACTGCCGTCCCTTCTGCTCGACGAGGTAACAGCAGTGGAGGAGGCCATCACTCGGATGCCTACCACCATAGTACACGACAACGGGAAGGTCTTCCTCAACGAGGAACATGCCATGTTGGTCATCCCCAAACAGAGCATGAGGAGATGTCCTAGTTTCTCGACACCGGGGCGTCAAACCACATGACGAGGTCTGACACAACATTCTCTAAACTCGATCGCGGGATCACCGGATCGGTCAAGTTTGGGGATGGCTTGGTTGTCGAAATCCACGGGCACGGTACTGTGCTGTTTATTGGAAGAGGGAACCAATATTGTGCGCTCACCAACATGTACTTCATCCCTCGACTCCGGAGCAACGTCATCAGTATTGGCCAGCTCGAGGAGGGTGGAAATAGCATGTTGATTGAAGATGGAGTCCTACGCATTCGTGATCAACAGCACAATGTCATCACGCAGGTGAAGCGATCGCCAAATCGACTGTACAAACTTACTTTGAGAGTGGTGCAGTCGGTCTGTATGAGCTTGCAAATCGCCGACGAGGCATGGCATTGGCATGCTCGTTTTGGGCACCTCAATTTCGCGCACTCCGCAAGATGTCCACCATAGGCATGGTGCGTGGGCTTCCTCGAGTGATCCACGCCAATCAAGTCTGCGATGGGTGCCTCATAGGGAAGCAACGGCGCACTCCTTTTCCATAGGATACCAAGTACCGCGCCAACGACCGCCTTGACCTTGTCCACAGCGACTGTGCAGACCTGTCACGCCGGTTACACATGGGGGTAGGCGCTACTTCCTCTTACTCGTCGATGACATGAGTCGCTACATGTGGCTCATTCTCCTCCGAAGCAAGGACGAGACCGGAGGTGCAATCAAGAAGTTCTAGGCCTCCGTCGAGATCGAGACCGGACACAAGTTGCGTGCTCTATGCACTGATCGTGGGGGAGTTCACCTTGGTGGATTTCATCGATCACCACGCCGAGCATGGTGTACACCGGCAACTCACGGCCCCGTATTCACCACAGCAAAACGGTGTCATTGAGCGCCAGAATCAGACGGTACTGCAATGGCGAGGTGCCTCCTCAAGGTCCAGAAGGTGCCTGAAAAATTCTGGGGGTAGGCCGTGACCACAGTTGTCTTCATCCTTAACCGCTCTCTCACGAGCAGTGTGATTGGGAAGACTCCCTACGAAGCCTGGTATGGAGTGAAACCTGTTGTGCATCTCTTTCGTACTTTTGGCTGCGTAGGGCATGTGAAAGCCACACGACCGAACGCCGGCAAGCTGGATGACAGAAGCTCTCCCATGGTGCTCATCGGCTACGACCACAACTCCAAGGCGTTCCAAATGTTTGACCCTTCATCCGGTCGGGTACACATCTCCAGGGACGTCATCTTCGACGAAGGGAGAAGCTGGGACTAGTAGCACTTGGACCGAGCCAGTGGCAACAACGACTTTACCGTGGCCTACTCCGTACCGGTGGCATGACCCGAGGGTGGCCCAGCAGCTGGCTGCGACCTCAGTACCGGTTACGACCACAGCGTCAGTGGTTCGACCATGGCAACGGGTGAGCACGTCACTGCTCCGACTACTCCAATTCCAAGCAACACCACGACCACGGGCAGTGGTACGACCACGGGAGACTTTGCATCTCCGCCATCGACCATACCGTCGGGCATCGACCTCGACGATGAAGGAGCTCCTTTGGTGCAGGACTGCATCAACGACGCCCCTCCACGTGAGTTCGATCTTGATCCGGATGAGCTCTATGTAGGACCGAACTGGCAACCAGAGGGGGGGGTGAATGGTGCCTTAAAAACTCTCTAAAAATTCAACCAATATTTCTTCTCCAATAGCTACGAGCTAGGAAGTAATAAATCAAGGCTCACCGAAACCGAGAGAAATCGAGAGAATAGCGCAATGACCGAGAACAAAGAAATCAGAGAAGAGAACTGGTCGGAAAGACAATGTGTATTCATTCGACTTTCTGCTGTGGTCAAACGCCAACTCGTGGTCGATAACTATCAGTTCTCTGGTCGAACACACGTGGTCGTAGACCAACAGGTGGTCGAACAACCAGAGGCAGTTTCAGAGCAGTCGAGATCCTTGAGTCAATCAACCTGGAGACTTCAACCACAATAGCAGAACGATCTCAAGTCAAGAAATCACATAGTGGTCGAAGCCTGACTCGAGCCGACAAAAGATTCCAACCAGTGAATACGTGGTCGTAAGCCAATGACATGGTCGACGATCAACGCGGTTGAAGACCAACTCGCACTCAGAACCGATCATGGTCGCAAACACCTCATGAGACCGTGGGGGCACACGACTACGAGATCTATGACCATCAAGCAATTGGAAACCAGCGCAAAAGAAAGCAGATGGTCTAAATAGAACAAAGTCGAAATCAGAGTAGAGGAGGCCAGTGAAGTGCACAACCGTAAGATCCGATTTAGATATCTTTCGATTCATGGATCTTTCGGTTATGAGACTTTAAACATCGCAAGAACACATCCTCCGGCCGAGAAAATCCCAAGAAGTCATGACTTCTCTGCCGAGTCGAAATGTAAGAGATGGTCGAACTCAAAGCAGAGGAAGTAGCGAGGCGCCAACCGCAAGAGCCGATTTCAAATAACTTTCGACTAACGGATCGTCGCCAAGAAAACTTCGTAAACAATACGGTTAGGGCCTCTCGAAAGTTGCTCTAATCTTTAAATGAAAACTTAGCAACCAAAAGAGAGTTCGACTATATTTCACCGAGAGTGCCCAAAACCAAACCGAGAGAGAACAAAACCGCTCGTGGATCTAGAGTAGCCAAAATGGCTTGAAATACAACCCACATATCATCGTGATTCGAAAGCCAAGAACACGAGAGAAAGCGACAAATGGAGAAACCGCAATCAAGTCATTCAAACAATAAATAGACAACACAACTCAA
Organism: Bonia amplexicaulis; assembly: GCA_036346245.1. Classification (NCBI taxonomy): domain Eukaryota; kingdom Viridiplantae; phylum Streptophyta; class Magnoliopsida; order Poales; family Poaceae; genus Bonia; species Bonia amplexicaulis. The sequence goes on from CM070760.1 coordinate 13,652,716, forward strand.
TAGAGATAGATAGATGGATGATTGATCATGAAGGTTTCCAAATCCACTCCCTGGAGGACAAGCTCACCCTAGAGCTACACACACAACTCCCATGGAGGGAGAGGCGGTGCCTCAAGGCCTAGCCGACCAACTCACTCGTAACACTTGCCTCCTCTCCCTTTTATAGCCTCACACTGAGACTAACCCTAATGGATCCATCCATTAGTCCATACTGGGATAACCCAAAACCCCATCTAACACCGGGTTTTAACACTCACTTTGCCCGCTAACTCAAATGCTTTGCCTGCTATCCCATGAGACCAAGACTTTGCCCGTTAGCGCCAACAGAATCCACTTCTTTTCTCGTGTGCTTTACCGAGGGACAGCTTCCTTGCAGCTTTGACATTTCTCCAAAATGCCCCTCCGCCGCCTCCCCGCCCACGCTTGCAACCACCTCGCAAGACTAGGTCTCCTTCGCTTTCCTCGGTCGCTCGGACCCCGACACCACCGTGTCTCGTCCCGACCATCCTAGCCTCGCTGCACCTATCTCCGACCGGCCGCACCACTCCCTGTTCCTCATCGACCACCTTGAGCTTCAAGTCTTTGACTTTGACCCACTGCTACGGACCTCAACATCTCCCATGTCTAGTCCCGACCATTCCAAGCCTCACCAAGACTTGTCTCCAAGATCATGCAACCGACCGATCAGACCTCCGACTCTCCGTAGTCTAGTCTCGGTCTATTCCGCCGCACACGACCGCACCCAACCTCCTCGACTGCCTCGACCTCGGCTCCTCCCGAGCCTAGTCCCGGTCCTCCTCGTTGTTGCCCGTCGTGCTCAGCTCTGCAGCTCAGCCCGGTTCCTCGCCTCCGGCCGCAACCACCTCACCACCTCGATCATCTTGGCGTCTCCGACCGTCTCGACCTCAACACCTCCCGTGCCTAGTCCCGATCCTCCCACGCCTCACCATGAAATAGCTCAAGTCCCGCACCACATAGACAAGAAAACCATTACATAGCACCGCACTAAACAAGCGCACCACACTCGCATAGCTCAACAGAGCTCACACCTTTTCCTCGAAATTAGACTTGTCAAAATGTCACAAAAATGATGAACAAACTAGTCCACAAGGTCCATGACACCGTACAAACCCATACGACAAAACCCCAAATAAATCGACCACTTCCGGAGGTCATACGATCGGTTCAAAGATCGCCAATCGACCACGGTCGTCACAGCCGATAACGTGGTCGAACTCCGCTCCGACCACGCCATTTCGCGTAACATGATCGTAATCGGGTGCACAACGTGGTCGATAACCGGGCGTTACAACGTGGTCGAGCCACCGAGGGCACAACGTGGTCGAACCACCGAACGCATAACGTGGTCGAACCACGAGCACCGCAACGTAGTCGTGACCCCGCGCCAACGTGGTCGTGCGCCTCTACCGGTGGCTCTCGACCATGTCCAATGTGGTCGAATGGCCTCGGTGGCCTCCGACCACGCCCGTAGTGGTCGTAATCACCACGGCGTGGTCGTAAGCGATCCTCGTGACTTTCGACCACGCCCAAACAGATCGAAAAGCCACAATGTGGTCGAGAGGCTCCGTAGGTTCCGATAGCGCTTAACGTGATCGAACAGCCTTCCGACCACTATCACAGAAGTCGTACGCGAGTTCGACTATGGCCAAAGTGGTCGTACGCTACCCGGCTGGTTCCCGATTGCGCTCAACGTGGTCATAAATGATCTGCCGAATATTCTCAAGGCTTACGATTTTGCAAGGTCAGCTCAAACCTCAAAAACCAAACTCAATCTTCCTAGATCAAGAGTCAATTACTCATCACAACCATGGGGTGACCTGCACATGGTCTCACAATCTCCCCCTTGATGAGTATATTGACAAACACGTAAAAGCATGAGGAAGAGTTAGTTTTGAACGTAAGAAAGGATGGAGATGCAAAAGCCACACATGGTCTAGAAGAATGAAGAAGTGACTCAAGACCATGTTGACACGTAATGAAATGGAGCGAGACAGAGAAAGATCAAAATTTCTACTGAAACTCCAAATCACACGAAAGTCCAATCTTGCTCATGGTCCAAGAAGCGATGCTCACATGACCATTGTCATAGCAAGATGACCAAACATTCTCCTCCTTAATACCTTTTATCCTTCTCCTATCCCTTAATGCATTCTCCCATTTTAATGCCTTTTGCACCCCTTAATGCCTTTTTCTATCCTTCTCCCCTTTGGCAATAAAGTCATCAAGATGCAAGGAAAAACATAGAGCATGAATGAATTTTGGGGTGACTACAATTAATTCATTTTAAGCAAAGGGAGCCATGAAGATTATCGAAAGTGACTTCTCGTAAAATTATACCAAGCCATAAAATGTGACAATGTTATTTAGATCATAACAAACCATGTATTACCAAGCTCAAGCCAAATAAGTCATGATCTTTAAATTAAATGGTTTGATTAGCATGTCGAGTCACCAAGATTATAGTCTAGAAGAAGGTATCCAATCGTGAATCAAGCCATGTCAATATTCTAAGTGGAACCAAGAAGCTATCGTTGAGTCAATTTTAGAGTGCTATAAGTTCAAAAATGAGACATTTTGTTCAAGCAAGAGATATCACAAGTAATTCACTACTTGTAGTACTTTGGATACCACTTGTAGAATACTTGTAGTGAGCAAAATTAGCACAATTGGCTTTTATCGAAATTCATGGTTGGTTTCAACCATTTTCACAAGAATTTTTGTTTTCATAGCCATGTGCTAGATCTCAAGCCTTATGCGATCACTCCAAGCAATAAGCTTAAAGAGGTGATCTTGGTCATCCAAAACTCCCCGAGTTCATGCCGAGTGCAATGGCAAGCCGTCTCATGAGAAAGAATTGGTGAGATCGGTTTTTCGCACAAAGAGATCTTTTGCATTTACTTGAATTAGTTCATGAACAAAGAGTTAAGACTTAACTCATGCATCACTAATGAACTAACTTAGCTCAATCTAAATCTCAAAAATGATTCAAGGTTCAACTTAGCCTATTCGACATGGCCTCGAATCAAAAGAGGATCACTAAAGCCGACTATTCACAAGATTGAACAAGACATGATTTGATTCAAGTTGTTCACATTTAATTAAGCTATTATGGCAAGAGCTAAGCAACACATAGAAGGGCATGATAAATCAAGCTATCACAAGACATGGCAAGATATAAATCATGATATCATGTCACATAAAGATAATATTCGTGGCTCCAAGACTCAGACAGGCATTCATGGGAATGTGACGCACTATTGAACAAAAGAATGCACATGAGATGAACTCCCCACAAACATAGCCCGAATAGACAGAAAGGATCCAACTCCCCTAGAGAAGGCAAAAGAGAAGAACCAAGAAATTTGGCACAAAATCCGAAAGAGAAGGTTCTAGCTCAAGGAGGTGATTCCCAAACACATCCTATCCTCATGGTCTCTAGTCTATAACCTCATACCACGGGCAAAAGCACACTATGTCAATGCAAAAGACTCTAGTGGCCAAGAAAAGTTCAACCTAGGTAGAAGAGAATCCTAGAGAACCAAAGCCCAAACTAGGTAGTAAATAATCCTAGAGAACCATTTGGATGAGAGGTGTGAATGAGACAACATCACCTAGAGTTGGCTCCTCTTGCCCAAAAGACCCTCCTTACCACTAGAAGACATATACTATGCAAAGCCAAGTGGCGGGAAGCAAAACACTAAATATCACAAGGGAGCAAACCTTTGTCCCAGTCGCTTGGTGTGTAGTCGTGATCATAGATGATTCTGGGGTCACAGTCATATCCGAGTCCAGACCGCGGTGGAGTGATCGAAGTCGCGTCTTGGTCTGGACCATGGTCGTAGTCATGTCTGAGGATCGGAGTCGTGTTCGGTGTGGTCGAACTCGCGTATGAGGATCGGTTGTAGTTGAGTCCGAGTCGTGGCCGAAGTAGAGTCCGGATCGTAGTCGTGGTCGAATCCGGCTCATGGTCGTGTATGGGTTCACCGAGAGTCCATAGTGTGGTCGAGACACTACGACGTGGTCATAAAGACCGTGGAGCGGTCAGAACAATTGTACCACTCTCCCTCATTCATAACCTGCGGATTAAACATAGGGAACAATGGTGTCCTAGTACTGGGGTAAATAATACACAGGCATGGATCCAGTACTGAGACAAGTGACCACAATCGGTAGCATTACAAATGTATGAGAACACGCACCGCCACAAGCTCAATCTAGCCCTCATCAAAAGCATCTAGAACAGCAAGCCTAGAGCCACCCAATACTAGAAGAAGCTTGTGACCTAACCACAAATCTCATGATACCTAAGCATAAGCACAGACTAATGCTACCAAAATGTCATACAATTTATTTCATGCCATAATAGCAATAAGATCAAAGTATACAAGCATCACAATGAATCACAACCATACACATAGCGTATGACAGAACAATCATGTACATATGCTAGCATGGATAAAAGCATGTATACTAGAAAAGATACAAAGGCATGAATAAACGCACCATCATGACACAGAGAAACTATCCAAGATATACTCAAGCTCATATTGTCCATACATATGCATACATCATGTAGACATACAACATGGCAAATCAACATCATGAAAAGTATGCTAACATGTATAAATAATGATGAATGAACATAAGGAGCAAGATGTGAACCATGATAGATACTACAGAGCACAAGGTCATGATGATACTTGACTTCTAATGCACACATTCTACTTAGCTCATGAAGTCAAGTCAAAGCTTAAGCATGTAACAAATACAACAAGGTACATGGATACTTAAGCAGCATACACATAAAGGCATAACATGAAAGCATTGAGAGAAAAATATGCCAGTATGGTACAAGTGAGCATATGAACAAGCACAACATGCCAATATGGTCAAACATGAGTATAAGGGCATGAGGGTATAGAGTAGCTCACAAAGTAGGTGGAGACGCCAAACGTGAAGGTACATGCCTCTTGGAGGCCATGAAATGGAGAACCAACAAATGTTCTAGTCACGTGATGAAGCAGAAGACTAAAATCCATTCGATCCCATGTTCTCCATCCAACGTCTGGACACCTACAAAAGACAAGAACAAAGTGCCCAAGTCTTGGATCCCAAGGGGTTAGTAAGCAAATGCTTGAGACCCCAAGACCGACACACGCCACTCGGCCAGAAAAAGAGTGGTCGTTACGTACTACGACTATGGTCGAGAAGAAATGAGCGTGGTCGTAGCACGAGAGGCGTAGTCTTGAACGACTACAGCCGAGAGATGTGATCGTTGGTCATTACAACCACGACTGGGAATTGTAGGTGTAGTCGTAAGTCAGTTATGACCACGGCAATCGAGCGGCGGCCTTTCCGTAACCAGCATCGTGATCGTAGGGACTTTCGACAACAATAACAAGCGGAAGTGTCCGCCGGAGACATGGTCGTATGCAGCTACGACTATGTCGAGAAGTCAAGTTGTGGTCGTGGGCATTACGACTACAACGACGACACAACAGAGGAACTCGACTTTACTACATTGTAGCAAGCTCACACTCCTCTACACATGTGCAGTGAGTCAAAGTTTTAATTTCTCATTTGCAGATTTTAACATTCAAGTAGAGAAATTAAATCTTCACCATCTACAGAGAAAGACTCACAACCTACACATGAGAAATGAGATTTCAACCTAGCAAGAACAATCTAGCAATTTATAATCTAGGCACCTCACAATATCCCGAAGAGCAAGTATATTCATCTTGGACAAGTCCAAGGTCATAATGAGTTTTTACCTTGCTCATGATAAGTCGACGCTTATCATTATCATCCGTGTGTTCTCCAAGGCTTTCTCCTTCACGGCACTTGATCAACCAAAGGACAAGAATGTACCACAAAGCTCACACTTGTGGTTTCTTGCAAATAAAATCATCCTCTAGCCGAAATCAAGCCTCTTGTCTCAAAGGACATCATTGGCAAAACCACCCCAACAAGATGCAAAGAAGCGATCACAATATTCTCTACTAGTTGCATGCTCAAGATCGGTTAAGATCCAATTCAGAGCTAACCTCGCTCTGATACCAATTGTAGGACCGAACTGGCAACCAGAGGGGGGGTGAATGGTGCCTTAAAAACTCTCTAAAATTCAACCAATATTTCTTCTCCAATAGCTACAGAGCTAGGAAGTAATAAACTGAAGGCTCACTGGAAACCGAGAGAAATCGAGAATAACCGCAATGACCGAGAACAAAGAAATCGAGAGAGAGAACTGGTCTGAAAGACAATGTGTATTCATTCGACTTTCTGCGTGGTCAAACGCCAACTCGTGGTCGATAACTATCGCCTCAGTCGAACACACGTGGTCGTAGACCAACAGGTGGTCGAACAACCAGAGGCAGTTTCAGAGCAGTCGAGATCCACCCGATAGGAGGAAACTGACAACGAACAACACAAGAATTATCGTGTTGTCGAAAACCAAAGCGGTGAAAGAGTGCATGACCACCAAGACTCAAAATCGGATATCTAGTGATTCTTGAGTCAATCAACACGAGACTTCAACCACAATAGCGAACGATCTCAAGTCAAGAAATCACATAGTGGTCGAAGCCCCACTCGAGCCGACAAAAGATTCCAACCGGTGAATACGTGGTCGTAAGCCAATGACATGGTCGACGATCAACGCGTTGAAGACCAACTCGCACTTTGTCGATCGCGGTCGCAAACACCTCATGAGACCGTGGGGCACACGACTACGAGATCTATGACCATCAAGCAATTGGAAACCAGCGCAAAAGAAAGCAGATGGTCTAAATAGAACAAAGTCGAAATCAGAGTAGAGGAGGCCGTGAAGTGCACAAACCGTAAGATCCGATTTACAGATATCTTTCGATTCATGGATCTTTCGGTTATGAGACTTTAAACACTGCAAGAACACATCCTCTGCCGAGAAAATCCCAAGAAGTCATGACTTCTCTGCCGAGTCTGAAATGTAAGAGATGGTCGAACTCGAAGCAGAGGAAGTAGCGAGGCGCCAACCGCAAGAGCCGATTTCAAATAACTTTCGACTAACGATCGTCGGCCAAGAAAACTTCAGTAAACAATACGGTTAGGGCCTCGAAAGTTGCTCTAATCTTTAAATGAAAACTTAGCAACCAAAAGAGAGTTCGACTATATTTCACTGAGAGTGCCCAAAACCAAATCCGAGAGAGAACAAAACCGCTCGTGGATCTAGAGTAGCCAAAATGGCTTGAAATACAACCCACATATCACTGCGATTCAGAAAGCCAAGAACACAGAGAAAACGACAAATGGAGAAACCGCAGTCAAGTCATCCAAACAATAAATAGACAACACAACTCAATAGAGATAGATAGATGGATGATTGATCATGAAGGTTTCCAAATCCACTCCCCTCGGGAGGACAAGCTCTACCCTAGAGCTACACACACAAACTCCCATGGAGAGAGAGGCGGCGCCTCCAAGGCCCACCACCAACTCACTCGTAACACTTGCCTCCCCTCTCCCTTTTATAGCCTCACACCTGAGACTAACCCTAATGGATCCATCCATTAGTCCATACTGGGGATAACCCGAAAACCCCATCTAACACCGGGTTTTAACACTCACTTTGCCCGCTAACTCAAATGCTTTGCCTGCTATCCCAACAGACCCGCACTTTGCCCGTTAGCGCCAACAGAATCCACTTCTTTTCTCAGGTGCTTTACCAGAGGGACAGCTTCCTTTGCAGCTTTGACATTTCTCCAAAATGCCCCTCCGCTGCCTCCCTGTCCACGCTTGCAACCACCTCGCAAGACTAGGTCTCCTTCGGTTTTCCCTGGTCGTTCTGGACCCCGACACCACCTGTGTCTCGTCCCAACCATCCTAGCCTCGCTGCACCTATCTCCGACCGGCCGCACCAGCCCGGTTCCTCATCGCCCACCTTGAGCTTCAAGTCTTCTTTGACTTCACCCAGTCGTTCTGGACCTCAACATCTCCCATGTCTAGTCCCGACCATTCCAAGCCTCACCAAGACTTGTCTCCAAGATCATGCAACCGACCGATCAGACCTCCGACTCCTCCGAGTCTAGTCTCGGTCTATTCCGCCGCCACCTGACCGCACCCAACCTCCTCGACTGCCTCGACCTCGGCTCCTCCACGAGCCTAGTCCGGTCCTCCTCGTTGTTGCCCGTCGTGCTCACCTCTGGCAGCCCAGCCCGGCCTCGCCTCCCGCCGCAACCACCTCACCACCTCGATCATCTTCGGCGTCTCCGACCGTCTGGACCTCAACACCTCCTGTGCCTAGTCCCGATCCTCCCACGCCTCACCATGAAATAGCTCCGAAGTCCTGCAGCCACATAGACAAGAAAACCATTACATAGCACCGCACTAAACAAGCAGACCACACTCTGCATAGCTCAACAGAGCTCACACCTTTTCCTCAGAAATTAGACTTGTCAAAATGCTGTCAAAATGATGAACAAACTAGTCCACAAGGTCCATGACAGCCGTACAAACCCATACGACAAAACCCCAGCGAAATCGACCACTTCCAGAGGTCATACGACCGGTTCAAAGATCGCCAATCGACCACGGTCGTCCTGTCGATAACGTGGTCGAACTCCGTTCCGACCACGCCATTTCGCGTTAACGTGATCGTAATCGGGTGCACAACGTGGTCGATAACCGGCGTTACAACGTGGTCGAGCCACCGAGGGCACAACGTGGTCGAACCACCAACGCATAACGTGGTCGAACCACGAGCACCGCAACGTAGTCGAGACCCACGCGCCAACGTGGTCGCACGCTCCTCTACCGCTCTCGACCATGTCCAATGTGGTCGTAAATGGCCCTGGTGGCCTCCGACCACAGCCAGAGTGGTCGTAATCACCACAGCGTGGTCGTAAACAGTCCTCGTGACTTTCGACCACGCCCAAACAGATCGAAAAGCCACAATGTGGTCGTAGAGGCTCCGGCAGGGTTCCGATAGCGCTTAACGTGATCGAACAGCCTTCCGACCACTATCACAGAAGTCGTACGCGAGTTCGACTATGGCCAAAGTGGTCGTACGCTACCCGGCTGGTTCCCGATTGCGCTCAACGTGGTCATAAATGATCTGCCGAATATTCTCAAGGCTTACGATTTTGCAAGGTCAGCTCAAACCTCAAAAACCAAACTCAATCTTCCTAGATCAAGAGTCAATTACTCATCACAACCATGGGGTGACCTGCACATGGTCTCACACTCTACATGCTAACGATGAAGGAGCCAGCCTCTGTAGCTGAGGCTCAAGCTGACCGAGGATGGCGGATGGCGATGCAGGAGGAGATGAACTCCATCGAAGAGAACCGCACATGGGACCTCATCGACCTTTCGACCGGCAAACGCCCAATTGGTCTTAAGTCGGTGTTCAAGTTCAAGAAGGACGCTCGCGATGAGATTGTGAAACGCAAGGCACGTCTAGTGGCAAAGGATTATTTTCAACGTGTCGGCTTCGACTTCGACGAGATATTCGCACGCATGGCACACCTCGACTCCGTGCGAGCTCTCATGGCTATGGCCGCCCATGAGGGATGGTCGGTACATCACCTTGATGTGAAGTCTGCCTTTCTCAATGGCAACCTCTCGGAGGAAGTGTACGTGGCCTAGCCCCCCGGTTTTGTGTGCAAGGAGCACGAACATCAAGTGCTACGGCTGCGCAAGGCTCTTTATGGGCTTCGACAAGTGCTGACTCGCGACTACTCGTTGGTGTCTATGTCGACGACTTGGTGGTGACCGATGCCCGTCTGGAGGAGATCAACCGATTCATTGCCTAGATGGAAGCTAAGTTCAATATGAGCGATCTCGGCTCTCTCAACTATTATCTCGGGATTGAGGTAATGCAGAGTGAGGGCAAGATCACTCTTTCTCAGGCGAGCTACTCAGCCAAGCTGCTGGAGAAGGCCGAGATGAGCGGCTGCAACCCCGCCCTCGTGCCAATGGAGCCGAGACTGAAATTGAGCAAAGCAAGCTTAAATCCTCCGGTCGACGACACGTTCTACCGCAGCATCATCGGAGGCCTACGCTATCTGGTGCACACACGACCAGACACTGCGTTAACATTTGGCTACGTAAGTCGGTTCATGGAATCGCCGACTATCGAGCACCTTAGCGCCGTGAAGGACCTGCTATGATACGTGGTAGGGACGATCGACTACCGGTGCAGGTACACAAGAGGCACAGGGGTAGCTACGCTCATTGTGTATAGCGACACAGACATGGTCGGATATGTTGACGACCGGAAGAGTACCTCCGACATGATCTTTTTCATCAGGGGAAGCCAGTGAGCTGGCAATCACTGAAGTAGAAGACCATCGCCCTGTTGACTTGCGAGGCCGAGTATGTTGCCACCTCAATGGCTGCCTGCCAAGGGATTTGGCTTGGGGAATTACTCGGGAATCTGATCAACGGGGAAGCATCAGCGGCAACCTTACTCATAGACAACAAGTCTGCAACTCAGCTGTTCAAGAATCCGGTGTACCATGGCCGGAGCAAGAACATTGAGACGCGTTATCACTTCATCAGGCATTGCATAAAAAACAGCAAAGTCCTCATCGACTATGTCAAGACGGATGAGCAATTGGCATACTTGCTGATCAAAACCCTGTGGCGGATCATGTTTTAGGGTCTGCATGATGTCGGGACCCTGGATTTCCGAATCCGGACCTTTTGTGTATTACAGCACTAGTCCCAGATCAAAGCTAGTGCACATAGTCAAACAGTGATGATTACATAACCAACAACGCTTTATTACAATAATAGAGAGTACAGACCAAAAGACCTCTTTATTACAAATGAGGTTTCAAGACCTCACACACACACAAAACACAAAACACAACGGAAGCAAAAGATAAATCCAGCGGAGACCCATCAATACGCTACAGGCAATTGACTGGGGAAGCGCAACCTAGAACTCCGGAAAGCTTTCGTCGAATCCAAACATGAAGTAGTCATATTCTCCTTCTTGAGCTTCATATTCCTCTGAGTACTATTTTTGAGTGCAACATGTGAGTACATAAAGTACTCCGCAAGTCTTGGGAAAATGCAGTAGATGCAAGGCTTAACAAGGAGGAGGGTTATATGGTTCTTTTGCACAAAGCAATATTTTATTTCAAATACCATTAAATATTTTTTAAGGCATTAATTTAATAAAGTATTTATTTGAACAGAAACTATCAATAATTTTCTAATGAAGGTTCCAACCACCAACACTAGTTAACTGGCTCCAACCGCCAAGGTTCAAAACCACGAGTTCCGTCCACCCACATTGGCTCCATCCTCTAGGACACAACTCCGAGAGTTCCATCCACCCTCGGGTTCTCAAAACTTTTACATTAAAATCAAAATCAAAGGTCTACCATGTGAATGCATTCCTTGCCCGCCCTTGACCGTGGCACGGCTATTCGAATAGTTTTACACTCTACAGAGGTTGTACAACTTTACCCACAAGAGATAAGTCATCTTAATAGCCAACATGCTTCCTTAGGCATGAGACCCAGATAATTTATCACAAAACATTTACCTTACTCTAGTCTAGCTAGACACCACCACTTTCAGCCACCGTCAAGGGTTAAGCCACCCAATCAAGACCCTCTTGCGCCGTATGAGTACAAGAAACCATGTCCCTCATCGTGAATAACCAAGACACCACAGCACCCACTTTTCACTGGTGGTACCTAAACTAAACTATCGTAAGTTAGTCAGCTAGGTTGTACCCATATAGACTTGTGGTTGTACGGTAGTGCTCAGTCTGGACAAACACAAGCATCGGTCCTTAATTGACTAGGGCGGAACATACACTTTACAAGACTCGTGCTAACCGCACCAATCCAATCCAACCATCGGCCCCAGTCTAAAACAATTTTCACCATTTTATTTAGTTTTAACAGAACAGTGGCAACACCAATCGCCACTAATCTCCGGATACAAAGACTAGTTTAATAAAACATGATTTTCCATTCCAATGTTACCAAAGTTATATAGCATGACTAAGTATTTTACTACCGTTCTAACATTTATCAAAGATTTATAATAATCTCATTATTGAGACAAAGGAAATTCTAAGGTTACAAAGGTACATGGTTGTCAATATGAAATGAGGGTACAACAAAATTGGGTTCAACTAATTCCTTAAGACAAAGATTATCATTTTATGTAACATAGCAAATGCATTAAATTTAAAATAATAAAAATAATTTTGACAATCATAGGTTCAAGATGATCGAAGGAGACTTGCCTTTGTGTACGTTGTCTTGACTTTCTTGCTGCGGGTCTGAGAATTCTTCGACAACGTCGGGTTCTACGCGTAAAACGATAGAACAAACAAAACAAATAAATACACATAAATTCAAATAAAATTCAAAAATTCAAAAAGAAAGTAAGAAATTTGAACGGGTCAAATCGGAGTTAAAATGAGAAAGTTATGGCTTCTGGAAGTTTTAATTAAAAGAAAAAGAAAGATTTCCCGATTAATTTTTGTACTGAAAAATAGTATTTATGACGTCAGCATGATTTTTAAATTTCGGCTGAAATATTTTAATAAAGGAAAAGAATTTTATGACGTAATGCTGATGTCAGCATAAATTTAAAATTTAAATTTTCTGACATGTGGGCCCAGTCTACCGTGGACCGGGTCCACGGACCGCAACGGTGGCCGAAGTGGCACACCTAGCCCAGACCGGAATGGGCGGCGGTGCACGGGCGGCACGGAGCGGCGCACACCGGCTCCGGCGCCCGGCGGCGGCGACCGAGGTGCGCAGAGGAGAGGAGGCGACGGGAACCGACTCTCACCGTGGCGGGACTTGGGGCAACCTGGAGGCGGTGACAAGGGAGAGAAGGCGGCGGCGGCGGACTCCAGTGGCGTGGAGGCTCGGGCGAGCGGCGGTGGGCGGTCGCCGGTGCTCGTGGAAGGTGAAGAAGGCGGCGGCAAGGGCCAAGGCGGTCCGAGGCACTGGCAATTCCTCGCCAGAGTACGGCGCGACGGAGGAGCTTGGGGGCGGCGGACTCCGGTGGCGTGGAGGCTCGGGTGAGGTGGGGAAAGGCGGGGAGCCGGACTCGGGAGAAGAGAATTATAGGCGGGGGAAGGGAGAGGAGCGGCCGGCGGAAGAGGAGAAGGCGGCGGGGCGGGAGAAGGGAGTAAAGGGCGGGAAACGGCCTGCGTTTAGTGGAGGTTGATTAGGGCTTTCATTGCGCACTTGCTCAGGGATTAAAAGAGGAAGAAACAGCCGCAATTAAAAGCTTTAAATCGGCATCAATGGAGGAGAGGAGAGAGATGGCTGGAGGAAGAAGAAAGGGGAGGAGGAAGAAGGATATGACGGGTGGGGCCCATCTGTCAGTGAGAGAAAGAGAGAGAGGAAGTGACGGGGTACGTGCCGTTAGATTGACGACACGTGGCAAGTGAATGAATCAAAGCCGTTGGATTTAAATGCAGGAGTAAATTATGGTGGAGGGCTGAGATTAGATAGGGGAGGGAATGGATTTAATCTGGACGCGACACATGTCAGCCCGAGATTAATCCGGATTTAATTTTCGGATTAACTTTTCACAAAATACTAGAAACATTATAAATACTTAGATAATATTAATTAATATCTGAAAATTCAAGAAAATTCATAGAATATTCCTGGAGCTATTTTAGGCTTGATAAAAAAATAGTTTCAATTTCGGATTTGTTTTTAATAATGTTATAAAATACCTTTTAACTTTTAAAATTGATTTTTAATTCCAAAAAATTCTCAAAAATTAAATAACAATTCAGGGAAGGTTGGGAAAAATAAAATGAGCTCTTTTTGGCTTTAATAAAATATTTAATATACATTTTCTTATTTTAGATTTTGAAATAAAATCCAGAAAAGCACAGCAAAATCGAAATAAAAGCCAAATGCTTTAAAATAATTAATTTGAAATTAAAATTTTCAGAATGCGAATTTTTGGGATGTTACACGTGAGAAGTTTGGAATTATCATCATAAATGGTAACTAGATCAGGGGGATTCTGTCAAAATAAGTGATCTAGTTACGTTGTTGAGCACGACGTCCTGATCGTGCGTGTCAAGAAGTTGAGCACGATGTCCTGGCCGTGTGCGTAGTATAGTTCTTTTTGTTGTTCAGTTAGAGTATGTGCGTAGTTTGCGGTCGTGGGATGGCACGACCGTGTAGTCATGGCACATGTTTAGGGGCCGAAACGGCCGTTGCTTGTACTCTATTGGTATAAATACAATCCCCCAGAAAAGCTACAAGAAGTGCCCTTGATTGCAGCAAAAACACCCTGTGTCTTCCATCTCTATCGCGTGAGTTCTCTTAAGTCATAGAGCATTTACATCTTGCAAGTCGTAATCGATTTGTTAGTGGTAGAGTGTCCTCGTCTCCATAGTCGTATACGACTTACGACTTCCAATTGCGACTAGATACTCGTCGTAGCTCTAAGTGCTCATATACAACCACGTGGTCATAACTCCGAGTACTCGTATACGAGTAGCTCCGAGTGGTCGTAAACGACTTCATAGTCATAAGATCGACTGCATGGCTGTAAATCCGACTGTGTGGTCGTAAGTCGTAAGATCGACTGCGTGGTCGTAAATCTAACTGTGTGGTCGTAAGAATGACTGTGTGGTCATAACGAGTACCAGGTACTCGTAGTCGTGGGACTGGGCATCAACACGGGTGAGGTTTGCAGCGAAACGAAGAGGGGAACATGGGGAACTCGATGCTCACCTCGATTGTGGTGGAACATGCACGGTCAGCCAACGACGACGAGAGAAACGACAGCGTGATTTGGCCCACGGTGGCATCGATGCTCCGGCGAAGAGTGGCGGAACTCCACTTTAGGTCGCGCAAACTTCCGAGGAATGACGTTCGGTTGACAAGAGAAAAATACCGATTGCGGTGAGAAGGATGGGAGAGAGGACTTGAGATTTTTGGGGATGGATGAGGAGGAGAAAAGGTTCGCGGGACTCCCTTTTATAGGGGCTGAGGAGGACGGGAGAGGGAGATCAAGCAACTATATCAATTCGAGCGACAATTTTATTTTTGTGTAAATGCACATGAAGGAGGGGGAAACAGTTGGGAATGGAGGAGTCTTGAAGAAAGGGATTGAATGTTCTTGATTGCATGAAGAATGATGGAGAAAATCTTGTGGATTGAGGAGTTCCAACAGTCGTTCATGGAGACACTCACACGGGGACAGAGAAACGAACGGAGAAGAAGGAGAAGAGATAGAACAAGATAAGGAAGGAAAAAAATTCTAGAAAAATTCGATTTTTTTTTTGAAAATTTCAGGCAAATTCCACAAAAATCCTTGGAAAATAAAATAATTTCATATTTAATTGAAGTTTATTTTAAACATTTAAAATATTTTTATTTTCTAAGTTTTAATTTAATCCAAATAAATTCAAACAGGCAAATAATTTTGAAAAGATTATAGAAATGGATAGATTGGAATTTTTGAAGAATTTAGAAATTTGAATAGGTCCAATCGGAGTTAGGATGAAGGAGAATGGGCTTCTCGAAGTTTGAAAAGAGAGAAAAAGAATAAATCAGATTTTCTGGAATTATTTTTGTACTGGAAAATCTATTTATGATGTCAACAAGAAAATTGATTTTCAGAGGAATTATTTTTCTACAGAAAAAGGTATTTATGACGTCAGGTGACGTCAGCAAAGAAAATGATTTTTTGGCCGAATTATTTTTGTAACGCAAAAGGATTTATTACTCTGACGAGTGGGACCAGATTTTGTGGACTGGGTTCATGGACTGGGAGAAGGTCACACACCGGTGGCGTAGGCGAGTGGGTGATCAGTCTTGAGGTGGCGCACACGCGGCGCATGGTGGCAGCCACAACACCTGCCACGTCGGCTCGGCCGCTGAAGTTGCATGGCTGGCGATGGGTGGAGCACGGGGACAGAGGGCACTGGTGTATGGCGGCGCTGCTGGGGTCGACGAGGGGTGTGTGAGAGAGGAGGACATGGGGGACTTAGTGTACCTTGGAGCGACGCTCAGGAATGCTCGGTGGTGGCCGACGACGAGGATGCAGAGGCGGCGGAGTGAGGGCGTCGACGACGAGGGGGTTCCGATGGCGGATTCGCTCGGCGGGGGGCGGGGGATGTGCGCACGGGCCCGATGAAGGTGAAGACGGCAGCGGCGTGGCACGAGGCAGACCGTGGTGGCCGAAATTTCTCGCTAGAGGAGATCACTGCCGCGGAAGGGAAGGAGCTCGGTGAGGGGAGAACTCAGGCACAGAGGAGAAGAATGGTGCATGGGGAGAGGTGGAGTGAAGAACGAGGGGGGAAGGGAGGGCCTTTTATAGGGCGGGGAAGGGCTAACAGCCGAGGATTACTCACCGAAATTGAAGGTTGAGGCGGTGGCACGTAAAGACGAAGGAAATAGGGTTTAAGGAGGGGAAATGGGCGGGAGTGAATACGGGAGTGAAGAGGGCACTTAATGGTGTCATTTGCTCTGGCTAAAGAGAGGTAACGGGCGGCATTAAAGAGCTCAGGGCGCGATGGCAATGGCGGCGGCGCGAGGAGGAAGAAAGAGACCTGACAGGTGGGGTCGAGATGTCGGCGAGAGAGAGGAGAAAGAGCGGACGGTCGGATGAGCGACGCGGCGCAGGAGGAAATCGGGAACGTCGGATGGATAGCGAAGGGGTTGATTGAATCAGGGAGCAACACGTGTCGACTGAGGAGAGAGGGAGGGTTTAAATTACAATTTTAATTTTCAGAAATACTACGAAGCTTCAAAATACTTAGAAAATACCAAATAAAGTCTAAACATTACAGAAAAATTCACAGAAATTCCTGGAGAAGTTTCAGACTTAGCAAAAATATTTTAAACTTAAAGTTGGTTATTAAAGTTTTACAAAAATACTTTTTTAGCTTTGAAATAGATTTTAAAATCCAGAAAACACAGAAAATCCAAATAAAAGCCAAATGCTTTAAAATAATTAATTTGAAATAGTATTTTTATAGAAATGAAAAATATCCTTTATTTAATAATATTATTTATATTATTTAAATTACTTTTATCAAAAGCCTTTTTAAAAACTAAAAATAGGCAAATAAAATGTCCAAAATTTAAGCAACCAAACAACACTTGTTTTTATTTTAAATCAAGTTATTTTTTTACTAAATATTTTCGAATAAACAACTGGGTTGTTACAAACTACACCCCTTAAGAAGAATCTTGTCCTCGAGATTCGGACGGGCTAGCAAAGAAATAGGTTTGGATCTTACTCTGTGTGGCTTGAGCTGAGATCTAGTTCAAACATTGCTGCGCAAACTTCTTGGCCTTCTATTTGCTATCTGGAGGTTGTTGGCAGTTGGTGTTTCAGCTTGATGCTTCCAAAGATTAGGAGAGAGGAGACTAAAGGCAAAGAGGAAACAGTGGACGTTTTGCGCAACCCAAAACAAAACAACAAGCTAGCAAAACCTTTATTAAGCAAATAACAAGCAATAGTTATGATTGCCAACAAAAGAGGAACTGACAGCTCATAATTTCGCCTACTGTCTAGCTTAACAATTTATCCAAAAAGGGTAAGGGTTGATCCTTCGTAGCTCTTGACGTACGAAGCACGATCCTTTGATGCAAAGATTGAAGTGATGGAAGAATCGAGAATTTCAGCTGTTGCCATCTATAGTTGCTTTGGAACAAGGGAAGAGACATAAATAGGTTTTTAAAAAATGACATGAAGATGAGAACGGAATGAGAGATAAGGGTAAGCAATGATTGAGAGGAAAGAATAAGAAAAACTTTTGAAATTACTCATTATTTAAAATAAATCATTAAGGTCCAACCATTCTATTCTATCTACGGTCACGTCTTAGAGTCGTCATAGCTCTGATACCATCTCTGTCGGATCCCAGAGCAACAACTTCGAAACCCTCTATATAAATCACACTAGTCCAGGATCAGCTAGTGCACACAGAGACAACAATGACAAATATCATGCACAATGACAAACTTTATTTAACTGAATATGGGCCAGATAGCCAAAGTTTACTTCAGTGGTCCATAAACCAAAATTATATATAAGCAGCGGAAGAAAAATCGAAGCGAAAGAAGCCCACTGAGCCTGCCCACATGCAAACGACAGTAAGATACGACCTATTCGTTCTGATCCTCACCAAAGTCAAAGTCATACTCTAAAAATGATGAATTGAGCAACATGAGCACATAAAGTACTCCACAAGTTACACCAGGAAGTTTAGAAGAATTAATGCATGCATAAGGATTGACAAAAGAAGGCATAATAAGGTGATGAGGACATCCTTTCCATAGATACAACCGTACCGACTCGACAACAAGCTCAACAAACTGAAACTATGATACAATGACCAATGACTCGAGCGCGAGCACGTCAACTTAACCATCAGGTGAATGCGTTCCTAAGTTTGCATACAAATATATCAAAGAATAGAATACTACTTAATTCTTGTGATGATTTAATCATCCTTAGGAACCATAGAGAAGAACCACGCAAGCTAAAGTGTAGAAGTGGAACCATCAAGCGCAATCTAAGTCCTGTTCGCGAGATCGACACAGATTCGACCTTCTTAACAGCGTCTACTTCAAACGACCATAACTTTTGATTCAGAAGGTTTCTTGAGGCCCGTGAGTACTCTTTGGAAAGCTCTTAGAGTCTACTTTCAGATGGATCTAGTCTCACCTCCAAACTCCATCCTAGCCGATCAAAAACTTCCAAACATGTCATGTCACTTTTCCAGTCCGAGTCAAAATGGGCCTTGGGCCTTGTAATCGAGTCCTGTTCGGCTTCCAAGTGTTATGGCCGACCCTCCACCTCATGTGTCTCTTAAATAGACAGTCACATCCTCTTCTAGGGTTTGGGTTTTGATAGACTAAGTTAGCCTTTGCTACTTCGCCTTGTTTTCGCGCGTGTCGGTAAGACCGTCCGAATACTTGTCTTCGGAACCCCACCATTTTTCTGTTTCAGATTGAAATCTACATCTTTTATTCGCAATTAAGTTGCTATTCATCTTGTTCTTGTCTGTTCTTTGATTGCTTGCGGGAACAAGTATCCTCGTGGTTAGGTTGATTGTGCTCTAACAAGGTCACGAACAACCTCTGGAGTTGGTGTATCGATCGCTAAGGTGCAACATCCTTGGGTGATTGTAGTCGGGTTGTCAACGTTAACTCCTTCCCCCATCAAATCTACCACTTTCATCGAAAGATCGAGACCGCTAGTGCTATCAGTTAGTATCAGAGCTCATGGTTGATCGGTGAGAGATAATTTTTTAGTTTCTGCATCTTTTTCTACCTATAGTCCAGAAAACCAAAAAAATAGTAGATTGTTTTTTCTCCAAAATCCAAAACAATTTGAGCATTACACTATTGCTGCTTAGTCTTTGTTTGTTGAGTCTTCGGTTGCATCATCGTGTCGAGTTGCTGGTCTTAGTGTCTAATCCTTAGAGTTTCGAGTTCTTGTCACGTTAGATCACATTGCTGCCATCGCCTTCACCACCGTCACGCTGTCATTGCTTTCACCACCGTCATATACATCACCGCTGCCATCGCATTCACGACCGTCATATACATCACCGCTGCCATCGCTTTCACCACCATCATATACATCACCGCCGCCATCACTGTCCTTGGCTAGGGTTTGGACTCAGGATCACCACTTTGAGCTCGAATCTATCTCTTTCCATGTTGTATCCGAGTCTGAGTTGGCTACAAGTTGTGCTTCCAAGTGAGTCGGAGTCGGTTGCTTATCGTTCCAAAAAAAATTGTCCCGAAAAAATTGTGAATTAGAAAAAAAAGTTCCTGATATTATTTCTGTGCCACTCGGATTGACGTACACGTGCCACTCGGATTTCCCTCATGTGCTGATCGAAAATCTCAAATTTCTTCTTGTTACCGATTTACCCCTGTCAAAAAAAGTGTGTGGTGCATGTTGCTTGTTACAGAGCTCTTGGTGGTTAGGTTTAGGATTTAGGGCTCTTATGAAAAAACTTCCGAAAAAAAATTCTGAAAAAAAGAAAAACAATTCCCAAAAAAATCTGAAAAAAGAAAAAAAGACAGGAGCTCTAGTATTTTGCTTCCTTTCATTGTGCTAGTTGGCGCTCTGTGGTTTCATTGGTGTCCAGGCACGCATCTCTAGTACGGTCTAGCCTAGGACCAGCACAATACTGTCGTTGAGTGATTATTCAACTTACTTTGCCTGACGTGGTTTTAGTTATCCTTTGTTCACTCTCAGCCCACCTATAGCTCCACAAATTTGGCTACCACCTCACAGGTACTAGCTACTGAGGTAACGATACACACAATTTCCAGGAGTTGTTGTCTTGTCGGCTGCCATCACCTTCTGCTCGCTGTGGTAAGAACTAGTAAGAGCTTGACAGAATAGGTTGAGAGTGTGAGACTTGATTTTGCCACATTCCAGTAGTTGTGAGGGCATAACTTGCCATTTTATTATTATTTTTTTTCTTTTCTTTGTTTGTTCTCGTGTGTTCTCCTAACAATGTCAGGAGAACCAGTGGACTCGAAGGTAGGACCACATTCCCCTCGGACTAGTGGCATCATACAACACTTTGAGTGTCAAGTGAAGCTACACACTGAAGGACTTGATGAGGATGTACGGGTCACTAATGAACGCTTTGGTCAATTGGAGGCCACACAAATCGATACCAACACTATGCTTGCAACATTGGAGGCTTCCATTGGCACCGTCAACACCTCACTTACTGAGATTTTGAGACGTCTTGATGAGATGGGTCGTGCACCTCCTGCGGCTACTCCCGCTACACCTACTCAGCATACACGTGCCAACAATGGTGTCATGGGCAGCAGGGTGGACAAAAATGGTGGAGACGAATATACGGCTGATACTGAGATCGATGATTATGAGAACGCTCACCGTTACCGTCAACTACGTCGGAATCGCATTGGTATGGGTCCTATGTACCCACGCCATAAGGTACGTGAGGATGATGAATCACTTGGTAAGATTAAGTTCACTATGCCACCTTTTGATGGAAAATATAACTCTGATGCTTATATCACTTGGGAATTGGTTGTTGATCAGAAATTTGCTTGCCATGCATTCCCTGAAAACAAAAGGGTTAGGGCTGCTACTAGTGAGTTTACTGACTTTGCTTCTGTTTGGTGGAGTGAATATTGTAAGAAAAATCTTTTAACCATACCACAAACTTAGGATGCATTAAAAAGAATCATGCGAGCTAGATTTGTTCCTTCATATTATGCACGTAATTTATTACATAAGTCGCAACAATTGAGGAAAGGTAATAAAAGCGTAGAGGAATATTTTCAAGATTTGCAAACAGGATTGCTGCGTTGTGACTTAGAGGAAACTGAGGAAGCTGGTATGGCTAGGTTTATGGGTGGTTTGGATCATAAACTTCAGGATATTTTAGCTTACAAGGAATATAATTCTATCACTCGTTTATTTCATATTGCTTGTAAAGCTGAAAGAGAAGTACAGGGACGACACGCGACCACTAGGACTAACGTTTCTGCAGGTCATGGTAACATTTGGTCTCAACGTGCATCTGCTGCACCCTCAAGCCAACATTCTGCACCTTCTTCCTCCAACAGCAAGCCACGGTTTCCATCGTCAAATTCAACATCTCGGGTATCCGAAGCAACAAAGAGGTCAGCCTAAGCACATGCAAAGAGCCCTTCATCCATTGCATCTACGGGACGAACGAGGGATATCCAATGTCATCAATGGAAGGGGTACGGCCATGTGCGGAGTGAATGCCCAAGCAAGCGTGTTTTGATTATAAGATATGATGGTGAGTATTCTTCTGCTAGTGATTTGGATGATGATGCATATTCTATGCTTGCAGCTGACCATGCAGGTAGTGGGAAGGAGCAAGAAGAAGAGCACATTGGTGCTAAAAATACAGAGCGCTATAAGAGCCTCATTGTGCAGCGTGTGTTGTGTGCACAAATGGAGAGAACGGAACAAAATCAACGGCACACTCTTTTCCAAACAAAGTGAGTCGTGAAGGAACGCTCATGCCGTGTGATCATTGATGGAGGGAGCTGCAACAACTTGGCGAGCTCCGATATGGTGGAGAAGCTTGCGTTGAATACCAAACCACACCCACAACCTTACTATATTAAATGGTTCAATAGCAGCGGCAAGGTGCAGGTAACACGAATGGTGAGAGTAAATTTTGCTATTGGTTCTTATCATGATGTTATAGAATACGATGTTGTCCCTATGCAAGCATGCTCAATGCTGTTAGGTAGACTGTGGCAATATGATAAAGATTCTCTGCATCATGGTAAGATAAACCAGTATTCTTTTGTGCATCATGACAAGAAAATTATGTTACATCCTATGTCTCCTGAAGCTATTTTAAAAGATGAGATTGCTAGAGCTAGTAGAGAGAAAAATCAGGAGCGTAATTGGAGTGAAAATCAGATTGTAGCAAACGAACTCGAGCAACATAAAAAGAAAAACTCTAAAGTTGTTCATGAGAAGAAAAATGAGATTAAATTGAAAGGTGCAAGTTTTCTTGCTACTAAGTCTGATGTGAATGAGCTGGATGCTAGTACTTCTGTTTGCTATGCCTTACTTTACAAACAAGCTTTATTTTCATTCAAGGATATATCTTCTTCTATGCCTCCTGCTGTCAGTAATCTTTTGCAGGAGTACATGGATGTCTTTCCAAATGACGTGCCGCCAGGGCTACCACTAGTGCGAGGGATTGAGCATCAGATTGATCTGATTCCCGGGGCCAATCGTGCGCTATACAGGACCAATCCGGAAGAAACTAAGGAGATTCAACGTCAAGTTCAAGAACTGCTTGATAAAGGTTACATGCGTGAGTCTCTTAGTCCTTGTGCTATTCCGGTAATTTTAGTGTCTAAGAAACATGGATCATGGCGTATGTGTGTGGACTATAGAGGAATCAATAACATTACCATTAGATATCGTCACTCTATTCTTAGGTTAGATAATATGCTTGATGAATTAAGTGGCTCTATTGTCTTCTCTAAAGTTGACTTGCGTAGTGGGTATCACCAAATTCGCATGAAATTAGGAGATGAATGGAAAACAACATTTAAAACTAAGTTCGGTTTGTATGAGTGGTTAGTGATGCCATTTGGTTTAACTAATTCACCTAGTACATTCATGAGATTAATGAACGAGATTTTGCGTGCTTTCATTGGTAAATTTGTAGTGGTATATTTTGACGATATATTGATATATAGCAGTTCACTAGAGGAACACATTTACCATTTACGTGTTGTTTTTAATGCTTTACATAATGCACGCTTATTTGGTAACCTTGAGAAGTGCACATTTTGCACGGATCGAGTCTCTTTTCTTGGCTGTGTTGTTACTCCACCGGGGATTGAAGTTAATCAAGCCAAGGTTGAGGCAATACAGAGTTGGCCGACTCCTAACATGGTCACGCAGGTACAAAGCTTTCTAGGACTTGCTGGATTATATCGTCGTTTTGTGAAGGGTTTCAGCACCATCGCCGCACCATTGAATGAGCTCACTAAAAAGGGGGTGCCGTTTACTTAGGGGAATGCACAGGAGGACGTCTTCAACACATTGAAAGATAAGTTAACACATGCACCATTACTTCAACTTCCATATTTTCGTAAGATTTTTGAGCTAGAATGTGATGCTAGTGGAATTGGATTAAGTGGTGTGCTGTTGCAAGAAGGTAAACCTGTTGCATACTTTAGTGAAAAATTGAGTGGGCCTAATTTAAACTATTCTTCTTATGATAAGGAATTATATGCTCTAGTTCGAACTTTCGAGACATGGCAACATTATTTATGGCTTAAAGAATTTGTCATTCATTCGAATCACGAGTCATTAAAGCATATTAGAAGTCAAGGAAAATTGAACCGTAGGCATGTAAAGTGGGTTGAATTCATAGAGTCTTTTCTTTATGTCATAAAACACAAAAAAGGAAATGAGAATGTTATTGCTGATGCATTGTCTAGGAGATATACCATGCTCTCACAACTTGACTTCAAAATTTTTGGATTAGAAACAATTAAAGAGCATTATGTTCATGATGATGATTTTAAAGATGTGTTGCTGAATTGTAAAGAGGGAAAAACGTGGAATAAATTTGTCATAAATGATGGATTTGTGTTTAGAGCTAACAAGCTATGCATTCCAGCTAGCTTCGTTCGTCTGTTGTTGTTACAGGAAGCGCATGGAGGTGGGCTGATGGGACATTTTGGAATGAAAAAGACGGAAGACATACTTGCTGGTCATTTCTTTTGGCCAAAGATGAGACGTGATGTGGAACGTTTCGTTGCTCGCTGCACTACATGTCAAAGGCTAAGTCACGACTTAATCTTTATGGTTTGTATATGCCTCTACCTGTTCCTAGCGTACCTTGGGAAGATATTTTTATGGACATTGTTTTAGGACCGCCTAGGACAAAGAAGGGGAGGGATAGTATATTTGTTGTTGTTGATAGATTTTCTAAGATAGCACACTTCATACCATGTCATAAAAGTGATGATGCTACTAACATTGCTGATTTGTTCTTTCATTAAGTTGTTCGCTTATATGGTGTGCTAAATACAATAGTTTCTGATCGTAATACTAAATTCCTTAGCCATTTTTGGAGAACTTTATGGATTAAATTGGGGACTAAGCTGTTATTTTCTACTACTTGTCATCCCCAAACTGATGGGCAAACTGAAGTTGTAAATAGAACTTTATCTACCATGCTTAGGGCTGTTTTAAAAAAGAACATCAAAACGTGGGAAGAATGCTTGCCTCATATTGAGTTTGCTTATAATCGTTCACTTCATTCTACTATAAAGTTGTGCCCTTTTGAGATTGTCTATGGTTTTGTGCCTCGTGCTCCTATTGATTTGCTACCACTTTCATCTTCAGAAAAGTTAAATTTTGATGCTAAATAGCGTGCTGATTTGATGTTGAAAATGCATGAGACAGCCAAAGAAAATATTGAACGCATGAATGCTAAATATAAACTTGCTGGTAGTAAAGGAAGAAATCATTTAACTTTTCAATCGGGTGATTTAGTTTGGTTGCATTTGAGAAAAGATAGATTTCCTGAATTGAGGAGGTCTAAGTTGATGCCTAGAGCTGATGGTCCTTTCAAAGTGTTGAAAAAGATTAATGATAATACATATAAGCTTGAGTTACCTGCAGATTTTGGGGTTAGTCACACCTTTAACATTAAAGATTTGAAGCCATACTTGGAAGAAAATGATGAGCTTGAGTCGCGGATGACTCCAATGCAAGAAGGGGAGGATGATGAGGACATACTTTCCAAAGATACAACCGTGCCGACTCCACAACAAGCTCAATAAACTGAAACTATGATACAAGAACCTATGACTCGAGCGCGAGCACGTCAACTTAAGCATCAGGTGAATGTGTTCCTAAGTTTGTATACAAATGTATCAAAGAATGGAATACTACTTAATTCTTATGATGATTTAATCATCCTTAGGAACCATGGGGAATAACCACGCGAGCTCAAGTGTAGAAGTGGAACCACCAAGCGCAATCCAAGACCTGTTCGCAAGTTCGACTCAGATTCGGCCTTCTTAACAGCGTCTACTTCCAACGGCCATAACTTTTGATCGAGAAGGTTTCTCAGGGCCTGTGAGTACTCTTTGGAAAGCTCTTGGAGTCTACTTTCAGATGGATCTGGTCTCACCTCCAAACTCCATCTGAGACGATTAAAAACTGCCAAATAAGTCGCGTCACTTTTCTAGTCCGAGTCAAAGTGGGCCTTGGGCGTTGTAATCGAGTCCTGTTCGGCTTTCAAGTGTTATGGCCGACCCTCCACCTCCTGTGTCTCTTCAATAGGCAGCCGCACCCTCTTCTAGGGTTTGGGTTTTGATAGACTAAGTTAGCCTTTGCTACTTCGCATTGTTTTCGCGTGTATCAGCAAGACCGTCCGTATACTTGTCTTCGGAACCCCACTGTCTTTCTGTTTCAGATTGAAACCTACATCTTTTATTCACAATTGAGTTGTTGTTCATCTTGTTCTTACCTGTTCTTCGATTGCTTGCAGGAAGAGATACCCTCATGGTTAGGTTGATTGTGCTCCGACAAGGTCACGAACAACCTCTTGAGTTGGTGTATAGATCGCTAAGGTGCAACGTCCTTGGGTGGTTGTAGTCGAGTCGTCAATGTTAACTCCTTCCCCAATCGAATCTACCACTTTCATCGAAAGATCGGGACCGCTAGTGCTATCATAAGGTTAATTGAGGGAAAAGCAGAATTGAAGTAAATATTGTAAGTAGTTCAAAAGCTGAATTTGATACAATAACTAAAAATAAGATTTTAACAAGATAATATCATTAGTGTAGGCTCCAATCAAACACTAACCTATCCACGGGCATCCCACCCAAACCATCTTTTCCAAAAAGATCTCATATAGATTTCATCCATCCATAAGCAGTTTGTAAAACCATTTTGAAAAACAAAGTCTAATCTATGAAAAACTTTACCCAGCTTGCCCATGACTATGGGCACGGCTATCCAGGATAGATTATACACTCTGCAGAGTTTGTACAGCTTTACCCACAAGACATGATCATTCCATATTGCCACCGGATAAACACACTTCCTTTGGTGTGCGAATTAATCAGCCATGACTGTCCCATATCAACCTTGTAGTAGTACGAAAGGGCTTTGTAGCAGTAGGTCACAGACCGGTCCTTAATTTGACTTAGGCCTAACCACATACCCCTTATGCCTGACAATCAACATTGCGTCACCAAACAACAATGCATGCTAGCAAGCACCCATCACCATACCAATGTCTAAGTCTAAACCAGGTTTTATAATTTTATTTTATCAAAATTTTATAGATTTTCTTGACTCACCAACGTCAAGAATAAATTTTATAAATCATCATTTTGTGTGAAACAATTCTTCCCACCTAAATTATTCTAAGCATGGCTAAGAAATTCTATAAAAATTCTAGTTAATACTAATGTACTAACTAGGTTTTCATCTAGAGTGACAAGGCATGAATGTTCAGAGTCAAATTTGGCTATACACAAAAGAATTGGGCATAATTAGAATTTAAATTGAATTTAAACTAGATTGAATAAAAGTACGCATGCATAATAATTTTAAAAACAACATGATTAATTTAAATTATTGGGATCAACATGATCAAAGGTGTAACTTGCCTTGCTCGAAGACTTGGTGCTGCGAATCATCGAAATCGTACTCTCTGGAATCATCGTAATCTATACGCGAAGAACCAAAGAAAATAAATTCCAATAAAATCCAAAAATCATAAAATATATATGAGCGATAGATTATGATTTTAGATGAATTTAGGAGAAAGAATCAATAGATTCGAAGTTCGTATGAGGGAGAACGAATATCTGGAAGTTTTGGATATCACATGAAATGATAAAAGGAGGTGTTGGTGAGGTAGGATGCGAGGTGGCCGGTGAACGGGTAAAATGGAATCCCAGTCATGAGGCGAAGGTCGTGACGTCGGTATGGCGGCAAGGAACGGTGGCAATCACCGGTGGTGAGAGAAAAACGCAATGATGGCATGGTAGCGACAATGATAGGTTGGAGAGAGATAATACCCAGGTATGGAACGTGGAGATGTAGGGTGAGCACAGGGTAGAACATGATATGGTGAAGTTAGAAAATTATCGGCTAAGACAGAAATCCACTTGAGATGGCACCATCGACGGCGGAAGTCGAAAACGGCCATTTCCGCGGAAAGCTCATTTTTTATCGATTGGCTCCACAAAAAATAAGTAAAAATGGTTCATAATTTTCTTAGAGGCTAGGACACGATATGACTCGAACAAAAATCAAATAACTCGCCGAAAAAGCGGTGTACGCGAAGGAACGGTTTTAGTGTCGTGGCTCGACAAGGTCAGTGAGGACTCGGGGATCTTCAGATGATGACGATGGAATCACGATGTAGAACGCGTCGAGGCGAACATAATGGTATAAACGGCTCGGCCAAAGGACATCGGATGGTGGCGGAACACGGTGGAGAAGACCTTCGGCAATCGACGGGTTGATGTCGGCATTCCGGGTAAACGGAAGTCGAGGCGAACATAATGGTATAAACGGCTCGGCCAATGGACATCGGATGGTGGCGGAACACGGTGGAGAAGACCTTCGGCAATCGACGGGTTGATGTCGGCATTCCGGGCAAACAGAAAGGAGATAGCGGGTGAGGTTTGCGGCAAAACGAAGAGGACAACACAAAGAACTCGATGCTCACCTGGTGGAATATACACGGTCGGCCAATGTTTCAAGAGACAAGTGCAAGGTGGTATTCAGATAGCACACGAGTCAAAACACGTATTCTAGTTTGGCTGGCCAATGCTCAGACAAGCCAAATGCTTAGGTCGGCAAGTCAAAACGTGTTGGTGCTTGCTACAGATTTTTCTAGTACTAATTAGCTGGCCAATGGATGTTGCTAGAAGTGAAAATAAAATCAGCTTCCTAAGTATGTTCTTTCCCTATAAAAGGGCCGGGCTTGTAACTCCCCATTGTAATCAGGCGACTAGTTTGAGTTGTGAAACTAGTGAGCTAGATAGCCTTTTGTGTGTGTACTAATGAAGCTAGACAGCTTCATGTGTATGTGTGTATGAGCAGATCAATAGAAGAAGTGCTGTTGTTTTTCTGAGTTACATGCTTATATGTGTTAAGAATAGAATAGGAAATAGATTATTTGTTTCCTTATATGCCTCACTTTTCATATATGTATATGGCATATTCCTCTGTATATCCCCCATGTACTCTCTATATATATTGCCCTTTGGGCCTCATGAATATATGCACAATATTCCTAACATGGTATCAGAGCAAGGCTCTGACCTTGTTTCTTCCGCTGCCACCTGTTGCCGCCGCCGCTGCTAGTCAAGCAGCCGCCGCCGCCAGATTCACCGTGCCAGGCCGCTACCGTGTCGCCCAGCCGAAACGCGCGGCGTCTGCGCCACCGATGGAGGCCGCCACACCGCAGTCGCCCGCCGGTTCTTTGTTGTCGCCGCTACCCGCCGCTGCGCCGGATCCGACGCCGATCCGCCGTGATGACGCGTCGCCGATTCTCGTTGCCGCCGCCACCCGGCCGCTGCGCGATCGGGCGTCGACGGAGGCCGCCACGCCGTAAGTCGCCCGCCGCCGCCGCCGTTGCTTCTGCCCGCCGCCGCCGCCGCCGCCTCCACCGATCGCCGCCTCCCGCCCGGTCGCCGCAGCCGCCAGCCGGTCGCCGTCGACGCCGCCCGCTATCGCCGCCCCGCCTGTCGCCTCTCCATGAGTTTCTCCAGTGACTGCGTTACTTTTTTTTTAGTGCGGCCGTTCGGCCTGATCTTTTGTAAAAAGAAAAGAAAAAAAACCGAAAAAAAATGTTGCTCTAACCGCCGCGCCGTCCAGCACCGCCTGTTAGACTTCGTTGCCTTGGTCGCCGCGCCGTCCAGCGCCGCCTACCGATGGCTTCCGTTCCATCTGCTGCGATCCCATTTTCGGGAACAAAGCTTCATAGAACGAACTACAGGATATGGTCTTCCCTCATGGAGATCACGCTTAATGGTCTCCGTCTTTGGGGACATGTTATCGGTGCGCGTCCTTCTCCGTCACCGCCGGTTCAGCCTCCTCCTCGGCAGTCTACTTACAGACCTCCCCAAGCGTATGAAGTCGCTAAAGAAAAGCGAGAGGCTGCTGCCATCGCCGATCTTTGCGATGAGGCTTTTCAGTATGCCATTGACGCTTTCGAGCGCTGGTGTGCTGAGGAGGCTCGTGTTCGTGCCATCCTTGTGGTCTGCGTCGACGACTCCATTCAGCCAGATATTGTTGGTCTGCGGTCCACTCGACAGATCTGGGACTACTTGCGTGAGCGATACCAGCAGAGTAGTGATGCTCAGTTCTTTTCGCTTCAACGTGAGCTGGAGAAGCTTCATCAGGGAGATTCTTCCGTCGACGACTTTTTCCAAGCTCTGACTAGTCTCTGGCGACAGCTAGATGAGTAGCTTCTCCTTGTGCGGTGATTGCCACAGAGTTCAGAAGGCGGATCATGATCGTCTTCGTCTTTATGATTTCGTCGTCGTCTTCGCCCAGAGTTTGAGCCTGTCAGAGCTCAACTGCTAAGTCGCTTGCCACGACCGACTGTCACGAGGCTCTTTTGACACTTCGGGCTGAGGAGCTTCATCTTGGGTATGCAGCACAGTCTGTTCCAACTGTACTTGCTGCTCCTTCTTCGACTACACCGGCGGTTCCTGCTGCGACTACGGTTCCTTCCCAGGTGCCTGTTTCCGCTCCTGCTTTTGCACCAACTGGAGTTCAATGCAACCATCGCAAGAACTTGGGCATGACTACCGAGTTGTGCGGTGCGAAAAAGCGGAATAAGGCACGTGGGGTGGACGACCAAAGGGGCGAGGCCCTTCCTTCACGGAGGAGGAGGACCGGCTCATCGGGATCTCAGCGAGGTGACTCTGTTCAGCAGCTCTGCCAGGCTCTACTTGAGCTCTCTCACACTCGGCGAGTTCGCCGGTCTAGCTCAGATGTCTTTCCCAGGTACCTCTTGGGTTCTAGATTCTGGTGCCTCTTTCCACATGACACCGGATTCCACATCTCTCAGTTCAGTAGGACTTCCTGACCTTCCTATCTCTGTACAGATTGCAGATGGTACTTCCTTGTCTGTTAGCTGTCAGGGCACTCTTTTAACCACAAATTTTTCAGTTCCAGATGTTTCTCATGTTCCCCAACTAACCATGCAGCTTCTTTCAGTGGGACAGCTCACTGACCTTGGTTGTAGGGTTGGTTTTGACTCTCACACCTGTTTCGTTCAGGATTGACAGACAGGGATGATACTTGGGACTGGCCGGCGTCGTAGGGATCGTTAGGGTCTCTATATTCTCGACCGGCTTCATCTTCCGTCCACTTCAGTTGCTCCTACCACGTCTTCAGCCGCTTCGTCTACCTCTACTGCCACTGTTGCCACCACTTCTGGAGTTTTTGCGCAGTGGCATCATCGTTTAGGTCACCTATGCGGGTCTCGTCTTTCGTCATTAGTACGTCAGGGTATCCTTGGACGTGTTACTGTTGACACGACCATGTCTTGTCGAGGTTGTAAGCTAGGCAAGCAGCTGCAACTTCCTTATCATTCTAGTGAGTCTTTGTCATCTCGTCCTTTTAATTTAGTTCATTCAGATGTATGGGGACTGCGCCGATTATCTCCAAAGGCGGGCATAAATTCTATGTTATTTTTATTGATGATTATTCCCGTTTTACTTGGCTTTTCCCTATGTCTATCCGTGGTCAATTCCTTGCGATCTATCGTAGCTTTGCCATGATGGTTCATACTCAGTTTGAGTCATCTATTCGCACTTTTCGCTGTGATTCTGCTGGAGAGTATTGTTCTCATGCGTTCAGACAATTTCTTTCTGAGCAGGGAACTCTTTATCAGTCTTCTTGTCCTGGTGCCCATGCTCAAAATGGGGTTGCTGAACGCAAGCATCGTCATCTGATTGAGACTGCTCGCACACTTCTTCTTGCCTCTCACGTTCCACCACAGTTCTGGGTTAAGGCTGTTTCTACGGCTGCATATCTCATTAATATGCAGCCCTCCACTACTCTTAAGGATGTCAGTCCTATAGAGCGTCTATACTCTAGAGTCCCCCAGTACAGTCATCTTCGTGTTTTTGGCTGCACCTGTTTTGTTCTGTTGCCGCCTCGGGAGCGTACTAAACCGACAAATTCACCGATTGAGTGTGTGTTTCTTGGGTATAGTTCTGAGCATAAGGGTTATCGCTGTTATGATCCTTCTACTCGACGGATCAGGATCTCACGAGATGTTGTCTTTGACAAATCTCGACCTTTCTTCTATCGAGATTTGGCTCCTTCCACTGTTTCCACCATCGAGACGATCTCCTAGTTGTCTCTTCCTGACTCCTCACCCATTTCCCCTCTTTCCCAGCCTTCTATACCTACATCTCCTGTGTCGCCTCCTGCAGCACCACCCCTTGCTCCTACGGTGCCACCGTCTCGTTTCTCTGGGGTGCACTACTCCAAACGTCCTCGTACTTCACCAGATCCCTCTCCTGGTGTCTTGCCGACACCGACGTCTGATTCATCTGATGATGCTCCTCGCTACGCTCTTCGTGACCGAGCAACCATTCGGCGTCCTGATCGTCTTGTCTTTGCTTCGACAGCTCATGCTCTCTCAGTCCCTCAGCCTAGTTCTTATCGTGAGGCTGCTTCTCATTCTGAGTGGCAACTCGCTATGGCAGAGAGCTTGATGCACTTCGTCATACGGAGACTTGGGATATTGTACCGACACCTGTGCATGCTCGTCCTATCACGTGCAAGTGGGTGTACAAGATTAAGACCATGTCTGACGGTACTATTGAGCGCTACAAGGCTCGTCCTGTGGCTCGTGGTTTCCAGCAGGAGTATGGTCGTGATTACGACGAGACGTTTGCTCATATGACCACTGTTCGTACACTTATTGCGGTTGCTTCTGTTCGCCGGTGGTCTATCTCTCAGCTGGATGTTAAGAATGCCTTCCTTAATGGCGTCTTGCATGAGGAGGTTTACATGCAGCCACCACCCGGATATTCTGTTCCAGATGGTCATGTCTGTCGTCTTCGTCGTGCTCTTTATGGCCTCAAACAGACCCCTCGTGCCTGGTTTGCGCGTTTTACCTTAGTGATCACCGCTGTTGGTTTCACTGTCAGTGACCATGATCCTGCTCTATGATGCGGATATGCACAAGCTTAGCACTTTTCAGTCAAATACATTAATTTACTGGAAATAAGTATTGAGCCGCATTAAATATTGTCAGGTGAATTTGTTTCTTAAGGAGTTTCTTTTAATTGATGATGAACTTGGAATACTACCTCATGCTATTGTTTTATGTATTCTTAGGTATGATTCATGTGAAGACTTGGGAGAGCAAAAGGAAGGAGGACAAGGACTTAAACTACAAGTTTTGGATAAGATTTTTAAGCCAAATTCGGATCTCCCACGTGCTCAATCCAATTCAAATTCGGATTCAACTCAGAATTCAATTCGGATTCGGTTCGGGACAGCCTGACAGGCAGTTACTAAAAAGTCCATAACTTTCACAAACAGAGTCCGATTCAGGAGTTCTTATACTCGTTGGAAAGATAACTTCAAGGGCTACGCAATGGATCTAGCCCTACCTTCAAATTCGTCACGGATTAAAAGTTATGACCAAAACATTGTGATGACTTAAATTTAGGTTTTTTCTTTTGTGTTAGCTTTTTTCCAAATACATGTAGGGATGAGTTGGAGTCGGTTTAGGACTTCTTAGCCAGCCATGAGGTGGAGAGGGAACTATATATTGAGGGTTAGACCCCCATTATAAGGCAGACCACGTTTGAGAATAATGAATCTACTAAAGTTTGTTCGAGTTTAGCATTGTTGCCTAAGTTCCATAGGGAATTAGGAGTGATTTTCTTCAATCAAGATTGTTCAGCCTTTCCATTGGGAATTGGGTGCACGATAGATCTTCGCTTGGTGGTCGGCGAAATCAACACGAGTGTGATTTGGCGGATTAAAGAGTGTTCGTCCCTTGCATTGGCATTGGAGGATCATTACGATTCATCAAGACTCTCGTGAGCATCCATCCTACGTCGAGAAGATCGGGTGACCCCGTATCATCTTGGTATCAGAGCGCGGTTTACTCGGTAGGATCTTATCCCTTTAAATTTCAGTTTATTACTTACTGTCCTATAGTCCATAAACCAAAAATACACAAAACAAATACAAACCCTAGTTTCGCATCTGCTATTTTCGTGAGTTTTATTATGTCTTGATCCATTAGAAATTTTGTTTACGTACTGATCGTTCATGTTTATTTGCGTCGCTTAATCGTTGTGTCCACACAAAGAGAAAAAAATCAATCTATATTGTCCAGCCGTATCTCGGTAGCAAGTCAATAAAAAAATCGATCTCGTGATTGCTACTGTGCTCCGCGTCAACTTGTTGAGTTCGGCCGAAAATTCCATACCTCCAGTCGCATCAATTTGTGGCTTGCTGTCCGTTTCAACCAACCGAAGTACCAACCGAAGCAAAGTCTGTTTCTAGTCTGGCCGAAAGTCTTGACTGCTGTTCAGATTGTACATGCAAGAGTTGAATACAAACCTTCTAGCTCCCATCCGAACTATTGTCTGTTACCTGGCCAAGATTTTTTTTTTTGGTTGCTAGCACAAGTTACAAAGGAACAGAACTTGATCTGTTGCTCTTTTAGATTTCGCATAGACACCTGTAGTCACTCTTGAGAGTTTCCATCCGAGTCCACACTTGAGAATTTTGGCGATTGTGTCCATCAATTAAATCTGAACCGAGCCTCTTTCGGTTCCTAGTCAGAAGTTCAATACACATGCATCTTGGAAAAAAAACCGAACACATTGATTAGTGCTGTGAGCTTCACTTATATTTTAATTCATCTTTGAGACTAGCTGTTGAATATTGTATCTAGGGCTGCTCTTGAGTATTTTACATCTTGCTGAATATTTGTGCCTGTGCAAAATCAAAGAGACAATTAAACCTAGTTCGGCCTTTAAAAGAAAAAAGAAAAAAAACAAGAGAGAGCCGGTAAAAAAAACCATGGCTTGACTAAAAAAAGAAGAAAAAAAATATTGGCCGAATTTAGGATGAGCTCTTAGTCCATAAATTCAGCTTGTGTATTTAATTCCTTTGAGCAATCTTGTGCCCTTACATTCATATCATTGCAATTAGCTAGCGTCTCTCCTAGTACTTGGTGCAAAACGAGCTATCTAATTTTTAATTTCAGATTGCCTCTAGTTAGCTCATTCCTTTGTTTGCATCGAGTCACATTGATCTTTGCGTGTGCGTTCATATACTTCACTTAAATCTTTTGGATCAGCACATAGGCAATACTTTCTAGCTTGGATTATTACTTAATTTTACAACATCGAGAAATAAGATCGTGTAGGATAAATACTTCCTAAGCAAACTCCACAAAATATCCTTTGCCGTGCAATTGTGAGTCACTTTTAAATCTGCTTGATCATCACTTGTTATTATAGCCACCACCAAGTGTAAGCTTCTTTTGGCCTCAATTCACGTCGGAAAGGTAAGAACTTTACTTGGGAGAGGAAAAGTGAGATTGAGTGAACTCCACATATTGCCCATATATTTGTGGTTTTGGTGTCTTCTTTGTACAATCTAACCATGGCAGGTGGAGAAGATAACTATGGTGATGAGATTAAAGTGGGTATGAAGGATTTCTGCATTGAGCTCAATCAACAAATGAAAGTGATACATAAAAACATCGTGAATGATATTGTGCGAGCACTTCGTCCACAACAAGAAGAAGATAGCTTTGTTCCTTTCTATAGCAGTGATGATCCAGAGGAGTATCTTGAGTGGGAATGGCAAATGGAGAGAGTATTTAGATTTTCGAAACTTTCCAAAGATCAAGAGGTGAAACGTGCCACAAGTGAGTTTGAAGACTATGCTTATAATTGGTGGCAACAACTAATTGGAAAACAATTCATTAAATCTTGGTCAGATTTGAAGGTGTTCATGAGGAGCGAGTTTGTGCCATTCTATTATGTGCAGGAATTGCTTCACCATTTGGAGAATATCACACAAGGAAGTAATATTGTCCAAGATTACTATTTTGAATTGCAAGATGCGATGTGTCGTGCCGGTGTCACTAGTCCATCAAGGGAGAAGGCATACTTCAAGGGTGGCTTGAATTCTGAGATCGCCGCTGCACTTCAACATAAATATTTTAGTAGCATGCATGATCTTGTGAATTATGCTATTATACAGGAGAAGAGACTTATGGAGAAACGTACATCACGATTCAATCCATGTCCATACTTCAGCTCTTATGGTTCCACTAATGTGACACATAAGAAGATGACCGAGCATGGGACTTTCCCTTCAGTAAAGGAGACATCTTATGCTGCACCAATAATACATACAACAATTGAGATGCATCAAAATCTATGTGAGAATAAGAGCCACATAGCCAAATTGAGTGAGAGTGTTAAAAAGAGTGAGCTGTGTGATTCCACCATATGTGAGTTTGAGAGCATCCAAATTGATAGTGTGAGAGATACACCAAAACAAAAGAGAGAAGTAGAAGATAGACAAAGTGAGGTTGATTTTGAAACTAACACATTAATATCTACTTCTAGTGTTGTTCCTCACATTGTGCAGGTTGATATTAAAGAAGATAAGCCAAATGTTCAACAACTGGCACCATTGGAGATAAACGATGAGAAGATAATCATAGTTAAAGATGAAGTACTTGCTGCCCCGTTGTCACATCATAATGATTTAATACCTACAACACCTACATCAACTGAGGAGAACAATAAAGGTAATAATATTGGTGCTGAAATTAATTGTGAAACGGTGAGTACTTGTGAGAACTCATATGTACGAATGAAAATTCCATGTTCTGAAATTTCTTTGCTCAATTTGCATAATGTGGAAATGATTACTCACAAGGAAGTTCTTACGAGAATATCTCCTGATGATTCCTTATATTATATCATGTTTAATGATCCTAAAGAGATATCTAGTGTGATTGGGAATGTTGCTGAAATTTCATGTTCAAAATCACGAGTTAGTACCTATGCATATACATATAAGTTCAATTTGATCGGAAATTATGGTATAGATGATAAGTTTTATATTTACCGAATATGCATTACATGTGATAAGTTTACTGAATTGAAATTGCATATTTTGGATAAACAATCTTTTGTGCCTTATCATGATAACAATGAGATGAGTTTCAACAATAGTGCTTCATGTTTTAAAAGATTTCTTAAGTCTACTTATTTATCCTTTAATGTACAATCATGTACAAATAATCAGAGTAGCGCAGTTGAAGCATGGAAGGAACTAAAAATTTTCTCCCCCATATTTGCACAACTTAATTTGGTTTGGCCCATTAATGACTTGTCCATGTACCTAGCAAAGTCGAGGACGACTTTTTCTCATGGGAGGGAGAATGATGTGAATGAAGGTACCGCAATATATATATCAAATACATCCTATGGTTGCAGTTGTGTTACTTATTTTGTACAAAACAATGCGAAAAATATAACAATTGATTCATACATATACCATGCATATGTGTTGTTCTTTTTATCTACTAGGCCTTCATATGTTCTTGATATGCTAAGCAAAAGAAGAGTTGATGACAAATATATATACCATGCATATACGTTGTATTCTTTGCTTAGTACAAGTTCAGTTACCAAAAGCCGAGGACGGCTTTTCTTGAAGAAGGGGAGGATGATGCGGATACGCACAAGCTTAGCACTTTTCAGTCAAATACATTAATTTACTGGAAATAAGTATTGAGTCGCATTAAATATTGTCAGGTGAATTTGTGTCTTAAGGAGTTTCTTTTAATTGATGATGAACTTAGAATACTACCTCATGCTATTGTTTTATGTATTCTTAGGTATGATTCATGTGAAGACTTGGGAGAGCAAAAGGAAGGAGCACAAGGACTTAAACTACAAGTTTTGGATAAGATTTTCAAGCCAAATTCGGATCTCCCACGTGCTCAATCCAATTCAAACTCGGATTCAACTCAGAATTCAATTCGGATTCGGTTCGGGACAGCCTGACAGGCAGTTACTAAAAAGTCCATAACTTTCACAAACGGAGTCCGATTCAGGAGTTCTTGTACTCGTTGGAAAGATAACTTCAAGGGCTACGCAATGGATCTAGCCCTACCTTCAAATTCGTCACGGATTAAAAGTTATAACTGAAACATTGTGATGACTTAAATTTAGGTTTTTCCTTTTGTGTTAGCTTTTTTCCAAATACATGTAGGGATGAGTTGGAGTCGGTTTAGGACCTCTTAGCCAGCCATGAGGTGAAGAAGGAACTATATATTGAGGGTTAGACCCCCATTATAAGGCAGACCACGTTTGAGAATAATGAATCTACTAAAGTTTGTTCGAGTTTAGCATTGTTGCCTAAGTTCCATAGGGAATTAGGAGTGATTTTCTTCAATCAAGATTGTTCAGCCTTTCCATTGGGAATTGGGTGCACGATAGATCTTAACTTGGTGGTCGTGAAATCAACACGAGTGTGATTTAGCGGATTAAAGAGTGTTCGTCCCTTGCATTGGCATTGGAGGATCATTACGATTCATCAAGACTCTCGTGAGTATCCATCCTACGTCGAGAAGATCGGGCGACCCCGTATCACTCTATTTATCCATGTCTCACCTCGAGGTAGGACACTGCTTCTTCTATATGTGGATGATATGCTCATTACTGATGACGATCCCTCATTCATCGCATATGTGAAGAAGCATCTCAGTGAGCAGTTTTTGATGACTGATCTTGGCTTGCTTACATACTTTCTTGGGATTGAGATTTCTTCCACGCCTGAGGGTTACTACCTCTCCCAGCAGAAGTATGTCCAGGATCTTCTTGATCGGTGCAGTCGACCGACTCCGCCGAGACTCCTATGGAGCTCTCTCTTCAGCTTAGAGCTACTGATGGTGATCTTCTTGAGGTTCCTACTCGGTATCGCCACCTTGTTGGGAGTCTGGTATATCTTGTGAGCACCCGTCCTGATATTGCTCATGTTGTTCATATCTTGAGTCAGTTCATGGCTTGTCCTACTCATATTCACTATAGTCATCTTCTTCGTGTTCTTCGCTACTTGCGTGGGACCATCTCTCGTCGCTTGTTTTTCCCTAGCTCCACCTCCCTCCAGCTTTAGACGTACTCTGATGCGACCTGGGCTAGTGATCCTTCTGATCGTCGTTCTCTTTCTGCTTACTGTGTTTTTCTTGGCTCATCCCTGATTGCCTGGAAGACAAAGAAGCAGACTGCAGTTTCCCGTTCAAGTGCAGAGGCTGAGTTGAGAGCTATGGCAGCTGTGACCACAGAGATTACTTGGTTGAGATGGCTACTTGCAGATTTTGGTGTACTTATGAGGGGTTCTACAACTCTTCTGACTGACAGTACAGGAGCTATCAGCATTGCCCGTGATCCGGTGAAGCATGAGCTCACCAAGCACATTGGTGTGGATGCTTCATACACTCGCTCCCAGGTGCAGGAGGGTGTACTTGCTCTTCAGTTTGTGTCCTCAGAGTTACAGATTGCTGACTTCTTCACGAAGCCACAGACTAGGGCACAACATTTGTATTTTCTCTCCAAACTCAGTGTGTATGATCCACCATGAGTTTGAGGGGGTGTTAAGAATAGAATAGGAAATAGATTATTTGTTTCCTTATATGCCTCACTTTTCATATATGTATATGTCATATTTCTCTGTATATCTCCCTGTACTCTCTATATATATTATCCTTTGGGTCTCATGAATATATGCACAATATTCCTAACAATATGAGGTTAATCTCTGTTCCTTGCTTCTTTTGGGTATCTCACTCCCAACACTCGGAAGGAGCAAAACAGTAAAAAAGCATAGCCCATCTCTATTTGATGTCCAGGGAGGCGCGGTGGGGAATAGGCAAAGGGGCGGTGGGCCGTCACCGAGCACGGCTCGCCGGCGACAATGGCACGGGAGGAGATTGGGCTAAAACAAGGAGAGGTGAGAGGACCCCACGGCTGGCTCTATCTGGTGTCCAGGGTGGCGTGATGGGGAATAGGCGAGCGGCGCTGGGCTGGCACCGAGCACGGTGGCCGGTAGCGGCAAGGACGGCACGGGGGACGGGGCTAAAACAAGGAGAGGTGAGAAGGCGGCGGGGAGGCGGCGACGGCTGAGAAGGGATTTCCATTTTACACAATAAACGACGGTCGAAATTGTACTTGCAGGCAGCCGGGTATCATTATAAGCAGACGACGTGCTGCCTTTCTACATCATCAAGTAAGTGATCTGCAGCGAGGATTAGACTCAAATGATCAGCTCAATTTCTGCAGCGAGGATCTGTCAGAATTGCAGCCGATCCTGGACAAGATATTTTTTTATTTGAACTTCTAAAAATTTCCGAAAATCTGAAATATCAGAAATTTCGGCCACCTCCCGGTAAATTTTCAAAAGCGATTTTGAAAACCCTGCTTAAAATACATGTAACGTGTACTTCAATTCTACTGAGCAACCTCAATCAAATGTTAACGTCATACACATATACACTGATCAATGTTGTTTATAAGAGAGAGAGGGGAGGGTATTTAAACCCATAATTCCAAATCTTTTGGTCTAGTCATCATCACACTAGATCGCTCATCATTAGAATTATTTCCATAAATTACTTTGGCCACATCAGATAATAAAAACATTCTCGCACTTGGAAGCAAGGGGGTTTGGCATCCACGATCTATCTGTTCTCTTTGACGTGTGCTAAGGATGAAGAGGTTATGCATTCTATGTATACTGCGTCAGAAATTACAAAGAAGTTACAAACAAAATACAGCTTACAGATATATATATCAATGTATATATCTAACTGAAGGCTGCTAACTTGCCATACAAGCTACAGGACTTGTGCCGGATATGCTACAGTGTCCGACACCGTTACAGACAAAACCCCCTCAATCTCAACTAGTATCTGGCCGGTAGATTGAGATTGTGACGTAGACGCTGAAAATCTTGGTGAGATAAAGCCTTCGTGAAGAAATTGGCATTTGATCACCCAACGAAACAAAACGAACGTCCAGTGCCTTGTCCGCAACATTCTCATGAACAAAATGGAAGTCCACCAAATTCCTTGAGCAACGATTGTAACCAAACCAACTCAGCCGTGGTGTTAGCAAGTGTTTTATACTCGGCTTCTGTACTAGAACGAGGCAGTAGGCTTCTTTCGAGAACACCAAGATATAAGATTAAAGCCATAAAACACTGCAAATCCACTAGTGCGACGACGGTTATGCTGGGTTTTCTCTAACCCTAGATTAATTATGTGGAGTCTTTTAGTCTACCCTCTATTCCTCTGCCTTTTCCATGGTGCTGCTCACAATGCATAATGAGGTTAGAGGGTAGGGACCTATTTATAGACTCTACTTCCAGGTGTTATAAAGTGACCTACCTGTTTTCGGTATCCCGTGAGACTCCTGAACCATGTCACCAACCACGATCAGACATGCCAGTTTTATGAGTCTAAATATATTAGTCCCAAGCACACATGTGTGAGTCATGTGCCATGATCATATTGTTTATGAGATCAATTCCAATCTGATCATGTGGGTCAATAGCCTGTAGAGCCGATCTTGCAAAATAAACCTAGCTATTCCGCCATGTGTTGTGCCCAGGTTAAACAAATACATGAATATCAAATTCCAGTAGACTTGATCTCAATAATATGTCTACCATATTCCAGCACAGCCGTCCTCGGCACCTCGAGTAAATATGTCTACCATATTCCAGTAGACCATTGCAGAGGCGGTGGTGTGGTCGTCGGCCGGAGCTCGGCATGGCTAGTGTGAGGCATAGTGGGTAGCCTTCGTAGAGGTGGAGGTGGAGCTGAGGTCGCCGACGCGAAGCCCGGTTTGGCCGGCACTAGGTGAGGAGGCCAGTCGTCGCAGAGGCGGTGCTAAGGTCGCCTGTGTGGAGCTCAGTGTGGCCATCTCTAGCGTTCTTTCTTACGTAGCTTCTTGCACAATCCCCACGGATGGCGCCAACTATTGTAGTGTTAGCTACAACAGTGGGTAGTTACTACTCTTTCACCATATGAGACACAGGAAAAAGGAGAGCTGAACACCACCAACAGTGGGTTTTTACGTTGTTTGTGAGAGAGACTATAGAGTAACAGAAGCTCACGTGCACTTTTTGTAGATATAAATGAAGTTACTACAGTGTGTACTATAATTAATTAGTAGAACTCGTTTTAAAAAGACACTTTGTTTAAAAATTAGTTATTATAAAAAATTAAAAACCAGAAGCACCAAAAGATATATAGAACAGGCCCGAACGCTTGCTGCCAATCAGTTGGCAAAATAGGCCAGCCAGTTTGTCCTGATATGCAGAGGTATTTACTTTCCTCATTTATCTTTTCATCTGTTGTATGGTAGCGACAATTTTGTTCATGTTGCGGAGCAGAACAGACTATGCATGGGTGAGAGATTCAGATTATGTGGATCGTTAGCAAAAGGTAAGAGGATAACGTGAATTAAATTGTGTGCTATGTTTGGATGATAGGAAGTCAGTATTGTTCCCAGAATCTTTAGACCATTTATCTTCAAGCTTTTGATTGCTCATATACTGGCAGTGAAACTCTGGTCCTGACAAATGGGCTGAAACTGTTGTCATTGTGACAAATCCAGGTGTGCCCATCTGGTGGTAATGGTTTCTAGCAAGATGAACTTCAACAGCTAGTGAATAGAAATCTATGAAAGCTTACCCTGATGTCATCATGAACTAATGATTCACCTACTAATGCCAATTGGCTGTTAACGTCCTTTACAAGATGCGCACTGGAGGTTTGGCTGTCAATCCTGTATAGAAAACTGAAACTATATTATGATTTTTTATTAACACAATTCTTTCTCTGAAGCAACACTCTGTTATATCAGAAAAGGCATCCAGAACGATGCTATAAATGTAATATATTCAGTCCGTTCCACATAGAGTAGGGGTGGTCTTTATAAAACCAATTGATCCATCCTAGTTCCTGTATCATAATTTTAAGAATTTTATGTTGCAAAGCAGATTTACAGTTGATGTTAAATGTAAAAAAAAATTTGCCCAGTCATGGGACATGGTGACAGCATACTAAGTTTGTAATAAGAAAGGTAAAATGTTGACTGTTGCATATCATGTATTCCATATTTTATACTCTTCATTGATTTACTTGTTCTTATTTGTTCCCTTATCACAATGGTTAGCTTTGTTTTAGATGAAAATGATGCTTTTTGTTGACGAAAATGAGGTGCAGCATCAGCTTTCTTAGTCCTTTGCATGCAAGCGCGTGTTCTGGAGTGCATCAATTTGCTGTGAGAAGCGGCGCGAACAGATACTAAATAGGCGCAGAAATTGGATTCTTTGGTAATTTTTCTGTCATATGCTGTTGCTGTTAGTAGAATGGTAAATGTGACAATTCTTTGGTTTTTTATACCTCAAGTCATATATCGATTACGTAGCTATCAGATTTATCCGAGATCTGCTTTCACTCTTTCTGAATGTTAATCAAGTACATCATCTTATTCTTGCGCATGCATGCCTTAAAACTGCATATTTGGTAGATTTGTTACGTTTCCCAGGGAATTAGAACTGGTAAACGAAAAGCTGTTACAGAGGATGTCATATCCTTTTCTGTTGTTGAAGCATTCAGTCTATTTCGTAGTAACTGGCTTCTTTACATATGTATTAAATTATGAAAGAAGGAACAACAATTATACATTCTGCAATAAGATATGTTCATCTTACACTTGTACGAAGAAATGAGGGCATCCATGATCAACAGCTCGTGCGCATTCAAGCCGTGCCATTGTTGACTACACATCGAATTTTAGTACTTTCTCGCTCGAAGGTAGCAACCAGGCCTCAGCGACAACAAATGAGCAAGACACACAGACGCAAGACAGACATACACGCACAAAAATGTTATGAGACAAGCCTATTTTACATGTACTCTCTTTGAAATTATTCGTTCAGCTTCTTGTACACTATCTTCTGCCAAGGAATTGAGCTCAAGAAGGAGAGGTTGTGGATGGTAATCTCACCACTTAAGGACTAAAGTTTACGACATCACATTCACCCAACCAAACAACCAACCTATATCATCTCATCCAGGACCATCCCATCCAAGTTGAATGGAACCAATCCCATCCACCTCATCCCATGAACCAAACACCTCCTAAGAGTATCAGCTAGAAACCGGAGGTCTATTCAGCCCTGCATTCAACGAACTTACTTATTTTGGTCGAAGATCAACTCTAGCATCTCTAACAACCATTTCATATTGCAGGACTCCGTGCCGAAAATTTAAATAAAAAAAACCTTATGCTATGCAAATTATCTGGCCACATCATACTTTTAAGATCTGTTAAAATTGACCAGCAAGTTCCCCCTATTTGACATTTTTTGTTTGTTTGTGTACATGTAACTCTGCAGGATGGAATTGGCACCTAAAATGGCATGGTGATTTATAATTACCCATTGCAGAAAAATAGTTACAATTCCATGGCAGAGACTGCTATTCTTCTGGCAATAAAGAAGATAAGCATAGCTGTGGCTGGAGAAATACCAAACGTAACAAAGCCCATGATTGCAAAGAAAGCTGAATTAGTCAGAGAACTCCCGACCAACATGGAATTGTTGAAGGAAGAACTTGAGATTATACATGCATTTCTCAAGAAAAATAGTACACGGGAATGCAGTGATGCAGTGTTGGGAACTTGGATAAGGCAAGCCAGGAGGTTGGCATTTGACATTGAAGACATTGCAGATCAATTTATCTATGTCGTTGGTGAACACCAGGGGAATGGATTCTGGAGTAATTTCAGGAAAGTTGTCAAGAAACCTCATTCCTTGTTTTCATTGTATAGGATCGCTACCGAGGCTGAGAAAGTGAAACAGAAGCTCAGGGAACTGTCGAGTAGGAGAGACCGCTGGATACAACCAACCGTTGGTGGACTCGATATTGAGATACCAAACTATG
The DNA here is from genome assembly GCA_036346245.1 of Bonia amplexicaulis. NCBI lineage: Eukaryota > Viridiplantae > Streptophyta > Magnoliopsida > Poales > Poaceae > Bonia > Bonia amplexicaulis. Next base: position 13,697,282 of record CM070760.1, read on the forward strand.
ACAACAAACAAGAAGCATATCAATACAGACAAAGTCTACCAGACAGTGAGGATGAGCTTCTAGGTGTTGATAAACATAGAGAACTCCTGACTAAGTTGTTGTACTCTGAAGATTGTTCTCTGTGTATCATTGCTGTTTGTGGTATGGGAGGCTTGGGCAAAAGTTCTCTTGTTCACAATGTCTACAAGAGAGAAAGGTTCCATTTTGATTGTCAAGCATGGATTTCTGTGTCTCAATCGTGTGAAATTGATGATATTTTGAGAAATATGTTGAAACAACTCTCTGGCAACGACAACAAAATACAAGTTGATATTGCAAAGATGAGCATTGAGGAATTAAGAGCACAGTTGAAGAAGATTCTGGAGCAAAAGAAGTACATAATTGTATTGGACGATGTATGGAGTTCTGCAATTATTTTGGAAATTAGAGATCTCCTTTTTAATAGTGGCAACAGAAGTAGACTAGTAATCACAACTAGAATTGATGAGGTAGCTTCAATTGCTGAAGATGCTTGCAAGATCAAGCTTCAGCCACTGAACAAGCATGACGCGTGGATTTTGTTTTGCGAAAAGGCGTTTTGGAAAATCCACAATCATGTTTGCCCTCCAGAATTGCAGAAGTGGGGTGAAAAAATAGTGAAGAGATGTGAAGGTTTGCCATTAGCTCTTGTGGCATTAGGAAGCTTACTATCACTAAGAGCTAAAACTGAAGCAGAGTGGAAGTGTTTTCACAGTCAAATAATGTGGGAATTACACAACAATCCAGATATAAACCATGTGGAGTGGATTTTGAATTTAAGTTACAGGCATCTACCGAATTATTTGCAAAATTGTTTCTTGTATTGTGCTATGTTCCCAGAAGACCATCTCCTTCGGAGGAAGAAGCTGATTAGATTGTGGATTGCAGAAGGGTTTGTTGAACAAAGAGGAGCAATTAGCTTAGAAGAGGTTGCTGAAAGCTATCTCATGGAACTCGTCCATCGGAGCATGCTTCAAGTTGTAGAGAGGAACAGTTTTGGTAGGATTCGACGTTTCCGTATGCATGATCTTGTGCGAGAATTAGCCATTAAACTGTCTGAAAAAGAGAGTTTCAATTCAACCTATGACGATACGTCTGGGGTCGTACAGGTTGTTTCAGATTCTCGCCGTGTGTCAGTGCTCCGTTGCAAGACTGAAACATCTCCTAAGATTACACGTGAAGGCAAGCAACCAGGATGAGGTGCTCAGGCTGGAAACTTTGAGATTGCCTCCTGAACTTGAGACACTTGAGTTGACAGGGCAGCTGGCAGGAGTAGTACTGAAATCTCCATTATTCTCAGCACATGGAAATACTCTTGTCAGGTTAAGTTTGTGCTGGTGCAATCTTACAGAAAACCCAATTCCACACCTCTCTAAACTATCAAATTTAACAAGCCTACATCTTAAAAGGGCATACAATTAAATGGATCATCTATACAGGAGGTACATTTTTGCAGCTGGTCAAGCGTTGCATCTGGTTTTAATGGATCATCTATCCGTACATGCAGGTCAATTCAACCCACGATTCCATCTGGAATGATGAGCACAGTGGGAAAAATATATCGTTGATTGATACTTGTTCTCCCTCCCTGTTGAGTATTGTTACCAGATTATCGGTTCCCTTTTTTAATCTTTGTTTCTTTCAACAACCCGTCTGTAATAAATCGCATTGTTTGAGTCGCATGGTTTAGTAGAATATCAATGTCCATGTCATCTCAAATGCGTAAACTGTATCCTGAAATAGTTTGCTACAAATATATTATCACGAAAAGAAGTATGCTACAAGCATGCCACATGCTTAAGAATTAAGTGTGGAGCAATAGGTTGCTATATGCTTAAGAATTAAGTGTGGAGCAACAGGTTGCTATATGAGACTGCTAGCTCGTGTAGATTTAAAGTTTGCTTCACTTTTAGACTTTCACTTTTCAGTGTGATGTCCTATTGTACTCTTTATAGATCGGTTTGGTCATTGTTGAAATGCCTGTCATTAATCTAATTTGCTTAATTATGCTAAAGACTAGTTTTGACAGTGCTATATGATATATGACTTTATATAATCTAGGGAACTCTACTAAAAAAGATGGTTTGATTAAATTCTTAAATCATTAAAAAGTGACTTGGATAAAATACAAAGCTTCTGGATGTTTACTCTCATTGCTCCTTAGAATCTTTCCTTCTCTAGCATTCTTGATGATTATATTGCTAAAGGGGGAGAAATTGAAGAGAGTGGGGTGAAGAATGGGAGAAATTTGCTAAAATTTCCTCTCTTGTGTTAAGGGGGAGTTTTGTGAGTTTTTGCTGAGAATTTGTTGCTGTGGTTTGTCAAATTATTTTCTCTGCAGCTTTGAAACTTTCTTTTCGTAAATTTTGCTTTTCTTTCAAAACACAACTCATTCGAGAGATTTTGAGGTGTTTTCAATGCATTCATCAAGGAGAAGATTATTAGACCATGTAGATAGGTTATACATACAGTGATGATGAATAATTTACATTTGGGTTACATTCAAATCTACGTTCGTGAAAATTTCGAACGGTGTTCTTTTGCAAAACTAGAATCGGTAGAACGACCACGACAAAATGACCACGGTAGGTTGAGCACGGTAGATTGACAACTGAAGATCGACAATAGCAAGTTGAGCACGGCAGAACGACTATGGCAGAATAACCACGGCATGTTGATCAGAGAACTGGTCATAAGCTACAGTGAATCAGTCATATGAAATAGTGAACCAGTCGAGAACTACAGTGAACCAGTCAATAGTCGTAGCCTTGTGTTGGGCTGTTCCATTGGCAGACTACGACCACGGTCGACAGTCAGAGGTATCGCCTGTGATCGGTGATTGATAGTGTGAGCTACAGTAACGGGTCAGTGGTCGTAGCTATAGTATTTTGCCGATGGTCGTAGTATAGTACCCGGTCAATACTTGGAAGCTACAGTAACCAATCGATAGTCATAGCAACAATACCCTAGTTGGTACTTGGTACTCGATAGTCGGTGGTCTGTGCTATAGTTTCTAGTCGGTACTCAGTAGTCAGTGCTACAATACCTGATCAGTACTTGGTGATCGATAGTCGGTACTATAGCGGCTGGTCGATGATCGGCAACTGTAGACTTTGTGATTGGTAGTCATAGACTTCGCGACCTATTATCAAAGTCATAAGCTTCACGATCTGTTGTACTAAACTTTGTGATCGGTAGTCATAGATCTCGCGATCGGTAGTCGTAAGCTTTGCAAATAGTTGTTGTAGGCTTCACAGTGAGTACTCGTATGCATCGAGTGCTTCAATTCTTGAGATCTTCAAGTACCTCGAGTACTCATGAACGTTGAGCTAGTGGTCTGATAGCCTAGGCATAGTGGTCTGACCGGTTTTACTGAGTGGTCTGAGTTGATTTCTAGAGAAAGTGGAAATTGAGATCGTGGATGATCTGGTTCATAGTTATTGATGGTAAAATGTGTGGTTTGTGTGTGGACTAATATTGGTCAAGTTTGTGCCGGGGAAAAGTTCTTTGGTCTTTGCATATACAGGTTAGGTGTGAAAATGTTCATGATCAGTGATGAGGAGGACCGGGACTAGGAGGGGAAATCTGAGGTCCAGGTGGTCGAGGATGTAACGAGGTGGTCGGGCTCACACTGGAGCATGTGGAGATCAAAAGTGGTTGGTGCGTGGAGAAGCTATGGGAGGTACGGTCCTGGAGGCTTCAACACATGAGGTTGATGCGTGGAGAAGCTATGGAAGGTGCGGTCCTAAAGGGTTCAACATGTGCTGAGTTGAAGGAGTTATGGAAAGAATCCATAACTGGGAAGGCTTAAGATTATTGAAAACCCATATTTGGAAGTGTTTCGGGTTTCTTGATTTTCGAAATGAATAGAGTTTGGTGTCCGTGTTTGATGAGGATACGGTTTGAAGCGCTAGCATATAAAAATATGGAGAGGCTAAGGGTTAACACGGGGGATTGGAGACGGATTTGGAGAGAAAAATTTTGTTCTAGGATTTGAGGGGTGCCGGGAAGGCACTTTGTAGCCACATAACATGTTTAAAAAATAAAAGATCTGATCTATTCCTGAAAAGTTTGTCGGTGCCGGCGACGCTGTTTTCTAGGTGTCGTCTTCGACTCGTTATCATTACAAGTACATAGTGTGTGGCGCATAACATTCCGCCATCGACTTGATCGCTCGCCAAGTCTTCCACTTGATCATCGCCATTAGCATCGGTGTTGAGACTACGTACAAGGCGGTCAAAGGCCGAATGGTCAAACACTGAGCGATCAATCGAGCAGTTGAGCACCGAGCGGTCGAAATCTTTACCAAGCACTAAGAGATACCAAAAAGCGAAGGCAATCATTCACCCCCTCTAATTATGGTATTCGATCCTACAAGTGGAATCTGAGCCCGATTCTAACATCTCTGGCCCAGTGAATACTAGTGTGCAAACGCCTGATGGACTGTACCCTGAGGGACCATCGCTGTACGGTGAAGGGACACTGAGGGACCATCGATGCACGGTGAAGGGGAGATGAACGGCTAAATGACACCAATGTATGAAGGGGATTGTTAGAATAGTCTCACATTGGTTGTAGAAGGGCAACTGTCGAGACCCGAATCTGCTGATTCGGACTCACCTGTGTATTCTGCACTAGTCTAGGATTACGCTAGTGCACACAGCATAAACAAAGATGAAATATCGACCATATCATGATTTACCAAGGAAAGACTCAAATATTATTAATAATTATCAGAGTTGAGAACTTATGGCTAAGCTTACAGATAATAGCTGAATGGCATAAAAAGCTTGCAGCGAAAAATAGAAATAAGCATAGTAGCCATTGGACATTCCCACAGGCAATCGATTGGGGAGCGAAATCCTAATCCGCGAAGTTGTCCATGTATCCTCCTTCTGATACCTCCTACTGGTCTGGTCCTTCTTCCTCAACTGAGCAAATGTAGATATAGCCGTGAGTACATAGAGTACGCAGCAAGTAGTTTGTAACAAAGATGCAATATAGTTTGCAAGGCTTACCAAAAGATGGCTGAAGGGTTATTTTGCAGAAAGCAATAATTTAAAATAAATACAATAAATAGATTAAAAGCGAACCTTGAAAATGATTAATAAGTAAACAATCAAAGGAATTGAGAGTAAACACAAGGGAACTGACTATTCACTACAATGAATCACTCGTGAACTACCATTCATATAATGAACCACCGGTGAATTAACCATTCACTTCCCAATTTAATCTAACCAAGTTTTTATGAAAACTCTACCCCTTGTGTGAAATCACCGAGCATTGTCTATAACCGGGGACATGGCTTTTTGAATAGTTTTACACTCTGCAGAGGTTGCACAACTTTACCCACAATACATGATAATCTCATATTACCACATGATTAACACACTTCCTTTAATGTGCGGCGGAGAAGTCATGACAAGGCATTTACAATGCTCGATCCCAACCCAATTCCGCCCACTAGGGTTTCGCATCACACCCCCTTGCGTCTCATGGAAATCAGCAACCATGTTCATCACAATGGCGGAATCAAAATTGAAACATCACAAATTATTCAGTCAGGTCTATCGCATACTAGATATGTGGTTGTACAGTAAGGCTCAGATCAATGGCGCATAAAGTTAAGTCTTTAACATTACCCAGGCGAGACATCCACATCCCTTGAAGTGAATCCACACTTCCCCCTTTACTACACGATCACTCACCTAAGTGAAAACCAATTTTATATAACCAACACCAATGACACCTCATATGTCATGGTACTCAAATTTTATAACTGTGGCTACAACCACGATCACGACCAACAAAACCTACAACTATCGATCATAACCAGCAAAAGCTATGACCATCAAGTTGTAAGTGCTCCTACCGACCACCAAGTCATAAGAGCTCCTGCCAACCACCAAGTCGTAAGAATTCCTGTCGACCACCAAGTCGTAAAAGCCTTTGCCGACTACCAAGTCGTAAAAGGCTCTACCGACCACCAAGTCATAAAAACCTCTACCGACCACCAAGTCATAAAGATCTCTGCCGACCACCAAGTCTTAAGACTTCACAGACAGGGAGCTAACATCTGCACAAATCTCAAAAACCAAACTCAACCTCTACTCAAACTCTAATCCAAAGGTCAATTACTCATCACAACCATAGGGTGACCTCCACATGGTCTCACAATCTCCCCCTTGATGAGTATATTGACAAACACTGAAAAAACATAAAGATGGGTTTGTTTTTGGAAAAGAAAGCAAGAAGTTGCAAAAGTCATGAGAGACCATGTGGAGGTCATCCCATGTGTATGATGAGTAATTGACATCGGTTTAGGAAAGTCGAGTTTGGTTTGTGTGGTCGGACCATGTCGTTGCGTGGTGCAACGGACTCGGTCGGATTTGGTCAAACTTGGTCGTATGTGATTAGGATGCATATTCCGATGATTCGACAGGTTTGGACTTCATCATGGGTAAGTATGATGTTTTATGCTTTCATGTATTGAGCGGTGCTATTTGATGTGTTTCTTGTCTATGTTGGCTGCAGGATGTCGAGACGGAGTCGTGGCGAGACACGGGGTGACCGGACTAGACACGGGCGGTGTCGAGGTCAGAATGGTCAAGATGTGTCGAAGACGGCGTGAACTCGAGGTGGTTGTGAGTCGTGGACGACAAGGAGCGCGGAAGCTTCCCGGAAGGTGCAGGAGGGGCGAAATGGTGATTTTCGCGAGGCTGCACAAGTGGGAACGGGATCCGTTCGGGTTTAGCAGGCGTAACGGGTTGGAGACCCGTTAGCCAAGGACTATAAATAGGTGTGAGGGGCTGCATACCCCCTCATGGCTTTGGGAGAGAGTTAGGGTTTGCTAAAGTCAAAAGAAGCTTTGAGAGGTTGTTTGGCTTTAGGCTTTAGTTGGTGAGAGTGGGTGTGGAGCACAGGTTGTGTCTCCTTAGATGTTCTCTATGTGAGAGCTCTGTGTGTTGTGTTCTTGCTCTTCCTCTGTTCTTTGTTGTTCTTGAGGTGAGGAGTGGGAGAGGATGAATTGAAAATCTATGTAATCATCATTGTTCTAATATCCATGCGTATCGGGACTCCTCTGTAATCGTTTGATTTAAAATGAAAAACTGAATTTATCTCCCGTTCAGTTTTCCTTCGATACTCCCCATGCCTGAGTTTTGATTTTTTTCGTTTTGGTGTTGTTTCTTGCCGATGAGTAGCAAAATGGGTTGCTGTAATCTAGAAGATACCCAAAGGCCTTTTGGCTAGTCATTCCTGAGAGCAAACCATTTTTAATTTCAGTTTTCACTTCTCAGCCTCCTCTGTTCTTCGTGTTCTTGTTATTTCTCTTCTAGGGTTTGAGGTAAATTTTGATTCCCTTTGTGAGATGGCATGAAATTTGGTATGTTGAGTCCCAAGGCTATTAAGTAGCTATCCTCAAAGTTTCATGGCCAAAAGATCAAAGATTAGGGAGTAATTTGATTTTTGGCTCAGATCGTGCAAGATTTCAGATTTTTGTCATAATCTGAAATTATTGCTCTTTGGTTTGATTTCTCTGTTTCTTAGAGCCCTCCTGGTATTTAGTTAGTTTTTGTGCTGCCGTTGTCCAAAATGAACAGAAGGTTTCCTCACTTTCTTGATTTTTCGAAGATCTGAATTTTTGTCTCACTTTCAGTTCTTCAGTTTTGCTCTTGGTTAGTCTGAAAAATAATCACTGTTTCATCCTTTCTCCAGTTGCTTTGCCGAATGGATTTGACCAATCTATGTGTTTTCTCACGGATGGAATTTGGGCTCTATGTCTCAAAATAGTGTTTAGTCTTGAATTGTCTTGGTCGCAAGAGAAGATTTCCATTTGAATCTTTTAATCTCTGTCCAGACTTCTTTGCTTTCTTATATGTTTTCAGCGTGCAGTTCCTTGCCTCCCTGCTGGCTGCTAAGACTAAACTGCAGAATTCAGTTTGTGCTCACTTCGGTTTAAAGACATCAGGATTGATTTTCAGCACTTTCAGTTTTCTCTGGGCTGCAGCTTCTCTCGGCATTTTTTTGGGTGATTTGAAAGAACTGCTATTTGACTGTAGCCTGTAACTCTTGCCGACAACCTGCTATTTTCATTGTTTTTGTGCTCTGATTCAGTTCACGGCTGCTGCAGTTTTTCCTGCTCTTTTGGTTCACTTTTCAGTCTTTTAGCAGAAATCAGTTTTCGGTTCAGGTCTTGCTTGTTCGGCTGGCTGTGTTGTTGGCCTCTTTGTTTCTCTCTGTCTCCGGCAAAACTCATCTCTGCTTGATGCTTTTCCCTAAATCTTGTGCTTTGAAGCCTTCGGCTAATTTGATTGTGCTCCTTTGTCAGCCAAGATTTTTACTGCTCTGATTTGATTGGTTTGCGGTTAGTGATTTGGTAAGCAAGATATTTCTCTCTTCATAGCTTTTATAGCTATCGGAGAAGAAGAGTGTGGATACTCGAGGGCAAATTTTTTAAGGCACCATTCACTCCCCCCCTCTGTTGCCATTTTCGATCCTACAAGTCACACATGGTCTAAAAGAAGTGAAGAAGGAACTTCAAGCGATGGCTGCTGACTCGACTCGGTCGGTGCATGGGTCTATGGAATAGTGCATCTGACAGGTGGGCCCAAGGTGTAAGCTCTTGGTTCATCGTGAAGTAAGTTCACCGAGAAGCCGAAGGGACGCGCGGGCGAGGTGCCGGGTAGCGTCAACGCTGACGTTGGTTGACGTGGGAAACGAGACGGCGCTTCGGTAGGTGAGTGGGCGCGAAGTGAGGTGTGACTACAAAGGGGCTAATCGGTGGCTGAACGGGGCTCGGCGGTGGACTCACCGGCGGCTAGGACAACTCGGCGAACTACGGCAGACGGCGCACCGACGAGGATGGCAAATTGCGGTCGAAGCAGAAGACAACAGCCGCGAGACGAGAGAACCGAGGGGGTGGCGCGGCTTTTATACCTGGACGTCGAGGTGTCTAGGTCGGACATGGGGCGGAGTCCGATATAGCGACGACACGAACTCCGGAGCAAACACGGCGAGAGTTCGGCTCGAGGATGGCGTCGTCTCTGGGAAGACGATAAACAGTGCTCCACGCTCCCGATGGGCGACGCGTGGCTCAACTAACGGAAGGGAAATGGTGGCTAGTGACCGTTGGATCGGTCGACACGGACGGTGCAGATGAGGGGTACGGTGGCCATCCGATGGGTGACGCGTATCGCTCATCAGGCGGTTCAAGCTTTTCTATTTTTAGAAATCCAAATAATCCATTTGAGTTCTGAAAAATAGCAAGTAAATCTAGAAAATCTCAGAAAAATTCCACAAAAAACCTTGACTTTCTTTCAGGCAAATTTCATTTGACGTAAAGTAGGATTCAGGGACATATTTTCCGACAGACACCTGTCGACAAAGGGTAGGATTCATGTCCATACATTTAGAGGACGAAGTAATGACTTTCTTCCTGGCAAATCAAACCTTCATTGGCCCACAAGTAGATGTCTTCTTCCATAGCAACTGGAACACGATCAGTGATAATAAATACGAAATAACCACAATTTGCAACTAGCTACACGAGGATATTACGTCACATCTAAACCTTCATATGACACACATAAATAAATTTTTGCAAGGAAACTTGAAATGCCACAATAGATGGATGTATTCTTGCAGAGGAACCGGAACAAATCAATAGTTAATATGCATCTACCAACTGCCCCTCCAAGTTGATCAAATTACTATTAGTAGCATGAGCTATTTTAAACATGCCATAGATATTCCTGTTAGATGAAAGACTGTACACTTTGCTCTGTAGGAATTAATCTGAGCCTCTCATTTTCAAATCGGATGGTTGACATTTTCCTTCAGGCAATGCCCTGCGCTCCTGTGCCTTCATTGCATTAAGGCAGAGGATCTGCTTCCGAGTTGGTTAGTGGAGAAACCAGTAGCTAATATAAATACCTAGCTTTCTAAAGCAGCTTTATTACTCGTTTTGCTTATGTCTCGCTCCAAAGATAAGTCAAAAGTTATGAAAACATCATGCATCCCGCTCATCATCTCTCGCACACATCTCTCCTTTGTTTTCCCCACCACTAGCCTTTTTGTTATAGAAGTCACTTCTTTCGACCACCACTACTCATTTTTAATCAAAAATCATCAACAATAACTAATACGAATAACTATATAGTCTGTCCTGAAAGCATTACTGGCAGGTTGCGTTTCGAAGGGGGTATTGCTGACAGATCTGGTGTCCCACATAGGGGTTTTGCCGACAGATAATTTGACTGTGAATTTCTATGTATATTTCCGACTGTTACTTTGTCCCTGAGTCCTACCCTTTTGTCGACAGGTGTCTGTCGGAAAATATGTCCCATGGTGTGTAGCGAGTCTAATCGATTTGCAACCACCACTAGTCAGGATTACCCCACTGCAATTGGAATTAACTGATGTATGCAGAATCGCGTAAAGCTGGCGAAGACAGACGACTTTTAAGGCCTGTTTGGCAGGCAAGAAGCTAGACGGGATATATAAGTTAATTATAGTACACATTAAAAAACTAATATCTGTATCAACTAAAATCGTAAGCGAGTATCTCTCTCCGTAATCTCTATCGTAAACAGCCAAAATTTAAAATTTTCAATCAAAAATCATAAACCGTAGTAAAAAAGAAGGGAAAATTTGTTCGAGTTCGAGATCGCCACTTTGAAAATACCACTAAAAAAATCGAACTCCGGAAATTACCATCAAAAGATTCAATATTCTTGGATTTACCATTACGGACAAAATGCCCTTACCCATTCGCCCGTCATGAGATGAATGTCCAAGAAGGGTAAGGGCATTTTTGTCTTTATCCCTTCACATTTTTGCCTAGAATGGTAAATCCCGAAGAATGTTGAATCTTTTAATGGTAATTTCGAGTTCGATTTTTAGCCAGATTCGAAAGTGCGATCTTCAATACTTCTCAACAAATTTTCCCAAAAAAGAAACACTTCACCTGCTTGAAAATGAAAGCCCTAAATGCTGCACCTCATTGTCAATGCTGAGGTACAGAACAGATGCAGTTCACTTACGTCGCTTCATGCATCACGAGCTCTCGTACGCAGCAACATCACGAGATTTATTGCGCTGCGCTGTGCTGTGCACCGGTTTCTGTCCTAGTCGCGCATTTGCACGACTCGTATGGGTCAGAGAGATTGAGAGGAACGTGGAGACCAGCTAGCTCGGCTGGCAACAACTCCAAATTATTTTATTTATTTCTTGAAAGGGTAATCTAATTTGAAGTTGATGAGCCGCTATCGAGTCAAGTCTAACCAGCGCCTAACCAGTTAGGTACGTTCTTTTCAGCTTCTAAAAATTGTTTGATGATTTTTCTACAGTAACTAACTTTTAAACGGAGTATCTTTTCAATATAGAGTCTACTAGTTAATCGTAGTGTATACTGTACCGACTTCATTTATATCGGTAAAAACAGCACACGGGTTTACATTACTCAAACCTCTCGCATCTAACATTTAAAATCCGTAAGTTGATGACCAAAGCCATAAGCTTCAGCCGAAAAGAACAGGCCAAGCGTCGTTCGAAATTAATCTAGGTCAACTTAAATTTATTTTATTTATTTTTTGAAAGGGTAATGTAATTTGAAGTTGATGAACCACATTAGCTACTTTAATTCGTGGCGAAGGGCTGCTATAATTAATTTGGGACATGGACTATAGGGAAATGCCAATTGACTTGTCTGAAATCCATCCCTGGCTATCACGATCATATACAGCAACAGGTGCAGGTCTTTGTTAGCGTCGCACAACTGGCTAATGCGGCTATGGTCCGTACACACTAGTGTTGCAAGCAAAAGTTGTATTTTATTGATAGTTTGGATAGTAAAGTTATAAAAATACATGTGGCTACCATCGTTACACACAAACAGCGCAAAGCTGCATTTTATCGATAGTTTGGATGGCAAAAGTCACAAAATACCTGGGAAATCTACAATGTTTTGGTGCCAGAAAAATCATAGGTATCACTTTGCCTCGATTTTTATATTCCATTTGTCCTGAGTGTTGCAAAAAAAAAAAAAGACTTGGCCTATCTCAGGAAAACTTTTATTATATAACGCTTACATAGTTTAGTTTGTGTAAAGAGCTAATAAGATATTAATATATGATACAGATCACTTAGCAAATATTATTGAGCAAGATAGTAAATACACGTAGCAATAGAAAACACATCAAATCAGCCTAAAATAGCGCAGTTTTTTCTATGCTACAGAGCTGCTACAGTATTTCACATCATGTGTCACTATTCGGTTGGCTGTAACTGTGTAACTGTTACACCATAAAATTTTTTTCCTATCTCAGAGCACGTGGAAAAGACGCAGATAGGAGAATTTTGATGTCGATTGGCTACATGTCGATTGCTAGGTTTGACATCATTGCCAAGGGGCTCCGCTCATTTCGGTTTAAATTTCTGTCTTTTAATTTACTTTTTACTATTTTTAAATTTTGTTTTTTTCTGATTTTTTAGTTTTTTTACCAGTTCTTTTTTTTCATATGCATTTACGTTATCCGTGATGAGCTAATCTGTTTTTTCTATTTTTAAAATTTTTAAAATTTAATTACGCCAAATAAACCACATCATATACAGTGTAATTTCAGCAAGCTATAATACAATTCAGTCATAAGCCAGTTTATTTCAGCCTAACCGAGCGGCATAAAATGTGCTAACCAACTATATTTGTGCGACATAAATGATGGGTTCTAGAAGGTTTGGCTCTATTTTTTTACTAATTGTAATACTAGCTCGTTCGTTTTAGTTTTAATTTATGGCTTTTAATTAACTATTTATCAATTTCATCTTTTCTCACTTGTTGATTTTTTGGGTTTTTTTGTTTTTTCTTTTTGTTTTCCGTATTCCTTCGCATTGTCTATGATGAGCTAACATATTTTTCTTCATTTTAATTTTTTTAAATTTAATTACGTCAAATAAACCACGGCAGCTACAGTGAAAAATAAGTCAGTTACAGTAAGAAAAGCCATAAGTCACCGTCAGACTGAGCACCACCAATTTATGCATCTTTTTAAGACGGGGTCTACAGTTAGATTGTAGTAGACGCTATACTGAGTTCAGCTATACCGATCAAGCTCGTATGCTACTTTTTCTCTCTACGTACTATCTCTCGTGAACAGCTAAAATTTTAAAACCATAAAACAAAAATCATAACTATAGTCCCAAAAAAACCCCACCTAAAAGCAATTGACGTCGAAACCTCAACATGCACTGATCTCCTCCTACACCGTGGGTACCTGAGCCATTGTAGCATATGTGTTTTCTAGCAGCAGAGCTTAAATCACACCAAGATATACATACTCCATATCAACTGTTTGTTAAATGAATTTTGGATTTTGCAGTATTAATTATATGTCTACTACCTCTTCCGTCCCGCAATATAAGTCTGACGTGTATATCTCGATAATATATTATTTAAGTAATATATAATTAATAGAATTAAACAATAGTTACTCCTATTAAATAGACACGGTACTTACTCTTTCTATTTCAAACAAATAAAATATAATTTTATTAAATATTACTAAAATAATGTATCTTCTAAGTATTTGTGTAGGACTTAAATTGCGGGACATAGGAAGAATAATTAGTAATTAGGCTTTCTTTAAAATCAATTAACACGTCAAGTCTGATCGTTCCACACGGCCAGTCGGAAAACATGGTTCACGTGGAGAGAACTCTCACTCGTCCGTAGACATAGATCGACAGAGCCCATGCGTGTTTTCTATTATTATTATAAAAGAAGGAGTTAGTGGTATAGGTCTATTCTCCTTTAACCACTCTATTCACTCAACTTCTCATCATTCTTTATTTTCTAACTGATCAGAGCAACTCTCTTCTATAAAATGATTCTCTATATATTCAATGAGTTCCGTTGCAACGCACAGGTATATAACTAGTACCTACATACGTATATACCCAGGGGCGTAGCCACCGGGGATGCTTGGTGAGGCTTCAGCCTCACCTCCCCCGGTGGCAATTTTATATAGAGTAAAAATAGAGAAAAATTAATAAATTTAAAGAGAAGCTAACTCTCTTTAATGAAAAGATTAATAATAAGTATAAAATTAAAGAAGACAACGACGAAGAGAAGGAGAAAAAAATGAAAATCATAAAATTAAAGAAGAGCTAATCAGTCAATCAAAGAAAGAAAGAAAGTGAAATAATATATATAAATCAAAAAAATAAAGACGAAGAGGAGTAGCGGTGAAAATCATAAAACTAAAGAAGAGATAATCAATCAAAGAAAAAAAGAAGAAAGAAAGTGAAATATACATGAACCTTCTTGAGTCCGAGGATGACGGTGGAGAGCTCGATGAACCTCTGGTTGATCTTCTCCCTCTACCGTCACTCCGTGATGATGTGATCATGCACGTGCCCCGAAGGCACCGTCGCCGCCGAGCCCCCTGCTGTGAAAATGATAAGAACATTAGATAGAGTCTGAAAAAAGATGTCGTCTTTTGTTTTTAGTATCTCGTGATTCAAATTAATTTAATTCTGGTATGTTTCATATGATCTAAATTTTCATTGCTATTCATAATTTTCTATTATATCACTAATTTTGATATGTTTTACACATAAGTGACTTATCACTACTCCGCACTCATGGCGCTTTCTATTATTAAAGTACCTACTTTCTATTTCTCTATTTTTCATTGTTTGTCTTCATTTAATTTATAATTTCTATTTGAGTTTAAAATTTTATAAGAGTAAAAGACTAATTTTGTGTTAACTTTGTTTAGATTTATAAATAGTTCAGCCCACCCTTAATTTCATTTCTGGCTTCGCCACTGTATATACCTACTCCAAGCACAGGTGTATGCGTACGCTATATGAGAAAATTTCTCACATATGCCATACTTTACTCAAGATTAGGTGAACTTACGTTCTACCTTAACTAAAAAAAGTAAAAAAAATTAAAAATTTCTATACCTATTCTATTGTTTACTCTAATTATGTATAAAACTCTAAATTTAAATTCATTTTATGTTAAGAACAGTGAGAAAGAGAAAATTTCGATAATTTTGAACTGTTAACATTTGTTAAATTTTTCTCTTTTGTTGTTACCATTAACATATAATGAATATTAACTTAAAAGTTATATATAGTTAAAGTAAATTTATAAGTATATATATATATATATATTTTTAGAACTTTTTATGATTTTTTAGTTAGAATGTACCGTTAGGGTACATTAAACTTGATTGCATAGAATAAAAGAGGACGAGCTAACGAACTCTATTTATAGTAGCTCGCCATGGTTGCAGCAAAACGCAAGCTCCTAAGGCCAAAAACATCATCACGTAGAATTAATTAATCAATTAAACACCCTAGATTGGAAGGAAGCAAGAAGAAGCAGGTGGTAGAAGCAGTAGTGCGAGTTGTGATCACAGCCATGGCGACCTCGCCATTGCCACGGTGGGCGCCGACGCCGAGCCCGTCGCGCCCGCTGTGGCGTCCTTCCGGCGGCGGCGCCGACTACTGCAGCCGCCTCCCGTTCCCCTTCGGCGCCATAGCCGCGGCTCTCCGTGGGCGTGGCCCCGCCGCGGAGGCGCAGGCGCAGGCCCCGGCACCCGAGGCGGAAGACACCGGCGGTAGCGGTGGCGAACGAGGAGGATTTGACGGTATCGACGTGGTGCAGGAGGGCGACGGCGGCGACAGGAAGGATCGCTGCGACGGCGGCGTGTTCCTGACTTGGGAGGACGTCTGGGTGACAGCGGTGAACGGCAGGGGGCAGGCCGCCACCATCCTGAACGGCGTCAGCGGCTGCGCGCGCCCCGGCGAGGTGCTGGCCATCATGGGG
Source organism: Bonia amplexicaulis (assembly GCA_036346245.1). Taxonomy (NCBI): domain Eukaryota; kingdom Viridiplantae; phylum Streptophyta; class Magnoliopsida; order Poales; family Poaceae; genus Bonia; species Bonia amplexicaulis. The sequence continues at coordinate 13,713,141 of CM070760.1, forward strand.
CCCTCGGGCTGCGGCAAGACAACCCTACTCGACACCTTGGCCGGTAACACTCCATATCCATCGATCTCTGTCTCTGTCTACGTCGTTCTAAAATCTAAAGCATCATGTAATTAAAAAAGGCCATACTCTTTGCAATGCATGCCCCTTATTATTATAGGTGTGTTTATGTATCATTTGTATGTTTTTTTCTAACTATTGTCTAGATTTGAGATCGTTGGATTAGAGATCCAACGATCCCTTTTTTTGTGAAGGAGGAGGAGATTTTTTTGGAGGGGGTGGAGGGAGAATTCATGGCCGTTGGATCTCTAATCCAGTGGTCATAAATATAGATGATAGTTAAGAAGAAAACATTCGGGTGATATTTATCAACACCCTATTATTATTTTCTGTAATTCCCCAAGACTGTTTTGGGATCACAAATATGGTTTTAGGATCACAAAGCCGTTTGGAGAATCCGCTTTAAGAAACCATTCTGTTTATTTTAACTTTCGGGGAAACCAAAAAACCAAAAGAACATGGCCTAAAACTATATATGTAGATTGGTTTCATAGAAACTATGTCGTTAGATTTGCGGTTTAAAATAATTTTATAATTTTATTATCATAAAGTTACAAAAAGTAATGATTATAGCCATATCTCTAGAGTGTAAAAATAAAAAACATCACTTTAAAAAGAACAGGGAAGTAGAATTATACACTTTACAGCACCGTCCATTAAGTGGTGGACAGTGGAAAAGATGTTAGGGGATGAAAAAATAATTTACATGTTTTACTTATTTAGTAGTCAAAGTTAGAAAAATAATTTTGATTAGACATGTTCTAAAACTAGATCTATTAGCAATTAATTAAAGGGGTAACTTCCTCTTGGACAGGGATCTCCTGAAGGATTAACAAAAACGAAATGACGCTGTCTTTGGTCCATAGTATATTAATTAAGAGATGGTCTATATCATTTATTTATATACTAAAATTATTGCCTCGACTAGAAGCATATTTAGTAAAACTTGTAACCTCTTTTTCCTTATTTAAATCCAGATCCATCCCTATCTATAACCATATTAACACTGAATTAAGGATTATATTGGACATATTCCATGTAGCCATATTATCAAAACACACCAAAACACTTATAGTGTCTGCCTACCTTTAGCTATACCTGGACTATCAGAACTACACACACCATATTGTCATCTCTTGGATATCCAAATAGAGAGGCTCGATATAAAACAAATAAAAGAAAGTCCTCACTGAACTTTTGCTTATTGTAGGCTTCTTTTGTGTTGTCTCAATTCTTTACGATTGCAAAATTACTCTTCTTGCTTTGTAATGCTCCTAAATTCATGACAAAGTCCTATGCGTAACTCATTATTTGATTGTCCAATAGATTGTTCTTAGATGGAACTATGTAGCACAAATCACACAATTCGATATTAACAAAAATTGTCACAAAAATTACGTATACAATTTCAAGAACAATTATAGGCCACATATAAAAATGTCATGCTGAAACTCGATCCATCATTGCAAAGAATAAACCAATACAAAAATTTGACAAATCACAAATTAAGAGGAACAAAGTGAAATAAAAATAGTTACTATACAACCTTTCAAAAGTAAAAGAAAGATCCGTTCATCCGACACCAACCTAGTTCGAAATTGAAAATTTTAAAGTTACGTCACCTTTCAAAGATCTGTACAACCTTCTTAAATTTTAGTTTTTCATACTACAATTGAACAATTATTTCAAGAGGATTACCACGGTATGTTTAAGTGTTCAACTTTAGCTACAAAAAGTTGTTAATTTTTTCCTCCCCTAACATTTTTCCTCTTGTAAAATAAATAATAGATGGTGGGAAAAGTGTATATATATATATATATATATATATATATATATATATATATATATATATATATATATATATATATATATATATATATATATATATATAAAGGAGTATGTCTAAAAGGAAATCATAGTTTTACCATATTTTAGAAATACCTTCATATACACACATAAAAGGAGTATGTCTAAAAAATGTACATACCACCTCGAAAAATTGTTCATACCACCTAGATGGTCTTAAATACTCGTATACTACATGTACATACCCTCCGTTACGAGATACTTCTAACGTTGTGAGATACGACATAGGAGTAACTACACCCGGGTGTAGAAAAGAGGCTATATATATATATATATATATATATCACCCACCCTCGAAAACTCGTAGGCCATCTCTTAATTTGCACTCTCTCCTCATCGGCGGAAGAACGTAATAATTTTTATTTACAAATTACTATCTTTATGTGTAACTTCTTACTATCGTATGACAGTAGAAAATGATGGATCAAAGTTATTACAGACTGTGTTAATATCGAAGACAAAGCGTACATGTGTGCGGACGTAGTACGTGAGGCTTCTAAGAAATACGGAGATATTGATCTTTTCTCGATCGTACTTACTGACAGCTATACGACAGACAAGATATGGCATTTTGTGGTGCTTGAACCGCTACCGATGTTGCTTGAGCTGAATTTCCTCGTAGAAACGGAGTCATGCATGAGTTTAGGTAAGAGCATTGAGGCCATTGAAATTAAGATCTCATGTTTACCCATAAATTAAAGGATGTATAGAAGTTCCAAATGTGCCCGTAATTAAATTTATCTGTTTTCGTTAAACTATGGCTGCAATTTTTTGAGTTGATGTGTACGGAGATACCCATTCACTACTACAGAAAGCCTAATACTAGACGTTAAATCACAGACGGTTTTGTGAAACCGTCTGTGATGTATACTATTATAGACGGTTTTAATTTAGAGGCCGTCTGTGGTATTTGTGGCGGGAAAAAGGAGTATCATAGACGGTTCTTACCGCCGAACGGTGCAGTGATCTCGGAATATCACGACGATTTTATAATATAAACCGTCTGTGATATTTCAGATATCACGCACGGTTTTATTATAAAACCGTCGTGATATCGAATATCGCGACGGTTTTATTATAAAACCGTCGTGATATTTGAATATCACGACGGTTTTATTATAAAACCGTCGTGATATTCTAGTATCACGACGGTTTTATAATAAAACCGTCGTGATATGTTTCCGCCTGCAATTCCTCAAAATTTCATATTTTCCCGCTTAAGTCCGAGTATGATTCAGTTTTGAGACACCTTCAGTAAAACGGGCATAACTTTTGCATACGGTGTCCGTTTTCGACGTTCTTGTACTCGTTGGAAAGCTAACGACGAGCCCGATCCAAAAATAACGACCAGCTTGCGCTAGTCGCCCTCCAAGACCCCCAAAATCGGCCATCTTTGGACCTAAACCTGCGTTGCAAGTTTTGGTGTCTGTTTTGCCTTTTTCTTAGTCTTCCTTTAGGAATTTGGATTTTGCTTCAACCGAAAAGTTGTAGATCTCGTCGAAACCTTTCAAATGAGTATATATAAGTCATATAAAACTTTGCTATTTTATCTTTTCAGACTAGTTGTTTATATTGCATCGGTATATAAAATTTTGTGCTCTAATTCACGACGGTTCTATATATCGAACCGTCGTGATATTCATTCATCACGCACGGTTCTATATATAACCGTGCGTGATAATCAGGCCCGTCGATCCTACTCGACCCAATCATAGCCAATAGAAATCGACCAATCCTCACCCCACGGATCGTAGCTCCGCCTCTCCCCCTCCCTATAAATATAACCAAAACCCAGCCTCCTTGCTGGTCTTCTCTTCCTTCTGTCCTCCTCCTTCTGCTCTCCCCTCCTTGCTGGTCTCCTCTTCCTCCTTGTTGTTCTCTTCCTCCTTGCTATTCTCCTCCTCTTTCTGTCCTCCTCCTTGCAGACACGCGATAAGTCTACGGAGGCAAGACATCACGAAGCAACTAGCTCGTGCCAACCGTGCCCGCTCATGCGTTGCATCGAGGCGAGAAGGCATAGAGGATCTTTGCTTTTCTCTATTCTTGTTGTGTAACCCGCTCGTTGTTTTGAGATATTGTAATGTTTTGAGATATTGTAATGGTAGGCTCTAATCTTAATAAAATGGATGTTTTATGTTTGTGAAAGGAATTGAGATGTGAATTGGATGTATACATGTATATGTTGATCCGCTTATTTGAAGGCATGGCTAGCATTTCACGAGGCTAGCCAATAAACGTAAATAGGTTTAGAGAGAATATCACAGACGGTTCTTAACTAAAACCGTCGTGATAGTTATAATCACGACGGTTTTAGTTAAGAACCGTCGTGATTTAGAATATCACGACGGTTTTAGTTAAGAACCGTCGTCATATAATATCACGACGGTTCTTAACTAAAACCGCTCGTGATATTTATAAATCACGACGGTTCTTAATTAAAACCGTCGTGATTATAACTATCGCGACGGTTTTAGTTAAGAACCGTCGTGATATTACACCACGAGCGGTTCGGCCGCCCGTGATGATCTCGTATTATTCGACCCATAAATTCGACGGTTCATAAAACCGTCTGTGATGACGTTTTTGAACCGTCTGTGATGACCTTTTCTGTAGTAGTGATTATTTAGAGATCGAGCCTCCTGTTCCTTTTGTAAGTCTCAGATAGAGTGCCATGCAGAAAGACGTTCTTGACGTCAAGCTGATGTATCGGTCAGTCTCGAGATAGTACCAATGTGAGCACAGTGCGGATTGTAGTAGGCTTAACTACGGGGCTGAAGGTCTCATTAAAATCAATGCCAGTGCACTGTGTGTAAGCATGAAGAACCTGATGATCCTTGTACCGATCAAGAGAACCATCCGAGAGAAATTTGTGCCAAAAAATCCATTTGCCTGTCACCACATTAACTCCAGGTGGACACGGAATGAGGTCCTAGGTGTTGTTGGCTTGAAGAGCGTTGTATTCCTCAGTCATAGCGTTGTGCCAATTAGGATTAGCCAAGGCATCCTATTGTGTTCTGGGCACAAGGGAGAGCATTGTAGCTTGTAGATTGAGCCATTGAACTAGAAGAAGAAATCCTGACTTTCTACGTGTAACCATGTGATGATCATTGGCTGTCAGTGTAACAGGGATGGCTGTCGGTGGGTGGGAGACGGCGCCGGGTCCACTGGGATCAACCTGAAGCGTAGAGCGAGCTGGGGCAGCTGAGCTAGTAGAGTCACTTGCAGCGGCCGATGAGAGCGCGGGTGCCGAGAGCGACACACATCCGGTGCTAGGTGAGTTGGCGGTCTTCATGCCGAGCGAGGTCGACCACGACCGATCGACCATGGTGGGTGGACCATGGCTGGTTGACCGTGGCTGGTCGACCACGACCCAGTGTGGAGGAGCAAACTGATGGGGGCCAGCACCATTGGGGCAGATGTTGGGGTGTCAACGCCACTAGGAGAGGGTCGACCAACAGTGGCTAGTGAAGGCTGATCGATGCTTGGGGGGAATCCACTTGTACCTGGTCCTGCAACAACTTGTGATCCAATTGGCAAAGGGAAAGTGCCACAATCGAGTAAAAAATCAAGGCTAGAGGGAGGTGCAGGAGAGGCTTCGGCAAAGGGTAAGGAGGACTCATCAAAGGAGACATGGTGGGAGATGATGATTCTGCTGGACGAAAGACCAAGACACTGGTCGGATGGATATCCAAGGAAGACACACATGGTGGAATGCGGTGAAGGCTTTGCTTGGAGCCGTGGAGATTAGGTTGGGGTAGCCTTGGCATCCGAAAACATGAAGATGTGAGTAGGAGGGGCCAACACCGTAGAGGGCAAAGAAGGGAGTAGAAAATTAAGAGTTTTGTTAGAGTGGCAATTAAGGAGATAGGTGGCAGCGTGGAGGGCTTCCACCCAATAAGTGGGAGGGAGGCTAGCTTGAAACATGAGTGATCGCATGATATCATTTGTGGTGCAAATGATGCATTCGGCTCTCCCATTTTGTTGAGAAGTACAGGGACACGACATGCGGAGTGCAAAGCCGTGGGTGAGAAAGAAAGTGCGAGCGGTGGAATTGTCGAACACACAACTGTTGTCACACTGAACATTCTTTATGGTGGCGCGCGAACTAGGTGAGAACATAAGTGATAAAATGAGAAATGTGAGTGAAGGTGTTAGACTTAAGACGCAACGGAAAAGTCCAAACAAAATGGGAGCAATCATCAAGAATAATGAGATAGTATTTGTAACTGGACACACTGGCGACAGGAAAGACACTAGAACTGGCAAGCTTAGACAAAGCTTCTTGACTAAGGTGCTCAAGACAATGATGCCACAACATGGAGTAGGAGGTGAGGGCAAGAGCATGGGGCTGGCGAAGGACTGGTGAAATGGATATAAGTCCTCGGAACTATTGCACATGGTGATCACCATTCCTGCCGTTGCCGCTGCCACCCCCGCTTGGGCTCGGAGGGTGGGAGCCTTGCTGTCTAGCAGCAAGGAAAACGGAGGGCGGTGCGGTCGGTCTGAAGTTCTTGGTGATCTCTTCGAGGAGAAGATGCGAACAAGTCTCCACAAATATAGGAAACTGCTGTTGCATCTTGAGGATTGGCACCATATGAGAGAACTTCTCATTAAGGCCGCGAAGGACGAACAACACGAGTGTTCAGTCGAAGATAGGTTCACCGAGATCGCCAAGACCATCTGCCATACTCTTGAGTTTGCGGTAAAAATCAGAGATTGATAAATCACCTTGAACGAAGTTGCGGAATTCCACCTTCATGTATAGAGCACGGTTCTCCTTGTTGCCAAGGAATTGATGCTCGAGGTTCGTCCACACGATACGGGTAGTAGTGGTGGGGGACATGACGATCTCTAAGAGGTCCGCAGCAATGGTGCCGTAAAGCCAAGACAAGACCACGCAGTCCATGCGTACCCAATCCTCCTAATCGAGAAGGGGGGTATCGTTAGAGAGGACATGGTCTGTCAAGGTGTACTTACCAAGCGTGACGAGGAATAGGTCGCGCTACTTTCCGTAGTTAGCGGAGGTAAAGTTCAGGGTGACCGGGATGAGGGCCTTGATGTTAAGGAGCCAATAGCTTGGGTGTGAAGGGCGGAGATGGCGTAGTCCGGTTGGTTGGTGATGCCATGGGCGAGATCGACAGCCAGGACCTGCTGCCGTTCGGCAGTGATAGCGGCGAGCGCCTCCTGGCGCGCGCGATCGACGATAGCCACGATGATGGCCTAAACCTGACGGTCCTCAATGGCAGCAGCATCGGTCTGAGCCGTGTGGGCCACCAAAGCAGTCTGCTCGGCCTGAGCCACCTGGTTGGCCGAGAAGTCAGTGGAGCTAGACATAGGAGAGAGAGGGATAGATCGGCCGGAAGATGGAGGCCGATGGCTAGGGTTTGCAGAAACATGTGGTCGTAGGAACGACCGCCTCTGATACCATGAAAGCGTGCAGTGTTTTGGAGAAATCAGGTAACGACTTAATTAATGAATGAAGGGTTACATATATAGATATCTTCCTTCTATATCTGAACAACCGATTTATAGAAATAATACCCGGAAGATAAGGAAGGAAGAGACCTGAAAAGATATATGTGATCCGTGATACGTAACAACTACGGGAGGTTGACTATGGCAGGTCGACCACGCCCAGTCGTGATCTACACAACGTGATCGATAGTCATATACAGATATCTAACACTAACTCGTAAGGATTTAGCAGAACAATTTAGTTGCTTATAGTTGAGCTAGGCTTTAGCAGATATCCAATGTTCAGGCCGAGCGCAGCTGAGTCCCAGCCATACTGGAAATTTCACAACCCAGCTAGCTTTCTTAATAGAAAATTCGTTGTGCCACTAGTTTCTTTCCTGCCTATTTGTTTCGCTAGGATTTTGTTCCTTTGTTTACTTTTTGAACCGATTTCACTTGCTAGCGAGTTTGCCCGGTGGTAAGGAGAGAAACAGTTTTCTTTCCCAACACCGGCAACGATGGCCAGTCTGTGGCAAGTAATCTCAGCTGTTGGAAATACTCAGGAAGACTGGACACTAACCTGAAGAAGAAAGGGGAAATTCTAATCAACGGCCGGCGGCAGAAGCTCACCTTCGGAACCTCGGTAGGCAAGATTTTAACCTAAATTTCAGCAGAGATCGACGTGCTATAAATGGTTACTGCAACGGTTCAGGCGTACGTTACCCAAGAGAACGTGCTGATGGCGACATTGACGGTGCGGGAGGCCATCTACTACTCGGCGCAGATCCAGCTGCCGGACACCATGGCGGTGTCCGAGAAGCTCGCCCGCGCCGACGACACGGTCCGTGAGATGGGGCTCACCGGCGCGCTGGAGACGCGGATCGGCGGGCGGTCGAGCAAGGGCATCAGCGGCGGGCAGCAGAAGCGGCTGAGCATCTGCCTCGAGATCCTCACGCGCCCGCGGCTCCTCTTCCTCGACGAGCCCACCAGCGGCCTCGACAGCGCCGCCTCCTTCCACGTCATGAGCCGCATCGCAGGTCTCGCCCGCAGGGAGGGCATGACCGTCGTCGCCGTCGTACACCAGCCCTGCAGCGAGGTGTTCGAGCTCTTCCATGGCCTCTGCCTGCTCGCCACTGGCAAGACCATCTTCTTCGGCCCAGCCTCCAACGCCGCAGAGGTTGCTAGCTGCCTGCCACACGATATAATTTCCTCTTCTCTCTCCCTCTCTCCTTGCTTACGTTCTTCATTTTTTCTAACGAGTACCATCCAATTTGCAGTTCTTTACATCAAATGGCTACCCTTGTCCTGCAATGAGGAATCCTTCAGATCATTTCTTGAGGACTGTCAACAAAGATTTTGACTTGGTAAGTTAATTACCACTGTCATCATCTGAAATCCACAATTATCAAACCCAACCACTATATATGTGCAGGAATAATAGATATATGTTAATGTCGATGCTTCTTCACATGTAGGAAATCGAAGAAAGACTCATATCCAAGCCAGCTGCTGCAGATGAGGCGATAGAAATTTTGGCGAACTCCTACGAATCCTCCAATACTTCAGAAGTTGCCAGAAAGGAAATGCGTGACATAAACGAAATGGTTGTTGTTCTAAACTTGTATTGTTCAACATTATAATGGCATCAGAAATGATATTGTTCAACATTATAATTCAGGGTGGAACGATGATCAGAAGAAACCAAGCTAGTTTCCTTACCAAGACACTTGTGCTTACCAGACGATCTTTTGTGAACATGCATAGAGACCTTGGATACTATTGGTTGAGACTGGCCATCTATGTTGCCATTAGTCTATGCCTTGGAACCATATTTTACAATTTGGGTTATGGATACGATTCAATCCAAGTAAGTTGACGAGATATTCACGCTTATGTACATGTTTGTTAGGTACACTGATTACACTAGATTATTTGCAAAAATATTTATTGCTCGGATTGTTTCAGGCTAGATCGTCAATGCTAATGTTCATTGGTACCCTTCTTACCTTCATGGCAATTGGAGGGTTCCCTTCCTTCGTAGAGGATATGAAGGTATCATCCTTTTATGCCTCATTATATAAATATTAAGAGAAAGAACATGTAGTTAATATGATTCAGCTGTACAAAAGATATAAATTAACTAAAGAGTAATTAATATGTACAGAGTAAAAGTGTTAACAAGATCGTGAATCAAATTTACTAGTTTATTTATCGATATTTATGTTGCCGTCACCCTTTTTATATTCTATATACAGCCAATTGTGACAATTTCTTGAATCTAATTCGATGAAAAGAGGAAAGAACATAATTTTCAGAATGATCGATATCGCAGATTGTTCGGTATGAATGAATCTACAAACTAAAAAAAAATAAATGATATCGCATGCAGTCTCTGTTCGATATTCTCACTTCCGATCTTGTTTTGTATTCCAGATATTCAAGAGGGAAAGGCTAAATGGACATTACGGTGTGGCCACATTCTTGATCTCCAACACAGTGTCAGCGACGCCGTTCCTTCTCCTCATCGCCGTAGTACCCGGTGCAATAGCCTACTATCTCACCGGTCTACAGAGAGGAATCGACCACTTCGCGTATTTCACACTCGTGCTATGCTCATGCACAATGCTGGTCGAAGGCCTGATGATGATCGTCGCGACCGTCGTCCCAGATTTCCTGATGGGGATCATCACCGGCGCCGGAGTACAAGGCGTCATGATCCTCACCAGCGGGTTCTTCCGACTCCCTAACAGTCTTCCGAAGATAGTGTGGAGGTACCCGGTGTACTACGTCTCCTTCCACAAGTACGCGCTCCAGGGATTCTACAAGAACGAGTTCGCAGGGCTGGTCCTGCAGAGCAGCAGCCAGGAAGAAGGTGATCGGAAGACCGTTAATGGCGAACAGGTTATCGCTAGGTTGTTTCAGGTGGAGACGGGCCATTCGAAATGGGTGGATCTTGCAGTGCTGTGTGGGATGCTTGTGGCCTATAGGCTGCTCTTCGTGGTGATCGTCAAGATCCTCGATAAGGTCAAGCCCGTGTTTAAGAGGACGAGGTTTAGGTGTCCAGCTGCTAATTGTACTAATGGCATGGAGAACCTCTGTGCACCTTCGTAACTAGGTGATATCTAGCTACCATGTCTTATATATCGATAGCTAGGTGATAAACAAGTACTATGGAATAAGTCTTATGGTAGCAATTAAGAATGATCAGTTCCAGTTTCTAGCTTTGGGATCTTCCTTCTCTGTCAATTTCTTGGATGGAGCTACGAGGATTATTCATGTTTTTCCTGATGGCCATGGGCTGTCAGGGATGGGAAAATGACTTCCCCGTCAGGCATAGCTGATAGGGGTTTGATTGGTTAGGGATCTCGTGAAATGACTGAGTCGAGTGTCGGGGATAGCTGTCTGACGGGGATCTCTGTTGGCCGGGTGGCTGTCAGCCAGGAGTCTATGTTCGTACAGGAGAGATTGTTTATCTCGTCGAGGGATACTGTTGTTAGACTATGTAGATGGTCGTAAATAAAGAGATGATAAATAATTAATATTTGGTTTGCTTTGGATTTTGCATTTCTGAAAGATTTGGTCGTTTACAGTGAAAGTATTTGCTTTCGAGTGATTTTGCTTAGTTACGAGTGATTACAGTCTTCAGTCTACGACCACAGACTTCACAGTTCAACTTACAATCACGACATGTTTCGACCACGGCATGAACATGACTACAACTATGGCAGACGTCGACCACGGCATGAACATGACTACGACTATGGCAGACGTCGACCACGGCATGAACACGACTACGACTACGTCAGCTTACGACCACGGCATGCTACGACCACGGAATCTACGACCACGATCACCTTACGACCACGGCAACTGTTGACCACGCCTAGCTTCAACCACGGCAGTACGACTTCGGTGTTACGACCACGGCAGGTAATCGTAGCTACAGTACTCTTTCATGGTCGTAGCTACAGTACTCGATAGCCGTAGACTTTTCTGGTCGTACTCGATAGTTGAAAGTTTTTTTGGTCGATAGTCGAAGGCTTTGCATTCCATGATTGTAGGTTTTGTATACTGCTTCCGTGGTCGTAGGTTTTACATACTGCTTCCATGATCGTAGGTTTTGCAGACTGCTTCCATGGTCGTAGGTTTTGCAGACCGCCTTCATGGTCATAAGTTTTGCAGACTACCTCCATGGTCGTAAGTTTTGCAGACTGCTTCCATAATCGTAGGTTTTGCAGATTGCTTCCATGGTCGTAGGTTTTGCAGACTGCTTTTATGTCGTAGATTTTGCAGACTGCCTTCATGGTCATAGATTTGGCAGTCTTGTCGATACTCATAGACTTCACAGCCTGTTGTTCTATCTTTGTTCATGGTCATAGATTTGGCAGTCTTGTCGATACTCATAGACTGCCTTCATGGTCATAGATTTGCAGACTGCCTTCTCTGTCAATTTCTTGGATGGAGCTATGAGGATTCATGTTTTTCCTGATGGCCATGAGCTGTCAGGGATGGGAAAATGACCTCCCCGTCAGGCATAGCTGATAGGGGTTTGATTGGTTAGGGATCTCGTGAAATGACTGAGTCGAGTGTCGGGATAAGCGTCGACGGGGATCATCATTGGCGGGTGGTGTCGGCCAGAATATTTTGATAATAAATAATTAACAATAGAAAATTTATGATGAACAATTGATGATGTTGCTTACTGTTACCTGAGGTGTGTGGCGCGTGTCTAGACTGATGTTGGTCAAGTTAGGACGGACTTGTGCCAAAAAAATGTTCTTTGATCTTTGCATGTGCGGGTTGAGCACGGAGGTGATCATGGTCGGTGACGAGGTGGACCAGGAGTAGGATGGAAGATCCGAGGTTCAGACCATCAAGGATGTCATGAGATGGTTGGGCTCATGCTTGGGACGCATAGAGATCGCAGATGGATGATACGTGTTGCAGCTATGTAGGTGGGTCCGGAGGCTACGACACGTGGTGGATAATGCGTGGAGAATCTACGAGAGGTGCAGTCCTACAGGCTTCGACACGTGACGTGTTAGAAAAGTTGAAATCTTGAAAAACCCGTGTTAGCAAGGGCTTCGGGTCCCTTTACTGTTGGAATTGGATTAGAACTCGTGAGCTTAGGATAAGTCTAAGTTTTAGGCCATAAACTATAAATAGAGATGTGGTTAGAGACTAATCCAGAGGCTTTGAAGATGCTAATTTCGTGCTAGAGTTTAGGAGTGCCAGAAAGATACTTTGCAGCTACCATAATTTAAAAATAAAATCTAGATCTATTTTTCAGAAGAAAAAAACAAAAAATCTGCGCAAGCGGCGCTTTGGTTTCTCATCATCGCCGGCGTCTCGTGCGTGCACCAGCTGCAGCGCACCAAAGCAGCAGCGTCCGCTTCTTCGTTTATCGTTCCACGCGTAACGTGGCTGTCTCCACATCTCCACGCGGACGGCAGCGCATCAAGCCTCGTCACCTGCGGCTGCGAGTCGTCGTCGCGAGGAGACAGCCGGTCGAAGCCATCCAATAGCAACAGCTAGCAGCACCTTCCCGCGCGTTGACTGCATGCATGCTGTGGTGATTGGTGTGCTCTCATGATTACTATTGCAAGAAATATTGAGATAAGTGATTGAGAGAGAATGAATAATTGTGTACTTTATTCATTAATGTCTTTACAATTTATAGAGAATGAGGGGGTGCATACATAAAGTAAAAGGTGTAAGTTGCAAAGCAGTTTGGGCAGTTCTGCACATTGGTCACATGTGTTATAACACTCCCCCTTGACCAATGTATCTTCATATGATCACCTTGACTTATCATCTTGGAAAAACTCCTCTAAAACCCTGTAGGAAAAAATATGAGGAGAACCGATAGAGTAGATATGTCATGAAAAACTCCTTTAAAACCCAGGAGAAAATGATGTGACATGTGTTTGATTATATCTTCGAAAAACCCCTGTAGGGAAAAGAGAGATATATTTATGATTACGTTGTCATATTGCCTCATTAAAAACCTTGATGAGAAACCTTAGATGGAAAACTCATAAAGGGAAAAGAGTACAATATTTGTATTGAACGAGTTAAGTCTTAGAAGATTTCTCCCCCTGACGTCTACAAATCACATAGTCTTCGCATACCAATTCCATGAACACATTTTGGAATGAGGAAGTGGTAATGACTTGGTGAATAAGTCTGCGAGATTATCACAAGATTTAGTTTGCAGAATACTTATTTCTCCACTCTTTTGCAATTCATGTGGGTAAAATAGTTTATGTGCAATATGCTTTGTGATATTGCTCTTTATGTAACCCGTTTGCATTTGAACAACGCAAGCAGCATTATCTTCATGGATAATGGTAGGTGATGTAATAGCACATATACCACATGACTGTTGTATGTGGTTAATCATTCTGCGAAGCCATACACATTCACGTGATGCTTCATATAATGCAATTATTTCAGAATGATTAGTGGATGTAGCCACTAGAGTCTGTTTTGAAGACTTCCAAGAGATGGTTGTTCCACCGTGTAAAAATACAAAGCCTATTTGAGATCTGGCATTATTGGGATCTGATAAATAGCCAGCATCTGTATATCCTATTAAATCCATATTTTTATTCTTTTGGAAGAATAGACCGAGATCTTTAGGGCCTTAAAGATATCTAAAGATATTCTTCACTCCTACCCAATGTCTTTTGGTTGGAGTAGCGCTATATCTAGCAAGTAGATTTACCGCAAATGCAATATCCGTAGGGTGCAATTTGCAAGGTACATAAGCGCTCGATGGCACGAGATATGGAACCTCGGGTCCCAATAGCTCTTCATTGTCATCTCGGGGTCTAAATGGATCTTTGTCCCTGTCTAGAGATCGAACAACCATGGGGGTTTTCGATGGATATGATTTGTCCATATTGAATTTTTTCAATATTTTCTGGACATAGGCTGATTGATGCACTAGTATGCCTGTATGAAGGTGCTCAAGTTGTATACCTAAGCAAAATTTAGTTTTACCCAAATCCTTCATTTCAAATTCCGTCTTAAGATGATTACGTGCTTCATCTATATCTTGTGTGTTACCAATGATATTAAGATCATCAACGTACACAGATATAATGCAAACTCCTGTTGAGGATCTTTTGATGAACACGCATGGGCAATCATCATTGTTGGAGTATCCCTTTTTGGTTAGGAACTCACTTAGTCGGTTGTACCACATTCTACCCGACTGTTTCAAGCCGTATAAAGACTTGTTCAACTTTACACAATACATATTGCGATTTGCGTCTATATTCGGAATTGAAATTCCATCGAACTTTCATGTATATTTCGAATCAAGTGACCCATAAAGGTATCTTGTCACTACATCCATCAACTGAAAAGATAGATGATTTTGTACTGCCAATGATATTAAATATCAGAATGTTATTCCACTCATTACTGGAGAATATGTTTCATTGAAATCAATGTCGGGTCTCTGCGTGAACCCTTGTGCTACAAGCCTTGCTTTGTATCTCACCACCTCATTGTTTTCATTTCGTTTGTGGACGAAAACCCATTTGAAACCGACAGGGAATACTTTGGGAGGTGTATGTATCACATTGGTGAATACATTTCTTTTCTTGAGCGAGGCTAACTCTGCTTGAATTGCATCCTTCCATTGGTTCCAGTCCGAGCGCTGTTTGCACTCTGCCATGGTCTTGGGATCTGGATCATTTTGAAGGTTGTTTGCAATTGTTGTGGAGAAATAAATATCGACAATTGTAGTCTTACGATCGTATGATTCTCCAGAATCAGTATAATTAGTGGAAATTTCTTGGACTCCTGCTGACTCAACGTTATTTCCCAAAACATTTGAGTCGGGGTATTCCGATGTCCCAGGATCAGTATTTGAGTGCACTGTTGATCTGGGTTCGAGGATCCTTTGGTGTCTATCAACTTGAGGTTGATCTGCATTTACATTTTTTTTGTTTCCTTTGTCGCTTGTTAGAAGCTGTATCCTCCATTTGTACCGTACTTCTCCCCTTCTTATTTTGAACTGGAAGTTGAGTGGTATTTTTCGGTACCTCCACTCTTTCAGGTACATTTTTGGCAGGATTATAGGATTTTGTGACACCCTTGTAATCAGTAAATGCATCTGGCAGATTATTTGCAATGTTTTGCAAATGAATGATCTTCTGAACTTGAAGTTCAGTCTCTCTAGTACGTGGGTCTGAGGCAGGAATGCCTTGAATATTCCAATCAATTTCCTGGCATTTAGTTTGGTACTTGTTGCCTCCCCCTAATACCGGGAAATGTTCCTCATTGAATATGCAGTCAGCGTACCGGGCCGTAAACAGGTCCCCTGTTAGGGGTTCGAGGTATTTTATGATTGACGGAGATTTATACCCAACATAGATCCCAATTTTTCTGTGCGGTCCCATTGTGGTACGTATGTAGCGCAACCGAACTTTCGCATATGGGAAATATCTGGTGTATTTCCACGTACTAATTGTAGTGGGGAAGTGCTATGATAAGCAGTTGGACGTAATTGTATTAAGTCAGCAGCGTGTAAGACTGCATGACCCCAACATGATGTTGGTAAGTTGCAATTCTGTAGTAATGGTCTTACAATGAGCTTGATTTTCTTGATAAGAGATTCTGCTAAACCATTTTGTGTATGGACATATGGAACAGAGTGTTGAACTTGTATCCCAAGAGCCATGCAATAATAATTGAAGGCATGGGATGAAAATTCAGCAGCATTGTCCATTCGAATTGATTGAATTCGATGTTCAGGATAATGTGCTCGTAATTGGATAATTTGACCAATTAACTTAGCAAATGCATGGTTTCGTGTGGATAAAAGACACACATGTGACCATCTCGTAGATGCGTCAATGAGAACCATGAAGTATCGGAACGGTCCACACAATGGTTGAATAGGACCACATATATTCCTTGAATACGTTCAAGGAATTTAAGTGGTTCAGCTCTGATTTTAAGATAAGATGGTTTTAAAATCAATTTTCCGGTGGCACATGAAGTGCATACAAAATCTAAGGATTCCGGAAATTTTATTTTAATGTATGTATGACCAATTGAATTGCTAATAATTTTCCTCATCATTCCAATGCCTGGGTGGCCAAGGCGATCATGCCATATTTGGAATGTGTTAGTGTCTTGGAAAATTACTTTGTACGCAATATGTTGAACATGTTTGATGTATGTATAGTACAATCCGGAGTTTAAAGATGGAATTTTCTCTAGTACTTGTTTGCCATATCCGTTGTTTTGGTTAAGAGGAGATATTCCTCTTTGTTGTCATTTTGGGTTTCAACATGGAAACCATTCTGACGGATATCTCTATAACTAAGTAGGGTACGTGTTGAATCGGGATACAAGAGTGCATCCTCAATTTCCAATTGTGTACCCATAGGGAGAGTGATAGAGGCGCGACCAGAGCCTACTATCGTTGCATCGCGTCTAGCGATTGTTAAAACATTTCCTTTCCTCCTAGTAAGAGTTAGGAAATATTTTGTGTCCCTAAATATAGAGTTTGTGGTACCACTATCCACAAGGCAAAATTCCTCCTCCATTGGATCGACTCCAAAAATCTATACACACAAAAGAAGAATTTAATGAAATTCTTATAGTATATATAGAATACATACAAACTTTATTTGCAATACCGAATATGTTCGATATATGATTGTAGCATACAAGCATACAATATAGATGACAACATTATTTATATTATAACACTATAGTACTTAGTTGCTATGGGACTAGGAGTCTAACTGAGATCTCCAAACATGTCTTGAGAATGAAATTCTTCAAGTGTATCATCGGTACACATGAGATCATCCTTGTTTGTAGAAGCACATGTGTCTTTGAGTTCTTGAATGAACTGTTGAGAACATCCGGCTTCATCATTGTTGGATATGAGATTGAAGTGTGCTTCAAATCTCTTCTCTTGAGTATTCTTGCCATGAACCAAAGACTTGAGGTAGAGGTTCACAAGATGCTTCGGGGTGCGGCATTTCTTGGTAGGATGGTTGTAGCAACCACACTTTTGACAAATTTCATTTTTGTCAACTCTCTTACCAAAATTGCTTTTACCTTTCTTGAATCCACTTGGTTTTTGCTTCTTGTTGCGGTTGTGTTTACCTTTAAAGTTCTTTGAATGGTCTTTTGAACCATTGAACCTGTTGTTATTTTGATTAGCATAAACTTCAGGGAGTGGAGCAGCTCCAATGGGACGTTGCTGATTGTTCTTTAAAAGAAGTTCAGCATGCTTCTCTGCCTGAAGTAAAGTATGCATGAGATCAAAATAAGTTTGGTAATTTGCAAGACGCCATTGTCAGAGGACCCTATCGATGGGAGCATAGTAGAGAGAGTCTTCTCTATTTTGTCCGCATCCGTTGGTTCCTTTTCACAAAACCGCAATTTGGAGCAAATAGAATGAATGGCATGATTATAGTCTTCAACAGATTTAAAATCTTAGAGTCTAAGATGTGCCCATTCATGATTAGCCTCAGGTAAGATAACAGCTTTCTGCTGTTCATATTTATTTTTGAGGGCTAACCATAATGTGAGTGGATTCTCCTCGTCATGATATCCGACCTTCAAATCGGATGTATGTGATTCCGTGACAGCTCAAACGGAATATTTCACAATATCTGGAGGAATTTGATCTGTTGGAGGATCAAATATCACCCTTTGCAACCCACGTGTGGTGAGGTTGATCTTGAGGTCCATAGCCCATGTAGGGTAGTTGGTACCATCGATAGCGAGTGGCTCAAAATCTTTGGTAGCCATTTAAAACCTACATGAAAAGTACACTATAAATAATTAATTTACATGAGGTAAATTAATGTGTATGGTAATGTTGTAATAAAATACAAAATATGTGGAAAACAATATGAGTATTGTAATCCGAATGAATATATACCCAAATTAAATATAACATGTGGTTATATTTATAATACCGTATAATTACAATATTGGTGGTGAACACCAATTTATTGTATGGCATAGCGTACAAATAAATGTAACAAATTGCAATAAATTATAATTATAATATTTATTTTAGGTATGTATTCATAATATTTTGCAGACATTCATAATAAATTGCCATAAAGATTTAATGAACGACACGTATCAAACGCTCATTGCGGTACTTTTGCATGGCTAGCATTAAATGCACTGCATGGCCAATGCATAGCAATTGATAGCAGGCAATTTCTTTTGCTTAATGAGAGGTCAAACTGCATGCATGAACGGCTGTTGCATGCGGTTTCCTTTGCATGTGCGCGGCTGTTACAGGCGAACATGCGGCGAGTGAACGCCACGCCAAGCCGTCCGCGCCCGGCCCTCGGGCGCCAGCCGCCGCAGGGCCGTGCGTCACGTCGTGAGGACGCCGCGCGACCTCGCACCGCTGTCGAGCCGTCGCGCCGCGCCGTGAGGACGCCGCGCCGCCTCGCTGGTCGCGCTACCGCGTCGGCCGTGTCGGGCTCGCCACCGCGCCGTGATGGGCGCCACGCCGCCGCCGCCGCCGCCGTTCGCCGTCGGGCCTTTCCGCATCGTGCGCGTCGTGCGCCGTTGCCGCTGTCGCGTCGCGCCGCTGCGTGCCGTGCCGTGCCGCGCATGCCGCTGCTACGCCGCCGTCGTGCCGTGCATCGCGCCGCCGCCGGGCTCGCCACGCCGGTCGCGCCAGCGCCAGCCGGCCGGCCGTCGCGCCGCCGACGCAGTTATGTGCCGCGTCGCCAAGCCGGACACATGCTGTTCGTCTCTTCTTCGCTATCGTGCTAATAACATATTGCAAGAAATATTGAGACAAGTGATTGAGAGAGAATGAATGATTGTGTACTTTATTCATTGATGTCTTTACAATTTATAGAGAATGAGGGGGTGCATACATAAAGTAAAAGGTGTAAGTTGCAAAGCAGTTTGGGCAGTTCTGCACATTGGTCACATGTGTTATAACAATTACGTTGGGGATGGCAAGTGATTAGCGGCTCTGTAGGGAGATAATTAGATGAGGTAATTGGGTGAGAGACTAATTAGTTTTTTCTTGTGTGCTCCATTATGTGTGGTGGTCTTGCTAGTTGTCATGCATGGCAATGCATTGTGTTGAGTTCTTTTTGCCGTGAGGTGAATTGGGAATATTTAAGCATTTATCACTCTTAAGATGTACATTTTATGATTTGCCACTCTATATCTCACTGACATGTGGTCCTAGGACCCACATGTCAGTGACACATTGAATGGCAAATCCTTGAGTGCCACTCTTAAGAGTGGCAAATACTCAAATCTCCCGGTGAATTGATGGCGACTGGATGCATCCGTGTGTACATGACTAGATAATTCCTTTGAGGCACATTGTTTTGCCGTGAGTTGTGGGTTAGATCATCTAGTAAATTTTTAGTTGCTACAGTACTTTGAAATATATATACACACACTTATATATGTGTGTGTATATATATATATATATATATATATATATTTGCTGCCTTTTTGTTTTTTTGATGTGTTCACAGGTTAGAATTTCGAAAGGCGGTAGATTTTGAAAAAGAGTTCACATTGTGAATCACAATTTCACCCTTCTGATTGCCATCAACGATCCTACCACTACTACAGAAAGCCTAATAGTAGACGGTAAATCACAGACGGTTTGACAAAACCGTCTGTGACCAGCACTAACACAACGGTTTTAATTTGGACACCGTCTCTGTTGATGGCGTCGGAGAAAATTTGTATCACAATCGGTTGTTAACTATGAACCGTCTGTGATATTGTACTATCACAGACGGTTTTTATTAAAAACCGCCTGTGATAATCTGCCATTATCACAGACAGTTTTTACTAAAAATCGTATGTGATAAGATATTATCACAGACGGTTTTTACTATAAAACCGTATGTGATATGATATTATCACAGATGGTTCTTATTAAAAATTGTCTGTGATAATGGCCTAGACATTTATTGCACCGCTCAGAACCGCACTTGTCTTCATTTCGATCTAGATCTGGCCGGCACTGCACTCTTTCGCTCAGGAGGCAAGCTAGGCGATTTCAGGCCAATTAATTTGGTGGGAGGAGGCAGAGATTGTGCTTTGAAGATATATTCATACTTTCCTGCTCTAGATATGGTTAGTAATGAACTTTATTTTTCTTTGCATTACAATTTAGATCGATCTAATTAGTAATAGGTGATTGTTTATTGAAGATGGTTTGCAAAATTGTTGGTTATATAATAGCTGTTGTGTTCATAATATGAATTTGGCTAGCAAAGCCTGAATGCATGTGGTATATATGTAGTAATAATTAACTAATTTAATTTTTAATACTAAGTTGTTATATATATATATACATAACGTAGGACCGAAGCTGGATGTATGCCACAAACCGTGTGAGTGAAGAGTACATTAATGGCATGTCTGCTTTTACAAGAGCTACCGAGGAGGATATGCTGAATAAGGGGTGTAATATATGTACTGTCCATGCACTGACTGCGAGAATTTAAAGATGTTTAAGAACCAAGGGCAAATTGAAGTGCACTTGATTCGGAGGGGTTTCAAAAAGGGTTGTACGTGTTGGACCAGTCATGGCGAAGTCAATTATCATATGTCGCCGATGACATCGCCGGTGAAGTGAATGATATGCTGGCGGATGACATCGCCGGTGAAGTGAATGACATGCCGCCGGATGATGTCGATTGTGGTTCGGATTCGGATAGGTTGCACGATGACAATTTGGATCAGATGCTTCGCGATGTAGAAAAAAATCTTTGTTCACGTGCTGCAGGTCAAAGTACACGAGGTTATCGGCCGTGCTTGAACTGTTGAAATTGAAGGCAAGCAACGGTTGGTCCGACAAAAGTTTCACGGTGCTGCTAGGTCTTTTAGCGGACAGACTTCCAGAGGGAAATGAGTTGCCTAAAACCACGTATAAAGCCAAGAAGGTTCTTTGTCCGTTGGGAATGGAAGTAGAAAGAATACATGCATGTCCGAACGACTGTATCCTGTACCGTAAAGAGTATGCAAACATGCATGTATGTCCGGTGTGCAGCGCTTCCCAATATAAACGTAATAATCAATCAGATGACGACGAGGGAACAGAGGTGAAGAAAGGACCTCCTGCTAAGGTGGCATGATATTTTCCTATAATTCTCCGTTTGAAAAAGTTTTTTGCAAATCCAAAGGAGGCAAAACTGCTGCGTTGGCACTCGGAGGAGCGCAAGAAGGATGGAATGTTAAGACACCTTGCTGATTCCGCCCAATGGAGAAACATCGATAGGAGTTTTGCAGATTTCGGTGCAGAACCAAGGAATATAAGGTTCGGACTGAGTACAGATGGAATGAATCCTTCAGTAGCATGAGCAGGCGACATATCACATGGCACATGACTCTCTGCATCTATAACCTTCCTCCTTGGTTGTGTATGAAGCGAAAGTATATTTTGCTGTCGATACTTATCCAAGGGCCAAAGCAACCTGGGAATGATATCGATGTGTACCTAGCACCATTGGTGGAAGATCTAAAAGTACTGTGGAACGAAGGGGTACATGTATGGGATGCATACAAACGAGAGAATTTCACTTTGCGCTTCTTATTGTTCTGCACTACAAATGATTATCCTGCCCTTGCTAACCTATCGGGCCAGAGTACAAAAGGTGTCAAAGCTTGTACTCACTGTTTAGATGGTACCGAGAGTGTGTGGTTGAAACACTCACGCAAAACCATCTACATGCGTCACCGCCGGTTCCTTCGGAGGGCTCACCCATACCGCAAGATGAAGAAATAATTTGACGGAGAGAAGGAAGACAGTTCAGCTCCAAGGCATTTAAGTGGAAAAGATGTTTATAATATGGTTAAGGATTTAGATGTTGTCCTCGGAAAGGGACGTAAATTGAGGGCTCATGAGAAGAACACCCGAAAGAAGAGATCAATATTTTGGGACTTACCTTATTGGGAGTACCTAAATATTCGACACTGCATTGACGTCATGCACATAGAAAAAAATGTATGTGACAGCTTGATTGGTATCTTACTAAACATTCGTGATAAAACAAAGGACGACGTCAACGCATGGTTTGACTTGGCTGATATGGACATCAGGCCTGAGTTAGCACCGACATGCACTGATAATGGACGAACGTACCTTCCCCCTGTATGTTACAGTCTGTCCAAGCCGAGAAAACAGAACTATACCAGTGCTTGCATGGTGTCAAAGTTCCGTCTGGTTACTCCGGCAACGTTAAGAAACTTGTTTCGATGCAAGATTTGAAGTTAAATGGCATGAAGTCTCATGATTGTCATGCACTGATGACACAGATGCTCCCTATTGCAATTAGAAATATTTTGCCGATCAGAGTCCGAGAGACAATTATGAGGCTATGTTATTTTTTAACACAATTGCTCAGAAGGTCATCTATCCCGAAGGACTAGATGCTCTGTAGGACGAGGTGATGATGACTCTATGTCATCTTGAAATGTATCTAATGGATCGCGCGAAGGCTACGCAAGCAGAAAACAAAATTTTTCTACCGCGCACACCAGGACATCATGCTTAAGGAGGGATCATGGATCGTTACCGAGAGCCAGCAGCAATGAAGAAGAGTTGGAGAAGCCGATCCAACCACGCGTCGAGGTAGTAGTGGAAGTAGTCGATCGTCCCGAACCGATCGTCTCCTCCACGCGATCAACCGCACCACGCAGCGGATCCAATCAGAGGTTGTTGATGCCGATCAACGCCGCAACAAGCGCGTCTCCACCGGTATCCACACGTCCGAGGTGAACGCCGATCACGAGTGTACCAAAGACTCGCGAGCGGCTAGGGTTTGGCTCTGGAGGTGGCGGCTACGGATTAGCTCGGGATTATCAGATGCGTTCCCTCAGCCCCTCGCCTCCATATATATAGACCTCCTCACTTGGGCCTCGTGGACCGAGGCCCAATAGGAGTCTATCCGGATCTCTATCCGAATCACATTCGAATTAGTGTTCCAACCCGTTAAGTATGCGACCCTGTAGGTTCACGTATACTTGGTCGCGACCTAGAAACACCTTTCCGGTCACCGTGTTAATAGCGGCCTCTAGTAAGACATATTAACCCCAAAGTATACGTAAAGATCATATCGGCTGAACTTGTAATGTTCTCATGTACTAATCCCTTTGCCTCACGATATAGATTAAGCTCAAGGCGAGACCTGTGTCATCCTCTTAATAGCTCAATCACTCTCTCGATTCCGTGATGGATTATAAACTCGTGATTGACTCCTCAATCACCTTGGCATGGCCATGCACTTTCATAATCCATTACATCGAGGGCCGAGATATCTCTCCCATAAGGAGGGCAAATTCTATCTTGATCATTTACATCCCACTACATGTTTCATGGCAAACCCAAAGACTACTTTTATGATTACCCAGTTACGGAGTAGTGTTTAGTAGTCCCAAAATAAGCTACTACACATGCTGGGAACCATGATGATCTCAAGTCTAAGGATTCCACATATACACTACTTGAGACCAACTGATGACACATGGAATCTCTGCAGTGTCTCATGGCGGGTCTATCCAACATATGTTCACTAACACATGTCCATATTATTGATTTGGTATCTCCATACCATGATCCATGAGACATGATCATCAATCAATACATATGCTGATCTTTGAATCATATTTGTTCCTCATATGAAATATAATCAGGGATCATTTAGAAATAGCAACATTTTGGCATTAAGAGTCTCATGAATAAGTCACATACTCATTGATCAATAATGATAATGTCTATTTCAAGGAACAAAGCAATGTATCATAAACATAGTATGTGATATATTCAACATCTCCATGTTGCCTGTAGGGCATATCACCAACAATATCTCCCTCCTTCGTTTTTTGATATCATGGTCCATCTCATTGTTCACCTTGTGTGGGAGATAAAAATGTGTGGACCCATATTCTTACTTAGCATGTACCCATTTGAGAGGTTCATGGGAATTCTCAAGTCCTACGTACGGAATCGATCTCGGCCGGAGGGCAACATCGTCGAATGTTATGCAAGCGAAGAGGTCATTGAGTTTTGTGTCGATTATATGGCTCAGATTCAACTGATCGGTGTGCCTCAATCTCGTCATGAGGGGAGGCTGAAGGGTACCGAAATTATCGGAAGGAAAGCAATCACTCCAGATATGGACACGTATACTCAAGCCCATTTCACAGTCTTGCAACACATGACTGAAATGGAGCCTTATGTTGACCAGCACAAGGATGTGCTTCGGCAACAGAATCCGGAGCGGCCGGATGTTTGGATCATAAGGCAACACAACAGTCGGTTCAATCAATGGTTGAATGATCAAATCGCTAGGAGCTCGCCAAGTGATATGTTGACATGGTTGGCAAAAGGGCCAACATTTACAGTTGTGATATGGCAAGGATATGATATAAATGGGTACACATTCTATACCAAAATGGAACAAGGCAATATATCTTGATTCCCTAAGTAAGAATAAAAAGGACTACACAGTTGTCAGCCAAGTACTCGATAGGTAAGTACATTTTCTCCATACATACCTATATTGTACTCTTTCTTTCCTTTCGAATGACTAAGATCAACTTTTTTGAATCACGTAGGGCATTCACGATATACGTTGCAAAGGCAGGTGTCTCCATACAAAGGGCCAAAGGCCTGACACATGATCAAAACTTTGAGGTATTCGCTATTAATCCTATGCAGCAGTTGGTACTAATGCCTCTTGAATTAACACATTTTATTTTTTGCAGTGCCACCAGCAGCCGTCGAGCAACACGTGTGGATTCTACGTGTGCTACCATATGAACCTACTCCTCGATTCCTCGAGGATTACCAATTCTAAGGTTAGTCAATCTTTCCATATTTACTTTATACTTATCAGGTTATATATATACGCACATTGATAGTCCTATCGACAGGCTGCATCCATCCCATCAACTGCATTGAAATAGCCCGACCTTGCACAAATTCGAGGAGAGTTGGCGTACTTATATATCAGAGACGGTTTTTAATTACAAACCGTCTATGATATTTACAGATCACAGACGGTTCGAAAACCGTCTGTGATAACCTTCTATATCACTGACCCATAAATTCAGACGGTTCAGAAAACCGTCTGTGATGACGTTTCTGAACCGTTGTAATACGGATTTCTGTAGTAGTGTACAAATGGTATCAGAGCAGATTACAATGGCATTAGATCGAAATCACTTTTCAGTTAAGCCACCATTTTTTGATAGGTCAGATTATCTCTATTGAAAAACACGCATAGAAGTTTTTCTTCAAGCACAAGGTAATTCTATCTGGCAAAAAGTTAAAAATACATATGAAATACCTCCTGTTGTTAAACTGAAAATTCCTCTGATGTTGAAGCTAATGCTAAGGATAGAAATATCTTGTTGCAAGGTTTAAGTAGAAATGAGTTTGTCAGAATTGTTCACTTTAAATTTGAAAATAAAATTTAGACCACTCTAGCGGATTATCATGAAGGATCTAAATCTGTTAAAGGTGTGCGTTAGAGTCAATTAAAAAAGGAATATTCTAAATTTGAGATGAAACCTGAAGAATCAGTACATGCTCTTTTTGATCGCTTCAATAAATTTGTTAGTGATTTGCAATTTGTAGATGTTACACATTCTGATTCTGACAATGCCCGTCAAATTTTAAATGCTTTGGATATGTCTGTTTGAAATGTGTTAGTCACTACTATTAAGCATTCTGTTAACATGGAATCACACACTTTGAATGATCTTTATTCCAAGATGAAAATACATGAGGTTGATGTTTTGGCCAAGATAAACAAGACTAATTGTTTAGGCTTAGTCTTATTTTAAATCTTTGCTATGTGGCTCGAATGTTTCCTATTTTCTAAAACATGTGAGGTTCATAGCTAAGATTTACAAACTCAGCATAAAAGTCAAGAGTCTAAAAGCAAACCTTGTGTTTTAGGCTCGCACGACTTTTTGGTGTGTTCTCGAGACTCCTTGACAACCGAACATCACTTCACGAGTTCAGCTGCCTTCTCTCCAGCATGCGAAGCTCCTAGCCCTAGGAGGCAGACCAGCACTTCATATACTGGGCACCTGACAACATCTCACTTAGCTCCTCTCTCTACAAGCAACCTTTGGTGGTCTCGCCAGCTCCAATATTGACTTTGTGTTGAACCTCAAACATAAGAATTTGCTTGATGAGGCTTTGTGCAAACTGTGCGACCAGGCTTCTGAGGAGATGCCCACCACCTCTTCTGCTGATATTCCATCTCCCAAGGTTTCTGGAACAAGCTCTGCTTCACTCACTAAACAGATTCAGTCAAAGAGGCCTTCACGAGCGAGTACTACTTTCTCTATGTCACGTACTCGTAAGCTTGAGGAAGGAGTACTCTAGTACTCGTTATCTTCAAGTACACCAAACACTTAATATCCTTCTGGTTTTCAAGTATGACAGCAACAACATAAAAATAAGCTATGAACATAAATTGATATTCTGATATACGAAAGCACTTCACTTTTCTATATTTTCTCTCCCGTCGTCCTCAACTTCATGTTTACAAGCCTACCTCCTAGCTACTTATATACTATTACAAACCATTGATGGAAACGGACCAGGAGCACCCATTGGCAAGCAAAGGAAGAAAACACGGACACGTACATGACTCGTACTCATATGGATTCAAATACGACTAAGCTACAAAGAAAACAAGATTATTTTCAATAATCATCCGTTTAATCTTGTTTCTTCGCCTTAATCAAGCTGATCTTCTCTTGTTTCTGTACTTACGTCACCACTCAATTTAACACCTCCTGCTCGGTTGCTCTTTGTTGCGCTTCTATGTCTGTAGCTCTTATTGACTTCTTCTTGCTCCTAATGATTTGCCTGCCTCTCTTCTTCCTTTGTCTTCCATTGTTGCCGCACCGGCATCCATACCTGCCCGCTCTTCCTCTATTGGTGCCATGGGTGACATCTTCCTCTCGAGCGTGAGACTGCTGCATCCTCGTGGGACCTTCCTCTGCCATCTACGTGCTTGTGGGACTAGTTGCCTGGTCGCCCAACCACTGCGATTTGCCCCAGCTACGCATGCATGAACATGCGCGCTTGCAAGTGCTCCCGGTCCAGAGCCACTGCTCATTGTGTCTAACATACGCATGCGGAGCCCGCCTGCACCGCTACTTTCCACGCCACATGCAGCAAAAAAATTTCTTGCTCAAAAATTTTCTTTTGTTCTGTCACCCATAGGGATGTGTCGTCCTTTTCCTTCGGTGAGACCTGCTGGTCCCCGTGATGTGTATTGCGAGTGGGGCTACCTTGACCTGTCACCATGACGTCCCTACTCCTTTCAACTCCGGCTACTTGCACTGCATACGCACCTCCTGCTACTACATAGTCGAGACCTTCCGAGCATATGTGCACCCCTGTGCGTTCGAGCTGCTCTTGATGCACACTCCCTGCGCGTGGGATCCACGGCCTTGACCCGAGCCGCTGCAGACTGACGTCTGCGTGTGGGGGCTGTTGCCATTTGCACCAAATATGTCCCCACTGCTCCCAGCTGCATACACGTCTGCATGTGTGTCGCCTTGTGCGCCAGTTGATTGCGCGCCGTGCGGACATCTCGACTCATTATCACCTGCGTCCTGTCCACCTGTGCTTCTTTTTCGACAAACCGGCTTATAAGTTTTCAATGAAATTTTGTACATTCAGTTTGGGGGGTCTTTTCACCTACATCAATAGATCTTTGTTCTTGTTATAGACACGCAAGAACTCATCCTACAGCACCACTCTGCACCCGTTTTCTGTCATCTGCCCGAGACTGAGTATGTTGTTGCGTAGACTTGGTATATAATAAATTTCAGACAACGACTTCTGATCGCCGTTCTTGCATTGCAGCAACATTATTCCTTTGCCTCTTATCTCCACCGTGGAGCTGTCACCTCAGTGTGATCATGGCCGCCTTCCTCTGTACGTAGTTTGGGAACTACATTCTTCTCGTTCAACATGACCATGCCTGGCACCTCTTCGACATATAAAGAAAGTACTGCTAACTCATTGTCCTTTTTGGCTCTAGTGAGGTTTACCTCCTCGTCCTTCTTCTTTCTTCGGCAATCCAAAACATAGTTCCCGTACTTGTTGCAATTAAAGCACTTTATATGGCTACAGCACTCCGACGCGTAGTGCCCATATTCGTCACATTCAAAACACTTGATATGTGACTTGTCATAGGATCTGTCACCACCACCTTGTCCGTGTCTGCCCAGACCACGACAACGCTAATTACCAGATCCCCGGGCACCTCCCTAACTTGAATTTGACTCCTGTCAAGATTTATTTTCGACCTTTGCTTTAGTTTTCACTAGCAATGCTTGATCAGTCCTAGCTTTACACCTTTTAAGAAATCTCTCATGAGGTTTGAAAGATCATGTTACCTCTTCTATTTTCATATTCTCAAGATCAGTTGAATATAGAAGAGTTGTGATCACCGGTATGAACCTTTCGGGTAGGACACGCAAGTACTTCTTGACTACCGTAGTTTCCTCCAGTGTACCTCCAGTGATTGTATCTCATTGACCTGCAAACTCATCTACTGATTGAATTTCACCCATATGCAGCGCCTCATATTCTCCTCGAAGAGTTTGTAGCCGAACCTTCTTCACTCGATCCACTCCTACATGCATAGTCCGAAGAGCAATCAAAGCTTCTTGTGTTGTATAATTTTCGATAGGTTGACTGAGCATCAAGTCAGGTATGGTAGCATAAATGAGCACTAAGTAGTTTGATTAGTCTTCATGTCGACTATCAAAGCTTTTCCTTTTGGATTGACCTTTCCATTAGCGTCGATCGGATCAGCTACAACATCCTAGAGCCCCTAGGCACGCATGTTTACCCGCATCTTCATAGCCCAAGCCGGGTAGTTCTCTGAATTGAGAACTGGATACGGAAGGGAATTTGATCCCTCCTTCATTGTTGATGAAGATCCGCTCCCTGCCGTATGCTACTTCTTCTATAAATTGATCGGCATCGTGTTCTGATACCAGATGTTGGATACGACCCATTGTTACGATCACTTTGTTGAATGAAGTATACTACCACTTTATAGGATGAAGACCACTTTTGTTGAATGAAGCGTACGACCACCTGCTAGCCTATCAAGCTTGGCCCAATTCTTCCCCTCCCTGCCTCTGGCCCACTTTAATCTGGAATTATCACAGACGGTTTATTATTAAAAACCGTCTATGATAAGCTCATTATCACAGACGGTTTGTATTAAAAATCGTCTGTGATGATCTCAGAATTATCACAGACGGTTTGTAATAAAAAACCGTCTGTGATAATGGCACTAGACATTTATTGTGCCGCTCAGAACCGCACCTATCTTCATTTCGATCCAAATCTGGTCGGTGCTGGACTCTTTCGCTCAGCAGGCAAGCTAGGCGATTTCATGCCAATTAATTTGGTGGGAGGAGGCAGAGATTGAGCTTTGAAGATTCATACTTTCCTGCTCTACATATGGTTAGTAATGAAATTTATTTTTCTTTGCATTACAATTTAGATCGATCTAATTAGTAATTGGTGAGTGTTTATTGAAGATGGTTTGCAAAATTGTTGGTTATATAATAGATGTTGTATTTATAATATGAATTAAGCTAGCAAAGCCTGAATGCATGTGGTATATATGTAGTAATAATTAATTAATTTAATTTTTAATACTAATTTGTTATATATATACATAACGTAGGACCGAAGCTGGATGTATGCCGCGAACCGTGTGAGTGAAGATTACATTAATGGCATGTCTGCTTTTACAAGAGTTGCCGGGGAGGATATGCTGAATAAGGGGGTGCAATATATATACTGTCCATGCCAGTGAAGTGAATGATATGCTGGCGGATGACATCGCCGGTGAAGTGAATGACGTGCCGCCGGATGATGTCGATTGTGGTTCGGATTCGGATAGGTTGCACGATGACAATCTGGATCAGATGCTTCGCGATGTAGAAAAAATCTTTGTTCACGTGCTGCAAGTCAAAGTACACGAGGTTATCGGCCGTGCTTGAACTGTTGAAATTGAAGGCAAGCAACGGTTGGTCCGACAAAAGTTTCACGGCGCTGGTAGGTCTTTTAACGGACATGCTTCCGGAGGGAAATGAGTTGCCTAAGACCACGCATAAAGCCAAGAAGGTTCTTTGTCCGTTGGGAATGGAAGTAGAAAGAATACATGCATGTCCGAACAACTGTATCCTGTACCGTAAAGAGTATGCAAACATGCATGTATATCCGGTGTGCAACGCATCCTGATACAAATGTAACAATCAATCAGATGACGGTGAGAGAACAGAGGTGAAGAAAGGACCTCCTGCTAAGGTGGCGTGGTATTTTCCTATAATTTTCCATTTGAAAAGGTTTTTTGCAAATCCAAAGGAGGCAAAACTACTGTGTTAGCACTCGGAGGAGCGCAAGGAGGATGGAATTCTAAGACACCTTGCTGACCGGTGCAGCAACTACCACCACCGGTGCTACCTTCAAAGCACACCTACAGCCGAAGCAACAAGGGAAGCAAGGGCAAAGAAAAGAAAACCGATGATGATATCCCGTACCTGCCATTGGCCCGCAAATTCGTGCTTGGCGTGCCGTTGGTCGAGTAAACGCGCCTCCAACCCTACCAATTAGTTGCCTGCAATTGCACAAGTGGTATATGGAACAGTCCAATATGCCAGCGGGAGAATGGCGCTCAGGTATCACTGTCAAATTCACGCCAGATCATTTAGAGCACAATATTCAAGACTGTGTCTTCGTGGTCACCTTCGAGGATTTATTTGATCTTTTCATGCTCAACACTCTCGACGCCTCACTTCTTTGATGCTGGACACTGTAAGTGTGTACAATCACAGTCTCCGTTCATGTCATACCGATAAATGTCATATATAATTTGTTGCTTTCGTGTGTGTATATATATAGACACATGGTGACTCAAGCTAGAAGGACCAAATCATCGGTTGGTTTCTTGGACCGACACATGATCGTCATGCATACCATCAATGAGGATATATCCTTCGTCGAGAGGTACATTTCATCAGCACTGGTGACTTACCGCGATAAGGAATACGTACTTATGCCCTATAATCAGGAGTTTCATTGGATTTTAATAGTAATTGTACCAAAATAGAACAAGGCAATATATCTTGATTCCCTAAGTAAGAATAAAAAGGACTACACAGTTGTCAGTCAAGTACTCGATAGGTAAGTACATTTTCTCCATACATACCTATATTGTACTCTTTCTTTCCTTTCGAATGACTAAGGTCAACTTTTTCGAATCACGTAGGGCACTCGCGATGTTGAGAGACCATGTGGAGGTCATCCCATTGTGTATGATGAGTAATTGACATCGGTTTAGAAAAGTCGAGTTTGAGTCGGTTGGTTCGGACCTAGACGTTGCGTGGCGTAACGGGCTCGGTCGGACTTGGTCGAACCTAGTCGTATGGGTTTATGATACATATTCTGATAATGCGTCAGGTTTGGATTTGATTATGCTTACATATATCGAGCGGTGCTATTTGATGTGTTTCTTGTCTGTGTTGACTGCAGGACATCGAGGCGGTGTCGTGGCAAGACACGGTGGACCGGACTAGGCGCGGTGACGCCGAGGTCGAGCGGTCGGGATGTGTCAAGACGACGTGAACTTGAGGTGGTTGCGAGTCGGGAGACGAGGAACCGATGCTGGAGCTACCGGTGATGGACACAACGAGCGACGACGAGAGAACCGGGACAAGACTCAGGTGGAGTCGGAGGTCTCGGTCGATGTCGGATGGAAGCGACGGGCAGCGGCGAGAGGATCGGGACTAGACTCAGGGAGGAGTTGAGGTCCAGATGGTCAGGATGCCGGGTGTGGTCGTGGGCAGCGGAGCAGACCAAACTAGACCCAAGGAGGAGTCGAGGTCCAGATGATCAAGGTACCGACGAGAAGCTTCGGAAAGCGCTTGAGGGCAATTCGGACAATTGGCTCAAGCCTGGCTGGAAGTGATTGATTTTCCCTCCAAAACTGGTTGCTTTGACTTTCTTGCCTCATATGTGTGAGAGGTGGAAAGTAGAAGAGGGATGACACTTCTTGATTTGCTAGTTGAGGAAAGGGGTCCTTCTATTTAGCAAAGGCAATAGAGTGTCCAGGAGATATGTATTCCAGTTGTGAGAGCTCATTTAGGCTGCTCCTGCGTGTGTTCTTGTGCGCAGTAGGAGTAGAGAGTGTGCTCTTGTGTGTGAAGCATGTAGTGATTTTCTTTCCCAACTGCGTATGGGGATGGAGTGTTGTTTCCCTATTGTAATCATTCATGGCGTTGATTCAATATGAGATAGTCTGATTTCTCTCTCTCAATGACAGATTTCGCTTTTGAGCCTCTCTGTTCATGTTTTGATTTTCTAGGGTTAGCTCTAGATTTTGATTTCCTTCATATCTTGGCTTAAGATTTGAGTTGTCAAGTCCTGAGGGTATTGCTCACATATCCTCAAAATCTCATGTCCAAAAGATCAAAGGTTTGGGAGTAATTTGATTTTTGGCTCAGTTTTGCAAAAGGTTCAGAGTTTTGCTTGGTCTGAAATTTGTGCTCAGGAGTTGTCTTCTCTCTGTCTTCTAGGCCCTATAGAATATTTGAGAGGTAGTCACACTCATCTGGGCAGAGAAATCTTGAAGAGTTTCTCTAATTCTGCTGCAGTACGAAGTCCAGATTTCAGTTGTCTGAAAATAGGCTATTTGGTTTTGAGCATCTTCTCTGTCTACAGTACAGGTTTTCAGTTTGATGCTTCTTGTTTGCTATATATTAGCTCTGAGTTCTCTCCTCTGTTTAAGATATATCTCAGTCATAATGTCCTAAAAGGCTCAGCTAGTATGCAATCAATTTTCGGTTTAAGGTTCATCCTGCAGTATTTACTGTGTTCAGGAAGTCTGCTCTGCATTTTCTGCCGCTGGCTGTTTTCATTTCTATTGCAGCATAGCTGCTGTTTGCATTTCTTCTCTGCCGAAATTTTTCTGCTCAGTCTACAATGTGCTGCTCGGCTGATTTATTGCATCTCAGTTTTGGAATTTTATATCTAATTAATCCTCCTCGGTTGAGGTTTTGCTGCTTCTATTTTCGATTAAAATCTCTCTATGGTATGTGCTGATTTCAGACCGCAGCTTGCAGTTCCTTTGTTTCAGTTTGATTTTGTCTTCTCTGTTTGTCAGCCCAGTTCTGTTCTCGGCTGGGTATCTGTTCTTCAGTTTTCGGTCAATAGGTTTCTGTCTTCAGAACTGCAGTGTTCGGATGGGCAAGTCTGAAAAATATTTCTGACTGGGTTCGGCTGAGTCTGATTTTTCTTTCGGCCAGAATAAGCTCTTGCAGCTTTCGGTTCAGGGTGCTATTGCTATGTTGGATGACTCATTTGTAAAGTCTTTCAGCAAAGACTAAAATCACTGAGCAATATATAGTCAGTTGGTTTCAGATTTACTAATTTCTGGTTTTGTCAGTTTTTGGCCAAAATCTGATTCAGCTCTTGTGTCCATCTGATTTTGGTCTTCCAGCGAACTTTTTCTTACTTCATAGCTTGAGTAGCTATCGGAGAAGAATTAGTGAGTGGTTACTTGGGGCGATTTTTTTTGAAAGGCACCATTCACCCCCCTCTGTTGCCAATTCTGGTCCTACAATTGGTATCAGAGCCGGTTAGCTCTTTTCTATAGATCTTAACCGGTCTGCGAGCCATGACGACAGACAAGTATTCCACCAAGCCGCCCATCTTCGATGGCCTGGATTACCCCTTCTGGAAGAGCCGAATGGAAACATACATCCAGGCTCAGGGGTATGCCATCTGGCGGAAGGTGAAGGTCAGATTCGCTGTTCCTGCCGATGAAAACATCAATGTGGCGAACATGCCCGATGTTGAGGCCAATGCAAAGGCAAGAAACATCATAATACAGGGTTTGAGCAGAAGCGAATTTGATCGCATCTCTCACCTGTCGTCCGCTCACGACATCTGGACGACCCTCGATGCATACCATGAGGGTACCACCCAGATCAAGACGGTTCGACAGACCGCCTGCGAATACAATGAAATTCGAGATGCTTGCGGTGAGTCCCTCGACGAGTGCTTTTCTCGGTTTCACAAAATCTTGAGCAACCTCCGAGCCGCTCGGTCTCACATACTCCGACTCGGATAACGCCGACAGATGCTTTCTCGCACTCGATCTTCGTGTTTGGGAGATGAAGGTGACTACCATCAAGGACACCACGGACCTCTCGACCACGACTCTTGACGCTTTACTCGCGCCTCAAGACTCACGAGATTGACATAGTCTCTCGTCGGTCGAAGTCACAGTCGATGGCGTTAGTCACCGATCCCACTTCTAGATCCTCTTCTGCTGAGCCGATGTGCGGATTCTCCCTTGCTACTCTCTGTGACATAACTGATGATCAGTTAGAGCAGCTTGCGGATGAACAGTTAGCCCTCTTAGCACGGAGATTTTCTCATGCTTACAAGAGGAGGAGGGATGGAAAAAGAGGAGGACCCGTGATTTGTTTCGAGTGTGGTGGCCCCAACCACATCCGAGCAAACTGTCCCAAGCTTGGGAAGGGTAAAGGTGACTTGGTTCGGGCAAGAACGACTACACCGACAAGAACCGCAACTCAAAGCCCTCAAGACGGTCCAAGGCAAGAAGAAGTTCCGTAACTTTGGGAAGGCGAAGAAGCTCTTCCACCGCGTCCTCACCGCTTTCGACGACCTCGGCCTCAGCGAGGTGGAGGGATGGAGCGACGACGACGGGACGGGTGATCAAGAACCCAAAGGCGACGGCGACTTCTCCAAGATGTGCTTCATGGCCCTTGAGGGCTTAATCGAGCGACAATGAGCAGCACTCAACTCCGACGAGGTATTTCCTTCCTACGACCAACTAAATGAAGCTTTTTCTTAAACTAGTAGGATTTCATGCTAGAGCTAAAACTAGGTGTAGCGAGTTGGAGAAGGAAGTAGATAGATTGTCTCTAGAGATTATTGCTCTTACATCTGCTCCCATAAATGATGATTGTGATACTTGCTGTGCTATCTTGGGTGACATGGAGAAACTAAGGATTCCGCATGATAGTGTGTCCTTCGAGCTTGATATTATTAAGGTGGAGAATGTTAGTCTGCGTACTGAATTAGAATTGAGTAGGATGGCTGTTACCCTACTTACTACTGATGAGACTATTTCTCCCACCTCATGTGAGGATAAGGACACTGCTGCTAGAGGATAAGGCCCGAATCTTGTGAAACTTGCACTAATCTGAAGATAAACTTAAAAAGGGCAGACCATAAAATTGCTGAATTGCGTGCTTCCCTGTTAGAGCCTATTGTTTCTTGTATCAACTGTCCTAAATTAACCTTTGAGCTTGAATCGGTTTCTAAGCAATTTCAAGAGATGGTTGATCATAACAAGAAAATGGCTCAATTTGCTACTAAGGATCCTGTTAGCTCACCATGCAATAGTTGTAATAAACTAAAACTTGAACTCGTTGCTTTAAATGAAAAATGTGTAAAGCTAACTAAGGACCAACTAGTGAAGCCATCAACTGCTTGTGATGTGATTGCTGGTGTGGGGGAGAAGCCCAAGGGTAAGGTTGAGACGCTTAGGAGCGTGAACCAAACTGCTAGTAGTAGGACTGTCCCATCAGAGTCGGCTGTGCGTACACAAGCCATTCTTTCCTCTATTATTGGTTCTTCTTCTGCTCCCTTACCTTCTTCTGTCTCTTCTCCTCCCTGCTCTTCTTGTGCCTCTCTGTTTCGAGAGTGTCAGTACCTTATGAACACTCTCGAGAGATTTGTCGGAGGCAAGAAGAAGCTTAATCTTATTCTAGACCAATCGAAGATTTGCAAATTCAATCAAGGTCTAGGATATGATTTTCTAGAAGACAGAAGGAAGCATCCACCTGTCATGCTCAGACCCATAGCCGCAGGTGTGATTGAGGTCAAGCCCAAGAACAAGAAAGTTCAATTTAAATCAGCGGGCTTTGTCCAAGGGATTTCTGACAGCAAGGTGATTTCACCTGCAGCTTCGGCCTCTCAGAAGGCGAAGCCATCTCATGCGGCACGATCAGCCTGTTGCCGGTGCTCCGACTCGCTCCTCCGTAGTAGTCGGACCCGATGAATGACTTGTCTACTCTTAGACCTTCTCCGTGAGTAACGAGAGCGTAGGGTAGATAGAGGTCGATCGTGTTTGACTACTTCATCTCGCTCGATGTGTTACTCAAGATTGGGTGCCAAAATCACTCTTGATTTATCCCATCTTCGAGACTTTACTCTGTTTGACTCGTGTTCACGGGCATGGAAGGAAAGGTTTGGCTTGTAGACTCGGGTGTTCATGACACATGACCGGAGATTCCCGTTGGTTTTCTTCCCTTGCCCGTGCTCCAGGTGATGAGACGATCACCTTCGGAGATGCTTCATCTGGGCGCGTCATCGCCAAAGGTACTGTGCGCATTAATGATTCATTTATTTTAAAATATGTTGCGTTGGTTAGTAAGCTGCAATATAATTTGCTTTCAGTCTCTCAGCTTACCGATGACGATTTCGAGGTGAGCTTTAAGAAAACAATTGCAAAATTCTTGACTCTTGGTAGTTTGGTGCATGGATTTCTCGTTATGGGAGGATCTTTCGTGCTGATTTTTGAGTCTTCCGTGATCCTCTCCTGTTTTGTTGCTTGAGTCCCGTGACCTCACTTTCTGGTATAGGAGACTTGGTCATATAGGATTTGACCATTTGACCCAAGTTAGCAGCCACGATCTCATTCGTGGTCTGCCGAAACTCAAAATGGTCAAAGATCTAGTTTGTACTCCATGCCTAAGCAAGCAAGATGGTTGCCGCTTCTCATCCTCCCACACGGTGACTATGACCGATGCACCGTGACGCTTGCTCCATATGGACACAGTTGGACCACTCAAGTGCGATCGGCGGGAGGGAAGTGGTATGTTCTTGTCGTAGTCGATGACTTCTCGAGGTACTCTTGGGTGTTTTTCTTAGCCTTGAAGGATGAGACATTTACCCATTTTCGGGGTTTGTTTTGTAGGCTTTCTATTGAGCTCCCGGGTGCCTTACGAGCGATCCGCAGTGACAATGGCACGGAGTTCAAGAATTCCTACTTTGAGAGGTTTTGCGGTGAGACCGGTGTAGAACACCAGTTCTCTTCTCCATACGTCCCTCAGCAGAATGGCGTCGTGGAGAGGAAGAACCGTACCTTGGTCGAGATGGCAAGGACGATGCTCGATGAATACTCTACCCCACGGAAGTTTTGGGCTGAGGCTATAGCCACCGCGTGCCATGTTTCGAACAGAGTTTTTCTCAGGGCACACTTGCACCGCACCTCTTACGAGTTGAGATATGGGCAAAAGCCCAGTGTTTCTCATTTTCGTGTGTTTGGTTGCAAGTGCTTTATTCTGAAGTTCGGGAACCTAGATAAGTTCGAGTCACGTTCTTGTGATGGACTCTTTCTAGGCTACTCGACTTCTTCGCGGGCCTATAGGGTCTGGAACTGCGAGTCTAGCAAAATGGTAGAAACCTGTGAGGTGACTTTCGATGAGGCCAGTCCGGAGACTAGGCCCGACATCTCAAGTTCACTAGAGCAGTCCGAGACCATCTTTGTGGATGATGAGGATGATGGAGATGAGGGTTGTCTACCCGATGCAGTCCCTCATCCACCCCTTGAGGTGCCTTCGTCCACGCACCTCGGTGATCGACCCTTACCTTACGCTTCTTACGGAGCTAGTGGCTCTATTCCTACCCGTCAGTCACGAGGTAGAGGCCACTTCTTCATCTCATCCTGGACCTCCAAGACATATCCAAAAATCTCATCCTTCAGAGCAGATGATTGGAGACCTCTTTGAACGAGTCACACGCTCCAAGTCTGGCGTGTCACTTTTCTGTCTCCACTCTGCCTTTGTTGCCTCCTTTGAGCCCAAAGACGTTTGTCATGCTTTATCTGACGAGTCTTGGGTCAATGCCATGCATGAGGAGCTCGAGAGTTTCGAAAGAAACAAGGTCTGGACGCTTGTTGAGCCCCCGAGGTCACAATATCATTGGAACTAAGTGGGTGTTCAAGAACAAGCGAGCGAGGATGGTGTGGTTATTAGAAACAAGGCTAGGCGGTAGCTCGGGGTACTCCTGTGTTGAGGGTCTAGATTTCGAGGAGACCTTTGCCCTGTAGCTAGACTTGAGGCCATTAGAATCTCGCTTGCCTTCGCAGCTTTTAAGGGTTTCAAGCTTTACGGATGGACGTCAAGAGTGCCTTCCTCAATGGCCTTATTGAGGAAGAAGTCTATGTGAGACGACCTCCTGGTTTGAAAACCCCAAATACCCAAACCATGTCTGAGCTTTCCAAAGCTTTGTATGGACTTAAACAGGCCCCCAGAGCTTGGTATGAGAGGCTTAAGTCCTATCTGTTGAGTTATGGTTTCGAAATGGGTAAAGTCGACAAGACCTTGTTCATCCGCCGACTTGGCACTAACTTTCTGCTCGTCCAGATTTATGTGGATGACATCATCTTTGGCGGCTCCTCGCATGCTCTCGTTTCCCGTTTTCCGATGTCATGAGTTCGAATTTGAGATGAGCATGATGGGCGAGTTAAGCTTCTTCCTTGGCTTCCAAATTAAGCAAACTCGGGAGGTACCTTCTTGCATCGAGGCAAGTACACTCGAGACCTCTGAAGCGCTTGATATGAGTGATGGGAAGCCGGTGTCTACTCCTATGGCTACATCAATTCCACTCGACCCAGATGAAGACGGCGAGCCAGTCGATCAGAAGGAGTATCGAAGTATGGTCGGTTCGCTCTTGTACCTCACTGCCTCGAGACCGGACATACACTTCTCCGTGTGTCTCTGTGCTCGGTTTCAGGCTTCTCCTCGCATATCTCACCGCCAGGCGGTGAAGCGCATCCTTCGGTACCTTCGAGCTACCATTGACTATGGTATCGGTACTCTTCCTCATCTGTCTTTCCTTAAGAGCCTACTCGGATGCGATTTTCTTGGTGTCAGGATGAGCAGGAAGAGCACTGGCACCGCCAATTCATTGGCACTTCTCTTGTTTCTGGTCTTGAGGAGCGGTCGGTGTTGCATGATCCACCGCAGAGGCCGAGTACGTTGCTGCAGCCAGTTGCTGTAGCCAAGTGCTTTGGATGGTCTCGACCCTATGGGACTTTGTGTTAGTTATCGACAGTGTTCCACTCCTTTGTGATAACACTTCTGCGATTAACATTGCTAAGAACCCAGTGCAGCATTCTCGGACCAAGCATATCGACATTCGCTTTCACTTCCTTAGAGACCATGTGGAGAAGGGTGACATCGTGCTCCAGTTTGTGGAGGGTGACCACCAGTTGGCTGACATCTTCACCAAGCCTTTGGATGGCTCGAGGTTTTCAGCTCTGCGGGGAGAGCTTGGGGTGGTGTGTCCTTATGGACTGTTGTGAGGGGGTGCTTTGGGCTTTACTGCTTTATCTTATTAATTATGCTTCTGTATCCTTACTGCTGCATTGCATTTGCGGGTGCATTGGGGTTAGTTTTTCCAGCATAGGTTAAGAGTGGTTTTCTTGCTGAGTTGCTTAGACTTCTTACTCTTATCTTGTGCTTTCAGGATGGTTGTTTCTTATCTCACTAGGTTGAGCTCACTCACTTCTTGTAGGTTCTAGCGGGGGTTGGGCCACCCTCGGGTAGACAGGGTACGTGTTTGCTCTCTAGTGTGTGTTTTCCTGTCAGCTGTTGTCCTGGAGTCATATGGGGTAGATAAGAGTCAGTCTGAGCCATTAGTATTCTCTATCTTATCTATGCTTTAAGGACTGCCCTTTCTGTTTTCTTTGCCAGCTTCTCAGTTTTTATCTTTGGTTCAGGGGGAGTTCATTTGGGAGCTTCTGGAGCTTAATATTGATATAACTCAACTTGAACTAAAAGTGCATCACATGTTGCGGGGGAGCTGGATTTCCTTGCATTTCATTCTAGCATTCTACATTGTAATATAATCATGGAGCCTTGACTTTTATCCATATATGACATGTTTACAATGCCTTACATCATGCCATGATCCGTGCTTATTTGCTAGATTTATCATAACTTCATATGTGTCGTCAAGCCTTTGCCATTGATAAGTTAATTAAGACATGTCATGTTAGCACTTGAGACTAGTCTATCTTTAGATATCCTTTTATGATCCATACCATGTCAAATAGGCTGAGTTGAGTCTTGAATCTATATTGAGCTTTAGATTGAGCTATGTTAGTTCTTGATAATTTATTGCTCTTGCACTAAATTCAGTAAAAAAAGGGATCTCTTTTGTGCGAAAGAACTGATCTCACAAATTCTTTCTCATGAGACTGCTTGCCATTGCACTAGGCATGAACTCAAGGGAAGTTTTGGATGACCAAGATCATTTCCTTAAGCTTTTTGCTTGGAATGGTCGCATAAGGCTTGAGATCTAGCACATGACTAAAATTTTGGTTGGTAACAACTGTGAGTTTCAAAGAAAAATATGTCAATTGTGCTAAAATTGCTTAACTACAAAAAGAATCAAGTACTTGACCCATGACTCATTCTTGAACTTGTAGCAGTCTAAATTAACTCAATTTTAGCTTCTTGATTCCACTTAGACTATTGATATGGCTTGCATCATCTTTGGATAGCTCTACCTAGACTTTGATCTTGAATAGCTTGACATGCTAAGAAATTCATCAAAATTTCAGATTGTTACTTATGTGGCTTGGCTTGATTGTGCATATCTTGTTATGATCTTGATAGTATTCATATGTATTATGGCTTGGTGTAATACTCAAAAGTTAATTTGGATAATTCTCATGGCTCTAAATGCTTAGAATAAACAAACTTCAGCCATTTCATCCATCATCTTGACTTATTCTCTCTTTTGCATTCTTGGTGTGTTTATTGCCAAAAGGGGAGAATAGATTGAAGAAAAAGTCTTTTGGGAATCTAGAGCTTGGAGAACAATTTACTCTTTCTTGAGTTGCTCTAGTGATTCCTTCTGTCGACATGGTCATGAGTTTAATTTCTTTCTTTGGACCATCTTGGACTCTTCAAACTCTACTTCATGCTTTTTCTGGGTTTGTCAATATACTCATCAAGGGGGAGATTGAGAGACCATGTGGAGGTCATCCCGTTGTGTATGATGAGTAACTGACATCGGTTTAGAAAAGTCGAGTTTGAGTCGGTTGGTTCGGACCTAGACGTTGCGTGGCGTAACGGGCTCGGTCGGACTTGGTCGAACCTAGTCGTATGGGTTTGTGATACATATTCTGATAATGCGTCAGGTTTGGATTTGATTATGCTTACATATATCGAGCGATGCTATTTGATGTGTTTCTTGTCTGTGTTGACTGTAGGACATCGAGGCGGTGTCGTGGCAAGACACGGTGGACCGGACTAGGCGCAGGTGACGCTGAGGTCAGAACGGTCGGGATGTGTCGAAGACGACGTGAACTTGAGGTGGTTGCGAGTCGGGAGACGAGGAACCGAAGCTGGAGCTACCGGTGATGGACACAACGAGCGACGACGAGAGAACCGGGACAAGACTCAGGTGGAGTCGGAGGTCTCGGTCGATGTCGGATGGGCGACGGCGTGGCGAGAGGATCGGGACTAGACTCAGGGAGGAGTTGAGGTCCAGACGGTCAGGATGCCGGGTGTGGTCGTGGGCAGCGGAGCAGACCAAACTAGACCCAAGGAGGAGTCGAGGTCCAGATGATCAAGGTACCAGACGCGAGAAGCTTCCGGGAAAGCGCTTGAGGGCAATTCGGACAATTGGCTCAAGCCTGGCTGGAAGTGATTGATTTTCCCTCCAAAACTGGTTGCTTTGACTTTCTTGCCTCATATGTGTGAGAGGTGGAAAGTAGAAGAGGGATGACACTTCTTGATTTGCTAGTTGAGGAAAGGGGTCCTTCTATTTAGCAAAGGCAATAGAGTGTCCAGGAGATATGTATTCCAGTTGTGAGAGCTCATTTAGGCTGTCTCCTGCGTGTGTTCTTGTGCGCAGTAGGAGTAGAGAGTGTGCTCTTGTGTGTGAAGCATGTAGTGATTTTCTTTCCCAACTGCGTATGGGGATGGAGTGTTGTTTCCCTATTGTAATCATTCATGGCGTTGATTCAATATGAGATAGTCTGATTTCTCTCTCTCAATGACAGATTTCGCTTTTGAGCCTCTCTGTTCATGTTTTGATTTTCTAGGGTTACCTCTAGATTTTGATTTCCTTCATATCTTGGCTTAAGATTTGAGTTGTCAAGTCCTGAGGGTATTGCTCACATATCCTCAAAATCTCATGTCCAAAAGATCAAAGGTTTGGGAGTAATTTGATTTTTTGGCTCAGTTTTGCAAAAGGTTCAGAGTTTTGCTTGGTCTGAAATTTGTGCTCAGGAGTTGTCTTCTCTCTGTCTTCTAGGCCCTATAGAATATTTGAGAGGTAGTCACACTCATCTGGGCAGAGAAATCTTGAAGAGTTTCTCTAATTCTGCTGCAGTACGAAGTCCAGATTTCAGTTGTCTGAAAATAGGCTATTTGGTTTTGAGCATCTTCTCTGTCTACAGTACAGGTTTTCAGTTTGATGCTTCTTGTTTGCTATATATTAGCTCTGAGTTCTCTCCTCTGTTTAAGATATATCTCAGTCATAATGTCCTAAAAGGCTCAGCTAGTATGCAATCAATTTTCGGTTTAAGGTTCATCCTGCAGTATTTACTGTGTTCAGGAAGTCTGCTCTGCATTTTCTGCCGATGGCTGTTTTCATTTCTATTGCAGCATAGCTGCTGTTTGCATTTCTTCTCTGCCAAAATTTTTCTGCTCAGTCTACAATGTGCTGCTCGGCTGATTTATTGCATCTCAGTTTTGGAATTTTATATCTAATTAATCCTCCTCGGTTGAGGTTTTGCTGCTTCTATTTTCGATTAAAATCTCTCTCTGGTATGTGCTGATTTCAGACCGCAGCTTGCAGTTCCTTTGTTTCAGTTTGATTTTGTCTTCTCTGTTTGTCAGCCCAGTTCTGTTCTCGGCTGGGTATCTGTTCTTCAGTTTTCGGTCAATAGGTTTCTGTCTTCAGAACTGCAGTGTTCGGATGGGCAAGTCTGAAAAATATTTCTGACTGGGTTCGGCTGAGTCTGATTTTTCTTTCGGCCAACATAAGCTCTTGCAGCTTTCGGTTCTGGGTGCTATTGCTATGTTGGATGACTCATTTGTAAAGTCTTTCGGCAAAGACTAAAATCACTGAGCAATATATAGTCAGTTGGTTTCAGATTTACTAATTTATGGTTTTGTCAGTTTTCGGCCAAAATCTGATTCAGCTCTTGTGTCCATCTGATTTTGGTCTTCCAGCGAACTTTTTCTTACTTCATAGCTTGAGTAGCTATCGGAGAA
This sequence comes from Bonia amplexicaulis, assembly GCA_036346245.1. Taxonomy (NCBI): domain Eukaryota; kingdom Viridiplantae; phylum Streptophyta; class Magnoliopsida; order Poales; family Poaceae; genus Bonia; species Bonia amplexicaulis. Next base: position 13,756,905 of record CM070760.1, read on the forward strand.
GAATTAGTGAGTGGTTACTTGGGGCGATTTTTTTTGAAAGGCACCATTCACCCCCTCTGTTGCCAATTCCGGTCCTACAGATGTACGTTGCAAAAGCATGTGTCTCCACGCAAGGGGCCAAAGGCCTAACACATGATCAAAACTTTAAGGTATTCGCTATTACACATTAATTAATCCTATGCAACAGTTGGTAGTAATGCCTCTTGAATTAACACATTCTATTTTTTGCAGTGCCACCAGCAGCCGCCGAGTAACACGTGTGGATTCTACGTGTGCTACCATATGATCCTACTCTTCGATTCCTCGAGGATTACCAATTCTAAGGTTTGTCAATCTTCCCATAATTACTTCATACTTATCAGGTTATATATATACGCACATTGAGAGTCCTATCGACAGGATGCATCCATCCCGTTAGCTGCATTGAAACAGCCCGACCTTTCACAAATTCGAGGAGAGTTGGCGTACTTTTTGGTGGCTAACGTCATAAACCCAGATGGAGAGTTCCACAACACACAATGATATTTTATTGCTCTTATCACTTCAGATATTTCATAAATGCAACGTACATCTTTTGTAATTGTACATTTGTTAATGGATATTTTATTTTATTTCAATTAATTGATTTGCGAAATGGATGTTTCATGTTTGTGAAATGAAGTGCGATGTGAATTGGATGTTTTATGTTTGTGAAATGAATTGAGATGTGAATTGGATGTTCTATGTTTGTGAAATGAATTGAGATGTAAATTGGATGTTTTATGTTTGTGAAATGAATTGAGATGTGAATTGTATATGTACATGTTTTCTGTTGATCTACTTGTTGCAGAGGGCATGGCTAGCATTTCCTGAGGCTAGCCAATAAACAGAAATAAGTTTAGGGGTAGGAAGGAATATTACAGACGATTTTTAAGTAAAAATCGTCTGTAATATGTAAATATCACAGATGGTTTTTAGTTAAAAACGTCTGGGATATATAAATATCACAAACAGTTTTTAACTAAAAACCGTCTGTGATATTTATATATCCCAGACGGTTCAAAAATTGTCTGTGATAACCTTCTATATCACTGACCCATAAATTCAGATGGTTCAGAAAACCATCTGTGATGACGTTTCTGGACCGTCTGTAATACTGATTTCTATAGTAGTGTTCTCTGATCGTCCCTGATAGCTCCCTATTCATTGGATTAGCTTGAGAGACCTTGTAGCGCTTAATTGCCCACTACCCTATTCCGCTGCCGCCTGTGGTCGCCACCGGCCATGACGCCAACCAAATTCGTTGGCAAGACTTCACCCAGAGGTGCGCGCGGACATGAGCAATCTATTTCGCAAATGCTCATGTCCAGCCACCGCTCCTTTCGCCGACGGTGAGTCTCTCTCGTCGGTGGGGAGAAGAAGAAACTGTGCAAGCGTTGTTAAGTTTAAACTCATGATTAATTAATGCTAATGACCATTATTAACCCTAAGCAGTCACTGACAAGTGGGCCACATGATTAATTAACCCAAGACACTGACTAGTGGCCCATCCCATTTAAGAATTCTTTTAAAACTGGATTAAATGGTTGAATTCACTCACATATGGGCCGAGGTATACTGTTTGTACAGTAGCCGACCCCACATGTCAGTCAAAGTACAGATTTTCAGTTAAGGGAAATTCTAGAAAAGAAAATAAAGCCATGGGTCCCATGTGTCATACGCAGTAAATATTCCCAATAAATAAATGAAAAAAGAAAAAAAAATTCTCATGGGTCCCACCTGTCAGTGAGAGAGTTCTCTCTCTCCTTTTTATTTCAAGGCATTAAATTGAAACCTAAACATTGAAAAAACATAACTTCATTTTAAGTCCAAATTTGATGAAACAAATTTCTAAATTTACCTAAAACCAAGATCTTTCTAATGGAACCAAAATCATGAATTTTTAGTTCATTTGAATTTCTATTAGAGTTTAGTTTCAATTTACTTATTTTTATTCAAATTTTCACGCAAATAATTGAATAGCATACAACGCACAAGAGGAAGCCAAAGTGAACCAAGATCCGCAAGACCAAGTAGCAAGTGAACAAGGTGAGTTAATACATCATGTTGAACCTATCTTGTTACAAAAATTATTTTAATTTAAATTATCAAATCACATGCTGTTAATTCAAATGCAAAGTATATTCACATTAAAATTTTAGTTACATACCCATTGTTATTATGTGATTATATTTCCATTCCTTCAATTAATTGTACCATTAACCATTGTCGCCCTAGCAACTACTAATAATTATAAACACCACGCTTAGTTTTGTTTAGCTACTCTGGGCCACTAAATTGGCCCACCATCATTCCAACATGAAACTAGTTTTGGTCGATTATGGATGAAAAATGGTTGGTATATTGTGATTATGGAACGTCGCCAGCCTCGGTGATGGCCTTGGTGGATTTGTTGGTGGCGGCAAGCGAGTCCAATTCCTACATCGCGGCGACATGGGTCTGCTCCTTAAGATATGTGTATGTGTTGTAAAACTCACATAAATTGCCTGAGCTAAGGTTTCCTGTAATGACCCCAATTTTAAGAATAGTATCGTTTCACAACAGTTTAGGAGTGCAGTTGAGGACAGAAAGAGTATTATGCCTGCTCACGAGCATTTAAAAGGATTAGCTTGATTAAAAATATGGCCTAATGGCTAAACTATAATAGCTTTACGGGCATCCAAGCCAAAAACTAAACTTACATTCAGAAGAACTGATGAAATCCCAAAGGAATGCATGAGTGCGGTAGTAACCCTAACACATTAGTTGATGTATCCTTCCTTCTTTTGGTATTTGTTCTGATGAAAACAAGGAAAATTGAGTACATTAGGTACTTAGCAATCTGTATGGGGAGGCTATTTAACTATCATGCAAGATGTTCAATTAGATAGAATCATAGGTTGAAATATGGTAAGAATAGATGCAAGTTTACTGTTAAAGAACTTTGCACTTAAAATAGTAAAATATTGTTTAATTAGTAAGGGGGTTTTATTATTCACAATTTACAGTAAAACATTACTTATACCTTGTTATTGGAATTAACCATAAAACACAACTCCATTGACCATAAGTACGATGTATTCAAATACCATTTATTATACTCTACAGAGTTGCCCAACTTTACCCACAACATATTTTAGACTCACAATGTCTAGCTATAGACACGCAATATGATAGCATGCACTAAGCTGAGGTAACAAGGTATTTCACTACTCATGTTGTTCTAATTTCTGCATGGTAGGCTTAGAGCCATTCAACCACCTTCAGGAATCCATTGGCCAGTGTGGAAATTGCAATCTGATGTTGAGTGGACCTACCATTATGAAGATTGGCAAGTGGCACAACATGCCCAACTTCCATCTCACCCGTTTCTCGCGGTCTATCCAGATGAAACTAGGATAATTATCACCCTATAGACGTTTGATCAAATCGAGCAGTATAACAAACTAGGTTGACAAATCACGCTTGTGGTTGAGTGAGTTCTGTGTTATTTACTTAACATAAGGGTTCTAGCCCTTGTGAGGCTATCATTCGCATACCATGTGCACACCAGTACCACACCACCATATTCAAACCAAAGCCTCAATGTTCGGGTGAGGTCGTGGACTCCATCCATCTAGTGGCTACCTACTAAGAATCCTCATTGCTCAACTTTGTTTTAAAGTCTACCAGCACTAGGCCGGATAATCCATAACAATATTTGTAAAGCATTTATATTTTTCAATCTACCTAATAATTATCAATAGGGTGATTTCATATTATCATAATACTTATGGTTGTCAATGTGAGTATGGCTTACGAGAGTATGACTTGGTTTTTGTAGGACCCCAGATTTTACATCTGGAATCCTCTGTGATTTATTGCACTATTCCCTGGATCAGTAGATAGCGCTCACAGATACAGAAAATGAATATCAAATGCATATCATACGGAAGCATAAATAATATAGTAAACTTACACATGAGCCAGTTAGGCCGAAATCAGTAAATTGCAGCAGCGGAAGAACGAAGCACATAGGTGGGACCTCCAGGACATGCCCACATGCAGCTAACTGGAGGTTCGCGACCTAGCCCTTGACATCTTCATCTTCTTTGCCATCTGATTCTATAATGTTGCTGAGGCGTTAATCTGATTCTGGATTTGTTGTGAGAGCGAGAGTAAGCACACTAACCACTGTGCTCCGCGAGCCAATACACAGAATGAAAAATAAATAATATGCATGGCTTATCAAAGGAAAGGCCCGGGTTGTTTTATTTGTCAGAAATTTCTTTTGGTAGCATTGTCATTACTGAATCATAGTATTATAGTTGCTACCTAGGACTCCACACGGCGATTGCCATAATTGACTTAATCCACCAAACACATACTCTCTTTATTTACTGATTGTTGTCTAAGACTCCAAACAGCATGTAACATCCTTCATTTAATCAACCGAGTATACACTTTCTATATTGCTTGCTGTCTACAACTCCGAACAGCGGGTGACATCATTTAATTAATCCAACATTGTAATCACTAATCACCAATTCTTCACTTCTGAATTCTAATGATTCTCTAATATGAGTACTTTTCAGCCACCGAAATCATTTGTATCAGAATATTATAATAATTCAATCCTTTTTGTTAATGATCCAAATCCGAAATTTACTCTTCCCATAATTAATCCTTACTTTCCATCTTCTATCTCTAACTAATTCATCGGTATTTCTCCTCCAAGAATATCATGAATCAGGTTTATACCCCAATTATCATATCTCCCAAATTTCCGCAATTTCAATTCATCGATCTAGATCAAATCCTATTGATCCCATTGTTTCCAGCAATTAGCTTTACACTCTTCTAATTCTCCAAAATAATTCGAATCATCTATCTAGCCTATCTATTTATTTAGACTCCACCAATTTATTTCTCCTAGACTCCTGTCTATCATCCCCTTATTTATAATAGACATGAATCCACCGAGCATTGTTCTGTATTTACCACAACAGTCATCTTCTTTTCTTACGATTATATTTATTCTTCCTCTCATTTTATTTTAGGAGAAGTATTACCATTATTTGCCTTTGAAATATAATACATATAAACATCCTGAGACTTAGCAATTTGAACGAAAACATAATGTGAAAATGCAATAGTAATAACTTACCACTGGGGCGACACTCAGGACAACACAAATAAGGGTCTTTCTCTGCCCTCCACTTTTCCATTTCCACCCACAAAGTTTTTGAAATAGAACTATATCTAGTTCTGTTCCCATGTCCGCCCTTGACCGTGGGCACGGCTATTCGAATAGTTCTTACTCTGCAGAGTTTGTACACTTTACCCACAAGAGATAAATCTGTTCGTTGCCCCACATGATTCCTTAGCCATGCAGTTGAGTAGACTATCACAGGACAGTTACAATACATAATCCTACTTGTGGTTACGCCCGCTAAGGTCTATCTTCTGTAGGATGTGACCATCCCTCGAGAAGGGTCCCTCGTGAGCCATCACGGGCAAAGGCGGGGATGAGACCATCCATCCCTTTGCCCGTGTTCACACCTTCACGTAACCACACTAGAGCTATGCAGATTAGTTAGCCCTCCTACATTTTGCCAGCATGTGGTTGTACTGTTGTACCATGGGAGGTCATCACAAGATTCAGTCCTTAGGGATTATCTGGGCGGTTCTACCACTAACCCCCTTTGTGCTTCCACTACACCACTCACACACTCACACCCTCGAACCATCCGCCCAGATATTAAAGCAAGTAGGGTTTTTGGGAACATAAAATATTCATACCAACATATACCAGTCGTCACCACAATGACTGCCCAACCAATTTCTCTCATGTTTAAAAGTGATGCTTGGGCATTCTGACGCCCATGAATATCTAAGCAGTACTAAGCATGGCATATAATTACGGACTTATTTTCGAAAGGTTACTATCATAATTTTGCTAGGGTGACAAGGATCACATAATCAAGTATTCCAAAAAGGGATGTAATATTAATCAAGGTAAACATGGGCATATAACTAGGATCTTAAATTAAACATGCATTTGTATATAAAATAATAGCATGCAATTTGATAATTTAGACAAAAGTAATTTGCAAAAAATGTAGGTTCAACATGATCAAAGTATTGACTCGCCTGGCGCGGTTTACAGCGGTCTTGAGCGCACACAATGCTTTCTCTGGAACTTCTGGTCGTTATCTTCACTTCACTCTGGTTCACGCTTGATCCCTCGGTTCTTCAGGACTTCAATATCTAATTACGCGCTAAACAACTGACTCCAAATAAAGGCAAATAACTCAGAAGATCCAAAATAAATTCGAATAATCTTGATTTAGTTTTGTTATAAGTTAATGGCCGGTTCGGGTGATTTGAGACAAGGTTGGTGGTAGAATATAATGACTCGATCTTTTTATTAATAATCTCTTTTATTATTCTTGTATTTATTTAGGAAGTTCCATGAGTTAGGTTAGACTTACGATTTGGTGTACGAGGTTGGAGAGTATTATTTCGTTGAGCGTTATATTCAGGACATATGTTACACTTACACAATGTATACAACTTTTAGTTTACCGAATTAAAATTTTAGCCTTTTGGATAGTTATTCAAACCATATTAATTAACCATATATGATTTAATCAAAATCAAAATCTTGGATAACCTTATCTATATCTTAGTTAAATTTCATTAGCTTCTCTAAATTAATTTCTAATTTCAAATGTGCTTCAAAAATCATAATTTTGGTTCCATTGGACAGACCTTGAATTTAGATGAATTTAGAAATTGGTTTTATTTAATTTGAAGTTAAAATGAACAAGTTATGCCCATTTAAAATCTTTCGGTTTGGTTAAATCCTGAAAATAATAAAACCTGATAGGTGGGGCCCACTGTCAGCGGCCCACTCACACGGGCGCCTACAGTGAGGGCCACGGCGGCTCCTTCTCTCCCTTCATTCTTGACAAGCGAGGCTGGCGGTCGGTGAACGCGCACACAGGCGGTCGGCGACAGTGGGGCCCACATGTCAGTCGGGAAAATTAAAAGAAAGGCTCAACCTCAGCGTGCGGAGCGCGGGATCGAACGCGCACCGAAGGAGCCAGGGGGGAAGAGTTAGCGCTGCTAGCCAGGGGGTTCGTCCGTTGTTGCTTACCTATATGGGGTAGTTTATCCCCTTGTATCGTGGCTTCAGTCATCTTCTTCCTCCGGCCGAAGGACGGCGAGCATGCCGCCGACGGAGGAAGCGGCGACCGGGCATGGGTATCCCCAAAATGGGTTGCTCGCGCCCGCGCCTACCTTTGGGCGAGGTCTCGCCGGCAAATTCGACTGTGGCGGCGGTCAGCGGCGACCGAAGGCGGCGGCGGAACAGGGGAGAAGAGAGCACGGTGGCACACTGGGTTAGGACCCGATTGAGAGCTAGGGGAGCATCTATGTGTAATTAGAAGGCTACCTATGTGGTCAGAGGAGCTCGGGGACGGCCGTGGTGGTCCGGCGGCGTGCGGCGGTGGTGAGCTGGGGAGGGAGCTCGGCGCCGGCGAGGTACGGGCAAGGGGAAGCTCGGTTGAGGTTGGCAGTGGCTTTGTGATGCTCCGAGGATGGTCCTGGTGAAGGGAATTGGGTTAGATCGGCTCGAATCGCCGGCGAACTCGTTGGCCGGCCGTGGGGAAGAAAGGGCTCTCCGACGAAATTTGTTGCACGGAGCTCGATTGGGCTCTGTGAGGGATGTAGGGAGTGTGGTGAAGCATTTGGAGAGGTGGCCGGCTTTGCGGTGGCCAGGGCGCTACTGGCCACGACGAGGCCGAGGCGCACGGGCTTGTCGGGCGGCGGTGCCAGGCGGCGATGTCAGCAGCGACAACGGACGGCGGAGGCCTGGCAGCGGGATTCGGGGCGGAGGCAAGGGTCGTGCCGCGCGGCCTTGGTCAAGGCAGATCAGAGGAGGAGAAGGGGGACCCGGGCGCACGGAGGAGAAGGAAAGGGGCAAGGCAGCGGGAGAAAGGGAGAAGGAGGTAGGTGCGCTGGGGGGCTGGGCCCATCGGCCAGAGGGAGAAAACGGAGGAGGAAAATAAGAAAAGAAAAGGAGGGGGCCCACATGTAAGAGAGAGAGAAATAAAAGGGTGAGAGAAAATGTGAAACCTTAGCAAATTTTCTTGAAATTTTGAATCTTGAGTTTTGAATTTTCAAATTCCTAATTAAAATTGCTGATTTTAATACCTGAAATTTTATTTCAAGCTTTGGTTAGATTTATAGATGCGAGATCTAATAGTCCTCTATTCTCGATTTTACTTAATTTTTGCTAGAATCTTGTATATATAAATTTTTGAATGTCCAGACTTGGGTTCCATATGCTAATTATTTTGAAAAATGAGACTTTAGATTTTAACTCGGGGTTTTCTCCCTCCTCATGCTGAATCATCTTTTCAGATTCGAGTTTCAAATTCAAATTTTCTATTATTTACATATTTCCTTGTATGGCTTATTAGTGTTGTTTTTATTTTTCATAGATGTCCCATTATTGGAATCTCAACCCAAATTCAAAGAAACACCATCAAAATCCAAATTCAAAAAGATTGCATGGCAAAAATAATTTAAAAAGCTTTACATTTTCTTATTTAAATTTTTGGGATGTTACAGTTTTTCAGTGGTTGGATCTAACTATTTATCATGTCATTCTAAAATATTTTTATGTAAATAACAATGCTCAAACAATATAAATAAAATTAATAATAATTAAATAATATAGGATCAACATGATCAATGGCATGTGACTTGCCTCCTTGTCCAAGGTCATCGATCACTTCTCGATAGGTTTCAGGTTTGACACTATAGCTATTTTAGTTGCTCCAGTAGCTTCTCTATTAGGCAACTAGTCGAATTCGGATGCTAGCGCAAAATAACAAATACAGATAAGTTCCTGCTTTGTAAAATACAAGATGTGAACAAAATACAATAAAATATCTAGAAATAAATTTAAAATAAGGTGGGTTTTGGGTAGATAGGGTTTAAACTAAGCTTGGTTTGGTTGAACTGAGTTGAAATTGGGTTAGACAGCCTCGAAACGACGAAACGAGTATAAATAGGCTTCACGAGTTTTAGATAAATAGTAGCTGGTCGGGTGAATAGTACCATGTTGGCGCTATTCCTAATGGGTCAGGTTTGGTGAATAGTATAGTTTGGTCTTGAATTATCTAGGTTGTACAGTGTTGTACTGGGCTATGAATAGTGTTTGATTGCATAGTACACCCTGACCTAGTTTAGCTGATTGGACCAAGAGCTAGCTCGGGCTAACTTTGCCAGCCCACCTTGATGTCCCAAAGAACATGCATCCCACACCATTCCAGAAAAAGCTAGAGCTTGCTCTTATGGCGGTCGACACAGTGGAGGTGACGATGATGTTGAATTTGGCGATGGCGGCGGCGAATAGTGGCGAGCAGTGGTGCGGTGAGTGACTATGGGACATGAGAAACACATTTTAGGCACAAGTGTAGGCAGTGGCAGCTTGGAAATGACTGGCGATGGTAGTGCCTGGCTGAAATAGGGGCATGGCACAACAGAGCTACAATGAGGCTTTCGTTAAATTGAAGGTGGCTCGAGCAACTAGGAGGTGAGAGGAGCTCAGCGGTGGTGATGGCTTAGCTCGAGGAGGTGTGTGGAAGGCTAGCAACGGTGACCGTGGGTGGCGAGGCGATGGCGAGCTAGGGGCGGCGATGCTAGGTGGGAAGTTAGGGATAACTTCGTGGTGATGAGGAGATGCTAAGGATGCGAGTAATTGGATTGAAAAGGATGCGGCGGCAAGAATTTCGTTTTGAGCTCACCGGAGGAGATTTAGGCATCGGTGATTACAACACGATATTGCCGAATTGGACGAAGAGAGGTTGATAATAGGCGTGAGGTGGTGCGGAAAGAGGTGGAGATAGTCGAGGGGTTTGCCTAAAAAGGGTGGCAAGAGGCGGTGGCGCTAGGAGTGGCAAGAGGTGAGCTCGACACCTGGACGGTGGCACGGACCGTCACGTAGGTTCAGCATCAGGACAACAATGTGGTGGCAGCGCGGAAGTCATCACTCCTCCTTGGAGCGGGCACATGATGTGGCGGTGAAGAACAATGGTGGCGTGGCGTGTCGAGCAATTGGTGGTCAGGTTTAATGGCGGTGTAAATCGATGGCGAGGATGGCGCGACGTTGGCATGGCCCGCATTTAATGCAGGCGAGGTGGCACAGCATGGTGCAGGCGAAGGCAATGGTGGGTTGAGGTGGTGTGGCACAAGCGATTGGCAGCACAACATGGGGCAGGCAAGAACATAGAAGAAAACAGATTGCAATAGTGTGCCTTCTCAAGCGAAAAGCATATTTCTAGTATGGAAAGCGATTTTCTGATCGGAATATCTGGATTTGGCAAAAACTTCAAATTCAAATGAAATTTGTTAAAATTCAAAATTTTGAAACTTTTTGGGTTGTTTCATTTTGTGAAACAATAGGATGATAATATCTGTGGTTATGTGCAACAAGCTAAGATAAATGTTGTTTTCTAGAACTACGGCCATAAACCTAGGTTTTTGTAGTTTACTCTAAAAAAAAGATCATCCAATGTGCTTGAGGCTTGGTGAAATTGATATGTTTGGAAGCAGGTTAATACGAATATTTTTTTTCAAGCAGCCATATTTTCAGTTAGAACTTCGACTTATTTGGAGAATAGATATAAGAAACGAAAATGAGTTCAATTTTACCTTTTGTGTGTTGACGGTCTCATCAGTCCAAATGACGTAGGAAAATTTGGTGATTAAAATACATTAAAGTTCACGAACATAATCCCCCTTGTAAGGTAAATAACGTCTGCTATGTTGGCCTTTTACGTAGATCTATCTTATCTGGAGTATTAAGATGTTACTAATTAGGCAAATGCAACAAAGTTCACATTTCAGAATCAAACTTTTTTGTTTGCCAATTTTTTACCAATGTCAAGATGCAAAACATGAATTCTTTTTTTTTGTTTGCAAATTTTATATAATTAAATAAGTAGGAATTTACAGAAGATGAATACAATGCACCACTATCTTTTCTGAAGCCACTATGACTTTTCACTAATCGTAGGTGTCCAAAGTTACAATAAATCAAGACTTCTCTCCACAGCTTCATCATTTGCTGCAATTTAGTTTGCTTTGTGGTATATTCTGCATCAATATGATGTTACCAATTGCATAGCATGGTGTATTTTTTTCACTTTATCTCTGCGTATGAAAAATATTTCCAGTAAAATACATATGTCTCAGACAATCCAGAACTATGAACAATTCACCCTTGTGTTTCATCTACAACAAGTTACAATTCAGTTGAGCACTTCTATGTATCTAATAATACACACGTACTTCAGGCATTTCCACAGGTGAAACAGACGTGCAGCTTGTGAAATATCTTCTTAACTTTGCGAAATGCATGCATTCTGAGCAACTCTTTTAGCTTGAAATGGAAATATCATCCATTTTGGAATTCAGTTCCAAACAGTTGCCAGTCTGCAAAACATGTTAAAATTGTTTATGTTGTAAACAAATAGGTAGAAAAAAAGATTAATTAGAAGTTGACACTGCTTCCTACATTTAGAAACCGGTAACACAAGTTAGGAATTTGATGTTACATGGTGAGAGTTCAAGGTGTACCAATAAAAAAATAACGCTTCAAAAACTTTAAATGAGCAAAATTAAGCATGCAACAAGAACTAATATACAGTCTGCGTGTGAAAAAACTGAGGACTCAAAATTCTCGAATAACTGTTGCTCTTCAATACTTGTCATCAACCATGCCAGAAAGCTTTTGTTTTATTTGAGAGTCTATTCAAATCGTGCTCTTCAATAAAAGAAGAAATATAATCGTAAGAAAACACCGATTCCAATAGCAATAGGAGCAGAATACCACCATAATACATTATTTCGAAATAGTATAAAAATAGTTCATACATCTTAATTTATTGCTAATGATTTGACAAGTATTCTCTTGTATGCTTTGTGCATCATTTACAGTAAGTCAATTCTAACAAACTGAGTTATGGTATGCAGTTAATTTTTCTTGGTACATATCTAGAACGAACCATAATTTAGGTGCAAATGCAATCATGCGTCCACTTTTAGTTTAATCTCCAAAGTCCAAATCAACATGAAAAATTCCAATAACAATTTGAGGAGATAGCCTATGCAGTATTGCATTACCCTTTAAAATGTCAAGTTTAAACTGTTTTAAGTTAGGTGATACGAAAGAGAGTAGTTTGTTATGAATAGTAACTTTTATCTTTTTGTTTATCCATTCCTTTAACTTATAATTTGAGTGGGTTTTCTCTTTTTTGTTTATCCCAATGCAATTGAATTTGAACTTGAAATTTTAATTTGAGGTACGCTACATTGAGATGTACCTTCACAATTGTCTTCTTTTGTTTAGAATTTTTCATGTTGATTTAGTGCTTTAAACCAAAGTGAAATTCCGGTTCACACTAAATCATGATTGCATCTAAATGATAGTTCACGTACTCTAGGCATGTTCCCATTTATGTTAGTAAAATATTAATATTTAATAATATAAATAATAATATTTTTATCAAATTTACATGGTATTTTGACTAGGTTGAAGAAAAGTGCATAACTGATGCATGAGGCTCCAAACTTCGATTGAATCTTGTCTCTGTGCTAACATAGAAACTACTGGCAGATACCCTTTATACGAGCTAATGAAGGCTAAATGAGTGTGTATTCTACATTAAGACTCAGCATCTTGTTTGATCTAGAGAAATAGATCGCTTTTGTATTACCACGGCTTTCAATTTTTTATAACAGGCTTCTAGTTATTTTGTTGTCTACAAATTAATAACAGTGGGGTAAATAAGTACAACAGAACTATGAACTCAGTCTGATCATATCCTACGGTCAATGTGTTTTACGGTAGAGGCAACCACTGCGATTGTAGTATGATAGGAAAAAACAACAATCTTGAAAAAAATTGAAGATTTAAGAACAAGAAATCTAAGAATAAGCAGGACAATACTTGCCAATAAAGAATGAAATTACCTATTGCAGCAAGGAAGTTAGTATCCACATTCTTATCTATGTTTGCAGCATCCAAGTCCTATGTTAGATAAAAGCTCATGTACAGTGTATGTGCTCTAGTAAATTATGCAGCTTGGATGGCCTCCTTCGAAATAATGGTTCAAGACGGAAAGAAGAACCACCATTTTTCAGCTTCTTAGCATCGTACATTTCATTCCATGCCTGAACTATCTCATCAATCTTGAAGCTCAATCCTGCAGAACAAATTAAGAAAATCCCTTAACAACTTATACACACCATTAAAGGTAACTAATAGGTTCTACCATCTGAAATCTGTGGCATAAAGGATTGTCAAAAGGTTTAGTTCAACAATTTGGCACTGAAAATGATTGTATTTTTTACTAGTTATATATCTTGTATAACATGACCATGAACAATCCATGAAATCTGAATTAAACAGTTGTCAAAGGCACAAATGAGTACATTGTACCTTCTTGAGTTTTCTCATTCGCACAGTGGTTCTTTATCATCACACTGATGTCTGCTAGAGAAGCTCCACCGGTCTTAAATTTTTCGATAGATTCAGCGAGACTCTCCTCCCAGCTCGCAAGTCCCAGCTTGAACTCTACAACCGAACGCTCGTAAAGAATGGTGCCCCAAGAGATGTTCAGCTGTGATCGCATGTTCGAAGCCTGTTCGAATGCTTCGTCTGCTGACAGATCTTCTACATGCCCATTCAGACCCAGATTATCCAGCAGCGTCTTCTCCTTTTTCGATTTCGAGAGCCCTCTCACACGCAAGTATTCCGTTCCTTCCCACATCTCCATTCCCTTCTCCATGTTGTCTTCGGCGTGGTTGAACAGCTCCAGCACTTGGGCTCCCATGTCTGCCGCCTCACACGAATCCGCGTAGCGCCATGAGAGCTTTGCCTGCTCGAACTGCTGGTGTCCGAGCGCGATAAGACCTTCGTAGAAGTCCGGTTTCAGATCCACTGCTTCTTCGAACTTCTTCCCAGCTTTGGCGTACTCAGCGCACGCCCACTGGTATGCGTCTCTGACCTGGGAAAGCACAGACTCTTTCGAAGAATCTTCAGGTAAAAGCAGCCGCTTCCTTGCACGAGACGTGTGGACGTTGCCCCAGTTGAACAGCGCTAACGCCGCCATTTCCTGAAACTTCGCCTCCGCGGCCTGAAACATCTCCTGGGCTTCTTCGCTGGCGATGGCGTCCTCCATTGCTTCGTAGCACAGTCGCATGCCGAGGTCACGGAGATCCACATACGCGTCGGAGTCAAAGCCGACATGGTTCTTGAACAGACGAGCAAACTGCACCATCCAGTCGTCGACGTAAGCGCAGTTCTTCTCGACGTCAGGCCTGGAGCTAATTCCTCTTTCAGAGACGATGCTACGGTGATGATTCATCCTCTCTGACGCTGCGAGAGCCGTACTGGCCGCCGGCATGACCAGATCCCTGGTGATCTCGAGCTCAGGACTCACCTCTTTTATGTACAGCCGAACTGGCCCTTTCGGATTCAGCTCCTCGACCCACCGTAGCTCTTCGCTCGAGGTGATCGTCACTAGATCGCCCTCTCTGTCCTTGAATTTGAGAAGCGCCGCCTTCAGGTGGGGACTGTACTTAAACCGAGCTATGTCCGTCAGCTGTGTTAGGCTGCAGTTCTCTGGGATCACGACGAACCTTATGTCGTCTCCAAGAACGAACTTCACGCTCGTCGTACCTTTGCTGGCGTCTGCAGTGAGATTCTCCCCATGGCTGTGTTCTTGATGCCTGTCTCTGCCATGGCTCGCTGGCTTGGTGGCAGCTGAACGCTTTTCCTGGTTGTCCTCGCCGCGACCGATATGCCTCTGCGAAGAATGTTTTTCTAGGTTTCCATTAGTGTGATTTTCGTGCTTCTCCTCGGGATGCTTTTCTTGCTTGCTATGAACAGTGATTTGTATCTCCTCGGTATCCTTCTGACGCTTCTCCACACTGCACATTTGACCTTGTTGTTTTGTATGCATTTCCTGCTCATGCTGATGACCACCTCTGACCTGTATCTCTTCAAAATGCTTTTCCTCACGCCTGTCTCGATCGTGCTTCTGTTTGAGATGCGTCGTTTCTTCCATGTCCCGCCCTTCATCGCTTGATCGTCGTTCGCACTGGCCGTGCTTCGCTTGGATGTCTTCGCTGCGCTTTCCATCCTTGTCTCGACTTTGCTTGATCCTCAGCTGCAAGCAAATGTCCTCGGTGACATTTTCTTCCTTGTTTAAAGCATTCCCCATTTGGCTATCTTCGTTGCTCTTTTCTTCCTTGCAATCTTCGTCGTTCTCTGGCATCTCCTCGTCGTGGATCATCTCCCACACCTCTTCCTCGACTATGGAGTTTCTAAATTTGCGGGAGACTTTCCTCTTGATCTTCTCTTTCGGCAGAATGGCCTTAGGCTCCTCCGGCGACACAGCCTGTACTTTGTCCAGCAAAACCTCCTCCTCCTCCATCTCCTCCCGAATACACTCGGCGAGCTCCAGTGCGCTGACATTGTTTGGCTCCAGGCTCAGTACCTTCTGCACGTCCCTGCAAGCAAGATCCAGCCTACCCAGTGCTTCGAAGCATCGTGCCCGCTTCAGCAATGCGTTTGCGTACGTCGGCGCTGCCTCCAGCGCCAGATTGCACGCATCGATCGCGCGGTGGTACTCCTCAGGGCTCGTGTGCATGTAGCATGCGGCGGCGCTGCAGTGGAGGAAGGCGATGTCGTCGTGCTCCTTGGGCAGGAGCTTCGTCGCCTTGTCGAACCTGAAGGCTGCCCCCTCGTAGTCCCTCCTCTGGAACAGCCTCGTCCCTTCCTCCTTCAGCTCCATGGCCAGCCCGACGAAGACGGCGTCGTCCTCGTCCACCGCCGCCTTGGGAGTGTGCTCGCCGCTGCACCTGCTGCTCCTGGAGTTGCACCGGCTGTTGCTTGAGCTGCTTTCGCCATTCCTCGATATTCCTGATTCGCTTAGCTTCTTCTTCCTCGGCGTCTTCCCCATGCTTCGAATCTTGCAAGCCTTCCCTAGCCTCCTAAACCAGGGAATGATTCGAAGGAAACACACCTTAAATTTGTCTGGCGCCTTCTCCTCCCTTCCCGAATCAAGAAATGGTGCAATCCTTTTATCCTCTTTCCAGACAAATTTGCAATGGGAGGAACAAGAGAGAGATCGATATGGATACGGTGGGGAAAGAGAGATTGAACTACAAGGGATCGATCCTCCCTCTTCCCCATGCAGATGGAAACCTTACTCTACCCTGGAAACTCCATTGAGCATGCCCACGAAGAACGATCGATACAGGAAAAATGGAGGGGGAATTCCTAAATCTGTCGAGAAAGAAAAGAAAACCGAGGGAATTAGGAAGAGAGAATGCTGGAAGAAGGAATGGCAAAGCAAGGCATGGGGATGCATGCTACGAGAACGAAGAAGGGGGTAGAACGGGGTGGGAGCCGAAGGAAAGCCACACACTTTTTTTGGGTAGCACATTGAAAATCGTGTTTACTAATGTTAGCGCTGTCGAAGAGTAGTTTGTTGTTTTTTTTGCCGT
Source organism: Bonia amplexicaulis (assembly GCA_036346245.1). Classification (NCBI taxonomy): domain Eukaryota; kingdom Viridiplantae; phylum Streptophyta; class Magnoliopsida; order Poales; family Poaceae; genus Bonia; species Bonia amplexicaulis. The sequence goes on from CM070760.1 coordinate 13,773,495, forward strand.
ACTCATTGTCACAAATTAATAAGCACCAAATTTCGACATAGGCAGAGGCGACGTCACGCGTGTTCCCCATTTCATCCCATGATCCCCATCTTCTTCTATATCTGTGTTTCTTTCAGGTGTTCCAAAAGTTGTAGGATCTAGTATGATGGATTAGAGGGGGTAAATGGCTGCTCAAAATCTTTCCTAAGTATTAGCAACAATGAGCATCGAATGACTTGAAACTTGGCATGCACCTTCTTTAGGATGTCACAAACCTATTCTAGTTAACGATCTAGAGAATTGTCGCTAAGTTCAGATTATTACTATTTGAAAGAAGATTGCACCAAAACCAGAAAAAAAATCTTGATCTACTCTTGCTCATGAGTTATAGATGATCTAGATTAGCTTGTATGGGTTCTCAACTGTGATAGCAAGTTAGATCACAGCATGAATTCAATCCAAATCACTCACAGGGGCAAAATCCCAAAATCACCTCTTTCTCTCTCTCTGTGTGTTGAGAAAAAATCGTGCAAATCCAAGAACTCTCCCTGGAAGAAGTCTGGATAGATGAGATCTGATTTCCAAGAGATACCTCCACCTCTTATATGTCCAAGGATTCATTTAGTCATCTTCATTGTTTGCGTCGTTTCAGTTAGTGTGTCTGTTCGATCGTTTTAGATCTATTCGATAGTTGTTTTAGGGTTAGTTTTTCATTTTATCCCCAATATTGATAGACTTAGCTTTAGTTGAGCACCGATAGCCTCAATCTAGTCCCTGCATAGAACACGACACCCACCGCTATCTTATTGGCAACTCGTGCACTTGCGGGATGTTGTTTTAGCATGACCAAGTCATCTTCACCTTAGGACACCCTAAATCAATGATCAACTGATTGAAGACATTCAGATGCTATGCAAGATTAGAACCCTCCTGCATCTTCAGCTTGTACAAGTTGTGCCTCAGATACAACTTGTTTGTCATGGATTTGGACATATGCTGAGTCTGCAACATTTCCCAGATTTCTTTTGATGAAGTCATATCCATCACATGATTCATGACCTGATCCGAAAGGCACAAACATATGATCACAGCCGCTCGCACCTTCAACTCATCCCAATCATCGTCCTCTACCATCTATGACCTCGCACAACCCCTTGTAACATCCCTATTGCGCCAGTAGATCCTTTACCCTCATGTACCACAATACGAAGTTTCCCGTCCTGTCAAACTTCACCATTTCGAACCTAGCACTCAGCACCATCTCAACATCGCTCTGATACCAATTGTTAGAACTAGCGGCAATACACTTTGAGGAAGATGATCACACAAAATGCCTATGAGGCTTCGCAATTGTTAGTCTGCTAATCATGCCTGCATGGACACTACTCACGTACAAAGTCTCACGGCATGCACCACCAATACATGCGCATCATGGGATTGGCATGCAACTGTCGATCCACTTTCTTGTCGTGGATCACCGGCAATCTCTCGCCGCCAGCGAACTCACAAATGCGCACTCAAAAACACAATGAACACAGATGAACACTCGATGTTTGGTGCTGCAAAATGGGGCAGCGTTTTCTAATATCTTTCATGTGTATTTAAAGGCTGAACCAACTAAAGACAGCAGGTAGCCTTCATAATGCGTGGCAGGAAACGCATGAATCCTTAAAGGACGCACACACTGCAATTACTAATGGAAACGCGTGAATCCTTAATGACGCACACACTGCAGTTACTAACTGAAAAGAAAAGAAACGAAATGGCAACACTGAAAATGAGAAACTTAAACAGCCGTGATCCACTACTATTGAGAAACGGAAAAAATAAAAACTGACTACTAACTGAAGCAGTCACGGTGAGACGCTTGGAATAGATTTAACATTTCTCCCCCTAGTCCTTGCTGTGCTCACCGATCTTACTGACGCCGATCAACGCACGTAGTTGCTAGAACCGCACACGTCCTAGCGCCTTGGTCAGAACGTCCGCTAACTGGGTTTCTGTAGAAACGTGCCGAAGGACGATCTTGTTCCCATCGATGCACTCCCGAATGTAGTGGAAACGAGTGTCAATATGTTTGCTTTGGTCATGGAAGACGGGGTTCTTGCTGAGGGCGATGGCGGACTGGTTGTCCACCTTGAGCTCCGGCGCTCCAGACTCAGTGCCGAGCATGTCAGACACGAGCCGAGCTAGCCAGACGCCTTGGCAGGCTGCTGTAGCTGCCGCAATGTATTCTGCCTCGCATGAGGACAGAGCTACCACCTTCTGCTTGGAGGACTGCCAGGTGATGGGGTTGTTGCCGAGGAAGAAGATGACGCCGCTAGTACTCTTGCGCGTGTCGACGTCGCCCGCCATGTCGGCGTCACTGTAGCCAACCAGTCGAGCTTGTTCATCCTCCCTCCTGGCGTAGTGAAGACCGTAGTCACGCGCTCCCGCTACGTATCGTAGCACGCGCTTCACCGTGTTGAGATGGTCCTCGTGTGGTTTCTCCATGAAACGGCTTAGATAGCCCACTGCGTAGGCAAGATCTGACCGGGTGTGCACCAAGTAGCGCAATCCGCCAATGACGCGCCTGTACTCGGTGGCGTCCACCAGTGGAGCAGTGCTCTCCTTGCTCAACTTGAGCCTTGGTTCCATTAGCGCCAGACTGGGGTTGCAGGTGCTCATGCTGCTCCGCTCAAGCAGCTTCCCTGCATAGGCAGATTGGTGAAGCGAGATGCCACCTGGACCTTGCTTCACCTCGATGCCGAGGTAGTACGACAGCAGCCCGAGGTCGCTCATGAGAAAGATGCGCTTCATCTCGAGCTTGAACGCCATGATCTCGTCGTAGCTGGTGCCGGTGATGATCAAGTCGTCGACGTAGACCCCGATGACCAGCCGCGATGACCCTCGGCTCCGCATGTTCATGCCGTGCTCGGAGCTGCTCCTCTGGAAACCAAGTGACGCCATGGACGCATCAAGCTTGGCATTCTAGGCCCTCGGTGCCTATCGGAGACTGTACAGCGCCTTGCGAAGACGCAGTACTTTGTGCTCGCTGCCATTAATGACAAAGCCAGGCGGCTGGCTCACATACACTTCCTCCTTGAGGTCGCCGTTGAGGAAGGCGCTCTTCACGTCCATGTGATGGACTTCCCAGCGCTCGTGGGCTGCCAGAGCCAGCAGCGCCCTCACAGACTCCATTCGCGCGACCGGAGCGAAGACCTCGTCGAAGTCAATTCCCGCGCGCTGAACGTAGCCTTTGGCGACCAAACGCACCTTGTGTCGGATGACATTGCCGTGTTCATCACGCTTCACTTTGAAGACCCACTTGAGACCGATCGCAGGGTGCCTAGTGGGGAGCGCGACGAGCTCCCACGTGTTGTTGTCCTTGATCGACTTTATCTCCTCGTGCATCGCCTGACGCCAGCTTGCCTAGCGCTCTACCTCGCTGAAGGAGACAGGCTCGTTCGCCGTGGTGAACAGCAGCTCCTCGTCGAGCACCCGAGGAACAAGCCCAGGCGGCGAGGCTGGTCCAATGACAGCATCGATGGTGCGGAACCGAAGTGGAGCATCATCGTGGTCCATGTCCAAGTTCTCCTCAAAATTAGCTGGTGGCGAGATGAACTCGATCGACGCACTCGTGGGTGACGTCGTAGGTGCGAAATGCTCCGGCGGCGTCATGGGTGCAGGGACCGGTGATGCCGCATCGGCTCGAGGCGTGCCGGAGAAGTACTCCGTGGTGTACTTGACGTTGAAGGGCTCGCTGTCGCCCGGATCAACGCTCCTTTCGCCGCCCCAGCTCAATTGTCCCGCCTCGTCGACCACGACGTTGCGCGATACAATGATACGCTTGGTGGAGGGGTCGTAGCAACGGTAGGCCTTGGAGCCATGCTCGTAGCCGACAAAGATGGTCGGTGTGCTACGATCATCCAACTTCTTGAGTCCCGGCCGTGTGGACTTGACGTGGCGATGCGACCAAAAGTCCCGGTAGTGGACGGTGGGCGCCGTGTGCAAGCCTCAAATGGGGTCTTGCTGCTGAGCGCGCGTGTCGGGCGCGGTTGAGGATGTGGATGCGGTGTTCACGGCCTCACCCCGTATAGCCGGAAGCCGCCGCCTTGAGCATACACCACGCCATGCCGACGATGCTCGTTGCGCGCCTACCACCCCGCTTTGCCGTGGTGAGTAGGGGCGGTGAGTCGCATTGGATGCCGCTTCGGCGCACTACTCGCCGAACTCCACGGAGGTGAACTCCCCAACGATCAGTGCGGAGGACCTTGAGCCGCCTCCCTTACTCAACCTCCATGGCCGCCTGGAAGTTCTTGATCGCCGCTGATGCCTGATCTTTGCTTGACAGCAAGTGGAGCCACATGTACCGGCTCAAATCATCAATAAGTAGTAGGAAATACTTGTTACCGTTTGGAGTTATGAGCGTGATGGGCCCGCACAAATCGCCATGGACGAAGTTGAGGACGTGCTCCGCTCGTCGTAGCGCCTTATCAGGGAACGGCGTGCGCCTTTGCTTGCCGGCGAGGCAGCTGTCGCACACCTGATGGACCTGATCAAGCGGTGGCAACCCACGTACCATCTCCCGTTGGGCGAGCGCGCGCAACGACTTGAAATTGAGGTGCCCGTACCTCGCATGCCAGCGCCAGGCCACCTCCGAGCTACGCGCCGATAGGCACACCGATTGCCCGATGCGGAGCTCCAGGATGTACAGATGCGATGCAGAACGACTCACCCGAGCAAGAAGGTCGCGTTGCTGATCGTAGATGCGCAGGGTGCCGGAGTAGATCTCGATCCGACATCCGGCCTCCTCCAGCTGACCAAGACTTATGATGTTCGCCGTCAGACGGGGAATGTAGTACACCCCCATCAATGCGCGGTGCTCGCCGTTCTTGCAACTGAAGATGATCGTGCCGCGTCCTTCAATCTCCACCACTGATCCATCGCCGAAACGGACGGTACCGCAGACTCCCCGTCGAGGTCGGAGAAGGCAGTTCGCGCGCCCGTCATGTGGTTGGTGGCACCGGTGTCGAGCACCCATCGACGATCGTCCTAGTCTTCCCGTGATCCGAGCTGCGCAAAGACCATGGCCTCGTGGATCTCGATGTGGCGCAACGATATGGGCGAAGCTGGAGTTCGAATCACCTCGGTCGGCGGCGCTGCACCTTGAGTGAGTGGTGAAGGGATGGTCGCATGTGCCATCAGCAGAGTTGGCTCATCCTCTTCACCCTCCGGAATGTGTGCTTGCACCTGCTTATTTGGCTTGCTATGGTAGTCCTTGGCCCAATGGCCAATTTTGCCGCAGTTACGGCACCGGTCTGCCGTGTTCTCCTGGATTGTCCTATTTGAAGATGAGTTGCCCTTGCCTTTACGTACGCCGCCACCACCGCCATGGCCACGACGTGTTTTGCTGCGCCTATTGCCGCTGCTGGAGCCACCGGTTTCGCCGTTGTCACGCAGTTTCATCCACGCCAGCCAGTCCTCCTCGGCGAGAAGAAGACGACCCTTGCTGTCGTAGACGGGCACGGACGGTGCTGGCTTTTTCTTTCGCTGCTCGATGGCGCGCAGACGGCCGGTGACCTCCTCGACGGAGAGTTGGTTCACGTCGAGGAGAGTCTCGATGGAGTACGCGATCTGCTCGAAGTGCTTAGGGACGACCTGGAGCATTTTCTTCACGATCTCACCATTGGTGACGTTGCCGCCAAGAATGCGGATGTTGTTGGTGAGGCTCATAATCCGGAGTGAGAAATTGTCGACCGACTCCCCCTCCTTGAATGCGATCTCCCCGAACTGCTTGAGCAATTGTTGCGCGTTGGTGCCACGGACACGCTGCATGCCGACGCGCATGGTTTTAACCGCCTCCTAAGCGGAACGCGCCGTGCGCTTGCGCGCCAATGACCCGAGCATCTCGGGCGGCACGACACGCAAAATGGCCGCTAGCGCGAGGTGGTCTTCGCGATACTTGATGACCTCGCCCTCCTCCGGTTAGACGGCCTGCCACAACCCTTGGGCCTGCAGGTTCACGCGCATCAACAAAGACCATTCCTGGTAATTGGTGCGCGTGAGCATGGGGTACTGGACCGAGCCACCCGTCTCCTTGATGACGCGCTCGATGACGACTTTGTCGCCGCGATTGCGTCCTCGGCGCGACGCAGGCGAATGCGATACCCGTCGTCGGGGAGGGGGCGATGGCGAACAATCACCACCGCCAATGGGAGCCAACTGGACGGACATGAGGACCCCGGGAGCATAACAGCTCTGATACCAATTGTCGTGGATCACCGGCAATCTCTCGCCGCCAGCGAACTGACAAATGCGCACTCAAGAACACGATGAACACTCGATGTTTGGTGCTGCAAAACGGGGCAGCATTTTCTGATATCTTTCATGTTTATTTAAAGGCAACAACCAACTAAAGACAACAGGTAGCCTTCATAATGCGTGGCAGGAAACGCATGAATCCTTAAAGGACGCACACACTGCAGTTACTAATGGAAACGCATGAATCCTTAATGACGCACACACTGCAGTTACTAACTGAAAAGAAAAGAAACGAAACGGCAACACTGAAAATGAAAAACTTAAATAGCCGTGCTCCACTACTATTGAGAAACGAAAAAAATAAAAACTGACTACTAACTGAAGCAGTCACGGTGAGATGCTTGGAATAGATTTAAAATTTCTTAGCTTGTTTCTGTTGCTAACATTTACATGTGCTTATCCATCAATGTACTATTTATACGTGAATGCAATGAAAATATATGTGTGCGCTACCAATATACTTCTATCATGGTATTAGACTACTAGCGATCCTCATCCCAGCTATGAGTGAAATCAGTTCTCCCACCGTGTTCTACCGCACCCTCTTCCACCTCTTCTTCCTCCACCTCTTCCTAGAGCGCTTCTGTCTTTGCTCCTTCCACTCTTGCTCTCCAGGTAGGCAACATCAAGGCCTACATCCCCATAGTTCTGGACATTCAAGTCCCGAATTACTCCTAGTGGAGACATCTCTTCCTTGTCCATCTCGGAAAATACTCTCTGCGCCATCACGTCGATGGCTCGGATACCAACCGCGATGACCCGCGCGTGGGTACAGGAGGACAACATTGTTCTCCAATGGGTATACCACCATCTCCGCCGAGCTGTTCCAGATGGTGATGAATCCCGACTCCACGGCGTACGGCACATGGCACGAGTTTGAGGGCTTGTTTCGCGACAATGAACCATCTCGTGCCATCCACCTTGAAGCATAACTCCATGGCGTTGTGCAAGGTGATATGACCGTGTCTGCATACTACCATCGTCTCAAGTGTCTTGCAGACGAATTGCGCGACATTGGTCACCCAGTTTTGGATCAAACTTTGGTCCTCACCTTGCTGTGTAGCATTAGTGACAATTACGCCGTCCATGCCTCCATGATCCCGCTGCTTAAGCCCTTCCCCATGTTCCTCGAGGCACATTCCACATTCATGCTCGAGGAACTGGCACAGTCGGCCAAGGTAGCTAAACCCACGGCGCTGGTAGCAACCGGCACTCCTGCAGGTACTTCATCTTCCTCGACGAGCACCGACACCTGCACCATCAACAGCTGGACCTCGAACAAGAAAGACAAAGGACAATCAAAGCAGTGCAACAAGTCGGCGCCTTCTTCTCCGTAGGGGTCCAATTGTCGTCCCGGGACAAATCCCTGGACCGGAATAGTGCAAGCCTAGCCTCTACCTTTGTCCCCCACACCTTGGTAAGGAGAATGGCCTGGTGGTCTGCGTCCTTCTGGTGGCCCATGACTTCTTGGGCCGAGACCGCTGCCCCAAGCATACACCGGCTTCACTCCAACGCATCCACCTACATCAGCTCCACCTTCGTTTCTACAATAGTCACTTGCATGGGACTAGTCTACCTTCATCAACGCCTTCAACAACTTGTCTGTCCAAGGTGGTGGCTCTGAGTGGGTCTTCGACTCTGGTGCATCCGCGCACATGGCTTCCGATCCGAGTATGCTGTCATTAGTAAATTATGTACATTCTATTCCTCCAATTCTTGTAGGCAATATTTCAGCAGTCTATCTGGCAGCCAACCCTGTGCAACATCGACGCACAAAATACATTGAAATTGACATCCATTTTGTATGTGAGAAGGTTGTCCTCGAACAAGTAAGAGTTATGCATGTACCGACGAGTTCGCAGTTTGCCAATATTTTCACAAAGGGATCTTCCCATGGCGATCTTTAGTGAGTTTTGTTCCAGTCTAAGTGTTGGTGCACTAGCAGCTGAGATTGCCGGGGAGGGGGTTAGTCGGCTAATCACACCTGCATGGATACTGCTCGCGTACCAAGTCTCACAGCATGCACCAACAATACATGCGCATCATGGGATCGGCATGCGACTGCCGATCCACTTTCTTAGCTTGTTTCTGTTGCTAACGTTTACATGTACTTTATCCATCAATGTACTATTTATACGTGAATGTGATGCGAATATGTGTTCTGCCAATATACTTCTATCAGCAATGTCTACGTCCCCAACAGCCAAATCATTACAGTTTTGTCTGTATAAGGAATTTATTTTCTTTTTACGATTAGTGTTACAAGAGGTCAATATCATATTTTTATACTCCGATTACATAGTCCGTTTTGCACAACCCTTTTCGTTTTACATAGTCATATATATAAGCCTTACACAACATTCTGCGACGACAATGTCTCCTGCGAGGCTTCTCAGCGTGCCTCGTGTAGCGAATAGGGGTGGAAACGGATCGAATACGGTCGAATAGTCTCAAATACGAATACGGATTCATGTTTTTAAAACGGATACGGATACGAATTCGAACATTCTCGAATACGAATACGAATCGAATGCCGTAACGAATACAAATTTGAATCTGATATATGCTTAATTCGGTCGAATACGAATATCCTCCTACAAATGTCGTAATCGATTGGTTTTTCCGATTAGCGGTTTTAAATTTAAATTTTGACATTTGAAATTTCATCAACAAACAATCATCACAAATATTAATAAATCAAGTGAGGGTGTTGATGACCTTCTTCCTCGAGCACTTGCGGACGGAGCTGGTGCTGCCCTCCGACTGCTTCTAGCTCTCGTCGGAATCAAAGCTGACCCTGTGAAAAGATGTACCGCCAGTCTGGCACTAGAACACATAGAGATACATTTGATCGGGAACTTACGGTCGCCGATGAACGCCATGAGCGAAGACCCGTGCCTGCGTGATGCAGACGTGAGGAAGAGTTGGTGAAGGTCGTCCGGAGATGTCCCGCGGGAGGCGGCCTTCCCGTTGCTAACAGCGCGTAGTAGATCGGGTCTTTAGGGTTTGTGCAGGTTGTTGGCTCTCACGGGAACGGGGAAGAAAAACCCTTAACCACGGAAGAGGCCGGAACCTCCTTTTTAATATTGCGCTGTGCAACGGGGGACCGTAACCAAATTCGGTTAGGCACCCCCGATCAGGGCGCGTGAGAAACGGGTGAGGCGTGGGCATCACCCCACGTCTCCCTCTTTCAACCGTTTGCCTAGATCAAAATCCAACATTCTCCCCATTGATCGTAAGGCTAAACATCATAAGCCCTTTCTTAATAAAAGCTCACACTAAAGTAATACGTCACAACAGTCAATTAAGTACCGCTGGACATCAGTACTTATAGTGCTCCATTTTATATCGATTGGATAACATAATACTTCATGGGAGTTGGTTACTTTATATGGTCCTCTTATTCCAGGATCACAGGCTCTCCAATAAACCCATGTCGGCAACATGATCACGAAAAATATTGGGTGGTAAGCCTTTTGTGAGCGGATCCGCAAGCATAAATTTAGTTCCAATATGCTCAACCTTAATTGTTTGATCCTGGACTCTATCTTTCACAACATGATACTTTATGTCAATGTGCTTGGCAGCCGCACTCGACTTGTTGTTACTCGAATAGAAAACTGCGGGTTGATTATCGCAAGATGTAATGAGTGGTCTAGAAATGCCGTCTACTACTCTCAATCCCGGATAAAGTTCTTAAGCCATACACCTGCCTTAGCCTCATAACATGCCACAAATTCAGCCTGCATTGTCGACGATGCAGTAAGTGTTTGCTTTACACTTTTCCATGAAATTGCTGCTCCTGCGAGAGTGAAAATGTAACCTGATGTCGACTTCTTAGTGTCTTTACACCCCGCAAAATCAACATCAGAAAAACCGACAACCTCAAGGTTGTCGCTCTTCGTATGTGAGCATGTGACCTTTAGTGCCTTGCGATAGCGCAGACTTTCTTAACGGCTTTCCAAAGGTCCGTCCTGGATTTGACCGATATCGCCAAGCATCCGGTAACAAAAGCTAAATCGTATGTACATACTTGAGCATACATAATACTTCCGACAATGAGCGTTGCAAGGTACACCTTCATCCGATCGATTCATAGTCATTCTTTGGGCATTGAAATTTTCCAAACTTATCGCCCTTAAAAATAGGAGCAGGTGAGGCAGAGCATTTATGCATATTGTATCTCTTTAGTACTCTGTCAATGTATGCCTTTTGTGATAAACCTAATGTTCCTTTGGACATATCTCGGTGAATTTCAATACCAAGAACATAAGATGCTTCACCGAGATCCTTCATGTCAAAATTGGACGAGAGAAATCTTTTAGTTTCCCATGAGATGTCCACACCGCTGGCGGCTAATAATATATCGTCCACATAAAGGATTAAGAAGGTGTAATTACTCCCCCTGAACTTAACATATGTACAATTATCAACATCATTCTCCTTAAATCCAAAATTCCTTATGACTTCATCGAACTTAAGGTACCATTGCCTAGAAGCTTGCTTCAGGCCATATATGGATTTCTTTAGCTTACATCCCAAATGTTTCTCGTCTTCCACAACAAAACCTTCCGGTTGTGTCATGTAAACGTCCTCATACAAGTCACCATTTAGGAATGCAGTCTTAACGTCCATTTGGTGCAACTCTAAATCAAAATGTTCTCTGAGCGCCATTATAATTCTAAATAAATCTTTAGTCGAGACAGGAGAAAAGGTTTCATTATAGTCAATGCCTTCTCTTTGTGTAAATCCTTTTGCTACAAGTCTCGCCTTAAACCTTTCGATATTCCCTTTGGAGTCACGCTTTGTTTTGTAGACCCATTTGCAGCCTACTATTTTGGCTCCGTTAGGAATTTCTACTAAGTCCCATATATCGTTATCCCCCATAGACTTAATTTCAACTTTCATGGCATCTAGCCACTTAGATGAATCCTTACTCTTCATAGCTTCCTTATAAGAGCTAGGATCATCCACCTTCCCAAGATCATCTTCATTCAAGTAAACCTCATAATCACTTGGGATACCAGATCTCCTCACTGCTCGATCTCCCGACGGTACATTAGCAGGCTCATTAGGTTGTTCATTAATTATCACAGAGGGCTGTGAAGGCTCATCATTAGGTACGACACTTGTACTTTCGAGCCCTCAATGTAGGAGTAGCCACAGAATTAACTGGAGACGCAACAGGAGTTGCAACTACAGGATCAACTGCGGGCACGACCACTTGGGGCATAGGAAAATCAATCTGTCGGATTAGCGGCGAACCAACATACATCCGCTTCTCCTCAAGGTCAATTTTCCTGGGCTCCAAGTCACCACTAATGCCATCATTTTCCAAGAACACAGCGTGCCTTGTTTCTACAAATTTCGTGGTACGATCTGGACAATAGAATCGGTACCCTTTAGATCCGCTGGGTAGCCAATAAAATGACAACTCACGCCTTAGGATCTAATTTCTCAATTTGTGGGTTAAATACTTTAGCTTCTACCGCACAACCCCACACATGGAGGTAGTTCAAACTTGGTTTTCTCCCAGTCCATAATTCATAGGGTGTTTTGGGCACTGATTTACTGGGAACCGGATTGAGTATGTGTGCAGCGGTCTTCAATGCTTCCATCCATAACTTTACAGGCAAAGTGGAGTAGCTCAACGTACTTCGAACCATGTCCATAAGAGTACGATTTCTTCGTTCCGCTACTCCATTTTGCTGAGGATCTCCGGGCATTGAGTATTGGGCGACTATACCATTTTCTTGTAAGAACCTGGCAAAAGGACCAGGAATCTGTCCATAAGTTGCATGTTGCCCATAATACTCTCCCCCACGATCCGAGCGCACTACTTTAATCTTTAGACTGTGTTGATTTTCAACTTCAGCCTTAAATATTTTAAATTTATCAAGTGCTTCCGATCTCTCTTTAATAGGATAGATATAGCCATAACGTGAGTAATCATCAGTGAACGTAATGAAAGAATCATAACCATCTACTGATGTCACAGGGAAAGGGCCACATATGTCAGTATGAATTAATTCTAAAATCCCTGTGCTTCGAGTAGCACCTTTCTTTATTTTCTTTACATACTTGCCTTTGATGCAATCAAGGCAATGATCATCTGAATCACTAAAATCTAAAGGGTGGAGAATTTCTTCTTTAATGAGACGTTCAATTCTCCCCCTCGAAATGTGGCCCAAACGACAGTGCCACAATTTCGACGAAGTCTCATCGATTCGCTTGCGCTTTTTGTTCACATCACATACATTCATGGATATAAGAGAATCTTGCAGGGATAACATGTAAAGCTTGTCGTGTCGGATGGCACGACCAATATTATCATTATTAAAATAAATCAAACACTTTCCGTGTCCAAAATTACAAGAATATCCATCATTATCTAATAATGAAACAGAAATTATGTTTCTTCTCATCGAGGGAACATAAAGAACATCATTAAGTTTCATCACAAAGCCATTATTCAAGACTAAAGAAACAAATCCAATAGCTTCAATTTTGGCTTCCATCCCATTAGCCACTCTTAGGCTTCTTTCCCCTCTGAGACTTGTCAACATATGGAATTCCTGCAAGGAATTCGTAACATGCACAGTGGCACCAGAATCAATCCACCAAGAGTTTATAGGAAAATCAGCATAAAATACTTCATCAACAAAAGTAATTTCATAAGTACCTTTCTTGGCTAGCCATTTTAGCCATCCAGGACAGTTATCTTTGAAGTGGTCCTTTGACTGACAAAAATGACATTCATCACTTTTCTTCTGTCCACTTGAGCTTCCAGGACTTGAAGCGTTTTTAGGCGCTTTAGGGTGCTGTGGATGTTGTGGCTTCTTATAAGGGGAATATGCTTGCTCCTTCTTTCCCTTTCCTTTATAGCCACCTCTATTTCTAGAGGGACCAGTTGTATTTGAGGAGTTGATGTGATTCACAAAATCATTAGCTCCCTCAGCTTTGATCCTCTCCTCTTCCTGAGAGACATTAGCGATCAACTCGCTCATTGTCCACTTGTCTTTAATGGTGTTATAGTTCACCTTAAAAGCTTCATATTGCTTAGGAAGAGACATCATAATGTAATGGACAACAAAAGCCATCGGAAATTTCCATGTCCATTGTCTTAAGTCTAGCAGCAATGTTAATTATGGTCATAATGTGCTCACGGACATTTCCAGTACCATTGTACTTAGTGTTCATGAGTCTGTGCATCAGCGTGGTAGCATAAACCTTAGAGGACCCTTTAAAATGATCCTCTATAGAGGACAAGTACTCCTTCACTTTTTTCTTTTCAGGGATTGCTCCCCTAATAGCTTCATTGATGGAGTTTTTCATTACAGCAAGTGAAATGCGGTTAGATCGATCCCACTTTTCAGCATTAGTTTTGTACTCCTTCATTTTGTCATCAAATTTGTCCTCCCCTTCATTAGGAGCGACTGGTTCATCGAATCTGAATGCGTAGTCCAGATCCATGAGCTGGAAAGTTGTCATAAGTGCAAACTTCCATTTTTGGAAGTTGCTGCCGTTAAGTGGCTCAATTGCATTAACTTGAACGGAAAAGAGAGCAGTGAAAAATTTAAAATTTTCATTAGGAAAATGTATAATTAATTTGCATAAAAGTTAACCTTACGTTGGTATGATTAACAATATGCTCATAAGAATTTTTCGCATCACCGTTGGGCAGAAACGAAAATTTTAACATAATTTATACACATGCAATTACAATTAACGTTGGTCAAATAGTAATAGCATGGGAAACACAACAAACATAATTGATAACATGCAATTACAATTAACATTGGTCAAAAAGTAATAGCATGAAAAATAATAAACATAACTCTCCAATTGAATTTCTCGTTGGTTTCATTCAATTAGAGACATAACATCAGGCAGCGGAAATAATAGCATAATAATTTTCAGCAGCTTAAATACATTATCCAGTAATATTTTCATGTGATACATTAAATAATCATAAATTATACATGAGAATATACAAAGAATAAATGAAAGAGAAAACAAATATGTTATCTGTTCTTTGGGCGAAAACCAAAGAATAATAGAGTAGCCGGCCCACAAAACAAAAGAAAATCGCCACAGCCCAATAGCCGGCCCATCAGTCCCGCCCCCCTTCCCCCCGCGCATCACAGCCGTCCATTGATCGGACGGCTGAGATCCTGTGCCACCGAAACAAAAGAAGAAAGCCTCTAACCCTAGGGGCATTCGGCTCCTCCCGAAAAAACCGGAGGCGACGGCGGCGGCTATGCGTGAGGGGCGACGGCGGCGGCACACATGCGGCGGCGGCGGCGGCGGCGGCGGCGGCTCAGCGGCCCGGCGGCCAGCGCATGGGCGACGACGGGCGATGGCGGCCCGAGCGGTCGGCGGCTGCGCGCATGGGCGACGACGGGCGATGGCGGCGGCGGTCGGCGGCTGCACGCGCATGGGCGATGCAATAGGCGGTGGTGGCCGAGCGGCTGCGGTCCGGCGGCCACAAGCGCAGGCGGCGGCGGCGGCGCCTGACGGCGCTCGGCGGCGGCGAGGCGATAGCCCCGAAAACCCCCTAAAAACGTAAGTATCCCACCCCGATCCGAAAATTTTTTATTGATTCGGTGATTTGGGGAAAATTTCTTCAATGTTCATCATTATTTGGGGTTTCTAGGGTTCGTGATTCCCCTCCTTCTAACATTCTATCCGAAAAAATAGTGGGCTAAGGTTCTAGAGAGACTAACAGTATGCTCTGATACCAAATGTGAAAAGATGTACCGCCAGTCTGGCACTAGAACACATAGAGATACATTTGATCGAGAACTTACGGTCGCCGATGAACGCCATGAGCGAAGACCCGTGCCTGCGTGATGCAGACGTGAGGAAGAGTTGGTGAAGGTCGTCCGGAGATGTCCTGCAGTGGAGGCGGCCTTCCCGTTGCTAACAGCGCGTAGTAGATCGGGTCTTTAGGGTTTGTGCAGGTTGTTGGCTCTCACGGGAACGGGGAAGAAAAACCCTTAACCACGGGAGAGGCCGGAACCTCCTTTTTAATATTGCGCTGTGCAACGGGGTCAGAACTAAATTGGTTAGGCACCCCGATCGTATGCTGTGAGAACGGGTGAGGCGTGGGCATCACCCCACGTCTCCCTCTTTCAACCGTTTGCCTAGATCAAAATCCAACAGACCCATCTTCCCCCCAATCAAGAACCCCATAAGACGAGCCAAGAAACCAATCAAGAAACCGCTTAAGGTCCGTCCGCTCACCTGCGTTTCGCACCGCGGAGAGGCGGCGGCAATGACAACGATGTTACGGTTGTGCGTCGCCATCTCCTGCTGCTCCTCCTCCTCGCCACCCTGGCCGAAGAGCCCGGAGAGCACCGAGGTGAAGAACGAGTGGGCGCGCGCCCACATCCCTCTTCCCGCCGTGAAGGCAGCCACCACGGCCCAAAGCAGAAATGAAAAGAAGCACTTTTCTCTTCTTGGTTCCTGCCTTGCCTTGGTCAATCAATGGCGTGGGGAGGCGTGTGATTGGTACAGTTCTTGGAGGAGGCGGCTTTGCTGAGGAGGGAGATAATTAGGGGTGGCTCCCACGCGCCCAACCAAGTCGTGAATACGAATACGAATGTTCTCGAATACGAATGCGAATACGGATATTCTCAAATACGGATACGAATATTGTCGAATACGAATACGAATATTTTTTAATACAGATTTGTGCTTACCACATTTATGTTTTTTCAGATACGAATATCGGATAAAACGAATTATCCGTTACCGTTTTCCACCCCTAGTGACGAACTGTGACCTCAAAGAGTTGCGATCGTGCTGACGGGTCAGTGCAACTTTTTTACTCTGCTGGCATCGACTAATTTTGTGGGTTCGATTCCGTGAAATTTTTTTAGCAGTTACCATTGATCCCTCCCATGTACAATTTATCTCTCCTGTGAACCGGCTTAGACAAAACACTAAGGATTGCCTTACTTGGCCGAGCTCCGGCTCCAAATTTTGGGCAGAAAATATTGTGCTCCGTTTGTCTCTCAATACAAGCCGATGTGGGATCTGTTCGGTTAACCTTTCGAAACTTTATAGATTGATTACATAAAAATGACCATATTTGATTTGTTTTGCAAAATACTTTAATAATATATAATTTTTTCTATTTTTGTGGTATATTGTATTAAGAAATTTATAGTCAAAGTTTTACATTGGAACCGCTTTTATAGATTAACTACATAAAAATATGCCTTGCAAAATACTTTCTTAATATATTATTTTTGCTATTTTTCCGATATATTCTAAAAAAAATGAAAGTTTTACGTTGGAGACCGTAGAAAGACCCAAGTGAAACTGGTCCATTTTGCTACACATTCCCTATATAAGTTGAGCTCCATGCTTGCATAGTATTCCCTATGTAAACTGAGCTCCAATTTCGACTGCCCTGTAAGAAACGAGAAATTTTATTGTATCACTGTATTATACTCAAGCTTGTAAAACAAACCAACTAGCCTGTGACACCTGTAAAGTAAAAGGCCCACCGCTCCCGACCTGTTGTAGCTTCTGCAGATTTTCTCAGCTTTCTTCTTTCATTTATAGAATCCAAATACAAAGCAAAGACTAAACTTATTTCCTATTCTTACACCATGATCTGCTTTGGCTGTGCCCTCCCATGTCTAGCGAAGACATAGCTCCACTAACTAACAGACTAAACAAGAATCACGGCCACGACGTGAACATGAGCACGTCTTAGACCACTAGCTTTGACAGAGTAAAATGCAAGTAATGCAACGGGCTTAAGTTCACCAATATTCTGTTTGTAACAGCGCTTGTACAGCGGACGTAATCGGTGTTTTCGGTTGCGACTGTTGCCTATACAGCAATGCCCACATATATATGAGATACCGCATCCATGTTGAGGTTGAGCGATGTGAGACCATGTGGAGGTCACCCCATGGTTGTGATGAGTAATTGACTCTTGATCTAGAAAGATTGAGTTTGGTTTTTGAGGTTTGAGCTGGCGTATACGACCACTTTGGGCGTGGTTGGAGGTCGGCTGGGAGGTCTACGACCATGACTTTGTCCGTACGACCAGGTTTGATGGTGATCGGAAGTGTTTAAGACCATTTAGACCATGATCAAATGGTGTACGACCGTTTTGGAACCGATCGGAGGTCTATCGGGATACGTATGACCATTCTGGGCGTGATCGAAAGTCTCTCGGGGAGTCTACGACCACGTTACGGCTTCATCGATCAGATTGGCCGTGGTCGGAAGCGAGTCAAACACTTATTACCACGTTGAGAGCAATCGGGTTGTTTCCGGATGTCATACGACCACGCTGGTCGTGGTCGATAGGTTATACGACCACGCTGTCGGCCGGAGGCGCTCGAGTACTATGACCGTGGTCGGAAGGCTACACCACCACGCTGGTGATATCGAGAACCGTGAGGTAGCGTCGACCACGCCAGGTCTCTACGACCACGCTGGCCGTGGTCGGAGGTCTCTAGGGCCATCTACCACGTTGTGAAGTTTCGACCGCTTGGTCGTGATCGGTAGTCGGCGCCGTGGTTTACGACCACGCTGAGCGCTTGGGGCGCCGACCACGCTGGGCGCCTAGCGTTTCGACCACGCCAGGCGCGTGGGTCTTCGACCACGCTGGGAGATCGGCGTTCGATCACGCTGGGCGCTCGCTTTTCGACCACGTTAGCGGATGTCCGACCGTGGTCGATGGAGCTCATTAAACCGGTCGTGTGGGCACATATGGTGTCCGATTATGGTGGGAATCGGTCGGTTGGGTTTCGGTGATGTTGTGGACCTTGTGGACTTGTTGGTTCATCTTCTTGATGTGGTTTGTCAATGTCTATTTTCGAGAAAAGGTGTGAGCTCTGTTGAGTCGCAGCAGAGTCTGCTTTGTTGGTTTGAGCGGTGCTATGTGATGGTTTTCTTGTCTTGTGGCTGCAGGACTTGAGCTATTTCATGGTGAGGCGTGGGAGGACCGGACTAGGCACGGAGGTGTTGAGGTCCGACGGTCGGAGACGCCAAGATGATCGAGGTGGTGAGGTGGTTGCGGCCGGGAGATGAGGAACCGAGTCAGAGCTACCCATGATGGACACGACAGTAACGACGAGGAGGATCGGACTAGGCTCGGGGAGGAGCTAAGGTCCGATGGTCGAGGTCGGGTGCGATCGTGTGTGACGAGATGGACGAGACAAGTCTTGGTGAGGCTTGGAGTGGTCGGGACTAGACATGGGAGATGTTGAGGTCCGAACGATGGGTGAAGTCAAAGAAGACTTGAAGCTCAAGGTGGTCGATGAGGAACCGAGTGGTGCAAATGGCCGGAGATAGGTCTCAGCGAGGCTAGGATGGTCGGGACGAGACACGTGGTGTTGGGGTCCGTAACGACCGGGAAGCCAAGGAGACCTAGTCTTGCGAGGTGGTTGCAAGGGTGGACAGAAGGCGGTGTGAGGGCATTCGAGAAATGCCAAAGCCGCAAAGGAAGCTTCGGAGGCGCTTGGAGGGTATTTTGGAGAAATGTCAAAGGCGCAAAGGGAAGCCCCGCCCACCGGGAAAGCACCGATAAAAGAAGTGGATTCGGTTGGCGCTAACGGGCAAAGTGCGGGTCTGTTGGGATAGCGTGCAAAGCATTTGAGTTAGCGGGCAAAGTGAGTGGTAAAATCCGGTGTTAGGTGGGGTTTACGGGTTATCCCAGTGTGGACTAATGGATGGATCCATTAGGGTTAGTCTCGGTGTGAGGCTATAAAAGGGAGAGGGAGGCACGAGAATGTTTGAGTTGGTCGGCTAGGCCTTGGAGGCGCCCGCCTCCCCCCCTTGGGAGTGTATCTGTGTGTGATTGCTCTAGGGCTAGAGCTTGTCCTCCTGTGGGGAGTGGTTGCGAAACCTCCCGTGTTATGATTTGAGAGGACTCATCTCTCGTACTTGTTAGAGTTTATCTATGAGATGGGTCCGTGTTTGTGATCCGGGTTGAGAGGTCGTTCTTGAGATGTTTTCATTGATTTATTTGCCATCTCTTCATTCTTAGTTCCTTCGTATTTCCTTTGAGAGTTGGCTTATATTTGTTTTGCTCGAATCGGGAATCTGCCTCAAGGCTAGTTGGCCGCTCATTCCCGAGAGCGTGTTGATTTGGAAAAATCCTCGTGTCTTCGATCTGCCGCCGTGAGTCTCTGTTCTATTTTTCGATCGCATCAATTTTCTTTGGCGAAACAAAGACTTTCCTTTTCTTGGTAAATTCACTTCTAGAGATCATATACAAGTTAGAGTTCAAGTCTCATTTGGTTTCGACCTCGTGCAAAAGATTCCTCAAATTTTGCTCTGCTGGTCGTATACCGACAAAATAGAGTATTCATCGTTCGTCATCCGATTTTCGGTTTTACGACCAAGGTCATTGAATCGAGTCTTTCGATTGTGTGGTCGAGCGACGATCGGATTCGATTGCAGATATCTTCTCGGCTTTGGTTATCGACCACAAGTTGGCGATCGGCCACCGCTAAGACCTCACGACCGATTCTATTTTCGGTTCTCTGTTGTCAAGTGACTCGGTCTTGGTCGGTATCGATCACGAAAAGACTTAGTGTGAAGTCACTGGTCTTCTCGGGTTTCATCGGTCGACCGGCTTTCCTTTGGATATTTGACCACAGCTTGCGATCACGAAGTCTTGGCCTTCTGCTCTTCTCTGATTTTTCGACCAGCCAAGACATAGATCATCCGCTTTCTTTGCACCGGTTTCCGAGTGCTTGATGGTCGATATCTCGTAGTCGTGTGCCCCACGGTCTCATGAGGTGTCTGCGACCACGATCGATTATAGGTGCAAGTCGGTCTTCACCATGTTGATCGTCGACCATGCCATTGGCTTACGACCACGACGGTTCCGACCGGACTCATCTTTCGATCTTGTCGGTCTTGTTTTGGTGGCTATCGACTTCATTGAATTCGCTTGATCATCGATTGACTACCAAGATGCTCTTCTATCGAGTGGTCAAAGTTACGACCATCGCATGTGCTATCAACCAAGTTGTCGGTTTCGGCCATGGTGTCGGTCTAGACCACGTTGTCTTCCCAACAAACGTCGCCTGTTACCGATAGCCCCGTGTCTCTCGGAGTGGATGTATTCGACCACGCTTGAGCTTCCGCCAAGTGGTCGTAATCTAACCACACAAAGCTCGATTTGGTCATTAGATAGTCGAATTCCTCCGCCTTCTACTAGACCTCATATCTTGGATCTTCATAGCTTTGTAGCTATTGGAGAATAAGGAATATGTGAATATTTAGAGGAAAAATTTATGGGCACCATTCACCCCCTCTGTTGCCTCATCCGGTCCTACAATTGGTATCGAGCAAGGTTGGCTCAGATCCGATCTTAACCGATCCGGAGCTTGGCAACTAGTAGGGAATCTTGTAAACTTTCCTTTGAATCTTATTGGGGTGTTTTGCCAATGATGTCCTTTATGACAAGAGGTTTGATTTCGCTAGAGGATGATTTTATTTGCAAGAAACCACAAGTGTAAGCTTTGTGGTACATTCTTGTCCTTTGGTTAATCAAGTGCCAGGAAGGAGAAAGCCTTGGAGAGCACACGGATGATAATGATAAGGACGAGTCGACTTATCATGAGCAAGGTAAAACTTATTATGACCTTGGCCTTGTCCAAGATGAATATACTTGCTCTTCGGGATATTGTGAGGTGCCTAGATTATAAATTGCTAGATTGTTCTTGCTAGGTTGAAATCTCATTTCTCATGTGTAGGTTGTGAGTCTTTCTCAGAGATCGGTGAAAATTTAATTTCTACTTGAATGTTAAAATCTGCAAATGAGAAATTAAAACTTTGACTCACTGCACATGTGTAGAGGAGTGTGAGCTTGCTAGAGTGTAGTAAAGCTGAGTTCCTCTGCTGTGTCGTCGTTGTAGTCGTAATGCATTACGACCACAACTTCGGCTTCTCGACATAGTCGTAGCTGCATACGACCATGCCTGCTGGCGGACACTTCCGCTTGTTACCGTGGTCGAAAGTCCCTACGATCACGATCGCCGGTTACGAGCGCCGCCGCTCGATTGCCGTGGTCATAATCGACTTACGACCACACCTGCAATTCCCAGTCGTGGTTGTAATGACCAACGATCACATCTCTCGTCTGTAGTCGTTCAAGACTATGCCTCTCGTGCTACGGCTACGCTCATTTCTTCTCGACCGTAGTCGTAGTATGTAACCACCACTCTTTTTCTCGCCGAGTGGCCGTGTGTCGTCTTGGGGTCTCAAGCATTTGCTTACTAACCCTTGGGATCCAAGACTTGGGCACTTTGTTCTTGTCTTTGTAGGTGTCCGGGCGTTGGATGGAGAACATGGGATCGAATGGATTTTAGTCTTACGCTTCATCACGTGACTAGAACATTTGTTGGTTCTCCACTTCATGGCCTCCAAGAGGTATGTACCTTCACGCTTGGCGTCTCCACCTACTTTGTGAGCTACTCTATACCCTCATGCCCTTATACTCATGTTTGACCATATTGGCATGTTGTGCTTGTTCATGTGCTCACATGTTCCATACTGGCATATTTTTCTCTCAATGCTTTCATGTCATGCCTTTATGTGTATGTTGCTTAAGTATCCATGTACCTTGTTGTATTTGTTAGATACTTAAGCTTTGACTTGACTTCATGAGCTAAGTAGAATATGTGTATTAGAAGTCAAGTATCATCATGACCTTGTGCTCTGTAGTATCTATCATGGTTCACATCTTGCTCCTTATGATCATTCATCATTATTTATACATGTTAGCATACTTTTCATGATTTTGATTTGTCATGTTGTATGTCTACATGATGTATGCATATGTATGGACAAGATGAGCTTGGGTATATCTTGGATAGTTTCTCCGTGTCATGATGTCTGCGTTTATTCATGCCTTTGTATATTTTCTATTATACATGCTTTTATCCATGCTAGCATATGCTTCGTGATCGCTCTCACACCGCTATGTGTATGGTTGTGATTCATTGTGATACATGTATATCTTGATCTTATTCATTTAAGTTTTGGCATGAAATAAACTGTACAACATCTTTGTAGCATTAGTCTGTGCTTATGCTTAGATATCATGAGATTTGTGGTTAGGTCACAAGCTTCTTCTAGTATTTGGTGGCTCTAGGCTTGTTGCTCTAGATGCTTTTGTTGAGGGCTAGATTGAGCTTGTGGCGGTGCGTGTTCTCATGTGTTCTATGTCTTTAATACTAGTGATGCTACTGTTGTTATCATTTGTCTCAATCTCGGTTCCATGTTGTATATCATTTACCCCAAGACTAGGACACCGCTTGTTCCCCATGATTAAACCGCAGTCGTATGAATGAGGGAGAGTGATACACTGTTCTGACCGCTCCTCGGTCATTACGACCACGTCAGAGGAACCACGACCATGGTTCGACCTCGGCCGAACTCGTGTTACGACTTGACCAAGGACGCAATGACCGATTCATTTACGACTACGACCAGACACCATTACGACCACCGCCAGGACATGACTGCTACGACCAGGACGCAACGACCACGATCCAGACTCATCTACTTCCACGACTCGGACTCGACTTTGAACATGAGAAGGACGCGACTACGACAACGTCCTGACTTGACTACGACCACGTTCTGGACATGGAATTCGGCTACGACTACGGCTTAAACAACCGAGCAACTGCTACAAAGGTTGGTTCTCCCTTATGATTTTCAGTGCTCTGCCTCCCGCCACTTGGCTTTGCATAGTATATGTCTTCTAGTGGTAAGAAGGGTCTTTTGGACAAGAGGAGCCAACTCTAGGTGATGTTGTCTCATTCACACCTCTCATCCAAATGGTTCTCTAGGATTATTTACTACCTAGTTTGGGCTTTGGTTCTCTAGGATTCTCTTCTACCTAGGTTGAACTTTTTCTTGGCCACTAGAGTCTTTTGCATTGACATAGTGTGCTTTTTGCCCCGTGGTATGAGGTTATAGACTAGAGACCATGAGGATAGGATGTGTTTGGGAATCACCTCTTTGAGCTAGAACCTTCTTTCTGGATTTTGTGCCAAATTTCTTGGTTCTTCTCTTTTGCCTTCTCTAGGGAGTTGGATCATTTCGTCTATTCGGCTATGTTTCGTGGGAGTTCATCTCATGTGCATTTTTTGGTCAATAGTGCGTAACATTCACATGAATGCCTGTATGCCTTGGAGCCCCGAATATTATCTTTATGTGACATGATATCATGATTTATATCTTGCCATGTCTTGTGATAGCTTGATTTATCATGCCCTTCTATGTGTTGCTTAGCTCTTGCCATACTAGCTTAATTAAATGTGAACAACTTGAATCAAATCATGTCTTGTTCAATCTTATGAATAGTCCGGCTTTAGTGATCCTCTCTCGATTCGAGCCATGTCGAATAGGCTAAGTTGAGTCTTGAATCTGTTTTTGAGGTTTAGATTGAGCTAAGTTAGTTCATTAATGATGCATGAGTTAAGTTTTAACTCTTTGTTCATGAACTAATTCAAGTAAATGCAAAAGATCTCTTTGTGCGAAAAACCGATCTCACCAATTCTTTCTCATGAGACGGCTTGTCATTGCACTCGGCATGAACTCAGGGGAAGTTTTGGATGACCAAGATCACCTCTTTAAGCTTATTGCTTGGAGTGATCACATAAGGCTTGAGATCTAGCACATGGCTAAGAAAACAAATCTTTGTGAAAAATGGTTGAGCCAACCATTAATTTATGAAAAGTGCCGAATGTGCTAATTTTGCTCACCACAAGTGGTATCCAAAGTACTAGAAGTAATGAATTACTTGTGATATCTAGTGCTTGAACAAATGTCTCATTTTGAACTTATAGCACTCTAAATTGACTCAACTATAGCTTCTTGGTTCCACTTAGAATATTGACATGGCTTGACTCACTTTTGGATACCTTCTTCTAGACTATAATCTTGAGTGACTCGACATGCTAATCAAACCATTTAATTTAAAGATCATGGCTTATTTGGCTTAAGCTTGGCAATACATGGTTTGTTATGATCTAAATAGCATTGTTACATTTTATGGCTTGGTATAACTTTCTGTGAAGTCACTTTAGATAATCTACATGACTCCTTTAGCTCTTATCGCTTAAATCAAATCAAATGCCTAAGACTCCATTTCATTCATACTCTATTGCTCTTCCTTGCATCTTGATGACTCTATTGCCAAAAGGGGAGAAGAATAGAGAAAAGGTTTAAGGGATGGGAAAAGGATAAAAGCTTTTAGGAGAATGTTTAGTCATCTTGCTATGACAATGGTCATGTGAGCATCTGCTTTTTGGACTATGAGCAAGATTGGACTTTCTGTATGATTTGGAGATCTTTCTCTGTCTGCTCCATTTCATTCCTTGTCAACATGGTCATGAGTTCCTTCTTTGTTCTTTTTTAGACCATGTGTGGCTTTTGCTTCTCTTTCTTTTTCTTCTTTTCAAAAACAAACTCATCTTCATGCCTTTTTCGGTGTTTGTCAATATACTCATCAAGGGGAGATTGTGAGACCATG
The DNA here is from genome assembly GCA_036346245.1 of Bonia amplexicaulis. Classification (NCBI taxonomy): domain Eukaryota; kingdom Viridiplantae; phylum Streptophyta; class Magnoliopsida; order Poales; family Poaceae; genus Bonia; species Bonia amplexicaulis. Next base: position 13,798,306 of record CM070760.1, read on the forward strand.
TGGAGGTCACCCCATGGTTGTGATGAGTAATTGACTCTTGATCTAGAAAGATTGAGTTTGGTTTTGAGGTTTGAGTCGGCGATATCGACCACTTTGGGCGTGGTTGGAGGTCACCGGGAGGTCTACGACCATGACTTTGTCCGTACGACCAGGTTTGATGGTGATCGGAAGTGTTTAAGACCATTTAGACCATGATCAAATGGTGTACGACCGTTTTGGAACCGATCGGAGGTCTATCGGGATACGTATGACCATTCTGGGCGTGATCGAAAGTCTCTGGGAGTCTACGACCACGCTACGGCTTCATCGATCGATTGGCGTGGTCGGAAGCGAGTCGACACTTATTACCACGCTGAGAGCAATCGGGTTGTTTCCGGATGTCATACGACCACGTTGGTCGTGGTTGATAGGTTATACGACCACGTTGCTGGCCGGGAGGCGTTCGAGTACTATGACCGTGGTCGGAAGGCTACGACCACGCTGGTGATATCGAGAACCGTGAGGTAGCGTCGACCACGCCAGGTCTCTCGACCACGCTGGCCGTGGTCGGAGGTCTCTAGGGCCATCTACGACCACGTTGTGAAGTTTCGACCGCGTTGGTCGTGATCGGTAGTCGGCGCCGTGGTTTACGACCACGCTGAGCGCTTGGGAGCGCCGACCACGCTGGGCGCTGGCGTTCGACCACGTTGTGGCGCGTGGGTCTTCGACCACGCTGGGAGATCGGCGTTCGATCACGTTGGGCGCTGTTGTTTCGACCACGTTAGCGGATGTCCGACCGTGGTCGATGGAGCTCATTAAAACGGTCGTGTGGGCACATATGGTGTCCGATTATGGTGGGAATCGGTCGGTTGGGTTTCGGTGATGTTGTGGACCTTGTGGACTTGTTGGTTCATCTTCTTGATGTGGTTTGTCAATGTCTATTTTCCGAGGAAAAGGTGTGAGCTCTGTTGAGTCGCAGCAGTCTGCTTTGTTGGTTTGAGCGGTGCTATGTGATGGTTTGCTTGTCTTGTGGCTGCAGGACTTGAGCTATTTCATGGTGAGGCGTGGGAGGACCGGGACTAGGCACGGGAGGTGTTGAGGTCCGACGGTCGGAGACGCCAAGATGATCGAGGTCAGTGAGGTGGTTGCGGCCGGGAGATGAGGAACCGAGTCAGTAGCTACCCATGATGGACACGACAGCAACGACGAGGAGGATCGGGACTAGGCTCGGGGAGGAGCTAAGGTCCGATGGTCGAGGGTCGGGTGCGATCGTGTGTGACGAGATGGACGAGACAAGTCTTGGTGAGGCTTGGAGTGGTCGGGACTAGACATGGGAGATGTTGAGGTCCGAACGATCGGGTGAAGTCAAAGAAGACTTGAAGCTCAAGGTGGTCGATGAGGAACCTGAGTGGTGCAGCCGGCCGGAGATAGGTCTCAGCGAGGCTAGGATGGTCGGGACGAGACACGGTGGTGTTGGGGTCCGAACGACCGGGGAAGCCAAGGAGACCTAGTCTTGCGAGGTGGTTGCAAGGGTGGACAGGAAGGCGGTGTGAGGGCATTCGAGAAATGCCAAAGCCGCAAAGGAAGCTTCGGAGGCGCTTGGAGGGTATTTTGGAGAAATGTCAAAGGCGCAAAGGGAAGCCCCATCCACCGGGAAAGCACCGATAAAAGTGGATTCGGTTGGCGCTAACGGGCAAAGTGTGGGTCTGTTGGGATAGCAGCAAAGCATTTGAGTTAGCGGGCAAAGTGAGTGGTAAAATCCGGTGTTAGGTGGGTTTACGGGTTATCCCAGTGTGGACTAATGGATGGATCCATTAGGGTTAGTCTCGGTGTGAGGCTATAAAAGGGAGAGGGAGGCACGAGAATGTTTGAGTTGGTCGGCTAGGCCTTGGAGGCACCGCCTCCCTCCCTTGGGAGTGTATCTGTGTGTGATTGCTCTAGGGCTAGAGCTTGTCCTCCTGTGGGGAGTGGTTGCGAAACCTCCGTGTTATGATTTGAGAGGACTCATCTCTCGTACTTGTTAGAGTTTATCTATGAGATGGGTCCGTGTTTGTGATCCGGGTTGAGAGGTCGTTCTTGAGATGTTTTCATTGATTTATTTGCCATCTCTTCATTCTTAGTTCCTTCAGATTTCCTTTGAGAGTTGGCTTATATTTGTTTTGCTCGAACGGGAATCTGTCTCAAGGCTAGTTGGCGGTTCATTCCCGAGAGCGTGTTGATTTGGAAAAATCCTGTGTCTTCTGATCTCCGCCAATGAGTCTCTGTTCTATTTTTCGATCGCATCAATTTTCTTTGGCGAAACAAAGACTTTCCTTTTCTTGGTAAATTCACTTCTAGAGATCATATACAAGTTAGAGTTCGTGTCTCATTTGGTTTCGACCTCGTGCAAAAGATTCCTCAAATTTTGCTCTCTGCGATCATACCGACAAAATAGAGTATTCACTCGTCGTCATCCGATTTTCGGTTTTACGACCAAGGTCATTGAATCGAGTCTTCGATTGTGTGGTCGAGCGACGGTCGGATTCGATCGCAGATATCTTCTCGGCTTTGGTTATCGACCACAAGTTGGCGATCGGCCACGGCTAAGACCTCACGACCGATTCTATTTTCGGTTCTCTGTTGTCAAGTGACTCGGTGCGGTCGGTATCGATCACGGAAAAGACTTAGTGTGAAGTCACGGTCTTCTCGGGTTTCATCGGTCGACCGGCTTTCCTTTGGATATTTGACCACGACTTGCGATCACGAAGTCTTGGCCTTCGCTCTTCTCGATTTTTCGACCACCAAGACATAGATCATCGCTTTCTTTTGCACCGGTTTCCGAGTGCTTGATGGTCGATATCTCGTAGTCGTGTGCCCCACGGTCTCATGAGGTGTCTGCGACCACGCCGATTATAGGTGCAAGTCGGTCTTCGACCATGTTGATCGTCGACCATGCCATTGGCTTACGACCACGACGGTTCCGACCGGACTCATCTTCGATCTTGTCGGTCTTGTTTTGGTGGCTATCGACTTCATTGAATTCGCTTGATCATCGATTGACTACCAAGATGCTCTTGATCGAGTGGTCAAAGTTACGACCATCGCATGCGCTATCAACCAAGTTGTCGGTTTCGACCATGGTGTCGGTCTAGACCACGTTGTCTTCCCAACAAACGTCGCTTTACTCCGACACCTCGTGTCTCTGCGAGTGGATGTATTCGACTACGCTTGAGCTTCCGCCAAGTGGTCGTAATCTAACCACACAAAGCTCGATTTGGTCATTAGATAGTCCGAATTCCTCCGCTTCTACTAGACCTCATATCTTGGATCTTCATAGCTTTGTAGCTATTGGAGAATAAGGAATATGTGAATATTTAGAGGAAAAATTTATGGGCACCATTCACCCCCCCTCTATTGCCTCATCCGGTCCTACAAGCGAGTTCCATCCAAAACATATCCCATCTAGTTTTCTTCCCAGTTAAAAGTTGAAATATTTGAAAGAAAAACGATGTGACTGGAATTGGACCAGGAAAAGGCCGGTAACCCAGCTCCTGGGCGAGGTCCCGTAAAAATTTTGAAACCAGAATTTCTTGCCCTCGATGTAATGCGCAGATGCTTGTTTCGTTTCTTGTCTTTCTTTTAACGCATTAGGTTTACTATCGAACGTCTGAACCATGACCCCGGATTTATGAATTCGGACCCTCTATGTATTACAGCACTAGTTCCAAATTAAAACTAGTGCACACAGTTAAACAGTGATAAATACATAACCAACCACGCTTTATTACAATACTAGTTGAATGCCCGTGCGTTACTACAGATTTTAAAAAAATTTAGAACATATTTGTATGCATGTTCTAAAAAATTTTATCACCCGTTAGTTTCAGAACATATAGTATGATAAAATTTTAAAATCTGTAACAACGAGTATTCAGCTAGTACAAGATTAAGCACTGGATGAAAAATACAGCATATACTCTACAATGCAGTCTAGATGAAATCCACCTTGACCACTAAATCATGGAAAGAAAGATATTTTGATGGGAAGGTGGAAAGATTCGGCGCAGGTCTTTTGAGGCCACATGTCAGCGCTACCTTTTGTGAGAAGGGGTGGGAGAGGCCGGATCAACCACCAACTCCTTCTTTTATAATAGTAAAGATAATAGAGAGTATAGACCAAAAGGACTCTTTATTACAACTGAGATTTCAAGACCTCACAACCACACAAAACACAACGGAAGCTAAATAAACTCTGATGAAGACACATCAATACGCTACAAGCAATTGACTGTGGAAGCGCAATCTAGTACTCCGGAAAGCCTTCGTCGTATCCACACACGAAGTAGTTATAATCTCCTTGAGCTTTATAATATTCCTCTGAGATTTGTTTTGAGTGCAGCATGTGAGTACATAAAATACTCTACAAGTCTTGGAAAAATGCAGTAGATACAGGGCTTAACAAAGGCAGGAAAATATGGTTCTTTTGCACAAATCAATATTTTATTTCAAATACCATTAAATATTTTCGAAGGCATTAATTTAATAAAGTAATTGTCTTAAAAGAATTACGAAGAATTTTTCTAGTGAAGGTTTCATCCACCAACACTAGTTGACTGGCTCTAACTGCCAAGGTTCAAGACTACGGGTCTATCCACCCGCACTAGCTCCATCCGCCAGGACACAACTCTGAGAGTTCCATCCACTCTCGGGTTCCCAAAACTTTTACTTTAAAATCAAAACCAAAGATCTACCATGTGAATGCATTCCTTGCCCGCCCTTGACCGTGGGCACGGCTATTCGAATAGTTTTACACTCTGAAGAGGATGTACAACTTTACCCCCAAGAGATAAATTATCCTAACAGTCACCACGCTTCCTTTGGCATGAGACCTAGATAAAATATCATAAAGCTTTTACCTCACTCTAGTCTAGGTAGACACCACCCGCTAAGGTTTCATCGTTGAAGGGTTAAATCCACCTAGTCAGAAGCCCCCTTTTGCGCATATGAGTACAGTAAAACCCTGTCCCTCACTGTGAATAAACTAGTAAATCCCTGGTACCCACTTTCCACTGGTAGTACCTAAACTAGACTATCATAAGTTAGTCAGCAAGGTCGTACCCATATAGACTTAGGGTTGAACGGTAATGCTCAGTTTAGACAAACACAAGAGTCGGTCCTTAATCGACTAGGGTGGAATATACACTTTACAAAGTCTCGTGCTAAAACTACACCAATCAAATCTAACCATCCGCCCTGGTCTAAAACGATTTTCACATTTTATTTTAGTTTAAAAACAACAGCAATACTTATTGCCACTAAATTATTTAAAAGATTAAATCATACATATGAAATTTTCCACCCGAAGGGTTATACTGACCGACTAGCTTGTCTAAACAATTACTACCGTTCTAAAATTAGCAATCACATAATAATCTCAATACTGAGACAAGAGAAACCTAGGGTGACAAATGTACATGGTTGTCAATGTCAAATGAGTGTATAACAATTATCGGTTTAATTATTATCCTTAAAACAGTAATTATCATTTTATATAACATAGCAATGCATTTAAATTTGAAATAATAAAATGATTTTGGTAAACATAGGTTCAAGATGATCGAAGGGGACTTGCTTTCTTGCACGTTGTCTGAATCTTCTTGCTGCTGCTTAGAATATTCTACTGCGACATCGGATTCTACGAGCGAAACGACAAATACAAATAAATAAATATATAATCACAAAAATATAAAATATATACTAGAAGAAATGTTAAGATTTTAGATGAATTTAGGAGAAAGAATCAATGGATTCAAAGTTCGTATGAGGGAGAACGAATATCTGAAAGTTTTGGATATCACATGAAATGATGAAAAATCCAGGAATTACGGTTGGAGAGAAAAACAATTTTGGTGTGCGATGAGCAGAGCAGCCAGGTGGCTGGCGAATGGAAAATTTGTGGAGGCTTTTTGGGGAAAAGGAAAGGAGCACGGCATAAATCGTAGCGAGGCAAGTCTAAGAAAAATTACAGCATAGGCTAAAGCTTACCGGAGGCGATGAATCGACGTTGGGAATCAAAAACGGCTATTTCCGCGGCAAGCTCAAGTTTTGACAATTGGCACCATGAAAAATTAAATAAAAATGATAGATAAATTTTTTGGAGGCTAGGACATGATATGACACGAACAAAAATCAAAGCACTTACTGAAAAAGTGGTGTACGCACGAAGGCGCGGTTTTAGCATCTGGCTAGACAAGGTCGACGAGGACACGGGGAATCTTCGGGTGATGGCGATGGAAGCACAACGTAGAACATGTCGAGGCGAACTCAACGGTACATGCGGCTCAAACGAAGGACATCGGATGGTGGCGGAACATGGTGGAGAAGACCTTCGGTGACCGGCGGGTTGACGTCGACATTCCGGGAAAATGGAGAGGAGTTAGCAAGTGAGGTTTGCGGAGAAATGAAGAGGAGAACATGGGGAACTCGATGTTCACCTTGGTTGTGGTGGAACATGTACGGTCTGCCGACGGCGACGAGAGACACGACGGCTGATTTAGCCACGGTGCTTCGGCGAAGCTCCGGCGAAGGTGAGGGAAGCACCGCGTAGAACGCACGAAGCCGAAGCCGGTGGTGTGGTCAAAAGTGGTGAACTCCACTATAGGCGACGCAAATGGCCGAGGATGACGTTCGGTTGACGAAAGAAAAATGGCGATTGCGGCGAGGAGGAAGTGGGATAGGACGTGAAATTTTCGGGAATGAATAAAGATGAGGAGGGGCACCCGGTGCTTCCTTTTATAGGCGTGTAGGTGAACGGAAGAGGGAGATCAACCGACAATGTCAATTAGATCAACGATTTTATTTTCGTGTAAACGCACATGAAGGAGAGGGGAAACGGCTGGGGATGGTGAAGTCTTGAAGAGAGGAAGTGAATGCACTTGATTGAACGAAAAAATGTTGAGAAATTCATGAGGAATGAAAGCTTTAAAGAAATGGCCATGGCGGCGGCGGCTCTGGACGAAACGGTTCGAAGAAGATGAAGAAAAAGAGGAGAGAGAAAGTAAGAAAAAAAATAATAATTTTTTTTTAAAAATAAAATAAATTCTTAAAAATTCAATACAATTCCACGAAAATCCTTGGAATTTGAAAAGATCAAATAAAATAATTTTCGATTTAATTGAAGTTTATTTTAACCATTTAAAATATTTTTATTTTCTAAGCTTTAATTTAATCCAAATAAATTTAAACAGGCTCCAAAAATTGAAAAGAAGATAGAAATGGATATATTGGAATTTTTCATGAATTTAGATATTTGAATGGGCTCAATTGGAGTTAGGACGGAAGAGAATGGGCCCTCAAAAATTTGAAAAGAGAAAAAAGAATAAATCAGATTTCTGGAATTATTTTTGAACTGAAAAATCAGATTATGACATCATCAAGGGAAATGATTTTCAGAGGAATTATTTTTCTATGGAAAAAGAATTTATGACATCAGGGTGACGTCAGCAAGGATTTTGATTTTTCGGCTGAATTATTTTTCAGACGTGGCATGGCCGGCGACGGGTGGCTGAGATTAAATCGGGCGAGGATGGATTGAGTTAGGGAGCGACACATGTTGGCCGAAAGAGAGATGTTGAGGATTAAATTTGATTTAGATTTTTCAGGAACATTAGGAAGGTTTAAAAATACATAGAAAATTGAAAATAAAGTCTAAAAATTCTAGAAATATTCACAAAAATTTCTGAGAATGTTTTAGACTTAGGAAAAATATTTTCAACTTAAAGTTGACCTTTTAATTTTTACGAAACACTTTTTAACTTTTAAAATCCAAAGAAACACAGAAAAATCCAAATAGAATTCAAATACTTTAAAATAATTAATTTGAAATTAAATTTTTAAATAAAGCGAATTTCGGGGATGTTACACATGCGTGCAGGTGTAGCTAGATTGAAAGAGCGACCGACTGCACCTGGTCCTCGTTCACCCATGGTACATGTAATCATCTCACACTGCATTCCGTATGCCCCGCATATGTTGAATCCATAGACCTTAATGCTGCGTGCGGAACATGTAGTTTTGGCTCATCTGGAGCCTAATTTTATTTTATCATCTCAGTTGATTCCAGTTCAAGAGAAATAGATCAGACACAAAATGTAACAGCTCCGACAAATACATTTACTAAAAGGATAATACTTATAGCACAAATTGCTCATGAGCACATTTGTCAGCTCAGAAAGACAGAAGCATACCATCACAGGCGTGTAAAATGGCGCAAAGAATTTCCGTCGTGGTTGAAGAAAAACCTTCAGAGCTAATGTTCTCCATGATCATCACACTTTCCTGCCGCTCTTTCCATACTCCTTCCTTATCTCCCACAGCTGCTCTCCGACTTCCTTCATGGTCGGACGGTCCTCCCGGGTCGGCGCAGCACACTGGAATGCCAAGCTGAGCAGCTTTTCGAGCACCTCGTCGTCCACATGATCTTCCAGCAATGGATCCAATATCTCTCGCATGCTGCCTTCACTAAATTTCTTGAAAGTCTGCAGAAATACAAGGTTAAGTGCGCTCATTTTCTCATGATGGACAAACAAACAAAACGAGAGTTCAGCTTACTTTTTTATTACAGGTAATTCTAGAGGTTTTCTTACTTTTTATTACATATAAATTCAGCAGAAATTTTAGAGCAGTTATTATTAGATCAAAAACAATATCGAACTAAAACTAATGTGATGTTAGGCACTCATGTTACCAGACTTTCCTTCAAAAAAATCATGGTCATTTTAGTTCAAACAATAGCGAAAAAACACATCCCTTCTACTAGAACTGAGTGGAATTGACTGTCATAAACTACCTCCATTCTCTTTTACTTGTCCTGTTAGACATCATGTCTCCAATACATACACTAGGCCATTACTTTTTCTAATTATGTGTTACTAAATATCATAATGATATGAAAGTATTGTTTATGAAAGATCTAGTAATATCATTTCCATATGACAAATCCAAATATTTTTGTGTATATTAGCGGTCAAACTTTCAAAAAGTTGACTGCACACATTCTAAAATGACATCTAAAATTCCTTTTAAAAAAGACATCTAAAAGAGAATGGAAGGAGTAACCACACTTCCTCAAAAGTGGAATTGATTGTCAAGAATTGAAGATGAAAGAAAAGGCCACTCAACATACCCATCTGACAGTGATCCTCTCTTCAGCAGCCCGCTTCAGCTCTACCGGTCGGCGAGCAGAAAGAATTTCTACAAGCAGTATGCCAAAGGAGAAGACGTCACTTTTAGGAGTCAGCTGGTATGTTCTCAGGTACTCAGGGTCAAGGTAGCCAGCTGTTCCTTTCACTTTCGTTGAGATGTGTGTCTTCTCTGTGTCACTGGGGCCACTTCTAGCAAATCCAAAGTCAGACACCTTGGCCCGGTAGCTGTCTGTCAGAAGGATGTTTGATGACTTCACATCACGATGAATTATTGTCTTCTCTGTTCACAATATACAAGTTCTCAGTCCCTTTAACAATACTTTACAAAAACAAACTTTGATCAAAATAGAAGTGTTCAAAATTGGCATAACTAATACAAAAATGTTACTAAAGTATGCAGTCTTTTACTCAATGTAATCCAATCATATTATTCACTGGGTCCAATATTTTGCGTCAACATATTTAATTTTATGTAAAAATTGGTTGTTTTATTCTGTACAGCTACTAGATAATGATAAAGTCTTTTGAAACAGACAGATACTACTGTCCTGGGGGCTGTTTGGTTTCAAGCCCTAACCTACCTTAACAAAATTTGGTAATGCTCTGAAAAATTGGCCAGCACTTGATCTGAAGCCAAAATTCGAAATGCCAAAGAAATCTAACACCATGTGTGTGCAAACACCATTCTTTTGCCCCGGTTTTGGCATTGCCCGAGTTTTGACATTGCCAAAATACTGGTTTGGCACAGTAGGGTCACAAACCAAACAGCCCTTTAAGCTGCAGTGCTGGCACATCATGTTAGATTGAGAGGAGGGATACATAAAGGTTAGTTGTATTGCACAGCCCAAAGGAGTAATATATAGAGTACAGGAGGCACACACAACACTAAACCCTAGGACAATAGGAAAAAACACTAATACCCTTAACACCCCCCTCAAATGCAAGGTATATGTAATAGCATTGCATTTGGAATGGTTGACACTAAAATAAGAAAAATCCAAAGTTCCGAGTCTTAAAGATGTCGACATAGCATGCAGCTCTTAGAAAATTGTGTCGAGTACCAAATGATCTCCTTCTATCCGGAATTGTGCTGCAGCCCATAAAACACAAAGTGCAGAGGCTAGGAAAATAGATGTCAGCGGGAGAAAAGTCGACCGTGGCAACGTGATGAAGAGGATATGGGAAGTAACACAAATAGAAAAAGTTGTCAAATCAAGCCGAAGAAAGAGAAATAGAAGTATAGCGACGCAGATCGAAACTCAAGACAGCAAGCGGCACAGAAGAGAAGCGCGGCAGCCTTAGAAAATCGGGGCGACGGCTCAAAGAGAAGACCGGCGGCATCATAACGACTTCTACGATCTGCAGCGGCTCAAAGAGAAGAGTGGCAATTGCGGTCATGCGAAAAGAAAGGAAAAAAACACACTCAATCTAAGAGGATGGATCATGGCTAGCAAAGCAATCGGCTGATTGACAAGGATTTTGTAGACTTACACGGCTTTGACGAACTGAAAAATAGGTGCTACGGACTTGGATGTACGTAACGGAAGACTCCAAAGAAAATGACTCAAAGGCAGTGAAATCTTGCAGCAGCAACATCAACACCAAGACCAGCACTACCCAGCAGAATGGCTACTAGCTCCATAACCAACAGCGGCACAACCCCCTTCCATCCCACACACCACTCTTTCCCTCTCTTTCTCCCTGTCTACCTGGCCCCCTGATGTTTGATGAGGCCCAAAGGGCAATATATATAGAGTACAAGAGGGTATATGGAAGGAATACAAGTCATATAAGGAAATAAATAAGAGTCTTTATCTATTTCCTATTCTTATCCTTAACACCCCCTCTCAAATGCAAGGCGTATGCAATAGCATTGCATTTGGAAAAGAGTTGACACTAAAACAAGATAAATCCGAAGTCTGCGTCTTGATGATGTCGTTGCGTGCGCTTTTGAATAAACCACAAATCAAGTCAAGAGGAATATATAGATGCATGACGGCGCAGATCGAAGCCCAAGAGGCGGCGGCGCAGTGCATAGAAGACGCGCGGCGGCCTTCAAAGCTCGGGGCGGCGGCTAGAGAAGCGGCGGCATCATAACGACTTCTCCGATTTGCACGCGGCTCAGATAATAGAGTGGCGGTTGCTGCCATGCAAAATAAAATTCCTACACTTCTATGACAGACAATAAATTTGTGGACTCGCACGGCTTGAACGAACTAAAAAAATTAAAAACTACGGATTTTAGATGGACGCAACGGAAAACGTACGAGAAAAGTAACTAAAACTGACTCAAAAGAAAATAAATCGACAGTAGAAAACTCATACTATAACTCTTCACTCTCTCTCTCCACCCCTCAAAATCCCTCCTGCCCGCACGCGTCTTCACCCTCTCACTCTTTTTCTCCACCCGCTCTCCTCTTTACGTCCGTCTGATCGCACGCAAGCGCAGGCGCGGACTCAGCAGCGCCATGCCATCTTGAAGGGCGGCGGCCGCATGCAGGCGGCGAGGGTACAAGAGTCATATAAGGAATACAAGTCATATAAGGAAATAAATAAGAGTCCTTATCTATTTCTTATTCTTATCCTTAATGTTAAGGATAAGAATAAGAAATAGATAAGGACTCTTATTTCCTATTCTTATCCTTAACACCTGAATCCAAGAGACACCCACCACACGCACTTGGGCTTAGGCGTAGTTTCACAGCCCACACAAGGCCGGGACAAGCAAGAAATGGCGAGCAAGGTGGTCACTACACAGCCCCTCTGACCTTTTCTTCTCCCCAAACCAAGTACTACACCTGTCATCTCCTTCCCAAACATAGAGCGCTTCTTTTCTTCAAAAGCTCAACCATGTCTCCTTCTCACCTTGCGATCACCACCAAAAATTGCAAATCCCTTTATGAATGTCATACCATCGCGCTCCCCATCATCCGAACATTCCATTTCTACCTTTACTTCGCTCATGCATGAAGGTTTGAGCGAGTTGGCGAGGGGAGACATGGCAGCCGAGCCGGCCATTGGCGCATTCTGTGGCATGGCGCAGCGCAAAGGCAAGGCCGCTCGACTGAGGCGAAGCGCCGTTCATGCGGGCGCGTGGTCGCTGTGTAGCTGGAGGAGGTCAGTCAAGGCACAGCCAGAAGCAGAGGCGTGGAGGAGCGGCCGGAGGCCCGGAGTCGGCCGGATCCAGCGCGGGCGCGAAGTGAGGGTGGTGGCGACGTTGTCTCCCGCCCAGATCCGGTGTCGGCTAGGTGCGGGGAGAGGAGGCCTCGGCTGGCACATCCACACCAGTGGTGCGTGGCGGCCGAAGGGGGGCCTAGATCCAACGGTAGGGAATTCGGATCCGGCAGGGAGGCGGCAGGATCCAGTGGCGGCCGACCTAGAGGGATCCAGCTCTACTAGAAGACAACGGCTACTACGAGGTGGCCACCACTAGGAGTGGAGATCGCTTCTAGGGGCAGCAACTGCGGAAGACAAGCAGAGGCTAGAGTTTGAACCTAGGCTCTGATACCATGTTAAATTGAGAGGATGGATGCATAAAGGTTAGTTATATTGCACAACCCAAAGAGGCAATATATGGAGTACATGAGACACAATCCTAAACTCTAGGACAATAAGAAAAAACAATAATACTCTTAACACATCTGACATCTCAAGAATGTAAAATGGTGGAAATCATTGAAACTAAAATGCGCGAAAGCACATCGCATCAATATTAATGCAACCGAGAATGTAGATTCCCAACCTGCATATAGATGGAGATAAGTGAGTGCATGAGCAACATCAATTGCAATTTCCAGACGCTGATTAAAATCCAGGGTTCTACCATGTTGGCCTGCAGAATGGACAAATACATATAAAGATTTAAGATTGCCAAAATGAGAACTGAAGAGAACGTAGCAGAAAGTGCAATTTACCATCCAGATGTTCTCTCAGAGTGCCATTTGGAACATACTCAGTGATAAGAATACGCTCATTTCCTTTATCAGTATAACCCAGTAATCTCACCAAATTCCGGTGGTCAATCTTAGCAAGTAGTTCCACTTCATTGCTGAACTCGTCTCTGGGACCAGCAAATTGATCCTGTAAAAATAGTAGAACCCATTATGTGTCGCTGGTAGAAAACCAAAGAACTTAATCCATAGTTGGCACCTAAAAAAATGCTCAGAAGAACTGTATATGCTGTGCAACATTTGTCCAAAAAAATTCTTAATAAACCAAAGATAGTGAATTTGGTGAGGAATCAATAATCAGTAACAACAAAAGATAAAACGTAGATAGCATGGAACTACCTTTTTAGCTCTCTTGACTGCAACAACCTGGCTGTCTGGCAATACAGCCCTGTAGACAGTCCCAAATCCTCCTTCGCCTAACTTAAATGAAGGTGAGAAATTTTGAGTGGCCCTGAGAATCTGCTGGATGCTTAAGTTGACAGATCCAACTCTAGCTGTTTGTGGAGATGGTGCGAATCTAGATGGACTTGGAGGTATTCGATGTGGAGTTGATGGGAACTTCTCAGATGACGTGTTTACTTCAAAGGATGAAACGGACTCAACTGGAAAGAAACAACTGGCCATTAAGGACAAGATTCCAATAATGCTTTGACATTGAATCACAATGGTACTACTGCTGTCAATTTAACAGTCACAGGTGCATATAAATCTTGTAAAAAAATTTAACAATCAGAGGAGCACATCAGAATTAAGACAGTTCATGCGATAGAATGCATTAAATTATTAAAATACTAAGTGAAGTGGTTTTTGTTTGCAAGTACTTCATTTTGGTTCTTGTAGGCAGCATTTTACTCCAATAACCCTATTAATTGCTTATTGCTATTGGTGTTACAGAGATGGACAAATTAATAGGGCCAACATACGTAAAAAAATAGGGCATTAATTCTTTCATTGTTCTGTGTGCATAGAGCTGAAACAACATGTACATGAGAGCGGACGGAGTAGCAACACATGAGAAGAGTCATATACTAGTGAAATAACATTACACAGTGAGAGCTAATCGAACTGGGCAAATGTTGTCCTATTTTCTGTGGACTGTTATATAACATTTTCAAAACTTACTAGATGGCATTCCATCATAAGTTCACACACCGGGTTGGGAAATGGTATGACTACTATGAAAATGGACATAGTAGTTGGGAGTGTTAAGGATATTACAGGGGAATATACCGAGTAGTTGGGCTGGTAAGCAGCAAGTAGATTAGAAATTTGCAAGCGCATACAATAGCTCGAGCTAGGTCATAAAGGTCCCATCATCATTGTGTACTAATCTCAACATACCACAGAAAAACCAATCTAGGTGTGTTTTGAGGAAGGTGGAGTCATCCAAATATCGACAACCGTACAATAGTAGTGGGTTAATAGCCCTGATGTTTCATAGAGTACATATGGACTCTAATCCTGATAAAATTGGGGTAGTATATTAAATTTCTGCACCAAACGATCTGTACAACAGAATTACCAAATAGTAACATTCATCAAAAATCATGGCCCAAACCATTCTAAATTGCAACATTCATAAAAAATCATGGCCCACCCTATATCAAATGAGAACCATCCCCCAAACAACCATCAGACTTAATTTTCTTCCAAGACACAGGTGAACGTAATTGTTATGAATATAGTGTGTATTGATATGAAACCCAAAGGGCCATATATATAGGAGAGTACAAGATGATATGACATATAGAGATAGGGCATATATGGGATAGAATCCAAGTCATATAAGGAAATAGATAAGAGTCATTATCTATTTCCTATTCTTATCCTTAACATATCTATTTCCTATTCTTATCCTTAACAGTAATAAGCCAGACGAATGAGAAAAGGACAAAATGCGAATCGACAGCTGTCAACTTTTGTAAGACAGAAAAAGACAACTAGATAAGTTATGTTTCCTAGTATAGGACAGCCAAACTCGCATGTATGTATTTATATTAACAATGTACACAGTATAATGCTTGAACTAGATGGAAGTTTTTCAAACGATGAGCTCAAATTTGCCTGCTTCAATTTTAGTCTATGCAACCAATATTTTGGTGATTAGTGTATAACCTAGCATCAGTATGACAACAATAATTGGTTTTTTGGCAAAAACAAAGGACATCATTAAATACACATAATACATCGACTCACCAGCATTGCGCTGAATTGATGTAGTGTTGTGCCTGCTGCCTTCTTTTCTTTTGGCGTGAAAACATGGAAGCATGAGACCACAGCATAGGAGAATCACACCTGGCACGGCCAGTAGATGATCCTCTTTTTCCAAAGAATTGTTGGCATCATGTTTATCTTCATGCAGTCCCATGTTTCCACATGGGCCATCTTCAATTTTTGCACCATTCTCTGAGGGCTTCCTCAAAAGCTTCCTTGGCACATTTGGAACTGAAGTTACTACATTACATAATGAACCATATGAGAAATACAACTTAGCAAACAATCTTTGTCATCGACAAGTTGCATGACATGGAAGAGAAGTGGGACTCCCATAAAAGAAACAACTAACAACTACACCACAACAAGAAAATAATAATGTACAGAATGTCTGAATGCAAGTGTTACATGAAGTACCAAAAACTATTGCTTTGATCAGTTCAATTCATCTGATGTAAACATAATCTTACCTCAAAAGTATATGATACTTTGATCGAGCATGACCACACTGTCAGGGGGGGAAAACCTAACCAAGTGCAACATAGAAATATATATGATTTCATATTTCTCACCAACCTACTTGCCACTAGCTCATTTCATTTTCAAATGCATGACCCATATATAAGACTTGACCAATTCCTTTGTCCATTGTTTTAGTGCATGCCAAAACATACACTGGGCCACCAAATGGGCAATGGCCAAAGTTCCACGGATACATGTCAAGGCCATAGCTTTCTCACCAACTAAATTTTACCATGTTATCTTTACTACTTAATAAATTTGAGTTGGTGGTAGTCGGTCCGTTCTCCACAGGAGGTCACAACTAAACTTAATTCTCCAACTCTGATATGACTTTGCAAAAAAAAACAATAATCTGAATCACTACAAAATAACATATATTATACACAACTGGAATTTCCAGGCAAACTCAACAAATCGACTTAGATCACAATTAACATCACCAGCAGCGCAATTCGAGCTCTTTGCAGCTGGCCCTCTCAACTGGAATTCCCATACAACTCAGACATATCAATCTGAATAACATTTGGCATCACTACGAGCACAATTGAAGCTAGAAACCAGAAATTAATCAACAGTATAACTGAAGCTAGAAGCTATTGTTAGAGGGGTCCACGGCGGTGGTTCATCTGACTCGGAGATGACGCAGCCTTTCAACTAGAAACCAATCAGCAGGATCCGAGAAGCAACTCACCATAGCTCGATTCGGTCCCATCGCCGCAGTACTGCTTCCACGCACCCCTCCACGCCTCCCACCGCTCGCCGCAGCGGAGGCAGCCGCTGCCAAAGTACGACCGGAGCTTCTCGCAGCCAAGAACACGGTCCTGCATCAAAACCCCATTGACGGATAGGTTGCGACGGCCATCAGAGGCCTCCAAGATGGCAACTTGGTCATCTCCACAGGTCCATGGAAGGGTTGGCTCGGAGGTGGAAGCCAAAGACAGAGGCAGGCACAGCAGCAGGAGGAGAGCGGGGAGAAGAGCCATAACTACAGAGAATTTGACCGCACGTCACAAAGATATCATCTTTGGCAACCACAAGGCGAGCAAATTAAGCAACGAGCCGTAGTATATCTCACAAATTCTACCTCCTCCTTTTTTTTCTTCCAAAACAACAAAAAGAACAAATTCTGCCTCCTCCAAGAAGACAAAATGAAGGCGAATTCAGTTCAAGAACAAAAATGAAAGAATCAAGAATCGGGCTTTTACACAGAGAACGAACTAGACGCCAACAAAGACCGATAAATCAAGACCAACAAGTACAAAACCTTGGACCGATTGGAGCAGGCAAGCAGCCCACCAAGAAGAAGAGGACAACCAAATCTAATCTGAACGGCTCAAATCGGAAGAAGCTAGAGCATAACGAGGAAAGAGAGAAGGAAAGAGCGGAGCAAATGGGGAGGGAGAGAGAGAGAAGAAGAAAAGAAAATAATAAAGAGACAGAAGCCTGGCGGGTCAAGGTCGATTTCTGGGTGGCTGGCCACTGGCAGGTGGGGCCGGACGCGGCTTGCGTGGTTTGACGCGGAAAAGTTGCATTGTTACACGCACGTGTTCCGTTTGATGCAAAAGTTGCGTTTGTTGCGTGCCATGCCATGCACTTATATTTCCGTGTATTTATACTAAAAAATCGTAAAAAAATTAGACGTATTTTATGGTTTATTCAACATATATATGGAATTCTAAGTTCAAATTCATCCTATGTTAAAATCATCAAAAAGCAGAAAATTATGACAAAAGTTAAGAGTTCAAATCTATCAGAATTTTCTCTTTTTAATAATCTTAACATGGAATAAATTTGAACTTGAAATTTTATACGTAGATGAAGTAAACCATGAAGTACATTCAAAAAACTTTGATTTTTTTGTGATTTTTTAGTTTGAGTACACAATAAGACATCGTAAAGATAAATGCATACTATATATTCCTTTGTTACACTTCCTCTGTTCATCTACGTGGCACTCTCACTAACCACAGCTTTTATACACAATTTCTACAAGTTATTTGTATGAGTTTTCTACTATAAAATTTTTAGATTTATGTGCGTCTTAGGCCCTAATTATATTAGTTTCTAAAAGCTGTTTTCTACAATAAATGTGTTTTCTACGGTAAATTTTTTAGATTTATGTGCGTCTTAGGCCCTAATTATATTAGTTTCTAAAAGTTGTTTTCTACAGTAAATGAGTTTTCTACGGTATCTAGCTTTTATATACGGGGTCGACTAGTTGATTGTAATACACACTGTAGCGACTTCTTTTATATCGGATAAAATTACACATAAGTGTCTCTCTACAAGCTTCTCTATAAGGTGTTATTATTTATAAGCTAAAGTCAAAAGTATATATGAACAGGCCCTTAATACCACTGTACTAGTTTTGAAATTTTTAGGCTATTCATGCGAGAGATTACAGAGTGACAAACTCACGTGCGGTTTTTGCCGATATAAATGAAGTCGGTACAGTATGTACTATAATTAACTTGTAGACCCTTTCTTAAAAATACATTCCGTTTAAAAGTTAGATACTATAGAAAAATCAAAAATAGAAACCAAAAAGCTGGAAAAAAACCATAATATGAAGTATGGCTAGTGTGAATTCCCATGCAATTGCTTCACTTACATAGTGAGCACTCCGAACTAACTCACGTGCCACAAAAATAACAAGAGGCCATTCGACCAAGCAGTGGACATTTTATAGGGATCAGCCTGCCCCGTAGGGGATCTATTATTGGAACATGGTCGCCATTGACCAACCTATTTTATTGGGCGCTTGCTCATCTTTTTCATGGTTGTTGCAACCGGTGTTGCTTTTCATACATCATGCCTTGGGCGAGGAGAAGGGAATCGCATCGCTTATTTCAGTTTCAGCTTTTGGTTTCTGATTTTTTTATTATTTATAAATTTTATCTTTTTTTAAATTTTTATCTTTTTTGAGCTTTTTTGCTGGTTCTTTTTTTCGCATTTGTTTGCGTTGTCCGTGACGAGCTATCATACTTTTTCTATTTTTAATTTTTTTTTAAATTTAATTACGCTAAATAAACCACCTTCAGTTATAGTAAATTTTAGTTACTACAGTACAATTTTAGTTATAAACCATAGCTTTTCAGCCAACCAAGCGGGCCCTCCCCCAACTTATTAGCTTTCACTAAACTGATGGTGCAGCAGCAAACGCGCTGAGTAGAACTAACAAAAAGGTTGGGAACCGAGTCATGCATGTGTTTGCTTCAAAACTCATTGAAATTATAAAAATTTTAAAATCTTTTTACTTGTTTTTCATTGTATCTCGAAATTTGTGGCATCTATTCGAGTTTCTTGATTTGATTCCTTACTAAAAATTTCAAATAATAAAAATTAAATCAGAAAGAAATTCCAAATCTCTTTTGCTAAGACCAAAACACTCAATTTCAAAACTGGAAATTGGGAATTCAAAAACCGAGAATAAAAATTTAAATCAAAGTTAACATTGAAATCTTTCCCATCTAATTTTCATATTCGGAAATTCGAAATCGGAAGTCAAGAGATTATCTCTTGGAACTCGACAAATCTCAAAATTCAAATTTTGAATCCAAAATTTGAACCAAGGTTTCAAATTCAAAACCTAATTTCAAATTTAAATATGGAATTTCAAAATCCGTAAATCCTCAAAGCTCCTTGGGCCTCCAGCCCATCTCTCCCTCCGGCCTCCTCTCCCTTTTGATCCGTTGTACCCCGGCCCACCTAGCCCCTCTCTTCCTTCCTCCTCCTTCCTTCCCCTGTTTCTCACCCGCGTGCAACGCACGCGCCGTCCGCGCCAAGGCCATCCCCGATTTTCTCTCCTCCCCTCGGTGCTAGCCCTTCCTCGTGGCATCGCCGTCGCTGTGCCGTACCTCGCCTACGCCTAGCTCTGCCCCTACCCCTAGCTTCGTCTCATCGATAGCCCTGCCGCGCACGATCAATTCCGCCGCCCGGCATTACTTCTCCTCCCGCGTGCATCTTCAATTCGCCCAGCAACCAAGCATCTCCCTCGTCTATATAAAGAGCCATCGAGCTTCCCCTTACTCCCCACCAGTTTCTCTAGCGAACCGTGCATCCCTCTCCTTATCGGTCTCGTCAAGCTCAACGTCTCCTTCATGGACGCCAACGGGGCCCCACGCTTTGCGAAGCTCCCTAGTATCTCCCTTCTCAATATGCTCATGTTGTCATTCAACAGAGTGTTGAAATCATTCGTGTAACATCCTAAAAAAAAAATTAAATTTGAAAATACAAATCTCTTGAATTATTTTGCAATATGTTTTATTTGAATTTGGAGTTTATAGTATTCTTCTGAATTTTGGTTGAGGATTCCGAGAGTTAGAAACCTATAAATTTTGAATTGAATCAAAGTCGGACACAAAACTTAAACAAAATTTAAATTTCGAATGTCATGCAAAGATTGAAATCGGTAAATCCAAACATAAAAATTTAAAATGTGAATTGAAACCTAAAATCCCCATGCTCAAATTTTCCTCTCCTCTCACTCTCCTCTCTTACATGTGGGGCCTCCTCTTTCTCTCTCTTTCTTTCCATTTCTTTTTCTCTGCATGGGCCCTCACCCCCTTTTTTTCTTTTTCTTCCTCTACGCTTGTGCCACGGCTCCTGCTCCCTCCTCTCTTCTCTTCTTTCTTTTCCCCGCGCCGCACGCCTGCTTCTTCTTCCTTTCTTTTTCTCCTCCCTCCTCTTTCCTCTGCGGCCGAGCTTCCTCCACGCCTCCTCTCCCTTTTCTTCCCTGCGATCCCGCCGCCGTGTCTTCTTGCCGAGCCCCACGCCTTCACGCCGAGCCTTGTGCCTCCGGTCTTTGCCCGTGGTTCGCTACCCCACCGCCGGTCCGTCGCCTCCGCTCGGTCCTCCGCCACCACGCTCCCACGCCCCGGCTTCACTCCCCCGCGCGAGCACTCGTCTATAAGAGCCTCACCGCCTCCCATCACTGCCCACACCTCTCCTCTCTACTCTATTGCCCCAATGCATGCCAACCGCCGCCGCGCCCACTCGCCATTCCCGGCCGTCCCGCGGGGCACCGCCGCTCCGACCACGACACGGCGCATCTCTGCTCCCCTTCTATTCCCCCTCCAAGTTAATTGGATTTTTGTGAACTGGAGCTGCGATTGTCTCTCTTCCCACCGCCGGCCGAATCGCGCCCACCGCCGCTTCCTCCACACCGAGCTCCTCCGATTACTCGCGGTGGGAGCGGCTCCTCGATGCCCGGACCTCCTCCGACCGTCACACCGAGCCTCTCCTCCACCCCGCCTAGCCGGCCAGTGAACATGCTAGCGCCGCCCATGGCCTCCCCGCCGGCTCACCTCGGCCCTCTCCCGCCGGCCAACCTCGTGGTAAGCATGCCCCACCTCCTTCATGCTCATACGCACCTCACTTTCCCTCTCCTTCACTCTGCCGCCGCCCCGTTTCCACCTCGCCGCCGACCGCTCCAGCCGATGCCGACTGCTCCCGACGGCACCATGGCCTGTGTTGGCCCCACTAGAATCTTCCCCAACCACGGGGAAATCCGTTTTGATGGTCTGCGGTGCCTTCCCGGCCGCCCCTCGCCGGCGGCATCGCCACTGGCCGTGCGCCGCCGCTTTCCCCTATTTCGGTCGGTTGGGAGCTCTATTTTGAGCTGGATTCTAGTAGTCGCCTTATCTAATTTAACCCCCCACAAAGATCGCAAAGCTAGCGAAGGTTCGGTTGGTTAGCCGAACGAATGCGCTAGCCCATTTGCTCTCGTGTCCCGAGTTCGATTCCTCGATCCGCACCTCTTTTTCCTTCTTTTGTTTCTAATTTTCCTTAGTCCGTTTTAATTAAAGAAAATTTAGAAAAATAGGAGATAAATTCAGGAGTACTAATAAATTTAATTAGGATATAAAAGAGGTTATGTAAGATTTAAATCTGGATTTGTTCATATATGACTAATTAGCTGGGATTGAGCAATAATCTAAAAGACCAAATATTAATTGAGAGCATAGGTAAAGAAAAGTGCCCTTTTGTTAAAATGCCCAAATTTAAATAAAGATTACCCTTGCTCGAAATCGAAATAATTCAAAACTTATTCGGATATAAATAAGCCTAATAATAACCAAAGTATAGACCAAATACCAATAGTACTATTAATAAAATTTTAACATAGATTTAGTAGATAATAATATTGAGCATGATTCAATGAAGTAAGTTAGGACCCAAACTAATGGATCCTAATTCAAAATAGGTTATGCCCAGTAATAACTAAGTGCACATAAAATATCATACCATAAAATGCTAAAAACATAAACTATGAGATTAACTCGATAAGCTAAAATTTGCAAACATTACTTATGTATATATATGTGTATATATATATGTATATATATATATATATATATATGTATATATCACATGCCCTGATCATTAGCACCCGACAAAATACACCAATTCATAAGTCTAACTTGACTGATGGAACTTCCTAAATAAATGTAAAATAATAAAAAGAGATTATTAATAAAAGGGTCGAGTCGTCGTATTCTAATACCGACCTTGCCTCAAGACACCTATTAACTCATAATAAGAATAAAATCGAGTTTATTTGGATTTATTCGGATCTTTTGAGTTATTTGCATTTATTTGGATTCAGTTGTTTCGCGTAACTAGAAATCGGCGTACTGAAGATTTAATGGATCGAGCGTGATCAAGAGTGAAGTGAAGATAAAGATCGGAGGCTCAGGAGAAAGCATTGTGTGAGCTCAAGACCATGCGGTAAAACCGCGCAAGGCGAGTCAATACTTTGATCATGTTGAACCTACATTTTACGCAAATTACTTTTGTTTAAATTATCAAATTGCATGCTATTATTTTATGTGCAACTACATGTTTAATTCGAGATTCTAGTATATACCTATTGTTGCCTTGATTAATATTATACCCCCTTTTGAATATTGATTATGCGAACCTTGTCGCCCTAGCAAAAATTATAATAGTATCCTTTCGAAAATAAGTCCGTAATTATATGCCATGCTTAGTGCTGCATAGACACTCGGGGCGCTGAAATGCCCCAAGCCTCATCAACATTTTCAATCATGAGAAGTCGGTTTGGGCGATCATGGTGATAATGACTGTAATTGTGTTGGACATGATTATTTTATGCTCCCAAAACCTCAACTTGCTTGAATATCCGGGCGGATGATTTGGGGTTTGGTATGTGGTGCGGTGGGAGCACAAATATGGAGTGTGGTAGAACCGCCTGTAATACTAAGGACCGAATCTTGTCATGATCTCCACGTAAAACAAAGGCACCACATGTCTCAGAATTACAACTTGGCTAAGTAGCGGTATCGAAACTCCCGACTCATCTCACCGGTAGTGGATAGAAGTGGTTATGCAAGGGCAAAGGAGGCCTAAAGGGACACCGAGTGGAGGCGGCGTTCACCACCGTACTAGCATTGAGGGAGTGGAGCCCGAATAATGCCGGTAGCCGTGGTGAACATCCGTGCAACGTATGGGACCCACCGCAGTGGGCGCTTCCATAGGGTGAGATGACTAGTGGAACTAGATATCCGAATAGTCATGTGATAATCTATTTGACCACCGACCATGGAATCGGGTGGGGCAACAGTGGATTATCGCTTGGTGAAAGTGTACAAACTCGCAGAGTCAAAACTATTCGAATAGCCGTGCCCACGGTCAAGGGCGGACATGGGAAACTTAACCAGATATAGTTCTGTTTCAAAATGATTTGGGGGTGGGAAAGGAAAAGTGAAGGGCGAAGCAAGGCCCGGTTTGTGTTGTCTGGGTGTCGCCCGATGATAAGTTAAGCGGCTATAACGTCAAGGATTAAGCATATGGTGCGGATGCCATGTAACGGTGGATGGAATCAATCGCCATCGTTATTGCATTCTCATATACATTATGTTTTGTTTAAACCGCTAAGTCTCGGAGATTTCTATGTATTATATTTCAAAAGCTAAACGATGATAAAGCTTCTGCTTTTACAAAGTAAAGTGATAGGAAGATAAATAGAGTCGTAGGAAGAGTGGATGACTGTTGTGGTAAATACATAACGAGGATTGGTGGATTCATGCCGATTATAAAAAGAGAATATTAGAAAGGGGTTTAGGAGAAATAAATCGGTGGAGTCTATATGAATGGATGGGTTAGAAAGATGATTTAAATGATTTTTGAAAGATTAGAGTGTGCAAAAGAAATTGTTGGATTACGACACTAATATAAATTCTTAGGAGATGTTAGTAATAATGTGATTGATATGATTTGATTAAAATACTGGAAGGATGAATTGGATTTTTGGGTATATCGGAGGAATAATAATAATTACCGGGGTATAATCTGGATCAATGATTTTGGAGAATTAGAAGAGTGTAAAGGCAATTGTTGGATTTAATGGGATTAATAGGAACTGATCTAGATAGATGATTTGAATTTGAGGAAATTTGGAGATATGATAATTGAAGCCTAAACTAGATTAATGATATTCTTGGTGCAGAAGTATTGATGAATTAGCTAGAGATAAATAATGAGAATAAGGATGATTATGGAAAAGCAATTTATGGTTTTGGATCATTAGCAGGAAGGATTGATTTGTTAGAAGGTTCTGATATAAATGATGTCGGTGGATTAAGAAGTAATCCTATTAGGGAATCATTGGAATTGTATAGGAGTTGGTGAATATTGATTTCAAGAGTGGACTAGTATGAATTCGGAATACGTGAAGACATTGGTGGATTCAAAATGAATGTATATATATAAAGGGTTTGATTGGTAGATTAGCTAAATGATGCCACTCATTGTTTGGAGTCTTAGACGGCATTTAGTAAGAAAATTGTGTCTTTAGGGAATTAAGTCAATTATGGTATTTGGGGGAGTGAGTCAATTTGGCAATCGTCGTGGGAGTTCTAGGTAGCAACAATAACACCGTGGTTTAATAATAACAATGATACCAAAAGCGATTTACGGCAAATAAAACAACCCGAGCCTTTCCTTTGATAAGCCATGCATATTATATATTTGCATTCTGTGTATTGGCTCATGAGCACGGTGGTTAGTGTGCTCACACTCGCTCTCATAACAAAATCCGAATCGGAATCGATCACTACGCATCAGCAATACTTGGGTCTTGAAGGCAAAGAAGGTGAAGACGTCAAGGGCTAGGTCGCGAACCTCCGCTTGGTCGCCTGTGGGCATGTCCTCAAGGTCCCACCGTGTGCTTCGTTCTTCCGCTGCAATTTATTGATTTCGGCCTAATCGGCTCATGAGTAAGTTTACTATTTTATTTATGCTCCGCATGGTATGTATTTGATATTCATTTTCAGAATCGTGAGCACTATCTCGATCCGTGGAATAGTGCATTAAATCACAGGAGATTTCGGATTGAAAAATCCGGGTCTGACAGGGATGGTATCAGAGCATATCGACTGCAGGTCGTGACTTAGTTAGCCTGGCCGTTAGTTTCATGACTAGAATTATTTCTTCAAATTCTATTTCCACAAATATAAGTAGTATTACTCAATCTTATCTATATTAGATGATTCCCTCTCATCTATATGCTGCCTTAGCCATTTTTACTTCTAATGCTCTCTTACCCGACTTCAAAAGGATGAAAATGCAGTACTCTCTTGTAAACTCTATTTGAAAACCTATTCTTGACCAAAAGTCATGATGCTTAAATTTAAAGCTTTATTTCAAAAATTGTTTACCCTTGGAGGACCAATTATCAAAATATTTACGAAATTCATTTTCAAACTCATTTTGACAAACCTGGAGTTTCCGAGGA
The DNA here is from genome assembly GCA_036346245.1 of Bonia amplexicaulis. NCBI lineage: Eukaryota > Viridiplantae > Streptophyta > Magnoliopsida > Poales > Poaceae > Bonia > Bonia amplexicaulis. Next base: position 13,823,910 of record CM070760.1, read on the forward strand.
AATTTCCATAAGTTCAACTACTTACCTAAAACTTATTCAAAAATTTATCTTGGTTTCTCAAATAGTTCAGAACAAAGTTATTTCTTGAAAGATTTCCCCAACGAATATCTTGTGTTTTTCAAAAATAGGTCCTGAGGGTTAACCTTGGGGTGTTACCTTTGAAAGAGTTATGTTGGTAAAAATATATTTTTCACATTGGTTTTATCACACCTGAAAAAAAATAATATCTCTATTTTTGCCACAAAGTCTCATTAAAAATAAATAGTAAATAATATTATTCATGTTTGGATTCATTACTAGAAACATACTCCTCTTCTTACGAAAATAATAATAATAATGACACAAGAGTGAGTGCTCATATCAATCAAAATACCCCAAATACTTCCCTTGTCTTCCTAGTAAATTCGAGAAGAAAATTTTGTTTCTCTTCTCGCACTCTACTCCAAACCTTAAGATTAGGTGAGTCGAAGATGTGCATGAAGATAAGATGGTCTTGTTTAAGAACGGACTAGGTATATGAACCCAGCGCTCTCTTTATGTGTGCTCCCCGAGTAGACGTTGTAATGTTGCAAGATTCTATTTGGACCCTGTATACTGCCTCCTTACCCTCGGGTGTCCTTTTCGCAGTCAGGGGAAAAGCTTGTCTTTGAAAATTTGAGTGATTGTGTACCACCCCAGCTTCCGGGGTATACTCTTTTAAAGTTAGAATGGGTTTAGATCACCTTATCCCCGCAACTCAATCCGTAACTCATGCTTTTCCCCCTCATCTCTTCTGAAAACCCCATCGGATCCACAGAAGCAAGGTGCTAGATAGCCAAAGCCAGGGCGATCAAAGATGAGTAAAGCCTTCACAACTTTCCAACTAAAAGCCTCAATCGGCACCAAAACCAAGAATTGAGACTACGCTCGCTAACATTCTCTCCTTTCCTACCCGGAAGACCTATAGATTGAATCGCCTCCAATTAAAAACAATGACAAGCAGTACGTCAACGTTGCAAAGAGAGAAGATATTGCGCATACCAGTGCTCCGAGAACTACTCCAACTGCGAAGAAGACCACAAATTTGGTGAACGTTCCAAGAGCGGTGTCACATATCTTCTTTGTGAAGGACAAGATCACTGCCCCAAGGATTGCCCCTGAACCTGTTGCCGACCCAGGGCAACCAAAGTACAACGAAGAATCTTCGATTCGCCACAGGACCCATCATGCCTGGGACTAGAGGGGGGAGAATAACGACTAGCGACGTTTATTTAAGGGGGGTAGCACTATGAGACAGAAATGTCGAAGTGCTACCGCGACGTATATTTTGGAATTGCAACAACCTGTACCTAGGGCTAATAGACTAGTACAAGCAGATTCGCAAAGCCAGAAACCTTCTGGTGATGAGGATTACAAGACGTACCTTTAGCTAAAATTGCCATGCTTGGCAAAGCTAAAGAGTAAGAACGAGACCTCCTTGCGCCCAAGCCTCAAGGGATCAACACTTCGTTCCGGTAGGCGTGAAAGACCACTATATAAATATGCCCCTCGTCGCCTCTGCATTCCTACGGCCCTCTATCCCCTGGGACACAGATCATTCCTACCCACCTATCAATAGGAAATTCGACAGCCATATGTCCAGTAGATGATGCAACTACTCCATTCCATGATGACGTGAAGACAACAAGGTCAAAGAGCAAGTATTTGGAAGTCTACGACATATCCAGGAGAACCAGGTTTCTCCCTTCCTTTTTTTACTTCTCCAAGTTCTAACCCCTGTTGTGCAGATTTCCATCTCTCTATGAAGCCAGAGAACTATACGTCAAGCAGCACCTGGAAACCCATTGCTAGCCAATATAACCTCACCTCCTTTCTTTCTATTCTACCGAAATCTCGGGGTCGAGATTCATTTAAGGGGGGTAGATTTGTAACATCCTAAAAAAAAATTAAATTTGAAAATACAAATCTCTTGAATTATTTTGCAATATGTTTTATTTGAATTTGGAGTTTATAGTATTCTTCTGAATTTTGGTTGAGGATTCCAGTAGTTAGAAACCTATAAATTTTGAATTCGAATCTGAAAGCTGGACACAAAACTTAAACAAAAATTTAAATTTCGAATGTCATGCAAAGATTGAAATCGGTAAATCCAAACATAAAAATTTAAAATGTGAATTGAAACCTAAAAATCCCCATGCTCAAATTTTCCTCTCCTCTCACTCTCCCTCTCTTACATGTGGGGCCCTCCTCTTTCTCTCTCTCTTTCTTTCCATTTCTTTTTCTCTGCTGCGGGCCCTCACCCCCCCTTTCTTTTTCTTTTTCTTCCCTCTACGCGCAGGCCACGGCTCCTGCTCCCTCCTCTCTTCTCTTCTTTCTTTTCCCCGCGCCGCACGCCTGCTTCTTCTTCCTTTCTTTTTCTCCTCCCTCCTCTTTCCTCTGCGGCCGAGCTTCCTCCACGTCTCCTCTCCCCTTTTCTTCCTGCGAATCCCGCCGCCGTGTCTTGCGCCGAGCCCCACGCCTTCACGCCGAGCCTTGTGCCTCCGGCCTTTGCCCGTGGTTCGCTACCCCACCGCCCGGTCCGTCGCCTCCGCTCGGTCCTCCGCCACCACGCCCCACGCCCGGCTTCACTCCCCGCGAGCACTCGCCTATAAGAGCCTCACCGCCTCCCATCACGCCCACACCTCTCCTCTCTACTCTATTGCCCCAATGCATGCCAACCGCCGCGCCCACTCGCCATTCCCTGCCGTCCCATGGGCACCGCCGCTCGACCACGACACGGCGCATCTCGCTCCCTTCTATTCCCCTCCAAGTTAATTGGATTTTTGTGAACTGAGCTGCGATTGTCTCTCTTCCCACCGCCGCCGAATCGCCTCCCACCGCCGTTCCCTCCACAGCCGAGCTCCCTCCGATTACTCGCGGTGGGAGCGGCTCCTCAGTGCCCCGGACCTCCTCCGACCGTCACCGGAGCCTCTCCTCCACCCCAGCTAGCCGGCGCCGTGAACATGCTAGCGCCGCCCATGGCCTCCCCCGCCGGCTCACCTCAGCCCCTCTCCCGCTCGGCCAACCTCGTGGTAAGCATGCCCCCACCTCCTTCATGCTCATACGCACCTCACTTTCCCCTCTCCTTCACTCTGTCGCCGCCGCCCCGTTTCCACCTCGCCGCCGACCGCTCCAGCCGATGCCGACTGCTCCCGACGGCACCATGGCCTGTGTTGGCCCCACCAGAATCTTCCCCAACCACGGGGAAATCCGTTTTGATGGTCTGCGGTGCCTTCCCGGCCGCCCCTCGCCGGCGGCATCGCCACTGGCCGTGCGCCGCCGCTTTCCCCTATTTCGGTCGGTTGGGAGCTCTATTTTGAGCTGGATTCTAGTAGTCGCCTTATCTAATTTAACCCCCACAAAGATCGCAGCTAGCGAGCTTTCGGTTGGTTAGCCGAACGAATGCGCTAGCCCATTTGCTCTCAGGTCCCGAGTTCGATTCCTCAGACCGCACCTCTTTTTCCTTCTTTTTGTTTCTAATTTTCCTTAGTCCGTTTTAATTAAAGAAAATTTAGAAAAATAGGAGATAAATTCAGGAGTACTAATAAATTTAATTAGGATATAAAAGAGGTTATGTAAGATTTAAATCTGGATTTGTTCATATATGACTAATTAGCTGGGATTGAGCAATAATCTAAAAGACCAAATATTAATTGAGAGCATAGGTAAAGAAAAGTGCCCTTTTGTTAAAATGCCCAAATTTAAATAAAGATTACCCTTGCCTGAAATCAGAAATAATTCAAAAACTTATTCGGATATAAATAAGCCTAATAATAACCAAAGTATAGACCAAATACCAATAGTACTATTAATAAAATTTTAACATAGATTTAGTAGATAATAATATTGAGCATGATTCAATGAAGTAAGTTAGGACCCAAACTAATGGATCCTAATTCAAAATAGGTTATGCCCAGTAATAACTAAGTGCACATAAAATATCATACCATAAAATGCTAAAAACATAAACTATGAGATTAACTCGATAAGCTACAATTTGCAAACATTACTTATGTATATATATGTGTATATATATATGTATATATATATATGTATATATCACATGCCCTGATCATTAGCACCCGACAAAATACACCAATTCATAAGTCTAACTTGGCTGATGGAACTTCCTAAATAAATGTAAAATAATAAAAAGAGATTATTAATAAAAGGGTCGAGTCGTCGTATTCTAATACCGACCTTGCCTCAAGACACCTATTAACTCATAATAAGAATAAAATCGAGTTTATTTGGATTTATTCGGATCTTTTGAGTTATTTGCATTTATTTGGATTCAGTTGTTTCGCGTAACTAGAAATCGGCGTACTGAAGATTTAATGGATCGAGCGTGATCAAGAGTGAAGTGAAGATAAAGATCGGAGGCTCAGGAGAAAGCATTGTGTGAGCTCAAGACCGCGGTAAAACCGCGCAAGGCGAGTCAATACTTTGATCATGTTGAACCTACATTTTCTGCAAATTACTTTTGTTTAAATTATCAAATTGCATGCTATTATTTTATGTGCAACTACATGTTTAATTCGAGATTCTAGTATATACCTATTGTTGCCTTGATTAATATTATACCCCCTTTTGAATATTGATTATGCGAACCTTGTCGCCCTAGCAAAAATTATAATAGTATCCTTTCGAAAATAAGTCCGTAATTATATGCCATGCTTAGTGCTGCATAGACACTCGGGGCGCTGAAATGCCCCAAGCCTCATCAACATTTTCAATCATGAGAAGTCGGTTTGGGCGATCATGGTGATAATGACCGTAATTGTGTTGGACATGATTATTTTATGCTCCCAAAAACCTCAACTTGCTTGAATATCTGGGCGGATGATTTGGGGGCTGGTATGTGGTGCGGTGGGAGCACAAATATGGAGTGTGGTAGAACCGCCCAGGTAATACTAAGGACTGAATCTTGTCATGATCTCCCACGTAAACAAGGCAGCCACATGTCTCAGAAATTACAACTTGGCTAAGTAGCGGTATCGAAACTCTCCCGACTCATCTCACCGGTAGTGGATAGAAGTGGTTATGCAAGGGCAAAGGAGGCCTAAAGGGACACCGAGTGGAGGGTGACGTTCACCAGTCGTACTAGCATTGAGGGAGTGGAGCCCGAATAATGCCGGTAGCCGTGGTGAACATCCGTGCAACGTATGGGACCCACCGCAAGTGGGCGGTTCCCATAGGGTGAGATGACTAGTGGAACTAGATATCCCGAGCAGTCATGTGATAATCTATTTGACCACCGACCATGGAATCGGTGGGGCAACAGTGGATTATCGCTTGTGGTGAAAGTGTACAAACTCTGCGAGTCAAAACTATTCGAATAGCCGTGCCCACGGTCAAGGGCGGACATGGGAAACTTAACCGATATAGTTCTGCTTCAAAATGATTTGGGGTGGGAAAGGAAAAGTGAAGGGCGATGCAAGGCCACTGGTTTGTGTTGTCTGGGTGTCGCCCGGTGATAAGTTAAGCGGCTATAACGTGAAGGATTAAGCATATGGTGCGATGCCATGTAACGGTGGATGGAATCAATCGCTCATCGTTATTGCATTCTCATATACATTATGTTTTGTTTAAACTGCTAAGTCTCAGGAGATTTCTATGTATTATATTTCAAAAGCTAAACGATGATAAAGCTTCTGCTTTTACAAAGTAAAGTGATAGGAAGATAAATAGAGTCGTAGGAAGAGTGGATGATTGTTGTGGTAAATACATAACGAGGATTGGTGGATTCATGCCGATTATAAAAGAGAATATTAGAAAGGGTTTAGGAGAAATAAATCGGTGGAGTCTATATGAATGGATGGGTTAGAAAGATGATTTAAATGATTTTTGAAAGATTAGAGTGTGCAAAAGAAATTGTTGGATTACGACACTAATATAAATTCTTAGGAGATGTTAGTAATAATGTGATTGATATGATTTGATTAAAATACTGGAAGGATGAATTGGATTTTTGGGTATATCGGAGGAATAATAATAATTACCGGGGTATAATCTGGATCAATGATTTTGGAGAATTAGAAGAGTGTAAAGGCAATTGTTGGATTTAATGGGATTAATAGGAACTGATCTAGATAGATGATTTGAATTTGAGGAAATTTGGAGATATGATAATTGAAGCCTAAACTAGATTAATGATATTCTTGGTGCAGAAGTATTGATGAATTAGCTAGAGATAAATAATGAGAATAAGGATGATTATGGAAAAAGCAATTTATGGTTTTGGATCATTAGCAGGAAGGATTGATTTGTTAGAAGGTTCTGATATAAATGATGTCGGTGGATTAAGAAGTAATCCTATTAGGGAATCATTGGAATTCAGAAGTAGGGAGTTGGTGAATATTGATTTCAAGAGTGGACTAGTATGAATTCGGAATACGTGAAGACATTGGTGGATTCAAAATGAATGTATATATATAAAGGGTTTGATTGGTAGATTAGCTAAATGATGCCACTCATTGTTTGGAGTCTTAGACGGCATTTAGTAAGAAAATTGTGTCTTTAGGGAATTAAGTCAATTATGGTATTTGGGGGAGTGAGTCAATTTGGCAATCGTCGTGGGGAGTTCTAGGTAGCAACAATAACACTGTGGTTTAATAATAACAATGATACCAAAAGCGATTTCTGGCAAATAAAACAACCCGAGCCTTTCCTTTGATAAGCCATGCATATTATATATTTGCATTCTGTGTATTGGCTCGCGGAGCACGGTGGTTAGTGTGCTCACACTCGCTCTCATAACAAAATCCAGAATCAGGAATCAGATCACTACGCATCAGCAATACTTGGGTCTTGAAGGCAAAGAAGGTGAAGACGTCAAGGGCTGGGTCGCGAACCTCCGTTGGTCGCTGTGGGCATGTCCCAAGGTCCCACCTGTGCTTCGTTCTTCCGCCGCAATTTATTGATTTCGGCCTAATCGGCTCATGAGTAAGTTTACTATTTTATTTATGCTCCCGCATGGTATGTATTTGATATTCATTTTCTGTAACTGTGAGCACTATCTACTGATCCAGGGAATAGTGCATTAAATCACAGGAGATTTCGGATTGAAAAATCCGGGTCTGACAATTCGTGAGCTTCTCAAGGTCAGCTTGTGTAACATATGCTGGTTCTCCTTCTTTTTCTGCCATGGTTGGAGCAAACAACAAGAAAAAGCTATGTATATGGATGTGGAAGATTCTATTTGTGGAATTCACTCAACCTCACCTTCTCTTACCAACCGAAGTTCTTATGTGTCCTTGATGGAAGTGAGGAGCTGCACGCACTTTGGTGACAGTAAACAACACAAGGTGATAAATTAAACGAATTCAATTGCACAAGTACTATTATAACAATGGCTTATTTGTGGAGCTTGGATGGACAGGGTTTACCTATGCAATCTGAAATCCTAGATATTGTAAAGTTAATTAATAACAAGCTAGAATACTTTGCCTAAATGCTGATCCAAAAGATTTACTTGAAGAGTTTGAATGCACACGCAAAGACCAATGTGGCTCAGTGCAAACAAAGAAAGGAGCTAAATAGAGGTAATCTGATATTTGAGGAATAGATAGGTCGTTTTGCACAAAGTACTAGGAGAGACGCTAGCCAATTACAATATTAAGGATATAAGGGCACATGATTGCTCAAAAAGGATCTGATCACACAATCTGATTTTTTGACGTAGACTTCGGCCACAAAGTTCTCTCTCTCTCTCACTTCTTTTATATATATACATACATATATATATATATATATACGTATATATATGTATACGTATATATATATACGTATATATATATATATATATATATATATATATATATTGTCAAAACCATGGCTCTTTTTGTACGTCAACTGCCTTCTTGTTGCAAAAATTTAGATTTCAATAAGTGTGATTACTACCAAAAGCAGCCCTTAATGCAATGCTAACAACTAGTCTCAAAGATAAAAGGAAATACTATGAGCAAGGCTCACTATGATTACCGCCGTGGGATGAAACAACGGAAACAACACAACGATTAAGCGACGCGAAGGAAACACAATGATAAGCACCTAAACAAAAATTCTAATTGACGAAAACTTAACAAAACTCACGAGACTAACATATGCAAAACTAGGATTTAGAATATTTTTTGTGCCAATTTTTGGTTTTGTGGACCCTAGGTAATAAACAGTAAAAAAATTAATCAAAACGCTAGGATAAATAATCATACCGTGTCAACCGTGCTCTGATACCAAGATGATGTGGGAAGCCCGATCATCACGACGTAGGATCGATAATGATAAATTGGATCCATGCAACCTGATAAACCGATGGCAACAACCACTGTTAGAACAACAACCTGCGACAAAATAATTCGCCCAACCACTTGCACGTGATCCGTCTATCCGACCACAAAGCAGACGCGTTGCAGCTCCTGAGAATCACAATGAATCATAAGAAGAACGATGTAGAGAAACGTCCAATTCCCCTCTAGATTGCAATCAGATGGCAAACTCCAGAAAGAACAAGCATATAGCTCTCTCATGAAAATAATAGATTCAATTGTGGTCTACCAAAAATTTACGTATTACAAGGCTTATATAACCCTTGGGAGGTCGCAAGGTCTCCTACTCAACTCCTAAGTATTTTAGACTTGGACTCTCACAAAAAGGAAATAAAAATAAAAATTCATAATGCTTTTGAAGATAAATCCTCCTCTATTACGTAGCCCTTGAAATAAGCTTTCCAACAAATCCAAGATCACCTCAATCGGACCTCGTATGTGAAAGTTATTGCCATTATATGCCAGGTATACGATCAGAGATACAGTCATACTATTCTGAACACCTCCAAGTCAATCGAACAACTGCAAGCATCTCCAGCCAATCCAACGGCGGTTCGTTCAGCCTTGTTTGAACATTACCATAAATATCGACCATCCAAAGTTGATCGAACGATGCAGAAGGGCGAACGTTCGGAGTAGTCCGAACGTTACCGTCGCTATCAACCGTCCAAAACCAATCGAACGTTACATAATGAATGAATTCACCTGTTGATTAATTTGTTTGGCTCGTGCTCGTGTGATTGATCCAACTGGTGTCTTTGGGATATCCTCATCAGGCGACCTCGGGGACGATGGCTCTGCGGGTAGCGACGTCGGGGGATGCAGGTCCAACACCAGCGACATCACGCATGGCGTATCAGATGCGAGAGACAAAGGGAAGAGGATCGGGAATGTGAACAGACGTGAGAGTGGCGAGAAGGAAGCAAATCAAGGGAGCAAGTCTGGAATAGATTGGGAAGTCAAAGCAGAAAGGAAGGGTGTAATGTGCAGAAATCACGCTGAGACAAGAAAGAAGGATTCACAAGCAATAGAGAGACAGCTCGCAGCCCACATGTTGGCGTGAATCACGAGCGAGAGAGAGACAGCTTGGCGTGAATCACAAGTGGGTAGAATTCATTGAAACTTTTTCATATGTCGTTAGGTACAAGAAAGAAAAAGAGAATATGATAATTGATGCTTTATCTAGAAAGAATGTGCTCTTAACTCAATTGGAAGTAAAAGTTCCTAGTTTAGAGAGCTTGAAAGATTTATATGCTTTTGACAACGAATTCTCAGAACCATATTCTAAATGCAAAAATAGAAAAGGATGGGACAAATTTCATGTTCATGATAGGTTCTTATTTCGTGCTAACAAATTATGTCTTCTAGATTCGTCTATGCGCTTGTTCTTATGCAGGAATCTCATGCAGAAGGATGATGGGACACTTTGAAAGAGAAAAGACCTTCATGATGCTGATCGATCACTTTTATTGGCCTAAAATGAGGCGAGACGTCGAAACGTTTGTACAACGATGTGTGACATGCCACAAAGTGAAATCTAAGCTTAATCCGCATGGTTTATACACTCCACTTTTAGTTCCTAGTGCTCCTTGGAAAGATATTAGTATGGACTTTATTTCAGGATTACCTAGGACTAAGAGGGGAAGGGATTCAGTTTTTGTAGTGGTGGATAGATTCTCTACAATGGCACATTTCATTCCCTGTCATAAAAGCGACGATGGCATGCAACTGACTTATTTTTTAGGAAAATTGTGAGATTGCATGGCATACCAAGGACAATTATTTCAGATTGAGACATCAAATTTATGAGCAACTTTTGGAAGACTTTGTAGGCCAAACTTAAAACAAAGTTGCTCTTTTCGATAACTTGTACCCACAAACGGATGGGCAAACGGAGGTGGTGAACCGTACACTCTCAATGCTGCTGCGGACAATGATAAAAAAGAATTTGAAAGAGTGGGAAAATTGTCTGCCGCATGTTGAATTTTCATATAACCAGGCGGTGCATTCTACTACTCAAATGTGTCCATTTGAGGTGGTGTGTGGTTTCAAACCGATCATGCCACTTGATTTGCTACCACTGCTGTTGCATGAACATGTCAGCATGTAAGTATGAAAATGAGTTGAATATGTGAACAAGATTCATATCAAGACTAAAGAAGAAATTGAAAGGAAGTCACGATACTTTGCTGAGAAGGCGAACAAGTTCAGAAGAAGATGCTATTTGAACCAGGTGATTTAGTTTGGGTGCATCTACGCAAATCCAAGCTGATGCCTCAGGGAGATGGTCCATTCAGAGTGCTTGAGAAGATCAATAACAATGCATACAAAATTGAGCTTCTAGGTGATGATTATGTTGTGAGTTCTACATTCGATGTTGCTTATTTGTCACCATTCTTGGGTTTGGAAGAATCAGAGTAGAGGACGACTCCTTTCCAAGAGGGGGAGCATGATGAGGACATCATAAAGACACCAGTTGGACCGATTACACGAGCACGAGCTAAATAAATTAATCAACAGGTGAATTCGCTCCTAATTGAATTTCGTTATAATTTACGTGAGAACTGGATACTACCTCATTCCAATGTGCTGTGCGTTCTCGGATTTAAACGATGTGAAGCTTTTGGAATTGGAGCCATGGAGGAGAAGCTAATGGAGAAGAAATACTTGGAGTCAAGCCAGGGAAGACACGTTCAAGTCCACATAGCCACGTCAGATCGACCACGAGAACAATCAAATTCACAAAGATGCTTTGAACTTTCAAACGATTACAACTGGTATCAAAAACTACCTTCGGATTGGTCTAATCGACCTCAGATGTGTTCAAGACCGTTCGATCCACATCGGGCGCTCGCAAGACCTTCGAAACGTTCAGACCAGTCATAATGGTTTCGACTGTTCGAGCCGTCCGATCAATGATGAATGCTCAGATGCTTCAGAGACGTTTGGACCGCTCCGATCGCACCGTCCGATCTTGCACGGACCGCCCGATCTCCTTGGAAACGTTCAGCCCACTCCAATGAGTTGTACCGTCCGCTCTTCAACAGACCGCCTGATTGCCTTAGAGACGTTCGGACCGCTCTGAACATTCGTTCATTCTGCGACATTCGATCGGTTTTGGACCGTCGATAGCGACGGTGACATTCGGACCACTCCGAACGTTCGCCCTTCTGCGTCATTCGATCAACTTTGGACGGTCGATATTTATGTTAACATTCAGACCAGGTTGAATGATTCTGCCGTTGGATTGGCTGGAGACGCTTACAGCCATTCGATTGACATGGAGGTGTTCGGAACAGTATGACTGTATCTCTGATCGTATACTTAGCGTATAAAGGCAATTACTTTCACATACGAGGTCCGATTAAGGTGATCTTGGATTTGTTGGAAAGTTTATTTCAAGGGCTATGTAATGGAGGAGGATTTATCGTCAAAAGCGTTACAGATTTTTATTTTATTTCCTTTTTATGAGAGTCTGAGTCTAAAACACTTAGGAGTTGAGTAGGAGACCTTGCGGCCTTCCAAGGTTTATATAAGCCTTGTAATACATAACTTTTTGGTAGACCACAATTGAATATATTATTTTCATAAGAGAGCTATACGCTTGTTCTTCCTAGAGTTGGCCATCTGATTGCAACGTAGAAAGGAATTGAGCGTTTCTCTACATTGTTGTTCTTATGATTCGTTGTGATTCTCAGGAGCTGCGATGCGTCTGCTTTGTGGTCAGGTAGACGGGATCACGAGCGTATGGTTAGGTGAATTCTTTTATCGCGGGTTACTATTCTGTCAGTGGTTGGCGCCATCAATTTATCAGATTACACAGATCCAAATTATCATTATCGATCTTACGTCGTGAAGATCGGGCACCTGCATCATCACTGATGCTGTATCTGCTGTCCCCTACGTCGCCAGCGTCGGATCTGCCATCCCCATTGACGATGTTGCATCTCTCCTCTCCGTCACTTCAGGTCTCGCTAGCGCTTGTTGGCTGTAGCAGGAGCGCCTCGCCGCCGCGCCAACTCCTCGGACCAAGCCTCCCTCGACACGGTCACGGCGCGGGTGTGCGTCACTCTGTCCTGCGTGGACCCTTCCGCCTCCACGATAGGTAGTTGGTGGCGGTCTGCGCTGCCGCCAAGGCCACTGCCTCGGCTTCTCCAGCGAACCCGAGTCCATGGAGCACATCGACGCTGACCTCCACGACGTCGCCGCTAATTTGTTGCCACGCCGTCGCCATAGAACACCAAGCAACACAAAATCCAGTGAGGCCGCGCCATCGCCTGCTCCTGCTCTCAGAAGGCCTCCATCACCGTTCGCTCAAAGCATCGACATGCGAGCAACCTTCTCTTCCTCTTGATTCAATCTGTTGTGTCCCGGAAAAAAGCGGAGTGCTTTGGCTCCCGGAAAAAGCTATTATGTCCGCGTATTGTGTTTCGTATTATCGCTATCATACTCGAAGACAAGAGGAGCAGAGGAGTTGTGCATCGGAAGTACTTGTACTCGAAGTATTGAGTACCGAGTACTTGCTAAGCGTTTGAAGTCTACGAGCGAGTACGACATGGAAGATGTGGTCGTAACAAGGCTACGAGTACGAGCAGATCGGGAAGACGCAATCGTAAGCCGAAGTGGTGGTTACACGGTTACAAGTTTGTGCACAACAATAAGTAGTGGGTGTAACCAGCTGAGTGGTCGTACCCGCATCTTGGAGTGGTCGTAACAAGCACTGAGCAATCGTAAACGAGATACAACTACTGAGATCAAAGTTTCAAGTGGTCGAAACACAACAGTGGTATCAAAGCCTGTTGATCTTGGTGATACCTGAAGATCATGGGCGAGAAGGCGAAGGCCCAGGATGGACTAACCTCCCTCCAATATCCTCTCCTGATGACCGATAATTACTCGTGTGGGCAATGAAGATGAAGGCGAACATGCGCGCCCAGGGTGTCTGGGGTGCAGTCGATCCGAAGGGGAAGGACAAAGAGGTGGATGACAAGATAGATCAAATGTCGCTTACTGTGATCTATTAGGCAGTGCCAGATTTGATGATGCATCAGCTCATCGAGAAGGAGACAGCACGAGAAGCATGGGAGATGTTTCAGACGATGCACGAGGAATTGATCATGTGAAGGAGGTGTGGCTCCAGAATTTACAAAGCGAGTTCAAGAATCTCCAGATGGGAGAGACCCTGTCGGTGGACGAGTTCGCCGGCAAGCTGACTTCGCTATACAATCAGATGAACTCTCTTGGCGACAAGATAGAGGAATCTGTGGTGGTGAAGAAATATCTGCGCGTGCTTCCAATGAAGTACATACCTGTCATCACCACGCTTATGTACTCCTCCGATCTGGACAAGAAGATTGAGGCGCATAAGGAGCCACTGAAGGGGTTTCAGTCACGTAAAGAGCAGGGGTCTCAGTCCCATAACCAGCAGGCGTTGCTATTAAAGGGAGATCCGAGGGACAGCGGTGGCTCATCAAGCAGCCGCAGGCGATGGCACGAGCGAGGCGACCAGAGTGGTCGAGACGGCAGAGGTGGCCGTGGAGACAGGGCTGGGCAAGGTGGGGGTGAAAGATCCCATAACAAGTCACATGTCAAGTGCTTTGAATGTGGCGAATACGGGCACTACGCTTCGGATTGCCCATAAAGTGTTTCAACTGCAAGAAGTACGGGTACTACGCTTCGGATTGCCCAAGCAAGAAGAAAAATGAGGAGGTGAAACTCACCCATGTTGAGGAGGATGTTAAGCCGGCACTACTTTTTTCCTTATGTGTTGAAGAGATACTAGGCATAGTGGTGTTGAATAAGAAGAACGTAGTTCCCAAACTACGCACGGAGGAAGACAGCGACGATCGCACTGATTGGTGGTACCTAGACAATGGAGCCTGCAATTACATGGCGAGAGATCGCTCCATGTTCCATGAGCTCGATGAGAAGATTTCGGGCAAAATTAAGTTTAGCGATAGCTTTACGATGGAGATAAAATGCAAATGATCGATATTGTTGCAATGCAATAACGGCAATCAGAAGTTAACCGGTTACGAGTATGTGCACATCAACAAAGAGTAGTCGTAACTAGCTGAGTGATCGTAGCCATATCTTAGAGTGGTCGTAACAAGTGCTTTGAGCAGTAAGTTATGACTACTGAGATGGAAATTTCGAGTGGTCCAAACCCAACAGCCAGAACCACGCCAAGTCGGCGAGGATTGGAAGAGGGACCAAGGAGCCGACCGAAAGCGCGTGAGGAGCACCACTGCCTCCACGGCAGCCGTCTTCACCTTGTCGTTCCAACCCGACCAAGCCAAGTAGGTCTTCCCCACACATCCATTTTCATCCACCACAGCACACAATGTAAAAACCGACTAGATTAAGGTTAGCTCGAGTGAGAGAGGGAGAAAACCTTGAACCAGTGGAGCCGCGCCAAATCCCGTTAGGTCGGCACCAGACCAGGGAAAAATTTTTCGTTTTGAGATTTATTTCGGAGGCTAACGAAAGAGGCGAAATGACTGAAATTTCGGTATTTCGGTGAAAATTTTGGTCAAATGATTCAAATCAAATTTGAATTTTAAACTTGGAAACTAAGGATAAAGGGAGAGTGAAGTGCACATCTTTCGCAAGTTGTCTTCTGGTCTGGTGGCAATGGGCTTGCTTCATGAGCGATTGGTCCTAGGTTCGACTCCAGACAAATGCACTAATTTTATTGGGACCCAAATGTCAGACAGAAATACAGTAAAGTTCTGAAAAAATTAGTGTGGGAGGTGGGATTCAACCCTGGATGAGATGGGCGCGCATGGAGAAGACTGGCCATTAGACTAGAAGGGGATACCTTGCTCTATCTAGTTGTTGTGTCTTTACAATTCAAATTTACAATTCAAACTTAAACAAAAATATTTGACCGCAACCAATTTTTTCGTTTGGTAGTGAAAGTAACGAATTTTCTGAGATTTTGGCGCCGAAATTGTGAACCCTACACCAGACCTGGCAGGAGGTAGGTGAGGGATGGCACCGAAGCCGGCGGAAGAGCCACCGATGGCGCGGAAACTAAGCCGAGCACCATGGCCGGGCCGAGCCCCAAGCGACGGCCACCAAGGCCAGTGGGAAGCGGGAAGGACCATGAGCGACCACCAATGGCCGCCGACCAAGCAAGCCCAAGGCCAAGTTGATATACTTAAATAGAGAAGTTGCATTACATGCATTCATGTCATAGAAATAGATGCCTTGTGTAGCATCTATGGTCTACTTTATATGGACACTCCACGAGAGTGGAGGCTGGGGTCCCCGTATAAAAAAAGACATGCTATTGAGATCCCCGTATGAAAACAAAACAGGCTATTGAGGTCCTCGTATGAAAAAGTAATTGAGATCCTCGCATGAAAAAGGGCGGGCTTAGGTGAGCATCGATGAATGTTCACTCTGCTATACCAGTATAGGCTGAAGAGATGAGAGAGGTGTGCATCTGCATACATAATTGCATTGTGACAGAAAAAGTGCAAATGCATAATGAATGGTTAATGAAAAATTAAGAGAGATTAAATAGAAATGAGTAGTTAATGAGACTGTGATAGATATTGAATTATACGTGTATTTGTTATTTACTGTTTTACTTTATACTTGATAAGTCTTTGGACTCACTCTTGTTTTGTTGATTTTTTTTAAGGTGAACCTGATTGACGGCATGCATAGTATGGAAGTAGACCCTTCTGCACCGCACCCATTGAATAACAACTTAGCCAGTTACAATTATTCTATATATGTTGATTTCTCCCTGTTTGTAGCCGTATAAATAGGGGAGTTGCTGCCAAAATTTTTAGTAGCAACACCAAGTTTAGATAGTAAGAGTGTAGTGGTAGCATTCTTGGCTCAGATGATGGGGCGGGGTGTTACACCATGAAAGTTCAGATGCTTGAACTACATTGTGTTTTTAATAAGTTGTTGTGAGTTAAACTTTTGTCCTCGAACAATTGCACTGCAGGGTCCAACCAGCAAGAACCCACTTGCTTATAAGTGGTATAATGTAGAGGAAGTGATTTTTGGAAAGAAAATGAAGTATGATTTATGAACCATGTCTTCTGGATAGATCCTTTTAATCCCCTTTACATTATGGGCTATAGTCGGATTATATATTTATTTGCTTGCCACTAGGATTGGATGCGGTTCAGCGTAGCCTTTTGGCATACATTCGGTGATACTGGAGCAGATCCTTTTGGTGCCACTACAAAGTCTTGGCCTTGGGAGGATGACACAAATTCGTCGGCCATGGCTAAGAGAAGTATGCCAATTACCTGATTCTGTTTTTAGGTCCATGTCATCATATAACAGCTGACCAGACCAAATATTTACATTACAAAAGCGGCAGCAGAAAGCAAACGGTAAGACCACGTTGTGCCATGGGAAAACGACTCAGTAAATGATGCCTTACTATTCTCCAAAAGTTTGGATAATAAACAACTGAGAGTAAATGATGCCTTACTATTCCCCAAAAAGTTTGTTTAATAGATATACACACAATCACCATCATAGTCCGCCTAACTGAGGCAAGGACTACACTACTAGATAATGTCCTAGTCTCTACCATCTTCTTCTCTGTCCGGTTCGGATGCGGCATAGTAGATATAGTGATCTTAATCTACAGGATCTGAGTTAATTGAGTGAGCGAGATTGAGCACAAACAACCGTGTTCCGTAAGCCAACACACAGAATGCAGTAATATAGATACATAGCTTATCAAAGGAATTCCATTGTAAATTCTCCTGAGTTACTTTATGGATCATCTTTTCAGATTTGGATTTTCATTCAAATTTGTTTTGTTATTTGTATATCTTTTCTTGAATTAAATCTTCATAACTCAATTTCCAGAAAAGTCCCAAGTAATTTCTCAGGAAAAATCCAAATGTCAGAAAGATGCATAAAAAAGTTTTAAAATTTTTATATTTTCGAATATCCAATTTTTGGAATGTTACAAAAGCAAAGGCATGCAGAAACGATCTGGGAAGCTAACCTTTAGAAATACAATCCTTTGTACACTCTTGCTGGAAGCACCGCACTCTTCATTAACTGCAGTTGCTAATTGGTGGTAGCAGGCAATTTATAACAGACGAAAAGACAGACAGAAGAACAAAGCCGAGATGGGCTGACTCCTCGTACCAACATACTGTAAGGTAAAAACACCATAAAACCATAGCATCAACAGATGAGTATGATGATGTGGGCTCAGCAGGAGGGCACGTAACTGACTTCCACAGCGACGGTCTGACAACACCCTGGACCTGGAAAAAATGGGGACGAAATTGAAATCACGGAACATGAGCATAAGGGGCAAACCAAAATTGCACAACAAACAATCAGAAACAAATGATTCCGATGGAAGAACTGTCAGAACCGAGAGTGCAAAATCTGAAATCATAGAATCTGCAGATTCTACACTTCCAAAAAAAAAGCTGAAGATGAATCTGCAGAACTATAAATGATTCAACTGCAGATCGATTAAACCACTACTGAACCAAAAGCAAAAAGAACAACATCATAAAGAAATAGTGACAATGGACTGCCCTCCAAAGTGCGATCTCTTTACTCAATGATTGTTTATCATGCACAGTTCTATGGAGAAATGTATGCAGTTGTAGTGAGGGAATTGAAAGTATGTAGTTGCAACTGCAATAAGGAAAAAAAGGGGGCAAGTACCTGATCGGAAGTATAACACTTTGCTACAGAATCTTTCACACATCAGAACCAGTATAGAGATCACGAGCTCACAACCCATTCTGCCAAAAATAGGGGGCAATTAGGAAGCTAAATTATTCATGGAGCAGCAGGCATCAGCAGATTATACAGAATGATAGATAGCAGCAAAACGAAGCAACAATGCTTACGTTCTCATATATCTTCCATTTTCTGCTAGCTTAGACATTTTGTCAAGCAGTTGGATACTAACAATCTGGTAAGTGGTAACTGAAAGCACGATTCATGTAAGCCTGTAAGGATTTGCCTTAGAAACAACCTTAAGCTTGAAGCTTCAAAATTTGCCGTCAGACCTATGGAGATGGCTCTGGCAAAAAAAAAAAAAATGCTCAACAGCTAAAGTGGCAAATGCCTCAACTACAACTAATAAAGGAAGAACACAAGTACCTGGCAATGATTTTTTTATATCCTTTCCTACCAATGACTCTGGGCAATGAAAAAAAGGGGAACTGAATATCGCATAAATAGAAAAGTATAGCACAAACAGTGGAAATGTGATTCTTACCTGCAACTTTCATCTTGTTTCTCTGGCTAAAAGGACACCAAAATGACATCTGACAACCATTGAGTAGGCGCATATAGTTATTAACCGCACGAATAATTGAAACTTGCCTAAAAAGATTAGAACACAACACAGTAACCGATTTGGAGAAATCCACTCCCGCTGCTGGGAAGGAAGGGAAGAAGGAGGTGCACCTGGCGTCAGGGAGAGGAGAGGAGGTCAGCACTTGGAACCCTAGGCGTGGAGCGGAGGCTGCCGAGAGGAGCCGCCATTCACACCTCCAATATGGGCCCTAGCAGCGGTTTGACCGGCAGGATCGACGGCAAACACAGCGAATGTGGACCAAACCCTAGCTGCAGCCGAGCAGGCTCGCCGGAGGAGATCCGGCGATGGCAGCGCTTCCGCAAGGAACTACGGATCGACTGTGGTTAGGGTTTGTGGAATTTCGGGCTAACGAACGGCGCTGATTGCTGCTCACGCAAGAGATCGGACGGCTCCAAAAAATAAAGGCGATGTGGCTGAACAGTAAACGGTAACTGGATGTCACTGGCCGACAAAAACATTAGGTATTCGAATTTTTTCGAAGCAACTTACAAATAAATACAACAGCTTCTCTACCAATTTTTTGAAGCAATTTACCAAAACAGTCTTTCAAAAATAATTTATCGGTATTCGATTCATTCGTATAAACCTCAACATCGGCCACAGCCATACATACATACGATGGGCCAGAGCAGCAGCACAAAATATTTCATTGGTACGCAACATGGGCCACACAGCTCAAATCTGGTGCTCAACAAATCCAGGCAACAATCACAGAGCGTCAATTTTCCAACCAAAGAGCGCATTATGTCAGCGTCTCCGTGCCGATAACACACAACCTCCGAGATCGCTGTAAGAAATAACATTCCAGGGAGAAAAAAAAAAGAGAAAGCAAGCCTCTGTTACCCAAAAATAGAACCTCTGGCAGCTCCGGTGTAGGGATACCATCCCCATGACGAACATTCTAATCAGCAATGTTACAGCGATACAAGGCCTAGACTGCAAACATTTTACACAGACAGGATCTACAAGCTAGACAGTAATCTAAGCTATATCCAGAGTTGCAATGATCGGAATGGCTGCCTCGCCGCCGGGCAGGCACTAAAGCAAACCGCTGTTACAGATGGAAGCAGCAGGGCTGAGTGGAGCTCATTTCCGAGTCTTGACTGCCGCTATATCATTCACCTGAAAAGGTGGAAAAAATCCGTGCAACATATAAGCGCCTCAGGGTCCGATAACACAATCCCATTGCTTCAGCACCATATCCTCTCAAGTACAGAAAGAATATTCGGTAAGCAGAACAAAATAGCTAGAATCCCTCAAGATCTGTTCTTTCTTTCCCTCATCAATTAACTGTTTTCCGCATGCCAAGATTCAATGCAAATCACTGTTGACTTTTTTTTATACATGGCAACCAACACCAATTGTTTTAGATGACGGCGCATTTCAAATGACAGAAGATCAAGTTGGGCCCGCTGATAGGTAATGTCACATTAGATAGTTCACAAAGAATGTAATTAGCTAGCTTCCCAAATGAATGCATTATAAATTTCAAAGTAAGGGTAGGGTGACAAACGTCAGGTAAGGAACGTAGGTAATGTTGCTCACCAACAGTCTCAACTTTTCCATGCACGCTCTTGTGCAGCTTGAATTCCCTACAAATTATGAACCGATGCTCAAGAGTCTAGATATTGAGAAAAGGTCTATAATGCAATAGACTACCTGCTGAATCCTACTGGGATCAATAGAGCCAGCTGCCTGTAACTGAGTATAATTCAACTCCTGTATAGAATTTTTGAGAACTCAAGTTCAGATCTTATATAATTTACAAATTCAATTGTAGTAAAAAACAGATAAAAGCAAAAGATGGGGATTGCAAATTCGAATCTTCACTCTATTTCCTTTCATCGTTATCACTTATCATAAATTGCCTTGTAATCATATATGCACCCAAAAAGATTATATATATATATATATATATATATATATATATAGATCTCCAGTCTCTATAAGCTGATATATCCTCTGTTGCATCAAAAGTGCTGAATGCTAATAGAAAATATGCAAACAAAAAAAATTGCAAGCAGTCCAAAAGAAACATATTTAAATCCATAGGAAAAGTACATGCAATAAAAATACAAATCTACAAAGAAGCTTATTCGTTTGGATAATTTTCTTGGTTTGTCCGAGAGACGAAAATGATCTCTATAACAATGTATCTGTATTACAACAAACAAGAAAAACTAACATAGAACTATATGTCATGCAAACTGGAACAAAACCGCAAGTTCACAAACTGAAATTATGGCTGAAGAAACTGCATGTGCACCTGCTGTTTCATCTGCATTTGTGTTTGTCCTTGCTGTGCCTGAGGAAGTTGTTGGATAGGTTGCATAGATGGAAGCGTCTGAGCCTGAGGCGGTGACTGAAGTTGCTGCACAGCAAACTTTTGTTGGTGCTGTTGAAGCAAAAGAAATTTCTGCTGTTGCTGTTGTTGCTGCTCGTACACTACATACTCTTCAGGCTTCTCCCACTGCAACACAATAGATCATAAGAATGGAACCCCAGAGGCTTCAAATTTCAAGATGATGGGTGAAAAGTATCCATTCTTCACCTTACTCTCTCGCATAATGCTATTGTAGTAGTATTTAAAACCTTCAGGGGAGGTATGTTCCGTCCAATTGCAGGTTAAAGAAAGTGCAGGTGAAGTAACCTGCTGTGGAATTGCATTAACGTTTGCCGGAATAATGGCAGCTGGAGCACCAGGGGTACTGGATTGCACCGGCTGTCCCTGCAATGGAAACTGAAATGGTGAAAAATAGCACACAAAATGGCAGGGTGTATGCAGAGTGATCTCCAATATTAAAAGAAGTGTCTTCTCATGAGATAGTTGCTAGGAAATTACCTGTTGTTTAGGAACCTGTGTAGGTGGTTGCTGATTTAGGTTAGATTGCTGCTGCTGCTGCTGCATTAGCTGCAGCTGTTGTTGAAGCTGAAAAATTGCCTGCTGTGAAGATTGATAACTGGACTGCAAAGCTGCTTGCTGTTGGAGTAGCAACTGTGGTGCTTGTGACGGCATCTGCTGCATTGGCTGTTGAAGCATTTGTGGTGCAACATTGGAGGGAAGTTGCTGTTGGCCAGGAACAGCTTGCATGGGATTGGACTGTACAGCTGAAGGTGCCTGTAAAGCGCCTGCAGAGGCATAGGATTGTGGGACCTGAAGCTGCCCAATCTGTTGAACAGGCCCCTGCAACAGCTGTCCTTGCTGAGAATTCTGCAATTGTACAGGGAAATTCTGTGGTGGCCCAGGTGGCTTTTGCAAGGATGGAATCTGCTGGCCCCCCAGATGATGCCTTTGTGCCATGGGAGGAGGGTTCATGCCCTACAAAGTAAAAGGCATTATGACCAAGGACTTGGGAACACTTTCCATTGCAGGCAAATGATGAACAGAAGAAGTCATAATATGTCGTGTACCATATGAGATGAAGTTGGAACAGCTGTCTGGCTTGATAAGGAACCATTCCCAGGGAACATCTGAGGTCGAAAACCAGCCTATGATGTTGCAGGATCAAAGGTAAGTAAATGGAGCTAAGAAAAAGTAACACTGTAATAAAGGATCAACTTGAACGGTACAGTATCTGCTGATGACGTGACAGTGCCACCCTTCTGAACCATAGGATTGCCAGATCCGAAGTTATTAAACTGATGAGTTGCAATTGACCTTGGGCTTGATGGATGCCAAGAGTCGGGAGGCATATGTCGCCCCCTTGGCTCATCAAGATTGGCTGTTGGCCTGAGTAGGAAAAATGATCAGCAATGAGTGGGCTCGGTTAAAGTTGTAACACTTCTCGAGTAGGAAGACGCTTACTGCTTAGTTTAATAGACTACTAGAGAGTCAGTCAAAAAGAAAAGAGAACATGAACAGACAATTTTATAACACCCAGACTGTGTTGTCTATACCATTAAATCTTATCCATCCATACATATCGTGTATTGCATGTAAATTATTTTCTACAATTAATGCAAGTATTCTTTTGTCTAATGCTTTTGACAGTTGCACTACAGTCAAAACTCAAAGCAATTAACCCTTTACTAGTCTATAATTAGATTATGAGAAAATTATTCTTTTGCCACTGGTGGAACCTCTAATCTTTCTGCCACCTAAAAATATCCCTTCTGGAACCTCTAATCTTTCTGCCACCTAAAAATATCCCTTCTTTCTTTTGCCACTACTATATTTGCATCCTTTTCTTCTTTTTTCCACTCCCGTTAGGTCAACGTTGTTTCACCATTAAGAAAAATAATAGAAAAACCAAGAAAACCCAAAAAAATAGAAAAAATCGATATACATACCAGAGTATTGATTGCAATTTTAAAATTCACAAAAAAAGATACTATGGGAAAAAATTTGAGGGTGTCACACAAAAGCTGAGGAAGATTGAAAATTTTGCCTAGTTTATTTTTTTCAAAAAAAATAAATAAATGAAACTATTGTTCAATAGTTATTCCCAAAATGTTTTAATTTTCTGGTTTATTCTTTTTTATGAATTTTCTAGTGTTCAAGGTTATTAAGGCGTCGCTTAGGCGACCCTAAGCGGTAAGGTGGCCCAGGGGGTCAAGGCGTTGCCCCCGCCTTGCCGTGCGTAACCAAGGCATCCGCCTTAGGATGAAGGTGTCGCCTAGGCGTCTCTAAGGCGGCATATGTCGTTAGGAAGGCTCAAGGCGACGCCTTTGGAGGAGGCGACACCCGCGAGTACATAACCTCACCTGAACGACCTGAGCTAAACCAAAACCGAGATGGGAGTGGCGGCTAAGCCAGAGAGAGAAGGGCGCAGAGTACTCACCTCACCTGGAACACTAGGCGGCGGTGCCTCCATCTCGCTGCTCCTGTCTCGGCGTTCTCTCCAGCAGCAGCAAGGTACACCTCTCCCTCCCCTTCCTCTCCCGATGGCTCGCAGCCGGCAGCGACAAGTAGGCGGAGGCGGTGACGAAGAGAGGAAGAGAGCACGTCGCCATTGATCTCGCGTTTTGCGTCCCGATGATCGAATGGAGAGGGGGTTCTCTGGAGTATGGATTGGAGGCGTTGGGAATGGAGAGGGGGGATGGATAATGGCGTTGGGGACTAGAACCAGAGGAGGAACTTGTCGCTAGTTAGCTTTCCTGCCAGCTGCCAGCGGTAGTCTGATTTTTATTCATCCCCCAGTCTAAAACTCTTTATTGTGGCTGTATGTTACTTGCTCTGATAATGTACTACCTCCTTTATGTAGCAGCTGAGCAGCATCATGTCAAGTGCAAGGGGACAAGGGGGATAGATGCTACATAGGAGAAGAGCAATTAGAAAAAAGGATGAGTGCTACATGAGCTCAAGAATTGGCAACAACAAGATACACATGTGCTGCTAAAATGCTTATTTTATTTGTTGCCTTAGCGCCTTAGGATGTATGTAAAGCGTCCCCTCGCCTCGCGCCTTACCGCTTAAAAGGTGTGTGGGGTGGGTCGCCTCATCTCGTCTTACCGCTTAATAACCTTGCTTATGTTTTCCAAATTTTCTATGATTTTCTGGTAATTTTTTCTTAACAGAAACTGTGTTGACTGGATGGGAGTGGCAAAAAAGAAAATGGCAAAGTTGTGGCCAAAGATAGAGGCTTTTTTCGGGTGGCAGAAAGGAGATTAGATGTTCCACTGCTGGCAAAAGAAAATTTTTCTCGAAGATTATAAGTTGCAACATGCAAAATGCAAGCCCCGAAAGTCAGCAACTCTGAATGTGCAGGGAGCCAGGGACAAACCGTATGCAGTTCTTTTCACTTAACAATCTATCAATAATTTTTCTCTTACAAAAACGTAACTGTTCAAATATGAAGTAATCAAACCTGATAACAAGTGCTGCGTCAGATCGAGGACTAAAACCAGGACCTCCAAATGCAGGACCACCCCTAACCATACAAGGCAATTCAGACAGCAGTAATGCGGATGATTATACTTAAGGTAAAATAATGAAATCTGCCCTGCAGCTAAATTAGTGCAGAGTTAGGATACCAGAAAAGAAAAATACAGAGTCAGAATTCTTAGCCACCTTGATTCTCCAGGTCTAGGTCTCTTAGGATCAGCGAATCGAACTACTAATGGTTGATCGCACCCCTAACACAACAGATACACTAAGTATTCACGAAGGAAATATGCAGAACTAGTCAGCTTGGCACAAAAAACTTACCCTCATTACATAAGTCCCGTTAAGAGCATTCATGGCTGCCAGCGCCGGTTCTCTTGATGAGAATTTGACAAAGCCGCAACCTTAATATTACAACATATGTTACAACCAAAGTAAAACAAAAGTTTGGAAAAAAAGAGTAGATTGAAGAAATGAAGCAAAAATGTATATAACAAACCTCGGCTCTGCCTCATGCCATCTTTCATAATGTAAACATCTTCCACGTAACCATATGGAGCAAAAATCTATAAAATATATTAAACACATATATGATTTAGTGCATAATTGCTACATGTTTCTAAACTAAGAGTGAATTTATCATCAAATTCATAAAAAAACATCATACATAAGAAAGTATTATGGCCCTGTTTGGATACGCTTAAAATCCGATTCTGGTAGAATTAAGCGAGAATCCCACCCAAACGCTTTGATTATTTTTCGATTCTTTCAACCGCCGCGGTGGGAAAGATCGGCATTTGCACTGAGAATCCAAAATCCTGAACCGCGAGCCCAAGGGGCCGTTTCTTCCACCGCGACGATTCTTCAGACTGCAGATTCTTCAGACCGCAACTTATCAGAAAATTCTGATCAAATTAAAATCGATTCTCAGATAAGCGTATCCAAACAGGGCTTATATGTTGGTTATGGATAGATGAGAAGTTTCTCCGCCCATAAAATTCTTCCGAACAAGAAAATTTTAAATTTCTATCAAGTTAAAAGAACACGACAGTCCCTTACCTCTTCAATCTCCTTTGCAGTTGCCTGCTTATTGAGTGATGCAACAAACAATTTGTGCTCAATCGCCCCTAGCAAATTAGTTGAGAAAAGCAATGAAATCACCCAATAAGCACAATAAAGAAAAAGGTCTGAAGATAATGGATTTCATTTAACAAGTCAAGCATATCTCACTTCTCTCAAGTCTCAATATTTTAATTTAGCCTAACTAGGAATAGAACAATTAAGAATCTTAGAAGTGAAGTACTACTTGTCAGAAGAGAACAGGAAAAATGTGTAAATTTGAATGAAAAACTGGGACAGGAATGACTACTATTAGGAATTAGATAAAAAAAAGGAACATGAGATGTCATCTGCACATCCTATAACCATCAAAGGTGACTACTGTGACAAAAAGGCACATACAGGTATATTGTTATATCTTAGCACAGATGAATTTGGCCTACAACCTTTCTGTCAATTTTTTAAAAAAAAAAGTTCAAAGAAATTTATGTAAAAAAGGCACAGCAAACAAACACAATAATTTTGTGGGAAGAAAACTATGGGGTAAGCAATACAATTGCATCAAAGACCACTAATAGTCAAAACTAATATGTAACGGAAGTACTTCGAAGATTTACCATGGCGTTCCCTTTCACCATCAGCATATCTAACTTGAATAGGGCCCATCGCCTGACAAAACAGATGCACAGTCAATAACTCGTAGACAAAAGATTGATGCTAAACAAATGTTCAACAAAGAGATTAGTTACCCCAGGTAAAGTACACTGGTTATGCAGAGCTCTGATGGCTCTCTCAGCCTCTTCAGAAGTAGCATATTTAACAAAACAGCAGCCTGCAAATGCAAATATATGGATTTGATTATAAGCCATTGCAATTTTCAGTATATTTCAATCTGTACATGTAATAAAAACATAGTGGAGTTAGCCAACAGCACATAGTGGAGTTAGCCAACAGCAGGACAGAAAGGAGGTATGTTAATGTGAAACAGGTTGTTACTTTCAACTCCACAATTTCCACCCTTAGTGTTCACGAAAAACAACTTCAACAACGTCCAATGTCCAGGAGCAGAAGTCACTCAACCAGATGACCATAGAAACTTTGAAAGGGTTAAAAATACAATGACTTGGTAAGACATGTCAAAATATTAATTGGGCTATGCTCTGCAACACCAGTGGACATCCTTCCATGCAGAATTTCAGATATAGCTAATTTATGGAACATTAAGTACAACTTTTTTACAATGCTCTACTAAAATTTCAGGAGACTAACACTGGATCCCATAATGCAACACTACTGATGTTGCCAGAATACAAGAACAAAACATAAAGCAAATTACTCGCAATAAAAGAAATAGACAGTGTGTGCTTCACATGAAGCACCATGCTATATCCATCACTCATGAGCTTGGTATAACTAGACTGCAGTTCACACTCAGCATGGCATGTGGTGCACAGAAATTGTGTATAGACACTACATGGTAGCAGCACCAACAAAGCTCAAGTGTCCAGGTGACAAGAGACTGGCCATTAACCGAACCAGAAAAACTTCTAGGTTGAATCCCATAAGATTCAAAAGGGACCCACATTCAAAATCTATAAATACCATAAAAAAGGCGACATAAAAATGTTTATCGCCACCTCACTGTATTCTAACAACAGTAGCTAACAAATCTAGCATACCTTGCCAAAATGCAGGCTGCAACAAGCTGACGAGTGACTAATCTAGATGCACAACAAGCTGATGAACATAAAAAAGGGAATAGCATGATCTTGCACCAAGAAATATCACTCAATTATATCTGGTATTCCACAAGGCTCCACAACTGCACCCCACCAACAATACATTCAAGAGAAAATAAAACATTGTGCTTGCAACCATAAAATTCGCTATACATGAGACCACAAGTTACTTTCTAAATTACAAAGCACAAGGTAAAATAAAAAATAATGACAAAAAAACCGAAATATCTGGAGAATACAACAATTGTATCATTTTAATTTTTGAGAAAGGGACATGAATGAACTTCACCGCAGGCTCCAATGGTCTTGGAAATCCAATTCAGTTCACTGACACACAATGAGCAAGTTAAAAGAAGTAACAGCCACGCCTAGACTTAAAGATGTCAATGCACTCAACACCTGACAGCATGCATGATCGTACCCCTCTTGGTATATTGTACCAAGTAAATCCATTGAATAACAGTAAGAATCTGTCACAATAGAGGGCCTAGAATATATTACTACATGCTAAACACTATAGTACAATCCACCAAATCTATGCTGCGGGGTGTTAATAATCACGAGGAACTAACACTTACGAACTCGTAACTGCCAGGAGACACACTAAAGATGGCAACCGAATCATGATAATTAAGATATATCCACAACATCATAGCTCAGACCATATCTCCTTGCTCAGCCTTACAACTCCAATAGCTAGAATGTTGACATAACCCAAATACGCACATATCACAAAGTAAATGGGTCTACAATCAGAGTTCAACTTCAATTTTCCCTATGATTAAAACATAAGCTTCACCAATCATATCCCAAGAAAATTAAAAAAAAAACAGCACCACAGTTCAAGTGCAAGGACTTTCACACGGCATTCTTATAAGTTACATGGAAAATGATCTGATTCAGCATGTCCTAAACTCACAACCCCTTCATAACAGCAGTTACATGCAGCATGAATCTGTGAGTCAAATAGATTGGAGTGAAAGTCACCACGTGAATGAAATACATAAAGTCACCACGTGAATGAAATACATAAACCATGCCGGTGAGAATTTCCATGCACACATCAGATGTAATGAGCATAACATTAGTATATCATTGTCATGTAATGCTACAGAAAATTATTCCAGAATTTTGTGGTGCCACAAACTCAGGTCAAAAGAACCAGAACAGCAGAAGTGCAGAACCATAAAAAAAATGCCACAATTCAGTGATATCTGAAAATAATACCATCGGTGCCATCAACTGCAAAATACAGGACCAAAATTATGCCATTCAACCCTATCAGAGCAAGCTGATCATACAGCGCAAAACGGTGTTATGGATATTGCGCCTTGTAAGATATTTCATACAAACGTAAAGTGTCACCATGACAGTCTTTTGAGTCCAGCACCCGTTAAGTGGATCCAAAATTAACGTCTCTTGCACACAAACATCCACAAATTGCATACAGTCATGGCGTAGCACAATCAAACAACCAGATCTCACAAGATACATTATTTTCAGATCAACCAAGAGGTCTGCACCACTCATGACATGGCAATCATGTATAGTTGAACAGATGAGAACATTATTGTCCATCCAACCACAGCTCTAGATTGGCGAATGCACATAACACGCAACCACAATTTCCCAACACAACAAGAATGAATAAAACTGCATCAGTTTAGATCAATCAGGGCAACACTACACTGCATCATCCAACCAGGCAACCACTTATGTATTGAGCAATTCAACCACAAGCATTGACGGATTCCATACAATGCAATTCATGGTGACAAGAATAAAAGAATCTGAAACCATGGAAGGCAAAGAAAGAAAAGTTTGGTCTTAATTCATTAGAAGGTTTAAGGTTATATGTTCTTTTGCATCACATTCAAAACAAACAGATGCAAAAGTTAAACTACACCGGTTACTGGTAGAACAACACAGGGCATGCACAAGATTGATATGACCTAAACAAAGTTGTTGGTACCAAATCTGCTGCCTTGTCTAGCAGTAGAGTGGAGACTAGTTAGATTGCAGTAATCAGCCAACGGTTAGTTGCTTTCATTCTTGTCTTCTACTGAACCCACAGGAGATAAACAGAATGGAAGCGCAGGTAACGAAAATCAACAATCGCCAAATCTAACTGAGAGAAGATGCAACCTTGTTGCTCCTTATAACTCTCAGAACCTGAAAAGAAAGAGATACACGTATAGTGATAATATAAGAGGAAAAAAACAGTTTTGGCACACCTTGCTGTTCACCAGTGTTCCTATCCTTGATCAAAGCGACTTCAATAACATCTCCATGGTCCTCAAATAAAGGTCGAACCTGAAGACAGCAGAAAGATGTTTCACAAACAGAATAACACGACAAGAAAATTAAATAACAGAACAAAAGAAGGCCAAAGAGCAAAGATAGAAAAAGAATTAACTGGTTGACCTAGCTTAATCGACTAAACAAGATTAAGGCTAAATGCCATGCTCCTAGTGGAGCTGAGATCAGAAAATTGGCTTATGAGAATAAACCATAAGCCCTATTCAAAAGTGATGCAGCATTTGGCTTTTAGCTGAAATGACACTGCAGCGGCTGTTAGCTTTTTCTAAGGTATTCAATTAAAGAAAAATAAAGAAAAATAGGAAAATAGAAAAAAAAATCGTTATATCTCTACGGATAATACAAAGGAAAAAGGAAAAAAAAGAAAAATAAGAAGAAAAGCCGCGTTAAGAAGCCAATGCGTTCGTTCTTTTCCTCCGAAGCTGGCGGCTTTTGGCTTTTGCTACAGTACTTAGCTTTCAAATGGGGTATTTTCTCAAGACGGGGTCTACAAGTTAAACGATGTACACGTTAAAAGCCCAACATTTGTACCATCCAAAATCGCAAATGAGTATCTCTCTCTCTGTAATCTGTACCGTAAACAGCCAAAATTCAAAAATTTCAGCCAAAAGCCATAAGCCGCAGCCATTGCCAAACAGGCCCCCAAACAGCTTTTGGCTTCTAGAAGCCAGAAGCCATTGCTGTTTGGAAAGGGGCCATAAATGGCTAGAGACAGCTTTAGCTAGCTTTTATAATATAAGCTGCAACTGCAAACCTTGATATGGTTTCATGAATATCAATAAGCTGGAATAAAACAACCTCAAATCGATGTACCACCTAAGAAGCGTTCTGATTTTATGGCCAGACAAATTATATCATCAAGTCAAGAAGAATAAAAGCGCTAAGAAAATATATTTGCTAGGTAAGAAAAAGCATATACTACATCACGCGTGGAAAGTAACACTCACATCATCTTCAGTTGCTGTCCTTGGAACTGACCCGATAAATAGTTTAACATAATTGCTTCTGTTATCATGATCTGTGAGAAATTTCAGCAGGAATATCAAATAAGTTTCTAACGAAAGGGTGTAAGCCTAAGCTTAAATATTTCTCCATTCAAGTTCATTCGGATACAACAGTACAGCTAGGTGTTATTTCTAACATTGAAATCATTGTATCATAATTCCTACAAATATAGCTCATTGGATGGCTTTGAATTGGAAAGTAAACTGCATAGTAGGAAAAAAACACACAACATTTAGCTAAATGGTTTAAACTGCATAGTAGGAAAAAAACACACAACATTTAGCTAAATGGTTTAAACTGCATAGTAGGAAAAACACACACAACATTTAGCTAAATGGTTTATCCCTGGATGCCAAAAGTTCATCCTCAAAAAGCTGGGTGTTTTTTTTGCCACCTTGGGATACATGCTAGCGCCGTATTATGCAACTGCATACTTGTGCACACACTAACTTAAGCCAAATTTGTCAAATCCCAACACTGACTGCTCAGTTTTACCAATATTGTCGACAAAAGTTGATTGAATTTGAGTTCATATTTTCCAGAGGTCAGGTAAGATACAAATCATCACCTCTCCCTCACAGCGCCAAAACCCTCGCCATGCGTAAGCAAGGTAAAGTTACCCATCTTGAGACAGCAGA
Organism: Bonia amplexicaulis; assembly: GCA_036346245.1. NCBI lineage: Eukaryota > Viridiplantae > Streptophyta > Magnoliopsida > Poales > Poaceae > Bonia > Bonia amplexicaulis. The sequence continues at coordinate 13,855,178 of CM070760.1, forward strand.
GCACAGCAAAACCTAACAAAACCAAAGCGCCCAAACTCAAGATACTGGACCAAACCTGAGTAGTCTCCACGGCCTCCGCCGCCACCGCCGTAGCGATGCCTCGGTCCGCCGGCCGGTTCGCCGAAGCCGCCGCCGCCTCCACCTCCGCCTCCGCCTCTGTACCCTCCACCTCCTCCGCCAGAGTAGTCAGACGACCCACGGTACGGGTGGAACCTCCCGCCTCCACCTCCGCCGCCATCGCCCCCGCCCCCGCCCCCGCCGAGGGAGGAGAAGCGGTGGGGTGGGCTATCCCCGCCGCCGCCGCCGGACCAGCGCGAGGGGCCGCGGGCGAATCGCCCGTCCCCGCCGCCGCGAGAGCCGCCCGCAGGGCCGTAGGGGTCGCCGGAGCGGTGCATGTGGAGGGGACGCGGCTAGGGTTCTGCGAGGACGCGGGTCGCGAACACGAGAGGAGAGGAGAGGACGGGAGAGGCGAGAGGCCGTGGTGATTTTCTAACTCCGCTTCGTCAACAGCCCTTCCATATTTTCGTCTGTTTAGAATTTTTTTATCATTTTTAGGGGTTTGCTAACCTTAAATTTATCAAACCTAAGTTCACAACTTTACATGCACGCACGCTTCATCGTTGAAAGCGCCAAAATATACTATTCATCAAAAATATATTATTCATCGCACACACATTATACAAAATGCTATATTAGAAATAAACCTAAGTTCGGAACTTTACATGCACGCTACATCATTGAAATCGTCAAAATATATTATTCGTCAAAAAAATATTATTCATCGCACACGTCATTATATAGTGTGTTACATTAGAAATTGTCAACAACATCATAACATCAAAGCCGCTGCAATAGCATCACGTAACTTGTCCATACTTGCATTGGCCCTAGAAGCAGCAGCATAAGGTGCAACGGGGTCGCCATCCCCAACAATGCAATCGTTGTCCTGTTCGGGCCTCGCGAAATCTAGTGCAGGCAACCGATTGTTTCTAATGAAATTATGCAGAGCCATCGTAGCTATGATAATTTCCTTCTACTTTTTTGTACCGTAGCTTAGAACATTGCGAAGGATACGCTACTTCATCTTTTAAATATTGAAAGTGCATTCGGTGACATTCCTTCGTGATGAGTAGTGATAGTTGAATGTCTCCTTCATTATAACAGGGTGACCACCATTCCTAAACTCAGGTATAGGTATCTTTCATTCTTCTATGGTGTTAGAAACCATTTACAGTTTGGATATCTAGAGTCCACAATGTAGTATTTGTTGGCAGTGCAAACAAAACAGGAGCTTGGAGACACTTGACCAACTTACGAGAAGCAGAATTTATCGAAACATAAACGAGTAACGTAGCTTCCAGAGGGTGGGAGAACTGCTCACCCTACATCGCCAACGTATCAAGGAGTATGCATGTGTTGTGAGTGGAACCGAGACACCCAGCGCAAACAAAAGTAAACCTCATATCAAAATCGTAAACTGCAAGCATATTCTGACTCGTGTACCCATGATGGTTTAAGTGCATAACTTGCTGATCAGTGGGCATGATGATAGGTACGTGCATCCCGTCTGTAGCGTCAATGTAATTAATAAAAATGCATGTTAAATCTGCGCTCCATAAGTCTTGGATGTGCACGACTGAAGGTTGGCTGTAAAGGTTTTATGTTGTCACCTCCCAGTTCATACACACATTCCAAAACTTGGGCAAATTTTCGACTTATAGTCTGGTTGGAATAAGTTAGATTGCGGTACTCCACAAATCCACAAAACACAGGGCTAGCGCTTCTTTCGAACATATTTCCCTAGATGATCTCAAACCATAGTCCACTAAAGTGTCATTGAGGTCTGACCTATGCATTCTGAACATATTGTAGCAATTATTTAAGTTACGGAATTGCTCTTCTACCCATTATATTCCAATCAACTCAGGTGATCTCCTTGGCCTCGTCCATGATGACTCGTTGTACTCATCACTGCAACTGAAAGCGGCACACACCACGAGTGTGAATGACGCACTTGAAGTTGACGCAACATCATCGTCTCGTGACTCCACATCAGTTAAGCTTGATGTACTTGATGAGCTTATTTGCGCATCAAAAAGGCACAGAAGACAAAAATAACATGATACTTCAAGGCCAACATATCAACACAGAACATAAGTGGATCATACGAATCTCAAGAGAGAAGGTTAAAAACATGTTGTTAACACATACTAATAAGGCAACAACCAACCAAAATAAGAATTAACTCACCGTAGACAGTACATAACAAGATAGCACTGAACATGACAGAATGTAAGCAACATCTTATGGACACCACGACAGATGCAAAGTAGTGCTCATTAAGTACCATGTAACAACATTTGTTTGTAGCAAATAACTTAATATAATATGTCAACCAACAACAAATGATGCAAAGTCTTAAATGAAATAAAAACTACGAGACGAGCCGGCCATGTCAACACCTGAGCTGAACGCAACACATTACTTAGGCTTCCGCATGTCCTCCCAGCTCCTAAGCCAAACAAGTCATCCATCAGGTGTCTCAAGGGTGCCAAATATATCCTTGTACTCTTTTCTCATGAACAATTATGTGGCGTAGTAGTGTTCCTTTCTCCCCTCTACAGTCAGTGCGTCCTTCACTAACTACATAAGTTCTCTCATTTTCAACTTGGCAGGATCGGATGTAGAGGAAGTTGCGATAGGCTAGAAGCACAGTTGGTGTGTAAGCTCTCATAAATATCAACCAGTCGCTCCAACTGGATATCCCTATAGGTCTTCTTTGATTTCTTGCTATCAGGTGAGTCTACAACATATCATTTAACAATTGTTCATCATAATCAATGTCATAGCAAGATAAAACACAAAAGAGCAAATAAGAACAATGCAATACTACTTGAAAACAAAAGATCAATTAAGACTCAAAATGAATTTTTCTAACATAAAAGCTCATTTTGCTCTAATGCAACATCACAAAGCTCATTCTCCCCCTTTGAACTTTTCTAAGCATTCTCCCCCCTTTTGAAGTTCATTTTCATCATTTTCACTTTATTTAGACTAATACCAAAATTTACCTTAATCATTCTTCTTGTTATGGCAAAATAGTCATTAATGGCAAGTGGCTATGCAAGCTCACTACCACTCCCTCTCAAAAGATACATGAAAACACTTATAAATAATAAGGGAGCAAGAAAGGGCATGTATGAATGAATAAAAATGTATAACCTAACAAAGCTTGGAAAATTATCCAAATTGAGGTTGAAGATAAAAGGATACCACTTAAAACTATAGAATGTATGCAAAGCTGATCATGATAATCTTGGATTGATGTAAAATCATGTTTAAGTTCTTTTTCTCCACTAGAGAACTTCTCAAGAGTTTTTTTTTTTGCAAATAATCATTCTCCTTGGAAAGGATGACACAAAAGTTACCTCTAGCTTCAAAGCCTCACAAGAAACATTCTTGATTCTACGTAATTGTTCATCAAATTTAACTCTAAATGCTTTATGCATATTATGAAAATCATTTCCAATTTCAACGTAAAATACAGAAGCTATTAGCGTAATAAAATCAACATTTGAAGCATGGACATGAGCAATAGATTCTTTATCATGTTTGTCTTGCAATATTTTAGTGAGAACTTCAATTTTAGAATTGAGCTTTGGGCAAGTATCATAAGGTTTAGATCTAGCAAGATTAAGCTCGTCAGTTAATTTTTTCAATTTTTCTTTCATAAACTCACAATGAGTACAAGAATATTCAGCACTAAATTGGTGCAATTTTTTAGTTTGTATGAAAGTTTCTTTTCTAATTCATCATAATTCAAGCATGAAAAAACACTAGCTCTAGAAATGTTCTCTGCTCCTAAGTAACTAGAACATGGACTAGTCTTGATGTTAATAATTTCAGCTCTAGCATTTTCTACTTATTCTAGCAAAGATGGCTCAGATGATCTCAATTTATCAATTGTAGCATGCAAAGAAATGCAAGTATCACAGTTGTCAAGATCAAGAATAGTAATTCTAAACCTATCTAGTTGCAAGACTAGGAGATCATTTTCAGCTTTAAGCTTATCATTTCGTTTCACTAATCATTCCAAGTGCTTAATTTGCTTTACATAAGCAACCACCAATTTATTGTATTTGAGCATGAGAGTCAAATGAATCTACCTCATCATCATCCTCGATATAGGGATCATCATTGTCATGCGTGTTGTCGTGATCAACATCGCTAGTAGCCATGAGGCACAACCGGTGAAGCCTACAAACTTCCAGCATCTCTCATGTCTCGACTCTCGATCATTGAGGGCTGTGAACAACGACATAGTTTCCTTCCTGATTATGTCATTGTTCTTGAAAGGTTGATGAGGCTTCCTGTAGTAATCCTTCTTACGATCCTTCTTATACTCCTTGTAGTCCTTTCTCCCATGATCATCACCATCCCTATTCACAAGTTAGGACAACGAGTACGAAATGTCCCGTCTTACCACACTCAAAGTAAACAATTGGACCACCTCTCCTACGCCCTCTTGTTTTGTGGTAGGCATGGGTGAATTGGCTAGTGATGATGGCTAGATCATCAATGGGAAGGCTCTCAAGTTGCTCATCGCTCATGGATTGAAAATAAGATAATGAAAAGCTAGAAGACGCATTCTCATAAGAAATGCACTTCATGATAGGATCAGTCACAAGAGCCATCGTCTGTGGTCTTTTAGACTTCTTGGCTATGACGCCCATCTTATGGGTCTTAAGAAGTGAATATAGCTTATCCACAGTCATAGTTGTTAAATCCGCCTTGTCACTGATGGATGTGACTTTCACTTCCCAAACATATATGTCAAGAGGACTCAAAAGATGAGCTGCATTGACGACATTTGAATAGGTCACACCAACATACCACATATTACTCAGGATCTTGTGGAATCTACCAAAAAGGAATCAATGGTCTCTCTAGGTTCTATCTCCAGCTTCTAGTAGTCTGTCTTGAACTGAGTCTCACGCACTTTCTATTATTCCGACATTCTCTCATGTTAATCAGCGACGGTCATCCAGATCTCATGTACGAATGCAAGAGGAGCTACTCGATCGAACTTAGATCTTTATAGGCTTTGGATTAGAAAGTTACGTGTCTTAGCATTTGCCTCAACCTCAGCCAACTGAACAGCATTGAGGACCACGTTATCGATTGGTAAGCACAACAAACGGGCTTCTCACCTTGTTCAAATGGCTAGGCCTTGAGCCTCGATATACATCGCCATCCTTATCTTCCAATAGGAATAGTCGACGCCATCAAATATAGGAGGTTTGTTGAGATACCTCCCTGACACTATTACTCAAGATCGATTAAGATCGAACAAAGGGCAACCTCGCTCTGATACCACTTGTAGGGTTGAGTATGAAGAATTAGAGGGAGGGTGAATGACTCTTTCAAAATCTTCCTCCAAATATCAACAACAACATGCAACGAAAACATAATATATAAACTCAACAAATCCCAGAGACACAAATGGCAAAACTCTAGAAAAGCAACCCAACACCGGCCAGACCTCTAATTACTAGCGGTCAGACCTCCAATTGCTAGTGGTTAGACCTCTGTCAGCTAGCAGTAGACCTCTAGACCGTGAACAGTAAAATCAACGCAATTTCAAACTAAGAATCCATATAACTTTTGATTCGATAATCCAAATGAATTGAAATTTAGCATGCACTTTCTCTAGGGTGTCACAAACCTATTTGAATCAATAATCAAGAGAATCATTGCCAAAGTTGTGATCTTTTTTCAATTGAAGAAGGTTGCACCAAAATCAGGAAAAAGAGGGAAACCTCAATCTGCTCTTGCTCGTGAGTCAATCATGATCTAGATGACATTAGATGGATTCTTACATGTCATAGCAAGCTAGATCATAGCACGAATTCAACCCAAAACACCCACAAGAGCAAAATCCCTAAATCACCTCTCTTTAGGAAAACCGAGCAAATTCAAGAACTTGCTCTAGATCATGCCTAAATGAATGAGATTTTATCTTCAAGAGATATGTCTATCTCTTACATGTATTTGGCACTAGGAAAGATCAAAAAGAGATAAATTCAAACAAGAAAGCCAATCAAGAAGATATGATCCATAGCACAACTTACTTAGGCAAACTTTAGATGTTTATATCACCTAAAGAGGAATGTTTTACAACCAATTCCTTAGGATAGCAAAGCTCTAAGCTCGGAGCACACATACAAAAAAATTCCACACATGGAAATCCTAAGCATAGAAATTTGGAGAGGTATACCTCTCACAAATTAACACAAGGTTTATATAGTGTAGGCTCCTCACCTCTCACTTAACCTTAAGCAGCATATCCTTAGTGGATCACACCACTTACAATTGGGGAACCCAGTAACCTACACAAAAAAAGAGTTTTAAACACACACACTTGCATACTTTTCAAAGTGCAACTTCCCAAAGATTCCAATAGCCCGATAAGACATTCCATACACAAAGATGTGACCTAAAACCACTTAGGTCAGCACTACGGTTTTTAAAACCGCCACTTCACCTAGTATTGAATAATTTTCATAATTACCACCCACCGGTCTTCATGACAATGTGATGCCAATGACTTGTTGCCAAGATTGTATGCTTTCACCGAGGTCGTCATCACTTGAAACACTCAAGTCCCATGGCACACCAATATCACACCATAGTCTGTGATGCCTAATGCCTGCCGCTAAGATCGTACGTCTGGTCCGAGAACCATCACCACTTGAAATGCATAAGGCCAATTGGCACACTACATACACGCATTGCCTCTTCATGACCCTTGTCTTTCTCCCGTACTCTCGATGCTATATGATACTCCACCCGGACTTACACAACACTCCATGGCCACTAAGCCTCGGTTTTGTCGTTGGCTGCAATCCATCATCAAAACACCTATATATCAAAGATAAAACAATCGGTCCGAGCACAAATGACATGCATTTGACTTTCAATTAGCAAAATATATGTATGGACCTACACCATGATTTACCCTTGCATAGAAACTTCATGACTAACATTTGCATGGACACACCATGACTAACACTATATAGACACCACCATGACTCACAACCAAAACTAGAACCAGCTCAACAAATGGGCCGAGGGCTAGTCTAACCGTGGCTAGCAAGCCGGTCAGACCGCCAGGTCCCAGTGGTCAAACTGTTAAGCAATACTGGTTTGACCTCCACCGCACAGCGGTCAGACCACCATCCTAGGCTAGTCTGACTGGTGCTACCAAAAATCATAGGTCAACATGCAAATTTATAAAAATCAAACTCTATTAACAAAAGCAAGATACAAGCAATGCTAAATACTCATCACTCTCATAGAGCTACCACCAGATGGACTTACATTAACAGAGGGTATGTGGGCCTCATCAGATACGCCATTAAAAAATGTGTTTCCCTATATGTCACTAAATTTCTAATTTGTACCCTTTCATACCACTTCCAGCACACTCCTGTGTGTTTGTTGTTAAGTGGCATGTGAAAAACTAAAATTTCCCCACTTCCTTCTTCTTTTCATCTCTTCTTCTCCCTCATCTTCATTTCTCTATTCATCGCAGAAGCCATGTTGCGGGGATGGCCAAGAGATCAAGGGCACCTGCATCACGTCGACCTAACCACCACCTCCCTTGCCAAGGTCTTCTTTGGCACGTCCAACGGCACCACGGCGATGGATGTCAATGAGGGCATGGCGGCAACGTTGGTGGCCAACGACGGATGATGACGAGGGCATGGAGGTGATATTGGTGACTAGCGGCTGGCTATTCTTGTTGGGGGACATAGTTGCCACCCCTGCCTATCTCCAGCAGCCGGACTAACCAATCAGCAACTGATCCTTGCCTGACCCAATTTAGCTCCAACCACACCCAAGAAACCTACATCAAATGAAAGAATCGGCAATTCAATAACTCCTCCTTAAAATCTTGGCTTCTCTGAGAGAATCGTGAAGAACATGCACGTGAATTAGGAATTCAGATATTCATTCCACATTTTAGGAATAAACTAGCAAATTCATCAAACAAATGTCCAAGAAGGAGGCCTCCAAGATGGGAAGGTTGGGAGGAGGGAGGGGTGCAACGCTATGGAGAAGCAGGGCTTTGAGGAGAGGCGACAATGGTAAGCAGTGTGGGCAAGATGGGGATTTGTTAGGAGGAAGGTGATCGGATCGTAAGAGTCGATGGAGTGGCAGTAAAGCAGAGGAGAGAGAGGGTAGAGGAATGGTAGTAGAGAGAAGATAGAGAGAGGAAGAGGAGATGTTCACATATTTGGCACTATAGCCATTTTTTTTCAAATTTGACACCTGGACGCCCATTTTTGCAAATCTAGCCCCTCATTGTGCTCAGCATGTACATACCAAGCTAGGAGAGCTCAACAGTTTCATAGTGATTGCATTAGCGCTAATCATTCTTAATTAGCACTAATTATGAAACATGCTAATCATGATTAATTAATGCTAATTAATTATGTACTGAGCAGATGCTACTTGACAGCTCATTTGCCAAGCCACCATTCCTCGGTAGGTGTTGCCGAGCTCTAGTGGCTCAGTAGGACCTACATGGTTATAGTGCCATATGATGAATAGTTCAAGGAGGAGCAGGGGCAGCTGATGGTGGCATCGTGAGAGACCATGTGGAGGTCATCCCGTTGTGTATGATGAGTAATTGACATCGGTTTACGAAAAGTCGAGTTTGAGTCGGTTGGTTCGGACCTAGACGTTGCGTGGCGTAACGGACCCGGTCGGACTTGGTCGAACCTAGTCGAATGGGTTTAGGTTGCATATTCATTGACTCGGCGTGTTTGATCTCTATTTACGCTTTCGTGTATCGAGCGGTGCTATTTGACGTATTTCTTGTCTGTGTGACTGCAGGACTTCGGAGCTAGGTCATGGTAAGGCGAGGAGGACCGGGACTAGGCACAGGAGGTGCTGAGGTCCAGACGGTCGGCGATGCCGACGATGATCGAGACTTGTGAGGAGATTGCGAGTCGGGAGACGAGGAATCGGAGTTGGAGCTACCAGTGACGGACGCGACGGGCGACGACGAGAGAACCGGGACTAGACTCAGGTGGAGTCGGAGGTCTCGGTCGATGTCGGATGGAAGCGACGGGCTGCAGCGGAGCAGACTGGACTAGACTCAGGGAGGAGTCAAGGTCAAGATGGTCAAGGCGCCGGTTGCGGGAAGCTTCCGGGAAAGTGCTTGAGGGGCAAATTGGAGATTTGACTCAAGCAATGAGAGGAGGGGCTGTTTTTCCCTCCAAATCCTGGTCATGTAGACTTTGACTTTGCCTCATATGGTGTGTGAGGTGGAGGAGTGGATGTTGTATGACATTTCTTATTTTGCTTCTTTGAGGTGAGCTCTTGCCTTCAAAATGAGGAGAGGGAGGCAGCAGGGGAAATCATTCAGCAGAAGTGTGGTGTGTTGTGTTCTCCCGTAGCTCCTTCCTGTGAGTCTTGTGTTCTTGTTTTCTCCAAGTGTTCCTCATGTGTTCATGTGAGATGGAGAGGATGAGAGTGGTTTGATCCTTCTTGTAATTTCTTTCTTGTTCAATTGTACAGGCGTATGGGGACTCATCTATGTTCTTTGTTTTGATTAAGAATGAAAAACTCTGAATTTCTTGTTCTCTGTTTCTCTCTGTTATTCATTTGCATTTCTAGGTTTTGGAGCAATTCTTGATTCCCTTTGCAAGTTGGCTTGAAATTTGATATTTAGAGCCCTATGGCTATTGCTAATATATCCTCAAAATTTCATGTCCAAAAGATAAATGGTTGAGGAGAAACTTAATTTTTTTGTCTCTCTGTTCTTCATTTTCTGAGAAATTAGGGTTTAGGTTATCTTTTGATTTCCTTTTGTGAGATGGGATGAAATTTGATATCTAGAGCCCAGTGGCTATTGCTAGTATATCCTCAAAGTTTCATTGCCAAAGGATCAAGGGTTTGAGAGTATTTCGATTTTTAGTCTCTCTGTAGTGTTGATCTCGGCTGGGCACCTGTTCTTCAATTTGCAGCCGAGTCGTTCATTCGTTTTGGTCTGCAGTTGTGGTCTGCAAAACTGCATTCGGCTACTGCTATTGTCCGAAAATCTTGTTGTCTAACCTGCAATCTCTATTTCCTTGATTTCGGCAGCCTAAGTTCAGTATTTTCTATGCTGAAAAAGTTCAGTTCAGAGCTTTCCCTGCCGCATCTTGCTCTGTATTTTCAGCAAGAATTTAACCGGCTCCACCCTGTTCACTGGTCTGCATGTTGACAATATGCAGCACCTGATTGCTGATTTCATTTCCTATTTTTACTGCTGCTCTGAGGATTCTTTTTCTATATGGAGTCAGGTTCTTGTTACTTGAGAAGAGCATCAATTATTCAATCAACTCAAGTCTTTTTCGGTATTTACTGTAGCTTCGGTTTTTCAGTCGGAAGAGTTCAGTTGTCTTTAGGCCATATGACTGCTTGTGTCCTTCGGTTTTGTCTCTCTGCAAAGTTTGCAATTTTTGTGCTCGCAGTATCCAAATTTCTCTGATTTCTGAGGGTTCTGAATTTTCCTCTTCTCTGATGTCTTCCTGCTCAACCGAACTGCACTAGTTACCTTCAGACTGCAGCAAGCATAATTAGCAGCAGCAGCAATTCTGCACACTCGACAGCAGAGTCTCTCTTCACTACAGATTTCAGTTTTAACTCACCTCTGTTCTCCTGCTGGTTCTTGTCTGCTGTATTGTCTTCAGCTTGTGTTTTCGTTTCGGCAGTACAGTAGTTACTATGCTGAAAATTTCAGTGAACAATTAGCTGTTTTCTCTGCAGTTCTTTGTATTCTCTGATCCTTGTTTGCATTTCGTTTTCAGCACAAATAGTCACTGTGCAGTCAGTAGTTTCAGTCTGCAGCTTTGGTTTCCTTGTGACCATTTAGTATCAGTAAGCGAACTTTTCTGACTTCATAGCTGCTATAGCTATTGGAGATGAAAAATCTGCAGATACTTCGGGGCAATTTTTAAAAAGGCACCATTCACCTCCCCTCTGTTGCCATATCTGATCCTACACATCGGGTATGGCAGGAGAGGGGAGAGAGAAGAGACAGAGGTGAGGAAGGTGGAGAAGAAAGATGAGACCAAGATGGATAGTCAACTTCTCCTACTAACAGAGGTAGCACAAGTGGCATGAAGCGGTTCATAGAAGGAAACTTATTTTTTAGTGGCATATTTGGGATCGGATAACTTTCAGTGGCATGTAGAGAATTTTCTCAAAACAATATGTAGGCTAGTACGAGAATCCTTCGAGAGGGAAAAGTTGAGAGGAAGAATATAATTGATCTCATTCTTTCAATTCACCAATACTTTGCATCACATTGAAAAGAAATTTCAAGAAGCTTATGGTGATAACAGTTTGCCTTAAGTATGACATGAAACTTCAAATATTCACCCTTCCCTTTGTGAATATGGGTCAGTAAGAACCTAGGTCTCATTTGGAACACAAGAATTTCACATGTAAAAGTTTGGAGCCTCTTTGGAATATTGGAATGAAAAAAACGTAGGAATAAGAAAAACACAATAATAGGATTGAACGTAAAACCGAAACAAAGGATGGGAAACAAAGAAAAATTTCTAGAAGTGTTTGGATGGGTCATAGGAAAAGTACATGAAACTTTAAGAGAAATTTTGGGGAGTGAATGGTATTTTTTTTAATCAACAGAGCTCTAAAATTTTTAGTTGTTAGCCATACTAATGGGTCCAATAAACCAAGTCTCCCACTTGTCAATCCATTCCCCATCATTCTCATCTCTATCAATATCATGTTTGTCTATTCCTTCTTTCCCAATAACCATCAAGATTATTCTTCTTCTTTGTCCCCTCTTGACTGATGTGGTGGCATTGAACATCGGTAGCTGGGGTGGCTACCATAGATTGGACGATGGTAATGACAATCAGAGCTTGCAACAAGCAACGACGATGGTAGATGCGGCATCAAGAATAGATCGGGTGGTGGAAGAGGCGGCTGTAATTGGAACTTTCTGCAAGCGGCAGCAGTGGTGGCGGTGATCCACGAGGAGCGACAATTGCAGTCCAAGTTCACAATGTGTTAGTGGTGCAGAAGCAACGGACCAAAGCGGTGGTGGGTGAGTCCTTCCCGCATGTGCTCTAGTTCTTCGAGTGCAGTAATTTTACAGAGAGATTGAAGTGAACATATTTTTCTTGTAAAAATGAAATAATGGGAAATGAATAGCATTCCTTTGTAATTTATTTCATTGCTTCCTATGAACTAAAGACATGAAATTGTAGCCAATCCTCTAGAACTCCAAATCCTGAAACATCCATCCGACTCTCAACTTCGGATGTTTGTAGTGGGTAAAATGAAATATTCTACGCATTATGTTCAAAGATTCCAATAGTAGTTAGTGGACGATGTTTGAGTGTGTATTTTTTGGAATTTAATTAGTGGGGATGAAATGGTTTAGGGTCGAAGGATCTGGTAGGTGGAATGACATGTTCCATACTTTACTTTTGAATGTTCAAATAATTTGTATGCAAATCAAATATGCACGTGGAACAATTCAAGACAATTAATGGAACATATTGAAACTATCATCGAAACAGTCAGCATAATCTCCAACAAAAACGATGTTGAAATATATGCAAATGGGTGTCTTTTTCTAAAGATATCATTGTAAGAAACATGATGGTTCAACTAATCATGAAATGGATACTCGACTTAAAACTATGTAGTTTTGAATATTTGAATCAAGTTTCTTCTAAAAGCTAAGGTAACGAGGAAACACCTTCTGCGTGCCTCTGGCACGAGGCCTAGGAAACAACTTGCTAGGTTGGTTGTGGGCTCGTGGGTTGACTCTTCCGTGGTCCATCTCTATATGATGCACATGTAACATGTATCATATCTGTAGGACCGATGCCCTTCCTTTTATCACTACTCATCTCCTCTTCCTAAAACCAAACTCTTTTAACTACTACTATTTATTTTCAGCTAAAAGCCATTAACCGTAACTAATGCGAGCATGCCCCTTATTCTTCTTCTATTTCTCTCTCTCAATCTAAACCACCATGACAAAGCTTTAGGCCCTATTCGTATTAACTTCTAAAATCTATTTTTCTACAATAAATAGCTTTTATATAGTACCTAGCTTTCAAATGAAGTGCCTTTTCAAAGTGTGGTTTTTTAGTTGATTGTAGTGCACACTGTAATGACTTCATTTATATCGACCAAAATTGCAAGTGAGTGTCTCTCTATAAGCTATTACTATTTATAAGCCAAAGCTAAAAACCAAAGTCAAAAACCAATATGAACGAGCCTTAATCCTCTCCCTCCACATCCCAATCAGGGCGGGGTTGGCTTACCACCGCCGCCGCCACCCCCTCTTTGTACTCAAACACAACTTAAATGAGCTGCGTCATTAGTGGCCTGATACCATTTATTGGATTGGGATTAGTTTCATGAAATTGAGTTTTCTTGTCTTCTCATCTGATTGTACTCATCGATGTGATTCAATTAGAATTAGTATTTGGATTTTGTTATGACTTTATTCAATCAGTCCATTCACCATGGCAATGCAGCATCGACCGGACCAGCCTGCCACTACCTCTCCCTACGCACAAAGAAGGGATACAGAACATAGGGCCATCGCCATTTGCCGTAACCCATAGGGGTGGTTGCGCCCCTGACGTCTGCTGCTGGAATTTGGGGAGAGAAGGGTGGGTTAGTTCTGGATGGGAAGGGGCCGGCGATTCAGCAGCACAAGGTCGATGCACACGCAGGTGATGTAGCGCATGTGGCGGTGACCAACCAAATGGTAGAGAAAGACCTTTAGCCACAGCTCCTCGCTCCCGACCACGAGTGCGTGGGAGTGCTTGCCGGTGTCCAAGGAGGTGGCCGAGGATGATACGAAAACAGTTAGAAATCTCTCAAAATATCTTACTCTGCTCTGATACTAGGTGTTAGAAATCTCTCAAGATTTCTCACTCTGCTTTGATATCAGATGTTGAAAATCTCTCAAGATTTCTCACTTAGCTCTGATACCAAATATTAGTAATATCCTCTCTCAAACACATGCTTTCATGGTGGACTAACGCACACAAACACAGTGGATGGCTCGCCGAAGTTGGGAACGAGACGACGGAGCTAATAACAAAACTAAACACAAGAAACTGAGACATAAGATTGTGGTACTAACTGCTCGCACCTTTTATGTGTTTTCTTTGTTATTCTCTGGCTCAACTCACTCAAAATGTTTATATGGTATATATAGAAACAACCGGACCTCACAAACAGGCCACTCACCACTACACCCACACGACTCTGACTCTTATAATGACTACCTGCCTATACCGAGCAGTTCGCCAACTGACTGAAGACCTACGTCATTCCAACCACTCCCACTAACGACTGCTACAAGGACCACAACTGCTATAGTAACCAACGATTGTTACCGCACAGACCGCTTCCGAGTATGATGTCTACAATACTCCTTTGAGTATGATGTGTACAGTACTCCTCCAAGTATAACACCTACAGTACTCCTCCAAGTATGACGTCTACAGAACTCGGTGTAGCTACGACCGGTTTGCTACAAAACAACGCCTCGACCAAGACGCCAATGACCACGACGCCAACGACCACGGTGCCGCTGACCATGGCGCCACGACCACGTGTTACGAGCTACATTACCGGTGCGGTATAGTACTCGATGCAGACTACGATGCCAGAGCTACAATACTCGACACACAACAATGACTGGTCATAATGACCACATAGTGACCGTCGTAACGGCCACACAGACTTCAACAGTACTCAACACATGAGTACTTGAGACACAAAACACACATACAACAAGATTAACCTAACAAAGACAAACGGGAGTGCAACGACGACTGCGACCGGTACACGTTCTTGTCGGAGTCATATGAGGAGGTCGACGAGGATGAGCAGGATGCATGGAGAGGGATTGATGAGAGAGGAGAGGAGAAGAGAGAGAAGAAGATGATGTAGAGGGTATTTGTATTATTTTTTGCTTTTGGCTAGTATTGGCTTCTCAAAGTGGCTTCTCTACTTCTCTCGTTCTTGTCTTGCTTCAAGGATGCAGAGGGTTATGAGCACATCACGCACCTCAGTCTTCTTGTTCCCATCTCACACATGCATCTCTCTCTCTTACTTTTTTCACCACTCGTCTTCTCCTCCTAAAAGCCACTTCTTTCTACCACTATTTGTTTTCTACGAAAAGCAATCAGCCATAACGAATATGAACATCTCCACAGAGTGGGGAGGAGGAAGAAGTAGATAGGTAGGATTGACATGTGGGCCCTAGGGCTAATGGTCTTTATTTAACAGCGAGGATCCAGCATGGCATCCGAGTCAGTCTAAAACAAGAGTTGAGTGTGTTATAGGGGTGAAATGAATGGTTTTACTAGTTAAAGGCCGTGTTCTAGCCAGTTTTGCAGTTTAAGATTGAAAATCAAATAGAGACGATAATTCAGGTTGAAATGTTAACTTTTCTAAATTAATAGTATCACTCAAGCAAAAAAATCAAAACATACGGGAAAAATTGAATTGTTCTCAGCAAGTTTTCTTGCCACGCTAAATACAGAAGGCATGCTTGCGTTGAGAGTAGAACTCTAAATGGATGCTCGATGGTAGCGTATACTCTCTTCATTCTAAGCAACTTTTTAAAACACATCTTGTATTGAAGTGCTCTAACACAATATTTTGATGGTTTTAAACGCATTATCCTGGTCCACAAAGAACTAGTTGGCCTATTTTAGTTGGTCCCTAAAACCTAAGCTCGGCGGGGAAATTGTATCGGCTCCGATCACACGCATCTAAATAGCATGCTTGCCACTATCAAGAGAGTACCTGGTTTGGGAATTGTTCACGATTTTGGCACGTAGCTTTTTTTTCAAGTTTCGCCTTCGACACCTATTTTTTATAAAAATAGTCATATCCCTGGGCTCGGCAGGCATGACAGGTGACACCTGTCACCTGGCACACCACCAGAGCTCAGCAAAGCGTTTAGTGCGCGATAGGCGAGGCGGCGGCGGCGAGCAACACGTGTGGCGGCCGTCGTAGCCAAACTTCCGAAACGACCTAGCCACAGTAGCAACCTGCCGAGCAACGCAGTCTCGGCGGGTGTTGCCAAGCAACTTCGACTCGGCAGGGCCAGGCCACCTATGCTACCCGTTTAGTTTTTTTCTAATTAGATGAATACTTGTGCTTTCGTATGCATAAAAAAATCATATTATCCAAACACACTAGCATGACATTGTCAGGATTTGGCTACCCGGTCCATGCTGTCGGCTCCGCATGAACGATCACCTAATGTGCCTCCGCGCTTTCGGCTTTGCTGAGCACGCAACAACATTTTGTTTATTTGTTTGGTACATTCCTTTTTTGTGAAGCAGGGTTGAAATTTTGTAGGAAGGTGCAAGGGGAGTTTGGAGGGATAGATGAACCACCATCACCAACTCTTTATGTTAAGTAGTAGAGATATGTTATTGCAAAACATTATCGTAATGGACCATGTGTATACCTGACACAACACTTCGCAATGAAGGTGTGGATTACATGGCGCGTAGGGTTTGGTTAGATGCATATACTTGTCTCAGTACTCGTATGATACAAATGATAGCATGCGCGAACCATTCACCCTAACTGTAGCTAAGATACATGTGCAACTTTTAGAAGTCATGCTTGCAGTCATTCGTAGTATATATTTGGGTCCATCGGTGCCTTTCCCTTCTCTCCTTTGCGAGCCTTAACCCTCGCGACCCATGTCTAGTACTTGGCTTGCACAACTTGTATAGATTTGTCTTAGTTGGAAATAACCTAGCGTTCAGCGGGGGCATCACGGACCATCGATGCCTTTCTCTTGTCCTCCGTCATCCTGGCCTTTCTCTTATCATCCGGGGTGTAAGGTTTCCAGCGTGTGAATTTCTTTGGCGGCACCGAGTAGTTGAGCATGTATTTTTACTCGATGAATGCATTGTACATCTCTAGCCCGTCGATCCAATGGAAGAAGTAGCAACTCTTAGAGGTCCACCATCATGCACTGAGAAGGTTTGTAATGTGCGAAATAAAACATGCAATGTGATTTGTTGATACATGGAATTCATTTAGAAGAAGTTCACTGCACGTGTAGTGCGCCCAGACAGTGGTGGCTGGGTGTGTTCATTGAACGATATGTGCTAGATTGCTGCAATCACACTGCGATCGCAAAAACTCCGGCGACATTGGTGCATCATTGTAAGAATTATCATAGTAGGATCCTTTCTTTTTGGCCATCCACTTTTGCTTGTGAAGTATCTCTTCGTAGTTCAACATAACTAACAGCGACGCAATGACGTCCTCTACTTGTGCTCTCTTTTCCTCTCGTCTTCTCCTATTTTGGAGATTAGCTCGAGTGGAATCTTGGATCCGGTTATGGAGGCAATCTTGGATCCGGTTATGGAGGCTGGCCGAACTTTATAGGCGGTCGTTGTGCACTACTCGATAGTAAAATTTACTGAATGGTAGTGTACTCATGTTTGCAAAAGAGAATGTTGTGGGAACATGGAAGGTCACATTGTTATCAATTCACCAAGAAAAGCTTGTACGTGTTATCATTTTACTGTGAAAAGCTAGTGCATGCTGTCTAATCAATGAGAAAAGCTATCACATGCTGTCTACTCGCTCAGAAAAGTTGGTACGTGTTGCCAACTTGTTGAGAAAAGCTGCGTCATATTATCAAATCACTAGGAAAAGTTGGTGTGTGCTGTCAACTCGTTGAGAAAAGCTAATGTGTGTTGTGATATTGCTGAGACAAGCTGGCGCGTCTTGTGAACCCAATCAATGTGAAAAGCTTATATATATTGTCAAATCACTAGGATAAGCTGGTGCGTGCTGTGAACTCATTGAGAAAAGCTATCACGTGCTGTAAAATCACTAAGAGAACCTTGCAATTGTAGAATTGCACTACACACATCGACGAATTCCATATCATACAGGTACAATGGGAGCAAAGTATTAAGAAGTCCATAGTTAGATTCAACACTTAGAGCGCAAATGCAGGGTTGGTCAAATAGCTTATTGACATGATCCGTGCAAAGTGCTAAAATCAAACATAATGCCAGGTAAAGGGTTGTCCGTTGCCCGCTTCCTCAGGCGGCGAAGCTAGTCCTTAGGGTAAGTCAGTCAGTCCGAGGAGCGTCGTACGTCATGAAAGTCGTATTGCAGTGGTGGCCGAGTGGGAACTAGGGCATCGGACAACTAACTGATCCCAATCTCTTGAGCAATGAATATCTGATGCACCCAGTCCTCTGCATAATTGCTGGCGTCCTATTGAGGGAAACACATTTTGTTAGGCTGACGGAAGGTAAAACTGCAGTGCGAACTCTTGTTTCGAATAGATGAACATATGCTGTGTGCTCGATGGAGAATGACCCAGTAGCCCACTATCGAAACTCCGGCCTCGAGACTTGCACATTCGTATTATTCGATTAGCTAAAGAAAGATGAATCATGGATCGGCAATGAAACTTGTAATTATAAGCACCGGTGTCACGTGTTGTGTGGACGATGAAACTCTCAGGTAGTCTAGTCCATGGTAGCCCACTACAGTGAAACCTGATGACGCATAGTCTGCGCTATTCTGGTGGACCATGTAGCTGTCGTATGTCTGATCATACCACTCATCACATTACTAGAGGTGTGGGTTGTCCGTGAGTGCGTATGTGCCATATTGCACCTCATAGTTTCGGACAGGCAAGTCAATGTCGCTGCCTAGGGTATCATATGTCTCGGGTTGTCTCCGTGATGAGAAGGGATGTACTATACTCCATCGTCCCCCTCCCCCTAGGCAAGGGAGGTCCGGTGTCGGGCTGCTTCCACAACGAAGACAGAAGTAGAGTAGTGTTGGCGCGAATGACTTTCACGAAGATGACATGTATGAAGAATGACAAAAATAAGGTATCATGCAGATTGCAATAAAATATGATATTGTCAAACCTAAGCAGTACGCTGTGAGGATTGGAAACGACTGAGGCTAGAACGATAGGCCGACGAGTTAGGATGTGTAGACGAAGCTATGGATGGACGATTGGCCAGTTGTAGTGCATGTTTGGCATCCTTATACATGTTACAGACAGACCCTAGCTGGCATTTGATTGTGCTCGAGTGTCTGTGGCATAGTGCGGCACCACCCTCAGACACAATGTAGCGAAGCCAGTTGTACTGTAACGACGGAGGAAATAGGTTAGTTGTGTATGCATGAACATTAGGATACAAATAGGAACTTGAAATCTTTTACCGTATGGTCATGTCATTTTGCACAGTGTCAGTTGAGGCCTAGTGTCAGCTGTCGATGTGCGTGGCCTGTGTCGGGGCCTACGTAGGGAGCCACGTTAGTTTACACTAGGTTCGTGACACGTACCACTATAAGTACACGAGGTACATGTCTGGATCATACGACCATCACTCTTGCTCGACCTTTATCTTCACCGATTGCTCCTAGCCATGGTCTCAGCACCTGCGTCGCCCTCAAGTAATCATTCTTCTGCCCTTCCTCATTTGCATACGAAAAAGTGGTCGTACACAAATGTTACTTGAGTGGGGAATAAAAAAGAAACGAATTGTACATGACTGAGAAGTAAAATAAATGGACTGTACAAAATAAGGAAACAAATAAAATTACTTACAGGTGAACGTGGCTGGGTAGTGATCGACCTAGTGCTGGTGGCACCTGTTGGTGAAGCACGAACTGTCTCATGACTTGTTGGTGGGGGGTAGGGCTCCACCATATGGGAGAAGACAAGGTGGCAGGTTATCAGCCAGTACTCCCTGTCCTGCTCAAATTGCTCTGACAATCTAAAAGGCATTGTCTCGGAGATGAACTCTGCAGTCCACACTGTTCACACGATGCTACCCTTATGCAAGGTCACAAGAACACTGTGGAAATTCGGGTACACTCGCCGTGGTCTCTCCCTGGACCATCTTAGCTCGCTAGTAGTCTAACGAGTACCCATGGTGGGTCCGTCTACCGGGTCATCACCATTGATGTGACCATAGAACCATGCCTCTTACTAGTATAGGTGTACCTGCACCCAAAAGTACAGCTGACCAATAAGGAAGTGCTCCTACAACCACAACTGCAATAGGATGTAGTAGACGACGAGGTTTGCTTTTCTAGTTGCACACTGCAAGCCATCACACAAACTCCTGTAGGTTGAGTACAGTACAGCCGAGCCCCAACTATACAGTAGGACCTCATCTAGCTTGATGTCGACCGGGGACTCAGCAAGGTGGATATAGCTAGGATACACCCAATCTCCCTAAGTCATAGAAAACAGAACCCACCTAAACATAAAGAGCAAGTAAGCAACTAGATGGGACGTCACAATATCTACAGGGTGTCTACTGGGCATTGCTTGTACCACCGCAATTACGAATGTGGCACTCCATGGTTCCTGTCTAGAATGGGATGCCAAACCGTTGCAACAGGCATGCCTTCCAATCCGCTGATCTGGGGGTTTAACCACGGGATGACCCCGTAGTGACAGGCTAGTAAGGTACGTAACATCCTGTAGGATGATGGTCATATCTCCCATCGAAAGTGAAATATATGTGTCTTCGACCTCCATGTTAACAAGTGTCGACAGAAGCGGCGAGTCCAACTCGAACGAGCACCCAATGTGCATCATCCTCACTATGGGCAACAACCCAGCCCACCGCAGAACTGGAACATGCCGATCATTTAGAGGCTAGTTCTCCTGAGCTCCCTAGAGAACAGGGGGCGGTCCATCACCACTCGACCACGCGTGACAGTGATGCTGCTCATCTCAAGATGGGTCCAACAACGTACCATGCTCGTGACTGTCACCAGCAGCCATTCCCTGCAATACATAAAAGAATGCATCGGTGTCGGAGGATGCTAAATACAATCTACCATAGCCCAAAATAATCATGCACATACATAGCTGAGCTACCAATTATGCCTACGGCCATGTGCTTATATGTATACATACCTATGTATACACAGATACTACAAATAATAGTGCACACTTCTATAATCTTGGCATCATTTTCTACAATTTTTTAGTCACATAAGAGCAATAAATATATACTGCAGACTGACATACATATTTCCTAAAGTGTGAATACATTGAGAACACTACAAATAGCATCGTGTATTTCTAAATCTATTCACAACAAAAAGCAGCATGCCTACAGCCATGTTCTTATATGCATCCATATAGGTACACACATACATGTATACATATGTACACACGGACACTACAACTAACAGTGCACATTTATGTAATCTTGGTATTATTTTCTATAATTTTTAGTCACACCAGAGTAATAAATATATACGTGCAAACTTACATACATATTTCCTAAATTACGAACACACCGGGAACACTAAAAATAATGATGTGTATTTCTTCAGCTATTTACAAAAAATAATCGTTCTGCCTATATGCATGCATATAGGTACACACGTATCTATATATCTATATATATATATATATATATATATATATATATATATATATATATATATATATATAATGATGTGTATTTCTTGACATTTACACATACATACACACAAATACTATAACTAACAGTACACACTTATGCAATCCTAGCATCATTTTCTACAATTTCTGCAATCGCGTGAGCAATAAATATATATGTGCAGACTTACATAGATATTTCTTGAATTGCGAACGCATCGGGAACATTACAAATAACATAGTGTGTTTTTGAGCTATTTACAAAAATAATCATTCTTACCACTAATACATCCTAAAATTGGATAATAATAAAAACATATTCGTCAACTAAACATGGTTATCAAGTGCATTCCACACTACCAAACCATCACTACGCTAATGAAACACTAACGACATATTAAGCGCATTGCTCGCATATGAATGAAGCATACCTTTCTTGAAGGTCTTCACCCGCTCTACAATCCTTACAAATATGAAAGCTCATAAATCACAGCTAAACTAACTCAAAAAACTATTACAAACTTGCCCTCTAATCTCTATTTCTTTCTTCTCCCTCGCTACTCTCTCGCTCGGTAGGAAAGTAATTGAGTACGGCTCTGGATGAGAGGGAAGACCGTGAGGCCTCCCATTTTATGCTCACAGGTGTCACGACCGACATTCCCACGTGGGTGCACACGGGCATGGAGGGCCACGGAATCCCTAGCCGAATAAAACAGGAATCATGATTCGCGTCGCGTCACATCACATCACCATGTTGTCACGGTGTGCCACGCAAGAATCTCCCTCTACCGCGCCAGCAGCCAAGCCAACTAGCCCCCCTTCCCATGCGCAAAGCCACTTACCGAGCCTGTCTGGCTTAGTAGGTTGCCACCACGACTGCTCTTTAGCACGACATGATTAGAGGCTAGATTGTTCTTAGCACTAGATTCATATATAGAGAAATCATCCGAGTGTCCTAAAATGTTTGAGAGAGTTGTGAAAGAGTGAGAATTCCTTGTGCTATTTTTGAGGTTGTCCTTAAGAAATTTGTGGTCGACTTCGCCAAAATTTTCTCTCATTGCGATTGTTTTAACACCATTATTTTTGTTCTCTCTACGAGATTCATCTACTTCGTTATGATATTGTGCACATTTATACTGTATCTCACAACCTTGATCCAATCTGAGGGGCTACTCTCATAAGGAGGGGTATGAGAGTATAACAAGTGGTATTAGAGTCAAGGCTAGATTAAGCTAATTTGCGAGAAAGTCAGTAAAGCGTGAGGTGACAAAAGTGAAGATCCATGCCAATGATGTGGAGTCAAGTAGAGAAATTTGATGGCGGCGGAAATTTTAGCTTGTAGCAATGCGTGGTGAAGGATATCCTTGTTCAACATTGCATGATGCTCTTGAGGGGGCCCAAACCAGAAAAGACATCCAAAGATGACTAAAAGGTGATAGAGCGAAAGTCTGTTAGTACAATCTGTCTATTTATTTTTATTGAGGTAATGTACTCAATGATCAAGGAGAATTCACCGAAGAAATTATGGAGCTTTCAACGACCTTGTGACAAAACCAGCGATCTTATGCAGATTTATGATGGAATATGACGTAGGGATCAACGAGCTCAAGACAGAGAGAATTTATCCATGTTCGGACCCTCGTAGCTTGAGTAATAGCCCTACTTTATGTGTATTTCCTTAATTGAAAAGTGCTTATAGATGGGTGTTTACAGGGATCTTGTTGTTGTAAAATAAATTTAACCCGAAGTCTAGTGTAGCTACTCAACGCCATAGACGTGGAATCATCTTGTGTGTAAACTAAAGCCTTTGTATCATCTAAAGGTCCTCTCCTTTTTTCGAAGTATTACGCGTCCACCTCCTTTTATTGACTTAGTTCTTGCAGCGGTTGTCCTTGTGGAGTTGTAGTAGGTAGTCTCTGTATCCTTCATAGAAGTAGTTGTGCTCCTACATCGTGCATGACGTGGGCAACATCGTGCTCCACATACGGGTAACCATTTCCTGTATGCATGTAAAAGGTGTCATGTGGGATGGCACAGGCGTGGTCCACCCTGTACGTGGTTGTCCTCTATACAAGGGCCCTAAATTTTCTCCCTAGGCCCGCAGTCATAGATCAAGGGTACTATAACGATGTCCTTCAGAGAGAGCTAGTCTACGGGAGACTAGTGGCTACGACAAGCTCCTAAGTGGTTTTAGGTGGCTGAAACTAGTGATCAGTCCTTAGAGACGTGGTGCCAGTCTCTATCCTCATCAGGAGTGGTTTTTGAAGAATTCTATATGGCAAAGTTGTTGGTACACCAATAGGTGTTGAAGCGGAACTGTATGGTTGTGCATGGAGAAAAGCACACAATTCGTTGACCATCTCAATGTCTTCAACATGCTTATCACACAACTGATTAGTGTGGATGACAAAATGAAAGAGAATGACAAGGTCTCCATACATGCTTCATCTCTACCACCATCATCGGTACAATTGGTGATGAATATTTTTGTTAGGGAAAATACTTTCAACTTTAATGAGCCAATTGCATATCCATTGAAGGTAGAGTCCATGAAAAAGACATCGGAATCTTTGTCCTTGTGTAATCAAGTATTGGCTGTATATGTGCTGTAGACAAAAGCAAAAGTCACAGGAAGAAGAAATGCAAGAACAAGGGCACACGTGTACGCTATCTATGTGCTAATGAAGGTCATATAATAAAGGACTGTCTAATTTCAAAGAAAATAAAGGGTACATGCTCAGTGGCAGTAGCAAATGATGAGTCAGACATAGTAATCTTTAGTCAATCATGTATTTCTCATGGATGGATATTAGATTCATGTTGTTGCGAATATGTTTAGCGAGGGAGATGTTCAACAAATGATCTCTATGTTCGGCTCATGGATCTGTTCACTTTGGGGATTGCAAGGTGTATGCAATTAATGAGTTTGGAACAATTACATTGAAGATATATGATGGAGCATATCACACATTGGCGGGTATTCGATATATTCCTAGTTTAATAACAATATAATATCTGTGAGGTTGCTTGAACTTTTGGGTTGCGAGTCATCACTTCAAGATGGATTCATGCGAGTTACCTGCAAAGGGTAGGTGATCATGAGGGAAGAGCAACCGATAGGAGGTCTAGTAAAAATCATGATTAGGAGAAGGAAACTGTGTCGTCCGCGATAGATACTTAGATCTCATCTTTAGTTATATGCTTAACTGCAAAAATAGTTGCAAACTTTGGCGGTTGTAGAGGCGAAGGCATGAGTTGTTGGAAGAAGGAAAACATGGTAGGACCAACCACGTAATACTAACTAGCAGGTGGAGCTCAGATGTAGTACAACCCTATGGCATGTGGGTTATAGGAACATAGGGTGTGGTTAATCAAACTACACAACAAAGAATCTCTCAGGTGGACGGTCCAAGAAGGCTAGCCCAAACAGCGGCATGCATGTTGCGGTTATGTGCATGAGCCCCTCTGGTAGGGGCAATCCCAAAGGTGGGAGGAAAAAACAAAAAAGAAGGTGGAGCCGATTTTGGGCATATTGTTGAAGGAGGGTGAGTTCAGTGGATGAGATTCAAAGTGGAGATTGTTAAGATTGGGTGACTTATATCATAATCCTATCAGGACATGAAGAGGTGTGCTACAAGGATTATTAAACAAATCTTAATTGGTTTATGATTTCTACTTCACTTTAGAGGAGTAGGTGTACTACATAAAGCCACGAGGTGTGGTCATAGAAAATCAAAGCAAGCCAGCCACAAGCAAATCATCTAAAGCAAGAGACACACGAAAGGATTAGAAGCAAGGTTATTCTTTAGCGCTAGATTCCTGTATAGAGCAAGGGTCTGAGGGTCCTAAAAGGTTCAAGAGGGTTATAAGAGAGCTACTCTTTCGAAGTTGTACCTAAGGAGCTTATGGTTGGCTTCGCTAAATCTTTTCTCTATCATCATGATTGCACAATCGTGTTGTATCTCACAAATCTAATATGATTTGAGGGACTATTACGCATAAGGACAGGTATAAGAGTATAATAATTCCAAAAACCCTTGTTATTGTTCTTACTATTCTCTACGACAGTTATGATTCATTGGGCTCCTCTACATGATGGTAATTGTGCGCTCGCGAGTGACGGCTCAAATGTAGGTTGCTCATCTCAGGTGCCTACGACTCTAGTTGGTGATATGCGATCGCCAATCGATCAATCAAGTCCGGCTAGTCAAGGTTGACAGATCGTTCAGCCAAGATGCCCATGATGGGACGGTTGGGGCTTAAGAGTGCAATTGGGCCAGATAACATTCACTGACTATTAACAAATATTGATAATTTTAATATCTGGCCTGAACTTACTATATTATGTAGTTTTGTATGACAAGTTGCGATGTTGGATATTAAGATAAGCACTACTTAATAACTCTAAACAAATATTATAATCAATTCATTTTACACCCTTAAACTTTCACAAAAGTGTATTTAACTCCATAAACTACAAAACTGGATATCCTACTCCAGAACTTGTAATACTGGATCACTTAACCCCTAAGACAGTTTTGGAAGTAGATTTACCGCCGTGGACACGGTGTGGCTGACACATCGGCTTGAACAAGTGGCACGCTGGCCAAAACTATCTCCACTCCGTCTGGTCTTCACACCATTGTGTCTAGAATCCTCTATAAAATCACTACACTATCATATGTTACATGGTTCCATCCACTATTCTTAATTTTCATTACTAATATTACATCCACCCAATACAACACTGGGTTACATCTATATAGAGAAATCCAAAACAAGGGTTACATATATCCAACGAGTTTTCATCCCATCAACAAAGGTTTTTGAAATAGAAACTAACTCGAGTAAATTTCCATACCTGTCCTGGGTCAATGGCAGGTTGATCTTGGAATTCTTGTGTTTCCTTGATCTTGGGCTCTTCCGCGTTCTCGTACTCTACTCGGGCAGTCTCATCGGAAAACAGACAAACAAATGAGCAAAGCAAATAAATACAAAAGAAAAATTCAAATGAACTCCAAATTGGATAAAAATAGT
Organism: Bonia amplexicaulis; assembly: GCA_036346245.1. Classification (NCBI taxonomy): domain Eukaryota; kingdom Viridiplantae; phylum Streptophyta; class Magnoliopsida; order Poales; family Poaceae; genus Bonia; species Bonia amplexicaulis. Next base: position 13,881,720 of record CM070760.1, read on the forward strand.
TCCATTAGATAGATGTTGAATTTAGCAAAATTTAGAAACTAATTTGTAACATCCCAAAATTTTGAGTTTTGAAAAATTTAAATTCAAATTAATTATTCTAAAGTAATTGGCTTTTATTTGGATTTTTCTGTGCATTTTTGGGATTTATTTCAAAATCTAAAACAAGAAAATGTATTTTAAATATTTTATTAAAGCCAAAAAGGGTTCATTTTATTTTTCCTATCCTTCCCATAATTTTTAATTAATTTTTGAGAATTTTCTGGAATTAAAAATCAATTTTAAAAGATAAAAATAATTTTATAAAATTATTAAAAACAAATCAGAAATTCAAAATATTTTTATTAAGTCTAAAATATCTCCAGGAATATTCTATGAATTTTCTGGAATTTTTAGATATTATTTATTATTTTTTCAAGCAAATATATTGTTTCTAGTATTTTCTAAAAATTAAATCCGAAAATTAAAGTTGGATTAATCTCAGGCCGCCACGTGTCACGTCCGGATTGAATCCATCTCTCTCCACGTTTTAATCTCAACCTTTCATCACAACTTACCCCTTCATTTAAATCCAACACGCGAGATCAATCAACTTGCCACGTGTCACGCATTCGACGGCCTGTACCCCTTCACACCTCTCTCTCTCTTTCTCTCACCGACGGGTGAGCCCCACCCGTCATACCTCTCCTTCTTCCTCCTCTCATCCCCTCTCTCCTCCTCCATTAATGCCGATTATAAAGCTTTAAAATCCGGCCGTTTCTTCGCTTAAGCTTCCGACTAATTCATGAATGAGAGCCCCAATAACGCCTCCATCAATGGTAGTACTTTCCCCTCTTTATTTCCCCAAATTGCGGCCGAATTCCTCTCCTCTCCTCCTCCTCGGCCGGCCTTCCCTCGTCTCTCCCTATAAAGCCCCCAGACTATTTCTCCATCCCTCTCTCCTCTTCCTTTTCCTCCTCATTGCCTCCCGTGCCCTCCCTCGCCGCCGCCACAAGCGCCGCCGCCGCCCACCTCTCAGCGCCGCCGCCTCCGCTTGCCGCCGGTGGGTCCGGACCCTCCCGTGATCCCCGCCACCTCCTCTCCTCCGGGCCGCCGCCGATGCCGCCGCCGCCGCCGCCATGCCGCCGCCGCCGCTCCGCGTGGCACCACGTCGGGCTGGTGTGCCACTTCAGCTCGGTGGACCGGGCCCACATGCTCGAAAATTCAAAATTCAAAATTTGCTGACGTCATAAATATTGCTGATGTCATATTTATGATTTGCTGATGTCAAAATTCAAAATTCATTTAAATTTCCATTTTCTTTAGAAAAATATTTCGGCCGAATTTAAAAATATTGCTGATGTCATAATTATGATTTTTCAGTACAAAAATAAATCAGAAAAACCTTTCTTTTCTTTTTCTTTCAATTAAAAATTCCCGAAGCCATAACTTTCTCATTTAACTCCGATTTGACCCGTTCAAATTTCTAAATTTTTCTAAAATCATGAACTACTCAAATATACACTCTTTTTCAATTTTTGAATTTTATTTGAATTTATGTGTATTTATTTACTTTGTTGCTTTGTCTTTTTCGCGCGTAGAATCCGACGTCGCCGAAGACTTTGTCGACCCGCAGCAAGAAAATTAAGACATCGCACATGAAGGCAAGTCTCCTTTGAACATCTTGAACCTATGCTTGTGAAATGTTTTTGATTATTTTAAATTTAATGCATTGCTATGTTACAAAAATGTTAATTTATGTTGTAAGGATAATAGTTAAACCAATAATTGTTATGCCCTCATTTGACATTGACAATCATGTACCTTTGACACCCTAGGATTTCCTTTGTCTCAATAATGAGATTGTTATAAAACCTTGGTAAATGTTGTAACGGTAGTAAAGTGCTTAGTCATGCTATATAACCTTTGGTAACTTGGAAACAGAAATTATATTTTGTGGAACTAGACTTTGTTCAGAAATTAGTGGCGATTGGTGTTGCCACTGTTCTTTAAAATAAAATAAAATGTGAGAGTTGGTTTAGACTTGGGCGGATGGTAAGACTGGTTTGGTGCGGTTAGCACGAGAATTTGTAATGTGTATGTTCCACCTTAGTCAATTAAGGACCGACTCTTGTGATTGTCCAAACTGAGCACTACCGTACAACCACATGTCTATATGGGTACGACCTAGCTAACTAACTTACAATAGTTTAGTTTAGGTACCACCAGTGGAAAGTGAGTGTCAGGGTGTACTGGTTATTCATAGTGAGGGACAGGGTTTACTGTACTCATACGGCACAAGAGGGGGCTTCTGACTGGGTGGTTTAACCCTTCAGCAGTGAAACCTCAGCGGGTGGTAGCTAGCTAGACTAGAGTAAGGTAAAGGCTTTGTGATAAATTATCTGGGTCTCTTGCCTAAGGAAGCATATTGACTATTAGGATGACTTATCTCTTGTGGGTAAAGTTGTACAACCGCTGCAGAGTGTAAAACTATTCGAATAGCCGTGCCCACGGTCAAGGGCGGGCAAGGAATGCATTCACATGGTAGCTCATTGGTTTTGGTTTTAAAATAAAAGTATTGGAAACCGGGAGTGGTTGGAACTCCCGGAGTTGTCCTGGCGGATGTAGCCAGTGTGGGTGGATGTAACCTGTTTTCTTGAACCTTGGCGGTTAGAGCCAGTGATCCAGTGTTGGTGGCTATAACCTTCACTATTCAATTTGTTAGTTTCTGTTAAAACAGTTACCTTGTTTAAACTAATGCCTTCGAAAATATTTAGTGGTATTTGAAATAAAATATTGCTTGGTGCAAAAGAACCATATAACCCTCCTTTGTTAAGCCTTGCATCTATTGCATTTTCCCAAGACTTGCGGAGTACTTTATGTACTCACATGTTGCACTCAAAAATAATACCTAGAGGAATATGAAGCTCAAGAAGGAAACTTCGACTACGGCGCGTATGGGTTCAACGAAGGCTTTCCGGAGTACTAGGTTGCGTTTTCCCAGTCAAATGCCTGTGGCGTATTGATGGGTCTTCATCCGAGTTTATTTTGCTTCCGCTGTGTTTTGTGTGTGTGTGAGGTCTTGAAACATCATTTGTAATAAAAAGGTCTTTTGTTATGTACTCTCTATTATTGTAATAAAGCGTTGTTGGTTATGTAATCATCACTGTTTGACTGTGTGCACTAGCTTTGATCTGGGACTAGTACTGTAATACACAGAGGGTCCGGATTTATTTTGCTTCCGCTGTGTTTTGTGTGTGTGTGTGAGGTCTTGAAACATCATTTGTAATAAAAAGGTCTTTTGTTATGTACTCTCTATTATTGTAATAAAGCGTTGTTGGTTATGTAATCATCACTGTTTGACTGTGTGCACTAGCTTTGATCCGGGACTAGTCTTTGTAATACGTAGGGTCCGGATTCGAAACCGGGTCCCGGCAGAGATGGTATCGAGCCAACTTGATAGGACGTGACCTAGTTTAGAATGGCAAAAACCTTAAGGATCTATATTTATTTAAAATATTTAAGAAAATTTTCTATATCTCCTTACTTCTGCTCCATTCTTGATCTTATATTCACTTATTTAAAATGTCTTTACTGATCTTCTCTATTATTTCAAACTTGTAGATGGCTGATTCATCCTCCGTTGACTCTTGAGACTACTTTTCTCATGGCGAGAATATTGGAGCATTTGTTGGCCTTCTTCGTCAACTTATGCAGAACCTGAAGTATCTCCAACCGCCCATTTTCAGGGGGCGGAAAGTCAGGATCATGGACCGAGATTCTTGGTCGATGGAGGTATTCCTGTATGCACGGGAAGGGGAATTCAACTCCCCCACATATCCTATCGATCATCCTTGGACTGACCGCCGGACGCTATCCGTGATGCGGCTCGTCTGCTATAGCCGACTTGTGCCGGATTCATAAGGATATCCTGCGGCAGACGCCTTTTTGCTTCTTTCCAACCCCCCGAGCAGGACAAAGCTACACGGAGCCTTTCGAGATCGCAGTAGATGACCCTCGATTGATGCACTAGGTGCAGCTTACTCAGGCGATGGCAGCTACCTACGCCAGTGCCTTGGAGGAGATTGGACAGCTTTGGATGCTTCTTACGTCCAGCTATCAGCACTCCGACACCCTCCGTGCTCAGCTCATCCAGAGCCAGGCAGCAGAGTTCGAGCTGGGGCGTCTTCGAGCCAGGCAGCAGCCCACAGTTGACTACACGCCATCTTCACCTACACCAGCCGCCGTCCCCGACAACCAAGTGCCAACTCGACGCACAGGACCCCGCACCTTGCTCACAGCGCGCAAGAGTGTGCGGCGCCCTAGTCCACTACCCGACATCAACATTGGAGATTCCAGCAGAAGGCTCAGTCTTTCTCGTTCCCGCTCCTACTCTCGAACGACTGCCTCCAGTCGTAGCCACCCTCATTCTCATGCATCATGCAACCGCCCCATGTGTGGTTGTAGGCAGCTCCATGTGGAAGACTCTGAGGAGGACCTAGAGGAGGACCCAGAGGAGGATCCTGAGGAGCGCGTCTTCGAAGAAGACGAGTAGTTGTTGAGTCAGTAGTACCCAAATAAATGTCTACCTTCCTTAGAACGTTTTATATTATGTTGGTGTGCTAGATGGACTGTACCAAGCACTTGTGCACTTGTGGTACAGCCATTCTTAAAAATATTTTAATTTCAAAGATAAGTTTCTTCCAAGTGGTGGCTTGTCTCTCTTTTGTGTGCTTGTTGGGATGTTATTTAGTCTCCCCTGTCCTCTTACCTACGCTACTTCCGTCTTACCTTTTGCTAATCCCGGTTACCGCTTCAGATGGTGAACACAAGGAACAACGCAGACAACAGCCGTGGTGCCAATGCTCAACCGAAAAACAACATTCCACCACCTCCTGCTCAAGCCCCTAACGTGGAACATATGATGGCCATGCAATTGCAACTGCTTCAAGCCCTTGCCCAGAACCAAGTTCAACAAGCTCATGAGCGCCTTTCGTGCACCACAATCCAAGTTGGGAGAGTTCATGAGGACTGCATCGCCAACCTTTTCGGTCAGGCAGAGATCCAATGGAAGCTGATGACTGGATTAAGGATGTGGAGAGGAAGCTGATTTTGGCTCAGTGCAATGATAATGAGAAGGTGCTATACGCTGCCCGTCAGCTAAAAGGAATTGCAGCTACCTAGTGGGAGAATTTTTGCACCGCTCATCAAAATGCACAAACCATCACTTGGGCTGAATTTGAGGAAGCCTTCCGCACTGCACATATTCCTACGGGAATAATGGAAATGAAGAAGATGGAGTTTCACAAGCTGCAGCAAGAAAACCTCAGTGTCACTGAGTACCTGAATAAGTCCACCCAACTATCCAGATATGCTCCCGAAGATGTTGCAACAGATGCAACAAAGATTTGGCGATTCATGCAAGGACTTGACCCCAACCTTAAGGTGCAGCTGGTGTCTAATGATTATCCAACTTTTCAGCATATGGTGAATAAGGCCATTATACAAGAAGATGCTCAACGTCAGTTGTATGAGGTTCGGAAGAGGAAGTTCCAAGCTCAGCAGGGTGCAAGCAGTTCTCGGTATCGTCCTAATCCACCTCACTTCAGCAGGCCCTCAGTGCCAAGTGTGCCAAGGACACCATTCAGTGGACCCCGCCCAATTCCTCAAGCTCCTCGAGCAAGTAATGCAGTTCAGCCTCAACAGAACAAGACTTCAACTGCAGGAGTGCAGTGTTACAATTGCAAGAACATGGGACATTATACCAATAATTGTCCGCAGAAGCGCCTAGCTGTGACCCCTATTCGTTTCAACCTGGGGACTACACCAGCACGAGCCCCACCTACAGGACAAGGCCGTGGAGCACCTCAAACTCCAAGGACTCCGCAAGCAATGAACAGAGGGCATGTTAATCATGTCACTGCAGAAGCAGCTCAGGATGCACCAGACGTAGTTCTGGGTAAGTTTCTTGTCAACTCAGTACCTGCATCAGTATTATTTGATTATGGAGCTTCGCATTCTTTTGTATCAAAAGATTTTGTTGAAAGATATAATTGGGATGTGCGTTTGCTAAAGAACCCTATGCTAGTTCAATTACCTGAAAATGAAATGAGGACTAACACGGTTTGCCCTAGAGCAACCATAGATATAAATGGAGTAAAATTCCTAGCGAATTTGATTATAATAGACTCCAAGAGCCTAGATGTAATACTTGGTATGGATTGGTTAACCAAGTATAAAGGGCAGATAGATTGTGCCAATCGTGCCATTACTCTTACCAACTCTGAGGGAGTTCAAGTAAAGTACAAATCAAAACCATCTTCTCAGAATGGATGTGAGTTGAATAGCTTAAAGGGAATAACTATGGAAAAGGTGCCCATAGTAAGAGAATATCCAGATGTGTTTCCTGAAGATTTGCCAGAAATGCCACCAGACAGAGAAATTGAATTTGTTATAAACCTAGTACCCGGAACAGCTCCGATTTCCAAGAGACCCTACCGGATGTCCGCAAATGACCTAGCCGAAGTTAAGAAGCAGATTCAGGAACTGCAAGAGAAATGTTTCATTAGACCAAGTTCTTCACCTTGGGGAGCACCCGTACTTCTAGTGAAGAAGAAGGATGGCAGTCTTCGTATGTGTGTGGACTACAGATCCCTGAATGATGCGACAGTTAAGAACAAGTACCATTTGCCTAGGATAGATGATTTGTTTGATCAGTTAAAAGGATCATGTGTCTTCTCAAAAATTGATCTCCGGTCAGGTTATCATCAAGTGAAGATTAGACCAGAAGATATACCAAAGACAGCATTTTCCACTCGTTATGGACTGTATGAGTTTACAGTAATGTCTTTTGGTTTGACCAATGCTCCCGCCTACTTTATGAATCTGATGAATAAAGTGTTCATGGAGTATTTGGATAAGTTTGTTGTCGTGTTCATTGATGACATTCTGATCTACTCCCGAAATGAGGAAGAACATGCAGAACATCTGAGGATAGTTTTGGAAAAGCTCAGAGAGCACCAGCTGTATGCCAAGTTTAGCAAGTGTGAGTTTTGGTTGAAGAAATTAGCTTTCTTGGGTCATGTGATTTCTGTAGGAGGAGTATCTGTAGATCCTGAAAAGGTAACAGATGTACTCAATTGGGCACAACCCAAGTCAGTAACAGAGATCATAAGTTTTCTGGGTTTAGCAGGATATTATCGTCGTTTCATAGAAGGATTTTCCAAGCTTGCAAGATCTCTCACTCAGTTGCTAAAGAAGGAGAAGAAGTTTGAATTAAGTAAATCTTGTGAGGACAGTTTTTAAGAATTGAAAAGGAGGTTAACTTTTGCACCAGTGTTAACACTTCCAGATATTAGAAAGGATTTTGAAGTATCCTGTGATGCATCTAGGCAAGGTTTGGGTTGTGTATTGATGCAAGAAGGGTCGTAGCCTATGCTTCAAGGCAATTGCGCGCGCATGAGCAGAACTATCCAACCCATGATTTAGAGCTAGCTGCCGTTGTGCATGCTCTAAAAATATGGAGGCATTATTTGATTAGTAATCGTTGTGAGATTTACATGGATCATAAGAGTTTGAAGTATATATATTTACCCAACCTGGCCTCAATCGGAGACAGCGAAGGTGGCTAGAGTTAATAAAAGATTATGATGTTGGAATCAATTATCATCCAGGGAAGGCTAATGTAGTAGCTGATGCCTTGAGCAGAAAAAGTTATTGCAATAACTTGATGATTCAAGATAGACAGCCTGCACTTCATGAAGAGTTTCAGCGACTCAATTTAGAAGTAGTGGAAGAGGGATTTCTAGCCACTTTGGAGGTTCAACCAACTCTACAGGATCAAATCAAGGCAGCACAAAAAGAGGATAGATATGTTAAGGATATTAAAGACAATATGAAGAAAGGTAAAGCACCAGGATTTTCAGAAGATGAAGAAGGTATCCTTTGGTTTGGGAAAAAAATTCTTGTGCCCGAGAAGAAAGAAATAAAAGAGTTAATCCTGAAGGAAGCTCATGAATCCGGATATTCAATTCACCCTGGGAGTACAAAGATGTATCAAGATCTCAAAGAAAGATACTGGTGGTCAAGTATGAAGAGAGAAATTGCTGAATATGTAGACTTGTGTGATGTGTGACAATGAAGTTAAAGTCGAACATCGAGACCTTTGGACTTTGCAACCTTTGCAGATACCTGAATGGAAATGGGAAGAAATTGGCATGGATTTTATAACTGGATTGCCAAGGATAAGGTCAGGGTATGATTCAATTTGGGTTATTGTGGACCGACTGACAAAGGTCGCACATTTCATCCCAGTAAAGACCACTTATTCTGGAGATAGACTCGCAGAATTATATATGTCAAGAATCGTGTGTCTGCATGAAGTTCCGAAGAAGATTGTGTCAGATCGAGGATCTCAATTCACTTCAAGATTTTGGCAGAAGCTGCACGAGATTTTGGGCACAAATCTAAATTTCAAGACTGACATACCATCCTCGACAGATGGTCAAACAGAAAGAGTAAATCAAATATTGGAAGACATATTGAGAGCCTGTGCCTTGGCAAATAAAGCAAGTTGGGATCAAAGTTTACCCTATGCAGAATTTTCCTATAATAATATTTATCAATCCAGCCTGCAAATGTCTCCGTTTGAAACTTTGTATGGTAGAAAATGCAGGACATCGTTGTATTGGAAAGAAACTAGAGAAGGACAAGTGTTTGGTCCGGATGTGTTAAAATAAGCAGAAGAGCAAGTTCGCCTGATTCAGGACAGATTAAAAATAGCACAAACAAGACAGAAAAGTTATGCGGACAATCGCCGAAGAGCGTTAGAATTTGTACCTGGAGATCATGTGTACCTGAAAGTTTCACCTCTCAAAGGAATGCGTCGTTTCAGTGTTACGGGGAAGCTTGCTCCGAGATTCATTGGACCTTTCCTGTGCTAGCCAAAAGGGGAGAAGTTTCTTACCAGTTAAACCTTCCACCCCAGTTGTCGAATGTGCACGACGTCTTCCATGTGTCTCAGTTAAGAAAGTGTCTCAGAGTGCCAGATGAGCAAATGCTTTTAGAAGAAGTGACTTTAAAGGAGGACCTATCTTATCCAGAATATCCAGTCAAGATTTTGGATGAAGCAGAGCGTCGTACAAGAAGCAAGAGCATCAAATTCTGTTAAGTGCAGTGGAGCAATCATTCAGAATCTGAAGCAACTTAGGAGCAAGAAGAAGACCTAAGAGCATAGTTCCCTAATCTTTTTCCCAGTCCGTTCGAATCTCGAGGTCGAGATTCATTCTAAGGGGGGTAGGTTTGTAACATCCCAAAATTTTGAGTTTTGAAAATTTTAAATTCAAATTAATTATTCTAAAGCAATTGGCTTTTATTTGGATTTTTCTGTGTATTTCTCGGATTTATTTCAAAATCTAAAACAAGAAAATGTATTTTAAATATTTTATTAAAGCCAAAAAGGGTTCATTTTATTTTTCCTATCCTTCCCATAATTTTTAATTAATTTTTGAGAATTTTCTGGAATTAAAAATCAATTTTAAAAGATAAAAAGAATTTTATAAAATTATTAAAAACAAATCAGAAATTTAAAATATTTTTATTAAGTCTAAAATATCTCCAGGAATATTCTAGGAATTTTCTGGATTTTTTAGATATTATTTATTATTTTTCCAAGCAAATATATTGTTTCTAGTATTTTCTGAAAATTAAATCCAAAAATTAAAGCTGGATTAATCTCAGGCCGCCACGTGTCGCGTCCGGATTGAATCCTTCTCTCTCCACGTTTTAATCTCAACATTCCATCACAACTTACCCCTTCATTTAAATCCAACGCGCGAGATCAATCCACTTGCCACGTGTCGCGCATCCGACGGCCCGTACCCCTTCACACCTCTCTCTCTTTCTCTCAGGTGGGCCCCACCCGTCATATCATTCTTCTACCTCTCCTTCTTCCTCCTCTCATCCCCTCTCTCCTCCTCCATTAATGCCGATTTTAAAGCTTTAAAATCCGGCCGTTTCTTCGCTTAAGCTTCCGACTAATTCTTGATGAGAGCCCCCAATCACGCCCATCAATGGCCTACTGCTTTCCCTTTATTTCCTCAAATTGCGGCTGAATTCCTCTCCTCTCCTCCTCCTCGGCCGTAGGCCTTCCCCTCCTCTCTCCCCTATAAAAGCCCCCAAGACTATTTCATCCCTCTCCTCTTCCTTTTCCTCCCTCGCCGCCTCCGTGCCTCCCTCGCCGCCGCCACAGCCGCCGCCGCCATCCACCTCTCACCGCCGGCCGCCTCCGCTGCTTGGTCGGTGGTCCCACCCTCCCGTCATCCCCGCCACCTCCTCTCCCTCCCCCGGCCGTTACACTAATTAATAACACAGTGAGCATCTAATCTAATCGCTACGGTGCTCTTTCCCAGCCGAAGGGAGGCGAGGCTTACCGATGGCGAGTGGGGCCATGGTGGTTGAAGGGGATGGCCAAAATGGGGCCTACGACGCAGCGTGAGCCTCCATGCGGGGCGGTGCGGGCCAATTCGGCTCCTAGGGTGGCTGGCGGCGAGACTAGGCGGCGGTGGAGGGCCAACCATGGCACGGCGATGCTAGAAGATGCTAAAGCTATATTCCAAGCTAGGGGAGTAACTACAGGCTACGGGGAGCTTATTAGAAGCAAGGGAGGAGCTCGGGGATGACGAGGTTAGGCTGGTGGTGGAAACCCGAGGCGGCGAGAAAGGGGTCACCACGGAGAACTTGTCGAAGAGGAGGATGCTCGGCATGGCACGACATGTATTTGGGACGTCTGTGCGGTGCTCCAAGCGTAAGGAATCGGGCCAAGGTGGCGCGATGCCTGAGATGGCCTAGCAGCGGTGCTTCGACTGGAGGGGAGGAAGAAGGGGAGGGGGTGGCGCTCGGGGGCTATTGGAGGCGCAAGGGAGTAATTGGGGTGAGGCGGAGTCGTCCGAAGGCTTTATAGCTGCTGGGGGGAGGGGGTGCTTGGCTCGGCGCTAGGTGGCATAGGCGAGGTAGAGCTAAGCGTGCCATGCTACACAGATGGGAGTTAAGGCGTGCCGGGAGACACGAGCACGTAGGGGCAACACAGTTTTGGAGCGATGGGGGCGGGTCGACGCGGTGCGCGGGGAGGGATAAAGAGGAAGGTCTAGGCCGAGGCTAGCTTGGGCATAAGTGGCATGGCACTATGGAACCATAGTAGCACATAGGAGAGGTGGCGTCGAGCGTGGACGAGACAGAGGTGAGTCGGCATGCGCAGCATGTGCACAGCGTAGGCGTGGGGCGCACTCTGGGCAAGGCCAGGGAGGGACCAAGCAGCATGGGCCGAGGCAGGCTGGACCGAAGGGGGGCAAATGGGCCAAGCCAAAGGCCATGGGCCTAAGGAGAGGCAGGAGTGGGCTGGGCCAAGCCCAAAGAAGATTGAATTTTCAAAAATTGAGATTCGAAATTCGGATGGATTTTGATGACAATTGAGTTACAAATTGGATTTGAAATCAGCTTTTAAATTTTTACTCAAAACACATACAAATCCCAAAAATGGGATGTTCCAGGCTGCCTGTCAATTGACAGCGGTGCTACGTTCTGTAAGCAACTAAAACCTATTTTGAGTGAAACAAATTCCAAATTTTTACTCAAACCAGGCCTCTCAGGGGGAGATGCTCCGTAGTCCCCGCGGGGACTACAACACAGGCTAAATAGGTTTTAAAACAAATAACGTTGTTTTATTTATTAATTTATAAGTAATTATAGCTTCAAAATATATATCCTACTATATGTATATTCAAGTTTGTCCTAATAAGCAGATCATGGAAAACGAAAATGCTCAACATAACCATTTGGTATTCAGTCTGACATCGCATAGGACAACGTAATAAGAAGCTTGGTCCATACAATGCAGGGCATAGGTACCACACAAATACCAAAGACAAATTATTCAAACCATTGTGGGGTAACATGGAAGTAAACTTGCAAACCACCACCAATAACACGCTGTTGCCAACAGGCACAAACGATGCAGGATAACTAGATGCGGTATACTTGGAGAAACGACTTGGCAACAAGCTAGTAGTTCCTCAACTTTACTCACAGTAGCCATGATGGGCATTAGCAGCACCGAACAGACATTTCCATTGAATGGCCTTTAGCTTCCCCAGCAGCAACCATCCATTGCGGCCATTCTCGCGGTAGGTAGTCGTCCAATGAGAGATGAAAAGCATATAGTGCGTGCCTATAGTGACTGGATTCAAATTCATTAGATCAAGCCTTCGTGTCTGAGCAAATAAGAGTCCTCCATACAATTCATCCCCATCAGACTGTCCACAGATCAATCATCCTCCACCCTCCCTCTGGCCCGGGAAGGACCTGGCACACCCTGCATTGTACCAAACCAAACAAAGTTGTTCATCCTAAGCAGGAAAGCTCACAACTCGTTACTAAAGGTGACTGGTGATCTTAGCGCAATAGAAGTTGGCAAACAACTAGAAGGCAAACAAAGTTCAGTCAAGAGAAACTAATTCATCAAAATCATAACCAGCAAAAAGTAAAACCTATTTGAAATTATAAGGCAATCATAGAACTCCTGCAGACTGAAATTAGAAGTTGCAGCATTATATGCAGTTTAAAACCTATCTGAGTACCCCCCTCAAAATGTAGTACATCTATCGTGCGCAATATACGATAATTTATAGAAGCATGAAATGTGATTCATTGAACTAATCACCATACTGTTTCAAATCAAATAAAAAATAGCATTAACAAAAAGCAATTCATGTTAAGATGCCAGTGCCACATAGTACAGCAAGTAATGGCAATATAGCAGGAATGAATCACTTTGGACTATAGGAAAATGCACTAAAAAATCTAGGCGCATTTCACAACTGCATCTAATAGCAACAAAACGATCCAAACAAAATAATTGACATGAGTATAGAACTTTCAACACAGTTTCATGTTGTGAGCCAACTTCCATTCAAACCATCTCAAAAGAAAAGGGGGAAATGACATGACAGTAGAAAACATACTAAAATGCACATCTTCACAAAATGCTAGCCAGGACATTGAGAAAGATGACATAGCGAGGCAAAATGCAGGCATAAACGCTAAGCATCAAACTTACCAAACCTAACAGCAGCACTTGCTATGCTTCCAAGACCACCATTCTCCAAAAGAAATTTAAGACTATGAATGGGCTGCAGATATGAGGCCGAACTCAATAGGTGTCAAGCTGTGCCACTTACTCCAACACCTCAGCAACTCCTATGCACATGAAACAAAACAACATATAACTGAGCACTGTAACTTCTTCAAATATACTAAATTTTGCACCAACAAAAAGAAAATGTGAAACAACACATACAGACTCTAACATGCTAAGACAAGTAATGAAATTGAAACCCATTCTAATGTCTAATTTCTCAACCTACAGGAAGAAAGATGTACCAGTAATCGTCCAGGTACATGCTACTGAGTCACACAAGATAACGGCCAGACCGGATAGGTTTTGCTGGCTCTTGTTCAGCCACTTGACCACTTTGCTGATTTCTTTGCTGGTAATTTTGAACCATATTCTGTTTTGTAGGCTCGAAAAGGTGGAAATCTTGCCACGTTTTCTCATTGGCCCCTTGGGTGTGCACCCCAGAAACCTGCTGTTTCCCAGGGAAAGGGAAGGGAGTCGTGAATGCACTGTTAGTAGCAGTAACATCAGGATAACTAGCTCTCAAGTTATGAACACGATCCACTGATGGCTGGTAGCCATCAAGCCAGCTGTAATCATCAATCTGTGGGTGCTGAAGTTTCTCAACTGACACAAAGTCACCCTGACGCTTTGGGGTAATGTGGTTAAATCCTGGAGGAGGACCAACAGGCCTTGATGGACGACTAACAGGGTTCTTCTTTGACACAGCTACTGGTGCTTCAATGAATTTCATTGCACCAGATGATGCCACTGACGGTACAACTGAACTAAAAGTAGATGGGATAGTCTCCTCAGTAGCTTTCACCTGATTATGCATCAAATTTGTATTGATACGACCAGATTCAACAGATACCTGAGGTGAATATCCCATAGACTGTAATCCACTAAATCCACCCTGCAATCTCTGCTCAAGAAATCCATTTCCAGCTATGTTAACATTATTTAGTCCACTCATTAAGAGTTTTTCTTGTTCAAGAAGCAACTTTGGATAATCTGGGGTGCTGAAATGTGAAACCATTGATGCAGATACACGGGGATCAGAGACACCTGGGAAAGCTTGAATCGTGTTCTGAGGGCCAACAAGTGGTGCACCATTACTTGGCCAGCTGGAAGTAGGCAGCTCAACAGGTTGCACAAATTCATAAGTAGTTGACCTTGGAGCAATGCTAGGAATCACCTCTTGCCCACCATTGGCAACCCAACCAATAGAAGACATTGGAAGTGACTGCTTAATGTTATAATTACTGGCAGCTGATACAGCTGCAGTGCTCTCAATGTTAACCGACCCACCATTGGTTGGCCAACCAGCAGTAGACATTTGTACAGGCTGGATGTATCCATTAACGGGTAGTTCTGAAAGAATTTTTGGGAACTTTTCAGAAGCTGAAGGCTTGAAAACAATTTCTTCATCTTCTTCTCCTTCAGGACACAATGGTATTTTTGACTGCAGTACTCCCAGATTAGCTGTCACTGAATCGAATCTGCTTGCAACTCCATGTTCCAGCTCAATTGCATTTGTTTCAAGTGCATTGGAAGATCCATGAGTAGAGATGGCAACTTCTAAAACAGGTGGCTCCTTGGCCATAACAAACTTTCTAGAAGATGGATCAAAATATATTCTCAGTTGATCAATCTGAACAAAATTCAGTAGAGCCTTCCCTGCAGCAAGAATCCGTTGAACCCGTGCTTTCTTCTCCTTGGTGCTCCCATCATTTTCAAATGTGTGCTTGCTCGAGAAATCCAAGATAATCTGTGCAGGCACCAAGGGCAAAAATCCCCTTAATTCAAAATCTTCCCACAGTGCAAGTCTGTTGCCAGTTTCACCCTCTTCATACACGCCGATATCAAAAAAGCAAGTCTCATCGTCGTCACCATCAATAGATGCAAGGTCTGTAAGGATGAGCTTATTCATAAATGAGACACACTGATTCCAGAAGAAAGATTGAGCATTCGCATGCTTTTCCTCCATATCAGAATCAGCAGCTAACTCTGGATAGCAGGCCAGCCATTCGATGTAGACCACAATGGCTGGAAGATAGAAACTTGATGCAATGTCATGAAGCTCTAAGCACCTTTTGAGAATATGTCCAACAAACTCGAAAGCAGCTGTAAATGCGTTTTGAAGCAGTACCCTGCGTTGCACAATTTCAGCATATGATTGGCTATCGGCTTCTTTCTTCACATTGTGCACTGTGAATATAAGGATGGCAATGAGTCTAACTATAGCTAATGCATTTTCTGCAGCATTAGAACCAAAGTGAAGCTCCTCATTGGGACCGGAAGAAAGGAGAATTTTCAAATCATTGCTGACCAAAGCAAACAGCTCCCCAAATGTTTCCAAACTGTCAAAGAGATAAAAAAATGATTAGGCAGCGCGAGAGAGGGAAGGGGATTTTTTGAAGAACACCCGGAAGATGAGAGGAAAGTACCTAGTCCTTGTGAAAAGTATTCCATTGAGTCTAACAAATCGTACATAGAAGGCCTTCAGTGTATCTGGAATATTGTGCTCTCGTTCTTTAGAAGCTGATTTGGTATTAATATCTTTGGTCTGAAACCTTGTTTCCCCTCGTCCTCTGCCCTTCCCAGCTGATCGTGGGGGTAATGTCCTAGCAATGGCAACTTTATTGTTGCTTGGCAGCTGTGCATAGCTTTGGCGGTTCTGCATAGGTTGTACTGTCAGAAATAGAAACTAATTTCACAGTGCAGGTCTGAAAAGATTTGTCAATTTGATTATTAGAACACATCCAGTATTGTTAAGATTAGACAGCTAGTTCCTGATAACGCATCCATCCACCAGCTAAAATTATACTGCTACTAGTTATGTACCCGTGCGTTGCAACGAAACTCAATTGCATATATAGATAATCGTGCTATAGAAGAGAGTTGCTCTCATGGTTGAAAAATAGAGATGAGAAGTTGAGGGAATAGAGCGGTTAGAGGAGAATGGATATCCAACCATCAACGTGTGGGAGGGGTGGGTGGGCCCACACGTCAGACAAAGTATCTTTTTTTTGTCAAGAGAGGTGGGAAGGGTGGGAGAGGCCACACCAACCACCAACTCCTTCTTTTAGTATAGTAAAGATCTTCCAGGAATTCAGAGTTTATTTCCAGTTCAAAGTAGTTTGGCTTTTAAGTATGGTATGATGCCAGGATAACAGAAACTAGTATGCACCAAGAAAAACATATAACCAAATGATGACAAGCTGCAATCAAGTTGAGCTTCATGTCGTGAGGGACAAGTAGTTGCATTGACCCAATTGGTAAGCAGTAAAACGTAGCATACCTAATAAGAAAACAAAATGCTATGAGATAGGAACTCATGCAATCTTACAAACATCCCTACCATTAGCTAATCAATGTAGATCCCATCATATCCGATACGTTTATCTTTGTTTAATATTAAGTGAGCAACTCGAACAACACATGTCATTATTATAACCATGCCAATTTTTGTGAGGTTGGATAAAACATTTAATGATTTTAAAAAATTAGTAGCATAGTGCCTTTCTAACAAAGAGGAAACATGATAGCCT
This sequence comes from Bonia amplexicaulis, assembly GCA_036346245.1. NCBI lineage: Eukaryota > Viridiplantae > Streptophyta > Magnoliopsida > Poales > Poaceae > Bonia > Bonia amplexicaulis. The sequence goes on from CM070760.1 coordinate 13,898,418, forward strand.
TGTCACATAAGACAAAAAAAAGAAATTACAATCATTTAGAACTTGTAATAGAGAGCATATAAGCACAAATAATGAGAAAAGAAATAAAATTAACCTCATAACCATTTTCCATTAAGGATGAGTCAGTGTACACACATAAAATAAGTGCCATTATGGACATTTTATATGCTAAATCAGTAATGCTCCAGAAAATAAGTGCCAAGGGTGCAAATAAGACACGACAATTGGACCTTGGCACAAATAAGACACGACAATTGGGGTCAAATCCACTTAGCAATGATCGTCAGATATATCAGATTCACAGCTATAACTCACTGAGCTCACTACAAAAAGGCTGAAGGAGATCCAACCGAGTTTGTACCATCTGATTATATATATATATTTTTTTTTTCGAACACGCAGGAGAGCTACGTATCATTGCATTAAGAAGGGGAAAAAGAGCCCATACAGGGAAATTACAGACTCAAAAACACACACACACACACACCCCACCTCAAAAGCTAAAGGAGGCTAGCCTATGAAACACAAGCAAGATCGACCTCGACCAGAGGGGATCTAAACCAAGACCTGAGGCGGGGCAGTTAGGTATGAGATACCCTTTGCACCGGCCATACCCCAAATCCTCATCTCCTCGTTGACAGAAGATCTGATTATATATATCAGATGAACAAGAAGAACATTGGTAGATAAATGAGAAGCAAAGTAGAATGCAGTACTCGCAATTCACAGAGTAGTATAGATATGCTCTTCCCATATGAAATTATACAAATATGAAGGGGTACACAAATTCTACAGCAGATAACAAAATAAAAGAGAAGCGCATGACAAAAACAGAAGTACAGTACTATGGAAATGAGTTCATGAAGAACATAACAATGATACCTTCTCAAAAGCAAGAATTAAGTTGTCCCGTGCTGTAGAAAAAGGGTTATCTGCAGCCAAGCTTCGAAAGTACCTATAGACAGCCACTACCTCATTGCTTGAGTAAGATGCTAATATCGCAAGCTGAAAAATCCAATCAGAAGGTCATCATTAGATAACTGAATAGAGAATGTATAAACATGTGACCAAGTTAAGCAATGTGATTGTACCTGATGGTGTGGGTTGCCACTGAAAGGGCAGATTGAAGCTGCCTCATTGTAGTAACCAGAAGCCGCAGCATATTCACGACTAGCAGAATCAGCATCACCAAACATACCCTTGTAACGGGCCAGGTCCCCCAGATATATCAGACAGCGGTGGCATGACATCAGGGCTTTCTTCCCTTCAGCTGTTTTATTATAATCTTTTCCAGGGTTATTTGCATTCTCAGGGCACTCGGAGAAGAAACCCAGAGGAAGGCCATAATTTGATTTGATCTTCAACATCAAGTCATGATAGAAGCCAGTTGCTTCTGAAAGGAAGCTTCTGAAGGCCGATTTAATTCTCTTAATTCGATCTGTGCTGCCATTGGTCTTCCCACTCTGAGATGCAGCTGAGCCCGCAGAATTAATGTGGTGCCTGAACTCATCAATTCTTTTGTAGTGCAACTGCCACAAGAGATACTCTATCTCATGCTTTTCAGAGAAGTCGTGATCTGCAAGAATTATCTTCTCAAAATTCTCGCGCATCTGAAGCCATATGTTGGGATCTGAAGGGACTTTGGACTGTGCCAACTTCTCGAGATGACCTTTGAGCTCGGCATTCTGCACAAATAAGATCGCATTATCATCATTACATCTAAAAGCCTCATATGGACTGAATTTATCTATTGGATCTCTTTTATCACATGGGAAACCCAAACCCAAAACAGACATGAAAATCATTAAATCTAGTATTCCACAAATCATTATCATCCAGGGAAATCATGAATTCTTTTTTTTTTTGCTTTTAGAAACAATAAATGGCCGGTGGTCCAACACTCAATAAATTAGCCTATCCGCGAACGCAAAACGGCACAGTTACTACTTCAGCACTGACACGACATGGCTAATTAGACTAACCAGCAAAATTTATACATTCATGCATCGTATACAAGGCCACCGACAAGCAAAACCATAAAAGGCACTGGCTGTAATAACGTATATAAAGAACGACAAGGGACCTCACCTTCTTGAAGAGGCGCTGCGCGAGGTCCGGCGAGGGCGGGGCGGCAGCACTGTCCATCGGAACGGTCATCATCCATCAAACGAACATCAGTCTCAGCGCCTCCTGCAACCCAAGAAAACATGCTATAGGCACTTCGATTACCAACGGAATCAATCATCAGGGGGGCAATAATGCAACCTCGCAAGCTAGTGTGTTTGGGGGACCAAACCCTAATGTCCCGCGCCAACAAAAAAAACAAGCAAGAATAGCTAAATCACCCAGAAGCCATCCAAGAATTCCCGGATCTCCGTTAACCCCAACCAACCCACGGCCAAGAAACGCGAATCCGGGTCAAACTCCACGGGTCCGCAGCAGGAAAGCTCGCGATCGGGGTAGCGAGGAGGGCGAATCCGCCGTAAGCGCGACAAAAAGGAGCGGGATTCGTACCTGATCGCGAGAGCGAGACGAGGAAGGGGGAATTGGGGAAAACGGAGGAGGAGGAGGCTATTAATGTTTTGTCATTTTGTTTGCGGGATGATGTCAGGTGTGACGTGTCGTCGCCATGTTCGGGTTGGACGCAACCAACGGGCGGCCAGAGGCGGTTGGGGAAGCCGAAGTGGGGGCCACAAAGCCCCTATTCCTGTTTGTGTCCCTTCTCACCTAATTCTGACTTCTAGTTTACTAGCTGAATATCCGTGCGTTGCAACGGATTTTTAAAAAATTTAGAACATATTTATATGTATATTCTAAAATTTTTTACCATTCGTTAGTTTCAGAACATATAGTATGATAAAATAATAAAATCCGATGGGCGGAGCGTGGTGGAGGGAGAGGAGGAGCGATGGGCGAAGCGGTGACGGAGGAGGGAGGGGAGGAGCGACGGGATTCGGTGGGGGAGGAGGCGCACGGTATAGGCGAGGGCAGAGCGGGGGGAGGAGCAGGCAGGGAGATGCGGAGAACGGGGGAGAAGATTTGGTGCAGGTCTTTTGGGGCCACATGTCAACGCTGTCTTTTGTGAGAAGAGGTGGAAGAGGTCGGACCAACCACCAACTCCTTCTTTTATAATAGTAAAGATTTTTTATTATTTTTAATTTTATTTATTTTTTCTGATTTTTTTGTATTTTTTATTTTTTTTTGTCGGTTTTTTTTTGTATTCGTTTGTATTATACGTGCTGGACTAACTCGTTTTTTCTATTTTTAATTTTTTTTAAATTTAGTTATGCAAAATAAACTATCATCAGCTATAGTATAATTTCAGCTAGTTACAGTGAAAATTTAGCCATAAACCATAGAAAATAAGTCCAACTGGGCACACCCATAATCTACAAGAGAAAATGCCATCGTAGATAAGGCGGTTTGAAGATTTGCCACTGCAAAAATTTTGTTTTGATGAAATACCACTCTAAACACTAGAGTACCTAAGATTGGCCCAAAAACTCAACCGAAAGTACCTTTTGCCCCGCCTAAACCGAACCTATTGGCTGCATCTGAACGTATTTGGCCGCCTTGCCTAAAATCTCCTCGCATAGAGCATGTCGCCGCCTTCCTTCGTGCCATGAGCGAGCATACGGGAGGAGATTGTGAGCTATCTGGTGCAACCTGTTAGAAATTGGCCCATTTTTATGGCTCATTTTCTTAATTCCAAAGCATGCATGATTTAGAATCATATTGCTAAGAAAATGTGAGGAAGACCGATTTATAAGGTAGAGTCCTCACCACTCCTTGAATATAGATATTACTGTTTTGTCATTTTGTTTGCGGGATGATGTCAGGTGTGACGTGTCGTCGCCATGTTGGGTTGGACGCAACCAACCAGGCGGCCGAGGCGGTTGGGGAAGCCAGTGGGGCCACAAAGCCCTATTCTGTTGTGTCCCTTCTCACGTAATTCTGACTTCTAGTTTACTAGCTGAATATTCGTGCGTTGCAACAGATTTTTAAAAAATTTAGAACATATTTATATGTATATTCTAAAATTTTTTGTAATATCCCGAACGTCGTTACGGCATAAGATTTTAAATCAATCGCGGAATCGCCGGTTTTTCGGTAAATCGCCGGTGGACTTGTCCCTGAGCGCTCTTGATTTTTGTGGTTCGTCGCTTCATCGGATTGAGGCAAGTAAACGTAGCGGTGGTTGCTACCGCTAACACGTTGTTCATATTACATTCAGTTTACATTATTATCGTAATTTGATACAATTGACATGATTGCATGATATTTTTAATTGTGGAATTCTTGCTTAATGTTAATATGTTGATCATGAAATTAGTATGTGGTGGATGTGATTATGTTGAGAGCATGATAATGCTCCTTGCGGATGAATTAATGTGATTAATGAATTTTCATATCATTCAATCATTCATGTCATATCATGTCCTTTGTGTATGTGGATGTCGCCGCTTATAGCCGCGACCGCATTCTGACAAATGATCGTATATTGCCGTAATATGACGCACCTCTTCGCCCGCGGGAAGCATTCGTATATTGCCGAAATATGATGCATTACACTTCCTGCCCTGGCAAGAGTAATGTGGAGAATAGCATGAGCATTCATATGCATTGCATTGTGGAATGATCATTTGCATACATATGCAATCTAATGTGATGAAGTTATTTTGTGGAATGTACAACTTCATAGTTGTAATGTGGAATTGGTTCTTGTGAGCTATTGACAGAATGAAGGTTGTGGTTGTGATCTTGAAATGTGGTTCGTCCCTTGTGTGATTGTGATGATGGCACAAACTCCTTTCTCTTACTTTACTTGTTTATAGTTATTGTGGATATGAGAAGTAATATAGTATTGAAGTAAGACATACATATATTTTATTGCCTTTGGTAGTGGTAGTGGTTGAGGATTTAAAGTAGTCAATCATGAATTAATTGTTAGTGTTTTACCGTCATTGATAGTGAATTGAGGTCGAGAATATATACATTGTTAATTGTGGAAGATTAAATGTGGTTGTTTAATCTATTGTGGTTTGTGGAGGAATAAATGTTTTCTTTTGCATTTAATACGGGATAAAATGATTGCATTCATATGCTAATTAAATCTGAAAATTTAAGAGGTATGATTCATGAAAGTTTATTATGGTTTAATATTTATGAACATAAGTTGTAATTGTGGATGTATGAAATTATAATAATGATGTTTAAATTGCTTGTAGTTTGAATAACTTGTTAAACAGTTTGCTTGCTGAGATTTTTATGTCACTCTTGCTTCCCCCTCCCTACAGGTGGACTTTGAGCATGCATCGGGAAGGGTAGAGCGACACTGCGATGCACTTGTATTATAATCTTAATCTTGAAATAAAGTTGAAAGAAATCTAGTCTTTGTTTAGCTATTTTATTGACAAATTTCTTCTTAGTAATATTAAATTTGTGTACCGTTCCTCTAGATGTTTTGTTATAGTTGATTATGATTAATGATTTGTTATCTATTTTGTTTATCTTAGTTGTTTACGCTTCCGCTTATACTATATTGTTTTGTAATTGTTGCCAGTTTATTTTATTTTCGTAAATTGGCTAGTTGTAGAGCAGCTTCAGTAGCATCCCAGGGTAATGTGGATCCTGAGGTGTTACATTTTTTACCATTCGTTAGTTTCAGAACATATAATATGATAAAATTGTAAAATCCGATGGGCGGAGCGTTGCGGAGGGAGAGGAGGAGCGATGGGCGAAGCGGCGACGGAGGAGGGAGGGGAGGAGCGACGGGATTCGGTGGGGGAGGAGGCGCACGGTATAGACGAGGCGAGCGGGGAGGAGCGGCGGGAGATGCGGAGAACGGGGGAGAAGATTTGGTGCAGATCTTTTGGGGCCACATGTCAGCGCTGTCTTTTGTGAGAAGAGGTGGGAGAGGTCGGACCAACCACCAACTCCTTCTTTTATAATAGTAAAGATTTTTTTTTATTTTTAATTTTATTTATTTATTATAATTGTTTTGTATTTTTTATTTTTTTGTCGGTTCTTTTTTTGTATTCGTTTGTATTATACGTGCTGGACTAACTCGTTTTTTCTATTTTTAATTTTTTTTAAATTTAGTTATGCAAAATAAACTATCATCAGCTATAGTATAATTTCAGCCAGTTACAGTGAAAATTTAGCCATAAACCATAGAAAATAAGTCCAACTGGGCACACCCATAATCTACAAGAGAAAATGCCATCGTAGATAAGGCGGTTTGAAGATTTGCCACTACAAAAATTTTGTTTTGATGAAATACCACTCTAAACACTAGAGTACCTAAGATTGGCCCAAAAAACTCAACCGAAAGTACCTTTTTGCCCCTGCCCCAAACCGAACCTATTGGTTGCATCTGAACGTATTTGGCCGCCTTGCCTAAAATCTCCTCGCATAGAGCATGTTGTAGGACCGAAATAGCAACAGAGGGGGGGTGAATGGTGCCTTAAAATTCTCAAATAAAATTCAACCCTATCTTTCTCCGGTAGCTAAAGAGTCATGAAGAAGAAGATTGGTTGTTCACCGGAAAACTCGGAGAACAGAGGAATCTTTAGTTTAAGACCGAGAGGAAAAGAGTCAAAAGACGTGGTCGAAATCCAGGAGAGAAACGAACAGTCGCTGGGAAATCAAACCGTGGTCTAAAGCTATCGGCAGAGAGTATCGGCAGAGTCTCTCCGCGGTGGTCGTGAAGACCGAGAGTAATCGCCCATGGTTGAAACCGGTGATCGAGCAGTACCGTGATCGATATCGAGATTGCGCTTGTCGACCCGCTCGACAAAGGATGACGGCGACCAACAAAGTATGACCAACGGTGAAGCGGCGATCGAAAGATGAGTCTGGTCGGAACCGTCGTGGTCGTAAGCCAATGGGGATGGTCGTGCGATCAACGTGGTTGAAGACCGACTCGCACCTATAGCCGATTGCGGTCGCAGACACCTCATGTGACCGTGGGGCACACGACTACGAGATCTCGACCATCAAGCACTCGGAAACCGGTGCAAAAGCGCGATGATCTATATCTTGATGGTCGAACCAACCGCGGCGACGGTAAGTCGAGCGTCGTGATTGGACCGGTCGGCGAGCGATGCTTGGAAGCAAATAGAACGTGGTCGATACTTGATCGGAAAATGACGAGCAAGCGATAAGTACTACTTTTGTCGGAGCGACGACCACGGAGCGTGAACAACGAACCGATTTCGACCACTAAGGAAGTGTTCGAGACCGGTTGAGAAACTTGAGATAAACAAACCGAAACTTGTATTCTCAAGTCGGACTTCCTTCGACCGATCTCCTCAAGGCGGTCGAAGCTAAAGAAGACATAAAGTCTAAATACGGCAAAACCGAAAGCGAGCATCTTCGAGGCGACGACCGCCGAATGATTTTTCGAAGAACTTTCGATATAGAGATCCGAGCACATGAAACTTCAAACTTAGCAAGAGTATGATCTCTAGAAGTGAATTTACCAGAAAACTAAAAGTCTTTGTTCCGCCAAGGAGATTAAAGCGATCGAAAAATAGAACAGAGACTCATCGGCGGCGACCAAAAGACACGAAATTTTCCAAATCAACTTTTGCTCTCGGGAATGAACTGGCCAACTAGCCTTGAGACATATTCCCAGTTCTGAGCAAGTAAAATATAAGCCAACTCTCAAAGGAAATACAGAAGGAACTAAGAAAGAAAAGATGGCAAATAAATCAATGAAAACATCTCAAGAACGACCTCTCAACCCGGATCACAAACACGGACCCATCTCATAGATAAACTCTAACAAGTACAGAGAGATGAGTCCTCTCAAATCATAACACGGGAGGTTTCTGCAACCACTCCCCCTGGGAGGACAAGCTCTAGCCCTAGAGCAAACACACACACAGATACACTCCCAAGGGAGGGAGAGGCGGCTGCCTCCAAGGCCTAGCCGACCGACTCACACAGAACACTTGCCTCCCCTCTCCCTTTTATAGCCTCACTAACGGGTCTCCTCACAGAGACAACTCACAGAGCTTCTCCAGTGGTCACATACCAAAAGAGAAAATCAAGAAGTGTCATACCTAACTCACTTTCCACCTCCCTCATACATGAGGCAAGAAAGTCAACACAACCTTTTGGAGGGAAAACCAGCCCCTTCACTCATGCTTGAGTCAATTCTCTAAATTGCCCCTTAAGCACCTTCCCGGAAGCTTCCTCCACTGCCTTGCTGTCCATGCGGTCAATCCACCTGGCACGACACGTCCTCTTCGGCTTTTCCACGTCGTTCTGGACCTCAACATCTCCCATGTCTAGTCCCGACCACTCCAAGCCTCACCAAGACTTGTCTCCAAGATCATCTCGTCACACACGACTGCACCCGACCTCCTGACCGTCTGGACCTTAGCTCCTCCCTGAGCCTAGTCCTGATCCTCCTCGTCGTTGTCTGTCGTGTCCATCATGGGTAGCTACAGCTCTGGTTCCTCATCTCCCCGGCTCGCAACCACCTCACCAGCCTCGATCATCTTCGGCGTCTCCGACCGTCTGGACCTCAACACCTCCTGTGCCTAGTCCCGGTCCTCCCACGCCTCACCATGAAATAGCTCCGAAGTCCTGCAGCCACAAGACAAGCAAACCATCACATAGCACCGCTCAAACCAACAAAACAGACTCTGCACAGCTCAACAGAGTTCACACCTTTTCCTCAGAAAATAGACATTGACAAACCACATCAAGAAGATGAACCAACAAGTCCACAAGGTCCACAACATCACCAGAAACCCAACCGACCGATTCCCACCATAATCGGACACCATATGTGCCCACACGACCGGTTTGAATGAGCTCCATCGACCACGGTCAATCTGCCGACAACGTGGTCGAAACCGATCGTCTGGCGTGGTCGTAGCACACCCAATCGCCAAAGTGGTCGAACGCCAGCGATACAACGTGGTCGTGACCCAAGTCACGATCGCCAACCACGTTCAAACCCGCGCTAACGTGGTCGATGCATCGATCGCTGGCGTGGTCGAAGACCCTAGCGCCCAACGTGGTCGATACTCCGACCGGTACAACGTGGTCGACCGCCCGACCGCCCAACGTGGTCGAGGCTCCGATCCCACAACGTGGTCGTAAACCCTAGCGCCGACTGCCGACCACGGTCAAAACTTCCGAGGGCTTCGCAACGTGGTCGTATAAGCTTCCGATCACTCGTACGCCGCTCGACCGCAACCCGATACTCAGCAACGTGGTCGTACGCTACCCGATAGACTTCCGATCACGTTCAAACATGGTCGTACACCACCCTACCGCAACCGAAGGCACTCAACGTGGTCGTGCGCACCAAAGCGGGTTTCGACCACGACCAAATGTGGTCAAATGAACTCGGTAAATTTCGACTACGCTCAAACATGGTCGTGCGTGCCGCTGCGTGGTCGTAAACACTGTCGACCTCCGACCATGCCTAAAATGATCGTACGGCACAGGGACAAGTCGTACACGACTTCATTTCATCCAGAGTTAAGACTTTGCAATAAAAGCCCAAAATAAACTCAATTTTCCTTCAAATAACAGTCAAATACTCATCACAAAGATGGGATCATTTCCACATGATCTCTCAATCTCCCCCTTGATGAGTATATTGACAAACACCGTAAAATATGAAGTTGAGTTTGTAGAAGACGACATGGTCCAAAGATAGAAAATGAAATAATGACCATGTCGCGGAAGGAACACTAGAGCAATAAATAAAGAGCAAATTGATCTTCAAAACTCTAGCGAGTTCCCGAATTCGAGAATTTTTTTCTTTTCTCCAATCTATTCTCCCCTTTGGCAATAAACACATCAAGTATGCAAGAGAGAGATAAGTCATGATGATGGATGAAATGGTGATTTGATTATTCAAAGTATGCGAGCCATGAGAATTATCCAAAATGACCAAAATGTATTACACCAAGCCATAACATACAAGTATGCTACAAGGATCATGACTATGTATGTAAAGTGAAGCTAAGCAAAATAAGGTATAATCTGAATTTTAATTGAAGTGCTTAGCAAGTCAAGTCAAACAAGATTTTAATCTAGCTAATGATATCCACAAATGATGCAAGCCATGTCAATAAGCTAAATGGAATCAAGAAGCTAGTGTTGAGCAAACTAGAGTGCTATTTGTTCAAGAATGATACAATTGTTGAAGTACATTGAACATTTTTAGCAATTGAGCACATTTGATATTTTTCTTTAGAGATCACATGGTTGTTTTCAACCATCTTTTTATTCAGCCATGTGCTAGACCTCAAGCCTTATGCGATCATTCCACGCGAGAAGCTTAAGGAAATGATCTTGGTCATCCAAAATTCCCCTGAGTTCATGCCTTGTGCAATGGCAAGCCGTCTCATGAGAAAGAATTGGTGAGATCAGTTTTTCGCACGAAGAGAGATTTTTTTGACAGTTGTACTAACTTATGTGTCATCAAGAAACCTGTATAGCTCAATCTATTGCTCAACTAAGATTCAAGACTCAACTCGCCTATTTGACATGGTAAGAACCATAAAAAGATAACACAAAGCTGACTAGTCTCAAATATGAACATGACATGAATTAGGTCAAAATTTAGCATTTTAATTAACCTATCATGGCAAAGACTTGACTACACATATAAAGTCATGATCAGATTAGCAATGGAGCACAAATCATGGTAAGGTGTAAAGCATTGTAAGCATGTCATAACCGGATAATAATCAAGGCTCAATGTAGTTATATTACAATGCAGAATGCAATGCAGAAAATCCAGCTCCCCCTCAACATGTGATGCAGCTTTTAGTTCAAGTTGAGTTAAGTCAAAATTAAGCTCGAGTTCCCAAATGAACTCCCCAGACCAAAGCAATAAACAAGAAGTCGGTAAAGAGAGAGAAAGCAAGCGAGTCCTTAAAGCATAGATAAGAGTAAGAAGTCTAACTAGACGAGAGAAACGCTCTAATCTATGCTAGAGGACTAACCCAAATGCACCCGATGCGGTGCAACAAAAAGAGAACAGAGCAAGATAAATGAATAAAGCGGTAAAACACGAAACTTCTTCTCACAATAGTCCATAAGGACAAACCACCCTAAGCTCTCATTTGAAACATAGCCCGAACAGACAGAAAGACTCCAACTCCCCCTAGAGAAGGCAAATTGAGAAGAACTAGAAAATTTGGCACAAAATCCAAAAGGGAAAGGTTCTAACTCAAGAAGGTGATTCACAAACACACTCTATCCTCATGGTCTCTAGTCTATAACCTCATACCACGGAGCAGAAGCACACTAAGTCAATGCAAAAGACTCTAGTGGCCAAGAAAAAGTCCAATCTAGGAGAAGAGAATCCTAGAGAACAAAAGCCCAAACTAGGTAGTAAATAATCCTAGAGAACCACTTGGATGAGAAGTGTGATTGAGACAATATCACCTAGAGTCGGTTCTGTCTAACCAATCGGACTCTTCCTCCCACTAGAACAGATAAACAAAGCAAAGCCAAGTGGAGGAACCAAAACACTAAAGATCACAGGGAGCAAACCTCGATTCTGAGTTGCTCGGGAGGTTGTTGTAGTGGTCGAGGTCGAATATGTGTCCGGGCGAGGTCGTAGATGAGTCTGGACATGGTTGTACATGTGTTCGAGACCTCTATCAAGCGATCGAAGTCATGTCTTGGGCGTTGTCGAGTCCGAGTTCATCATGGTCGCAGATGAATCCAAATTGAGTCCGCACCATAGTCGAGATGATTCCGGTCGCGATTGATCCGGGTCTAGACCGTGGTCGTAGACGAGTCCGAGAATAGTCGGAGTCGTGTTCGTGTGGTCGAACTCGCGTCGAGGATCGGTTGTAGTTGAGTCCGAGTCGTGGCGAAGTTGAGTCCGGATCATAGTGGTGGTCGAATCCGGCTCATGGTCGTGTATGGGTTCACCGAGAGTCCATCTTGTGGTCGTAGAAACTACGACGTGGTCATAAAGACCGGGGAGCAACTGTACCACTCTCCCTCATTCATAACCTCGGATTAAACATAGGGGAGCAGTGGTGTCCTAATCTTGGGGTAAATAATACACAGGCATGGATCCAGTACTGAGACAAATGACCACAATCGGTAGCATTACAAATGTATGAGAACACGCACCGCCACAAGCTCAATCTAGCCCTCATCAAAAGCATCTAGAACAAAGAAGCCTAGAGCCACCCAATACTAGAAGAAGCTTGTGACCTAACCACAAATCTCATGATATCTAAGCATAAGCACGACTAATGCTACCAAGATGTCATACAATTTATTTCATGCCATAACAATAAGATCAAAGTATACAAGCATCACAATGAATCACAACCATACACATAGCGATGACAGAACAATCACGAAGCATATGCTAGCATGGATAAAAGCATGTATACTAGAAAGATACAAAGGCATGAATAAACGCACCATCATGACACAGAGAAACTATCCAAGATATACTCAAGCTCATACTGTCCATACATATGCATACATCATGTAGACATACAACATGGCAAATCAACATCATGAAAAGTATGCTAACATGTATAAATAATGATGAATGAACATAAGGAGCAAGATGTGAACCATGATAGATACTACGAGCACAAGGTCATGATGATACTTGACTTCTAATGCACACATTCTACTTAGCTCATGAAGTCAAGTCAAAGCTTAAGCATGTAACAAATACAACAAGGTACATGGATACTTAAGCAGCATACACATAAAGGCATGACATGAAAGCATTGAGAGAAAACATGCCAAGATGGTACAAGTGAGCACATGAACAAGAACAACATGCCAATATGGTCAAACATGAGTATAAGGGCATGAAGGTATAAGTAGCTCACAAAGTAGGTGGAGACATAAGCGTGAAGGTACATGCCTCTTGGAGGCCATGAAGTGGAGAACCAACAAATGTTCTAGTCACGTGATGAAGCAGAAGACTAAAACCCAATCGATCCCATGTTCTCCATGCAACGTCTAGACACCTACAACAGACAAGAACAAAGTGCCCAAGTCTTGGATCCCAAGTGGTTAGAAAGCAGATGCTTGAACCCAAGACTTGACACACGGCCACTCAGCAGAAAAGGAGTGGTCGTTACGTGCTATGACTACGGTTGAGAAGAAATGAGCGTGGTCGTAGCACGAGAGTCATGATCGTTGGTCGAAAACCGATTCGGAGAACCACTCTCATCGTGATCGAAACGAAAAACAGACCGTGTTCGTCGACCGAAAACATAGCGACACGGATGGTCGAAATGACAATGAAACAAAGCGACTAGGACAACGTGGTCGAAAAGGCACTGCAAGCCGTGGTCGTCTGGCGAAAAAAAGCAGAGCACGCAGCATTTCATTGCCGAAAGAAGACTTTAGAAAACTTTTGCTACAAAGATCCAATCTTATAAAACTTGAATCCTAGCAAGAGCAAGATATCTAAAAGAGATTCTTTCAAGAAAATCCGAAGTCTCTGCTACGAACAAGGCGCACTGCGTGGTCGAAAATCTCACGTAAAAAAGCGCCGTGACGAAAACAGTAATCACTGTTACTTAACCGAAAACAGGAAATTTCAAGAAAATTGGTGATCTCCTTGAGTCTAAGAGGTGGGACTTTGATCTAAATAGTACTAGGACTATAGAAATCAAAAGTCTCAACAGAAGGTCCGAAATTTGGATTTGGGCGAAACAAAACCGAAAACCGACAGACACCCCAAAATCCAAATTACTCCCAATTCATCGATCCTTTGGCAATGAAACTTTGAGGGTAGCTAAAGGATAGTCTCACGACTCTAGAAATCAAGCTTCATGCCATCTCTCAAGGGGAAACAAGAAATCACCCAAAAAGGAACGAGGAATAGAGAGGTGAATCATTTCCAATCAACAGGAAATACAAGAAGTCTCCATTCAAAGAGACAACCAAATAAAGGAAATGAATACAAGATACTCAATCCATCCTCTCCCTTTCAATCCTCAAGAACCCTCTCTAGTTCTTGGGAGGAACTCATACGAAGAGACACAGAGGGAACACAACTCTGCCTCCTTCACTTTCTCTCAACCACTAAAGCCTAAATCCTTTCCATGTGTTCTCCAAGGCTTTCTCCTTCCTTGCATTTGATCAAACAAGGGTAAAGAATGTACCACAAAGCTCACACTTGTGGTTTCTTGCAAATTAAAATCATCCTCTTAGTCGAAATCAAGCCTCTTGTCTCAAGGGACATCATTGGCAAAAACACCCCTACAAGATACAAAGAAAAACTCATAAGATTCTCTACTGTTGCCATGCTCAAGATCGGTTAAGATCATATCTGAGCCAACCTTGCTCGATACCAATTGTAGGACCGAAATGGCAACAGGGGGTGAATGGTGCCTTAAAATTCTCAAATAAAATTCAACCCTATCTTTCTCCGAGAGCTAAAGAGTCGTGAAGAAGAAGATTGGTTGTTCACCGAAAACTCGAGAGAGAACAGAGGAATCTTTAGTTTAAGACCGAGAGGAAAAGAGTCAAAAGACCGTGGTGAAATCCGGAGAGAAAGCGAGCGATCATTTGGGAAATGAAACCGTGGTCTAAAGCTATCGGCAGAGAGTATCGGCAGAGTCTCTCCGCGGTGGTCGTGAAGACCGAGAATAATCGCCCATGGTTGAAACCGGTGATCGAGCACCGCGTGATCGATATCGAGATTGCGCTTGTCGACCCGTTCGACAAAGGATGACGGCGACCAACAAAGTATGACCAACGGTGAAGCGGCGATCGAAAGATGAGTCTCGGTCGGAACCGTCGTGGTCGTAAGCCAATGGGGATGGTCGTGCGATCAGCGTGGTTGAAGACCCACTCGCACCTATAGCCGATTGCGGTCGCAGACACCTCATGTGACCGTGGGGCACACGACTACGAGATCTAGGACCATCAAGCACTCGGAACCGGTGCAAAAGCGCAGATGATCTATATCTTGATGGTCGAACCAACCGACGGCGACGGTAAGTCGAACGTCGTGATTGGACCAGTCGGCGGAAGCAGTGCTTGGAAGCAAATAGAACGTGGTCGATACTTGATCGGAAAATGACGAGCAAACAGTAAGTACTACTTTTGTCGGAGCGACGACCACGGAGCAGCGAACAACGAAACTGATTTCGACCACTAAGGAAGTGTTCAGACCAGTTGAGAAACTTGAGATAAACAAACTGAAACTTGTATTCTCAAGTCGGACTTCCTTTGACCGATCTCCTCAAGGCGGTCGAAGCTAAAGAAGATAAAGTCTAAATACGGCAAAAGCGAAAGCAGAGCATCTTGAGGCGGACGACCGCCGAATGATTTTTCGAAGAACTTTCGATATAGAGATCGAGCACATGAAACTTCAAACTTAGCAAGAGTATGATCTCTAGAAGTGAATTTACCAGGAAAACTAAAAGTCTTTGTTCCGGCCAAGGAGATTAAAGCAGTCGAAAAATAGAACAGAGACTCACTGGCGGCAGACCAAAAGACACAGGAATTTTTCCAAATCAACTTTTGCTCTCGGGAATGAACTGGCCAACTAGCCTTGAGACATATTCCCAGTTCTGAGCAAGTAAAATATAAGCCAACTCTCAAAGGAAATACGAAGGAACTAAGAAAGAAAAGATGGCAAATAAATCAATGAAAACATCTCAAGAACGACCTCTCAACCCGGATCACAAACACGGACCCATCTCATAGATAAACTCTAACAAGTACAGAGATGAGTCCTCTCAAATCATAACACGGAGGTTTCGCAACCACTCCCACAGGAGGACAAGCTCTAGCCCTAGAGCAAACACACACACATACACTCCCAAGGGAGGGAGAGGCGGCTGCCTCCAAGGCCTAGCCGACCGACTCACACAGAACACTTGCCTCCCCTCTCCCTTTTATAGCCTCACTAACGGGTCTCCTCACAGAGACAACTCACAGAGCTTCTCCAGTGGTCACATACCAAAAGAAAATCAAGAAGTGTCATACCTAACTCACTTTCCACCTCCCTCACACATGAGGCAAGAAAGTCAACACAACCTTTTGGAGGAAAACCAGCCCTTCACTCATGCTTGAGTCAATTCTCTAAATTGCCCCTTAAGCACCTTCCCTGAAGCTTCCTCCACTGCCTTGCTGTCCATGCGGTCAATCCACCGCACGACACGTCCTCTTGACTTTTCCACGTCGTTCGGACCTCAACATCTCCCATGTCTAGTCCCGACCACTCCAAGCCTCACCAAGACTTGTCTCCAAGATCATCTCGTCACACACATCGCACCCGACCTCGACCGTCCTCGGACCTTAGCTCCTCCACGAGCCTAGTCACGATCCTCCTCGTCGTTGTGCGTCGTGTCCATCATGGGTAGCTACTGACTCTGGTTCCTCATCTCCCGGCTGCAACCACCTCACCGACCTCGATCATCTTGGCGTCTCCGACCGTCTGGACCTCAACACCTCCTGTGCCTAGTCCCGGTCCTCCCACGCCTCACCATGAAATAGCTCCGAAGTCCTGCAGCCACAAGATAAGCAAACCATCACATAGCACCGCTCAAACCAACAAAATGGACTCTGCAAACTCAACGAGTTCATACCTTTTCCTCGGAAAATAGACATTGACAAACCACATCAAGAAGATGAACCAACAAGTCCACAAGGTCCACAACATCACCGAAACCCAACCGACCGATTCCCACCATAATCGGACACCATATGTGCCCACACGACCGGTTTGAATGAGCTCCATCGACCACGGTCAATCTGCCGACAACGTGGTCGAAACCGATCGTCTGGCGTGGTCGTAGCACACCCAATCGCCAAAGTGGTCGAGCGCCAGCGATACAACGTGGTCGTGGACCCAAGTCACGATGCCGACCACGTTCAAACCCGCTAACGTGGTCGATGCATCGATCGCTGGCGTGGTCGAAGACCCTAGCGCCCAGCGTGGTCGATACTCGGCCGGGTTTAACGTGGTCGACCGCCGACCGCCCAACGTGGTCGAGGCTCCGATCCCACAACGTGGTCGTAAACCCTAGCGCCGATTGCCGACCACGGTCAAAACTTCCGAGGGCTTCGCAACGTGGTCGTATAAGCTTCCGATCACTCGTACGCCGCTCGACCGCAACCCGATACTCGACAGCGTGGTGCGTGCGCTGCCCGATAGACTTCCGATCACGTTCAAACATGGTCGTACACCACCCTACCGCAACCGAAGGCACTCAGCGTGGTCGTGCGCACCAAAGCGGGTTTCGACCACGACCAAATGTGGTCAAATGAACTCGGTAAATTTCCGACTACGCTCAAACATGGTCGTGCGTGCCGCTGCGTGGTCGTAAACACCTGTCGACCTCCGACCACGCCCAAAATGATCGTGCTGCACGAGGGGACAAGTCGTACCGACTTCATTTCGTCCAGAGTTAAGACTTTGCAATAAAAGCCCAAAACAAACTCAATTTTCCTTCAAATAACAGTCAAATACTCATCACAAAGATGGGATCATTTCCACATGATCTCTCACATGTCGCCGCCTTCCTTCGTGCCATGAGCGAGCATACGGGAGGAGATTGTGAGCTATCTGGTGCAACCTGTTAGAAATTGGCCCATTTTCTTAATTCCAAAGTATGCATGGTTTAGTATCATATTGCTAAGAAAATGTGAGGAAGACCGATTTATAAGGTAGAGTCCTCACCACTCCTTGAATATAGATAGAGATGGTATGTGGAGGGTTTTGTCTAGTCACACACGCGCGCACGCACGCGCGCGCGTATTCGCGTATTTTCATGTAAAAATCACATGACATGTGACTTGTGACTTACGACCGTGCCGTGATGTGGCGCGCCACTTAGCAGACCATGTCCATCTTTATTTTTTCTGAACCCTGCACCTCACTCTCTCTGTTTGAATAAGATTCAAACTTTTGAATTTGAGGCTTAATTGAGTTTTGATGACAGGCAGTTACCAGTGGGTAAATCACTGGTTAAATATTATCAGTTACTAGTGAATTATTGAGCAGTGAGCAGTTACCAGTTAATTATTTCAGTTCAATGGGACAGTTACTAGAGAGTAGTTTGCATATCTTTATATACCTGGAGACGTCAAAAGTATAGAGGTTAGAATCTCTCACTACCAGCATCTCTTACTTCTGCCAACTTGTGTTGTTGTACTGCGTCGTCTGGACTTCGCCAACCTTTCTTCTCAGCGTGCACCTGGAGGAGGGAGAGCGGCTATCTCCGAACCATTGCCGCAGAGAGTACCTGCACGGGGCGGCAATAAGGTTTCTGGGCAGCGCTTTTGCGCGACCGCTCCTGCACTGCGTCATCTACGTTCCGCACTGCATCAATCCTGCGCAGCTTCCTGTTCTTCTTCAGGCTAACAAGTAAGTCGTTCGTGCGCACGTACGCCTTTGTTACTGTATTTTTCTTGAGTATATTCTGAAGTATGATGAGTAGCCTGTTGTTACTAGTAAGATTTGCATCACTAGTTTATTGTATTTGTCTCCTCATAAAATTTGGAATTAAAATATTGCCCACATCTGTAACAATCTAAAAGGATGTAAATGGGTTTTTAAAAAGAAACTAAGGCCTGATGGAACTATTGAGAAGTACAAGACAAGACTTGTGGCCAAGGGTTACACCTAGATAGAGGAAGAAGATTTCTTTGATACCTATTCTCCTGTCGCTGGACTAACTACCATCAGAGTGCTCCTTGCGTTAGCATCTTCCTATGGTCTATATGTTCATCAGATGGATGTGAAGACAACTTTCCTTAATGGAGAGTTGGAGGAAGAAATCTATATGGATCAACCCGATGATTTTGTGATTTCTAGACAGGAAAATAAAGTATGCAGATTATTGAAATCTTTGTATGGCCTAAAACAAGCACCTAAACAATGGTACGAGAAGTTTGACAAAACTTTGACATCCACTGACTTTGTTGTGAATGAAGCTGATAAATGTGTGTATTATCATTATGGTAGGGGTCAAGGAGTTATCTTATGTATGTATGTAGATGACATACTTATATTTGGAACAAATTATGCCGTAATTGACGAGGTCAAATCTTTCTTATCTCGGTGTTTTGATATAAAAGACTTGGGAGAGGCAGATGTCATTCTAAATATTAAATTGATCAAAAGCAAGGATGGGATCACTTCGAATCAATCCCATTATGCTGAAAAAATATTGAGCCGGTTCGACTTTGAAAATTGTAAAGTTTCTCCAACACCCTATGATGCGAGCATTAAGCTTTGAAAGAACCAAGGGTTAGGAAAAGATCAATTAAGATATTCACAAATTATTGGGTCACTTATGTATTTAGCCGGTGCCACAAGACCTGACATTTCATTTGCTGTGAGCAAATTAAGTCGATTTATTTCTAACCCAGGAGATGATCACTGGAAGCCACTTGAAAGAATGTTGCGCTACTTGAGAGGCACACCATCTTTTGGAATACATTATATTGGACACCCTTCTGTATTAGAAGGATACAATGACTCTAATTGGATCTCTGATGTGGATGAGATCACAGCTACAAGTGGTTATGTATTCACTTTAGTTGGTGCTGCAGCTTCATGGAGGTCTTGCAAATAGACCATATTGACGAGGTCAACCATGGAAGCAGAACTTGTAGCACTTGACACAGCCATAGTTGAGGCTGAATGGCTGAGAGAGTTTCTGTTGGACTTGCCATTGGTTGAGAAACCAATACCTGCAATCCTGATGTACTGTGATGATCAAACAGTGTTGGCCAAAGTCACAAGTACAAAGGATAATATGAAATCCTCTAGACATGTGAAGCGTAGGCTTAAATCTGTCAGAAAACTGAGAAACTCTGAAGTGATTACTGTGAACTATATTCACACTAAAAAAATCTGGCAGAACCTTTTACAAAGGGGTTAGCATGAAAAGCGATTTCCGTTGCATCTATGGACATGGGAATGAGGCCCATTTAAGTTACATCACAATGGTAACCCATACCTTCTTGATCGGAGATCCCGTGACATAGGCAATGGGAAAAAGAAATTGATGTTGTAACAAGAGAGTACATATTTATTGTACCCATGTCCTAATAAACAATGTACTTTCAACTGTTTGGATGGTTGGCATAAAGTCTTAATATATTCTGTTGTCCAAATGAGGAAAATGTATTAGCCTGCAGAATACCTAGAAAGAATACACCTATTTGAGCTTAAATGTGTGGTTGCAGTTCACCAGAACGGGGCATTATCTAGAAAGCTCATGAGCAGATAAGGGATCATAACCATATAACGCTCCGTTTAGGCGTGGTTCATTGACAGCCTAGTACTAGTTGATATTTCAAGTGAAATCTAATCATGAAAAGCTATGAATTTAAGGCATAATCCATTCATCAGCTGTGAGAAGATGAATCTTGTCATCTTAGGTGCAAGTTCAACCCGTACGGGACTTACACTAAAAGACTTGTATATTAACAATACTTCAGCACAATATCTTTGTCATCTATTTACTTCTTGGTTTGGAATTGGTGGGGGATTGTTAGAATTTGGCCCAGTTTTATGGCTCATTTCCTTAATTCCAATGCATGCATGGTTTAGTACCATATTGCTAAGGAAAGGTGAGGAAAACCGATTTATAAGGTGGAGTCCTCACCACTCCTTGAATATGAATATGACTGAAAAAGACGGTCATATGGCGAAGGACTGTCGCTTCCGCAAGCTAAGAGATGGTAAACAACCAAATAAGAAGGCTGTCAACATGATCATAGGCGAGGCCTCGACTTCAGAAGGGTATGGTAATCCACCTGTTGTCTTTTCAGCATATTAATCTACTGATTGGTGGGTTGATACTGGTACTAATGTTCACGTATGTTCTAATATTTCCTTGTTTTCTTCTTACCAGGATGTAGGGGCTTCGCATGCTTCTGTTCTTGGTGTTGGCACGGTGGATCTGAAGCTTACTTCAGGGAAGACTGTCCACTTGAAGAACGTGCAAAATGATCCTACAATAAACAAGAACCTCGCTAGTGGTTCTCTCCTATTGTAACACCCTAGGACTCACATTACCCTGGGATGCCACTAAAATCACTCCACAACTAGCCAAATTACAAGATAAAATAATCTGGCAACAATTCCTAAATAATATAGGATAAGCGGAAGCATATACAATTAAGCGAAACAGGATAGTGATAGTCAATTTAACAATTTAAATCAACCTCCAACAATCTACCAAAGAATAGCTCACAAGTTTAACACTAATAAGTTAAAGTAAACTTTGACGTGATAGCTAGGCAAAAGGCTAGAATCTTTTTGTCTTTATTACATCATAAATCTATGATCCAAGTGTATTATTGTGGTTCCGCTCTACCCTTTCCATGCATACTCAATGATCACCTATAAGGGGGGAAACAAGGGTGAGATAAAAATATCAGCAAACAAACTATTTAACAAGCTAATTAAACCACAACAGTTTAATCATCAATATTTTATTTTTCACAATGACCACATTTATAACCTCAACCTCAAATCACCACCAACAACGGTAAAACAATAACAAATAAATCTTATTTGACTACTTTAAAACATCAACCACTACCACCACCAAAGACAATAAAACATATGTATATTTTACTTCACTACTTTATTATTTTTCGCATCCACAACTGCTATCAACAATTACTACAAGAGAAAAGAATCTCATGCCACAGTCACAACCCCTACCGTACCACTAGGGACGAACCTCATTCCACGACCACATCCACATTCCTCATACCACAAGTAGCTCACATGAGCCAATTCCACATTACAACTATAAAGTTGTATATTCCACATTACAACTATAAAGTTATATATTCCACATTACAACTATGAAGTTGAATATTCCACAAAATAACTTCACCACAATACATTGCATAGGTATGCAAATGATCTTTCCACAATGCAATGCATATGAATGCGTATGCTCCACAGCACCCTTACCCAACAAGGTAAGAGTGTACATCATATTACGGTAATATACGATGCTGTACCGGTACGATCGCGGCTAAGTGCGGCGAGATCCACATATACAAATGTCATGATATGATATGAATGATATGATAATCATAAACCACATGAATTCCAACCACAAAGGAGCATCAACATGCTCACAACATATCCACAACCACATATCCACCACATATTTGTTTTCATATTCCGCATTAGCACACTAAACAAATTTGCACATGATTACGAGCAATTTATCCTAACATATTAATTGATCAACAATTGCTACCATCACAACCACAAGTATTCACTAATAATACTACCACTTAGACCACAATATACTCGTAAAGTTTTCTACCCCCACAACTATATTGATTCATAAAGAACAATTCCGCATATCCACAATTAAACCATCAAGATCATAAACAATTGAATTCTTAAAAATACTACCATCTGGCCCACATTAAGGAAGCATGTAACAATAACGTAGTACCTCAAATTAATAGAAATAATTAATTTGAATGTAGAATAATTAACGAGTTAAACGGTAGCACAACCGCTACGTTTACTTGCCTCTACCGACGAAGCGAAGCAAATCACGAGCGACCAGGAGCAAAACCACATGTACAAAACGTATCTCTCAGCACAATGCGACAGCATACAAAGCGCGAATTCAAAATTAAAGACCTCGCTAGGACCCTGAACCCACAAACAATCCTCTCCGCTCAACGGTTCAATAATCTACCCACTGCAGCGCTGCTTAATATTTTTGTATCTTTAAAAATATTAATCCATTTACATCAAATAATATATTTCTGGATTTCTCACTTAAATACCTTCACTTTTTATGTAGATCATATATTTTTATTTTGATCATAGCTAGGTGTAACTTAATGCACAAACAGAGAAAGTTCTCTATTGCGACCATAATCATAAAAATTATTTACGACCACAGTACAAGGATCCAACAAATATAATTTTTATACAGTAGCTAGATTACTGAATTCCCTAAATTTTTCTCAAATACGACCATAATCATAAAAATCATTTACTACCCCTAAATCACCATTGAACATCAGTGTGTCCCAATCTGCACCCCTGACAGACAGCGGTGTTTCCGACCCTGCTACGCCCAGATCCCACACCCAAAAATTCTGAAAAAATACAAAAGATGGGTCTCAAAGCCCTATACAATTTTCCTTTTAGGAAGATCTGCATGAAAAATCGTTTCATGGGTCTAAACCGCACAAGAAGACGCATTGCGCGAATTGATCTACAGGCAGACAGCAGGAAATCTCTAATCGGGTAATCAATCTGTTAATTCTCTTCAAATTCCGTGCCAAGAACCCTAATTACTCTAAAAACAGAAGGGTTTGGGATTAGAAAAAATTACCTAGAGTATCCCTTGGGATCACCCCTCTTCTTCTCCTCCTTCTCTTATTCTTCCTTCTCTTCCCTTTCTTTTTCTCCTTGGCACCAAGGCGCGGTGTTAGGGGAGGTGGGCGCCAATCAAAGGGGGGGTTCGGCCAAGGGTGGGGGTGGCGTCAAGGGGTGGGAGAGGGGAAAGGGGGCGGCTAGGTTCGGCCTAAGGTGGTCGACCCACTCTTCAGGCAGCCCACTTAAAGGTTATTTATTTATTTATTTATTTCCTTTATTCATTTTATGCTATGAATAAACAAGAGAGTACATATTTATTGTACCCATGTCCTACTAAACAATGTACTTTCGACTGTATGGAAGGTTGGCATAAAGCATTAATGTATTCTGTTGTCTAAATGAGGAAAGTTATTAGCCTGCAAGATACCTAGAAAGAATACACCTATTTGAGCTTAACTGTGTTGTCACAGTTCACGAGAACGGGGCATTCTCTAGAAAGATCATGAGAAGATAAGGGAGCATGACCATATAACGCTCCGTTTCGGCGTGGTTCGTTGGCAGCCTAGTACTAGTTGAGATTTCAAGTGAAATCTGATCACGAAAAACTATGAATTCAAGGCATAATCCATTCATCAGCTCTGAGAAGATGAATCTTGTCATTCTAGGTGCAAGTTCAAACCGTACGGGACTTACACTAAAAGACTGGTATATTAACAGTACTTCAGCAAAATATCTTTGTCATATGTTTATTTCTTACTTTGGAATTGGTAGGGGATTGTTAGAAATTGGCCCATTTGATTATGGCCCATTTCGTTAATTCCAAAGCATGCATGGTTTAGTTGCACTTGATTCGGAGGGGTTTCAAAAAGGGTTATACGTGTCGGACCAGTCATGGCGAAGTCAATGATATGCCACCAGATGACATCGCCGGTGAAGTGAATGATATGCCATCGGATGATGTCGATTGTTGTTTGGATTCAGATCGGTTGCACGATGACAATCTGGATCAGATGCTTCGCAATGTAGAAGAGAACTATGATGAGAGAGGGTATGTCAAATTCCGGGGCTTAATGGAGGACTCGGAGAAACCTTTGTTCATGTGCTGCAGGTCAAAGTACACGATGTTGTCGGTCGTGCTTGAAATGTTGAAATTGAAGGCAAGCAACGGTTGGTCCAACAAGAGTTTCACGGCGCTACTAGGTTTTTTAACGGATATGCTTCCGAGGGGAAATGAGTTGCCTAAAGCCGCGTATAAAGCCAAGACGGTTCTTGTCCATTGGAAATGGAAGTAGAAAGAATACATGCATGTCCGAACGACTGTATCCTCTACCGTAAAGAGTATGCAAACATGCATGTATGTCCGGTTTGCAACGTATCCCGATACAAACGTAATAATCAATCAGATAACGACGAGAGAATAGAGGTGAAGAAAGGACCTCCTGCTAAGGTGGTATGATATTTTCCTATAATTCCCCGTTTGAAATGGTTTTTTGCAAATCCAAGAGGCAAAACTGCTGCGTTGGCACTCGGAGGAGTGCAAGAAGGATGGAATGTTAAGACACCTTGCTGATTCCACCCAGTGGAGTAACATTGATAGGAGTTTTACAGACTTCGATGCAGAACCAAGGAATATAAGGTTTGGACTGAGTACAGATGGAATGAATCCTTTCAGTCGCATGAGTAGCCGACGTAGCACTTGGCCTATGACTCTCTACATCTATAACCTTCCTCCTTGGTTGTGTATGAAGCGAAAGTATGTTTTGCTGTCGATACTTATCCAAGGGCCAAAGCAACCTGAGAATGATATTGATGTGTACCTAGCGCCGTTGGTGGAAGATCTAAAAGTAATGTGGAACGAAGGGGTACAGGTATGGGATGCATACAAATGAGAGAACTTCACTTTGCGCTCCTTATTATTCTGCACCATAAATGATTATTCTGCCCTTGCTAACCTGTCGGGCCAGAGTACAAAAGGTGTCAGAGCTTGTACTCACTGTTTAGATGGTATTGAGAGTGTGTGGTTGAAACACTCACGCAAAATCGTATACATGCGTCACCACCGGTTCCTTTGGAGGGCCCGTATTTCTACGTAGCATATACCAATTTGAGAGGTTCATGGGAATTCTCAAGTCCTATGTAAGGAATCGATCTCGGCCGGAGGGCAGTATTGTCGAAGGTTATGCAAGCGAAGAGGTCATTGAGTTTTGTGTCGATTATATGGCTCAGATTCAACCGATAGGTGTGCCTCAATCTTTTCATGAGGGGAGGCTCAAGGGTATCGGAACTATCGGAAGGAAAGCAATCACTCCAGATATAGACGCGTATACTCAAACCCATTTCACGGTCTTGTAGTACATGACTGAAGTGGTGCCTTATGTCGACCAGCACAAGGATGTGCTTCGACAACAGAATCCGGAGTGGCCGAATATTTAGATCATGAGGCAACACAACACCAATGGTTGAAGGAGCAAATCGCTAGGAGCTTGCCAAGTGAGATGCTGACATGGTTGGCAAAAGGGTCAATATTTACAGTTGTGACATGGCAATAATATGACATAAATGGATACACATCGTATACACAGGCTCAGGATGTAAAGAACACTAAGCAGAACAGTGGTGTCCGCATAGATGCGCTCAATACCGATGGGTTGAGAAACTCGTACTATGGGTTCATAGAAGAGATTTGGGAGCTCGACTATGTGGTTTTCAAGATCCCCTTCTTTCGGTGTCGTTAGGTGCATCTTTCACAGGTGAAGGTTGACAAGTACAGTGTCACTACCCTAGACCTCCAACGTGTCGGATACAAAGACGAATCATTCGTACTCGCTAAACAAGTTGTTCAAGTTTTCTATGTAACCGATCCGGCAAATAAGAAGCGTCATATAGTTCTTCATGGAAAAAGGAGAATTATCAGAGTAGAGAATGTAGTGGACGAGGACGAATACAATCAATTTAACGAGTTACCTCCTTTTGAAAATGGCATAAGGGTCGACGACGAACAACGTGACGAAACTAGTTACATTCACATTGATCATCATGAAGGGCTAATTTTTAAAGGATATAAGCAAGTGGAATCAGAATATGCGATATATATGTGGGCATTTGCATTTATGTATATAACAATAAATGTGTGTGATGTATATGTGAATTTGTATTTATATTATAACAATGAATGTGTGTGATGTATTTGTGAATTTGTATTTATGTATATAACAATGCATGTGTGTGATGTATTTGTGAATTTGCATTTATGTATATGTGAAAATGTGTGATATACAGGTGAATTTTGAGAATGAGTCATACATATGTATCTCTATGTTCATTGGGCTGTTGTAAAGAAATACACTCTGTAAGGTCTTATTACATGCCTGCTGGTTGGTGTAGGTAATAACTCCAGTGCATGGGAAGGAAAGGGCTTATCACAGGCAGTTCTAGTTAAGAACCGTCTGTGATATAATTATCACAGACGGTTATAAACTAGAACCGTCTGTGATATCATTACTATCACAGACGGTTCTAGTTTAGAACCGTCTGTGGTAACGATATCACAGACGGTTCTCGTTCTAGTTGAGAACCGTCTGTAATAAGCCTTCCTATATATACTCTCAAGCTACGGTTTTGCGCGTGCACTACAGTTATAGCACTATACCAACCATAGCCTGTGCCACCGCTCTCCCATCGATCCCGTCGCCACCTCCGTCCCCCGAGCCCGTCGTCGGCCGCCTTCACTGAGCCTGTCGTCGGCCGCCATCCCCGAGCTCATCGCTGGCCGCCTTCCCTGAGCCCGTCGCCAGCAACCGAGGTGCTCAAATTCCCCTCTAGGGTTTTTCTGATTTGGGCATTTGGCAAGATCAAGAACTCAAGAGTGGTTCTTGGCCAGAACTTCTTGTGGTCTTGTGCGGCATCCCTATTCCTCGGCTTCCTTCTTGGCTTCGGTTGAGAGAGGAAGAGCGGCATTGTATCTCCGTGAACCATCTTCCCGCTTGCCACAGTGGGTTGATAGGTTTTCTGGGACAGCGATTTCATCATGCCTTACCATTTTCGGTTTCTTCAGGTGATTTCGAATATCATTGCACCGTGAGTGTCTTCTCTGTTCATTCTGTGATCTGATGTTACTAGCTGATTATTGTGAAAAATAGATACTTGTGGGAACTATCATATGCTTTATGAAGTAACTGGTCTTGTACTGATATTGGATCATAAATCTTGAGCTCTAGATTAGTAGTCCTTTCGGTTTTGCTAGAGTAATTAGAATTCTGTGATCACCTATTTATTTGCTTATAATCTGTTAGCCTTACTGCTGTGGCCTTTTCATGTTCACGGAGAGCTATTTTTAGTTGCTTATAATCAACCGAAAGTTCATGTCGTAGAGCTATTTTTAGTGATCTTTTCCTGTGGCCTTACTGCTGGCTAAAAGTAGTATCTAACTGAATTTTTTAGAGCTCAAGGTTTGATTCACATTTGACATATTCAATCAGTAAAGAGTATAAGACCGTAGTAGTGGGACGGCCAAGATTAAAATCTTATGTAACCCTACATCTGAGAGCAACTAAAACCAGTCTAACATGCTGATTTTAGTCTTTTATGTTTGGCTACTTTTGATGGCAGCATGTTACTTCAATGATCTATGTCTCAAATCTGAATATATGCTGGTTTTGGACTACTGCATGATATGTTGTTTAGATGGCTTAATATCTCCACCTGTTTATATCTTGAAGAAGTCATCTTTATATCTAATTCGTCTTGCTTGGGCTATATTCTGTTATGCTGGAATTATAAGTAAATATTTGCTTATACCACAATATTCACAACAGTATTTGGGTGACATATAGGCCAGCATGTCATCCGCGCATTCTACAACATCGTCGCCGGATGCATCCTCTCCAAAATCAAAACGTCAAGGAAGAGAACTATCGAAAAAGCCTAAGTGCTGATTTACTATCACAGAGGTCGATGGATCTGGGACCCCTCTCCTTCCTCGCCGAGCAGCAGTTGCATTTCGAAGAACGATCGGAATAGTTGCACGAGAATAAATTGAGATCACATTCGATTCGTGGAAGACCATGACTGAGACTCGGAAATGTGAGCTGCTGACAGAAATTTTTGCATCGTTCGAGATCCCAGAAGAACACCACGACTCCGTGCAATGACATGCCTTACTAGTGGTGTGCAAAGCATGGAAGAACTTCAAAAGCGTGCTTGTCAAGCAGTACATGGAGAAGGGTCTAACGCCCTTTCATAACTACCCATTCCTGGAACCACAATGGAAAGAGTTTAAGACGATGAAGACGACCGAAAATTTTAGAAGTGCAAGTGCGGCGCACAAGGCCCTCTAGGCAAAAAAACACACACCCCCACAGATTTGGCACAGTTGGGTATGCAGGTAAAATCCCACAGTGGAGGACGAAGGACGAACATGCAATTCTACAGGACATCGCCCTACCATTTGCCACGATCTCGGATGAGCGCGTTTGCAATTGGATTAGAGCGAGATCATCTACCACGTCATCGGGGGACGTCTCCTTCCGAAACCCTGTGTCGGACCCAGATTTTTCAATCCGAAATCCTCTGTGATTATTGCACTAATCCTCGGATCGATGGTTAGTGCACACAACATTCTTGATTCATACATACATCGCATACATCAAATATTACAGTCCAAAGTTTGAAAAACGCCACGTCGGGCAATAGTTTACAAAAGGGGCCCTAAAGCCAAATGTTATCAGTCATCAAAGCAACACAGCGGAACAAAAGTAAGCCAACGCCACAGGCAAGCAACTGGGAGAATATGTGTGCATTGTATATCACCCAAACTTAGATGATATCGTGCACACGACTTAGAGTCTAACTTGTGGGGACCGAACGCATAGCGACGCCCTAATTCTCGTCGTTGTTTCCTTCCTCCTTGACCGGGCGCTCTTCATGATCGTAATGACCCTGCGTTCATGTCTCTGTTTTGATATTACGAGTGTGAGCACACTATCCACCGTGCTCAACAAGTTACCACACGAATCGATGATTACATGCTAGGCTAGATCAAGGGAAGGCTGGGGTTTGGTTGTTTGCCAAAGTTGCATGTGAATACCATAATTAAAATCCCTATGATCTAGCAGCTTTTTAACAAGTAAAGTGAAGTCTGACCTTTGTAATAGCGATCTGATTCCATCCACCATTACATGGCATCGCATCATATTGCATCTTCGATGTTATAGCCACTTAACTTACCACCGGACAAAACCGGGCCAAATCCAAACTAGGGCGATCCATCGCCCTCTATTTTCTCATCCCCTCCACAAACCATTTCTGAAACAGAACTATATCTAGCTAGTATCCCATGTCTGCCCATGACCGTGGGCACGGCTATTCGAATAGTTTTGACTCTGCAGAGTGTGTACACTTTCACCTGGCGATAATCCACCTATTGCCCCACCGATTCCTTGGTCGGTGGTCAAGCAATTATCACATGACCGTTCGAAATATCTAGTTCCACTAGTCATCTCACCCTATGGGTCGCTCCCACTTGCGGTGGGTCCCATACGTTGCGGGATGTTCACCACGGCTACTAGCATTATGTGGGCTCCACTCCCCCAATGCTAGTACGGTGGTGAACGTCACCCTCCACTCGGTGTCCCTTTAGGCCTCCCCTGCCCTTGCATATCCACGTCTATCCACTACCGGTGAGATGAGTCGGGGAGTTTCGATACCACTACTTAGCCAAGTTGTATTTTACAGACATGTGGTTGTATTGTTTTACACGGGCTAACATGACAAGATTCGAGTCCTTAGAGCTATCCGGGTGGTTCTACCACATCCCATAATTTTGTGCTCCCACCGCACCACATACCAAATTAAATCATCCACCCGATACTAAGCAAGTTTGGGGATTTTGGGACATAAAATAATAGTTCCAAACATTTCACCGATCGGTCCCACCACACCGCCCAAATCATTTTTCATATTGCATGTGAGAGTTTTTGGGATAACTAAGTGTCCTCGTTTAACTAGCACGACTAAGCAATTCGCTACATTATACTCTAATTGGAGAAAACTATTTTATACTAGTTTTACTACGGCGACAAGGTTCACATATATCAAAATGTCTCAACGGGTAATACTAGCAAGCATATTATTGGGTGTATAACTACATTCTGAAAATCTGAACATGATATAACACATGAAATAAAGCATGCACATGGATAATTTAAAAGGAAATAATTTGCATAAATCTGGGTTCAATATGGTCAAAGTGGTAACTCGCCTTGGTCACAAGGTTCTTGGAGGTGGGTGTTGGGGTCTGCTGCTGCCTCTGCTTCCTCTTCTTGTGCCTCGTACGCTATTTTAACCGGGCGCGAAAATTTGCATAAAAAGAAAAGCAACAAATCAAACCAAATAACACCAGAAATTCAAATGAACTCTAAAAATTATGATTCTAGTTCCATTGGATAGATCTTGAATTTAGACGAATTTAGAAATTTGTCTCACTCGATTTGGAGTTAAAATGAAGAAGTTATATCATTTCAAATTTCTCAGTTTAAATAAATTTCTAAAATCATTAAACTCTGACAGGTGGGACCCACTTGCATATTTTATTTCGTTTATTATGCCCGACTGTGCCTCTGATAGGTGGGGTCCTTCTGTCGGTGGCTCGGGCCTCTGCTGCGCTCGCTGACAGGTGGGACTGGGGCCCACATGTCAGCGCGGAAAAAAGAAAAGAAAGGCTCAACCCAGCGCGCGGCCCGGAAAGCGAGCGAGCGAGGGAGGGGGAGAGGAGGAAGAAAAAGCAGTCTGGGGGGGGGCGAGTCGGTGGGGTGGGTAGTTTTATTGGTAATTTATCGCCCTATTTAAACAAAATATTTTCTTTTCCTTTTTCTGGTTTTATTTAATTTCTTCCTTTTATATATACATATATATATATATATTAATCCCAATTTCATGGGAAGCTTGTTTACATCTATTTCTTCATTAAAACCCTTTATGTTAATTCTATTTCCCATAAATCTATATAGATATATTTGCATATATATATATATATATATATATATATATATATATATATACTTTATTTCCTCCACTCATTTCTTTATTTGGAAATTGGGAGCAACTATGTTCATTTTGCCTTTGGATCATCTTTTCAAATTCTTATCTTAAAATCTTTGTTTTCTAATACTTTATTTCTTTGGCCTTTTGGGACCTTAATCATAATTTAAGAATTGCCTTAAAAATTGATTTCCAAAACAATTATAAAACAATAAATACAGAAATGTTTATATTTCGAATTTCCAAATTTTCAGGATGTTACAAACCTACCCCCTTAAAGAGAATCTCGACCCCGAGATTCAGCCTAACTGGTGAATAGTTCAGGGTAATCTCTTCTTAGCTGGTCTTCGCGTTCCCAGGTGGCCTCCTTCTTTGAGTGATGACTCCATTGCACTCTGCAGGTGCGGATGGTTTGATTCCTGGTCTTCTTTTCCACAATGTCCAAGATCTTAATTGGACGCTCCTTGTAGGTCTGGTCGCTCTCGAGCTCCACTTGCTTCCATCGGGGTTTATCCTCGGTGCAAGACATTTCTTGAGTTGGGACACATGGAAGGCGTTGTGTACATCTGCTAGATTTGCAGGCAACTCAAGCTGGTAAGCCACTTCTCCTTTCTTAGCTATGATCGGAAATGGTCCAACATAGCGAGGGCAAGTTGCCTTTGACTTTAAATCGTCGATCCCTCGTGGGGTGACACCTTCAAGTAGACATGGTCTCCGATTTCAAAACTTAATGGCCTTCTCCTTTTATCGCATAGCTCTTACATCTGGGACTGGCGGCCAATAACCGATCTCGATCGGCGAACTTTCTCTTAGCTTGCTTCGAGAATCGAGGCCCAATATATATCCTTCCCTACTTGACCAATGTAAAGGGTGCGGCACTTTCTTCCGTACAATGCCTCAAAGGGGACATCGAAGGCTGGTTTGGTAGGCTGTTGTTGTGGCGAACTACGCATCTGGCGAGACACTTATCCCATCCTTGAGAAATCCAGGCACAAGCCCAAGCATATCTTCAATATTTGATTTACTCTCTGTCGACCATCCGTGCAGGGGTGGTGGCGGTGCTAAAATCTAGATGGGTGCCAAGGGCTTCATGTAGGCTAGCCAATGCGAGGTGGCGGGACCCTCGATGCGAGACAATCGTTTGGCACACCGTAAGCACACGATGCGGGACATGTATAGTTACGCCAATTTGTCTCCCTTGTAAGTTGTCTTGACAGGATAAAATGGGCCACCTTGGTGATCTATCCACCACGACCCAAATGGAGTCGTATCCCGACCTTGTTCGGAAACCACGTGATAAAATCCATCCCTACTTCTTCCCACTTCCACCGGGTACTTGTAATGGTCAGAACAATCCTGCTGGTCTCGATGTTCGGCCTTCACCCTCGACACACATCACAAGAAAGCTACATGTTCGTGATGTCCCTCTTCATACGTGGCCACCAAGTACCACCGCTTCATGTCTGATACATCTTTGTGCTCCCGGGATGGAGGGAATATCCGAGCGATGAGCTTCCTTGAGTACCAGCTCCTTAAGGCCTTCTTGGTGAGGTACAAAGATACGTGTTCCGTACCTCAAAACCCCTTGTTGATCTACAGATATTTTAGACGCCTTTCCTGCTTCCATTAATCTTCTCATTCTCAAAGCAGTCGGGTCCTCTTGTTGTGCAGCAATGATTCTCTCTTCTATACTTGGCTGTATTTCTATTGCTGCTAGGGTGCCTTCTTCCACTATTTCCAAATTCAATGCCCTCAATTCCTTGTATAGCTCGGGTGTTGCTCTTGCCGTCT
Organism: Bonia amplexicaulis; assembly: GCA_036346245.1. NCBI lineage: Eukaryota > Viridiplantae > Streptophyta > Magnoliopsida > Poales > Poaceae > Bonia > Bonia amplexicaulis. The sequence goes on from CM070760.1 coordinate 13,931,563, forward strand.
TGGTATTGCAATAAGCCTTTCGACAAGGCATACGCCACTCGTTGGCCTTGCACAGGTGATAGTGGACACTCGGGTCATAATCTTTAATTAACTCTAGCCATCTCCTTTGCCTCAGTTAAGATGTGACCGGTGAAGAAATACTTGAGACTCTTGTGATCCAGATATATATCACGGTGGTTGCCGATCGAGATAATGCCTCCAGTTTTTAAGGCGTGAACCACCGATGCTAATTCCGATCATGGGTGGGATAGTTAGCCTCGTGAGGGCGAAGCTGCCTAGATGCATATGCCACAACCTTGCCTCCTTGCATCGATCGCACCCGGTCCTTGATGGGAAGCATCACGGTATACTTCAAAATCTTTGCGTACATCAGGTAGGACTAGCACTGGGGTGGTAGTCAATCTTTTCTTGAGCTCTCGAAAGCTTCCTTCGCAGGTTTTGGTCCATTCAAACTTCTGTTCCTTCTTGAGTAGCTGGGTCAATGGCCTGGCTACTCTAGAGAATCCCTCTATGAATCTTATGTAGTATCCTGCCAATCCAAGAAAACTTCGCACTTCAGTAATAGAGGAGGGTTGCTTCCATTCTGTCACTGCGGCAATCTTAGCGGGATCAACTGATACTCCTTTTTCGGACACTATATGTCCCGGAAGTCGATGTCACTTAGCGTAATTCACACTTGCTGTACTTAGCATATAGCGATGTTCTCTTAGCTTCTCTAGCACTAGGCGTAGATGCTCTGCATGCTCGTCTGCCGTCTTGGAGTAGATAAGGATGTCATCAATGAACACCACTACAAACTTATCCAAATAATCCATGAACACCTTGTTCATGAGATTCATGAAATAAGCTGGTGCATTTGTCAGACCGAAGGACATGACCGTAAACTCGTATAGTCCATATCTAGTGGTGAAAGCTGTCTTGGGTATGTCCTCAGCCCTAATTTTCAGCTGGTGGTAACCCGATCTCAAATTTATTTTAGAGAAGATGGTGGCTCCACCAAGTTGGTCAAATAGATCATCGATCCTGGGAAGGGGGTACTTATTCTTGATGGTTACTTCATTTAATGCCCTAATCCACACACATCCTAGTCTGCGCCATCCTTCTTCTTTACAAATAGTCTGGAGATCCCGGGGTGAGGCTGGTGCGATAAATCCCTTTTCTTGCAGTTCCCGGAGTTGGGTCTTCAGCTCTTCCAGTTCTTCCACAGTCATCCTATATGGCCTCTTGGAAATAGGGGCGGCACCTGGCTTCAAATTAATAACAAACTCTAGGTCTCTATCTGGGGGCATGCCGGGTAGATCTTCAGGAAATACTTCCGGATAGTATTGTACCACCAATATTCCCTCCAGGGGTACATCTTCGCAATAATATATTGCGCGGCCCCAGCGGTATGGTCGGTCCACTTTCACAACTATGGTCATTCCAAGACATTTAGTCGACTTCACCGCCACGGAGGCACGATCTATAACCCCTTTATATCGGCTAACGGTCCATTCCTAGTATAATATCCGAGTGCAGGAACTTAGTACTATCAGGTCTGCTGGAAAGCCGCACCTTTCCATAAAAATTGTTACCCCAGGGCACACTAAGGTAGCTGTAATCATACCAGCTGGTGACTTAAGTACTACTGGCCTCTTTAGAGGATAGGTAGGTAACCCTAGTTTGTCGAGATACCCTTGGATATAAATGAATGTGAAGCTCTGAATCAAATAGAGTTTGTCTTGGTATGGACTTGACAGAGAACGTGCCAGTGGGACTCCATTGCTTCCTCGACTTCTTACTGCCGTGGCGTGGTTGACCCTACCACGGTTGGGCATTGGGGCATTCTCTTGGCTTGAGATGTCGATGTCCCTTGCCGGCGCCGAGGCTTGACTGCGACAGGGCATTACATTTGTGTGGGCATCTGTTGGCAAAGTGCCCCTTTTCACCGCAGCTGAAGCACTTATAGCTTGTGGCCTGACCCGAGCCAATATTTTGGCATCCTTGCATCGAACTGCCACTGGGACTAGGTGATGAGGCTGAGGGTTTGAACTGGTTCGGCCTTGAGAAGTTAGAGTTGTTGAAGAGCTTTTGGACAAACCTTCCTTGTGGTCGCTGTGCTGCCATCTTGCGCTTACGACTGGCCTCTAAGTTCTTCTTCTCGTTTTCGGGATCGCCCTTGTTCACCGCTTGATGAAAGTCGGGAAGTCTTGGACGATCACCGTACCCTAGCTCTTCATTCATACCCTCAAAGAATCATCAATTTTCTCTTCCTCCTCCTTTCGTCCCTTGGGCGTGGCGCAAGTAATGTGAACTTGGTAAGGTACTAGATTAGCGACATGTTCCCCTGTTTGAGGGTACGAAACTCATTCTTCTTCATCTGCATTACTCCGGTCGGAATGAAGTTGGACTTGAATGCCGTCCTAAATTATGTCCATGGTATGGCTTCCATGTCGCTGTCTGTGGAGGTCTCTTCTTGTCCCCTGGCGGCAAGGTAGTTTTTCCACCAGTTTGCCGCGGCTCCTTGGAGCTGATGAGCCACGAATATCACTTTGCCTTCTTCCGCGCACTTGGCTAGGCGCAGTTTCCTTCGGATCCGAAGCCAATCCTCGGCCGAGAGGTTCGTCGGCGAGAGAAGGTGAGGGCCCGGTTCTCGAAAATTGGCCAAGTCGACCTGGACCTACTGGAGCCACCTTGCGCCCATTAACAATGGCTTGCGACAATCGGGTTTCTTCGCCATGACCTGTGCCATCGTGGGATTTATCGGTGGGGGGAGGTCGGCTCCTTGGTCTTGCACCGGTCCACGCCTTGTTGGCGAGACCCCAGGGGTGGAGTCAACCTCCGCCTTGTTGTGGGTGGCATGAGTCTGGGCCCTAGTTACCCTCCGGCTGGTCATCTGCAGTTATATTTATACATACGATTGACTTAGCACTAATGCTAGGCAAAGCAAAAGAAGACTGCCAACTCAGCAAATAAAAGCCAACAAGATAAATGACAAAAGCAATTTTAAACACAAGGCCGGTTTCATAGAATAAAACACCACATAGCCGACTTCTAGGTGGACTTACAATTACAACATAATTAATTAAAGTTCGTGAATAGCTACTACGATATGAAGGTCTTGGACAACATGCTACGATATACCCCTTAGTACTTGCGCTACACCATGCAAGTACCGCACCATCCGATCTACTCTTCCATGTATCCGCGCCGGGCCGGAGGGGTCAGTAAGTCGGCGGGGGAGGCGGGATCGACCGCCGCTAAACTCGGAGGGTCGGTCTCGGACAGGAGCGGCTGCGGCTGCGGTGTGACCCTCCGTGGCTAAGAGTCGACCATGGCCCCGGAGGTCGCACGCTCTTCTTGTGATGGCGGTGCGGGGTCCGCCGCGCCCCTAGCCGGCCGGCGGGGGTCTTGGAGTGGCGGCGGGGCTGGGACTGCTTGTGATCGCGCTGCGCTGCAGCCGCCTCTGCCTTGGCCGCCAAGGCTGCTGCAGATCGAGCAAGCTGCTCCGAGGGTCGCCATCTCCGTGTCTTTGGGAGACAAGATGGGCGCGGAGTGGTGATCTCCTCAGGCGGGTGTGTGAGCCGAGCCCATAGCGGGTGAGATCAACCTGATGCGTAAGCATCGGGTTGTCCTCAATAACCGGCAGGTTGGTCTCGTTGTACTGCGCACCCTCCTGGCGCGATGGGAAGTAGAAGAATGGCGTGTGCTGCAGTTTGGTCTTGTATACGTCACAGAGTCGGGCAGCGGCGAGACGTGTTGCATCCTGAATAGCCGCTACCCGGGTACTCCTGGTGTGCTTGGTCCGGAAGACGTGAGGGGGATCCTGTTCGCTCTTGGCGTAGATGAACACCTCAACCACCCAGCTCTCCACTCCACCGGCTACGGCCTTGCGGCCACGGTACATGGGCTGGTCCTTATAGCCCAGGTGGTGCAAAAGCCTGCGGAGGAGGCTGGTGAACTCCCCGTGGGGAAGGCCGTGTGACAGGAAGTCCCAGTTGCCCTCCGCTGCATATCCCGCCATCTGTAGAAGGAATTACTAGGGTTAGTAACATTTTAAAATATTAATGAAGATAGAATAGAGCAGAACTAATGAGCATAGGAAAAGAAATAATACGCTATATTTTTGGAAACTCTTTTTATAAGTTTGATAAAATTGTAATCATATCCTTTGTCTACCATCCATACTAAGGCTTTTACCCTACAGTCGTATGCTCTGATACCAGCTCTGTCGGACCCGGATTTTTCAATCCGAAATCCTCTGTGATTATTGCACTAATCCCAAGATCAGTAGTTAGTGCACACAGTACATTGCTGATTCATACATACATCGCATACATCAAATATTACAGTCCAAAGTTTGAAATACGCCACGTCGGGTAATAGTTTACAAAAGGGGCCCTAAAGCCAAATGTTATCAATCATCAAAGCAACACAGCGGAACAAAAGTAAGCCAACGCCACAGGCAAGCGACTGGGGGAATATGTGTGCATTGTAAATCACCCAAACTTAGATGATATACGTGCACACACATCCTAGAGTCTAACTTGTCTGGGACCAGAAACGCAAGCGACGCCCTAATTCTCGTCGTTGTTTCCTTCCTCCTTGACCGGGCGCTCTTCATGATCGTAATGACCCTGCGTTCATGTCTCTGTTTTGATATTGCGAGTGTGAGCACACTATCCACCGTGCTCAACAAGTTACCACACAGAATGCAGTAGATTACATGCTAGGCTAGATCAAGGGAAGGCTGGGGTTTGGTTGTTTGCCAAAGTTGCATGTGAATACCATAATTAAAATCTCTATGATCTAGCAGCTTTTTAACAAGTAAAGTGAAGTACAGCCTTTGTAATAGCGATACAGATTCCATCCACCATTACATGGCATCTGCATCATATTGCATCTTTCAGTGTTATAGCCACTTAACTTACCACTGGGACAAAACCCAGGCCAAATCCAAACTAGGGCAGTCCATCGCCCTCTATTTTCTCATCCCCTCCACAAACCATTTCTGAAACAGAACTATATCTAGCTAGTATCCCATGTCTGCCTATGACCGTGGGCACGGCTATTCGAATAGTTTTGACTCTGCAGAGTGTGTACACTTTCACCACAAGCGATAATCCACCTATTGCCCCACCTGATTCCTTGGTCGGTGGTCAAGCAATTATCACATGACCGTTCGTAATATCTAGTTCCACTAGTCATCTCACCCTATGGGTCGTTCCCACTTGCGGTGGGTCCCATCGTTACGGGATGTTCACCACGGCTACTAGCATTATCGCGGCTCCACTCCCCAATGCTAGTACGACCGTGAACGTCACCTCCACTCGGTGTCCCTTTAGGCCTCCCCTGCCCTTGCATATCCACGTCTATCCACTACCGGTGAGATGAGTCGGGGAGTTTCGATACCGCTACTTAGCCAAGTTGTATTTCTGAGACATGTGGTTGTCTTGTTTTACACGGCTAACATGACAAGATCGATCCTTAGAGCTATCGGGTGGTTCTACCACATTCCATAATTTTGTGCTCCCACCGCACCACATACCAAATTTCAAATCATCCACCCGGATACTAAGCAAGTTTGGGGATTTTGGGACATAAAATAATAGTTCCAAACATTTCACCAGTCAATCCCACCCTGACTGCCCAAATCATTTTTCATATTGCATGTGAGAGTTTTTGGGATAACTAAGTGTCCCCGTTTAACTAGCACGACTAAGCAATTCGCTACATTATACTCTAATTAGAGAAAACTATTTTATACTAGTTTTACTACGGCGACAAGGTTCACATATATCAAATTGTCTCAACGGGTAATAGGGGTGCAAACGGATCAGATTCGGACGGATATTGCTGTTACCATATCCTAACCCATATTTTTTCTGATTCGGTACCAATCGGATTCGGTCTTGGATCGATCGGGATTAACCCGAGCCGTTTGCACCATACTTGTTTGTAAGGAATGCATGCGGTATAACAAATGGAGTAGGAGGGCGTCTTGTCAAGAACTTGATGTTACTACTTAATAGCTGATGTGGAAGATTTTATTTTACCATTGCAAAAGATAATGAAACGTCAAATAGTAGCACTAACCTGAAATCAAACTTGAAAACGTATCGGATTCGGGACGGATATTGCTGTTACCATATCCTAACCCATATTGTTTCTTCGGATTCGGTACTAATCGGATTCGGTACCAATCGGATTCGATGCCGGATCGGTCGGGATTAACCCGACCCGTTTGCACCCCTAACGGGTAATACTAGCAAGCATATTATTGGGTGTATAACTACATTCTGAAAATCTGAACAAGATATAACACATGAAATAAAGCATGCACATGGATAATTTAAAAGGAAATAATTTGCATAAATCTGGGTTCAATATGGTCAAAGTGGTAACTCGCCTTGGTCACAAGGTTCTTGGAGGTGGGTGTTGGGGTCTGCTGCTGCCTCTGCTTCCTCTTCTTGTGCCTCGTACGCTATTTTAACCGGGCGCGAACATTTGCATAAAAAGAAAAGCAACAAATCAAACCAAATAACACCAGAAATTCAAATGAACTCTAAAAATTATGATTCTAGTTCCATTGGATAGATCTTGAATTTAGACGAATTTAGAAATTTGTCTCACTCGATTTGGAGTTAAAATGAAGAAGTTATAACATTTCAAAGTTCTCAGTTTAAATAAATTTCTAAAATCATTAAACTCTGACAGGTGCGACCCACTTGCATATTTTATTTCGTTTATTATGCCCGACTGTGCCTCTGATAGGTGGGGTCCTTCTGTCGGTGGCTCGGGCCTCTGCTGCGCTCGCTGACAGGTGGGACCGGGGCCCACATGTCAGCGCGGAAAAAAGAAAAGAAAGGCTCAACCCAGTAGCGGGCGGGCTCGAACAGCCACGGGAGCCCGGGAGAGGAAGAGAGTTGGCTGCGCTAGCCAAGGGTCGGGAGGCTTTGCCTACCCTTATCTTGCTAATACCTCTTAAGGTATCTGGCGAGGAGGCAAGGCGAGGTGGCGAGGCGGTGAGGTGGTGACACCGGCGAGGGAGGGCCGAGAGGTTCGGGCGGCGTGAAATGTAGTCTTGGTGCCGAGGTGAAGCTCGTGGCGGTGGCGGCGAGGGCGGGAGGCGCGGAGTTAGGTCGGGCGGTGGCAAGGGCGGTGCGGGGAGGTCTCACTGGCCGGCGATGTCTGTGGTCGGGAGCTCGGGAGGCCGGAAATGGAGTCTGGGTGTTGGAGGTGGTGCGGGAGCTAGGAATTGAGCTCGGGTGGCTGAGTCGGCGAGGAGGAGGTCGTCGGAGTTGGGGAAGAAGAGGCCGCGGCAACCGGCTTTGGGCTAAATTTTCCGGCGGTGAGGAGAGGAGGCGCAGGAGTACAATGGGAGGCCGTATGGCTTTATAGGCGGCGGGAGTGGCGGGCAGCGGAGGGTGGCCGTGCGGTCATGTCGGGCGGCAATGTCGGCGGCGGCGGCGGGAATCCGGTGGCGCGTGACCGTCAGGCGAGCTTTGTGCAGCGCCGCGAGGGGACGTGCCGAGGCGGTGGTGTGGCGGTGGGCGCATGCTTGCCACGGGGATCACTTGCAGGCGAGAGAGAGAGAGAGGGAGACAGCGCGAGCTCACGGGGAAAAGAAAGAAAGGGTGGCTCGGGGAAACCGTGGGCGGTGGCGGTGGAAACCATTGGCGGCGGCGGCGGGAGCTCGCATGGGCGCCACGGGGGCGCACTGGCCGCAAGACGGGAAGAGGGCGCGGTCGGGGCGGCGGTGTCCTCGATCAGGCGGGATCCGCCGTCCGGAGGGGACAGGATCCGCCGTCCAGCGCAGGCGCCTAGGCGAGCCGGGCCACGGGCGGGCGGGCGGGCGCGGCCCGAAAGCGAGCGAGCGAGGGAGGAGAGGAGGAAGAAAAAAGCAGTCTGGGGGGGGCGGTCGGTGGCGGGGTGGGCAGTTGGTTTGGGCCGACCGATCGCCCTATTTAAAAATATTTTCTTTTCCTTTTTGGTTTTATTTAATTTCTTCCTTTATATATATATATAGATTTTATTCCTAATTTCATGGGAAGCTTGTTTACATCTATTTCTTCATTAAAAACCCCTTATGTTAATTCTATTTCCCATAAATCTATATAGATATATTTGCATATATATATATTTATATATACTTTATTTCCTCCACTCAATTCTTTATTTGGAAATTGGGAGCAACTATGTTCATTTTGCACTGGATCATCTTTTCAAATTCTTATCTTAAAATCTTTGTTTTCTAATACTTTATTTCTTTGGCCTTTTGGGACCTTAATCATAATTTAAGAATTGCCTTAAAAATTGATTTCCAAAACAATTATAAAACAATAAATACAGAAATATTTATATTTCAAATTTCCAAATTTTCAGGATGTTACACCCTGCAAACCAGGAAGTGTCCCACCGCCAGGTAAGATATCGATTGAACTACGTAACTTGTAATTACTCCATAACTTCGTAGGAAGTGAAATGACATGTGAGGCTCTTGCAGGAAGCGCTGAGTGTAGAATTGATGGGAACGGGGTCCCGATCTTCCAACAGGTTCTGGTATGTTCGATTTGGTGGAGGCGCGACACAAATCGATCCGACTTCGAGCGACACGTTCGAACCCCGCAATCGCAGCACCACGTCTCCTCGGGTTATCAACCGTGCGCTGCCGGTTGACCTTGCCAAGAAGGCTAATCCTCGCTGCGAATCGAAGAACACAAGCAAGAACAAGGAAGAACACAACCAAATTGCAGATATATTGATGAAGCACTCGAAAGTTTGGGGTTTCACAAACCGATGACGGCGAAACTGTTCAAAGACAGAATTAATCTAAGCAAAACCCAACCCTAATGGTGGGGGTGGCGGCTGTATATAAAGGAGTAAGGGCGTGCAAAACCCTGGGCGCGTCATAATGGACTCCAACACGATACAAAGCGAGCGGCCCAAAAGACGGTGTCACAGCACCCTGACAGATTCTGGACGTCCACTTGTTTCGACGATTCCCGTTGACTCAGAAGGAATTTTGATATGAGACCAGAGCCATTGGAAAGCTTATCTTCTCAGCTTTCCATACATATGTGGAACGTCCAAAACGGAGTCGGATGCGATCTGGGCGTCCGTTTAGTGCGGACCTGGTCCTGGACTCGAATTGGATTCGAAGTGGGCTTGAGTTGGACATCCAACATGATTTGACCACCCTTGCTGGACTCGTGCGCCTCGTAGCCCTTCTCCAAGTACTTCTTGATCCTCTCCATGGTTCCTAATCATAATTAAATCATTAGGTAGTAATCGATTCTCAAATGAACAAAAGAAGTACTTAGGAGCGAGCTCACATGTAAATTCAATTGTCGGTAGCGAGCTCTAGTGATTGGTCCTTGAATATCAAGTGGAGGAGTGTTGTGTATATCCGAAGAAGTGATGTCCTCATCATCCTCCCCTCTTGAGCGGAGTTGTCCTCAACTCGCCTCATCTTCTTCTCCCAAGCATGGCTTCAAATCTGAAATGTTAAAGGTGGGACTAACCCCAAACTCGGGAGGCAACTCAAGTTTATATGCATTATCATTTATCTTCTCAACTATCTTAAAAGGACCAGCAGCTCTAGGCATCAATTTTGACTTTCTTAACTCAGAAATCTATCCTTTCATAAGTGCAACCAAACAAAATCACCGGTTCAAGTTTAACTTCCTTTCTACCTTTACTACTAGTAATCCTATATTTTCATTCATCTTTTCAATGTTTGCCTTAGTAGTCTCATGCATTTTGAGAATAAAATCAGCACGCTCCTTAGCATCATTATGAACTCTCTCACTAGTAGGCAAGGTAAAATATCAATAGGGGCACGGGATTGAATCCATACACTACCGAAAAGGACTTACCTTGGTGGTGGAGTGTTCCGCTCGATTATATGCGAACTCAACATGCGGCAAACACTCTTCCCATAGCTTTAAATTGTTCTTCAAAATAGCTCTCAACATGGTAGATAATGTGCGGTTCACCACCTCGGTTTGGCCATCGGTTTGTGGGTGACATGTCGTGAGAACAACAACTTTGTACCCAACTTGTTCCATAGAGTACGCCAAAAGTGACTCAAGAACTTGGCATCACGATCCGAAACAATAGTAGAAGGCATACCATGCAAATGAACTATCTCTTTGAAAAGAGGTCGACAATATGAGCGGCATCATCGGTTTTATGACATGGGATAAAGTGAGCCATCTTAGAAAAGCGATCCACAACAACAAAATGCTATCTCTCCCTCTTAGTCTGGGCAACCCTAAAACAAAGTCCATAGAAATATCGCCCACGGAATAGAAGGAGCAGAAGTGGCATATATAAACCATGTGGATTCAAGCGAGACTTAGCTTTTGACATGTAGTGCAGCGAGCCACAAACCGCTCAACATCTCGCCTCATCTTTGGCCAAAAGAAGTTGTGAGACCATGTGGAGGTCACCCCATGGTTGTGATGAGTAATTGACTCTTGATCTAGAAAGATTGAGTTTGGTTTTGAGGTTTGTCTTGACTTTGCAAAGTCGTAAGCCTTAAGAATTGTCGTGAGATCGCCACGCTCACGTTGTCCTTAGTTGGAACCGAGTGAGGCATTGAGCAGTGGTCGGAGGTCTCTTGGGAAGTTTACGACCACTGCGGCGTGATCGAAGGCGGCTACGACCACGTTACGGCTTCCTCGGCGAGTCCGGGCGCAATCGAAGTCGGTCGGGCTGCGTGCGAGTGGTCGGAAGGCTATACGACCACGCCCGGAGATCTACGATCACGTTGTGGCCTTCTCGACAAGTTTAGCCGTGGTCGAAAGTCTCTCAGGTGGAGCACGACCACGTTGGGTGTCATACGACCACGTTTGGTCGTGGGCGAAACCCTTCGAGTCTTTGTCGACCACGTTGGTCGTGGTCGGAAGGTCATCGACCACGTTGCAGCATCCTCGGTGAAAATGGCGGTGGTCGGGTGTCGTACAACCACGTTGAAGGTAATCGGAAGCCGGTAGGGAGTTTACGACTCGTTGGTCGTAGTCGGTAGTCGTGGTCGGGTTTACGACTATGTGGTCATGGTCGGTGGTCGGTGCTCGGTAAGTCGACCACGTTGTGGCGCTCAAGCTCGACCACGATTGTGACATTCGACATCGACCACGTTGGTGCATTTCGGTTTTCGGTGGTTCGACCACGTTGGGAGTACGACCACGCCGTGGTGATTACGACCACTCGGGCGTGGTCGGAGGCCACGGGGCCATTCGACCACATTGGACATGGTCGAGAGCCACCGAGGAGCGCACGACCACGTTGGCGCGTGGGTCTCGACTACGTTGCGGTGCTCGTGGTTCGACCACGTTATGCGTTTGGTGGTTCGACCACGTTGTGCCCTCGGTGGCTCGACCACGTTGTAACGCCCGGTTATCGACCACGTTGTGCACCGATTACGATCACGTTAACGCGAGAAATGGCGTGGTCGGAACGGAGTTCGACCACGTTATCGGCTGTGACGGCCGTGGTCGATTGGCGATCTTTGAACCGGTCGTATGACCTCCGGAAGTGGTCGATTTGTTGAGGTTTTGTCGTATGGGTTTGTACGGTGTCATGGACCTTGTGGACTAGTTTGTTCATCATTTTGACAGATTTTGACAAGTCTAAATTCGTGCAAAAGACTTGAGCTCGGGTTGAGCGGTGCGGCATAGCAAGCTACGTGGTGGTCGTGGCGGTATTGTGTCGCGATCGTAGGCTACAAGAAGGTTACGATGGGCTCGAGTGTCTCGGTTGGTGCAACAGAGTGCTCGTATGAGGTCTAGACTTTGTGCGATAAAGTCGTAGCAAGCTAGCGATGGTCGTGGCTTGTGTCGCATGGTCGTAACGAGCTTTGTGATGGTCGTGACGACATCTTGTGTGGTCGAAGGAAGCGAGGAAGTCTTCCGTGGTTTTGACCACTTCTTGTTTTGTGCTTCGGTGGTCGTAGGAATTTACGACCGGTGTTGTCTTGTGATACTTGTGCCGATTGATGGTCTCATGTGCATTGGCGGTGCTATGTGATGGTTTGCTTGTCCGTGTGGTGCAGGACTTGAGCTATTTCATGGTGAGGCGTGGGAGGACCGGACTAGGCACGGGAGGTGTTGAGGTCCGACGGTCGGAGACGCCAAGATGATCGAGGTGGTGAGGTGGTTGTGGCCGGAGACGAGGAACCGAGCTGGAACTGCCAGAGCCGAGCACGACGGGCAACAACGAGGAGGACCGGACTAGGCTCGGGAGGAGCCGAGGTCCGGCAGTCGAGGAGGTTGGGTGCGGTCGTGTGCGGCGGAATAGATCGAGACTAGACTCGGAGGAGTCGAGGGACGAATGATCTTGGAGACAAGTGTTGGTGAGGCTTGGAATGGTCGGGACTAGACATGGGAGATGTTGAGGTCCGAACAGTGGGTGAAGCCAAAGAAGACCGGAGCTCAAGGTGGGCGATGAGGAACCGGGCGATGCACCCGGCCGGAGATAGGTGCAGTGAGGCTAGGATGGTCGGGAAGACACGGTGGTGTTGGGGTCCGAACGACCGGGAAGCCAAGGAGACCTAGTCTTGCGAGGTGGTTGCAAGCATGGACGGGGAAGGCGGTGTGAGGGCATTTTGGAGAAATGCCAAAGCGCAAGGGAAGCCGCCCTCCGGTAAAGCACCGAGAAAAGAAGTGGATTCGATTGGCGCTAACGGGCAAAGTGCGGTCTGTTGGGATAGCGAGCAAAGCATTTGAGTTAGCGGGTAAAGTGAGTGATAAAACCCGGTGTTAGGTGGGGTTTACGGTTATCCCAGTGTGGACTAATGGATGGATCCATTAGGGTTAGTCTCGGTGTGAGGCTATAAAAGGGAGAGGGAGGCAAGTGTTGGACTTGAGTTGGTCTCACTGGGCCTTGAAGGCGCCCGCCTCCCTCCCGTGGGAGTTTGTCTGTGTTTAGCTCTAGGGTAGAGCTTGTCCTCCCGTGGGGAGTGGTTGCGAAACCTCCGTGTTATGATTTGAGAGGACTCATCTCTCTGTACTTGTTAGAGTTTATATATGAGATGGGTGCATGTTTGTGATCCGGGTTGAGAGGTCGTTCTTGAGATGCTTTCATTGATTTATTTGCCATCTCTTCATTCTTAGTTCATACGTATTTCCTTTTAGAGTTGGCTTATATTTGATTTGCTCGAGCGGGAATATGTCTCAAGGCTAGTTGGCAAGACCATTCCCGAGAGCAAAGAACAAATCAGAGAGAAATTCGTTTTTTGTAAACTTCCGCCTGAAGCTCTCTGTTTAGGATTTCGACTTTGTCGTTCTCTCGACCGCTATGAAGTCTTTGGAGTTTCTTGGTAAATTCACTTCTAGAGATCTCATGCTTACTAGGTTTCAAGTTTCATGCGTTTTGGATCTCGAACAAAAGTTCTTCAAATTCTTGCTTTGCGGTCGTGCGCCCGACAACAGAGTATTCACTGTTTTCGTTCTTACGACCATGGCAATTTCTGTCGTTGGTCGCTTGCGGTCGTGCGCTTTTTTTACATTTTCGGCTTGATCGATTCTCTCGGATGTGGTTTCGACCACGGCAGTATTTATCTGAAGTCAGCTTTCGACCGCAGCTCTCATTTCTCTCTCGGCAGAGGACTTTCGACTGCTGCTTTGATTTCCTCTCTGCTTTTCAAGCGAGGCTCGACCGAGGCCCGACGCTGACGCCTGCTCGGTTTCTACCACATCGGTAGTTCGACCACCTGTTGGTCAGCGACCACGTGTGTTCGTCCAGAGAACTGATAGCTATAGTCCGTTTGGCTCGATCGACCACGAGTTGGCGTTCGACCACAGCAGAAAGTCAAATGAATACACAGTGACTTTTCGACCAGTTCTCTTCTCTGATTTCTTTGCTCTCGGTTAGCTGCAGTTATTCTCTGATCTCTCTGTTCCTCAGTAAGCAATCAATCTTCTTCTTCATAGCTCTTTAGCTATCAGAGAAAAGATTAGGTTTAATTGTGGGAGAATTTTAAGGCACCATTCACCCCCTCCGGTTGCCGCCTCGGTCCTTCAATTGGTATCGAGCAAGGTTGGCTCAGATCCGATCTTAACCGATCTGGAGCTTGGCAACTAGTAGGGAATCTTGTAAACTTTCCTTTGAATCTTATTGGGGTGTTTTGCCAATGATGTCCTTTGAGACAAGAGGCTTGATTTCGGCTAGAGGATGATTTTATTTGCAAGAAACCACAAGTGTGAGCTTTGTGGTACATTCTTGTCCTTTGCTTAATCAAGTGGCGGGAAGGAGAAAGCCTTGGAGAACACACGGATGATAATGATAAGGACGAGCTTCGACTTATCATGAGCAAGGTAAAAACTTATTATGACCTTGGCCTTGTCCAAGATGAATATACTTGCTCTTCGGGATATTGTGAGGTGCCTAGATTATAAATTGCTAGATTGTTATTGCTAGGTTGAAATCTCATTTCTCATGTGTAGGTTGTGAGTCTTTCTCTGTAGACGGTGAAAATTTAATTTCTCTACTTGAATGTTAAAATCTGCAAATGAGAAATTAAAACTTTGACTCACTGCACTTGTGTAGAGGAGTATGAGCTTACTAGAGTGCAGTAAAACTGAGTTCCTCTGCTGTGTCGTCGTTATAGTCGTAATGCCTTACGACCACAACTTGACTTCTCGACATAGTCGTGGCTGCATACGACCATGTCTGCCGCGGACACTTCCGCTTGTTACCGTGGTCGAAAGTCCCTACGATCACGATTGCCGGTTCTCGAGCACGCCGCCGCTCGATTCTTTGTGGTCATAATCGACTTACGACCACACCGCAATTCCCATCGTGGTTGTAATGACCAACGATCACATCTCTCGGTACCGTAGTCATTCAAAACTACGCCTCTCGTGCTACGACCACGCTCATTTCTTCTCGACCGTAGTCGTGAGTGCGTAACGACCACTCTTTTTCTTTGGTGGCCGTGTGTCAAGTCTTGGGTTCAAGCATCGCTTTCTAACCACTTGGGATCCAAGACTTGGGCACTTTGTTCTTGTTTTTAGGTGTCCAGACGTTGGATGGAGAACATGGGATCGAATGGATTTTAGTCTTACGCTTCATCACGTGACTAGAACATTTGTTGGTTCTCCACTTCATGGCCTCCAAGAGGCATGTACCTTCACGTTTATGTCTCCACCTACTTTGTGAGCTACTCTATACCTTCATGCCCTTATACTCATGTTTGACCATATTGGCATGTTGTTCTTGTTCATGTGCTCACTTGTACCATCTTGGCATGTTTTCTCTCAATGCTTTCATGTCATGCCTTTATGTGTATGTTGCTAAGTATCCATGTACATTGTTGTATTTGTTACATGCTTAAGCTTTGACTTGACTTCATGAGCTAAGTAGAATGTGTGCATTAGAAGTCAAGTATCATCATGACCTTGTGCTCGTAGTATCTATCATGGTTCATATCTTGCTCCTTATGTTCATTCATCATTATTTATACATGTTAGCATACTTTTCATGATGTTGATTTGCCATGTTGTTTGTCTACATGATGTATGCATATGTATGGACGGTATGAGCTTGAGTATATCTTGGATAGTTTCTTTGTGTCATGATGGTGCGTTTATTCATGCCTTTGTATCTTTTCTAGTATACATGCTTTTATCCATGCTAGCATATGCTACGTGATCGCTGCTCCGCCATCTCGCTATGTGTATGGTTGTGATTCATTGTGATGCTTGTATACTTTGATCTTATTCTTTGTTATGGCATGAAATAAATTGTATGACATCTTGGTAGCATTAGTCCGTGCTTATGCTTAGATATCATGAGATTTGTGGTTAGGTCACAAGCTTCTTCTAGTATTTGGTGGCTCTAGGCTTGCTGCTCTAGATGCCTTTGTTGAGGGCTAGATTGAGCTTGTGGCGGTGCGTGTTCTCATGTGTTCTATGTCTTTAATACTAGCGATGCTCTTGTTGTTACCATTTGTCTCGATCTTGGTTCCATATTGTATATCATTTACCCCAGTACTAGGACACCGCTTGTTCCCCATGATTAAACCTGCAGTCGTATGAATGAGGGAGAGTGATACTGTTGTTCTGACCGCTCCTCGGTCATTACGACCACGTCGTAGGAACCACGACCATGGTGCGGACCCTCGGTAGAACTCGTGTTACGACTTGACCAGGGACGCAATGACCGCACTCATTTACGACTCGACCATGGTCCGCACCATTACGCGTCTTCGATCACTTCATCACGGTGCGGACTCGGATACAACCGCGAACTCGGACTCGACGTTGAACACGAGAAGGACGCGACTACGACAACGTCCCCGACTTGACTACGACCACGTTACGGACATGGAATTCGCCACGAATACGGCTTAAACAACCGAGCAACTGCTACAAAGGTTGGTTCTCCTTATGATTTTCGATTGCTCGCTTCCCGCCACTTGGCTTTGCATAGTATATGTCTTCTAGTGGTAGGAAGGGTCTTTTTAGACGAGAGGAGCCAACTCTAGGTGATGTTGTCTCATTCACACCTCTCATCCAAATGGTTCTCTAGGATTATTTACTACCTAGTTTGGGCTTTGGTTCTCTAGGATTCTCTTCTACCTAGGTTGAACTTTTCTTGGCCACTAGAGTCTTTTGCATTGACATAGTGTGCTTTTTGCCCGTGGTATGACGTTATAGACTAGAGACCATGAGGATAGGATGTGTTTGGGAATCACCTCTTTGAGCTAGAACCTTCTCTTCTGGATTTTATGCCAAATTTCTTGGTTCTTCTCTTTTGCCTTCTCTAGGGGAGTTGGATCCTTCTGTCTATTCGGGCTATGTTTCGTGGGAGTTCATCTCATGTGCATTCTTTTGTTCAATAGTGCGTAACATTCACATGAATGCCTGTATGCCTTGGAGCCCCGAATATTATCTTTATGTGATATAATATCATGATTTATATCTTGCCATGTCTTGTGATAGCTTGATTTATCATGCCCTTCTATGTGTTGCTTAGCTCTTGCCATACTAGCTTAATTAAATGAGAACAACTTGAATCAAATCATGTCTTGTTCAATCTTATGAATAGTCGGCTTTAGTGATCCTCTCTTGATTCAGGCCATGTCGAATAGGCTAAGTTGAGTCTTGAATCTGTTTTTGAGGTTTAGATTGAGCTAAGTTAGTTCATTAGTGATGCATGAGTTAAGTCTTAACTCTTTGTTCATGAACTAATTCAAGTAAATGCAAAAGATCTCTTTTGTGCGAAAAACCGATCTCACCAATTCTTTCTCATGAGACGACTTGCCATTGCACAAGGCATGAACTCGGGGAGTTTTGGATGACCAAGATCATTTCCTTAAGCTTCTCGCTTGGAATGATCGCATAAGGCTTGAGGTCTAGCACATGGTCGAATAAAAGATGGTTGAAAACAACCATGTGATCTCTAAAGAAAAGTGCCAAATGTGCTAATTTTGCTCACTACAAGTATTCTACAAGTGGTATCCAAAGTACTACAAGTAGTAAATTACTTGTGATATCTAGTGCTTGAACAAAATGTCTCATTTTTGAACTTATAGCACTCTAAAATTGACTCAGCTATAGCTTCTTGGTTCCACTTAGAATATTGACATGGCTTGACTCACGTTTGGATACCTTCTTCTAGACTATACTCTTGAGTGACTCGACATGCTAATCAAACCATTTAATTTAAAGATCATAACTTATTTGGCTTGAGCTTGGCAATACATAGTTTGTTATGATCTAGATAGCATTGTCACCTTTATGGCTTGATATAATTTTCTCGTGAAGTCACTTTCGATAATTTCATGGCTCCCTTTGCTTAAAATGAATTACTTGTAGTCACCCCATTTCATTCATGCTCTATGTTTCTTCCTTGCATCTTGATGACTTTATTGCCAAAAGGGGAGAAGGATAGAGAAAAGGCATTAAGGGTGCAAAAGGCATTAAAATGGGAGAATGCATCAAGGGATGGGAGAAGGATAAAAGGCATTAAGGGGGAGAATGCTTGGTCATCTTGCTATGACAATGGTCATGTGAGCATCTCTTCTTGGACCATGAGCAAGATTGGACTTTTGTGTGATTTGGAGTTTCATGCGCTCCATTTCATTCGTGTCAACATGGTCTTGAGTCCCTTCTTTATTCTTTTAGACCATGTGTGACTTTTGCATCTCCTTCCTTTCTTTGTTCAAAACAAACTCTTCTTCATGCTTTTTCGTGTTTGTCAATATACTCATCAAGGGAGATTGTGAGACCATGTGGAGGTCACCCCATGGTTGTGATGAGTAATTGACTCTTGATCTAGAAAGATTGAGTTTGGTTTTGAGGTTTGTGCCGACTTTGCAAAGTCGTAAGCCTTAAGAATTGTCGCAGATCGCCACGCTCACGTTGTCCTTAGTTGGAACCGAGTGAGGCATTGAGCGAGTGGTCGGAGGTCTCTTGGGAAGTTTACGACCACTCGGCGCGTGATCGAAGGCAGCTACGACCACGCTACGGCTTCCTCGACGAGTCCGGGCGCAATCGAAGTCGGTCGGGCTGCGTGCGGTGGTCTCAAGGCTATACGACCACGCTGCGGAGATCTACGATCACGTTGTGGCCTTCTCGACAAGTTTAGCCGTGGTCGAAAGTCTCGGTGGAGCACGACCACGTTGGGTGTCATACGACCACGTTTGGTCGTGGGCGAAACCCTTCGAGTCTCAGTCGACCACGCTGGTCGTGGTCGGAAGGTCATCGACCACGTTGCGGCATCCTCGGTGAAAATGGCGTGGGTCGGGTGTCGTACAACCACGTTGAAGGTAATCGGAAGCCGGTAGGGAGTTTACGACTCGTTGGTCGTAGTCGGTAGTCGTGGTCGGGTTTACGACTATGTGGTCATGGTCGGTAGTCGGTGCTCGGTAAGTCGACCACGTTGTGGCGCTCAAGCTCGACCACGATTGTGACATTCGACATCGACCACGTTGGTGCATTTCGGTGCTCGGTGGTTCGACCACGCTGGAGTACGACCACGGCGTGGTGATTACGACCACTACGGGCGTGGTCGGAGGCCACCAGGGCCATTTACGACCACATTGGACATGGTCGAGAGCCAGCCGAGGAGCGTACGACCACGTTGGCGCGTGGGTCTACGACTACGTTGCGGGTGCTCGTGGTTCGACCACGTTATGCGTTTGGTGGTTCGACCACGTTGTGCCCTCGGTGGCTCGACCACGTTGTAACGCCCGGTTATCGACCACGTTGTGCACCCCGATTACGATCACGTTAACGCGAGAAATGGCCGTGGTCGGAACGGAGTTCGACCACGTTATCGGCTGTGACGACCGTGGTCGATTGGCGATCTTTGAACCGGTCGTATGACCTCTGGAAGTGGTCGATTTCGCTGGGGTTTTGTCGTATGGGTTTGTACGGCTGTCATGGACCTTGTGGACTAGTTTGTTCATCATTTTGACAGCATTTTGACAAGTCTAAATTCTGTGCAAAAGACTTGAGCTCGGGTTGAGCGGTGCAGCATAGCAAGCTACGTGGTGGTCGTAGCAGTATTGTGTGCGGTCGTAGGCTACAAGAAGGTTCTGATGGGCTCGAGTGTCTCTGGTTGGTGCAACAGAGTGCTCGTATGAGGTCTAGACTTTGTGCGATAAAGTCGTAGCAAGCTAGCGATGGTCGTGGCTTGTGTCTGCATGGTCGTAACGAGCTTTGTGATGGTCGTGACGACATCTCGTGTGGTCGGAAGGCGGGAAGTCTTCGTGGTTTTGACCACTTCTTGTTTTGTGCTTTCGGGTGGTCGTAGGGAATTTACGACCAGGTGTTGTGCTGTGATACTTGTGCCGATTGATGGTCTATGTGCATTGAGCGGTGCTATGTGATGGTTTGCTTGTCCGTGTGGTCAGCAGGACTTGAGCTATTTCATGGTGAGGTGGGAGGACCGGGACTAGGCACAGGAGGTGTTGAGGTCCAGACGGTCGGAGACGCCGAAGATGATCGAGGCTGGTGAGGTGGTTGTGAGCCGGGAGACGAGGAACCGGAGCTGGAACTGCCAGAGCTGAGCACGACGGGCAACAACGAGGAGGACCGGACTAGGCTCGGGGAGGAGCCGAGGTCCGAGCAGTCGAGGAGGTTGGGTGCGGTCGTGTGCGGCGGAATAGATCGAGACTAGACTACGGAGTCGAGGGACCAGATGATCTTGGAGACAAGTCTTGGTGAGGCTTGGAATGGTCGGGACTAGACATGGGAGATGTTGAGGTCCAGAACGACTGGGTGAAGCCAAAGAAGACTGGAGCTCAAGGTGGTCGATGAGGAACCGAGCCGATGCAAATGGTCGGAGATAGGTCTGGTGAGGCTAGGATGGTCGGGACGAGACACGGTGGTGTTGGGGTCCGAACGACCGGGGAAGCCAAGGAGACCTAGTCTTGCGAGGTGGTTGCAAGCATGGACAGGGAAGGCGGTGTGAGGGCATTTTGGAGAAATGCCAAAGCTGCAAGGGAAGTCTGTCCCTCCGTAAAGCACCGAGAAAAGAAGTGGATTCGCTTGGCTAAACGGGCAAAGTGCGGTCTGTTGGGATAGCAGGCAAAGCATTTGAGTTAGCGGGTAAAGTGAGTGATAAAACCCGGTGTTAGGTGGGGTTTACGGGTTATCCCCAGTGTGGACTAATGGATGGATCCATTAGGGTTAGTCTCGGGTGTGAGGCTATAAAAGGGAGAGGGAGGCAAGTGTTGGACTTGAGTTGGTCACTGGGCCTTGAAGGCGCCTCCTCCCTCCCGTGGGAGTTTGTCTGTGTTTAGCTCTAGGGTAGAGCTTGTCCTCCTGTGGGGAGTGGTTGCGAAACCTCCGTGTTATGATTTGAGAGGACTCATCTCTCGTACTTGTTAGAGTTTATATATGAGATGGGTCCATGTTTGTGATCCGGGTTGAGAGGCTGTTCTTGAGATGCTTTCATTGATTTATTTGCCATCTCTTCATTCTTAGTTCCTTCTGTATTTCCTTTTAGAGTTGGCTTATATTTGATTTGCTCAGAACTGGGAATATGTCTCAAGGCTAGTTGGCAAGACCATTCCCGAGAGCAAAGAACAAATCGAGAGAAATTGTTTTAGAACTTCTTACTGAAGCTCTCTGCTTAGGATTTCGACTTTCTCGTTCTCTCCGACCGCTATAAGTCTTTGGAGTTTCTTGGTAAATTCACTTCTAGAGATCTCATGCTTACTAGGTTTCAAGTTTCATGCTTTGGATCTCGAACAAAAGTTCTTCAAATTCTTGCTTTGCGGTCGTGCCCGACAACGTAGTATTCATCGTTGCCTACGACCATGGCAATTTCGTCGTTGGTCGCTGCGGTCGATGCGTGCTGCTTCGCTTTCGGCTTTCGGCTTGATCGATTCTCTCGGATGTGGTTTCGACCACGGCGGTGTTTATCTGAAGTCGACCGACCGCAGCCTCTCATTTCTCTCTCGGCAGAGACTTTCGATCTTGCTTTGATTTCCTCTCTCTTGTTTTCAAGCGAGGCTCGACCAGGGCCCGACGCTTGACGCCTGCTCGGTTTCTACCACATCGGTAGTTCGACCACCGCTGGTCAGCGACCACGTGTGTTCGCCCGAGAACCGATAGCTATAGTCCGTTTGGCTCGATCGACCACGAGTTGGCGTTCGACCACAGCAGAAAGTCAAATGAATACACGGTGACTTTTCGACCGCCTCTCTTCTCGATTTCTTTGCTCTCGGTTAGGCTGCAGCTATTCTCGATCTCTCTTCCTCGATAAGCAATCAATCTTCTTCTTCATAGCTCTTTAGCTATCGAGAAAAAGATTAGGTTTAATTGTGGGAGAATTTTTAAGGCACCATTCACCCCCCCTCTGGTTGCCAGTTCGGTCCTTCAGAAGTGTGTGGTCAGAACGTCCTCCGTCTTCTTAGCACCAAAATGTCCCATCAATCCGCCTCCATGCGCCTCCTGCAACAACAAAAGACGAACGGATCCAACTGGAATGCATAGGCGGTTAGCTCTAAATAAAAAACCATCATTGATCACGAATTTATTCCATGTTTGACCCTCTTTACAATGCAACAACACATCCTTAAAATCATCATCAAAAGCATATTGTTCTTTAATAGTTTCAAGACCAAAAATGCGACAATCAAGTTGAGACAACATGGTATAGCGTCGAGACAAAGCATCAAGAATCACATTATCCTTCCCTTTCTTGTGTTTAATGACATAAGGAAAAGATTCAATAAATTCAACCCACTTAGCATGTCTACGATTCAAATTGGTTTGACTACGAATATGCTTAAGTGATTCATGATCGGAATGAATGACAAATTCTTTAGACCATAAATAGTGTTGCCACGTCTCTAAAGAACGAACAAGAGCATACAATTCTTTATCATACGTGGAATAATTAAGAACAGGACCATTCAATTTTTCGCTAAAGTAGGCAACAGGTTTGCCTTCTTGCATCAAAACACCACCAATACCAATTCCGCTAGCATCACATTCGAGTTCAAAAGTCTTACCAAAATTCGGAAGTTGGAGCAATGGTGCGTGCGTAAGCTTGTCCTTCAAAAGAATAAAGGACTCCTCTTGTGATGGCCCCAATGGAACACAACTCCTTCTTTGTCAACTCAATCAACGGTGTCGCAATGGTGCTGAATTCTTTGACAAAGCGGCGATAAAATCCTGCAAGGCCAAGA
Source organism: Bonia amplexicaulis (assembly GCA_036346245.1). Lineage (NCBI taxonomy): Eukaryota > Viridiplantae > Streptophyta > Magnoliopsida > Poales > Poaceae > Bonia > Bonia amplexicaulis. The sequence continues at coordinate 13,954,196 of CM070760.1, forward strand.
AAACTCCGCACTTGGGAGGCCGGTGGGCGTGGGCCAACTCCATATCGCCTCCACCTTGGCTCTATCAACCTCAATTCCTGTGGAGTCACAACATAGCCAAGAAAGAGACTCGATCCGTGCAAAGGTGCACTTCTCAAGGTTACCAAACAAACGTGCATCTCTCAAAGCATTAAAACAGCACGTAAGTGAGTCGAATGTTCATCCATGGACTTGCTATAAATCAAGATATCATCAAAGTAAACGACCACAAATTTGCCAATGAAAGGACGTAAAACCTCGTTCATTAATCTCATGAAAGTGCTAGGTGCATTAGTTAAACCAAAAGGCATGACTAACCACTCATACAAGCGAACTTAGTTTTAAAAGCGTTTCCATTCATCACCAAGTTTCATTCTTATTTGGTGGTATCCACTACGCAAGTCAATCTTTGTGAAAATTATAGCACCACACAACTCATCAAGCATGTCGTCTAGCCTAGGAATAGGATGACGATACCGTATAGTAATGTTGTTAATAGCTCTACAATCTACACACATACGCCAAGAACCATCTTTTTTGGGAACCAAAAGAACAGGAACAGCACAAGGACTAAGGCTCTCACGTGCGTACCCACGGTCCAAAAGGTCTTGGACTTGGCGCTGAATCTCCTTAGTCTCTTCTGGATTGGTCCCAGACGCCGCGGTTTGGCAAGCTCGCTCGAGAATCAATCAATCTGGTGCTCAATCCCTCGAATGGGTGGAAGTCCGGAGGTATCTCATCGGAAAACATCTCTAAACTCCCGCAAAGGTTAGTGACAGAGCGAGGCAAAGTGCAAGGCATATTATCAAGAGAAAATAAAGCATCTTTGCACACAAAAGCATAGCATGTATCATTAACATCATCAATTGCAGCAAGGTCTGATTTTGTGGCAAGCATAACAAATTTTTCAAATTGGTTACTTGCTGTTTTTCAGATTTATCATGTTCCTTTGGATCATTAGCGAGCTCTCTCCCTATCGGCCTCTATAATTTCAGTTGGGGTCAAAGCGTTAAAGTAACTTTCTTTTCTTATGCATAAAAGTGTATGTGTTACTACTACCATGGTGTAAAGCATCATTATCAAATTCCCAAGGTCGACCCAATAAAAGAGAGCATGCTTGCATGGGAACCACATCACAATCAACATGATCAACATAAGCACCAATGGAAAATGGACTCGGCATGTTTGTGTTACCTTAGCTTTTCAGTCGTTTAACCATTGAATATGGTATGGATGTGGATACGGTCGCGTGGTCAAGCCAAGCTTCTTGACCAAATCGAACTCACCAAGTTGTTGCAACTTCCTCCATCAATGATGACACGTGCCGCGGTTCTTGATTGCAAAGAAGGTCTGAAACAAATTATGGCGTTGAAGTTTATCGGGTTGTTGTACCGCGTCTTGAGGACTCGCGCACAATGATGCTCCGTAAGCGTCATTGTGGGCGCCCACCAAGGACGAGGTCGTCATCACCACCGCCATTGTCGTCCGTGGCGGCAACAACATCATCATCCTCCTCGATATCCGGCGTCGATGTAGCCTCCATCTTCGTGGCGATGTATGCCCGTTGGCTAGGGCAATTCTTCCGCACATGACCAAGTCCATGACAATGGTGGCATCAATACCGGAGGAGGCGGCCCGTGAAGCCACGGAAGAAGAACTCTTGTCCGGACCCCGCAAAGAATTTTTGAAGAATCTACAAGGCGTGTCGTGGAAAGTGGCTTGGTGGCGCTGCCGCCATCTTGTTCACGGTGGTGGAGGAGAACGAAACTCAAGAAGACTTGGGCAGTCCCATGGATGTAGTCGTTCATGGGGTGTAGAAGGGTCGTCCGTGCGTGCCTTAGTTGATTCGTAGTCCGCAATTCTTTCTCTGCAAGCATAGCAAGGTGGAACAAGCGGTTGTGATGAGTAAATTCTTTATAATCAACAATGTCACGAATTTCACGCCAGTAACCCCGTAGAAACGACAAATCTTATCCTCCGTGTCCTCAACAACCCCACAACGCACCATACCCTTTTGAAGCTCGGCATAATAGTCTTGAACAGAACTATCACCTTGTTCTAAGCGCTGCAATTTTTTTCTCAATTCAAGTTTATATGAGGGAGGAACAAAACGATTACGCATAGCTTCTTTTAAGCGCTCCCATGTATCGGGTTGTAGCGCATGGTACTTAGTTCATTCCACCGATAATAGCAAAGTCCTTAAACTCACTAGTAGCTTGTCTAACTCTATGTTGCTCGGGAACTAAGTGAGAGTTAAACTTCGCTCTCCGTCATCTCCCAATCAAGATATATTTCAGCATCATAAAGACCGAGAAAAGATGGAATGGTAAACTTCACTTTAGCAAAGGGTCATCGTTACCATGACGGTTCGGTTATTACCTCCCATACCATGTCGGTTTCTTTGAAGACGACGACGTAGTCGTGCATCTTGTGTCGCCCGCCGATCAATGTTGCCATCTGCATCATACTCTGTGGCGTCATCATGATGATGGCCATCATTGACGGTGGTAGACGTGCCTCCAATGTGTCCATCCGACCGGTGAGGTCGACCATCCGCCGCTCCACCCGCTCAATGCCTTCCGTGGTGTTCAATCGGGTAATGGCGGCGACGATGGTGTCCAATCTCGCCGAGATCGTTGAGTGAAGCGTTTTGTTTGTCGGCGCAGCTTGTAGCCGGCCGCGACTAACACACTCGTTGAAATCGACCGTGTCCCGCCTCTTCGTTTCCGCCATGGTTAGGGGAAATACAGGAAAACAAAAGGATGATCCTATCAACTACAAAGGAAGGAAGTGGAAACCCGCAAAGGAAGTGGCTTACCAAGCTCTTACAAGTGTGCTTACGAAAGCGATGGATGGTACAACCGGTGGTCGGTTTGTGATACCTTGTCGGCGTGGAGTGCGATTGCAAGGTCAAAGCGTGCTATCCGTAGTAGATATATGGAGTTTGGAAGGCCAAATATGTCGGTGGAACACAAATCAATAACAGATAGTAATGCTGAATAAATGTCCAATGTATGGTCCTAGTTGTCGGCCTAAATGTGTCCTATATCAAGTATGAGATGATGAACAAGGAGTCACGAGCAGAATATGAAAGCAACGACAAAGAACAAAGATGGCGAGCACCGAGAAGCTCAATTCAAAGATAAGCACAAAACAAATAAATTGTTGGCACCTAAAGCGTACTCTGTTTTCTCTTTTTTTTCTTCTTTTTTTTGTTTGCGGCTATGGATAGCACTCTCTCTCTCTCTACTATAGCCGAAATTTTTCTTTTTGTATTTTTATATTTTTCACAGAGCGAGCACGTAAATAGGAACCACACAAAGTTGCAACTCAATCGGATGTAAGGAGTGGCCTCTGAAAATTAATGAATGTGCTACAAATTCGGTGATTCGCCGAGCGAGTACTACACTTTCCAGGGCCGAATTTCGGAAAATAAATTCGTCGAACCCAACAAAGTTGGGGAGATTCGGATGTAAATTTAATTTCACCCAATTTCAAAAAAAAGCAACCGATTTCGAGTCCGTATGCAAAAGTTATGGCCGTTTGAAGATGGACCTCCAAGTTATGGTTCTTTGTGGGGTGAAACGAAGATCGGGTGGAGGGAATTTGTGGAATCTGGTGGCGGGCTCGGGAAAGGTGGGGATGATTCGGTGTGATCACGAGGCGTGATGGATGACGAAAAGAGGGTTAACAGAGGGTGGGATATGGGTGGGAAAAACAAAAAGCAGAGGGTGGAAAACGCGATGGGTGACGGCTAGGGTTTGAAGGGTGGTAGCGGAAGGAATACAACTCGAACAAAACACGATCTAAACCAGCAACACAACTCGACTAAGGACACAAACTCAACACTACGGACTCTGGAATCAACTTGTGCAAAGGCTAAACGAGATCTAGGACAGGAAACAACCTATGACTACAATTTTTTTGTAGGGCTTTTTCATGGACTCTAGGACGAAACCGAAAATAACAAAGGAGGGGTAACTCGAACCTGGAGGAACACCTGAAGCTCTGATTACCACTTTATGGGAACGGGGTCCCGATCTTCCAACAGGTTCTGGTATGTTCGATTTGGTGGAGGCGCGACACAAATCGATCCGGCTTCCGAACGACACGTTCCGAACCCCGCAATCGCAGCACCACGTCTCCTCGGGTTATCAACCGTGCGCTGCCGGTTGACCTTGCTAAGAAGGCTAATCCTCGCTGCGAATCGAAGAACACAAGCAAGAACAAGGAAGAACACAACCAAATTGCAGATATATTGATGAAGCACTCGAAAGTTTGGGGTTTCACAAACCGATGACGGCGAAACTGTTCAAAGACAGAATTAATCTAAGCAAAACCCAACCCTAATGGTGGGGGTGGCGGCTGTATATAAAGGAGTAAGGGGCGTGCAAAACACCTGGACGCGTCCTTAATGGACTCCAACACGATACAAAGCCGAACGGCCCAAAAGACGGTGTCACAGCACCCTGACAGATTCTGGACGTCCACTTGTTTCGACGATTCCCGTTGACTCAGAAGGAATTTTGATATGAGACCAGAGCCATTGGAAATCTTATCTTCTCAGCTTTCCATACATATGTGGAACGTCCAAAACGGAGTCCGGATGCGATCTGGGCATCCGTTTTAGTGCGGCCTGGTCCTGGACTCCGAATTGGATTCGAAGTGGGCTTGAGTTGGACATCCAACATGATTCGACCACCCTTGCTGGACTCGTGCGCCTCGTAGCCCTTCTCCAAGTACTTCTTGATCCTCTCCATGGTTCCTAATCATAATTAAATCATTAGGTAGTAATCGATTCTCAAATGAACAAAAAGAAGTACTTAGGAACGAGCTCACATGTAAATTCAATTGTCGGGCGCGAGCTCTAGTGATTGGTCCTTGAATATCAAGTGGAGGAGTGTTGTGTATATCCGAAGAAGTGATGTCCTCATCAAGAATCTTCCCAGGGATCATTCCAGGCAACTAGGGAGAAAGATATACTCTCACCTAGGGATGGCAATTGTGCCCGTTTACCCGTGTGCCTGTGGGTAAATACCCTAATGGAGTCGGGTATGGGATGTGTTCTTTACCCACGGGTATGAAAATAGGGGGAAATCTCTGCACATCGAGTAAATGGGTACGGGTATGGGTTAGTTCTACTCATACCCGTCTCGCCCGTTTACCCGTGAAATAAACTGACAGGTGAACCATCCTAAAAACAGTAAACTCTAACTCCCTACATCACTAACTCGGCACTGTCTCAGGCCTCTCGGCTCCATCCACCAAAAGCCCCAGCCGCCGCCATCCATCTCCGAGAGACTGAGACTCCGACTTCCTTCAAATCTCCGCTCCTCACCATTTTCTTGCCACTCCTCATTCCCCTTCCATCCGTCCCAACTCCCGACTTCCTCCAATCGTCGCTCCTCGCCGCTCCTCATTCCTTGTCGCTCCTCATTCCTCGCCGCTCCTCGCCCTCATTGGTCGTTCCTCGCTGAGACGCCCGAGTGGCCGAACTCCTCAAGTCCTCATACCTCCAGCCACTCCTCACCCTCGTTCCTCATCGCCGAGACACCGGACTCCCGACTCCACTCCAGTGATGCCTTTTTTGCTAGTGTCGAGTGCTACTTGTGAATTGCAGCTTGTCGTGCTACGGTTGCTGGTACCAATTCAGTCTAATTTTTGTTGGAACCATGTAATGTGACTTCAGACTTACGGTTGGTGTCGAGTGCTATGTTTGGATCTAATGCAGTGGCCAAAAATATAGCTTTGGAATGTTTGTAAGCTTTGGAATGATTTGTAAGCAGTGGCCAAATAATTTGTTAGAAGTTGATAATGATTTAGCTTTGGAATGTTTGTAAGCTATATCAGCCAATAACACTAGAAAACATTCCATTCTTGAAGAATATGTAAGAGTTGTTTTAATTTACCCTAGTGATTTGTGAATATTTAGGAATATTTAGTGATTTGTGATTTGTGAATGTTCCATTCTAGCCTTTGAGCTTATTGCGTTGCCAATCCGTTTGTCTAACAAATTATGGTTGTTTATTGTTGTCATTGGTATTTATTCCAATTCACACTTACGGTTGGTTACATCAGACTTACGGCTAATGTATTTGTGATCCAAACATAGTATTTGTGACTTTGTGATTTACGAAAAGCATGGGTATTTGTGAATTTGTGATTTGTGTTCAATTCTCATATTTGTTACTTTGTGAACTCTTATTTTTGTGTTTAACTCTTAGATGGCAACTCTGGAAAATTTGTGTGAATTGATGAATGAGTACTAAGTGCATAGTGAACAAAAGGGTATGGCTACATCATCTACTACTACTCCAATTTGTGCTACTGAGGTGCTTTCTATATTTAAAACACTAGCTGCTAGTAAGAAAAATATTGGTGTGGTGAAGACCAAAAGTGAGTTGGATCGCTATTTGGAAGAAGAAACTCTTCCTTGCACAGATGAGGAATTTGATATACTGGGTTGGTGGATGGTAGCTGGGACATGTTATCCTACATTGCGTATGATTGCCCATGATATCTTGGCTATTCCAATTACAACAGTAGCTTCTGAATCAGCTTTTAGCACTAGTGGTAGAGTGCTAAGTGAACATCGCAGTCATCTCACTCCAACTATATTGGAGGCATTGATGTGCTCACAAAGCTAGCTTTGAAATGACCTTAAAGGTATGCAACTAGTGATTTAAATATTTCAAAATTTATGTGTGATTCGAAGCTAGTGATGTAAATGTAATGTAATATTTACTTCTTAAGTGAAGGTGGAGTTGAGGCTTTATGGACATGCCTTGAAGACATTGAAGAGGAGCTTAAATATTGTTGTTCAATCTCAATTGTCAACTCTGATTATCAAACCATTTACTAGACATGTCTTTCATCTATTTGTTGAACTGTTGAAATTGAACTATTTTTGTATGTTCCACTCTTGCTGTAAACTTAATTTGTTTATGTGTGAGGAACTATGTCAATTTGTATTTCCATTGTAGTTGTTGAATGTGTGATGCATTGGTGATGTTTGAATGTGATGTACTCAGTTCGTGGTTAAACGGGTATGCCCGCGGGCGACGGGTATGGGCGAGGTTTTTACCCGTGGTCCTTCGCGGGTATGCCCGTGGGCGTAGATCGGGGTCGTGGGTACGGGTATGGGCGAGCACTACACGTACCCTCCACGCCCGATTGCCGTCCCTACTCTCCGCGGCCCTGGGGAACAAGGAGCACCTGGGTCGTACGAGAGGCCTCAGACTTTATGTTCCTTAGAAACATGGTTTCTCAGATGACTCCGAATTATATCGGAGTAGGAAGAGAACCAAAGCCGAGCGTAAGGCACAGTTACGAGAGGATATCAAGGCATCTCTTAGAGAGGAGCTGGCTGATTACGTCAGAGATGAGATGCGAAGATATACAGAAAATCAGCAGACCGTCGCCGCCGCTCCTGTGCTAGCCAGCCCCCTCAACCATCGGAGTAGTTGCGTGTCCAATCCTACGACGGAAAATGAGGCCAGATTTCCTGTGGACGACATCATGGTAATAATTATTATCTCTGGAATGCTCGATCCGTTGATAGGCCTATTGGAGTAGCTAATTTTATATCGTTATGTAGGAGCCTACAAAGTGCAAGCTCCAATTGAGATATGCCTCCGTTCCCTTGTGCGCTGCTTGGGGCTGGGCATATCCGTCTGCTCAAGGGGCCATGGTGCACCGTATACCTTTAGCACCAGACTTCGGAAAAGTTCATGTGGATGGTGCGCATGCCAATTTCGAGATTGTCCCGCTACCGAAGCCCCCAACGACGAAATCGTGACTCTAGGGCAAGACATTGGAACATTCATCTACTGGCCCAAAAGCGACATCTGCCTTGGAGGCTTCTTCACCAGTGGAAGGTCCACAAGGGCAGTCCAAACCAGAGCTACATGCACTGGTGCCATCTCCGCAAGGCCTATCTCCACCACCACTACCTGCACCGGTGCCATGTCCATAGGTGCTATTCCCGGTGAAGGAACTTGCACCAATGCTACCTTTACAGTCGACTACCATGAAGTCGACCTACAGCTGAGGCAGTAGGGGCAAATCAAAGAAAACCGATGATGATATCTCGTACCTGCCATTGGCCCGCAAATTCGTGCTAGGCGAGCCGATGATTGTCCCGAAAAAGCTCCTCCTAACCCTAGGACTTAGTTGCCAGATATTACACGCTTGGTATATGGAACATGCCAATAAGCCACAAGGAGAACGGTGTTCATGTATCATTGTCAAATTCAGGCCGGATCATTTACATCATGAAGTTCATGATTGTATCTTTGCGATGACCTTTGAGGATTTATTTGGTCTTTTCACACTCAACGCTCTCGACGCCTCACTCGTTCGATGCTGGACGTTGTAAGTGTGTACAATCGCAGTCTCCATTCATGTAATACTGATATATATCATATATAATTTATTGTTTTTATGTGTATATATATACATGGTGACTAAAGTTAGATCATCGAAATCACCAATTGGTTTCCTGGACTCACGCTTGGTCGCTATGGATACCATCAACGAGAATGCATCCTTCGTCGAGAGGTATATTACAACAATACTACTGGCTCACCGCGATAAAGACTTTGTTCTTGTGCCCTACAATCAGTTGTTCCATTAGATTTTAATTGTAATTATACCAAAATAGAACAAGGCAATATACCTTGATTCCCTAAGTAAAAACAAAACCGACAACACAGTTATCAGTTAATTACTCGATAGGTAAGTACATTTTCTCCATACATAATTATATTGTATTCTTTCTTTCCTTCCCAATGACTAAGCTAACTTTTTTGAATCACGAAGGTCATTCGCCACGTACGTTGCAGAGACACGTGGCTCGACGCAAAGGGCCATGTCCTTGCAACATGTTCTAAATTTTCGGGTATTCGCTAGTACACATTAATTAATCCTATACAACACTTGGTAGTAATGCCTCTTGAATTAACACATTCTATTTTTTGTAGTGCCACCAGCAGCAACCGGGCAACACGTGTGGATTCTACGTTGCCACCATATGAAACTACTACTCGATTCCTCGAAGATCACCAATCCTAAGGTTTGTCAATCTTTTCACAATTATTTCATACTTATCAGGTTATATATGTATGCACATTGATATTCCTATCGACAAGTTACACCTATCTCTACAACTGCATTGCAACAGCCCGACCATGCACAAATTCGAGGAGAGTGTGTACTTTTTGATGACTAGAGTCATAAAATCAGATGGAGAGTTCCACAACGTACAATGATTTTTTGTTTGGGATAAGATTGATATTGATTGTAATTGTGTATTTGTTAATAGATATTTTATTTCATTTCAATTAATTGATTTACGAAATGGATGTTTTATGTTTGTGAAATGAATTGAGATGTGAATTAGATGTATACATGTACATGTTGATTTGCTTGTTTCAGAGGGCATGGCTAGCATTTTCTAAGACTGGCCAATAAACAGAAATAGATTTAGGGGTAGAAGAGAATAGTACAAACGGTTTTTAGTACTAAAAACCGTCTGCAATAGTTGATAATCACAGACAATTTTTAACTAAAAACCATCTGTGCTAGTTAATAATCACAGACGATTTTTAAAAATCGTCTGTGATATTTGCACCATAGACGATTCAAAAGCTATCTGTGATGACCTCGTATCATCACTGACCCATAAATTCAGACGGCTCATAAAACCATTCGTGATGACGTTTTTGAATCATCTGTAATACGATTTTCTATAGTAGTGCACAGTCCAAATGGCTGCTGAGTAAACTGAATACCAAGGACCCCCATTGATTCGTTACCATTTAACATAGTGGGACTCAGGACCAGCCGGCGTGCAGTGCATACCAACAAATGTCGTTCCTACATATACTATTCTTGAACTGCGATACTCAAGATCTCAGTTTTCATAGATTGTCAGTAATGTCAATATCTACGATCTGAACCATAACAAAAAAGGACAACAAACAGCTGTGGAGAAGTGATAATTAATTCACGGTAATACGATGCTCCACAACATACGGACTCCAGATTCTGAAGCTTTTGCACGTTGCTTTCCTGAATAAACGAATATCGGAAAGTATTTATCAGTTCACCTCTCCAGTCCAAAGAGGGGCAAAACTAAAACATATAATCCCAGCACATTACACCCCTGAATATGGGGAAGCTAAAAGAGGGGAAAGGAAGGTGGTCTACAGTTCTTTTCTTATGTATAGTACACAGAAGAACATTACGATCTTTGAAGATCATCCACATGGGGTCAGGGTTCAAAAGATGGAATGGCAATTATCAACTACAGAAATCATAAAAAGGGTGATCTATCTTAGCTGCTGACTGCTACACTACTGCTCCTAAATCTCACGTTTCTACACCGTTTCAATTTGGTGATAGCCTCTTGTGCCTTGCCCTGCAGAAGGTCCACATAAACTGATGCTAGCAATGCCCTAGGGTTGTTGGGCAACATTACAAGGCCACGGTTCACCATATAATTAGCCTGCTCAAGCTCTCCCTGTACTGCAGCAGTAATGCCAAGGTCAACATACAGAACACCCTGAGCTTCCTCAGGCTTGAGACTATCTGAATGCTCATCTTCTGAGGTCAGTTTTGTGACTGCGGGAGTGACCAAGTCTTCACCATCACTATCTTTCTCAACAAGGGCCATTTCACCGTTCTCGACACTGTAGGGCAACTCAATATCATTGCCATCTCTCAAATAAACTGTTAGCTGCTCAGAAGCCTCCTTTGGTCTATTCAACGCGCACAAAGCTTCAGCTGCATATACATGGCTGAGGAATACATACATCCTGGAGCAGTCTGGCAGCTCCTGTAGCGATTTGGCAATAGACAAAGCTTTCAAGGGATTCTCAAGACACAATTCAATAAACGCCAGGTCTCCCAGGATGGCTTGTCTAATTTTGAGGTTCTCTTTTCTACAGATGTCATCATACAAAGCAAGAGAGCTCTGCAAGGTGGCATTCAAGCTCACCGTTCCCTTTTGTTCTCCATTTGCATTAGTTAGCGTTGGACCAGAAAGAGTTTTGGAATCTGTACTCATGGTGTTCTTCTGACCTGAGCATTTATGGCCTTGTACTGCTCCTTGATCGGAATCGTCTGTACCTGAGGAATCCTCTGTACCTGTTGCAACCACCAGCTTTTCCTGCTCAGAAGCATCCAATATTAGTTGTGCATTGAGTAGACACTGTCTAGCAAATCTTAGTGATATCAAATTTCCATGTTCATCCGAAGTCACTCCCTCAGAATCAGAATGATGACTTCTTGAGTTCACCGGGTTGATAACCAAGTGCCGCCATTTCCCTGACCCCACTACATGAACCTCAATCTCATCATGGCATGAAGTAGCACCACTTGAACTAAGGAGCCCTTTTTCTAGAGCTAGCAGGCTACACTCAGCAAAGCGGAGCCAAAAAAGGGACCGGTTGTACAAGAGCGGCATGGCCTCACGAAAACAGCGAGCTGCTAACAAAGGTTTCCCACACATCAAATGTTGGATGCCGCAGTTGTATGAAATAAGACAAGATTTATCTTGCGATAATGCAGACAGCTTTAATGGTTTCTCTGAACGAAGAGATAAGCTATATTTCAGTGCTTTGCTAAAGCACCATATTGAGGTATGGTTAGATCTTTGTTGGTGTAGTATACAGCCAAGATTGTTGTGGAACATGGCTAGCATTGCAGGTTCAGTACGATTATTGGGTGTGCTCAACAGCTTCACAGCCTTCCGATAGTTCCCTCGGGCATACTCCAACTGAGATTTTAAGAGAAGCTCTGTGGAAGAATCCCTACCACGTGCCATGTTCATAAGAACTTTGAGTTCTCGCTTGGCAACCTTAAGGTTCCTTGTGAGAAGTAGAAGCCGGACCTTGTAAATTTGTAGTCTAACTTTCAAATCAGCAGCAGTGGCAGCAAGATCAGCTGATGCCCTTGAGAAATCATTTAAGATAGGCCTGCCCAAGTTCTGATTTCCACCATCCAATGTAGAGTACAAAGATTCAAACTCCAGTGTATCATCTGAGAAACTTCCCACAAATAGGTTCTCAGATCCACCAGCATAAGTATTTGAATCAGAATCTGGAGGTGTGTTACTTTTTGCAGGAGGCTTTGGTTGAGCTGATTGCTGCTGAGCTATGCTAGCATTTTCATTCTGGTTCGTAGTATTAACTACTCCAAACGATCTTTCCAAGTATTGAATTATATCCTGTAAAAACATAAGTAATGCACACAATTAAATAAGATGAACAAAGTTCCCTCTAGACATAAGTCAACGCTGCAACTTTGGAAAGATAAAAGGCCAAACAAATGCTATGGCACGCCATACAAGTTAAGAGCCCAACTAAATCTGACAGTGCTAAGCTCAGGAATTCTAATGAAGATCAGATCAAAGAAAAACGTAATCATTTGCCCGATAAAGCAAACCAAACAGAAAAAAGAACTCCATGATCAACCCACCCTATATCTCCCTCCTGTTTTCAATTATTATCAGCAATACACCCATAATAAGGTAGTTGCTGTGTCATCATAAATTTACATATATTAAAAAATGAATGCTATGAAAGGATATAAATGACACCATGAAACATATGGGGACAAAGTACACAAAACTGAACATATCATATAGGAATAGTATTCTACTCTAATGTCAATTTGCTGTGTCAAACAGTGAAGATAGCACATATGATGCATTTTCAGGAGCACCTGTTGACAAAATACCCATAAGCCCAAAACAGAATGCTTGCAAACAAGTTACTAGTTTCAATGGAGCAAGCTGTAGATGTCAACTGCGGGCTGCACTGAGGGGAAGAAAACAAACTTCTTTCTTGAGATGGAAGAAAATAAACTTACCGCAGCTTTTGATGCATCTTGCAAAGCTAATGTAATATCCAATAACAGAAAGCATACATGAAGTGCAGTTGTCTGCAGTAGTAAAGAATAATTAGGGAATGCAAACAACTTTTCCTTAAACTAAGCAATAACTAATAATACCTCATCAATTAGTTCAATATTTTGGTACAATGGCTCCGAAACAGACAGTGCAGATTCATAATCATGAAGGTGATAAAGGATAACAGCCTGCAAATTCATCAAGTCCATGAACAAATCCGTCAGCATGTCTTCGGCTAAAGCTCACATTAAGGAGTATATTCAATGCTTACATTGGCCAAAACAGTACTTTAATTAATGTAAAGCACAGACTACAAACACCTAACAATCAAATAATTACTTTCACAGAACAAGAGAACATACAGTGTTGAATGTTATTATGGTTGTGCCAAACTCATCCCCATAGGTTGTTGTATTATGTGCAGCAGAAATCGATGGTACAATGTCACTGCTTCTTGATCCTGAAGAAGCATTGTTTCCAACCCCATTGGCAGAATCAGCTTGTTCTCTAGACGCACAGGCAAGTTCTTCACTTCTTTTCTGAATGCACGTATTGGTAGAACATTAGAATATCCCCAAATAATTATGAAATTATTGGAGACCAAGCGCAGTAACATAATACAATACAAAATGGCATAGCAAATCAAAACAGGCATCACAAACACTAAGACACTAGCAGTCGTTAACAACCAAGCACAATGATGTGCTTCAGCATATAATAGGAATGCTCTAAATAGCTGTAAGCGGCTAGCAAGCAGCACCACACGTTGTAGCGGTATGTATGTGGCCTTGAAAGCGACCCTGTAAATGGTTTAACAATTGAAAAACTATAGAAATTTATGTGCAAATAAAGCAGACAACTCAACAAGTTCCAAATATATCATATACAAGGTTATTAAGGCGGTAAGGCGAGGTGAGGTAACCCACCCCCCTCAGACCTTTTAAGCAATAAGGCGTGAGACGAGGCGACGCCTTACACACATCATAAGGCAAAGAAAACGGAGTTCTGAGGACTAAATCAGAAGAAATCAAAAGAGGCGAAGGACCTAGAAGGATCTAATTGTAATTTTGTAAACCTCTAGGGACTAAATTGTAAAATTACCAAAACACACCCACCCTTTAACCCTAGCCTAACCCTAATACTCCCTCACTCCGCCGCCTCCTCCCTCCTCCCTCATTCTAAGCCGTCGCCGCCTCCTCCTCCTCACTCACCGCCACCGCCACCTCCTCCTCACTCCCACCGCCTCCTCCCTCCTCCTCCACCCCACCACCACCCTCACTCCTCCCTCACTCCCAGCCGCTGCCTCCCTCACTCCTTGTAATGTTGCGGGCGGCCAGATCCGGCAAGGTGGAGGGTGAACGGTAGCGTAAGCGGCTCGACGGCGTCCTGGAGGCGGAGGCGGCTCGACGACGCCCTAGAGGCCAAGGCGGCACGAGGACGTGAGGCAAACTTAGCCCACATCTTCCACCGCCTTCTTCCCGCCTTCTTCCTTCCCAGTTGCCCGCTCTCTCTCTAGTTTAACCGCCGCCTTAGGCATGCACGCAAGGCGGGGCGACGCCTTGCCACCCCTCTACCGCCTTCGAGCCTAAGCGACGCCTCAATAACCATGATCATATAGTGTTTCATATGAGGTTATATTACTAGGAGTTCAGTCACTACTCACTAGTAGTCCGAGCTTTTAAAGGATGAAAGGAAGGCCGACAAAAGAATAGGGAATTTTGTTGGGCTGTAATAAAGGGCACTAACTCCGCCTATGTAGTTTTCTACATAGACTATCCCAAGCCAGGAAAAAGGATGAGGGTTGTGTTAGACTTGCAAGCCAACGTAAAAATCATGCTATCTTTTCATGGAATGAAACCCAAATTAAAAATTTCATTGGGACGTAACTCTCTTAGCGACGCGCCATATCGGAACCCGGGTGTGGTGATAAATGAGCAAGGGCCGGGACGTCACTCCCTTAGTGACACGCTACGTCGACGCCCGGATGTAGTGGAAAATGGGCAATGGTCTTCGCACTTTACTCAACGAGTGCGAGGGGCAAGGAAGCAAGTCGAGGAGAGTAGGATTCGTATGAGCAGTTGGAATATAAGGTCCTTAACAGGTAAGTTAAGAGAGATAGTTGATACAGCGATTAGGAGACGTATAGATATCTTGTGCGTTAAGAGACTAAATGGGTGGGTCAGAAGGCAAAGGAGGTGGAGCATACTAGCTTCAAGCTGTGGTATATTGGAACAGAACGAAACAAGAATGGAGTGGACATCTTAATCGATAAACGCCTCAAGAGTGGAGTTATCGACGTGAGGAGACAGGGGATAGGATTATCCTAGTCAAGCTAATCTTTGGTGACTTGGTTTTGAATGTTGTTAGTGCATATGCACCACAAGTAGGGTTGGATGAAACCGCTAAGAGGCAATTTTGGGAAGACCTAGATGACATGGTTAGAAGTGTGCCTATCAATGAGAAGATTTTCTTAGGAGGCGATTTCTATAGTCATGTCGGTACAACTAGTGGAGGGTTTCAAAGGGTGCATGGGGGTTTTGGTTATGGTACTAGGAATCAAGAGGGAGAAGATACCTTAAACTTTGTCGTAGCCTATAATCTCATGATAGCTAACACCTTCTTTAGAAAGAGACATTCTCATTTAGTTCCCTTTAGCAGTGGTCAGCACTCTAGCCAAATCAACTTTGTTCTTAATAGGAGGAAGGACAAACGAGCCTGCATAGACTGTAAAGTTATACGTAGAGAGTATGTTGTCCAGCAACATAAGTTGGTAGTCTCCAACTTTCGTTTTAGATTACGGGTCCAACAAGCTAAGGTCACCAGAACCACGAGGACGAAGTGGTGGAAACTCAAAAGAGATACTACACAGGCGTTTAAGAAGAGGATGTTCACGGAAGGGACGTGGGACGTGAGAGAAGCGAATAGCGAAGCGAATAGTATGTGAACAGATATAGCAACTGGCATTAGGAAGGTGGCTACGGAGGTGCTTGGAGTGATCCAAGGGATAAGATAACCAAAAGACACATGGTGGTGGAATGAGTAAGTACAAAAGACTATTGAGGAGAAAAAGATATGCTACAAGTACATGCATCATGATAGAAGCGATGACAATGTACAGAAATACAAAGCAGCAAAAAAGAATGCGAAGAAAGCGGTGAGGCACGAGACAAGGCATATGAGGAAATTTATTAGAAACTAAGTATAAAGGAGGGAGAGAAGGGTGTCTACAAGATGGCTAAACTTCGAGAAAGGAAGACGGGAGATTTCAACCAAGTTAAATGCATCAAAGACGACACTAATGGACTTTTGATGAAAGACGAAGAGATCAAGGATAGGTAGAGAGATTACTTCGACAAGTTGTTCAATCACGATAATGATGATAGTATGATTGAACTGGATGATCCTTTTGAC
This sequence comes from Bonia amplexicaulis, assembly GCA_036346245.1. Classification (NCBI taxonomy): domain Eukaryota; kingdom Viridiplantae; phylum Streptophyta; class Magnoliopsida; order Poales; family Poaceae; genus Bonia; species Bonia amplexicaulis. The sequence goes on from CM070760.1 coordinate 13,970,538, forward strand.
GACATCGATAGAAGGTTTGTTCGAAGAATCTAGGAGTCGGAAGTAAGAGAGGCCTTAAAAAGGATGAAAGTGGGTAAGGTGTTACGGCCTGATAACATCCCTATTGAGGTGTGGAAATGGCTAGGAGAAGTGACGATTGTTTGGCTAACTAATTTGTTCAATAGCATTTTTAGGTTGAACAAAATACCAAACGAGTGGCGGAGGAGCACATTAGTACCAATTTTCAAAAATAAAGGAGACATTCAAAGTTGTACTAATTATAGAGGAATTAAGCTCATGAGCCACACAATGAAGCTCTGGGAACGAGTGATTGAGCGCCATTTAAGAAAAGTGACTAGCATGATGACAAACCAATTTGGTTTTATGCCTGAGAGGTCGACCACGGAGGCAATTTTCTTACTACGACAGTTAATGGAGAGGTATAGGGAGCAAAAAAAAGGATCTTCACATAATATTTATTGACTTGGAGAAACCCTATGACAAAGTGCCAAGGAATGTCATATGATGAGCGCTCCAAAAGAAAACCAACAAAATATATTATCCTAATTAAGGACATGTACGAAAATGTTGTAACTAATGTCAGAACGTGTGATAGTGTTACTAATGACTTTTCTATTAAGATAGGACTACACCAAGGGTCAGCGTTGAGCCCATACATTTTTGCCCTAGTGATAGACGAGGTTACACGGGACATACAAGGAGATATCCCTTGGTGTATGTTTTTCGCTGATGATGTGGTTCTGTTTGATGAAAGTAGAACAGGGTTGATAGGAAAATTGAGTTGTAAAGGAAAACCTTAGAATTGAAGGGCTTTGGACTTAGTAGGACTAAAAATGAGTATATGACGTGTGATTTCAGTGGTGCTAGGGCAGATGATGGAGATGTTAGATTGGACGGACAAGTAGTGCCTAAGGACACATTTCGTTATTTGGGATCGATGCTACAGTGGGACGGTGAGATTGATGAAGACATGAGCCATAGAATAAGAGCGGGGTGGGTGAAATGGCGCCAAGCATCTAGTGTCCTGTGTGACAAAAAAATCCCTCAAAAGTTAAAGAGTAAGTTCTATAGGACGGCGATCAGACCCGCGATGCTATATGGAGCAGAATGTTGGGTGACTAAAGGACAACATATACAAAAAATGAGTGTAGCGAAGATGAGGATGTTGTGATGGATATGTGGTCACACAAGGCGGGATCGCATCTGCAATGATGATATATGTAATAGGGTGGGGGTAGCGCCAATTGAAAAGAAGCTTGTCCAACATCGCTTGAGATGATTTGGACATCTCCAACGAAAGCCTCCTGAGGCACCGATACGTAGTGGAATTTTAAGGCGTATTGAAAACGTAAGAGGCAGAGGTCGACCAAGACTGACGTGGGAGGAAACAGTTAAAAGAGACTTAGGGGATTGGAATGTATCTAAAGAATTAGTTTTGGATAGGAGCGCATAGAAGTTAACGATCCATGTACCAGAACCATAAGAAAGTTAGGGGTAGTGCTTTAGGCTCTCAGCTCAGATAGCAGAATGTACGGCTTGAGATTTAGCATTGTAGATTTTTTTTCAAGGCTCTTGTCTCTTTGATCTTGAGATGGTTTCATTCCTAGCCTACCCCAACTTGTTTGGAACAAAAGACTTTGTTGTTGTTGTTGTGATAAAGGACACTCTTGTCTTGCATTTCAAGGCCCAATTATCTGTGAAACTATACCACCATGCATGTATTGCTGCAGGCAGACCCGCTACCACCTTGATGACAGCAGACCCACCACCACCATGCATGTATTGCTGCGGGCAGACCCGCTACCACCTTGATGACAATAGACCCACCACCACCTTAAAAAGTGGGTTGCACTACAGATCACAAACAAAATACGCCAACTGTAGCTAGCAAATTAGAAGCAAGCTGTGTGCACAAACATTTGAAGTCTTCGATCAACCAGGAGTAGGAATTTGAGTTATTGATTGCAGTAAACCAAAACTTAAAACCATAAATCGTTTACTGCTCAGAATACAAAGACATTGTTTGGTCCAGAACTCCAGATTTATGCAATAAAAGCTTGCATGAATAGAACTATAATACACAAAATATAGCGAAAGCATCCCTAAGATCATATGAAATCACCTCCAGTTCTATCTATATGCTCCTACGAATTCAAATGGTTATTCTAATGTCTACATATAAATTTCCAACAATTGCTTACATTCAACACCAAGCATTTCATAATTTAATTAATTTCAAGCTAAGCAATCAAATACAAGTACTATTATCAACATGTGGCGTGTATCGTATGCAACACCCTTGTTTCCTGTGCACCACGCAGCTACAGTTGAAGATTAAAATACATCCATGCAAAATAAAATGATATTTAAATAATAAAGTTAAGTCCATACACAAAAGAGTGTCACTAGCCACAAAAAAATAATTTTTCATGCATGTGAAAACTATCTTCATTAACCCACAAGAACAAAAAAATGTATTTAGAATACGACAAAATAATAAAATTGACACAGAAAGCTTGGCTATTTGGAACAATTTGCACAGAACAGGTCCCAAAACAAATGAATGAAGAGAAATATGGCAGAGCATCAAGTCAGTCCTTTCAAGAACTAAGGAATATATGATTGAAACTAACTAAAGGACAGGACTACAATAAAGAGCCAAACATTAGCATTTTATCACTTACCACAAGGTTGCTGATTTCTATTTATAACTGAGTTTGGACATGGCAAAACAAGTTTATTCGCACAACCACATGTATCAGACACACTAACAGAGTAACAGGTTTCAACTGTAGTTGTCAATTCGACCCACCCTATATCTAACTGAATGACAATAAAATGACCAAACAGTGAGAGTGAGAAATGCAGATTCACTAACCTTAACATTGCCTAGAATTTCAAGCAAATTCTTCGGATCAGGACAAGCGTCCAAGAAAGATTCTGCAATAGCCATATTGTGAAGGACCTGAAAATTGAAAAATTGCGACATCAGATGCAACAAAAGAAAGTATGATTAAACTATCATTTCTTCCTTAAGAGACAGTAGAAACACTACAGACTCAAGCTGAGCATTGTAGAAAGCATGGAAGTACATATTCTGTGCTGTACACGGAGATTGGGTAACTGTTTCACCAATTATTCTAAACTAAACCAATTTTCCCTTCCATTTGTAGGCAAATTATGCCTCGAATTTACAACCTAATACAACCAGCTTACACATGCACTGGCCTATGCTTGAAGAAACATACAAAATTACTAATTAAAATCACGCATGGGGAGAAGCACACCCAAGCCCAATCACATGCGTCGCTGGCATTGGCATGCACCAACACACCACTGCGCACATCCACATCCACATTGGAACAATACCCCACTCACAAAATACAAATGGGCACCCACCCAACCCCAACACATTAACACACACGCTAGTCACGCAAGCCGCATACACGATCGACGGCAGTGTATATACATGTGACAGATGCACGCATCAGAAGCAATCACAGACCCAAGATGCACCCACCCACATACATACATATGCAGGCTCGCACCACCCACCCCCAGAGCCCAGCCACGCGCACAACTCAAACATGCACACCACGCAATTCACATGCAACAGACGCTGAGCAAGCATGTAACCACACCTCCAGCGACAGAGACATCTAGCAAGCAAGATTGCAGCCTCCCCCATCGTACACACGCCACTGCCAACTTAGCCAAGCACACGGATTCGCCATATAGTACAGCTGAAAGATTTATTTACCCCAGAACCTCTTAACCCTCTTCACATCTCCACACATAGGGAAAGCAGAGAGCTAGAATCGCCCACCTTGGGGTCGCCCTCCTTCTTGAGCAGGAGCTGCGCGAGCACCTCGGCGCACTCGGCGTAGCGGCGGCTCTGGAACAGCACGGCGGCGTCCCTCGCCATCGCCGCCGTCACGGAGAGCATCCCGTCGTCCGCCGCCGCGGACTGGGGCGGGGCGGGGCGGCGGCTCCTTCGGCGCCGCGGGTTCCATCCGCCGGATCTCGCCCGGACGGGGTTGAACCGGAGAGCGTCAGAATCGCGAGACGACGCGGAGAATCGGAGCTCAGGGGGTAGGGTTTGGGGCGGGGCAGGGCTAGGGTTTGGACGAGGCGAGGCGAGAGATGTGAATCGAAGAAGGCGAGGGAGAGAGAGAGGGGAGGGGTTTGCTTTCCTTTCCTTTCCTGGTTTGATGGTTTTTTTACGATGTTGCCACTGGCTGCAGGCGGGGCCCGGAGGGAGGGTCACTAAGCTGTCGTCCGGCTGCTTCGTTTGTTTGGTGGGGTCACGCCGTCAGCGAGTTTCGTTTTTCCCCGCTCATAAATCTAGGCACATCTGTCGTGGGGTTAGCAAGCTTGATTATTTGCCTCTAACGATCAATCTTGGCGCAGATTAGCAAGTTTTATTCTATGGTTTCATAGTTGTTTTCATCGAGCATTAGCAAGGTTCGTGGTATTTGAAGTCACATTCTTTTCCATACGCTTTCCCAAAGGTAGGATTTATGAAGCGCCATATCGGTTATTTGTAGCCCTGTCCCATTTCGTACAATAGGGAGCGCATGCTTAAAGCCTCCACCGAAAATGACTATCTTCTCTTGAATGGCTGGTCGTGTCCACCCATGATGTCCGCATGCTATTGTCAAGGACCTCGACTGCCTACCACTTCGTCAGTGGTATTTGGCTTCTTAGCGCCACAAGCCCCTTCGCAGTGCTAAAACCTTAGGATCAACGATTTAAAGGAGGATGTTGCATCTGCGCAAAAAGGAGCTGACCACCCCGTCATTCATAGACATCCATCACATCCAAAACACCATCCCCACTATATTTTTCACCATTATTCATCCTCTATTCATCCATCCTTGTAATCACTCATCCATTGGTATAACCGGAACATCGACAACATCGTTATTAATATATACATGTTAATTTCATATCATTGACACTATGTTCTTTATTATTCATCTATTGTTCTTGGTTCCCAAGGATATAAGTGAGCAATTCCCCAATGGCTAGGGGTAAAGGTAGCCATGTAGCACTAGCAATCAAGGGGATAATCTAACTTTCATGTATGTTTTATGTGTTATCATTGCTATTAGTGTTTGTTTATCTTTTATTGATACTAGGACTTGATGGGCACCGATGCTTCATTGATCGGTACAAGGGATAGCAACGAGTGGTGTGTGGATGATTGACTGGGAGAGTCGATGACAATGAAAGTGGTTGAGATCAACTTTCTGAAGTAAACCACTTGAGGAGGAACCGCATAACCACGAAGACTAAGGCATTCTTTCGAGCGTAAGTCAGTTGGTCTATGCGGTAATTCCTTAATTGTGAGAGTGACGTGCTATAGTGCGCACGTGAGCGAGACAATAGATTCTCCTATACAATGTTTGTACGAGGGAGATGTAACTAGGGTGTGCCACGTACGTGGTCGTAGCATGCTGTGGTCGTAAGCTGAACGTGGTCGTAGCATGCCATGGTCGTAAGATTGTTTGTGTGCTGATGCTGTGGTCGTAAGAGTGTCTGTGTTCTGATGTCATGGTCGTAAAAACTCATATCGATCACCAAGTCGTAAAGACTCCTACCGTAGTCGTAGTCGTGTTCATGCTGTGGTCGAAACATGATGTCTGATGTCTAAAGTCTGTGGTCGTAGTCTGAAGTCTGTTGACTAAAAGCCATGTCGTGGTCGTATAGCGTCTGTTGTCATGGTCGTAGAGTAGCGTCTGTGATCTGAACTCACCCAAAACTGTACTTCAACTACAAACGGCAAGTCTTTCACAAACGCAAAATCCAAAGAAAACCAAATGTCAATTATTCATCATCTCTTTATTTACGGCCATCTACATTGTCTAACATATTTGATCTACTCAATACACACAACCCTGGCCTAACCCTAAACCACTTCCCTTGCGTCTCCCGGTGTCGTGGTTTCAGTATAGACCTCAAGTCTGGTTTTGGACATTTTCCAAAATGCCCCCGACGAAGCTTACGGGCTCCTTCCCTTTACTCCGTCTTCATCTTTTTCGTGTAAGCCACCATGCACACCATATGTAGGTTGATCAATTGCTTCCCTTCCATTGGTAAGTCTCTCCCATTTCTGGTCCCACCGAACCACGCCTCACTTGAACAGACGAAGCCACTTGATCCAACCCATTGATCGAACCTTACCTCAAACACATCACTTGACTTAACCAAGTGTCATGCTTCAGTCCAACTATCTCACACGACCTCCTTGACCGTTCTGGACCTTATTCCACTCTAACCTAGTCCCGGTCGTCCGTTGTTGACCATAGTTGTCTCTAAGCTTCCCTGCACATCCAAAGACCAAGAAATCGTTTTCGGACACAAGTTATTCACAACTTGACCCACGTTGGAATAAACATGCAACGAAATATAATCATGATAGAAGTTTTAAGGTCTTCTCATGATCGAATCTCCCACAATTCTCAATTTTTAGAATCTTACTGCCTCAGCTAGTCGGTATGACCACACTCCTCATGCTGGTCATATTGCCCTAGTTGTACCGCCAACCATTGGCCGGTACTACCAGCCCTTACCCAATTTCCAGTAACAGTGGAGTGGTATAACCACTTGCCAAGGTCGATACTACCGCTCTCCAAGCAAAGCCCAGTCATACCGTTCCTCTGGTAGTACCTTAGTTTTTGCTAGTACTATCGGACTTGGCCAACCTAGAAAATGGCCCTCTCTAGAAAATAGCTACCGTCATCTAGAGACCAGTTGTATCGCATCTGCAGTAGTACCGTGGCTACCATAACGGTACCTCCGTCGCCAATAGGCCGATACTATCGCCATTGCCCGGCCGGTACTACTGTTTGAGACCTAACAGCAACCTGAATTTTAGAAAATTGCAAGTCCTTTGCAAAAACATTATATTCAACTCAACTCAGCTACTAATTGTTCATCAAGAATTGATCTAGAGATATTCACATGGTCTCTCAACCCCCTTCTAGTCGCTTTCTCGGTCCTAGGTATACCACAGGTTTGTTCTGCCCACACATTGTTCCGCTGTTTGCAGATCTACAGGTGGAGAAAATTGTTAGCGATATGCCCTAGAGGCAATCATGAAGATGATTGAATCACTTCTATGTTTATAGATATTTGAATAAAATATTATTTTATCCCTTGAATAAATATCTTTCGTGTTGATCAACAAGTATGTGACTTATTCGTGAAACTCTTTATTCATGTTTTGATGTTATTCTAAGTTATCCCTGCTTTTATATCATTATGTGGGACAATTATAATTTATATATAAGCACATGTATTGATTGATTATCATGTTTTACGAATCATGGATATAAGATATCAAATCAATAATATGGACACGTGTTAGAGAACTGATGTTAGATTGACCCATCATGAGATACTGCGAGAATTGTTATATTCTTAAGTGTCATCAGTTGGTCTCATACATAGTGTATGTAAGATCCTTAGACCTGAGCTCATCATTGTTTCCTACATGTGTAATAGTTTGCTTAGGGGTTACCAAACATTACTCCGTAACTGAGTGGTAATAAAGGTAGCTTTCGGGTTTGCTATGAAACATGCGGACGAATATGAGCGCTCAAGATGGAATTTACCCCTCCTATCTAACAGGAGAGATATCTCTAGACCCCTCGATGTGGTTAGATTAAGAAAGTGCATAACCATACCAAATGTGGTTAAGGAGTCAATCACAACTGAGTAATCCCAACCGCAGCACGCTGGTAGACTAGCAGCCCTCGTGCAAGCGTGACAACTGTGAGGCTTTGTTTTCCTACGCCTGAGCAAGGATTCAAAAACCCAACCGCGGTTACCACCCGATTACCTGTGTTACTCGGTTTTGTTTCAATTGTTTAGTTTAAACTCAAATTTTCAATTAGACCAATTTTCAACCCTTCACCGCTGAAATTACTCTTCATCGACTCATTTTAAATTTATACCTTTTTCGAACCGATATTTTTTTACCAGTAGAGCCAGTTACCACCGATTATTTTAATCCTTGCATCCGAGTATGTAAAAGAGCTACTACCTCCGGTCAACAAAACTAACATTATAGCAAGTTCGGTTTTGTTTGCAAATACTTACGTTTTGACAGATACCAGATACGAGAGCCAATGAGTAACTAATCAGCCAATTGGAAGGTTAATACACCCAAAACTGTTTTGGGTGTAACATCCCATTTTTGGGTTTGTTATTTTGTGCTGTAATTTGATATTATTTGCTAAAGCTGGTGTTTAAAGTTCAAAAGTTTGAGTTAAATTTCAATTCCTAGCTTTCTATTTTGTTTATTTTCCCTTCCTCCCGACAAAATTTTGAATTTTCTTCTGGGCCGGCCTATTTCTTTTTCGGCCCGACCGGCCCTCCTCTTTTCTTTCCTCTGGCCCAGCCAGCCTTTTCTTTCCTTTGGCCCAACCGCCCAGCCGGCCTGGCATTCTTCCTTCCCCTTTCTCCTTTTCTCCCTACCCCTGTTCTCCTCCTGAGCAGCGTTGTGCCGTCTGTGCCACGTCGCCGCCCCTGGTTTCGCCTCTCCTCCCCTGCACTGCCCTTCCCCGCGGAAGCTCCAACGTTAGCCATACCTCCCCAAGCCAAGCCTAGATCCCCTCCTCGCCTGCTAGCTCCTCCGCGTGCCGCTCCGTCACTCCCCGCCGCGGTCGACCGCCAAAACTGCCCCCCGGTTTACCCATCACGTAGAGCCAGTTACGGGCATTGACGATGGCATTGAAGTCACCCTGAGCTTGCTCTGCCTGCATCAGCGTCACATCGCCCTCCCGCAAGCCCCACCCCATGGCACCGCCGCCACACAGCCGTACCCGGGCGACCGCGCGCTTCGTCAGCTTGCCTCTTCCCCGAGCACATTCACGCCTCAGAGAGCTGTTGCGTGCGCCCTGGACCCCTCCGCCCTAGCTTACACTAGCCTTGTCCCTATCGCTCTCTCCACTCGAGTTACGAACAGTGGCTCCACTACCACACGCCATAAATCGCCCAATGCTCTCCACTCCCTCTTCCCCAGCTATAAAAGCTCGACCAACAGCCAGACGATCCTCACCCATTTCCCTCTCTAGCTCTCGAACTCAAAAAATCACCGCCGTCGCGTTGCCAGCCCTCTTGGGAGCACCAATATTGGCATTGAACCTTCCCCTAAACTCCTCTCACATTCCTAGTGTTCCCATGAAGCCTAATTGGGTTCTTCTTCTCTGTAGCTCACCGGAGCCCGTCTCTTCCTCAACTCCGACCGCCCCTTCCCACCAGCGACTCATGCCCCTACCGCCCGATTCAATTCGCCGATAGCACCCTCGCCGCACGGTGAAGACCACCCTGACGCCAATTTTGGGTTTTGCCGCCCCCTCTTCCCCAACGAAGATCGCCCACCTCCACCGTTCGAGTTCTCCATCGCCAGCCGGTTTTAGGCCTCCCCGAGCTCTTCTACCTACCCTGGTGAGCTTATGATGTTCCCTAGTAGCTCCCATTCTATTTAATTAGCTTTTAATTTCTAAAATCACCGCCCCCATTTCCGCCACCGCCTAGCTCGTCGTCGGTGCCCCTCCGGTCCTTATCAGTCCAATTCAAATCTGCCAAGAGGTGCGCACGGGGCTGAGCATTCTATTTCGAAAAAGCTCTCATGTTACTGCGACCATCCTCGCCGCCGTTCGGCCAAGGAGGCGTATTGTTCCCGCATAATTAGTTTAAGCGCTATCATTTGTAGTTAATGACCTTCTTAGGATTTGTTAATGAGATGCTGACCAATGGGCCCGGGCCAGTTTAAACCTTTCGTTACACTGACACCTGGGCCCCAATTCGGTTAAAAATGTGATTAAAACCTATTTATAACCCTAGGCCACTGACATGTGGGCCCAAAACACTATTTGCACAGTGTTGAGTCCCCACATGTCAACCTTAGGCCTTTTCCGAAAAAAATGATTTTCTTTAATTAAATAAACCGTGGGCCCCACATGTCATACACTGAACCTTTAAGATTTAAAACTATTTTGAAAAAAATAAAAATGGTGGGACCCACCTATCAGAGAGAGAACTCTCTCTCCTCTATTTATTTTGGGATTTTTCCTAAAAATAAACTTTGGAAAGCACGTTCTCCCTCCAAATTTAGCGAAACTTGTTTCTAAAATTCTCTAAATTCGAGCTCTTTCTGCTAGTTCTTGTTTTGTTCAATTTGGAGTTTGTTTGAATTTTTGATTGAGATTTTATTTGATCTCATTGTCTGTCGTTTGCTTTTTGCGCATTCGTTCGAGTAGAGTTCAAGGACGCAACTGAATCTCAAGTCGACGCCTCTTAGGAAGCGCAAGACCCACCGACCTATGACCCAAGCGAGTCATGACTTTAATTCTATTGATCCTATATTTTACGCAAAAAAATATATTTCTTTAAATTATGAAATTGCATGCTTAATTTACTGTGCAAATGTATGTCAAAGCTTAGGGTAGATACAAGCCTACTTGATGTTGTATAAATTTTAATATGCCATCCTTGACACTTAAATCACCTAATCCTTGACACCCTAGATGTTAATGATAACTTTACTAGCTATAAGTCACGTTAAATGCCATGTTAGTCACATCAAGTTCAGGGTACTAGTTGCCCTAATCATCAATATTTAAACATGAAAACTTACTTTGGGACAGTTACAGGATGTAAGTAACTGAATATTTGCGATAAACTTAATTTATTCTTCTCAAAACCCTAAAAACTGCTATACCTGTATGGGCGGGTGGTAAGAGTGGATGGTGTGGATGTAACACGAGAATCTGTGGTTTGTGGAATGAACCGTCCATACAAATTAAGGACTTAATCCTATGATGACCTCTCCGTGTAAAACAGTACTATCACAAGCTGGCAGAGTGTAGGCTGGGTTGAAAAAATTACTGGACCCTTTAGTCATCTCACGGAGGACTGGTGTACGCGGATGATAAAAATCCAACAATTAATGGGACACCGGGAGAATGTGATGTTGCCAAGGCTAGCATCGGGGGAGAGTGGAGTCCAACGACGCTACCCTGTGCTGGACATCACGCACAACATATGGGCCCAGCCCCATATGGGTCAGGTGCTAGGGGGCGAGGTATTGTAAAGGCCTCGTGACAATCTCTCGATCTGCACGACCACGGAATCGCGCGGGCCCGTGGGTTGATTACCTCTTGTGAGTAAAGATGTATAGTCTCTGCGGAGTATAAACTATTCGAACAGTCGTGCCCACGGTCAAGGGCGAACATGGGAACTTCCTCGAGTTAGTTCTATTTCCAAAATTTTGTGGGTGGGATGAAAAACCTGTTGGGGGAAGTACTCTAACTTTGTCTTTTTCCTAGGGGGAAGTACTCGAGTGTTATTACTATGGTGGATGTAGCCTATGGGTCAAAAATCTAGCATATGTGGATGGAACCATGTAACTGGTAGATGGAACCTACACCACTATATGTATTGCACGATTTAAATTTTTTAAAGCATGTTTGTCAAAATGCTAGGTCATAGGATTTATACTTATAACACTTGCAACCGTCGCTTTACGCAATTAAAAGAACCTAAGCCACCCTTGTTAAAGCCTTGCATCTATAATTATCTGCATTCTATGTTGGCTCGCGGGGCACGGTTGTATGTGCTCACCCTCGCTCTCAATCCTTCCCTTTAGAGTTCGTGAATCAAGACCAGTATGCCTACTACCAGGACCAAGGTGCTGAGGGCGATGAAGATGGTGGCAATTAGAATAGGACTTAGTGTTCCAGCATCTCTTTACAGTTTAGCTGACGAAGCTAACTGGTGGGTGATTTTAATATTAACCAGGCCTCTGGGTAATATTAACAGCACCTAGATCGCCCCGGTCGCTTGCGTGTGAATAGATGTGCCCCTCCTTTTGCTTCCGCTATCGCTATCGTATTTCTGTAATGAACTTATTTGGCCCGACAACCCTTTTGTACAACTTATCCCGATGTGGAATATTTATATTCTAGTTTTGTAATATTAATGAATGGTATGGTCTATCGTGTGTATGAGATGATTCAGCAATGTATCTGTGAGTACTATCTATTGATCATCCAGAGAATAGTGTAGTAGTTTCACATAGGATTTCAGGTTTGTTAAATCCGGGTCCGACAAACAGATATAAGCATGTGCCTACCTCATTACAATGAAACCTATCTGTCCTGGCCATTTTTCTCTCTTCAAAACTTGTAACACCTGGGCCAGCTCGGCCCAGCCCGGCCCACTCCCAAAGCCCTATAAGAGAGAGAGCCAAGTGGAGGAGGCAAAAGCCATTTTGGCTTCTTCCCAACGCTCACCTTGCTGCCGCCCCACTAGCGCGAGCCGCCAGATCGCGTGCCGCCACCGCCTGCCATCGCCGGCTCGCTGCATCGCGCGCGATCGCCGCCACTCCACAGCCATGCCCACCGTCCCGCTCCCATCCCTCGTTCTTTGGCGTGCGCCGCCATCGCCCACCACCACTACCGCCCATGTGCCGCCGCCCGTGCCTGCTCCCCACTCTCGCCTTGCCTTCCCCGTCTCCCTACTCCTACCGCTGCTCCACCCTAAGGCTCGTCGTCGCCCGTCTTGCTCCGCTTGGCCACACGCTGCACGCCGACCAAGGAAGACAAGGGAGGCCGGGGACAGCCAGAGTGAAGGGTCACCACCGAGGGAGGAAAGGGAGGGCCACCAAGGTTGGGCGGAGAAGAAAGGAGGGGAGGCCGTCCGGGTGAAGGAAAGAAGAGGAGGAGAGAGCCGACCGTGGAAGAAAAAGGGAAAGAGAAGAAAAGAAGGGGGAAGAATCTGGCCAGGAGGAGAGCCAGCCGAAAGAAGAAAAGCAGACGAGGGAAGAAAAAGAAGAGAAAAAAAAGAAGGGGAAGGCTAGACCGACGCTTGATCTACCAAATCTAGCCAAGGAAAGGACAAGAGGAGCCTCGACCCATTCGTTCGAGGCTAGGGTAATGCCCTGAAACCATTTCCCCGCCTATTTATTGTTTTGTGTAGAAGCCAAAATGTGTAGAGGCCGAATTGTCGAACAACGTCGGTGATTGATTAGTGAGTCGATGATTAGTACCTGGCTAATTAGTGATTGATTGGAGTAGGCAATTAATTAGTACCAGTTAATTAGTATGGACTAATCGACTAAGGTATTTGCTAAAGCTCTATAGAAGGCTAGAATGCCGAGTTCGGAGGTATGGTTTTGAAAGTATGTCTCCGAGACAGCCGCCACCGATATGGGATAACCCAGTCATCGAGACAGAAAAGAGTGGTTTAATTGATGTAGTCTGTAAATTATGACAACCAAGCCTTTGAGCTGAGATCGGAATTTTAGATGGCAATCATAGTGATCAGAAATATGTGAGCATAGTTATGTAGACTTCAGATAGGGGAGATAGTCGCTGTGTTAAGTTTTAACATTGAACCTTGTGGTTTTCTCACCACTGGGACAGTGGGGAAGTGTCCGATTCAACAGTGTTGTATGTGTTGATTTGCGCGTAGGAACGTTGCCATTAGAATGTGTGCATGTATTGCTATGATGTGTTGAGGTGGGTTGATGTTTGTACAGGTGGCGGTTCGGATGTGGTGTCGTCCACTCATCGTCCGCCAAGCTAACAGGCAAGTGCATAGTAGAATAGTGGATTGTGATGAATGCCTGGTATTGTTTTATGCCATGATTTATGCCGAGTTATGAAATGATTTCCCTGCTTGTCTGTTGATTATACTGTAATGAGAGATGCTTATGATCAAATATCAACATTGGAAGAATGTTTTGTTTGCATGGCACCATGAGCATCATGAAAATCCTACGACGGTAGGCATCCCATACGTGTGGGAAGATCAAGACCTATTCCGGTAGGCACCTCCAGGGATGGAGGTAGAGGGGTTTCACCGACGGGTGAAGCAACTCCATTATACCGGTATAAACGGCATACAGAGGCGCATCATGCATTGCACTCATATGAAAGACTTATGATGGTAGGCCTCTCATGACGGTGAGGAAATCAAGACCTACTTCGGAAGGCACATCCGGGGATGGAGGCAGAGGGGTTTCACCGACGGGTGAAGCAACTCCACTATACCGGTATAAGCTGCATACAAAGGTGTATCGCATCGCATTGCATTTGCAGGAAACAAATAGGAGATAGGGAGGAAATCTAGATATTCTGAGTTATAGTTAATAAATGTGTGGTTTAATGATTACTGTATCAACCCCACTGTTTTATCGTGTACTTGTTGAGTTTTTGGACTCACTCTTGCTTTATTGTTGCTTTTAGGTATCTATTGAAGACAACATGTACGGACGGGAGTAGCATAGTTGTTTCACGTGCTACAGTAATTCACATGGCATCTATAATTGACATATTTAGCCTTGAGTAGTCTGAGTAGCCTTTTTGGTAGTTAGCAAATTTATAACTCTGTTGTGCTTAATATCAAGTGTATCGACTTTTGTCATTTGGTTGAGAGTTAAATAGAGGAATTGCTTCGCAAGACCAGCGGCAAATGTGAGAGTTGGTAGCATCATAGAGTAGGTGGTAGCACTTGGGCTCAAGGGATGGGCCGAGGTGTTATAGTTGGTTTCAGAGCGGGCGTTAGATCTGTGGTGGATAATTTGGTAACTTAGGTTGTCTTAATCAAGAATTTGACTCAAGATTGATTATTAAATTAAGACTTGGCTTAGATTATGCAATTGCTAAAACTTGACCTAAGATGATTAATTCTTAAAAGCTTAACTTAGGCTAAGTAATTAAAATAAACTTGACAAACACTAGTGCACAGTAGGATGGGATTGGTTCAAGCATTGCATTTTCATTTTCGTTAATCATGTTGTTGATTTGCAATGCTTTGAGGTTGATGGCAAGCATTTGAATTTGTTACTTATGTGTCCTAGGAGACTTTTCTATGATTGTGTCACGTACCGATGCAATAAAGACTGAGACCGTGGCCACTGGAGAGGCATGATCATGTTGCCATTTGTGGCATTGAGGTAGCGATGTTTTGCTTCAGTTTCAGGAAGTGGGTTTCATTTGGTTAGTAACTCTTTTGAATTGTTTGATAAATACCCAATAGTGGGGAGTGCAGTATACAAGTCTAGTATTCGAGGGGAAATTTTAATCATACGAATGTTTGGAGTGACTTGCGTGATGAGATCAATATTTTTAGAGAAGGCAGTATTCAATAGTGGTTGTAATGTCTGGATTGGTTGGAAAGGCATGAAATTCCAGGTTATGAGAAAGGAGGAGAGTGATTAATTTTAGTTATGCCATGGGATCAAAGTTGGATTGAATTTAATATGGAATTAGTAGTTACATGAGAAGTAGCGGCGTAAGGCAGATCCATTCCTGTTTAATAGTTAGACTTAAAATATTGGTGAACCAGTAGGTCATTAAGATTGTTTAGACTGTTGAACCACATTGAATGATTGACCATCCTTAAAGAATCGAGCTTATGGATTTTAGTTAGTACCCTGGAATCAGGTGCGTATGGGATTATTGATTTATAGTGGATATTTTGGATCAAAGAGCTTTGTCCGCACCTTGTGGTTGCACACTTGATAATCGTTATGATTGTGCTATTGGGTGCAATAAGGTGGCAGAGTTCAGTGAGCCTTGGGAAGGTTTACGGTGGAATAATAAAAATCAATTATTCTTGTTTTAGCAAATTGATGTTTGCTATTTGTGTAAGCGGTACTGGGGGTACTGGCTTATCGTTATTATGGGATAAAGAATTTTGATTATTTTTTGTGTTAGCATTTGGAAGAAATGCCTTGAGTTTTGGCATGCAAGTTCATTCGGAATTCATGACTTTAGAGGAGGTCATGTTCTGTTTCTAATGAAGATGAATGTTCGAGGTTGCGGTGGGAGACTCGTTTGACTTATAATTGATTTTTGTGCATGTGTTTGGAGTGTTACATATGACTTCCCTCACTTTTACATATGAGATTTTCCGAACGAGTGGTCTGTGGCGCTCCTGAACGCGTAAGTTTTGGGCGTACCCAGGAATAAAGTACTGGACGTACTCAGGAATGAGCCCTAAGCATTTCCCAAACACGTAGTTTTGGTGGTTTTGAGTCAGAGTCTAGAGTGGGCCCAGGCGCGTCAACTAGGGTACTGTAAGATTTGGATTTTCTTGCATCTCCCCATTCCTTGGTGTTATTTGTCTAATGTGTTTGCTGTGATATGATGCTTTAACCAACGGGAATGGTTCCCCTTTTAAGGCGTGGCATTGTTGAAAGAGTGAATGTTGTGATGCGGGAATTTCGTAGTTTGTTTTGTGGGAATGAGCACTGAAGTCATCCCAAAGTCTTGTTTTGTTGGAAAAATTGTTGGAACTATATCCTGTTCTTGGACGATTAAATTTTTATAGACTTCTTGATCAATGAGGATTATTGAAGGGTTGGAATCCCTTGTCCTTAAAATGAACGCTACGTTCATAACATGAAGCTATGTTAGGCTTAGATGTATAGCGAGGATGGTTGATATGTTAGTAATGAGGTGATAATAAAGATTTTGTGGCTAATAGAGTTCTGAGTTGATCTTATGCCATAATTTTTGTGGGAAATTAATTGTGCAAAATATCGGCCTTATGGGCAAAACCAATTGTGTTGTTGAAACCGGTAGCGTCTATGGGGAGTGATGGCGACTAATATCACATTTAAGCTGGTGAATCATCGGTAGCGTCAAGAGTGAGATATTGGGTGAAAGAGTTTCCCCGATTTATATTTTATGTGGTGGGCATCATCACCAGGTATCAATGATATTTTAAGTTACTTAATTCGTCTAATGTGGATCGACGATGTCAATATTATCGGAGTCATTAGAGGAATATTGGGAACTTTGACATGTGAGCCTCAGATTTGTTGATAGCTAGTGGAGGCTAAAAGATTGAGGTAAAATTCAAGTAGGGCTATTAGAGGATTTAGTTATCCGATGTTAAATGAAATTCCCAATGGAGCCTACCTCATTTTGTGGATATGAGGGATTGAGTACTGATAGGTAATTTTTATGTTCACTGTGTTTGGTGATCATTATTTGAGGAAATAGCCAGAGTAATAATTCATTTCATGAGTTGAAGTCGATCATTGATGGAGTTCATCGTGGTGCAAATAGAGCATGGGTTGAAACCCTAGATAATAAGGGTATGGGAGGGATTGAAGTGATGGAATCCAATATGAATTTTATGGGGCATGTGGGATTCGTGTGGACATTGCCTCAGGATTGAATTGGTTTTGTAACTCATAGATTGGTGTTGGAAGGACGAATTGCTGTATGGCAATCTAATGAGTTTTCGGAATGTTTTGATATGTTGAACAGTGAGATTCTATTATTCTTGCTAAAAGAGTTAGTAAGAACTATGTTTGCATGTTTAGTCACACGGATGTGTGATCAATATTGATTCTTAAGGGATATGAAGTAAGATATCTTTTGTGTTATCAACTGAAATGATTGATCGATATTTAAAGGATTATTTTGAGTTCCCTTAACTTGGGAATTCATTTAGGTTCACTTTGAGGGAAAGTGGGTTTAAGTGAGAAGTTGCGGGGTTTCCGCATTTCATATGTGATTTATGTGGTTTTTCGCTAAGGCGTTATCCGTATATCTAAGAGAATGTGTTTCCTTTTCTTTGAAAAGAAATGTTGATTTGGGGAATGAAAAAAAATTTCGCAAGATATATGCGGCGTAGAGTTGTTTGTTAGGACGAGGATTGATTTCCTGTCCGGCTTTCTCTTTCTTGAGAAGACTTGTCGCCATGAAGTGATGTTCTTTGGGGAAATGAGTCCCCAACTGTTTTGGAAGAAGGGTTGTTGTTTGTGGATGAATGGGTTGATCCCATGATCGGATTTACCTTTATGAAATACTTTGCTTTGTAAAAGCAAGCTGATTTTATGAATGTTATGTGATACTTCTTTTTTAAAAAAGAGAAAAACTCTTTTTGTTGCGAACAAAAGTAGCGTTGTCTCTTTTGTGCAAGCAATGAGAGTGATTTTCTTAGAAGATTGGGAATTTTCTTATACCGAGGCATGAGATGTTAAAAATTGCTAAGGTGCATTGGCCATATCGGACCAGCTGACCAGGCACGAGATAACCTGAGAATTGAGTCAATGCGTAGAGTGCACAATGTGTTTTCTGTTTCTATGTTAAGATAGTACTTAAGGGATCCGAAGGATGGGATTGTTCTAGAACCATTGTCCCTTAAGTAAGACCTCATCTTTGAGTCTCGTCGAGTTCAGATTCTGGAGGAATCGGAGAAAGTATTGAGGCACAAGATGATAAAGTATGTTGAAGTACTGGGGTCGCATCAGTCTGAGCGACAAGCAATATGGGAATTGGAATCTTGCATGCGCGAGAAGTACCCGGAGTTATTCTCTACGGGTACGAGTTAGAGTTGTTTTTTGTTCAACTCAGTTTGTTTGTTTTCCGTATAGATTACCAGTTTCAGAATTCGAGGTTGAATTCTGTTAAGGGGGTAGAATGTAACACTTGGGCCAGCTCGGCCCAGCCCGACCCACTCACTCCCAAAGCCCTATAAGAGAGAGAGCCAGGTGGAGGAGGAGGCAAAAGCCATTTTGGCTTCTCCCCTGCGCTCACCCTGCTGCCGCCCTGCTCGCGCGAGCCGCCAGATCATGCGCCACCATCGCCTGCCATCACTCGGCTCCGCCAGACCGTGCACCGCTGCCACCGGTGCTGCCACTCCTCCGGTCGTGCCCCATTCCCGTCCCCTATTGCCGCCCGTGCATGTCGCCATCGCCCAGCGGCGCTACTCCCCTGCCCTCACCTTGCCTTCCCTGTCCTCCTACTCCTGTCGCCGCTCCACCCTGAGGCTCGTCGCCATCCCTCTTGCTCCACTCGGCCACATGTTGCACGCCGCATCGGAGGAAGACAAGGGTAGAGCCGAGGACAGGCCGGGAGTGGAGGGCTGGCCAACTGAGGGAAGAGAAGGGAGGGCCAGCTGGTTGGGAGGAGAAGAAAGGAGGGGAGGCTGTCCGGGTGAAGGAAAGAAGAGGAGGAGAGAGCCAACCATGGAAGAAAAAGGGAAAGAGAAGAAAAGAAGGGGGAAGAATTCGGCCAGGAGGAGAGCCAGCCGAAGGAAGAAATGAAGAAAAGCATAGGAGGGAAGAAAAAAAGAGAAAAAAAGGAGGAAGGCTAGACCGACACCTGATCTGCCAAATTTGGCCAAGGAAAGGACAAGAGGAGCCTCGACCCATTCGTTCGAGGCTAGGGTAATGCCCGAAACCATTTCCCCGCTTATTTATTGTTTTGTGTAGAAGCCAAAATGTATAGAGGCCGAATTGTCGAACGACGTCAGTGATTCATTAGTGAGTCGATGATTAGTACCTGGCTAATTAGTGATTGATTGGAATAGGCAATTAATTAGTACCAGTTAATTAGTATGGACTAATCGACTAAGGTATTTGCTAAAGCTCTATAGAAGGCTGGAATGCCGAGTTCGGTGGTATGGTTTTGAAAGTATGTCTCCGAGATAACCACCACCGATATGGGATAACCCGGTCATTGGGACTGAAAATAGTGGTTTAATTGATGTAGTCTGTAAATTATGACAACCAAGCCTTCGAGTTGAGATCGGAATTTTAGATGGCAATCATAGTGATCAGAAATATGTGAGTATAGTTATGTAGACTTCAGATAGGGGAGATAGTCGCTGTGTTAAGTTTTAACATTGAACCTTGTGGTTTTCTCACCACTGGGACAGTGGGGAAGTGTCCGATTCAACAGTGTTGTATGTGTTGATTTGCGCGTAGGAACGTTGCCATTAGAATGTGTGCATGTATTGCTATGATGTGTTGAGGTGGATTGATGTTGTATAGGTGGCGGTTCGGATGTGGTGCCGTCCATGTATCGTCCGTCAAGCTAACAAGCAAGCGCATAGAATAGTGGATTATGATGAATGTATGGTATTGTTTTATGCCATGATTTATACCGAGTTATGAAATGATATCCCTACTTATCTGTTGATTATATTGTGATGAGAGATGCTTATGATCGAATATCAACATTGGAAGAATATCGTGTCTGCATGGCACCATGAGCATCATGAAAGTGCTACGACGGTAGACATCCCACACGGTGGGTAGATCAAGATCTACTCCGGTAGACACCTCCAGGGATAGAGGCAAAGGAGTTTCACCTACAGGTGAAGCAACTTCATTCTACCGATATAAGCGGCATACAGAAGCGCATCATGCATTGCACTTATACGAATGACCTACGATGGTAGGTTTTCCACGATGGTGTGAAAATCAAGACCTACTTCGGTAGACACCTCCAGGGATAGAGGCAGAGGGGTTTCACCGACGAATGAAGCAACTCCACTCTACCGGTATAAGCTGCATACAGAGATGTATCGCATTGCATTTGCAGGAAACAAAAAGGAGATAGAGAGGAAATCCAGATATTCTAGGTTACAGTTCATAAATATTTGATTTAATAATAACTGTACAAACCTCACTATTTTATCATGTAATTACTAAGTCTTCGAACTCACCCTTGCTTTATTGAAGGCAATATGTACGAGCAGAAGTAGCACAATTGTGTCATATGCAACAATAATTCACATATCATCTATAGTTAATGTATTTAGCCTTATAGTCTAGGTACCCTTTTTGGTAGTGAGCAAATTTATACCTCTGTTGCGCTTGAAGTGTATCAAGTTTTATCGTTTGGTTAAGATTTAAATAAAGAAATTGTTTCGCAAGACTAATGGCAAATGTAGGAATGGATAGCATCATAGAATAGGTGATAGCACTTTTGACTCAAGGTATGGGCCAGGGTGTTACAAAACTTGCTCAAAGATCTACAACCACAATCAGTTCATTTTAAGGTTCATCAATATAGCAATCAGGGACCATGTTTAAATAACAAGACAACTGCTGGTGCCTGGTGACAAGTCCTTAGCAACTTCTGGCGAAGGTTACACTTCCAAATTAGCTATGTAGTATGTGCAACAAAATATGAATCCAGCAGCTCCAAACCGAGTAGGTTAAAGGTGGACCCTATGGCTATGATATACAAGGTACTGAGCATAATGACAGTCAACCGCGAGGGGCGGCCATTTGCTGCTTCTTAACCACATCTCCAGGCTTCACCATGCTGAGAAAGCAAAGATTTGAGCACTTGAGGCAGTGATAAACTGGAACAAGACTCAAAAGAGTAACTACAAGTTATTTTCAGACCTGATATCGTGCGGGGTTATAAATACCCATTGTGACCCTTGTGCAACAGCAAAATCTACAAGGGTTTCTAAGCTTATTTTGCGGCTTACCGCATCCTGCACAATTCAGATATCACTAATAAGAAAGTTTGATTCATCATTAACTGGACAGAGAGGTTGTGAAAGATCATCTGAATATATCTGATCGCTCACCATGAATACATCGAACTCATCCATGGCCCTAAAAGGTGCTTCTGTCATTCCGTGAAGAGCTAAGGTGAAGCAAAGCGTCGAAAAAGAGCGCTCTCCACCTAGAGCAAGAGACAAAAAAAATTAAAATTCTCTACAACATAGCTAAAAAATAGTAAAACACTGAACAAACAAATTATAATATATATCATTATTCGGTGACAAGTATTCTGAATGATAAATAAAATTTGAAAGTACAATCTTACAATTAAGGCCACAAGAAGCTGTAGGTACCTGAAAGTCCTCTGGTGTCTCTAACGGTATCGCGAGATGCATCTTGAGGCATCGTGAGCTACATCAAACACCATAAACAAATGTTACATAGATTGCTCCAACTAGGAATTTTTGACACATCTAGCACTGTTGCCACCAAAAAATTCCAATTCTAGCCCCCTTCGCACGTTAATTCCATTTGTAGCCCCCGGTCGACCGCACGACTCGCCGGGCGCCGACACGTGTCCAGTCGTGAGGTCATGCGGTCCCGGACCGCACGACTCTACTGTGCTGCGATGCCGATCGACCAGTCGTGCGGTTAGGAGAACCGGTCGTGCAGTGGGAATCTCGGTCGTGCGGTCGGACAGCAATGAACAGGAGGGTCGTGCGGTCCGGGACCGCACGACCTAGCTAGAAGATCTTGATCGTGCGGTCCGGGACCGCACGACTGGACACGTGTCGGCGCCCGGCGAGTCGTGCGGTCGACCGGGGGCTACAAACGGAATTAACGTGCGAAGGGAGCCAGAAATGGAATTTTTTGGTGGCATCAGTGCTAGATGTGTCAAGAATTCTCCAACTAGCAGGAAACCATTGATGACTCCAGATCTGCCACTGACTAGTGGTCATCACTGCTAGGTAATATGCACAGAGGTAAACACTAAAGGAAATTTTGTGAAAGAGGCTCACCTCAACAGATAGAACTTTATTCTTATAATCTACATTGATGAACCCACTGATACCTTTCTTCCCCAGGTGCTCATTGAACCTTCAATGCAATGCAAACGTGGTAGAACTCTCAGGACTAACTATTTCCACTGATGGATAAGAAAATCGAACTCTTCTAGAAAAATTGATGATAAATATCAAAGCAAGAAACTTGTACTTACAGCCACGTCAACTGGCGCTTCAAAAGGGCGGCATTTCTCTGGAACTTCTTCCATCGCAACTCCAATGCCTTTTGACATGACTGCAAAGCAACAAACTTGGCTGAAAACAGATCGAGTATAGAGTTCATTGTACATGTCTAACTGATATCTCAAAACAACAATTTTAGTACTTGAATATGCCTATACATTAAATACTTTTAACTGTGTGAGACGTTTTGTGAATTGGGATAAAAAAAATTACATATACCCACAACCAAAATTGAACAATAGTTACAAATTTAAGCATATCTCACAACCCTTGCATGATCATGATTAGGATTAAACCTTATAAGCACAGCACTGGTTTGAAGGATCAGATGAGCATATAGAGTTAACAAAAATGTGAAGACGCCATCATACGTAAGCAAACATTAAGTAGTGAACTTACATTTAAATTCTCCCTAAAACCTGCATACAATTGTTGTTTTGTTAGGATTTTCCGCTCCTTTTTGTCATGCAATGCTCTCAGATCATCAATGGAATCAGTATATCTGCTCAAAAAAAATTCACACAAAATCAAAACTCAATCCTTTACTTTTTTTCCACAGAAATGACGAAGTTATTGGTTGCAAACCTTCTGCTTTCTTGCTGAAGTCTCTGTTTCAATCTATTTATCTTAGCACTTAATTCTTCTGGGGTGGATCCAGCAATACCGCCCAGAGCTTCGACTTCAGTCTCAGAGCATATGATTGAAGCCTTCTTGAAGTTCTCCTGCAGATTATGCAGTCATCACTGGATGTGTGAGTGGTGAATTATCTAATTGTCATTTGAAGCGGCAATACCCAGGTGACATAAGAAACTCAATATATCTAGGAGTTAGAAATGTTAAATAGAAATTAAGAAAGTTTAGCAACATCATCAAATGTTAACCTAATTTGACTGCCAGGTGCCAAATTTACAATACTTAAATGCTAAGATACAATGCTGCTATAACTTTAAGTAAAGCAGTATTTAAAGGTAGAAGCTTTTACAGCAATATGGTTATGCAGAACACTCTCTTTTGGCAAAGTACCATATGGAACAAACATAAGGGTGCTAAACTAAAATGTATGATCTTTAGATGGTGCAATCATAGCTCCAAACGAAATGATAATTCAAAAAGGTCATTAGTGCCAGTAACCAAAAAAAAGAACCTGCCGAAGCTGCTGAAGTTCTGTGTACTCTGCTTCAGCCGTTTTAATATCAGGTAAAACTTTATTTTCCATGACCCCTTCGTAGTGAGCCTTGTCCTGGAGAAGTGCAAACATTAAATCAAACACTGAAACAAGTACTGTGGATACAAAAGGTGTTCAAATAGACTCAGGTTTTTCCACTTTTTTCCAAATGGGGATTGCCATCACACACTTGGCCAAACTGCTGCTGGTGTCAATCGGTGTAACAAATGGACCAAAACTCTAAAACAATAACAGTATATAGGTGGAGCACTAGTATCATATTACTATTTTAATGAAGTAATAAGCCTGGCTTCTTTCTCTAGTATGTTATTGTTATCCACTTCTCTTACAATGTAATTATTCTCATATTTGCAATGAAGGTGAGATACAAAGCTAGAACAGAAATATCAAATGCAGACCAGAGGGATAAGAGAGGATAAGGGAAAATCTTGGCCAATTTATAAATGCCATTGCCGTTTGACATTATTTAACTGACCAACATATTGTAAGTACGAAGTTTAGATTAGCCCCCCTCCCAAGGCACAAAAAGGAAAACTATTAACTATTAACCAATAGAAATTTGAACCAGTACCTTTACAAAAATGGGTACGATACCAGATAGAGTGTGGATATATACATACACAACAGTTGTTAAGGAGTGACCACAAGAAACAAAATACTACGTAAGGGATGGTTGTGAGCATGCCCACACAAAGGAGTTGCATAAGACCATAGTGAGGCTGTCAGGGTATACAACTGTGGAAATTCAGCTCACCCTTTCAAGCTTCATCCCTTACCTTGTACGAGTCAGCAACAATATCCATTAGCACAAGGTAAGCAAAATTTGGTGGTGGTGGTGGGGTGTGTGTGGGGGCGGGGAGGGTTGAACCAAAAGGCTGCATTAGGATGTGGATTCAGCACTAACCTGTGTGATGTGTGAGGCCTACCCAACACCGCTATATACGCAACAAAAAACTTTATCGTCTTCTATCACCGCAATGACACCAACTACCAGCTCAACAGTGCCCGCCCGATCCGCTATTTGAACCACTACGCTGTTGTGGTAGCGCCTAGACCCCGCTACCGCAATAGCAGCCGCTATTTACAATAATGACCATGTCAATCCAACCTTTCAGTAAACCGTCCAACTACTCACTGGCCAACAAACTCCCTTCCACTTGACCTCTAAATTCCTGGATCTGCCACTAATAGACCATGCAACAGTAGCATTTTTTGAACACAAAGAAAAATGATGTGTTTCAAGGGCAATACTAGCACTTTTCTCAAAATATCACCTCATAATCAAAGCTCATAGAAACCCAGACCTACAGAACACTGTATAATACTTAGGAGGAAAAGAGAAGCGCACCTGCTCAGCTGCATGTAATTTTTCCTCAGCAAGCTCTAATTCATGCTCTCCATCATTAATAGGCCCCACCTCGCCATATGCAGAATCTGAATAAATATTTTACATTTAGTATGTGTCGAAAATGATAAACAAGCTAAGGAGGCTGCCACAAAAATCAGAGCAGTAAACTTTCAGGCAGTATAGAATACTTTGTAAAAGCAAAATCTATGTCAAGAGCAAGAATAAGATGAAATAACTTAAAACTGAGATTTTCCAAAAAACCTAGTCACATGCTCGTGCGTTGCAACGAAATTCATTTGATGTATAGAGAATCATGCTATGGAAAAAGGCTGCTTTGATTAGTTGGAAAGTGGAGAGCGATGAAAAGTTGAAGGAATAGAACGGTTAGAGAAGAAGGGACGTACCACCACCATCTTATTCTTTTATAATAGTAATGATAATGATTAACTTTCACATTTTTCCTCCATAGTTTTGCCATCAATTTGTTGGTTAAATTCATCTACTATGGAAAATACAGGAGAATTAATTTGGGCATTCCAAAAGTACTGGTCCATAAGTTTGAGCAGTAAGTATGAACATTTCCCAGACAAACGAGTATTTGTTAAAGAAGATAAAATATCATTTATTTGCAAAAAGCTAAATCTTAATCAGAACAGTTTTAATTTTGAAAATTTGGCAGGAGCTATACCATTCTTTATAGCCAGAGGAAGCAGTCCCAAAAGTGCAGTAGGATCAGAGGGACCCTGAGCCCAAAGGGCAGACACCAAACAAAAGAAAGTAGAAGAGGAAATTACAAGACAGGCCAACCAAAACACCGAACTGGAATTAAGTGTTTGATAAATTTGACAAACAAAAAAGAGTTGAAAAATCAAATCTTAACTGAAAGGTTGGAAGAAAACCAAAATTGTGCATATGTTTTAGTACAAAAAGGCCATCATTTTTTGCAATTCTATGAGTGTCATTTCCTCTCTCCGCATCGCTGACCAACCGGCCCCACATGTCGGTCCATCTTCTCCGCGCCGTGCCCAAGCCGGACTCCTCTCTGCACCGTAGCCGCCGTGGACTCCACATCGTCTCCACCCCGGACTCTCCTACAGGTATAAATAGACACACCCGAGCCCATAGATCACATCCCAGAGCCTCCTTGCCTTCACGAAATCATCGAGACATCCCAGAGTCTCCTTGCCCTCACTAAATCATCGAGCGCCATATTCAAGATTGCTTCGCCGCTGCCTTGCTTACCTCCGACGAGCAATCGCCATAGCCTTGGTGAGCCTTCGTCTACGCCAAGCACTGCACAAGCTTCGCCCGAGTTCTTCCGCACCTCGCCAACCCTCGAAGACCGCCGGAGCTCCGTGACACCGTGCACCCGAACTGCTCCACCGCTTCGAGCTCGCCACAGGTACTCTGTCGACCTTCGGTCTCTGTGCCCAGCTCAGTAGCTTCACCGGTGTCCCTAAATCGCAATGCGCATCTCGCCAAACCCTACCGAGCCCTCTCGCCGGAACTTCACCGCCGGCTGAGCCTCGTCGTTGCCCCTCTCACCGTTGACCACTGTTAAGGGTATTAGAGATAGAATAGGAATTAGCATATTCTCCTGTAATATCTATAGCATATTCTCCTGTAATATCTATTTGTACTCCCTATATATATTGCCCATTGGGCCTCTTCAATATATACACAATATTCATAACATGGTATTAGAGCTTAGGTTAAAACCCTAACCTCGATCTACTTCCGCTGTTGTTGCTGCCCCCGAGAGGATCGATCTCCTCTTTCGGGGGCGGCCATCTCTCCCGACCGCCGTGCATGCGTTGTTCGCCAGCTGTACGCCACCAGATCGTCGGATCTCGCCGTAGACCTGGACGCATCCAGCCTTCTTGCGCCAGATCCGGCCGCCATGCCCCCTTCCCGCCGCCGCCTCCCGTCGCAGACCCTGAAGCCATCGTCCATCCGAGCCGCCAGCGCCCTTGTCCAGCCAGATCCGGGCGGAGCCGTGTCCGCGTCAGCGCCCCGCATCCACCTCGGGCGGCCATCTCCCGGCCGCCAACCGTCTCCGCTCTCTGCCGCCGGATCTGCTGTCGGATCTCGCTATGCCTGGATTCCGGTGAGCCGCCGCGGCCGACCATCTCTTGACCGCCGCCGCCTCTTGGGATCTAGCCACCATCGACGTCACCAAGTTCGGATCCGGCCGCCACCGGACGGATCCGGCTATCTTCGCCGCCGCCGAGCTCGGATCCGCCTTGCCCCGCCTGGATCCGCCATCTTCGTCTTGGATTCGGCCGCCGCCACACCGCTCGGCCTGGATCCGGCCGCCTCTGGCCGGAACCGCCGCTCTCCATGGCCTCTACTGTCGTCGCTGGCCTCCTTCGGCCACTGCCGCCTAACGGCCGCCGCCTCCCGTGCCTCCGTGCCCGCGCCGCCGCCATGCCCACGAGAGAGGTGCCAGGAGCTGGCGGGAGCGCAACGGGTGAAGAGGGAGAGAAGAGGGAATGAGCGGAGGAAGTGAGGGAGTGACGAGTAAGTAATCGGCTAATTATCCTGTGTCGTCTCGTTTTACTTCTGTCAGTCTTTGAGTCACGGCGTCCATCCAAATCCGTTCTCTAATTTTTAGTTCGTCCAAGCCGTGCGAGTCCACAAATTTATTGTTAGTCACAGAAGTGTAGAAATTTTCTTTTGCATGGCAACAGCCGCCGCTCTACTATCTGAGCCACGTGCAGATCGTAGAAGTCGTTATGATGCCGCCACTTCTCTAGCCGCCGCCCCGAGCTTCTAAGGCCGCTCTACTCTTTTGCACCTTGTGCACTGCGCCGCCGCCGTCTTGGGCTTCGATCTGCGCCGTCATGCTTCTATCTATTCCTCTTCGGCTTGATTTGATAGTTTATTCAAAAAACTGCAAGCAACGACGACATTATCAAGACTCGGACGTCGGATATTTCTTGTTTTAGTATTGACCTTTTTTCAAATGCAATGCTATTGCATACGTAAGTATATTCACCTGTAATATCCCTTTGTACTCCCTATATATATTGCCCATTGGGCTTCTTCAATATATACACAATATTCATAACAACCACCACGCCAACCTCCTATGGCCCATCTGAGCCATTAGATGAGATTGCCGTGCCACGGTGGTGCTCGTGGTAACCTCGTCATCGTCCAACTCTCCGCCGTTCACTGTTGCCGACGTTGAGCACTCTCGGCAGTGGATTTAGTCCATGTGGCATGTGACGTGTTATGGCACATCAGCGCACAAATCCCCTATGTCTGCCATATGTAAGCCACGTCAGCCCAGCTGCCACCTCACCTCATCGCTTCGCACTACAACATCATCAACCGAGTCAACAGCCACATGTCAGCCAAGTAAGCGCCACGTCACATATTTTGCCTACCGTGAACCAAGTCACTGACATGTGGACCACATTGTCAATATTCCCTTTTCTTTTTCTTTTATTCCAAAAGGAATATTCCAAAGAATATTCTCCTTTCTCTCTCTCAATTTCCAAGAATTTATTTTCCTGGTAAATCTTCCGAAAGTCCGTTCTCCTTCATACGAACTACGATATAGCAAATTCTTTTTCCTAAATTCATTTAAAATTGGGCTCTATCTTTTGGTTATGGTTTTGTTGTTTTTGGATTTTATTTGAATTTATCTGTGTTTCGTTCGCTTTCTCTCTCGTTAGATAACGTCTTCGAATAAGCAGAAGCATGACCTGAAGTTCAAGAGTTGGTAACTGATCAAAGCCAAACCAGGTCGTGACATTTGATCATGTCGAACCTATTGTTTCAAATCTATTATTCATTATTTTGTTGTAAACTATCATGCATTGCTAACTTATTATAAACCTTTGTACTTAGTAGTTATTAACCAATTTGACTAAATCCCTCATTGATAATTTGAATGTCATGATTCTATTGTCACCATAGGATGGATAATTATTAGTGATGCAACACTAGTATCCACTTGGCTTGTACGTTTAGTATGCTTAGTCATGCTTATTGTTACGTTGGGTTCATCATCACATGTTGATTAATTAATTAATTGACTTAATGAGATATTGAATCGTGGTGGTCAACCACTGATTATACAAAATGGTTTTCACTTGTGCGAGTGATCGTGCTGTAAAGGGAGAAGTGTGGTCAGCACTTTGGGATGTAGATGCTTCGTCTAGGTAATGTCTAAGGGCTTAACTTTGTACGCCATTAATCTGACCCTTATTGTATAACCACATGTCTGGTATGGGATGGACCTGACGTTTCAACCTTGATTTCATCATTAAGATGATGTGAATGGTTAATTCATTTATAGGTAATTTTCCACATGACGCAAAAGGGGGCTTTTTCGACTAGGTGGTTAGCCTACTCAGCAACGAAACTTTAGCGGACGAGATCAGTTTGAGATTGAGCATTGTAAAGGTCTTATAATAATTACTTAGTCGCACGCCCAAGGAAGTGTGTATTGGCCGACGTGGTGAGTTGATTATCTCTTGTGGATAAAGTTGTGCAGCATTTGCAAAGCATAAAACTATTCGAATAGTTGTGTCCCTGGTTATGGATAATGCTCGGTGATTTCACACGACGGATAGAGATTTCATAAAACTTGGATTTGGCTTAGGAAGTGAATGGTTAGTTCACTTATAATTTACTCGATTTCTTTTGACATAATTATTCATTACTTGTTTCCAAATAATGCATTTCAATCTATTTACTGTATTTACCTTAGATCGTTGCTTTCTGCAAAATAACCACTCAGCCACTCTTTGATAAGTCTTGCATCATTATATATTGCATCTTGTTACAAACGACTTACTGAGTACTCAATATACTCACGACTATATCTCTTGCTGCTCAGTTCCTGGAGATGAACCATATCGCACAAAATATTTAAGGAGTTTTTCGTCGACTTCACGGATTATAAATTCGCTTTTCAGTTGATTGTCTATGTGCATGTCGAATGGCCACCTTGTTTCTCGTTAGTTTCCACTGCTAGTTCTTGTTAAGTTGTTAGGCCTTTTCGGCTATAATTTGTAAGCTTGACCATAAGATCGCAACTCTGATAAGTAATAATAATATTTAAGTCTTTCTTAGGTAATCATGATCACGATCGATATTTCATCTATATTTCCACTGTATACACTAATATAATCCTAGACTAGTGCAGAATACACAGAGAGGTCCGGATTTGCATATTCAGGTCTCGACAATAGACATGGCCACCACGGTTGCATTGGATGTTTTATACTTCGGAAGTTTTACTTCGAAGACAGTAAGACACTACTGTTACAATTCCACCGCCCAAACCTTGCTCACATGTCATACTGCATTATATGCGATTTCATAAGATCTTTTAATCTACCATAACTCTAATATGGAAATAAGCATATTAACTTAAAATGTTAAACAGCTGAATACCAGCATACATATCAGCAAGAGATGATAAAAGTCCTTAATACTACGGTGGAATTTTCATACCAATAAAGTCCTTGTAAGAAGCTCTTTGATCATTCTCCTGTCGTAAAGCTTCTGTTAACCTTACATTGATTTTCTGCAGTAATAATTCTTTCTCCTCAATATCTTCCCGCAATTGCTGCAGAATTAAGTAGCATGGGGAAATTGATGACGTGCTTGCCTAGATAACAAAGATTAGTACTCTGATGCAGTAAAAAGAGACAAATGGGAGCATACCTTCATTTCGACCTCTAGTTCACTTGCATCCATGGCAGTGTCACGATTATTGTCAGCAGAAATCTTCTTGGTGTCATCCAGTTGCACTTTTTTATTCTCCAGACGCCGCTCCTCATGTTCTCGTTTTCTCTGTGGAACAAGAGGAACAGTTATCAGATGATTTAAATAAAATGTATAGCAGTCAGAATTTTACCTTCAAACTACTTAAATTCCTTTTGAGGTTGTTTTGGTCATTATCTAACTTCCTTTTCTGGCCCCTCTTTTCCAAGACTATTCGGTTAATTTCAGTAGCTTCCTTCTCCAATTCAGTTATTCTTTCTCCCAGTGAACTGCACAAACGACCAGTACCCTTTCTGCTTGGAGGAAGAATGGTCTGGACAGAACCTCTAGAAAACCTGAAAGAAACAACCAATGGAAACAGAATCATCAAAGAACATGCATAGAACAATAAGATGTTACCTAGCATGATCATTTTTTTCTGAAGAAGGTTTATAAGATGTTACCTAGCATGATCATTTTTTTCTGAAAAAGGTTTATAAGATGTTACCTAGCATGATCATTTTTTTTCTGAAAAAGGTTTATAAAATAATGCATCAGTAAAATTGCTCTGGGACACTAGACTTGTACCTGCTATGCCCCGTTAGCAATAAAAAAACCATTGATGGACAACATTTCGGACAAAATCAACTTATTAGATGCTTCCCTTTTCTAAAAGCCTGTACTTTCCCAAAGATGAAGTGTTACAAAGTCAATGACTAACCATCCAGTCAGCTGGGCTGCACTGACTGGAGGCAGCAAGTTGAATTACCACAAAAGTCGGGTGACCTTTTTGCTGGTTGTCGACAATGCTGGCATTGCTAGGCAGGCAACTTGGCAGATGCCCAAATCGAGGGAGACTTAACGGAAGATGAAGTGGAGGAGAAGGTAGCCAGCATGAGGCCACAGCTGCAGTGTGGAATTGCAGGAGGTTGTCTGTGAGGCAGCAGCTGCCTGCACATGGGCCATACTTGCAACAATATTAGCCCAACTGCAAGCTTCACCCAGCCCATACATGCTCTCGACCATTAGGTTTTCATCCCTCCACACAGAACTGCCACACGCACAAACTCAAGAGTCAAGAGTAAGCCAGAGAGGTGCAAAGAAGGCGATAAGGATGCGGACAGTGATGGTGAGCTGTGATAGAGCTGCCTTCACATCCCAGTTATTCTCCCTACTCTCCTTCCTCTCGAGTCTTCTCCCTTCTTCTCCTTCCTCTGCTGCTCTGTTCTAGTATCAAGATGTAGTAGTAGCAGGCTAGCAGCAGAAGATGGTAGACGTAGATGTAAGCTAGTAGCAGCAAGGTGGTAGATGTAGTAATGGACTAGTGGCAGCAAGTAGTAGCACCTAGTAGCAACCAGCAAGTCATAGCAAGTCGTCGACTAGCTGGCCTACCAGTCAACTAGTCGGACAGTCGGCCCCTAGGCTCAACTGACCAACTTAATTACCTTAATTTTTGCAATAGTATAATCATGGTTGTCACGGCGGAGTCGGCGACCACGGCGAGCGAGAGGCGCCTGGACGCCTAGGCGACGCCTAGGCGAGGGCCCGGCGACGCCTAGGCGACGGCACGACGCGTAGTCGCGTATATTCTTCAGTGTTTCTTCCGCGGTTCCGCCTCTCTCTCTCTCGCGTATATTTCTCGCGTCTTCCGCCTCTCTCGCCTCTCTCTCGCGACTCTCTCTCGCGTCTTCCGCCTCTCTCGCGACTCTCTCTCGCGTCTCCGTCGCTGCCTCCCCGACTCCGATCTCCCGACTCCCGTCTCCCGCGATCTCCTCCTCAACTCTTCCTCCCCGGCGCCTCCCCGCCACCTCCCCGTCGCCTCCCTCCTCTCGGCGGGAGCACGGAGAGAGGCAGGGAGGGAGGAGGAAGGCGGCAGGAGGAGGAGGAGGCGGCAGGAGGAGGAGGCGGCGCCGAGAGAGAGAGGGCGACGGCGCACTGGTGGCGGTGAAGCTAGAGTTCGAGCAAGGCGAGCGATCCTCCCTGCGTCTCCTCCCGGCCAGATCGACTTGGCGTCGCCTAGGCGACGCCTAGGCGACGCCGTGACAACCATGAGTATAATCTGGGTGCCCATGTGAGTCCATGCTATATACCCCCTGTATTTCTTAAATCTTAATCGGTGCAAACATGTGTACTTAAGGTTTGGCAATTTGGCACATGAATCCGTCACATATCCACTATTGAATTTTGTACAATTTACCGCCAGCAATTTCAGAAAATCAGAATAAGTGCAAATGAACACTTATAATCTCGATAAAATTGCACACTATCACAGAGATAAATTTGTAAAGGGTGAATTTTGTACTATTTACCACCAGTACTTTGCTTTTGGTGCTCATGTTATCACGTCATGGAACTAATTTCCCACCTTGTATGAAAGAACAAATTTATCAAGACAAATGCATATGATTTTGTTCTAAATCCGAAAGGTGGCAAATTGCCAAAATAAAAGTAAAGATGGTAAATTGCACAAAATTGCAATAGATAAATTATGCAAACTAAATGCATAGGTGGGAATCTGCAGTTCTATGAACGTGCAGGGGTGCATGGAGCAGTTTTCGCTTTATAAAATGGGAAATAAAAATAGGCAAATACCTTTAGGAGCCTAAATTTACTTCTGCAAGGATTTACGATGGTAATTTGAATCTATATCACTTCATGATAGCAACTAAATAAATGGCAAGACCGAATAGAATATGGCCAATGCCAAAATGAGCACCACCGAGACTTACATTCTGTACCCATCAGAAGTATACACATCCTTCAGATTTCGTATCCTATGATCAAATGCAACAGATTTTCCCACTTCATAATCTCGAACTAGGACTTGTCTTTCAGCATTACCCTGAAACGGAGGAACATTTTAGCAATGTATAGCCCCAATAATACTTAAAGTGAAACACCTGAAGGCAAAAGGAAGAACAATGTAATGTGTTATTGACATCTATAAACAAAATAGTTCTGTGAAGTTTTCATAACGTGCTACCTGATCAACCAATACATTTAGTACAGTAGGATTTTCTGAATGAATAACTGAGAGTATCGTCGGGTGTGTTGTTGAAGGAAGTAAATGATCTGGAATGTTCAATCTATAAAAAGGTCACGAAATTAGAATTCATTAGCGATAAAACCAAAAACTCTGAAGAAAATGGAAGGCCTTATATTCTTACCTTGGCCTAGCAAAATCATATATAATAATTTGAAGGTTACGGTAGTTTGCTTCTTTCGCACATTCTCGTAAAATGAGTGAATCCCCATGACATGAGACAATAAAAGCATCTAGGAGCCTTCCAACTGCGCAATCAACTGCAACGGACCAGGAGTCGCTAGCAAGTTGCTGCATGACAACAAGCACTATTAAGGTTTAGAACAAGTAATGCAACTATAGCATTACCTCTTAGACAGGACAATACTATAAGAAAGAAATAGCTATACTTTCTGGCATTACTTCGCATTAGAATAGAACTGAGTACCCCTACTGGAAGTAGGCGTACAATATTAATTGCAACAACTTAGTGGCAGCCCAAAAGAGTATCATCCATGATAAGATCATACGAAGCTTACTATTTTCTATTTCACTTGGGTTAACATTTAAGGAGAAATCTATTTTGCATTCATGCTATTTGATGCAAAGAGAAGCAAAAAACAAAAATACAGTGACTCAAATGAACAGGTCAACAGCACAAAAGACAAAATCAATTGTTTTCTTTTTCTAAAGGGGTAACTGAATTGCTTTGATCAAGATGCAAAGACCAGGCCATATTAAAGGCAGACTTTACAGTGAATATCAGCTATATGCTTACACAGCAGCCTGAGATCCTACGATGAATAGAGGACAGGGTAATGGGTATGCCTGATGACAGTAATAAAGTAGGATGGATACAGACTTGGTAGCAACCAATGTAACTGCACTAAGGGAACACAGCATTGACCTCTTGATGGGAAGAATTGGCTGCCGCCTCTAAAGCCGTAAGAGAACAAATTACAGACTAAAGATGACAGAAGAACTGAAGGGGCATCCTATAAACAAGTGAGTTGTAAACAAAACATAGTAGGCAATACAACATGATAAGCGATATGGTATTGTTGAAGCCCATTACCGAATAGAGCAGATCAGAGACAAGTGCTCAAGGATATATTAATTGCACGAAGTAACACTAAGTACTTCACATGATACTATTAAATCAAGACTAAGAACTCGAAATAACAATCAAGACAATCAATATTTTCATACCACATGAACTCCTATCGGACCAATAGGTGGACTTTTGAATCTTTTCTGTTGTCTCTCTATGGATCCCAAGAGGTGCCGAACTCTCTCCCCCCCAAATGATGTTACCTGAAATGAAGCATCAATTGCACATAAATAAAGATGCTAGCAAACAGTTGCTACTGGAAAAAAAACAGATGCCAAGAAGCAGGGTTTTATTCACAAAAGGATCATATAATACTTATTGTAACAGAGAATACACCTTATGAGCTTGCCGTTGTTGAAGATCATGAATGTGAGAATTTAGTTGGTCAATCTTCTTTCCGTTTTCAAGTATCTGCAAAATAAAATGTAATGAAATACATAGTACAAGAAGAACCACATGCTCCAAGACAGACAAAAGTTGGCTAACTAACTACAGAAGCACTTGTGAACTTGGGAGTTCAGGAGGGCCACCGAACATCTCCCCACAAGTCCCGCTTAAGGACAGCTGGCGAAACGAATCTTTCAGCTAATCAGGGTCGATGTCAACAATAGAAAAAGAGCTACGTTAATTTTCCTAGGGACATGGGGCTTTCTCTTATCCTGTTTTTTTGCCTCTGATTCTTGTTGTTAGCAGTTTGGCGCTTGTTGTCTAAAACTCTAAATCTTTGTAAAATGAACTCTTTCTTATCTTAATGAATTTGGCAGCGATCCTGCCAGGTTTTTTAAAAAAAAGGATGCCAGGGATCTTTTTTAGGTAAAAGGACAGCAGGGACTTGCAAAGAAGACGGAGCCACCAGGGTATTCGCCAAGAACAAAATAATTTTTTTCCATTGTTTCAGCCCCACCAAGGAAAGCAAACTCCCGGTGTTGCCATAACAATTTTGCTTATAAGCTAGACCTGGTGTTGCCATATGTGTCTTTCCTTACCGACATCTCTTGGTGGCGTGGTCTCTGGTAATCAGAGCCGGAGGAAGGGTAGTGTGGGATAGAAGGGGGGATGTCCAATTTTCTCCCATCTATGGCATATTTCCAAGGCTCTCAACATTTGTAGTATATTTTAGAAGTAGTCAAATAATTGTGGTATATAATTTTTCCTAAAAGAAGAGGATTGATAGCATGTCAATTAGGGTGAAGAGGAAAGTGGCAACTCGCATGGGCATGGTGCTTTCTTTTGTACATTATGTATCAAGTGCAGCCGTATTTGGAAAATTATTGGATACAATAAGAATTCGCGTTGTACCTGGAAAACGACACTTATACCTGATCACTAGTGCATACCATACTAGTCTTTCCCCATCAAGTATAAGGCATAAAAAAAAGTAAAACAAATGAGAAACGGTAGGAATGAAATGCGTATTCTCTTAGAATAAAATTATCTAAAATACATATTCTCAAGTCCATATACATCGATGGAGGCCATTAAGTAAATATAAAATATCAAAAGTAATTTAACTACAGTAAATAAAAGATATGGATATAGCATTATCATTGTTGTTGTGTTTGCGAAGCTTAACGTTCAGTACGCAGGAATGCAGATAAGGAAGCATAATACAAATGCAATGCATAAGCCCCATTTAGGGAACATTATCACTCAGTAATAAGAGGCATGAGCAACTTCGAGTTACAATTACCTCTTTTTCCATGCCATTGATAGATTTTGTAATGCCTGATAATTCTTCCAGAAATTCCTTTTCTTCCTCTTTTAACCTGAATGACACAAGGCAGCATCAAAAAACCAAATTAACTTGGTTGTTACTTAAAGCATAGGTAAGCAGGAGTCGCAGGACAACTGAATGACCTTGTAACATTTGAATAAGCAGAATCAATCTCCTGCTGTATTTCCCACATGTGTTCCTTGATTTGAGATGCTTCAGCCTTCAGTTAATAAAGAAATGATTCAGACGAGACAGAAAAACTGGAATATCTAAGGCCAACGAAATACACAAGAAATCAAGAGGCATGTAACATGATACTGCATATCTTTTAGAACAGCTGGTATCCAGATTCACCATACTCATATCTTTTAGAACAGCTGGTATCCAGATTCACCATACTTCATTTTTTATGAGATAGCCACACTAAACTTCAAAGGCCTCAGCTTGACCAGGGCAAGCAATTGACAGTTGAAATAAGCTATATTCTGACCAGTTCGGCTGTTTTCAGCCCAATCTTGTCCCAACAACTGGTATTTGTGTATGGAGTATAAATACCCCCTTATGATTAGTTGGTGAGGGTTGCTGTTGTTCCATTTCATTCTTTTGAGCTAAGAGCAAGCCCTCTCACTTTTGGTATGTATGTCTTGCACTTAGTGAACTTGGAGAGGCAAATCCTTGTGAATGTGTGGCACATGGTGGTAGATTGAGCATCCATCGAGCTTTGACTCTTGATTCGTTCAAGTGAACATCTCTAACTTGTTACTTTGGTGTTTGCCGACATCTGGACAGCTTGAAGGAGTGGAACCAATGATCTTCTCAAGAACCTTGTGAGAAGACTCGATTGGTTGTGAAAGTAGAAGCTCACCTATCCAGAGTACGAAAGAGCTATCACTAGTGAATTGAGGTGTTTGCTTAATTCGTGGAGTTGGTCCAATTCATTTGATCTTACCACAACGTGGACTAAGGGAGATCAAAAGTCATCAAACACCACGGTAAAAAGATCATCATGTCATCTTGTGGTTTGCCTACTTGTGCCCATTTTTATTATGTAATTTACATTCCTAGAATTGAATTGTTTGTTTGTCACCCTAGGATTGCAAATCTTAACATAAACTTAAGTTATTGGTACACTTAATGAGACTAGTTGATTTAGGCATAAAACTTGTTTTTGGCAAAATGAATTTTAAAACTGCCTATTCACCCCCAACTTCGGCCTCCTCGAACTTACAACTATATGTGAAGACGATTAATCGAACAGTACAGCCTTTCTCACAACACTGGTTTGAGCCACAACGATGGTGGCTGGCGAGTGGCTTCTGGTTCCTTTCCTTCCACCTACCTTCACCCTCTTCTGGTAAGCAGAAGCAGCATCACAATGCCCTTTTAAGGGCACGTGCAAGCGAGGTGGCCTGGTTGCCAATTAGGCATGGCTGATATTTTTCTTTCCATTTTTATTTATTTTCCAACTTCCTCATTAAATTGAGGCCGCATACTGGTCAGTTAGGCAACAACTAGGCTCATAGTCGGTGCCATGGCACCTTTATAACCATGGCCAACGCAAATTATGGACTGTGAATACACAATAGTACACAATGCACATTCCAGTGGGCTAATGTATTATACATTTGTCAAGAAAAGGTTATCTTCTGAAAGAGATGAAAGACTAATAGAAAGCTTTTCAACTTTACCATTAAAACAGAACAGACAGCTTGTTCACGCTTTTCATGATACAAGGCCAGGATCTCAATGAAGAGGGTCAAGATCGTGCATGACCTGGCCCCTTAGTGGTCATTTGTGCACATCTAAACTGCCTTGCTTGATTCCATTCATGCATGTTAGCTACTTGCAATTGCATTTAAGGTTAACCTATATTTAAGCAGAAAAATGCAAATAGAAGAAAAGGTGCACCTGAGTTTCTTGCATATGTTGCATCCGAAAATCATGAAATTGTGTCTGGAGTTGTTTCAAGCGATAGTTCATTTTATGTAGCACACTTTTACCACGTTCATGCTCTCCATTTAGGTCCATCTTCAGTTTCACAGCCTGCAAAGAAAAGGAGCATGCATAATTAATAAGCAAGACAACTGCCCATACAAAACTATTGCAAAGAACAGATGTAGTTCATGTTTAAAGGCTTCATTATTTCAGAACTAGTACAAAAAACAAAGAGAAAATTGCACCACACCCACCTTTATTTTCCTAATTTTACAGATCCCCACCTGTACTTCTAATTTGGGCAATTTGCCACATGAACTTGGGCAATTTTCTTGGGAGAAGACGGGTGGTACAATCCAATTTCCTCAATCAAAAGCACATAATACAGTTGGAACTGAATAGGCACCATGGAAGTGTATACTTGTATTCAAAAGAAAAACGCATACCCTAGTGATATGCAAAAAAGGGCCATGTACTAATAAAGCTCCGTTCTGAATTAGATTAACAGTAGGCAAAAATTAAGTTGCCATCAATAGGAATCCCAACACTATATCTTTGGATGTTACAGCATTTACAAACCACAGTTTTCAATGCACCACTCACAAGATACTATAGTTTATGAATACTACAGTTTTTTGCAGTTGAGTAAAACCATGGTGTATTTGGTAATCGCAGAATTTACTGCAGTATTTTCCATAAAAACTATTTGCATTGCTACGTAGACATATACTCCCTACATGATACTTATCATGATGCTCTGCATTTATACGTCGAAAGATCATATCTGGTTAGGGCTTCCACTGAAGCCAAGTTAATGGAATGCTGATGAGAACTCCTTATGTACATAGATGTGCTAACTTGAGCATCTTCATGATTATAGTCTTTTTTCATCCTAGGAGTAGCAAGTATATGGTGTTTTAAGTTCATGCAAACAGCATGTGCACATACAGGTGTTTTAATTAGGAGGAGCAAGAAGGGTATGCAGCACTTTATGGAGTAGAACAGAGATGAGATCAATAGGAGCTGCCGTTGTTACGTTTCTCGGGTAAAAAAAAAGGAGGTTGTGAGTGGATTTTTATAAACACCAAAATTACCATGGTACTCCCTCAATTTCACAATATAAGGCGTATTTTGATCCATCACGTAGATTAAGAAGGCTACAAAATTGAGAAGACAATAGGATAAAAGGCCATGTTGCCCTTGATCATAAAGAAACAAAAAAATGCGAAGCTGAATTAATACTCTCCCATCACTCGAAGTGACATGCACCTACAGTCAGTTCTTCTTTGCCTTTTCTCTCTCCGCATTTATGCCTCTTGGGTTAGTTGCGAGGGAGATGAAGCAGAGAGAGGCAGATGGATCGCTCGGCATAGGGAAATGAACCAAATGGTGAGAGATGAAGTGGAGAGAGAGGGCTGCTGTGTGGCAGGAATAGGAACCACCTGTATTTCTTTCCTCTCTATGTCAACACAGGTGGTAATTAGGAGTAAAGAGGAAAAGGTAACATGTCATAAACCTTAGTTCACGAGAGGGTAAACACCACCAAGAAGATGGCCAGATGGTGTCGGCGTAGAAGGAGAGAGGAACTTTAGAGGAGAGGGAGACTTTAGAGGAGAAAAACTTTGTTATTTCTCTGGTTGATTCCAATAGCATGTAGTGGTCCTCTTATATAGATGGACTCCCCCTAACAGATAGAATATAATTCCAATCATATCTCTAATAAATATAGAAACTAATATCATCTCTAATTATATCTCTAACACAAAGAAACTCATCTCTAACTCAAATAGAAACTAATCTTTATTTTCTAATAATGGACCTGCTGGGCCCAAGGCCCATGCCTATGACATAACGAGAGGGGTAAAGGTGGAGACTCAATGCTAAAGAATGCTTCGAATGTTGTGTGTGCCCTATAATTCGGAAGTTGACTCAAAAAATAATACGCCTTATAAAACAAAATGGAGGGAGTATTAGGGAAACTACACTTTTTAAAACCACAATACTTATCCCACCCAAACACCAGAAAGTTTTCAATACTATAGTATTTTTGAGAAACCATAGTATTATTTAAAACTCCAAAAATACTACGTATCCAAACAGGTCCTATGAATCTCATTTGAATCTCATTTCTAGGTAAGTATTGTGACACATCAGAAATGAACGAATCCAATAACAATAACTTATGATACAGATTCAGTGTTGAAAAAATAACAAGCCAAGGAAGTTGCAGGGGACAATGGAGTATGGACAACAATTTATACGCGTAATAAACACAGCAGACACAACAATTTGACAACAGAAGAGATCATTAACAGTTGCCAGTCATAATTTGGTTTGGTCCTACATATTTCATGGTCATAATTTTTTCATTTCCAAGTACAACGACAACACAGCTGCCTGTATGTCAAGTGGGGCTGTCAGTACCAACGCAGGCGCAGGACCACCAGTGCCAGCATGAACAGCACCAGGCCCTCGTTCGGCTGAGACACTGAGATGTGTTATCTTCAGTTAGGGATTATCATTATCTTCATAGCTTAGTTTGATTTGATTTTATTCATATCTTATCTCTAGTGGTCATTACTTCAACTGGTTCAAGCCTGCCTATTAGTAGATGGTGGCACCACATTTTCTATCATCAAGAAATAATCGAGTTCCTCCTCTACTCTATCTCTCTTGCCTCCCTCTTCTCTACCACGAGTGCCACCAACTGGTTCCATGGTTCATCGATGGAAGCCAGGCTGCGGGCGGACTGGGACCTCTCATCGCTAATGGATGTATTCCCAATCTCAGGGGTGTGACATTGTAGCTATCTCCAACTGGGAAATCACTATTCAAACAAAAAATGTTATTTTCCTGAACATATTGGATGCCATTTAAACTACTCACGTACCTCAGCAATGTCATTTTCCATTTTTATCTTCATCCTGCTTACTTTGTGTGCCTTCTCCACCAAAGATCTGACGATTTCTCTCTTCTCAATTAGTTGTTTCTTCAGTTCCTCTATGATGGCCTAAAATATAAGGTAAAATAAATTAAGCAAAAAAAACATCAACATTCCAGACCTGATATAAAGCTAAATGATTAATTTAGAATAGATATTTTAAAATATAACTATGCAGTCCACATGGTGTAGAGCAAAGATCAAATAAGCAGCTGAAACAAATTAAACTTGAAGCATGGCAGTCCCTTTCGACAGGTTGCTTGGTAAGAAGAAGGTTTAAAATGTTCTCAGAAGAAAAATGTTGCCAATTATCAGGAATCATGGTGATAGCCTATTAGCCTATATTACAGTATATAAACTATCAAACACCAAGTTGTTGATCCAAATTCCAATTTAGAGCATGGTTGTCACACACTATTGTTGTAAATTCACTCCATTCATCAATAGCTTGGCCAAAGCATCACTTGATATTGGAA
Organism: Bonia amplexicaulis; assembly: GCA_036346245.1. Lineage (NCBI taxonomy): Eukaryota > Viridiplantae > Streptophyta > Magnoliopsida > Poales > Poaceae > Bonia > Bonia amplexicaulis. The sequence continues at coordinate 14,012,525 of CM070760.1, forward strand.
TGAGTTGCATACTGATCAAGCAAAACATTTTTCCAGGAACATGGAAGTTCCATACATGCAAAAACAGCACTTCATAAGACAGTGTGACAATTCAAATTTGGTAAAACATTGAACAAGAGACATCAAGTTCTTCCTATGACATTAAATTGGATTGTAGTGGAGTGGCATTATTCGACAAGCACAGTAAAAAGTACATTGGGCTTCTCTATAGATAAAATGACACAATGTTGTTCCCAGCCAAAAGGTCTCAACTTACTGCATTTCGATTAATTCTTTCTTGGCAAGCAGGAATTCGCTCTTTGAGTTTCTGAAGTTTCACCATTTGTTCCTCAATTTGTCTGTCAACGTCATAAACCCATGACCAGGCCAACTTTTTCTTCAAGTTATCAATCTCATGTGCTATCTCCTCTATATGTTCCATATTCTTAATCTTCTCTCGTAGTTCATCAAGTTCTCTCATCACTGGCCTAATTGACTTTTCCAACTCTTCAACAATCGAGTCTGCATTGCTCAGCTGTCGTCTTATTGTCTCAAGCAAATCATTTACTTGTTGAAGAAGAGTAGCCTTGAAAAAGAACTGCAACAAAATACAAGGTATGGACAGTAAAAGAACTAGAGCGGTGCTTATATCAGAGGAGAAGATATAGCATATATCACAGTTGAGGATATAGCAAGCAAAGGCATAAGGCAGAATTATGAACTCAATTTAACAGCAGCATTACATTGCACTGGGGTTCAAGGTCATCCAAAATAGTAAGCTACCAACAGATATCTGGCTGTCGCTAAATGAGGGCCATGTTCTCATCAGATAACAATCTCTTACAATCTAGCAAATATGCTAATACAGAACATCAAAATCCACTTGGAGGCACAAAATATACATGTAACAAGAGTAGACGAATGACTAACAGGAGGCATGCTTCACACAACCGTTGAATACATGCATGTAAGAAAGACCAAAGGACCATGGGGATCTCCCAGACTAGGACTATAAAATTTCATTGACGTTTATTAAACAACAGATGTTCCAATGCATAAAACAAAAATTGCAGAAACAGACATGTGACGGTATTACCAAAAACCTAATGAAACTTATTACCTTAAACTTGTCCTTGTCATTTCCTGAATGAAGGAATTCTCTACTTTTGTCTTGGCTCATAATTACACAAGGATTTTCAACATCAATCTGAAAAATCACATAAGCATTAGGTGCGAGTGCGTGGTTTATCCGATGTGCAGGCAGATTGTAGCCTATTGGGAGCTGGGGCATTATAATTATGGTCTAATAGTTGTACAAAACTTGAATACCTGTGGTTATCTGCCACTATCCAATATGCACGTGGTTTTCTACAACATGAGCCAGAACAAGGGTGTTTGTGTAATGTACTCAGTTGTTTATTGAAGGCTAGTCGTTGACCAGCACATTATTGCAATCTAGTGAACAAAATTATTGAAAGAGAGCAACCTAGCTTGTGAAACAAACATGAGTATTTTATGCATATCATTCATAAGGCAACAAGCAACTTACGTTAAAATGTTCAATTATTTCATTGAGGTCATCTTTACGATGTGCCACCTTCCTTCCTGTTCAAGCACATGTGGACATTTACAATTAATGTAAACACATGTGAGCATTTACAATTAATGTAAAATAAGAAGTCATGGGGAAAATATTATACAGCAAGTAAATAAACAATACGGACAACTATTCTATTATTTCTTTTTGGTAAATTTACTGCCATTATCTGTTTATTCAACTCAAAATTTACTGTCACTTTACATTTCAGCAAGTGATTCAGATCCAACAGCCAATCATATATGCATGATGCAGGACGGACCATGCAGAAGCCTTTTGAGGCAATAGCATCTGTAATGGGCGGGCTAAATTAAAATTATATGCAGTTAGTGTTTCTTTTCATGTCTGACAAGCCTTTAACAATATATAATGGAAATGGAAGCAACATGTAAATACCTGGGACACCAAAAGCTTATCTGAGTATAGTTAAATGGTGAAAATGCAGACTTTTTGCAGTCATTTAAACACATAAAATAAGGAGCCATGCAACAAGAGCATGTGGGTTTTTTCCCAACTTTGAAGAGTGCCACCAGCCTACCATTGGAAATGGAGATAGCCACTACATATAATCGAGATATGCAACAAACAAGAATGATTAATTAAATAAGAAATGCAACAACCTAAAATTAAGAAATGTGACAGCTCAGAATAGAAAAATACAACAACTTAGAGTTGAACAATCTGACATGTTGACATAGAAAAATACAAGAGTCATACCACAAAAAAGTTAGAAAAGTGAAAATTGCAGCTTAGGCAAAACTTGATAACTTAAAAAAGAATATCAACAACTTTACGCAATAAATGCAGCTTTACTAGAAGAACACAACCAAGAATTCGGGAGGATGAATCATGATTTACTACCATGTTGACCCTTTAAAACCGTAGAGCTACTTGACTCGGTAATCCTGCGTTCCAATATAATTAAGTTTCCGTATACTTCAGGCTTGAAAGCGTCTTCCCCTTGGTTCTTAATATCAACAACAATTGCTGCATAACTGCAATTTAGATTGAACAAAATAGACCAGATTACAATTGATCACAGAAAAAAGATAGCACAGCTGTGGACATTACAATTGATCACAGAAAAAAGATAGCACAGCTGTGGACAAATACAAACTATCCACCGAACAATGTATAAATAAAAAATATACATGACAGATTCAGAAATCCACTGCCATCTTTCTAGTTATTGAAACCAGACCGGTCATTGACCTGAACAACATTCTGGTTTACCGGTCCAACTGCCTGTTCACCACGGTTCTCCGAAAGCATTTTTAATAAATTATATGGTATATATAACGTTGAAATGTAATAGAATGTCATTTGCTAGTGCGGCATGTAACAAAGCTTAGGCGAGTTGGTCAGTGTGGTGGGTTTTTTTTCAGACCAGGCTCTGGTTTCGGTTTTTTCCAGACAAACTGCTGGGCCGGTCCAGTTTTAATAATTAGGCTATCTTTTAAATTTTGTCAGCAATATCTTCTCGCGGGTCCAAGTGTCATGCAAGCTTACTAACGGAAAATACACACAGTCAAGCTTTATGAAAATTCGTCAATGCCAAGCAATACCACAGCATCCCAGAACAAGCAAAAGAAACCATATTTATCAAAAAAAAAAATCACCCACAGGGCATGGCCTATTTTGAAGCATTTGTCATCCTGAACTCAAAAAACCCCGACACCAGTTAGGCATATCCACAGTCCATACATCTATGGAGGGCAACCCTTTAAAATCCAAATCAGCGTGCAAAAAGCCCTATCCAACATCCATCTACAGACTGATGGCAAGCATCACAGCAATCTGAAGGGCCACCCACATTGAACAGCCATTCCCAACCCTAAAATTAATTTTTCGGACAATCACACAAAGTTTAATCAAAATCTTAACATGAAAAAAAAGGTAGAAGTGGGGAAAGAAGACGGACGTAACCTGCAGCCGGTCTTGATGAAGTCCTTGAGGGTGGCGGCGCGCTGGGTGTTCTTGGCGCGGCAGCCGAAGGCGATGCACAGCGCCGTCAGGATGGCGCTCTTCCCGCCTGCGCCGGCACGGAGAAGAAAGGGCATCAAGGGGCCGGGGAGGGAGAGGGGGCGGGGCTAGGGTTTCAGGGAGGCGTACTGCCGTTCTGGCCGGTGATGAAGTTGACGCGGTCGCCGAGTTCGATCTGGAGGCTGGAGTGGCACATGAAGTTCTCCAGGCGGATGCGGGAGATCGTCCCTGCCATCGCCGCTCCCCCTCTCCTCGGCGGCGGAAGCCGGCCAAAATGCGGGAGATTCGGAGGGTTTTGTGCGCCAAAACGGAATAGGGCTTTCCACTTTCCCCCTCCGTCCGCCCATTGCAGGCCAGGCCAGGCCCAGGCCCAGGCCCAGGCCCGGTTGCGTGTTTTTCCTCTCAAGAAAAAAGCGGGTCATGTTTTTCCGCTCTTTATTCGAAGGCAAAAGACGGCTCTCTCCCTGGAAAAACAGTACACCCAACTTTTACACTTATGACCTAGTAAAACTATAAGGATACACCACGCATTGCAGCAGGAAGCCAGGAATTCGTATAAATATATTTGTTGGATATAATATTTAAACAATTCAAAGTGAAGCATGGTAGAGTCTAAAAGAATTAGAAAACAATACAAACAAGGAATATCTATGATACTCGATGTTCATCTAGAGATTGTAAATAATGTGAGTAATGTGGCTGCACGAGAGAACAGAAACACCATTTGTCGTAGTTAGTGGGTGGGACTATTTGTGTGTGTATTACTTAAAAGAAGAAATTAGTGGTAATACGTTCTTTCCCCTCCCTCATCTCCTCGCGTAAAAAAACACTTCAGCTGGGTACCCTGTTTCTCTTCAACGCTTCTCCTGCGTCTCTCGTCTTCCAAATCCAAATACCTAACAAACGGACGGTGGCAGCGGCTCTCCGGGCGGAGCGGCTCGCGTCTCTCGTTTAGATAGATAGATTAGAGACAAGGCGCTTATGCCTCCTCTCCCCATCACAGAAGAGTCAAAACCCCACTCACGAGCCACCATCCCCAACCTCGAAAATCTTTCTCGCACTGTGTCCGAGTTGTCCCAATCTGGGGATCCAAGACCCCAACTCCCCCTATCTACTAAGTTGAACTTGGTGGCAATTTCTTTGAGCGCCAAATCAAGGAGAGTTTAGAGTGGGAAGTGGAAGGCCACCACAATGGAATCCCTCGCCGTCATCGCCGCGTTCTCATCCTCGCGCCTCGCCACCCGCCCCACTCTGGAGACGGTGGCCCCAGTTAGAGCAAGAGCGATCATGGCAGGAGGGAGGAAGCATGGGAAGCGTGGACTCAGATGCTATGCTGGGAAGCCGCACGCTAGTGCCGTAGTCAACAAGAGTGTGGTGGCGATGGTGGAGGAGGACAGGAGGCGGTTCTTCGAGGCGGAGAAGCGGGGGAGCGGGAAGGGCAACCTGTTGCCCATGTGGGAGTGCATGGTGTCAGACCACCTCACCCCCGTGCTTGTCTACTGCTGCCTCGTCCTGGTAGACAACATGGACACCCCCAGCTTCCTCTTCGAGTCCATCAAGCAGGGCTCGAGGGCACCACCAACGTCGTACAACCTCCCTTCTCTCCTCCCCAATATGCTCTCTTATGGATTCTTATCCTTGGCAATAACGTTGTGGAACTAGATTGGATTGAAGGGTCGGTACAGCATGGTGGGAGCCCACCCGGTGATGGAGATCATCGCTAAGGAGCGCAAGGTCACCATCATGGACCACGAGAAGGGCCAGGTGATGGAGCAGGTCATGGACGATCCTATGCAGGTACCTAGGAGCATGATGGAGGGCGGCACCCACAGCAGATTAATCAGCTCCCCGACTCCTTTAGCAGTGAGTGACGAAAATCAACACAGGAAGAAGGAAAGAGGAAGATTTGGGAGTTGTCAATGATGAAATGTTCAATAATTGCATTTGGTTTCTTTTTTTACAATAGGTGGATGGGTTGGGTTCTTTTCCTATGATACTATATGATATGTCGAAAAGAAGAAGAAACCTTTCTCTGGTGCTCCCCATGACGACATGAACTTTCTAGATGTTCACCTGGGGGCTCTACGGTGATGTTCTCGTCTTCGACAATGTTAAGAAGGTGCTTAATTCTTCAAACCCATTCTCTACACCTTACTGTGAACAAAGTTAATTTTTCTTTGGCTGTTAGGAAGGGGTTCACCACTATCAGTACAAACACCTACTTTCAAGGAAAGATGAAAATTTATAGTGGTACAAAGAATACCATTGGCTACACTGAGACTGAAACTAAATCTTGCAAACATGTCATTTGTCATTGTTGCATCTTGTTTTTTTTTGTTATCACTTATCAACAATAACAGACTGAGACCACATCTATCAAACTTGCTATTCTGTGTTCAGTACAATGCAACTTATAAGGCAAAACAACATGTAGTTGTCTTTTTCTTGCATCACACTGAGTAGGTTACCCATAGCACTGCATACACAAGAGGACACTTGCAATTTTACAAAGATAAGCTTCATGTCTACAAATTCAGAAACTTCAGGCTAATGCAAGCTAGACTTACACATCCTTCATTAAACTACAATCTAAAATAAGTAGTGCGGGAAAAATTTTGAAATAGCAGAAACAGAAAGGCAACGAACACCATTTTCAGCTTCTATGACAAAACCAACAGCTTCTATGCCAGTAACTTAGAATAGTGCAGATTTTTCATTGTCTTCTTCCTTTCCACCTTACTTCAAGCGGAATTTCAATCGCCCTTGCCGAACCCTTCCTACCCTTGCCGCACACAAACTAATTGGAGTAGTACTGGTGGTATTGTTTTTTCGAGTAGGGAGAGGGATTAATAAGGGGCGAGAGGTAGGAAGGAGAATGGTGCCTGTCGTTCGATGTGGAAAGAATGGACTGGTGAGATCGGGATCCTAGCGAATATGCCACGGATCAATGATGTGGCGGGACATCACAGACGGTTCGGATTACAAACCGTCTATAATAGAGACATCACAGACGGTTTATAACAAAAACCGTCTATGATAACAGAAGATATCACAGACGGTTCATAACAAAAATCAGTCAGTAATAATGACGTCACAAAGACTATATATCGGTACAATACAAATAGCTAGTCTCAAAAGATAAAATAGCAAAATTTTGTCTGGCTTATATATACTCGTTTGAAAGGTTTCGACAGGATCTACAACTTTGCAGTTGAGGCGAAGCCCAAATTCCGAAGTGAAGATCAAAATTTTTGGTAAAACAGAAACTGAAAACTTAAATCACAAATTTTGGGCTAAAGATGGCCAATTTTGGGGGTCTTAGAGGGTGACTAGTAAAAGCCGGTCAGTTTTTTTGAAGCGGGCTCGTCGTTAGCTTTCCAACGAGTATAAGAACGTTGAAAACAGACATCGTATACAAAAGTTATGCCCGTTTTACTAAAGGTGTCTCAAAACTGAATCCTACTTGGACTCAGGCGGGAGATTATGAAATTTTGGGAGATTACGGGGAGGGAAACATATCACAGACGGTTTTTAATACAAACCGTCTGCGAAGTATTACAGACGACTTAAATAAAAAATCGTCTATCATGTCTGCCATTATCACAGACGGTTTGTATAAATAACCGTATATGAAAATACCACAAACGGTTATTCGTATAAACCGTCTGTGATACTTATATCACAAACAATTCCTAGGAACCGTCTATGATGTAAGCGTCCAGTTTAGCCTCTTTTGTATTTGTGCCATTCTCCGGTAATATGTTGAGTACACCCACTATCAAGCACCCAATGCCGTCCATCAATCTTTTAGTTCACCAACAAAAAGAAATCAATTTTTTTAGGTACCCAAATTTGTTTGGGTCTTTGGAGGTTAGTAACCAAATCTTTAGGCACCTAAATGGTATTCTTTTTAGCACCTAAAATTGAATTACCAACAAATTTAGCTATAACACTACCATTTTTAGATTTCTTAAGCATATAGCATGAATCAAATAAACCAATAGATGGAGTCTTACCCATATGACAATTTTATTGTACATGTCCTAATTCCTGGCATTTTTGACAATACCTATCATTTTGACTTAAAAATCTTGTGGGCTTGGTTCCCGGTTTCTTATTTTTCTTGGGCATATACCCAAGAACTCCTTACTGAATGAGCACATTTGCCCACTCAACAACTTGTCAAGAGATAGCCTTACCCTTGAAGCATCTTTTCAAACTTTTGTTTAGCTTGGTCACTTATTCCTTTAGCTTATTATTCTTATTAATGAGTTTAATGTCACATGACATATCCATTGTATTGTTAGAATCAATATTGGAGGAACATGGCATAGCAAGCAAGTCATCGCATAAAGTAGATATGCTAGCTCTAGTAACTTTTACACTAGGCATTTCATTTAGAATATCACAATTAATACCAATGCTAGTGCAATATTTACTTGAATTTCTTGGACAAGTTATGAGCTTCCTTTAGCTCTTCATAAGATTCTTTCAGAGAGATATGCTCTCTTTTTAAAACCTTAAATTTTGACTTTTCATTTCCAGGAAATTCATTTAATTCAACTAGTATATCCATAAGTTCATCAAAGGAAAGATCATCATCATTACGAGATTTTATCTTTTCTCCTTTTACCATAAGGCATGTTGGAGATGAAAAGAGTGGTGGAGCTTCATTGATGGCAATAATGACAAGTCCCCTTTTGTATTTCTTGGCCTTCAGGGCTTGTGTTATTCTAATGTGAGTCTTTGCCTATTCAGCACTTGTCTATTATTTGAATCTGTTAGATAGCCCATTGAAAAGTTGAAAAGCTATCTAGCATCATGTATGAACGATAAACAGATATGAAGGCTATCTCAAAAACCATAAGAATTATTTGAATGCTATCTCCAAAACTCTCCAAAACCATGTAGTGAGCATGTTTATGATTTCTTTAGTTTATATACAATAAGCACATTTGTGCAAGATTTCAATAGCAGTTGTTGTAATGCTATTGATGTACTTCGCATTTTTATTAGGGAAACAAAAAATACGGCTAGATAAATAATTAGGGAAATAAAAAATACGACTAGATAAATAATTTCTTTATGTTTGATTTCTTTACTATCCTATATATTTATGTTTGGGTTGATATGTGGTGCAAGAGAAAATCGATGTTTATTGCACGGTTTGGGATCACGTTTGAGGAGGATATGTATAACACTCTTTTGGTACTCCGTTGTAAGGACGGGCATCTTACTAGTATCTTTACTATTATAAAAGTGTAAGTTGGTGGTTGGTCCATTCTTCCTTCTTTTTTCTCAGTCATTCGATTTGATCTGGACCATTCGTCTCTCTCCTCCTCTCTCTCTCAGGATACAACTGTCCATTCCCTCCACTTTTTTATCTCCTTGCGCATTCTCGCCACCCTTCTCTCTTTATCGCTTGCTCTCTAATATTTGATGTGTAAAATTAATCACATATAGATTCTATTTTATTATTTTTATGACACCGTTGTAACACACGGTGGAACCAGTATTATTAAACAGGACAATGCAAAGCAAACGACTCCGCCGCTTTTGGCTCCACTTCCTTCCTTGTGCGCCGCTTCCCTCCGCATGATCGCATCCCATCCCAATCCACGCCCACCTTCCACGAAACCCAAACCCTAACGCGTCCACCTCGGGGCGGCGGCGGCGGCTACTGCTGCTGCGGCGTGAGGAATAAGAGGAGGGGCAGAGGAGGGAGAGGGCAACTGCGAGGCGGCGGCGGCGGCGGCGACGGGCACGATGTCCGCGGCGGTGTGCGGGAAGCGGGGCCCCTCCTCCTTGGAGGAGCTCCCCCACACGGCGGCGTCCCCTCCGCCCTCCAAGCGGGCCCGCTTCCGCAGCGGCGGCGGCAGCCTCTCGCCTCCCCGGCCGCGCGGCGCTGCCGACCCCGGTCTCGTCGCCGTGTTCCGCACGCGGTTCCCCTCCGTGAGCCTTGAGGTGATGCGATCTGCTCGAATCCCATGCGAAATAGCTAGCGGTTACGCTCTACGATTTGGCTATCTGTCTGTTCGGATTGATTGGAAACGGAAGCCTTTCATGTGACGAAAATTTAATCTTTCACCCGCAATAAGTAGTAGCTCTCGCCGCCGTGCCTGCGCAAGGAGCAACCAGCGCATCCCCTCACGCTGCTGCGGCTACCACACCCGTTGCTACTGCCGGAGCTCTACTGCTGACCCTGGCCTTTGTCGTGTCGTGATGGAGTTGCAGGAAGCTAATTTGTTCTGGTTTTGCATATAGATTCATTGTGTGGTCTCTGTCTGCCTAGATTTGGTTTGGATTAAGGGTTGTATGGGATTCGAGAGTAGCTTGGTTTATGTTACTTTTGATCATTTCTTTGAAGTTATAGAATTATAATGTTTGTTTCTTTTTGGTGCATTCATGTATTTTGGGTTTATTCGGGTTTTCCTTCCCTACAGTTTGGGGATCATGTCTTAGTCATGTGATGCTTGATACGCTTGATTTTTGTCGTTTTTTGGGTGGATATGCAAAACCATACGATTTTTGTATTGTTGTTGAGACAGATACATGGCTTTTGAAATAATTAAATCTGGGTTTTCGTATTGGGGTGTTTATTTTATTAATTGGCAGGATTCACATGGTATGCTGCATCACCTCAGATCACCCACTGTTTGCTGCAGCCGACATGAGCTAAAGCTTTTGGCTGCCGGTGTTCAACATGTTTTTGATTTTGACTCGCTCATATAAGAAATGAATACTTGAAAACATTTACTTCTGAATTTAGATTTTGGTATGAGAATCGTAGAATAATTTTTTTGTACTGTAGATATGCAAGCAACTGGCAGTTCTAACAACATGATTACTAAAATCTGAGTTGTGTTGTATGAAAATGGCAACTAGTGCCACAACAAAGCCACAGAGTACCAATGGTTGATGGTCTTCTTTTCTATTTTTGCACTATGCGTGTCGTGCCACTGGATGTCTTTCTTAGCTTAAGTAGGTTGTTGGCTTATTGCTGTTTAATTTGTGGTTTTTTAAACCACTACGCTTCTTGTTAAAAAGAAGCATAACCACTTCCTACCATAGCTGGAAAATTCTTGATCTCTCCTGAATCTTCACTTGTGTTTGTTGACATTAGATGCAATTTGTTAACATATTAGAAGTGTATCACATGTGGGACCTTCTTAAAATTTGGTAACTAAAACAATTTACAACTTGAAGCCTTATGAAAGCTTTTGCTATTTCAGTTTATTGAAAAAGCTCTGGAAGAATGTGAAAATGATTTGGATTCAGCAATAAAGTGCTTGCTTAATCTACATTTGGAACCCACAGAACATAATGTGGATCTTGTGTATCACTCTCCCAATGGAATGTCTACTGATGTTGAAGTGCCTGATGAAGGTAATATGTAGATGCTGTCAATGATCTTTGATGTGATGTTGACACCATCTAATCTCCTTGTTTTGTATTAGATTTGTTCCTTCTTGCAATAATTTACAGATTTGTTCCTTCTTGCAAGAATTTACTAAACTTGTAGGCAGGCAAGTTTTCTCCTTGGTAGGTTTAATTACTATTCGAGGATCCATTCACCTAGCTTGATTCAAAACTATTTTTCCAATAGGAGTTTGGTGTTTCCATGAAATTAGTGGCATTGTTTTATCTAATGTAGTACTGTTACATTCTATATTTTAATGTATTTGTTTAGAGCTGTAAATGAAGTCTTGTCAAGAACTCAAGATATGTTCTTTTTGGCTTTTTAGCCAGCTTTTGGCGTCGGCTTCTTTTAGCAATCACTATTCATTAGACTAACAAGTTGCAATCAAAAGCCATAAGTCGTAGCCCAAAAGAATAGGCCTAACGGCAGTTTCCGATCAAGCTACATTTCATTACAATCCTGAGTTTTTAAGCTCTTCTCACGTGTAATATGCTTTACTTAATATGATGGGTGATCATGTAGTCATATGTATTTTTCAGGGTAGATGATTTACAAGAGAATGCTTTTGGATATCTAAAGCCTAAAATGAAGTTGCATAGTTCTTTCTGTACAAACTTGAAATAAAGTTTCATGTAGTTTTTAGTTTCTCATCGGCTTGAATGTCTGCTGTGTACTGAACCAGTAGACCTAACTGATTTAAGCTCCCCAATATGTCAAACTCAGTACTATGCATGAAACAGAAACCCTATTGGCACTAAGATAAACTCTCGGTTTTCAAATGCAAGTGATTTCATTTCTTGTCCCAAGTTTGCCTGCATATGATGTATTTATCTATATCAATGGCATCCTGCTAACAAATTTCCAAATTCAATTGCAAACTACAAGGTATGAAACATATATTAAGATAACACATTTCTGGCACAGTTCTTTTTTGGTGATCTGAATTGTATATCCATTTGTTTCTTTAGTTGGATTAATTTGAGGATTATTCATTCGTGAATAATGATATTAAGAATGCATTAACTAACTTGCTAAATGCTACAGGTATTTTGGAGGGTAATGAAGTCACTGCACCTATAGAAAGTGTTCCTGGTGCAGCTAACCTTCCATCAGGTAGCTCTCAATGGGTTGAGATTTTTGTGAATGAGATGGCTTGTGCCTCTAATAAGGATGATGCAAAGGATCGTGCCTCGAGAGTACTAGAGGTTTTTAAGAAGTCCATGATCTCTCGTATAGGTGTAGAAGCAATGCAGAGTTTTCAGAAGGTAATTGAATTTCCCTCGTAAAGCACTTTTGAACTTGTGTGCTTGTTACCTATCTGACTCTTGATGTGATTAAGGAATATGTTTTCTTCTTTCATATTTGCCCTTTTTTGGGGTTCTCAAGCAATCTCTGTGACTGATGACGTACTGGTCCCTGCTGGTAGTTTCTTTAGCTAGCACTTTTTTGGGGTTCATCGTTCATGCATGTCCGTCATAGCAGTTTGTGCATGTCCGGCCACTTCCTGAAATGTGTTGTTCCATCATAGCAGTTTCTTTAGCTAGCACTTTTTTGTGTAAATAATCCTCTGCCGGTTAATTATCTATTGTCATTGATTAGTAATTACTAGGAATTAAGCCATTGCATTTTCATACTATGCCTTTTTTTCTACTATTGCACAAGCGATGATTTGACTCACTTCTGCAATCAAATGACTGTTGTTTTCAACTGTAGGTCATCTGCTGGTGTACATAATTGAGTTAAGAAATATCGATTGGTGAATAAAAAAACTATGACGGCTAAAACAAGTTCAAGTACACAGCCAAACCTTTATTTTATATTTCTACTTATAAAATGGTGCAAATTTTATCAGGCACTGTATCAACCAATTCTAAAAATCAGGCCAGTCCAGGTTAACCTTTGGGCATTCTGGAACTCGGATGAACTTGATGTTGGAGTAATCTTGTTATTTTAGCCTCATTATGAATATTTGATGGTTTTCAACATCGTTTAAAATGCTTGAAGATTTTATGTGACTAATTGAACCGCATTGCATTATGAATAATACTATTTACTGTCGAAAGGTACTTGAAGCATTTTTTATTAAAAAAATGTTTTCTCCCTGAAATATTTTTGCTTTCAAACAGGAAAAATCGGTGTATAAGGAACAGTTTGAAGCTGTCATTAGGGAAAATACTATTCTTAAGAAAGCAGTTGCAATACAGCATGAGCGCCAAAAGGAGCACGACGAGAGAAACCAGGAGCTTCAGCAACTGAACCAGTTGGTTGCTCAGTACCAGGAACAAATTAGAAGCCTCGAGGTAATTGTCCCATTATTCCTTTTTATGGGGTCTTTGTAGAACATTATAAACGATTGTAGCAACTGATGTTTTCTTTTTTATCTCCTGTTCTGCAGGTAAATAACTATGCGTTGTCCATGCACCTCAGGCAAGCCCAGCAAGGCAACTCGATTCCAGGGCACTTCCATCGGGACATTTTCTGAATAATTGGAAACCTAAGCCGGAGGTTTCCATAGTATGAGGATAGCGCTCACCCTTCGGTTAGGGGCAGGTCTTGTTGGCATAATTCAATAATGTATATAGCCAAGTTATAACATAGCTTAATTCATGTTTTATACCTGTGTAAATGGATGTCCGTTATTAGTATGCTGCAAGCATCAACGTACTATCGTCGAAAAATAGACACCAAGTTAGGAAAGGAAAGAGAAAGTGCCTTCAAATTATACTCAGATGTGCAATGTTTCTTGACGCTGTGACCAGGAATCCTAGTCCCCCAAACGAGAAATAGTTCATCAACTGCTTACCAGGAGTCCCAATCTGTAGGAGGTTGACAAGTTATTCGCTGGAAGCGTGTGACCAGCTGTTTGCTCGTTTCTGTCCATGCAAGGTACCTTGGTTGGGGCAGTCGTGTAGATGCGAGATGCAAACTCGTTGTTTCGTAATGTCAATGTACCCTCTAATTCTCTAATTTAAATTGTTGAAATTGTTTTCGATCTCACGTCTATTATGCAAAGTTGCGCAAACTCATATGAAATTGTTTTCTTATTTACCATTAGTAGTTGCTTCAATCCTGATATGCTACTAGAAAATAACTCATTCCTTCGTTGCCATTCCTTACCAACTTCGGCCTGTTGATATAGATTTTTGTATGTCTTTTAACTCAGGGGGCGCCCCGTCCCCAAGCTCCTCCCCCACCCTCTCGCTCTACTGCTGCGACGGCGCCGGGGACAGCTGCTCGGGGGAGCGGCGGAGCGACTGAGCTGGTGGCGGTGGTCAGATCCGAAGGCGGAGATGCGGCGGTCGAGGTGGCACAGAGGCGCGCCGCCCGGCCGAGCCTCGGGAGGCGTGGCGGTGGCCTCGTCCGCCGCCTCGGCGTCGGCGTGGTGGTGGCCGGCCCGGCGGCGATGGGGACAATGGCGGCGACGATGACGACGCAGCGGCGGCCGGCGGCGGGTAGGATCCGAGGCGAGGCTTGACCTTGCTCCGTCGGCGAGCTCGAGATGACTTTCTTCCCTTTGTGGTTTCTCCGATTCCTACTATTGTCTCTCTTTGATCGATTCCTAAATCGGGTTTGACAATACCGCCATCGTCGCCACAATAGCTCACCACGGTCCACCGCCTCCTCGGCCACCTCCACGCCTCCGCTCCGTCTTGACTCCTCCCTCACCGCCGTGGTCGACGCCAGCCCTTCATCGGCCGGACTGCAAGGTCTGCGACGCCGCCGAGGTGAGGAAGTGGAGTCACGTCCAATGGGCTCACCGCCTCATCGGCGTGGTGAGCTCTCACCTCCATGACTCAGGCGTGTTGATGCGGGTGAGGTGCAGATGGAGAGGGCGGCACCGGTGAGGAAGTCCCACAACGACCGGCCTGCTCCTGGCTCGTGAAGGCTCGCGAGCTGGCTCGAGCCTTTCTTCAAGCCAAGTCAAACCACTTTCCTAGCTCGTTCTCAAAACGAGCCGAGCCGAGCCGGGCTGCCTATTGAAACGAGCTTGGGCAAGCTTGGCTCAAGCCAGCTCGGCTCGGCTCGTTTCCACCCCTAGTCTAGCAGTCGGCATCCCTTCCTCACCACTCGGCCCCCGTCGCCTGTCGCGATTTTTGACCTACGGCACTCGCAAGTTCCGGTGGTCGGCGGCAAGCTTCGCCGCGGCCACATGTGCTAAAGCTATCCCTCACCGCCATCAAATGCCCCATCCACGGTAACAACCCAATATTTAAATTTTCTGTTACTTATGTTCAAAAATTTGAAGTCATCTTTTTTGTTTGCATTTTTGGTTAATAATTAAAACCTTTCTGAATTAAAAGCAGCAACAAATGAATTTTTGAGAAAAAAATAAACGCTGACAAAATCCTGGGAATAATTTTGCCAACTCCTATGTGATATCAGTGGCCTCTCCAAAATTTTTCATAATTTTTGGAGTTGGGTTTCCAATTTTAGAAATTGTAACTTGATTTCTGGAGTTAATTAAATCAGAAATTAATAAAATTCAAATTCCCTTCCTAGGCTGATTCCTTCCCTCACGGCATGGCCAATCCTGTTTCGACCCAATTCCAGCTTGTGAGCCAACCACTCCGCCCGAGCCGCCTCACTCTCCTCCCCTTTTCCCATCTCTTCAGCATGGAGACACATTTTTGTGGAAGGTGCTCCTCTCTCACGCTCCATCTCACTTTTGTTGACCACTGGGCCTTGGACCCACCTATCCGGGCTCATCGTCCACCTTGTGACACGATGGCTGGAACACTATGGCGAGTGCACACCCCCGGTTTTTAGCAACTGTGGCGAGCGCACACCCCCGGTTTTTAGCCACGTTGCCCACCATTTAGCCTCGTCTGGCAAGCCGTCACCTCCGCCTCGCACCGTCCCATCGTTGCATGCGCCATCAAGCCGTTTTATCGCCTTCGTTTGTCCTATTTGAGTGGAGAGTGAGACCGTCACCCAATGTGTGTGATAAGTATTTGACTTTGATTTGCAAGTTCTATCAAAGTTTGAGTTTTGTTTTGAAACTTTTCAGTTTTTAGAGTTGGTAAGTTAAGCGGTCTGACTGGCCTGGTATCGGCGGTCTGACCGGCCTAGCATCGACGGTCTGACTGACGGCTATAGAGAGGTCAGACCGGCTATGTGGCCTTCTGGAGTTTGGACACCAAACACTTTTGTAGGTGTGTTTGATGTCTTTGCATCATGTTTCATTTAAATTGGAATTATGAGCAGAATTTCCTTTATATTTTAGATCCAAGGAGACATGTCAACTATAGTAATATAACCAATAGTCATAATGATGTAGACATGTATGCATCTATATAAGAGAATCCAAAGAAATACAATTTGAACAAGATTTAAAAAGGAGTAACCACAAAGGTTCACATAAAAGCATAAAAATACATAACAAGGTCTATTGACTTACATAAAGTAAAAGGCCTTTTCTGCTCTACGTGTTCATCTTCTCCCTTTTCTATTCTTCATCTTCTTCTCTCCCTTTAGCATCAAATACCAAAAAGGAAAAGTTTAGCCACAAGAAAGATTGAAAGAGAGAAAAGAGGAGGGCTAAACTATTTTTAGAGAAGGACTAATGAGAAGGAGGAGCACAGGAGGAAGAGGAGCCACCATGCACACTACGACGACGATACCGAGGAGGGGGATCATCTCTCTCAAGGCGATTTACCCTACTGTGGCAATCAATCACTTGTCGCTCAAGAACACCAAGCCTTGAATCCCACCTAGCTTGAGCCGCAATGGCTTTTTGTTGATTTCTCTCCATGGTCTCCATGTGAAAATCAACTCTATTGAGCACTATGGTGAGATGTCCAAGACTTGACACATTTCATTTATGAAGGCATCGTCAAAGAGCTGTTGTTCATGCTATCCTTGCTGCTACCCCCATGCCCATGAGGTTGTCCCATATGCTCAAACTGCCCACCATAAGGTTGTGGAGGAGCTGGAGGAGGGTGAGCATCTCTAGAGTGGTATTCTTTATGTCCATATTGCAGTCCGTATTGAAATCAGTCTTATCAATGATGAACTTCATAATGTAAGGAGCATAGTAAATACTTTTGCCTTTGTCTCCCTTTGATGAGACAATCCCATGAATCATTAGGTCCAGAATATCAAAGCGAGCTCCTTCCATGATGTACTTAATGATATTCTAAGCTCTGCTATGAATTTCATCACTATTGCCACTCCTAGGAAAGAAAGTGGCGTTCGTGATTCTGTTGGTGATGCTTGGGAGAGGAAAGAGTCCCAACACTCGTCCACACACAATCCTTTGAGTTAGATCATAGTATTCATCTATGTGAGTGAGAGGCAAAGGAGATTTGTCATGAACCTTGATTCCACGAGATTTTTGCAAGCCCAAGGAGATCTCAATCTCCCTTTTGGTAGTTTGAGCCCATGTTGTCCGTTATCCAGGAGAGGAAATCAAACTCTGGGGACACATAGACAGTGGCATAAACTACTTAATAGCCTTGGCGTGATAATCACATCTCAAGTCACAAACTCTTCTACGTGAACATACCGAAGAAGAGGATATAGTCCATTAAAAACGGGGTTCTTGCTCAGAAAGCTCCATAAGATATATCGGTGATTTGCAAATTTCTTGTTAGCATAGATCTGATGATATACCCCTTGCTGAAATAAGGTATGGAAGAGGTGTTGTGTTGCAGAGGTATGAATCTGAAATTGATCGGCATGTCTTAGCATAGCATAATCCTCATGGCTCATTTTTGAAAAATTAGGACGCTCTGGCTTTTCCTCATTCTCTTCTTCATTATCATTTGCATTTTCTTCTTCTTCTTCTTCAATATCCATTTTAGGTTCTCGTGCAGCCTCTTTACCCTCATGGCGTCTCAAATTGTACACATGAACCTCTTCTTCATGTTCAATATGCTCTTGAGGTTGCGATGATTGATGGTGTGAAGAAGAGCTTCCTACAGATCGATGATGATGAGCTCGAAAAAATGATGGAATTGCGTTCTTGCAGCAAGATTCCTTGGTTCTTGACATTTTTGCTGTCAAAAGAGGTAAGCAAGGATTTATGTGACAACAAGAGATAAAAGGAATTATATGGCAGCACATATAAGGTAGCAGTGAAGGATTATCAATCTAGCATGATCACATAATGTTTTGGGCAAGAGTTTTCATAGATCGGTGCTAGGAATCAAAGAATCAAAGGGTAGTCCTCAGCATTGTTTCAAACTACTTGCATAAACATGAGTTTTCGAAGAGTGAATGAAAAATTTTATGGCTCAAACCATAGACCCTAGAATCTTGGATATCATGGAATATGAACAATGCAAGTAGGAGAAAGGAGATATTACCACTTAGAATGAGAGGAGATGAAGCTTGATTGAAGAGAATTTGAAGTTCTTGGCCGGATTGAAGAGTGATTAAAACCTAGAGTTTCATGCCATTTGAGAGAACGGGAGCAATGTGAGCAAAACCCTTTGGTGGAAAGGTAGAGGAGAGGGAGGAGATCCTTTTTACCTCCTTGGAGGGGGGAGGAGATGGCCGGAGTTGAATCTTGTTGGCCGAAGAAGAGGTGGGATGTCGAACGCCGGGTTAGCAAATCCAGATTCTTTGTGATTCCACCGCACTATTCCCTGGATCAGTAGATAGTACTCATAGATACATTACTGTATATCAAAAATATATCATGCGGAAGCGTAAATAATATAGTAATAACTTACTCATGGGCTGATTAGGCCGAAAACAATAAAATGCAGCAGCGAAAACTCCACACAGGTGGAACCCTTAGGACTTGCCCACAAGCAGCCAACTAGGGTTCGCGACCTAGTCCATGGCCTCTTCATCTTCCAGCTCTGTCGGCCCCATTAAAGCACCGCAGGGCTTGATCTTCTGTTCTTATCGACTGAATAAAGGTAATTAAGCAAGAGTGAGTACGATAGTACTCAGCAAGCCACCACACATGATGTAATAACAATAGATGCAAAGCTGTCAAGAGAGACATGATGTTCTTTTAGTTGCTAAAAGCATTGTTTTAAAATTACAATAAGTAAGAAGAACTCCTGAGACTTAGCAATTTTAACTAAAACAGATCTTATGAAATTGATTGTGAGAATGCAGTAGTAATAGTAGTGCAAGTTACATCTACCTTTTACAGTGCATGGCTACCTCCACCAATGCTACTTTTCACCACTGGAGTACTTCCCTTTAGGAAAAATCAAAGTCAGAGTACATCCCTCTGATAGGTTTTTACCCACCCACAAAGGTTTTTTTTGAAATAGAACTAACTCAAGGAAGTTCCTATGTCCGCCTTTGACCGTGGGCACGGATATTTGAATAGTTTATTCTCTGCAGAGTTTATACACTTTCACCATAAGAGACAATCATCACGACGGACCCGCATGATTCCTTTGTCATGTGGATCGAGAGATCATCACGAAGCCTTTACAATACCTCACTCTATCATCTTCTCACCCTTATGGGCTTATCCCTTACAAAAGGGTCCCATAAGTTGTGCGGGAAGTTCCACCACAACGGCTAGCACAGCTGGACTTCTGTCTCCACAATGTCTAGCGCAGCTGGCGAACATCACCTGGTCGCGATGTCCTGATCAGGCCGGATTTTTATTCCTCCTGCACAATCCCTCCTTTCCCTACCAGTGAGAAGACTTCAAGGGCCCGGTAAATTATTCAGCCAAGCCTACAGTTTGCCAGCTTGTGGTTGTACTGTTTTACACGAGGATTCGGTCCTTAATTCGTCCAGGCGGTTCATACCACAAACCATAATTTCTCATGCGACATCGGCACCATCCACTCTTACCATCCGCCCAGACAGGTATAGCAGGTTTTTAGGGTTTTGAGAAGCATAAAATGGTTGTAGAAAAATACTCAGCCACGTACATCCCATGACTGTCCCAAAACAAGTTCTTATGTTTTAAAGATTGATGATTAGGGCAACTAGCGCCCTGGACTTGACCGGACTAGCATAGCATTTTAATGTAATCTATATCTAGTAAAGTTACCATTAAAATCTAGGGTGACAACGGTCATGTGATTCAAGTGTTGAGAAATGGAATATTAAAATTAATACAACAACAAGTAGGCATGTAGCTACCTTAAGTTTTGGACATACATTTACATAATAATTAGTTAAGCATGCAAGTTGATAATTCAAAGGAGCATAATTTTGCATAAAATGTAGGATCAATATGATCAAGGTGATGACTTGCCTTGCTTGGTTTACCATGGCCTTGATCCAACTCAAAGGCTGCTCAATCAGTGATCTTAGATTACTGGTCCTCGCTTTTATTCAAGTCTTGATCCTGTTCGAACATGTCGCCTCGTCGAGTCTTCGGGTTCTAACGCACGGCAAACAAACGAAAGACCAAATAAATCCAAACACTATAAAGACCCAATTTAATTTAAATTATAAGTTCATTACGATTTGAGAATAGATAGGAAATTCAGATTAGTGTGTCGTAGACATAGCGGTAGTTAGATTGGGCAAGAGAACAAGTTATCTGAGTAGCTTTATCGTGAGGGAAAATTTAGGACAAGGAGAAATCAAAAGTGAAGAAGTATCTACATGAATTTATTCACTTTGCAAAAGAATGTGGCCAAACATAGCCGATTGGGAAAAAGGCGAGGCTCGATCTTTTATTTGATGACTTTCTTTTTATTGATTCACATTTATCAAGGAAGTTCCATGAGTCAGCCAAGACTTATGAACAGGTGGAAGAGGTTGTCGGAGATAGTAAAGAGGGACAAAACTTTGTGATTTTTAGGATGCGGAGGTTTTATATGAAATGCTTGGACTTCTCCATGAACATGTCAAAAAAAAAAATGCTTGGAAGTCTACGACCTGTCCAGGAGAACAAGGTTTCTTTCTTCCCTTTCGACTTCTCCAAGTGCTAACTCCTATTGTGCAGATTTACACCTCTCCATGAAGCTAAAGGATTATACGTCGAGCAACACCAGAAAACCCCTTTTGCTAGCCAATATGACCTCATCTCCTTTCTTTCTAATCTACCGGAATCTCGGGGTCGAGATTCATTTTAAGGGGGGTAGGTTTGTAACATCCCAAAAATTTAAATATGAAAATACGAAGCTTTTGAATTATTTTTACAGTATATTTTATTGGAAATTTAAATTTTGATGGTGTTTATTTGAATTCTTGCTGAGGTTCCCCTAATTGGAAATCAATGAGAAATAAAAACAAATATTAAAAAGCCATAAAGAGAATATGGGAATACATGGAAACTGTAAATTTTGAATTCGAATCTGAAAAGATGATCCATCATAAAGGAGGAAGGTATTCAAATTAAACCATAAAATTTTATTTTAAAAATAGTATTGAAAGGTGCAATAAAAATAATAATAATAATAATAAAAAAAAAACAAACAAATATATATACATATACATATTTGTAGAGTGCATCAAAATCCAAATTCTAAGCTTTTCCCTTCCTTTCTCCCTTTCCTCTCTATGACATGTGGGGCCCCTCTCTTTTCCTCTTCCCCCCCCTTTTTTTCTTTTTCACTGCTGGCCCCCCCTCCCGTTTTCCTCTCGGCCAATGGGGCCCGGCTCCCGACCTCTCTCTCTCCCTCCTCCTCCCCTTGCGCGCTCGCCTCCCTATTTCTCTTCTCCTCCTTCTTGTCGTGGACAGTGCCATCCACGCCCTTCTTCTTCTTTCTTCCTTCTCCGCGTGCTCTGCTCCCTCGACCTCATGCCCTCCGAGCCCCGTCTTGTCGGTTCCTTCGCCGCCCGTCCGCCCTCCTCGCCAAGTCGCGTCGCGCGCTACCCTGCGACCGCCACACCGAAGCCCATCGCATCGCCGCACCACCCGACCGCCGCCTTCTTGCCGAGCCCACCGCGGTCCTTGCCGCGGGACCTTCCTGCCGCCCGGTCTGCAGTGCAAGGCCTTCCTTCGGGTATAAGACGCGACCCCAGCCTCCCTTTCGCCCGCCCTCTTCCCTTTTTTTCCCTGCCGTGCCTTGTGGCCGCGCGCCTCCACGCCGCCTCAGTCGCTCCGACGCAGCCCCACCAATCCGGCCGCATCCGACGCCTCTCCACTCCCCGCCAACCCTTCTCCCGAACTAATTGAGCCGACATCCACTGCGCGCCTTCCTCCCGAGATCGGCCGCGCGCCATTTCCACCACCGCAGCCTCCTCGGTCGGCCTCCTGTCGATTCTTTGCCAGTGGAGCATCTTCGGGCCACCACGAACCTCCCCAAGCTATCGCCGGAGCTCCATTCCCACCCCACCTCGCCGGCGCCGTGAACTCCACCCGCGCCACCGCCGGTCCGCGCCACCAGCCCACCATGGACCCTCCCCGGTCCGACCAACGGCACGGTAAGCCTCCTCCTAACCCCCTATAGCTCTTGCTCACTTCGGTTTCTTCCCTCCCACATCGACGCCGCCGTTTCCTCTTTCCCTTCCGTGGCCGGCCGCCGTGGGTCATCTCGGCCAGGTTGCATCGCCGCTCGAGCCGGAGTATGGACACCCACGACCTGCCTAGCGCCCCGGGGTCCCATTTCACACATCGCGGCCGAGTCCCAGGCCTTGCCCCGCCGACGCTGCCGACGCCAGAGACACCACGCCACCTCCTCTGTTTGGCTCCCAGCCACCCCTGGTCTCTTTTGCAATGTGAATGCCAACAAGCCGATGAGAGATTAAAGGGAATAATTAGGTGAAGTTTAAGTAATTAGTTTGAATGAAAGTTAAAAACACAAGTTAATCAGAGGTAGTGGCGAATATATATATATATATATATATAATTTTATATTTATAAACAATAATCAAAGGTTCCTAGGGCAAACAATATCCAATAAAGAAGCATGAACTAAACAAAATACTAAAAGTATTTGAGGTATAATAGAGACTTTTCTAAGCGAGATACCTATATGAATATATAATTAGAAGAATGTGGGTGGCATATATGCGCCCATTTAGTAAACATATTAGTGCAATTTTGTATACATCTTAGACCTGTTGAAAATATAAACAAATATGCCCTAATATTTATCGAGCCACCATGAAATAAATATTAGTGGTAGGCGTTTGCTAAATAACAAAATATTAAAGTGTAACCACAAAATAAGTCTTGCGGGATGAGTGAATTGAAATAAAATAAGCCTAATAATAACTAAAGTATAGATCAAATGCCAATGGTACTATTAATAAAAATTTAACATAGCTTTAGTAGGTAATAATATTCAAGAAGATTCAATGTAATAAGTTAGGACCCGAACTAGTGGGTCCTAATTCAAAATGAGTTATGCTTAGTAACAACTAAGGGTACATAAAATGTCGCACCACAAAATGCTGTCAGCCTGGATTCTAACATTAATCGGTAAGCTAAAAATTGTATACATCGCATCTAGCATATGCCACAATGCTAGCGCTCAAAGAAAATACACCAACTCTATAGGTCTAACGACTCATGAAATTTCCTTGATAAATATAAAATAATAATAGGAGCTATTAATAGAAAGATCGAGTTATCGTAGTCCTCCACCGACCTTGCCTCCAATCACCCATTATCTCATAATAAAACTAAATTGAGTTTATTCGGATTTATTTGGATCTTTTGAGTTATTTGCTTTTATTCGTGTTCAGTCGTTTAGCACGTAATTAGGAAGTGGAGTCCTGAAGAATCGAGAGATCAAGTGTAATCAAGATCAAAGTGAAGATCAAGACCATAAGCTCCCGAGAAAGCATTGTGTGAGCTCAAGACCGCGGTAAACCGCGCCAGGCGAGTCAATACTTTGATCATATTGAACCTACATTTTCTGCAAATTACTTTTGTTTAAATTATCAAATTGCATGCTGTTATTTTATGTACAAATACATGCTTAATTCAAGCTTCTAGTATATGCCTATTGTTGCCTTGATTAATATTATACCCCCTATTGAATATTGATTATGCGAACCTTGTCGCCCTAGCAAAAATTATAATAGTATCCTTTCGAAAATAAGTCCGTAATTATATGCCATGCTTAGTCTTTGCATAGACACTCGGTATTGAAATGCCCCAAGCCTCATCAACATTTTCAATCATGAGAAACTGGTTTGGGCAGTCATGGTGATAATGACTGGTATTTGTGTTGGACATGATTATTTTATGCTCCCAAAACCTCAACTTGCTTGACTATCTGGGCGGATGAATTGAAATTTGGTATGTGGTGCGGTGGGAGCACAAATATGGAGTGTGGTAGAACCGCCGGGTAATACTAAGGACTGAATCTTGTCATGATCTCCCACGTAAAGCAGTGCAACCACATGTCTGTAAATTACAACTTGGCTAAGTAGCGGTATCGAAACTCCCCGACTCATCTCACCGGTAGTGGATAGAAGTGGTTATGCAAGGGCAAAGGAGGCCTAAAGGGACACCGAGTGGAGGTGGCGTTCACCGGTCGTACTAGCATTGAGGGAGTGGGCCGAATAATCTTGGTAGCCGTGGTGAACATCCGTGCAACGTATGGGACCCACCGCAGTGGGCGGTTTCCCATAGGGTGAGATGACTAGAGGAACTAGATATCCTGAACAGTCATGTGATAATCTATTTGACCATCTGACCAAGGAATCAGGTGGGGCAACAGGTGGGTTATCGCTTGTGGTGAAAGTGTACAAACTCTGCAGAGTCAAAACTATTCGAATAGCCGTGCCCACGGTCATGGGCGGACATGGGAAACTTAACCAGATATAGTTCTGTTTCAAAATGATTTGTGGGTGGGAATGGAAAAGTGAAGGGCAGTGCAAGGCCCTGGTTTGAGTTATCCTGGGTGTCGTCCCAGTGGTAAGTTAAGCGGCTATAACGCTGAAGGATTAAGCATATGATGCAGATGCCATGTAACGGTGGATGGAATCAGATCGCTCTCATTATTGCATTCTCATATATATTACGTTTCATTCAAGCGCTAAGTCTCGGGAGGTTTTCTATGTATTATATTTCAAAAGCTAAGCGATGATAAAGCTTCTACTTTTACAAAGTAAAATAGCGGGAAGAATAAATAGAGTCGTGGGAAAAGAGGATCCTTGTTGTGGTAAATACATAGCGATGATTGGTGGATTCATGTCAATTATAAAAAGAGAATATTAGAGAGGGGTTTAGGAGAAATAAATCGGTGGAGTCTATATGAATGGATGGGTTAGAAAGAGGATTTAAATGATTTTTGGAAGATTAGAATGTGCAAAAGAAATTGTTGGATTACGACACTAATATAAATTCTTGAGAGTTGTTAGTAATAATGTGATTGATAGGATTTGATTAAAATACTGGAAGGATGAATTGAATTTTGGGTACATCGGAGGAACAATAATTACCGGAGTATAATGGATCGATGATTTTAGAGAATTAGAAGAGTGTAAAGGCAATTGTTGGATTTGATGGGATTAACGAGAATTGATCTAGATAGATGATTTGAATTTGAGGAAATTTAGGGATATGATAATTGAAGCATAAACTAGATTAATGATATTCTTGGTGCGAGGTATTGATGAATTAGTTAGAGATAAATAATGAAAATAAGGGTGATTATGAAAAGAGCAATTTATGGTTTTGGATCATTAGCAGAAAGGATTGATTTGTTAGAAAGTTCTGATATGAATGATGTCGGTGGATTAAAAGTAATCCTATTAGGGAATCATTGGAATTCAGAAGTAGGGAGTTGGTGAATATTGATTACAAGATTGGACTAGTATGAATTCGGAATACGTGAAGACATTGGAGGATTCAAAATGAATGTATATATATATAAAGGGGTTGAACGGTGGATTAGCTAATTGATACCACTCATTGATTGGAGTCTTAGACGACATCTAGTAAGAAAATTGTGTCTTTGGAGAATTAAGTCCATTATGGCATTTGGGGGAGTGAGTCAATTTGGCAATCGCCGTGGGAAGTTTTAGGTAGTAGTAGTAACACTATGGTTTAATAATAACAATGCTACCAAAAGCGATTTCTGGCAAATAAAATAACCCGAGCCTTCCCTTTGATAAGCCATGCATACTATATATTTGCATTACGTGTATTGGCTCATGAACACGGTGGTTAGTGTGCTCACACTCGCTCTCATAACAAATCCAGAAGCAGGAATCGGATCGCTACACAGAAGCAATACTCGGGTCTTGAAGGCAAAGAAGGTGAAGATGTCGAGGGCTAGGTCGCGAACCTCCAGTTGGCTGCCTGTGGGCATGTCCTGAAGGTCCCGCATGTGTGCTTCGTTCTTCCGCTGCTGCAATTTTCTGATTTCGGCCTAATCGGCCCATGAGTAAGTTTACTATTTTATTTATGCTTCCGCATGATATGTATTTGATATTCATTTTACGTAGCGTGAGCACTATCTCGATCCGAGAATAGTGCATTAAATCACAGAGATTTCGGATTGAAAAATCCGGGTCTGACAATATACGTTGGTTATGAGACAACATCCATAATCAGGTATTTAGACCCCATGACATGAGATTTGCATACTGCCCGTTTCGCTGATTGTATATTTGATGAGGATAGTTTCCCGACATTAGGGGGAGGAAATCAACCCCTTGATGAAAATATCGGAAAATTACGTGGCAAGTCACGGGAATCCATGCACATGACCCGCGTACTAGCGAAACAAACAGAGAAGTCCAGAAGATCATTGACTTGCAAGCATTAGCAAACCAACTGCCTGACCACTTTAGTGATTTAAAGAGCGTGACCAGGTCGCATGTGTCTGCACGCAATGCACCGGAGATGGTTGGAATACCAAAGAAAGTTGAAGGTATCCCTAATCCCGCCCGGAGGCCTCAGATAAAAGGATAAGAGCTCCGGCCCCTCGAACCCTAAGTAACTGGGGACGCTCGGTGAAAAAGGATAAGAAGGACTTGACACAGCCAATCACTGAAGTTCCCCAGAACTAGCAGGGGAGCCAGTTGAGACCTGACACCAGTATGACACCTTCAGAAAATGGCATACCGGATCTGAAAATGTTGATATCTATTTGGTAAAGAAAATTGCCACAATCATCGATCTTGATCTAGAACCCGCATCGCTCACTGAATGTAAGAAAAGATCAGATTGGGAAGACTGAAAAATACAATAGAAACTGAATTATTATCTCTGGACAAAAGAGATGTGTTTAGACCTGTAAGCCGCACGCCTCCCCATGTGCACCCTGTAGGGCAACAGTGGGTATTTGTTCGAAAGAGAAATGAAAGAAATGAAGTTGTAAGATATAAAGCAAGGCTTGTTGCACAAGGTTTCACTCAACGTCCAGGAGTAGATTACGAAGAAACCTATTCCCCGGTCATGAGTGGTATTACCTTTAGATACTTAATCTCAATGGAAGAAAATTTGAATATAGAAATTAAATTGATGGATGTGGTAACTGTATACCTTTATGGAAACTTGGATTCGAAAATTTATATTAAGGTACCTGAAGGTATTCCTGTCTCGAGCCAAGACAGAGCAAATAGAAATTTGTACAGTGTGAAACTCAGGAAATCACTGTACGGACTTAAGCAATCAGGCAGGATGTGGTATTATCGCTTAAGCGACTTTCTATGCAAGAAAGGCTACACGAACAATGAAGACTGTTCCTGTGTATTTATACGACGATCCCAAAATGGATTTTGTATAATATCAGTATATGTAGATGGTCTGAATATCATCGAGACCATGGAAGATATAAAGGAAGCAAGTTCTTACTTGTAGTCAGAATTTGAAATAAAAGATTTAGGTAAAATCAAATATTGCTTAGGCTTGTAGCTCGAGCATGTCCCTGAAGGAATATTAGTATATCAGTTAGCCTACGCCCAGAAGGTGTTAGAAAGGTTCGGTTTTGAGAAGGCATGCCCACCGAAAGTAATGATGATCGGGAGATATTTACAGCAAGATAAGAATCCGTACCGATCTAGGGAAGAGGGGGAGGAAGTCTTGGGATCAGAACTCCCATACTTAAGTACAGTAGGAGCACTTATGTATCTAGCAAATTGCACTAGATCGGATATTACATTTGTCATCAATCTATTAGCAAGGCATAGTGTAAAACCCACCAAAAGGCATTGGCAGGGAATAAAGGACATCTTCCGATACCTCCAAGGAAGCAAGAACCTTAGGTTATTCTATAGAAAGAACCAAGACTTGAATATAACTGTCTATGCAGATGCAAGGTACCTATCGGACCTGCACACCGCAAGGTCACAAACAGGCTATGTATTCCTGTGTGGTGGAACTGCAATTTCATAGAAATCGTCTACGCAAAGTCTTGTAGCAATTTCGACGAATCACTCGGAAATCATAGCGCTGTACAAAACCGTACGAGAATATACTTGGCTCCGACGAATGATTCACCATATCCAGTAGTCATGTGGGATGAATATCATGCAAGCTCCCACAATTATCTATGAAGATAATGCAGCTTGTGTTGCATAAGTGCAGACGAGCTACGTGAAGAGTCATCTCACAAAGCGTATCAATCACAAGTTCTTCTATGGTCATGAATTACAAAAGATGGACGAAATTAAGGTACTGCATACTAAGTCATGTGAAGATCTTGCAGATTTATTCACTAAGTCACTCCCAGCATCTATTTTTGAAAGATGTGTACGAAGAATTGGAATGATGAGTCTTAGAGAAGTGCAGAATTCAGGAGGGATTTTCCTCAAGCTCGTCATTAAAAACTTGATCACGAAGATCGAGTAAGCAAAGAATAAATCCTGTAGATTAAATGAAATTGGGTGGATTGTACTCTTTTTCCATTGACGAGTTTTCCTGAAGTTTCTCGACGAGGTTTTTAATGAGGCAATTCGTGCAACACAGCATAATATGTATCATGTACTTTTTCTCTAATTTTTTTCCACTAGGTTTTTATGGAGTTGTGATGAGGTATGTACGTGTCAGATGAGTGCCCAAGAGGGTGTTAGGAAACCTGGGCCTGGTCTTGAAGCCTTGGCCCATGGTAGACACCTCACCACTAGGCTATATATAGGGAGTCTCCTTGGCTATTTTGTACACACGTGAAAGAGAAAGCAATGAAGAAAGAACACGCTAGCTCTGTGTTTCTAATATATTATTTGGATTACTCTGTGATTGATCTGTCTCTTTGTATAGGAGTAGAATTGATCGGACTGGACTCGTCAGTGTCGGTTCCTCAGCACTATTGACTGCAATTCTTGGTTCTGTCGTTTTGCCACGCCATCCTCAAATTTCTAGTTTATATGTTTCTGTGGTAGCTATTTTATCTGAAAGAAGTAGTATAATTGTGGAGACAAAAACATGTGCTCCGCGTCGCATGACCCGTGGAGGTGGCTGGTCTGTCGGTTTGCCGGACCAACAGAGATCAAAAGGCGCGTTGACGGTTTGACCCACCGAAGCTCAGTAAAAAAAGGAAAGCCAAACATCTCTCTTTCCCTTCCCATAACCTCACTAACACCAGCTCACACCAGATCACTCACTTCATGCGAAACAAGGTTGAGAGAGTGGTTGGTGGCCACTAATGGCGCCCCTCCCCTCCTTGCTCCTCTCGCTCCACGTCGCGCTGCTGCTGTTAATCCCCTGCTCCTGCCAGGTACCTGCCAGCCCCTTGGCCGGTTCGTTGGTCTGATTCTTGTCACAATTTCGATTCTTGGGTGTAATCTGTGGCTCGAGCAAGTTCTTGTCCCATTCGATCTGATCCTTTCTGCCACGGTTCCAGTTACACGAACTTAATTGATCCGAGTATCTTGTTCTTCCTAATCAAATGTGATCTGAAGTTGAGGGAGGTGTTTGGTTGTTAGAAATGGTTCTTGCGACCTGAATTTGCTGCTGGGTGTCAGCTTGCGTGATTCGGCTGGTTCTTGTTTGCAGGTTGGGGATTCGTGCTCGTCGGCACGCGACTGCGGAGCGGGCCTATACTGCGGCAATTGCGCGGCCGCCGGCAGGACGCGGCCATCCTGCATCAGGGACCTGGCCATCCAGCCCACCTCCGTTGTAATTCTTTGCATCGCCTCGTTCTTCTCTTTCTTGGTAGCTACTCTTGTGAGATTGCTCATTTCTCTTGTTCTTGATCCATGGGGGGGTATGCTTGTTTAGGTGAAGGGGCTGCCCTTCAACAGGTACGCATGGCTGGTGACCCATAATTCCTTCTCCATTGTCGGCGAGCCGTCACGCACCGGGGTCGAGAGGGTGACATTCTATAACCAGGAGGACACTGTCACCAACCAATTGAAGGTAAAATTTAGATCTATGAGCCAATTCTTGGGTTATATGTTGGGGAATTAATTATAGGATGAGTGTTTTAGTTGTTTTTCCCTCTCGGATGTGGGGTCTTTGCAGAATGGAGTGAGGGGATTGATGCTGGATATGTATGACTTCGATGGTGATGTCTGGCTTTGCCACTCCTTGCAAGGGCAATGCTACAACTTCACCGCTTTTGTAAGTTCTATTCTTTGCAGATACCTGTTACTTGTTATTTCATCTTTAGTTAGGCTATCTCAAATGCAATTTAGTTGTAATATTCCGATAACACTATGTTAAAATCATGAATTCACAAACACGGCGACTTGTTTTTCTTTGTTACTTTTTATATTTCTATCGTGTTTGGAACCAAATTTTAGATAACATCTGCTTCCTTGAGGTAATCAATTGGAATGAATGAATATAGGAAATGGAAGCTAATTTATTCCTTTCTAAAATTAATCATCAACTTTGCAAGCAGCTACACAAGGCTCCATAATTAAATTGTCCAAATGAATATGGTGTTAGGAACCAGCAATTGACACATTGAAAGAGGTGGAAGCATTTCTATCTGAGAATCCCACTGAGATTGTGACAATATTCATTGAGGATTATGTCCATTCACCAATGGGAGTGAGCAAGGTTTTCACTGCTGCCGACTTGATGAAGTATTGGTACCCTATCTCGGAAATGCCAACTAATGGCAAGGACTGGCCAAGTGTCACAGATATGGTTGCAAAGAACCAAAGGTTGCTAGTGTTTACTTCCGATGCTTCAAAGGAGGCTAGCGAAGGAATAGCTTACCAATGGAGCTATTTGCTGGAGAATGAGTGTAAGTATGGCTTTTTGTGCTTTAGTAAAAACCTAAATGAAAGTTCTTTCGATTATTGGTGGTTATAGCTTTGTCATACCTCGGTGTGCAAATCAAAATTATCTTAAATACAGTTTATTCTACTGAATGTTCCTGGTTCGGGGGTGAGATGCTTTGAGGGCCTTACTTAACATGGATAGTTGTCACTCAATGACCAATTCGATGGACCGTGAGTCCATGAGATTCTTGTGTGATGATTTATTTTCTCCAAAGATGAGATGAACTGGATATATTCCAATTTAGAACCATAACTAGTGAAGCACTGAGTAATTTTATTGTTTCCCTTGGGATATCAATGTTGACATAGCAACCACTGTTTGCTTTAGTTATGTCAGCAACCGCAAGCACTGCTTGCTTTAATAATGCTAACTTTCTTTCAAGATGAAGTTTTGGCACATACACTTGGTTTACTTCTCTCAGATTCCAAGACATTTTGAGCCAATTGAATTTATCCATTAGGATGAGTTTGAGTTTTCAATGTGCTGTTTCCAAGACGTACCAATGTTGTCATTTGATCCTATCATTGATAACTAATTACCTGAAAGAAGGCCTAGTGGGTTACCCTTAGATTGAACATGGAATTTCATATTATGGTTTGTGAATAACTATCGTGCACAAGGCAGCAAACATTTAAAAATAATTGAAGTTAATGCAGGGCTATATTTTTCGTGTATTAGTTAAGACTGATTCACAAGATTGAGAATCTAGGATTCTTTTGAAAATTTTAATTTTCTTTGTTCACTATAGTCAAGTAAAGCATGGAGGATATGGTAACTGCAGCAGTATAGAAGGGAGAAGCACAACATATGCACTCACCCTGCATAACACAGTAGCATATTTTACATATAAAGCATGTAAGAACTCCTAGTTTGATCAAAAGTAATATTTTGCCAAATAATGTCATGTTTGCTGTCAACAACACTAAAATGTCGTGCAGTATCCTCTGTCAGAATTGTGACAATGATATATGTCCTCAATTTGCTAGTAGAAACTAGTGTTGATTCTGCTATGCATATTTCATCTAGAGTGTTCCGTGGGTTGTTAAGTAAAGTGTTGGTATTTTACAAGTCACATACTTCTAATGAATAGTTTTAAGTAACTTACCAGTTATACTGACTTTAGGATAAAGGGGTTTTACTAATTTTTCTAGAATGCAACTTTTGGTTAAGTCCCCAACATTTCTTTTGGAACATGGTATTAAATCAATTTTAGTATGTTACTTACCTTTTGAAGTAAACATGACATAACCAATTATAGTGGAGAACATGAGAAGAGTAGAAGACTGAACCTTGCTATTCTTCGTTTACAAGTACACCACATTTGGATTTTATTGGAAAAATGAGATAAGCTTGGTGTTTGAAGTTTCTGGATAGCCATTTCTGTAGTCTAAATTCTCTGAGAGACAATTGTGGTTTTAATTTCTAACAGTAACTTGGGTGAAAATGACTCATTTGACAGATAAAGAGGGTGAAACTATAACCATACCTTTGCTACTAAACTTTTTATTATTTCCAGAATTTTAGTAAATTGACATTGAAGTGATAAACATGTAAAGCAGACAAACAATACAAAGTGCCTTATGTCTAAATCAAAATTGAAACTACATAGGAAATGGCTTTGTACAATCTTAATTGCAAAAATTATGTCTGGTGTAGTTTGCTAAAACACTTAAAAAACTGTTATAACTTCGTAAAAAGGTACCAGTACCGGATTATTCCGGTGTACCGTTCCGAAGTATAAAAAACGAGAAGTAAAAAATATATGTCCATCTATATGTTTTAAATTTTACAAAAGTAAATTATTTTCTATACAATTAAAGACCTTTCATACTAAAGTACGACTAAGAAAAAGAATACATACTTACAAATTTTTGATTTCAAGTGTACATATTTCCTAGTCCTGGTACTTACGCACTAGTAGTGCTGGAAATTGTGAGAGAGTTAGTCATTAGCTCGATGTGGTCAAAAGATCCTGCATGTAAGTTAAAATTCAATGGATAAACACATTAAAAGCTGCAGCTTTATGTCATTCATTTCTGGCGAAAAGTTTCTGTGCCAAATCCTGATGCAAATGAGCTCAGTGTGTGTGAGGAGCTGAGAACACTCATCCGGTATGGATTCTCGCGGAATGACGCAATCCGCCAGAAACAGCCAGAATTGGACGGAACAACCGGTATTGGCTGGAATTTTGAGTGCAATGGAGTGCAGTCTCTTTTGCGCCGTTTTGTGTGGGGTATGGTACGTTCTGGCCATTCCGACCGGTACTGGAACAGAATTAGTAAGATTGACCTGCATACCTCCATACTGGTGACAGATGCTGTTTCAGAGCTGTGTCTGTATTTGACAGCAAAAACCAGTATCAAAATGAGGCATGTCTGTGTAACCTAGTCCTAATTAAGAGACTAGACTATATGTCAAATTAATTGGCAACTAGAACCAAACTTAATTATTCAGCCTCAGAGTGTAGTCATGTCACCTCTAGGGAGTTTTCTTGTGAACAAACTGTCACACAGAGTGGGATTGGATATACAGACCACTTGTATTAAGTGCCTTCATGCATTTGGTTCAGTTTGGTAACTTATGAGCATACGTTTGATAATGACTGCTTTGACCAGTTTTGGCCAGGGCATGGATAGTCTTCAATATATGGAGAGTGAATCCCCTCTATATATATAACCGAACTTATGTGCTAGTCACACCTCCAAAGAAGGGATCAAACCTTCCTTGAGAAGATCCACACAAACCCAGCGCACCAGTCGATCACCAATACAAGTGTCTTTTTTTTCGATTACAAGGAAAACACACTTGCACACACCACCACACACGCATACCACATGCACACACATGTGAGTGCGCCCCTTGGATCACCAATACAAGTGTATTTTTACTAGGTAATTTTCCTGGTTTTCTAGCATTTCGGGATATACATTGTCTCTCCAGTCTTTGCAGTTTAAACATTGATCCAGAGTAATTTGTTTAGCAGTCTGGTGGTCACGTACGCATTTGCTGTCTGAATTATGTACTGCTTATACTGGTAGCTATTATTCAACTTGCATGTATCTATAACAGACTCGTGTTTGCTAATTTCCACCAAGAACATATATAAGAGAGCCTATGTTGTATCCATGGTCACATTTCATTTCTCTTGATCATGGCAGCTGGAGATCCAGGGATCGTACCTGGCTCTTGTCCAAACAGAAAAGAATCACAGCCACTGAACTCAAGATCTGCATCTCTGTTTCTGCAAAACTACTTCCCCACAATTCCTGTTGAGAATGAAGCATGTAAAGAGAATTCTGTTGGACTACCACAGATGGTCCAAGCTTGTTATGCTGCAGCTGGAAATAGAATCCCGAACTTCATAGCTGTGAATTTCTACATGGTAAATATTTCATCCCCCACAAACACAAACAAGATATATCTGTTGTATCCAATGGGAGCTTTTCTTACTATGATGTGTGCAGCGAAGCAATGGTGGGGGTGTTTTTGATGTTCAAGACAGAATTAATGGCCTAACACTATGTGGTTGTAACACCATTGCTGCTTGCCAGGTAATTGTAAAGCCAGAAATTTCTTCCTAAAAAATTGTAAAGTCAGAATTTGATATGTAAATGATTAGTTTTAGCATTGGAACACTCTTCGCGGCCAGAATTTTTATATTTAAATTGAATGGTTAAGACAAGAACACGTTTTGCCTCTTCTGCTAATAAAGTTATTTGGTTTCAAGTGATTATTATCGTCAGGCCTATGTACGTGACTTTGCTGGGAAAAATTTGGCTTCATATTGGTGGTGTTGAGTCTCATTATGAAATGTTTGCAGGCTGGGGCACCAATGGGCGCATGCAAGAACATGGGAGCACCTAATCGGACTTCCTCTTCTATAAATGGAAACGTCTATTCAGGAACTATAGAATTCAAGTCGCCAGCTTCAAGGGCCATCAGTACTTCCATCTGGAGTACCTTTGTTGTTTTGCTAAGTTTTGTGTTGATTCTTCAGCCGTTTTCCTTCAGGCTTTAATTTTCAAATGTTGATGTGATGGGATGAAGGTTAGTAGCCTACTAATTCTCTAGGCTAGATTCAGAGTAGATATTGAGGTTGAAGGTCAGTGTGGATGTATAGAACAAGTAATATGCAATGCTAGCAATCTCACAAAGTAATACAAAGAGTCGGAATGAGTTATGTTCCTGTGGGTCGGTATCGAATGCAAAATTGTGCCCTATGGTGTAAAGTTGTACAAACTACCACATTTTTATTGCAAGTTCTTTTTTACATGGCTTTCAGGGTTTTATAGAGAGACATTTTAATGTACACAAGAAATATGTTTGCCGGGTCAAACAAACACCTAAATTGGGTGTTTATAAAAGTACCTTTGCGTGTTGCATTTAGACAGTAATTTTCGCTGTCTCCTGCAGCGTTGTTATAACACTGAGAATGGAATGCTAATTAGTATACCGGAGAATTTTCAGAACTATTTGGCTTTTTTTTTTGCCCTTTAAGAGATGTACCATTTTTTTCTCAACTAATTTAGAAAAAAACAAAACGAGTTGAATTGTTCTTCTAGATATTTTTAATTTCCGAATATCTTGATGGGTTTTTTCAACGTTAACTCCTCGGTTGAATATTCCAATTTTGGACGGCTTCAACTTGACACTGAACCAATGGTGCACTTCACAAATGTCCAGGCCCACATATATATCGTAGAAAATACCCGCATATTAAGTACATCCATCGCAGCACCAAACGGAGCCGACTAGACAGAGATGGACGCGAACGGCAGAGACGCTGATGTAGAGGACGTATACGACAGTGATCCAGAAGGCGCTGCGCTCTGGGCGACCGCTAAGGCAGCGCATAGGTGCTGGGCGGCAATAAGTCGCCGTCCCTCCGTGGCTAGCTAGGCGGCTGGGTGGTCAAAGGTGGGGCCAGGAGGGTACCTAGCGGTCGAGCGGGAACATTTTTACTTCATGTCGTTGACCACCATTCACCCTCTGCCTCGTTGGATTTGGCCGCACCGCAACCGAGCTGCATTCCTCTCCTTCGCCTACCCTCCCTAGTTTGGCGCTTCTCCCTCTGCTGTCCCCGTATGGCATGGCTACACCGATCTTTTCCCTCCCCTGTCCCCCTCCATAGCCCCCCTTTTCCGCTGCTGGAGGTGGTGGAGACGAGGTCCCGACTTTCTACACGTCGCCGGCGCTGATGACGACCATGAGGATGATAAGCCGTTGAAGGGACGGGGGAGATTGGGAGGTGCTGGGGAATGAGGGGACGGAGAGATTGGGAGGTGCTTGACATGCCGTGGGGGGTGGAGAGGCGACTAGGAGGTCCTAGGGAGGCGGCAGGGGCCGATTAGGCGTCTTTGCATGCTACATTTTGGAAATAGTTTTGAGGTGTCCCTTTTGTATTGCGATGAGTTAACTATATCCTGCCTAAAGGTCTCACCTTTTTAAAATCTTGCAGATTCCAGTGTTACCACTTACCACACAACCAGATCAATATTTGATTATCGTTACAAGTAGAGGTCTCAATTAGCAGAGAATAGGGGTGAGATGCATCTCTCTCTCCCTTTTAATATATGAATAAACTGTCATGCGTGTGAATGGATGTGAATATTATCTCTGTTATTCTTTCAGCATTTTTTGTCTGGAATGGAGTGAATGTTGTCTACTGTTTCCCTCTATGTTGCCCGGTGAACTTGACATTGCTGCTTGATTTTGCATTCTGGCAGATATACTTTGCGTTGTATCCTAATGTGCTCCATTTACAGTCCTTCCTCTCTAATAACATGGTCTTTCCATAATTGTTTAAACTTGACTTTTGAAGACATACTATATGTAAACTTGTCGATACCAGTAATCCTTGTTCTAGGATATCTATTCTTAGTTCTTAAACCTGTTGAATTCACAGTAGTCTTTCCACTAATGCTTATTTCATATGATTAAGAACAACTTATGTAAACACAACATTCTTTTTGGTAATGTCTGTACTATTGTTCTGTTATTGCAACAGCCTCAGCATCATCTGTTGTACTTTGGGCTTGGCATCCTCATTTATGAATGACATAGAATAACATTTTGCAACAATGCTCACGCTTCTTTATGCTATGTAGGATATCATCTGTTGCATCGGTGCCGGAAGTGAGCACCACTGAAGGTAGCCTTAAGAGGAAGTCGGGTGATGTAGGGTGGGAATTTGATGTGTTGGTGAATCCAAATAACTTGGACAAGGTGAAATGCATTTTATGTGATAAAATTGTTTCCGATGAGATCTAAAGGATCAAGCAATATATTACACATATTAATCGCACCGATCCCTTCATCCCCATCTCGTTACATTGCTCTGCCTTTTATACCCAACTCTACGACTACGACACAGAGACAACTACGACTCCGAGATGGACTCAAAAACTGACTCGTACGCGAAAATAAACTCGTACATGACTCAAATGCATATAATACAACAAAACTGACTCGAATATGACTAAACAATATTACTAACTCTAACAATCACCTCCTCAATCTTGTTTCTCCATCTTGATCACACCGATCTTCTTCTTGCTTCCGCTTCTTCCTTTTACCTACACTCCCGTGCGCCTGAGCCGTCACCGCCCTACCGCCTGCACTTGCTCCATCCTGAGCCTCGCACAAACCGACGCTTGCCGTGTCTCGCACCTAGACTGATCCCGTCTTTCCTTGCATGCCTGCCTGAGTTGGAGCACCTGCTCCCACAGCCACCCTGGCTTCATCGTTACCTAAGCCTCCCGCTTTTTTTCTTGGACCAAGTCTGCCCGCTTTCCCGCATATATCTTAGTTGAGATTACACCATCCCTAACTCCTGTCTCCAACGATTCCTGCGTTCCCTCTGCAAAACCACAAAAGACTGCACCAACCTGTACTCCAAGTCTTCCTCTTAGACCTTGTGCACTTTTTTCATCGCCTTGACTTCCTGTGTTAGTTGCAACTGCATGTGCGCCGCATGCCCCTCCAGAGCCGCTGCTCCCCTCATGCGTGCCTGCATGTGCGTGGTCGTGTGGCTTGCTGCCATCTGCGTGTGTGGAGTCCACAGACATGCCCTTCTCCCCGTGGCTACTAACGTGACGCTGCATGCATGCCTCATGTGCCAGCTCCACATGTGAAAGTATCTAGGCCCCTAAAAATAATTTTGGTAATTAATGAATTTATGTAAATATGAGACTAATGTGTTTGAGTGATTAAAAGGTTTAGTCCCTAAAATGATGATGAGACGTATGCCAAGGGTCAATATGAAGATCAAAATGGAGGATCCATTTTCCATTTTTACTGGTCTTAGGAGAAAGGGTGGGAGACTAGATTATAGGTTAAATGTCGTACCATTAAGAGGGATTATGGTTAGTAACTTAATAACATATTCTCGTGCCATTTGGATCAATTTAGGATCATTCATTCTCTTAAAGCTAAAATTAAAAGAAAATCTATGCTCTGTCTGGACGATCGGAAGTACCGGAGTGCAAACGACGATACTTTCGCTTCCTGGAAGTTTCGTCAAATCGAGCGAAAAGTTTTTCCCAGAGAGCACCCTCGGAATCACTTTGTCTCTGCAGAAAATGGAAGTACCGGAGTTTCAACGGTGGAACTACATAGAGAGGTAGTACCACAACCTTAAACGGTACTTTCGGAGCACAGAAGCTCCGAAAAATCTAGGCGGAACGTTTTTTTCCAAAGAGAGCCAACTCTTGGTCTCAAAGCGAACGGAAGTACCACACCGAAATTTTGGAACTTCCGAATATCGGAACTATCGGGATTTCAACAGCGGTAGTTCCGCGCTGACTTTCAATGGCTAGTTTAGAAGCTCTGAAATAGCTGTTTCTGTTGTGTCAGAAGAGGTGTAGAAGTACTGGCCATTGAACGGCGGTACATCTGCTCGCCCTGAATTTTTTAGGGAATATCCTGTAATGGCTAGTTTTGGTTGGTGAGAGTATAAATACTCTTCCACCTGCCCAAGGACAGTAATAAGAGACTCTATTGAACATCCTTAAGCATTGAGCATTCACTCCACACCTTATTTTCTCATTGTGCATTCATTTGAAGTGGTTGAGCCAAAACAACTGCATTTCATCTCTAGATTCATACTTTGACACTTGATTGTCGTCAAGCAAAGCTGTGACTTTTACTCTTGGTTCTTGCCGGCACTTGGACGGCTTGGCGGGAGCTTGTGCGGTGACTTCTTCAAGAAGGTTGTGAAGAAGTTCGGCATCGATTTGTGAGTGGTTTAGTGCCCACCATCTTCGGAGTGGAGAAAGGACAACCCTTGAGGCTTAATTCGTGGAGCGGTCCAAGTCACTTAGACTTTCCTCAAAGTGGATTAGTAGAAACCGGCAAGTTTTCGATCACCATGGTAAAACATCATGTGTAAATTGGTTATGTCTTTGTCTCTTCTTTTCGTTGTTGTATTTCTAGTATATTGTGATTGTCATATTTACTTGTGCTAGAGCTTCTTGTAAAGACTTGTGCTTGTAGTGCCTTAGACATACTAGAATTATGTAGGTTTCAATTGCTTTAAAATCTGCCATACTAAAATTGATATAATTTTTATTAGAAGGCAAGAAATTTTTTAACCTCCTATTCACCCCCTCAAGTCGGTTATCCTTGATTCTACAAGTGGTATCAGAGTTAGTTCTCTCATTTGTTAGACTTAACCGTCTAGAGAGAAAGGATGGCTAGTGAGGAGATCGTTGTAGGAAAGGCACATCTTTTTTATGGCTCAAACTATTCATATTGGAAAATTAGAATGTCTATATACCTTAAGGCCATGAGTTCGAGCATATGGAAAATCGTAAATGAGGGTTATCTCATGCCTTTTGATCCACTACATCCCATGGAACAAGTAGGAAGCAAAACACTTGGGGTGTTACTATCAGAAATTGTTCTGTGGAAGCATGTCTTTACTGTTCCTATATAATGTGTTTGATTTGGTTTATGAATGGATTAGTAGGAAGCAAAATACTTGAGGTACGACAATCATAAATTGTTCTATGGAAGCATGTCTTAACTATTCCTATCATGTGGCTGACCACATGTTATGAATGAAAGCTTGAACCCAATTTGGAACCAAACTTTTGATTCGTTGTTAAAGATGGCTTACATGATATGCTTATGTTGGAAGTATATGATCATGACACTTTTCATAGAATAAGTCCTATTGAAGTTTTCATCTTATTACTGGTATAGTAGCTTTTCAACCACGAGATGTTTGTGTGTTGTGGTAAATGTTGACTATGTCTTCTACAAGATTACACCGAACAATGCATGTAATATTCTAGAAAAATCCCTCCTAATGACCTATATGTAATTACAGGAAAAGGAATACAGAAAAATAGGATGCGTTGGATTTTTAGAGATGAATTGTTTTCCTAGAACAAGTCATACAGAAGGAGTTGGAGTTCAATCGAACTCGTACCGTGATAAAAGGGAACATGGGGGAGAGGAGAACCCAAAACCCTAGCCACTTTTCCATTTTTCCCGTGTGTCATCACCAATCTCTTCGCATATCACGCCAAAAGCCATCGCTTTCTCCTTGGCCGCACGTTAGCAATGACATCACCATTAATCTTCTACACACCATCCAATCGCAAGCATTTGCCATGCCACGTTCCAACACCACTGCTCGTCGCCACGCTGCGCTCGCCCGCATGAGATCTTCCCGCGTGTGGCTCGTTGCATCACCTCACATCACGTGCCAATAATTTTGCCACACGCCATAGCTCTAAGCCTTCACCAATGGCCACGTCACCACGTTCAATCATCCGGTCGACTATTGGCGCGAAGAGCAAAGGCTGGGAGGAAAATAATTAGGGGAGAGAAGGGAAGAAAAAACAGAATAGATCATGATCTTGGCGTTCTTTACTTGGATAACGATCTGGATATTTTCTTTCTGTTTTGCTAATTTTATTAGAGGTTAGAGTCAGGATTAGAGAGAGAAGTGCTAGTTTTTGTCAAGGGTTCGATTAGTAGATTGGTTTGCCTGATATAGTTTTCAATTGTTATTTTAGGTACTGTATGGGTGTAATTTCATAATATCATCTACTAGATAGTTATAGATAATTTTGTTACCTTTCCGTAGAGTATTTAATCACGTCAATTGGATGGTTAAATTTCGAGTTAGGATTTTTGTAAGCTACTATCTGGAAAATTGTTGACTTTTGGCAGCACTTTGTAACCTATAGATTAAAAATATTAAATAGATGAATTAGGGTATTTGCTCCACATAAAAATTTAGGTAATTGTCTAAGGATTCTGGACATTCTAAGAACATGAATTTTGGATGGGTAGAACAAAGGTTGTGAATTTTGGAACATTGTTGTCCAGAACCAGTTGTTGTTGAATGCAGTCATGGAAAATTGTTAAATTGACTTGGTAGATGACAAAATTGAATTTTGGGCATAACTAGGAAGAGGTAGAAAATTTTCTGTAGTTTCTGAAAATATTATGGTTAACTATATTTGCATGTGTAGATTAATAGATATGAAAATATTAGGTCTTCTGTCTATAAGATGATATATCTAACTTCTGGCTTAAAAACAGGAGGTTAAATAATTTAATCAGGAATTGTGGACAACTAAGAAATTATGGAGAATTTTGTGTCGATTTTAGAACTGGTGTGGTTTGCCATGATAGGGCTTGGGAGATGAAAGTTATGCTATTTTTAGTACTGGGACAACAGGGGGGTGATTGCTGGTAAAGTGGGAGTATTGTGGATTTGGGGAATGTGTAGGAGCAATGTTGTTTAATTATTGTCTTATACTATTGTCTTGTATTAAGATTGGGTATTTACTGTAGTAGGAGTGGCATCGGGTTTGTTGTCATCTTCTAATCAATGCATTCCTCACAACTAGAAAATGTAGGTGCATGGTAGACTAGTATTCGAGTGCTTGAACTTGTTGTTATGTTTGAATAAATACTTGCCACGATGATCCACATGAATTTACTTGTTATTATGATGCTCACATGTTTATGATAGAATGATGATGATGCTTGTGGTAGAGTAATGATGATGATGTTTATGGTTAAAGTGATGATGTTGTCAATTTGTTAATGCTGATAATTAACTCATAAAAGATAATCATTGCATTACATATTGAGCATTCATGTTGCAAAGAGGTGTCTTATGTAGTCCTCTAGAGAAAGATCTACTTCAGTAGGCACTCCACAAGAATGGAGATGAGATCTCGTTACGAAAAATGACAGGCTTGAGGTCTCCACTTCAAAAAGGGTAGGCTTGAGTGGACACCGATGGGTTCAACGCTCCGCTATATCGGTATATGTTAAAGAGAAGTTAAGATATGTGGACGAGCATTGCATTGCATTCATGAAAAGAGAAATGAGATAATAAGACATATGTGTGGAACTTGATGAAATTGAGATGGTGGTGAATGGATATGAATTGTTAATATGATGTTGGCCTCGTTTATTATTATAATATGTATTTGCTAAGTTGTGGACTCATCCTTGTTTTGTTGTCGTTTTTAGGTGGCCCTTGATGACGACATGCATAGGTAGGATATAGCACAAGTTGATCTTGCACTTTATAGTTCCATCTTCCACTTAGTGATCACTTATTTATTATTTCAATTAAATATTGCTATCTATGAATTCCCTAAATAATTAATGATTTTCATTTAGCACATAATGGTTTATATTGTTTCTACTTATCAATTCCCTTTAGTTAAATTTATTATTGATTTAGATTATCGTTAATTTTTCATCTTAATGTCAATCAATGATTTTCGTATTACTGAAATTTATATGTTCATGGTCATGATGAAAATTTATATTTAAAGTCTAGCGGTTGGTAATATGCTATTAATGTTTTAAATTGACAGTAATTGTAGTTGTGGGTGACATTCTGTACTTTTATTAAGCCGGGGTGTTACAGTGCATCCTGACTTTGATGAGGATTTTGATCAAAGAAGATTACAAGGATAGCTTCAACTTGGAGGGAGCCACTGCTGGGAAGCTAAACTTGCATTTGAAGTGGTCGCCACAACCAATCTTCCTGAAAGGCAAAAAATTAGGGTGAAGGATGGTGGGTGGAATATTGAAGGTAGAATATTTTGGTGGTATGCTTATAGACTTGAATGATTTCCGTTGTGCATGAAGTGGCGACACCCATTCTCTGATGGCAGCGGCTAAGGATCTCTAGACGCAACGGCTAAGGATCGAGTTTTATTTGGTTTTAGGTGCATGACCTGCAAGTGGTGGTACTCTCTTCGATCACAAATACATATTATTTTAGATATATATAATCAAACTTTTAAAACTTTAACTATTGATATTTTTTAAATATTTTACCCTGCAAGTGGTGTCTTTTTAACTATTTTTATTAGATTTTATCAATATATTACAATATAAATAAGTTATCAAAATTGTATTTTAAAGACCAAATCATTATCTAAAATAATATATATATCTGTGACCGAACACAGTAACTGGGAACGTTGATGCATGTGCCGTCCAACTAGAACTTGTGGGCTCGGAATCCAAATCCGAAGTCTATGTGATTTGGACTTCCACCTAAGCAGCAAAAGTTTTTCAGTCTTAAAATCGAACAAAGGTACAAACTATTAAATCATATGTGTTAATTTGAAGTGTGGGCAATAAGAGCCCCGCAAATATATTGTAGCTCTCTATTCGTCTAGACAAGAAATTGTGTAAATCGAAGGCTTTGTGTACCACAGTAAACTATTAAATTCCGTCTCAAAAAACATTTCGTTTAAAAATTAGTTACTACAGAAAAACCGAAAATAAAAGTGAAAGCTAGAAGACGCAAAAGCCAGCAGCCGAACAGGCCCGTTGTGTGTTGAACCCTAGGTGTGACCAATTTGTGGTTCGGTCGTGTCTACTCTCAAGTAGTCATATAGCAAAAGAGCAGGTGCATAATCGGTGCAGGTGCACGCGCGCGAGAGCAAAAGTAAAACCATGCAGACAAGAGAAGCGAAGAGAGCGCTTCCCCACCCGCTTTTGACTTAAATTTCTAGCTGTGGTTTTTAGTTAAAATTACAATGACGCTTATTAGTTTTTCTAAAATAATAGTGAAAAAAATAAAAACGTTATGTTATCACGGCCAATGCAAAGGAATAAAAAGAAAAATAAAAACAAAAAAGATAAAATAAACCAAAATTAGAATTCTTTCTTAAATAAAACCTAGAAACTGAAACCGTTTGG
Source organism: Bonia amplexicaulis (assembly GCA_036346245.1). NCBI lineage: Eukaryota > Viridiplantae > Streptophyta > Magnoliopsida > Poales > Poaceae > Bonia > Bonia amplexicaulis. The sequence goes on from CM070760.1 coordinate 14,056,718, forward strand.
AGTGGGGCTATAAAATCAAAATCCCTATCACTGAAATACCTCGTTTAGCAATCACATATAGCTTTTGGCTGCGGCTTATACCTTTTAGGCTGTTATAGAGTAACAGAAACTCGCATGCGATTTTGACCAATATAAATGAAATCGTTACATGTGTACTACGATCAACTTGTAGACCCTATCTTAAAAAGACATTCAGTTTGAAAAGCTAGTTACTGTAAAAAAAAAACCAAAAAACAGTTTTTAGAAACTGAAAAGTACATGCCCACATATATATTGATCCCCACAACTGTTTCTTTAGAAAATATTCCCTGATTGTTGAGCGAAGTGCTTTCTTTGGTGTTGAATCTCCATGTTGTTGAGTGTCGAATAATTGGTGATGAGATCTACATCCTGATTGCTCAGTGTAACAATGGACTGTACACAGTTGGTGTCAGACCATGTGAAGGTCGTGAATACATCGATTGTGAATAATTAACTTTTGGGTTACATTAAAATTTATATTTGTGAAAGTTTCGGTCGACCACGGCAAGTGGAGCACGGCGGATAAACCACGACAGGTCGAGCACGGCTGGCTGGTCGACCATGCTGGGTCGATGATCGAAGCTAAGCTACAGTGAACTGGTTGTTCAGCTTTTTGAACCTGGAAATTTTGAAATAAAATCTGAACCAAAACAAATTATCCTTAATTCTGCTGGTGTTGTGAAGGAGTTCTCTACCAAAGTGGGTGCTGTGAAGGCAATAGATACGACTTCTCATCAAGTCAAATATCAATGCACTCATTGTGGTAGAGATGGTCATTTGATTCAATTTTGCTTTCAAAAAGCGAAGAAAAAAAGAAAGACATGTTAACAAAGATTTCTCATTCTGGAGTGGAGTTTGCACAAGCTACTTATCATTGCTTTGATCCATCTAATCGATTTTCTGTAGGTTTGGGACTTTTTGCGATAGGACCGGTCAGACCGGTCTCGGGCGGTCAAACCGGCTTTGCTTTGGTGCTCAGACGTCCCGAAGGACAGACCAGGCTTGCTGAGGTAGTCAGACCAGCACTTCAACGACGGTTTGACCGGAATTTGACAGAGGCTAATTCTTTACTTAAGTCTTTATCATTGCCTGCTATTGCTCATGTTTGTCGTGTGTCACAGTACTAGATTCCTAAATCTTATTTCACTAACTCCAGTACTGTGAGATCGATGTTTTCTATGATGTAAGAACAGCTAACGCAGGATGGAGAACATGTACTTAATTGGGTTCCAGTCTTTTACGTCATTGCTTGTTTGGAACACTTGATGGTTCTTCAATCCCTTTGATGGCCTCCATGAGATTTCATTTTCTGATAGACCATGTGGAAAAGGTGATGTTGTCCTACAGCTTGTTGAGTTAGATTCTCAAGATGATGATATTCTTTCAAAAAGGCTTGATTCTTCTCATTTTGCTCATTTGCGAAGTGAGTTGTGTGTGTTGCATCTTTTGGGATTATTCTGAGAGTGACCTTATTGTTTAAAAATTTCAGAAGCTTTGTTTATTATACTTATCAAATAATTCATCACGTCAAAGTCATTGAAATTAAATGAGTTGTAGAACTGTATTTATCATATTTACTCATATGTTGTGTAGCTTTGATCATGACTGGTTATAATAAATCTGCTTCATTTGAACTAAAGCATGACACGATGGAATACTTTGACTAGATTGATTATAGATAGTACTTTGCGATGTTTATCTAAAAGAATTAGCTCGATTGTGAGTCTAATTTTAAATCTTGACTATGTGGTTCGACCGCTCGAACGAGAACACGCCGAAGACAATACTGTGCTCTACTTGGTTAGATTGAGCCAATGACCGAAGACACTGAGCTCGAAACACGCAAGATTATGATGTGTTAGCACGCCTCCAAAGACACAAGAAAACGATGCTCCGAAAATACGTCGCCGATGCCGACTAACTTTTCTAAGAATAGATTTGATTTATTATTTCTGGATCATATTTAGTGGCTACAAAGTTCTCTCACGGCACCCGTAAAAACTCTAGCAGAAAAAGCCTCCATGGAGCCACGGCTAAAACCTTAGTCTCTACCTGCTTTTATATGCTAGAGCCCTAAACCGTATTCACCTCAAATACAAACTCAAAACCTTATCTCTACTGAAACCCAAGGGACCCGAAACCCTTTAGAACATGGGTTTTATTCAAACTCTCAGTCTTCCTAGTTATGGACGCCCTCCACAACTCCTAACTCTCCACGTGACGAAGCCTCCAAGATAACATCTCTTGTATCTTTATCACGCACCATCATCTCTATCTCAGTACATATGACATAGAAACACGGAGCCGCATATCTTTATCTCTTTCATAAGGTGGACAATGAGATGGACCATGATATCGAAAAATGATGGAGGGAAATACATCTCTAGATGACATAGAGTTGTCACCATCTCAGTCTGCAGAGCATCTAGTCCATCGGGATCAATGACCTTCTGAGCAATTGCGTTAAAGAAATAACATAGCCTTATGATTGTTACTCGAACCTTGCTCGGCAAAATACTTCTAATTGCAATAGGTAGCATTTGTGTCATTAGCACATGACAATCATGAGACTTCATGCCAATTAATTTCAAATGTTCCATGGAAACAAGTTTCTTCATGTTGGTGGAGTGACCGGACGAAACTTTCACACCATGTAAGGACTGGCACAGTTGAGTTCTCTCGGACTTAGACAGAGTGTAGCAAGCTGGGGGGAGGTACGTCCGACCTTTATCGGTCTCCATCGGTGCTAACTTGGTTCTGATGTTCATAGCGACCAAGTCACGCCTTGCATTGACACTATCCTTTGTTTTATCAGGAATATTCAGTAAGAGACCAATCAAATTGTCACATACATTCTTCTCTACATGCATGACATCGATGCAATTGCGAATTTCTAAGTGCTCCCAATAAGGCAAGTCCCAAAATATTGACCTCTTCTTCCACAAGTTCTTCCGACAGGTCCTCAATTTACGTCCCTTTCCAAGCACAACGTCGATATCTTTGACCCTATCATACACCTCTTTCCCGCTAAAAGGCCTTGGTATTGAGTCATCCTCTTTTTTCCGTCAAATTGTTTCTTCATCTTGCGGTATGGGTGATACTTTGGAAGGAACCTACGGTGACGCATGTACACAATTTTGCATGAGTTGTTCAACCACACACTCTCGGTATAATTAAGCAATGTAGACAGGTTTTGGCTCCTTTTGTACTCAACCCAGATAGGTTACCAATGGCAGAAAAATCATTAATGGTGCAGAACAGCATGGCACGTAGAATGAAGTTCTCTCGTTTGTCGCATCCCATACATGTACCCCTTTGTTCCACAGTATTGCAAGATCTTTCACCAATGGTGCTAGATACACATCAATATCGTTCCCAGGTTGCTTCGGCCCTTCGATAAGTAGTGATATCAAAAAATACTTCTACTTCATACACAGCCAAGGAGAAATGTTGTATATGCACAGAGTCATGGGCCAGGTGCTATGTCGGCTGCTCATGTTACCAAAAGGATTCATTCCATCTGTACTCAATCCAAACCTTATATTCCTTGGTTCCACACAGAAATCTACAAACATCCTATCGATGCTCCTCCACTAGGCAGAATCAGCAACATGTCTTATGATTCCGTCTTTCTTACACTGCTCCTAGTGCCAACGCATCAATCATTCTGTCTTGCAAATAAACGTTTCAAACGGGGAATTACAGGAAGATACCACAACACCTTAGCAGTAGGTCATTGCTTTACCTCGATGCCTTTCCCACCATTGGAGTCATTTTTATGCTTGTATTAGGATGATTTGCATACCGAACAAACATGTAAGCTAGCATACTCTTTACGGTAGAGTATACAATCATTTGGACATACATGTATTCTTTCTACTTCCATTCCCAGTGGGCAAAGAATCTTTTTGGCTTGGTAGGCGGTTCTCGGCAACACATTTCCCTTTGGAAGCATATCCGCTAGGAGACCTAACAATGCGGTGAAACTCTTGTTAGACCAACCATTGCTTGCCTTCAATTTTAGCAGTTCTAGAACTGATGACAACCTCGTGTATTGCGGCTTGCAGCCCGGGAACAAATGTTTCTCCGAGTCCTCTATCAATCCCTCGAATTTACCCGCTCCTTGGCCTGGGCGCTCCACACATCCTTCCCTCCGCCGTGCGCCGACTCCTCTTCCACCACCGGCCAAAAGCAGGCCATCCAGCACCCGTCGTCGCTCCTCACGGCCGCCAGGCGGATACCTAAATGAGAGGGTGGTTGCTTTGGAGGGAATGTGGCGGCTGAGGAGGAAGAAGCATGGGGAGGAGTAAGGAAGATTGAGAGAAGACTGGAGGAGTGGTCTGTGGCCGACACATGTGCTGGACGGACACGTGCACGCCCCACGCTCCGCGATCACGGCCGTCCAAATGTGCCCGCACACGATCCAACGGCCAGAGTCCAAGGAGGTTTTGCCCGCGGGCTACAAATAGCGCTCCTCTCCCCTTTTTGTCTCTCCTCACGCCGCAGTTGGGAGCCCCCGACACTTATCAAACCCTAACCCAAAAAATCATAAAAATCCGAAAAAAAGATACAAATCCTTGGATCGGAGATGGCGGCGCAGGCGCAGGCCACGAGCTCCGCGTCGGAGGGCGGCTCCCCGGCGGCTGCGGCGTTCCCGGCGACGTCTCTGTACGTGGGGGACCTCGACGTCAGCGTGCAGGACGCGCAGCTCTTCGACGTCTTCGCCCAGGTCGGCGTCGTCGTGTCGGTGCGCGTCTGCAGGGACGTCAACACGCGGAGGTCGCTCGGTTACGCCTACGTCAACTACAGCAACCCCACCGATGGTGAGAGAACCCCCGTCTCCGATCCCTCCGCTGGTCGATTTTCTTTTTTGCGCGGCTAGGGTTTCGATCGAGTTCGTTTTTAGACGTCTAGGGTTTTGAGCGCTCTGATTTGGGGCGGTTAGGGTTTTATGCGGTTTTGTCGATCGGTGGCTACGGTTGGTGTTCAGGGAGGCGGGGAGGTTAGTGTTCTGATCCGGTTAGGGCATGATGTCCTGTTTTTTCTAGGCAGTTATGGTTTCGATGGTCGACGAACAGTTTCAGGACAGAAGTTGTTATTTTTTACAATAAAAAATGTTGTTCTATATCACTTGATTTGGACGTTTAGGACTGTTGCTGCTCACCTTGATGTGCTGGTTTCCTGTTTTGGTATTTTCCCTTGGGTATGTGGATGTCCACAAATATAGAGAACCTTAAAATTGTGAAGCATACATTGTGATAAAATTAATTTAGTTGATGTAAGTCTATGTTTAGGGGAGGCATGTGTTTGCCCTATGCATGCATTTAGTTGTTCCGCTCCCATAAAGGTAATATAGAAATCTGGATGTATATATCATGATTTCTGATTTGTGAAATAGTAATTGATGTTGTCCTGGTAGTTTGTACGATTAAGAAATTGTTTCCATGACATGGAGATGTTAGGACTGATTGTTGTCTGTAACTTTCTCCTTAAGGTATATATATTCCTTTTCTTATAGAGCCATGTGCATGCGTCTTCTTGCTTTGTCTGTAAGGCTTTTATTTTGTAATAACTCTGCTTCCTTTTTTTTGTCAGTTTTGTACTGATATTGAGGTATCTTGCAGCTGCACAGGCGCTGGAAATTCTCAACTACACTCCTATCAATGGGAAACCTATCAGGATAATGTATTCTAACCGTGACCCCAGCTTGCGCAAGAGTGGCACAGCAAATATATTTATTAAGGTGTGCTTGCATATTCTGAATGCTATTGTTGACTTGTTGGTTATGTTGCCTGACTTCCTGACTTTCATGTTTACAGAATCTTGACAAGTCAATAGACAACAAAGCTTTGTATGATACGTTCTGTGTGTTTGGAAACATTCTTTCATGTAAAGTCGCAACAGATGCTTCTGGAGAATCAAAGGGCTATGGCTTCGTTCAGTTTGAGCACGACGAGGCTGCTCATGCTGCTATTGAGAAACTCAATGGGATGCTCATGAATGACAAGAAGGTGTATGTTGGGCCTTTCATTCGTAAGCAGGAGAGGGATAACGCTCCAGGCAATGTCAAGTTCAATAATGTTTTTGTAAAGAACCTATCTGAGACTACGACTGAAGATGACTTGAAGGAAATCTTTGGAAAATTTGGAACCATAACTAGTGCTGTTGTAATGCGGGAGGCGGACGGAAAATCCAAGTGTTTTGGATTTATCAACTTTGAAAATCCAGATGATGCTGCCCAGGCTGTTCAAGAGTTGAATGGTAAGAAATTTAATGATAAGGAATGGTATGTTGGAAGAGCACAGAAGAAGTCGGAAAGAGATGGAACTGAAAGAGAAGTTTGAAAAGAACCTTCAAGAGGCAGCGGATAAGTATCAAAACACTAACTTGTATGTAAAGAACTTGGATGATAGTATCGATGATGATAAGTTGCAGGAACTTTTTGCTGAGTTCGGCACTATTACTTCCTGCAAGGTTTGTTTAAATTTTCACCTACTGATGCATACATGGCTTTATGCTTTCAATTTCTGTTACTAATTGAAATTATGTCATAGGTCATGCGGGATTCGAATGGTGTTAGTGCAGGCTCTGGATTTGTTGCTTTTAAATCTGCTGAAGATGCTTCTCGAGCTGTAAGATGGTTTTGTAATCTTTGTAATTGTACATGATATTTAGTGTGTCGTGTTGTTTATTTTTCTTTTGGTGATTTCTCCCATGTAGCTTGCTGAAATGAACAGCAAGATGGTTGGCAGCAAACCACTTTATGTGGCGCTTGCACAGCGCAAGGAAGACAGAAAAACAAGGCTGCAGGTAAGAATCTTTGCTGGGTGAAATGGTGTTCTGTCTGATTGTCAGTTTTTCATGGTTCTCTTATCATCCATATTTGATGTAGAATTTCTTGTTATATGGAGAGTGTTTTCTCACCTAGTTTGTCAAGAAATCATATTCAGATGCAAATATTTTTATATGTATAACACTGCAGATTTGCTATCTGATTGCACCCATTATTTAATTTATGATGCAGTGCTTTTTCATGATACTAATGTGTAGTAGCTATATTTTTCTGAGATGTCTTAATATGCTATTGCAATATAAATATTTTAGATTATCAATAGAATTGCTGGGCTTAAGTGAAATTTTCGACTCACATGACTAGTATGCTCTTCAATTATAGTGTGTGCGCTGTAGTATGATGTCTGTCACTAATGTTGCTGTTTGTTGCAGGCACAATTTTCACAATTGCATCCTGTTCCAATGGCCCCTTCAGTTGGTCCTCGTATGCCCATGTTTCCTCCTGGTGTTCCTGGAGTTGGCCATGTTCCTGGAGTTGGCCAGCAACTGTTTTATGGTCAGCCACCTCCAGCATTTATCAACCCTCAGGTTAGTAGTGTTAATGTTTATGACGTATATATGGTTTGTCATCTAGTGAAATATAAAGTTGCATTCAGTAACATTATTATGTCCTTTTGGGCTTTTCATGTAACCATATGCATAAGAGGCATAATGTAAACTCTTTCTCACTTGTCTTACTCCTGACCCATGCTTTCATGTGTGTGCCATTGTTACTAAGCTACCAATCTGCTTTCCTACCAATCAACTTATGCAAGGCTTTGCTGTTTCTTAGTTGCCATTAATCCTACTGTTCCAACTGCCAGTCTTCGCTGGAAAAAAATCTTGCTCTAGGGCACTTGTAAGATCTAGGTGGACACAGCTTAAAGGTATTTTTTTGTTTTGAGGAACAGGTATATAGGGTGGGTGGGTTCGTTTGCACTTGACTTAGGCTTTGACTTATGTTTGCTACAGTAACTAGCTTTCAAACGGTGTGTTTTTTCAAGACGGGGTTTACAAGTAGATTGTAGTATAAACTGTACCGAGTTCAACTGTACGGGCTAAAATCGCATGCGACTATTTCTCTCTACGTATTGCCTCTCACGAACAATCCAGAATCCAAAAATTTCAGCCATAAGCCACAGGCCAAAAGAACCCACCCATAGGGTGATATGATATTTAGGAGGTACTGTTCAACTGTTATTCCTCATCTTGTTTGGTTTGAGGAATATAGTGAATTGGTTCATCATTATACCATTCCCATGACTACAACATAATAGAAAATGAGAAATAAGGTGTTGTCACAAGAATTATTGGATAGTTTCGTGGTGGATCAATCCATCCTAGGACTGACGCCATTCCTTAGATCAAGTATGCAAATAGTAGCTTATATTAGCCTTAAATATGCTTCGGTCTGATAGTGGATACAAAGTAACGAAGGTTGTGCTGTTGCTTGCTATTTTACTGTCCTAGCTGTACTTTATGTTATTTATGAAGCACGTTTTCTAGTGCTAGAATAACATGGTATATGGAAAGTTAAGTGGACTACCTACACCTTAAATTTAAGACATTGTAGGGTTAACTCAATTTTACGGTTGATGCTCTTTTATTTTTGCTGTTGATTCCTTCACCTTAGATGTGCGCAGCTGTTCTCCTAATTTCCTTGTTTTCTGGAGATCACTTGTCACTGCTTATCTCCTTTGTTGGTCTTAAGTAAAATTTGTTGTTATGCGTTCTTGACTTATGAGCTTGTTTATGCATAGAAAATGACAGAAAAAGCCAGTAGAAAAAAACATGTTGCCTTTACGTTGTTATATAATTGACTGATAAATTGGCATTCTGCAGTTTCAACATTGCACTATGTAGTTTTTTCTCATTTAGTTTTGCAGAACTACATGCTGGCAATTAATGCAACTGTAACTTCTTATGGTTACATGCGGCGCAAATAGTTTTGCTTGCTTTCAGTTGTGTTTCATCATGTAGAAGTAGAATTCTCTTAATGCTTTTCTGTGCAATACATTTATATAGATATGCATCTTGGGTTGATAAAATTGTGCTCTTTTTTTAGCCTGGATTTGGTTTCCAGCAACCTCTCATGCCTGGGATGAGGCCAGGTGCAGGCCCAATGCCAAACTTTATCATGCCTATGGTTCAGCAAGGGCAGCAACCACAACGCCCACCTGGTAGGCGTGCTGGTGCTGGTGGAATGCAGCACTCCATGCCAATGGGTCTGCAACAGGTATACTGCACATAGTTACGCTTTCTTCATTTGCTGAATACTAAATGATTTAACATTCAGTCTTTACCTTTTGCTTTAACATGCCCTGAGGTATTTAGAGCTTATAGGGGAGAAACAATTTTCCTAAAGAAGTATAGAACCATACTCTGAAATTCATGAATGCTGCAGATGTCTAGGGGTGGCCGTGGCTACCGCCATCCTACTGGACGCGGCATGCCTGATCCTGCCTTGCATGGTGCTGGGGGTGTGATGCCATCCCCATATGAGATGGGAGGGATGCCTACGAGAGATGCTGGTGCGTCACAGCCTGTTCCAATTGGAGCATTGGCTACTGCACTGGCTAACGCTGCCCCTGATCAGCAAAGAATGGTACGGGAACCATGTGTCCTATGTTTTCTGCGCTTTTTTTTTTTACCGGGGAAGACGTTTTTTCTGGACTTTTTTTTGACCTTGTATTGTATGTAATTGCAGATGCTTGGTGAGAACTTGTACCCTCTTGTTGACCAGCTGGAGCATGACCAGGCTGCCAAGGTGACTGGCATGCTTCTGGAGATGGACCAGACTGAGGTGCTGCACCTGCTTGAGTCACCAGACGCTCTGAAGGCCAAGGTAGCTGAGGCCATGGGTGTTCTCCACACCGCTCAGCAGCTCCAGACCACACCTGAGCAGCAACTGGCTTCTCTCTCGCTGAATGACGGCGTTGTCTCTTCCTAAAGCAGCAGAAACGCCGGCAATTTTTGCTCATCTTATCTAGGCTGCAAATGACTTGGTGGCTTGGTTTATTGGATATTTAGCTTTGAACTAGGGGTTTTAGGCTTGCGTGGATGGGTTATTTCGTTTTGAGGGATTGATTTATTTTGCTGAAAGTTATCAGGATGTTACCGAAGTTATCTCGCTTTTCTTCGTATCGTGGTGTTTTGTCCTAATCATTGTTTGGTTTGCTGCATAATTTCCAGATCATAGAGCCTCGTCATATTGGTTTTTACTGATGGCTTTTAGATGCAGCTGATGAATAAGTAGTGGTTGATAGAAATAGTTGATGAATAGTAGTTTCTAATAAATAGTAGTGTGTTATATAAGAAAGACGTGTAATAAAAGGTGTTATAACATTCGGATCGTCATATGACTTACAGAATTGTAATATAATAAAATACAAAGTACGTTATAATATGTGAAATCGCATTTTGTAGTTGCTAATGAATAGTAGTGGCCGATAGAATTGGTTTATAGAAGTTGATGCGTTTATATTAGCTATGGCTTCTAGAAACAAAAGTCAATATGAATAAGCCTATAGGTTTTATGGGGTTGGTTCTTTGTGATGTGTATTCTTTTTTCTGGTAAGGATAAGTCTACAGCTTTTAACTATGGTTTTAGTTCGGTTTTCAATCTCTAACTTGAAAATCGTTTACTTTTCACTTTTGAACTATTAAAATTATTCATTTTTAACACTAGTCTATAGTTTGGACTTTAGCCTGGTCCAAACTTTAACCTTTAATTTTAAAATGGTTTACTTTTCACTCTTCAACTATGAAGTGTTCATTTTTTAAGCTTAGGTTGGTTTCATAAGTGGTTTTCAAGTAGGAAGATATGGATAGAGAGCTCTAGGAGGTGGGCATGGGGCAAGTGATAGGGTGATAGAGAGGGCACATATGAGTGTAAAACGGAATGCTCGTGGTATAAGTAACCTTAAGTTGATGGTGGTTTAGGTAGAGGCGTGATATGCTAGGTAGGTAAGGGTGGCAGGCAATGGTGGTGGTTAAGTCATGGAGGTGATAACGTTGTGGTGGAAGAGGTAAAAATAAACATGTTAAGATAGGTGAGGAATAGATTATACTTGTGTATGAAGGAATTGAATGGATTCTCACAAGTAGCGATGAGCCGTAGTGAAGCTTGATAGTGCTGAAGAAAAAGAACTTTGATTATGAGCAATTGCCAGCATGAAACTTAAATTAATTTTAGGATGTGAGGAAGGAGGTTGTGGAATATCGCATGGTTTTCAGAAAAGGAAATAGAAGAAAGAGGCTCACTAGTGGGTTCTCTCTTTTTATTATATTTTTTTTCCTAATCTGGTAAAAGTGTTGCTGAGAGGTGAGACCACATCAGCTTACATTATGTATTAGGATGTCACGTTAGCGTGCATTGTCTATTAGGATGCTATTAAAGCTAAAACCACAAGTCAAAATCAATCCAAAGTGGTTTCATGTGCAGGTTGTGTTTTGTATCGGTTTTAATGGTTATGGGGTGACAAGTGAATGGTTTCAAAGTTGAAGGTTGAAAATCAGATTGAGACCATAGTTAAGGGTTATAAAGTAGACCACTAAAGCTAAAACATCGTCATGTCAGATCAAATCAGAGTAGTTTTGTGTGAAGGGTGTGTTATAAATGGTTTTAATAGTTTAAAGGTGAAAAGGTAAACAATTTTAATGTTGAAGGTTGAAAATCGGATCAAACCCATATTGAGGGTTGTAAAGTGTGTCATTGAAGCTAAAATACTGCCACGTCGGATCAAACCGGAGCGATTTTGTGTGAAGATTGTGTTATAAACGGTTTTAATAGTTTAAGATGAAAAGTAAACGGTTTTGAAATTGAAAGGTGAAATCGGACCGATGCTATAGTTAAAGAGTTGTAAAATGAATTTGTTCCTTACCATCTGGTAATCATGTAGACATGTCGGCATGGCACTTTCTAAGAATGTCATAGAAGCATTTATCCCGTTCTTTTTGGCTTTTCAGCTGACTTTTAACTTCGACTTGTTTTAGCAATTATTATTTATTAACTAATAAATTATAGTTAAAAATCATAAATCGTAGGCTTTGAACAGGCTCATTGACATAGTGGTAGCCTCTGTCCACCGGGTTGTAGTCTTCTAGAGCCATCCATGTACTTCTTTTTCTGCCCGATCGGAGGTAACACACGTTCTTCCGAAACAGAAGATACTTAATTGTAGCCTTTATCTTCCAGGAAAGTTGGACTTGTTTTTTTATAAGGAGAGAAAATCAATACCACATGTGCATGGATGTACCTGTACCATCCAGCCTGCTCTGAGATTCGTGCTGGGGGAATCATGTGCTGAGGTGTGGTCCCATGTCGACCCTACAAGATGCTTGAGACTTTTGGGCTGTAGATTATAGTTTATGGTTTAAATTTTTAGATTTTGACTGTTCGTAAGAGACGGTATACAGAGAAAAATAATCATATATGATTTTGACCAATACAGCTAAACTCACTACACTTTTTACTATAATCCATATTACTCCTGGATCCCCTGGTAGCTTCATCCAAGTCCTGCATGCATGCCCTAGTGTTTCATTGATGCAACTTGAACATTGCTGTTTCTTGACCCTTTTTTTATTTACAGCAGTTACAATATTTGGTAATAGACATTGCAACTCCCGGAGGCAAATAAAACCAAGAAATCTCTGATCATGAATAAATAAAATACCACATGTGTAATCGAATGCTCCGGCTGGCACTTGCGCCAGTCCCAAGATTGTCATGGAAGCAAGCAGTGTCCTGTTCATGGGCAATCCGGCCCGGTCCAGGCTCGGGCCCAAAATTTTGGTCCATATGCCCGTCCTGAAGCCCGATGGTGGTATTAAAATAATAAAATACGGTTCTAATAGAAAAATTGGAAAACAGCTTGCAATCTCTCAACAAAATTCACATGGAACTGTAGGTCTCGTTCCCGTGCGAAGATGTACCTGACAAGCTAGCACTAAGACTACTTGGTGGTCTGACAACTGGGCGGTCTGATCGTTTGTTAGTTGGCAGTCTGATCTATCCCTAAGAACAGAACTGACAACAACAGCTTGATACAAACCAAAATCAACACAACTTTCACACAAAGACTCTAAATGACTTCAAACTTGGACCAAAACTAGATCACAACCTTAGTAACCTATTCCAATAAGTGATTTACAAAAACCTTGCCAAAGTTTTGATCTTCTTCGAATCGAAGGTAAGCTGCACCAAAACCAGGTAAAAAAGGACGATGATGATCGGAAGGAGCTCCTAGGAGGAATCAAGCCAAGATGAATAAAGATGATTTCCCACATGTCCTAGCATCCTCAATCATAGCAAGAATCAAGCCAAAAGCCATCAAGAGCAAAACCCCCAAAATGACCCTTCCTTTCATCAGAATCAAGCAAACTCAAGACCTTGCGAACAACAAATGCCTAAATGATGAGATCTAGCCTCCAAGAGATATTTTCATCACTTACACGTCTTGACACAAAGCAAGATCAAGAGAGCATAAGAAAACACAAAAACCAACTCAAATCAAGATTTTTGACACTTGAGCAGATAGAAGGACTTGGATGAATTTTTGATATATATTCATACTTGAAGATGATGTTTAAAACCACTCACAAAACCTAAGGATGACAAAAAGCTCAAACACAAGAGCCACAACTCATCTCTCAAGAGTTCTATCTAGGAACCCTAACCTGCTCTACTTGGCTTAGCACCTAAGCCAACTCCTCTCCATCCTTTTATAGTGGAGACTTACAAGAAACCGTAACCAACACCTCTAATCGAGTTTCAACGACTTACATAAGCTAACCTATTAACTCAATACCTACCGGATTTTACACACACATACACGCTTCTCAAAGCACAACTTGCACTTGGTTCTAATAGCTTGAGTTCGCCACTCCATGTTGTCCATGAAGATTCCTTGACCTAACCACTTATGTCACTGATGCAGTTTCACACACCGCAACTTTTCGGTATTGGGTAATTTACCAAAATACCCCTCTACTATCCTTCCACGAAGCTTCGTGCTTCATTTGCCTCGAGGTAACCCTGTTCTTCATCTTCAACTTCACGTGACCACAATGATTTACTGTCGAGCCTCTCATGTGTCTGGATCTCATCGAACCGTCCTCACTTGTAACCGAGACCGCACGTGCCAGCAACCAGCTGGGAGTGCGCCCTCAACGCACTTATCATGCTGCTTCGTTGTGCGTGCCTACACCTGCTTCCGTGCTATCCTATCGTGCTTCTACACCCATACCACACAGTCTCTTCTCTCGCATCATGCTCCGCCCGTCACATCGCCTTGATCGGTCGTGCCAATGACCAACCAAGTGCGCACTATGCTTATCTCGCCACCTCGTTGGTCATGCCTATTGCTCCTGCACCCACATCATCCCCACACCACGCCTGTGACGCCCATCCTGCCCTATCATCGCCACACCGTGCCTTACACACGCAAGCTCGAGATCGCTACTCGGCTATAAAAGCCACCCAGGGTCTTTCCTTGCACCCTCACATCTTCCTCTTCACTTTCCCTTATCCAATTGAATCTTCATCTATGGATACTCACTGACGTTATTGTAATCCTTCACTCCGGCCAAAAACCTCCACCCCACCAATTTCCTCTCTTTGGTGAGCCTCGCCCTGATTCCTCTCCCTAGGAGCACCTCCATGCACCCCTCTTTCTTTCTTGACGCTCAATTTGAGCTCTGTCTTGCTCTAGGTTTCCGCCGCCGTGAAGCTCATTGCGCCACCCCATGCTCGCATCGCTAGCACTCCATTGATCCTCCCCGACCTTGCCATCCACTCTGGTACGCTCTCCTCCTTCCTCTCATGCACGTCTCCATTTCCCCCTCTTCCTCTCTAGCGTCGCCACCCATTTTCCCTCCCCGGCTCCGACCACCTGAGCCATGCCGTCACCACCTATGGGTGCGGCATGGTCCCAGGAACCCAATTTGGGGGTTGCCGACGTGCACCACTGCTCCCCTCACTGGCACCAAAGATGGCAACATCGCCCTTGCCACTGCTCTGTTTCGGCTAAGAAGAAACAATATAGCTAGTTAATTAAGTCTTAATGATGTTATTTATACATAATTAAGTTAATGATGCTCATTAACTAAGGCTAATTAGTTGCTGACACGTGGGCCCAACCAACTAAGAAACCTAATTAAAATCGGATTCAAATTCTTAGCCACTGACATGTGGGCCCCTATTGTGCTCGCGTCTCACCTGTCAATCACACCAACTAGCTATACTACTAAGTGGGGTTCAAAACTAGTAGCTTGAGCTTGGTGCGGTTGGGTAGCTAGTTGTGATGCACACTAGGTCTCTCTAGCTCATATCTAATTAGAGGAAGCCAAGAAACCAAGTGAGGATGCCAAATTTGGATTGTGTGAAATTTTAGACTTGGTTAAAAATAGCATTGAGTTGGATAATCCGACTAAGTCGGATCAAGGTCGAATCAATTTAATAGAAAGCATGTCCTAATATTTTCAATGGGGGTCGGATGATCCGAGTGACTCAGAGCATGAGTTGGATCAATTTCATAAAGGGCATGTTTTCAAGTTCAATAGTGTCGGATAATCCGAGTGGCCCGGGCCATCAGTCGGATCAATTTTATAGAGAAGTGTGTTTCTAGAACTCTATGAGTCGGATCAATTTGATAGAGGCTTTGTCTAAGATGAAGTGTATGCAGGTCGAATGATCCGAGTAGGTTGGATCAATGACCCAGAACAATTATTGAGACGTTGTACTAGCCCAGATGATCCGAGCCAAACAGATAATCCGAGTAGGCCGGATAATCCGACTTGAGCTGGACGATCGGAGTGTGTGCAACGACTATATTTTTTACCGTTGGAAGCGTTTACGCTGGATAATCCGAATGTGCTGGATGATCCAACTCAAGGATATAATTTGAAATATCTGTGTCTACTAGCTAGTTTTTGACTCTATGGGCATTCAAGTTAGCTCTCTCGTGACTCTATTTCGGTATCATCCTATTGAGGAGCTCAAGGGCACTTTGAAGTTTGGATTGAAGATCTCGAGTGCTTTGTGAGAGATTGAGAGAGTAGATTAAACCTAGGTTATGCATCACTCCTAGTTGCTTGACCTTGCTGGGTTTAAGTGATTTCTTTAGACTTATTACTCTTGGAGATCAATGTCTCCTAGATGGCTTAGAGGCATTGGCTTGGTGACCTTTCTTAGAGGAGCCTGTGGGAGGCACCGAAAGGCTTGTGAAGGTTTGGAGTCTACCTATCCGGAGTGAAGAAGGACTACTATAAGTGGATGGTTTGATTCCTTCCGCGGTCTCAAGTCAGAGCTATACTCTTGTGACAGTGCTCCAATGAGGAGTATGAAGATCGCTGAATCTCCGAGACCTCGATAAAAAATTGGTTGTGTTCCTTGTCGTTTCTGCATTTACCTTGTTGTCTTTCATTTCCTAGCTTGCTATAGTTGTGTAGGGTTGAAACTAGGCTGCAAAACTTCACTAAAAACCCTACACACTTAGGTTAGATTAGTAAAGATTAAATTTTTTATTTAGTCTTTTGTGAAAAAGAAGGTCATGTTCCAAACAGCTTCTATTTTTAACTTTTAGAAGCTGGTTTTTGAACGAAGTGGCTTCGCAAGTTGGTTTCTATAAGCTATTTATATGAGTCATTGCAGGAGTCACTTTGAATAGATTGGTTTCTCAATGCGAATGTCCCTTACTCTCTCAGTATCTCTTATAATCAGCTAAAAGTCAAAGGCACAATCAAAAGTCAAAAGCACAACGCCTTTGAACAATGGATTAGGCATCCAATCTGCTTGGGACAACATGCGTGGGGAGAGAGGGAGAGAGACTACGGGAGACTGGATAGTGGCAAGCTCGGCCATCGGATGGAGAGGAGCCAAGTGGGCAACAGCTCTTGGGGTTCGGTCAGTAGGCCTTGGGCTATGTCGAAGGATGTGACCGGTTGGGTAACAGAGCTGAGCAGAGCATTTGGGAAAGAGGTGCAGAGCGGTGGTGAGAGAGTGGTTCCGATTATTTTGCAGAGCGATGAAGGGAAAGAGATGGACAGTCGCTCCCTAGGGGTGATTCTTGGGGTCACATTTGGAGTGAAACGAGGCAGGTACTGCATGAATCAAGGAGCTCGATATGCGATGCATAGTTTTCATGCTCGCACCGCCATCCCCCGTGGCAGTCGAGAGCCTGCAGTGGCTGTCGTCTAGGTCCTTGGTAGCGAGGGAGGATCCGATGCTGTGTAGGTCATGATGGAGAGGCTCGAGGACAACTTCCAGGCTGTCATTTCACACCCTCGACCACGAGATTAGCGCACTTTCCTAACTCGACTGCTGCATCTCACCATCCTTGGTCACACTAGCGTCAGATCCAGCCTTCCCAGACTATATAGAGATGGCAACGGGCACAAACCCGCTGGGTTTTGCTATCCCAGACCCGTGCCCATGAAAGTTGGACGTGCCCGATAAAAAACCCATACCGTGACGGTGCGATTTTACCTGACCCATGCCCACTCGGGTAGCGGGTACCCACGGTCGCCCGTGCGGACAACAACAATGCGGATTGCGACAGTGCGATGCTTAGCAAGTCAACAATAAGTTCAATTTATATGCTACTATGCATGAAACAAGCAACGACAAATCCACAATGCACATCACTAGTTCACTCCATCAATTCTCAGTTCATAGTTCACTCGCATAGCATATCATTACAAGTTCACAGTTCACAACTCACTTAAAACCAAAAGGAGAGACATCAACTGCTCCTTGTACTTGACTAATGAGCTATGGGTTGGGCTGGTTTGCCTGGGAGGCTGGGAGCCTGGGTTTACAACTCCTATGGATTGGGTTTATATTACCCATGGGTTTACGGGTTTGGGTACTATAGAACGCATGCAGAACCCAAGAAACCCGATGGGTTGGACTTTTTGCCTATTAAGAGACCCATAGGTTAGAAAATTGACTCAGACCCATGCCCTAATAGAGTAAAAACCCACCGGGTATCGGGTTTCGGGTACCCATTGCCATATCTAGACTATACCGACCTCGTCCCCTACGACGCTGCTTCAGAACCCTAACACTAGCGTGTACTCCAGATTTGGGATTATCTCCTCGACCACAAGGACACAGCGGCTGTGGAGGTGGAGTGGGCATGGTGGCTCCAGACTCGGTCACGGATACAAGACAGTAGAGAGGATAGCTGGAGCTCGCCGGAGAAGCGGAGCGACAACCGGTCGGGGTGAAGAAGGGTGGAGCAAGGGCAAAAGTGTCCAGAGTGGCAAAAATGCAAAGAGACAAGTATTGAAGTGGCAAATTTATAATTTCATGTTTTAGAGTGGCATTTTTTAAGGTGCCATCTTTTTAGTGGCATATGTATAATTATACCTTCTTTCTCTTTCCCTCCTGCTCATCATGCGAAGCTACCTCTTCCTCATCCCCAGCTCCACCTATGCTGCAGTCACCCCGAAGCCTGCCCACACCCACCACCGCCGCCTCATCCTCTCTGGAGCCACGAGCTCTTCCATGGTGGCCTCTCCTTCTCCCTTCTCTCTTTGGGCCGCCGCAGTGGGACATGGCGACTACATTCATGCTGCAGATCTTGCTGACTGCATAGTTTACAATAGCCAATGCGACCAATAGAGCGCCCCTTCGACGGTAGACATGAACATCCGTTGAACTAGGTTACATGTATCTTGCCTGAGCTTGGCCCATTACATCAGACTCAATCCGAAATCTATTTTTGAAGCAAGCCAAAAATTGAGTCTGGCGTAGACTCAATCCTAAGCCTAACCCTAACTTGGACTGTGGGCCATTTTTTCAACATGTTTACTTGATTGTCAAAGTGAGATGAACCCATATGAGAGAAAAGTGATGAACCAAACCAAAATGGAAGCCAATATATGACCGCTGGTACCCGTGCTCTACCCATAATCGAATAGCCCCACCATCGTTCCATCGAACCTAAAATGCTCACAAACCGTCCTCTCGAGTATTAGGTTTTCATTGGCTCGTTTCTGCTCAATATATAGTGCCGCTACCAACCTCCTCTCTGACGTGCTTCCCTCCAGCCCTCTCCATGTACACCTTAGGTGCCACTCGGTTAGGTTGAAATAAGCTGGCTTACGACTGAAATTGCACTGTAACTGACTGAAATTACACTGTACCTGATGGTATTTTATTTGGCGTAACTAAATTTAAAAAAGAAAAATAAGTTAACCCATCATGGACAACACAAACGAATACGGGAAAAAAATCGGCAAAAAAACTAAAAAACCATAAAAAGACGAAATTTAGAAATAGTGAAAAAATAAGCCAGAAGCTCAAGCCCAAATGAGCGAGGCCACCCCATTGCCGCCGCCTACCAATCCTGTCACCTCCACCTCCCACATCTTCAGCGCCGCCATTGGCAACTCCTCTCTCCTGTCACATCTTGCTAAGTTTTCCGGCCTGGTGACCACTGCCTACGAGTGGCGCAACACCACCTTGCCACAACCCCTTTTCAGGATTTATGGTGGGAAGGGAGTGATTCCTAAGGCATCTTGGTGTTTCTATCTCCTCGCCATCTTTGCCGTTGCCGTCGACACCATTGGTTGCTATCTCATTTGCAAGAGTGAAAAGGGTAATATTTCTCAACCAAACTTGCCGTGGTGCCACGGCCCAATAGATCTATCATAGATCAGACCAAGAAGTACTGTAGCACACTAGCAGACAAGCATACAGGGACAAGCCACGAGCCAGGAATACGCGTAGGAGTGAAAACCGATCGAATACAGATCGGATAGTGCTTAAACAATCTTCACATCTATATTTTTTTCTTAGATTCGAATACGAATTGAACATACGTCGGATATGAATACAGACCGGACAAATATTTCATATGAATTCAAATCGAATATCTACTCAATTGATTGAATCTGCATATTCTCAATACTTATGTAGTATGAAGACTTTAATGACATTTTATCTTCATACAATCACGCTTAATCTTTCTAATTCATTTACTTCATCTAAAGAAACATGAATTCAAGTTCAATTAAAAAACTTGTTGAACTAATTAGTCATATTGTAAAAAAAATATGCATATTGCTGCATCGAATACAAATACGGATACGGATAGAACGGATAAAATAACATTTCAGATGGTAAAAGTCCATACCATATTCGCATCCATATTTTTTATATGAATTCGAATACAAATATGAATAGGATAGAAATTCTAATCGGATGAAAAAATTTATACCATATCTGCATCCTATCGAATACGGTAACTGGATAATATGGATAATTCGCATCCACTTTTCACCCCTAAATACGCATCGCCTCATCAAAGTCACCATAGAGGCCATACGTAGCATCCTTGCCCTTTTAAGGAAGCCTTTCTATTGTGCGCAAGACTACACAGAACGACACAGTGGTGTTCAAATGGGTCGTGCCTATTGGGGCGGCCCACAGCCTGTTACTATAGGCACGGCCTACGGCACATCACGAGGAGCGTTGGGCTAGGTCATCATGGCATGATGAGGCGGTTTGTGCTTGGGTCGCCACCCAGGCCCAGCGTGCCGACATTTCACGGCACACACAGTGGCGGGCTAGGCATGGCATGACCTATGTGGCATGGCGGCCCGTTTGGCACGCTTGGTATGAAAAAGTGAACTTTAGGCACATTTGGCCCAAGCACGGCATGGTGGGCACAACCCATTTGGCCCGTCTAGCATGAGTAACAGTCGATTTTTTGAAATTTATAATCATTTTGTGACTAATTGTGAGTTTAAAAATACAAAAAAACTCAAATATTTTCTATAAATACGCAGCATACCGCCCCACATTTAGCTAGACCCTCACCAGCAATCTCTTCTCTGCTTCTCCTGTGAAAATTTTGATACACTTTGTGATGATTTCGCAAAAATCAAAATAATTTTGCCAAAATCTAAAAATTCAAAATCCGGCCTACAGTCCAGATGTAACAATACTAATTTTTATGTACTTATATTGTTCTTATGTTTCTTTGTTGTGATATAAAATAGGTAATAATGTAATTTTCTATTTGTATTTTGCAGTTTTTCACATTTCCCATGGAAAATTTTGATAGCTTTCCTACGGGTGAATACAGAATTGATTCGAAAGAACTTTCATCCTTCGGGAATGAAACTTCTTTGCCCCCGCCTCAAATAGTGAGCAGACCCTCTGCGTTAGCAAGCATCAGAGCAAAGAGGTCTAGACCCAGCACGTCAGACGTGTGGGCAGATTTGAATAAAATAATGAAGTGAGACACGTCCGGAGATCAGGTAAGAGTTATTGTTTACAAAATATGTCATCATGAATTATCTACAAAGTCTTCAGGCGGAGCCGGGCACTTGCACAGACATGCCCAAAGATGTAAAGAAAGGTAAGGCATAGCCATGAGGCAGACGCAGCTGCAGTACAACCTTGATGGTATGGTACGTAACTGGGATTATAATCCCAATATAGCTCAAAAATCTTTAGCCCATTTAATTGCCTCACAAGATCTTCCTTTAAACTTTGGTGCAGATGCATTCGAAAAGTACATTAGAACTACTCATAATCTTGTATTTACTCACGTTTCTAAACAGATAACAACCAGAGATTTAGTTAAATACTACAATAATGGTTGTGATAAAATCAAAGAAATCTTTGGAACCTGTACATTTTCGGTGGCCTTAACCTCGGACATATGAAGTGGTCAGTGTAGGGAGGATTATCTTAGTGTTGTCATTCATTATATAAATGATGACTGGGTGTTGAAAAAGAGAATAATAGGCTTCAAACTAATTGACGTAGCACATACGGGTAAGGATATAGCATAATGCATTATTAAAGTCGTGGAAAATTTTGGTCTTACAAATAAATTTTTTGCAATTACCCTGGACAATGCTGCAACAAACCTCAGGATAATGGATATTCTCACTTCCTTCTGTAGCAAATGCGTCGAATCCTTCGTGCTGCATCAGCGATGCACCTACTATATTATTAACCTTATAGTTAAATGTGGTTTGAAGAGGTTAAATCCACATCTTCAAGCTTTTTTTCAATCAAATTATTTTGTAAATAATTCTAACCAACGAATTTGCAGCATATAAGACCTAATGTATTGCGATGGGTTTATGTGCACGAAAGTTTGTTGTGGACATGCCAGCAAGATGGAACTCAACTTATCTCATGCTACAAAATATTTTACCCTATAAGCCCACATTTTCTGTTTTTATCTACACGCACTACCACAGGCATACTGGCAACACACCACTAACTAAGCAGCACTAATACGTTGCTAAGAAATTACTAGCTTTTCTGGAACTCTTTTATGAATCCACTATTGCTTTATCCAGAGTGCACTATCTAATATATCATTTAATTTTGTATCATATTCTTGCGATTACAAGTCACTTGAAAAATAATGAAAATGACCTAGTGTGTACGAGAGGTTGTGTGTGCTATAAAAATTAAATATTTAAAATATTAGAATGAGATTTCATACTTATACGTATTTGCATTTGTTCTAGATCCAAGATCTAAAATTGCAGGATTCACTAATGTTTTTTCAATTATACGTGAAGGTAGAGGGATAGATTATTCTAACTATTTTACAATTGTTCGTTCATAATTGTCTAAATTTTATCAGAAATATGAGCATAAGTTTCAAAGAGTTTATTTGCAACAACCTCCACCAGCACCCACCATAGGTAAGAAGACAAATATATGGGACAAAATCTTTAGTGCACCAGGATCCACTGGAAGATTAAGCTCTACATCGTCAAGTGATGCAGCAATCCATACCAGGGCCCACAGGGAACTATCAGTTTTTCTGGACAACGATCTTGTGCCTCACCATACAGAGAACTTCAATATTTTGGACTAGTAGCGCGAGCACAAACTAACATATCCATTGCTATCTATATTAGCACAGGAGGTGTTAACCATTCCTAACTCGACGGTTTCTTCTGAATCTGTTTTTAATCATTTTGGAAGAATATTAGAGGATAGAAGAACAAGACTCACAAGTGAGATGGTGGAGGTACTTCTCACAGTGAAAGACTGGGAACAAGCTAATGCTCGAGCTCAACACTACGTGGTGAATATAGAGTTGGAATACATGTTCAACAATCTTTATCTAGATGGCGGCAAAGGCAGTCAAGACGCCAACGATACCAACGATTATTAGAGCATCTGTGTATACATTGTACTTTTTATGATTTTTACCTATATGCTGATCTACATGTTGTACCTTTTTTCGAATTCTACATATTTTTTGAATGGTTACTTTTTTTAAAAAAATTCAGGCCAAATGGACTAGCCAGGTCGAACGGGCTAGCCGTGCCTACTGGCCTGTCGGGCTAAACGGTCGCGTGCCGGCCCGGCATAACACAACACGAGCCCCTCTGGACCGTACCTAGGCCGCCACCTCGGTCCACAACCGGCACGGTATGGCCTATTCAAACTGACGGGCTAAATAGTCCATGCCTAACGAGCCTGTATCGAATTGGGCCTGTGCTGGGCCGGGCCGCCCATGTGGCCACTAGGGGTGGTCATTTGGTTTATTTGGTTTATGCTATTCGATTTATTTGGTAAATTTTTTTTGGGTTTTGAAAGTTGACAACCGAATTAACTAAACTAAAACAGAAAACTAAATCCAATTAACCGAATTATTTCAGTTCGGTTAATTCGGTTTTCAGTTAACCGAAATATGCACAATGCTTTAATGTATAATAACATTCTTTAGTATAGTATTATCACATGGGATTTATTTTCGAGCGAATGGTATGTCTAGAAGCTACTAATGTTCTTGTTTTTGAGATATTGAAAAATACATACAAAATTAAATGAGAATAGTCTTTATTTACTACAAATTCATGTAAGGGAAAATAATGTTTCAGTATTTCGGTTAATTCGGTTTTCATGACTTAAAAACTGCACCGAAATTCAAATAGCACAAGAATATAAATCACACCGAATACCCTACCTCGAATAAATTATAATTTTTTAGTTTTTTTTTATTTTGTTCGGCTCGGTATTTCAGTTTCATATAAAAAAAATGACCACCCTAGTGGCCATGGCGCAGTGCGTCTCTCTCTCGCCCGTCTGTACCGCTAAGACACAGAGAAAGCTTACACGAAGAGAAGAGGAGAGAGTTGAGCGGAGGGGAAGAAAGGGAGAGAAGCTAGATAGATGAGGCCGCCGAGGAGGGGGGAGCGGCGCATCGACGCCGCCATCGACCGCCTCTCCGACTACGGCTTCCCCAGGCTCGACATCCGCAGGGTCATCAACGAGCTTCTAAAGGTGTGTGCTTTTTTGCCATCTAGTACATCGATCGCATGATGTAGCTGGCTAGCAAAGCTGTACGAATTAGCACCTTTTGTTTCATCCTTGCGCTGTTCGTTGATGTGTTGTTGTTGATCTGGAAGCAAATTAGTTCACACCTTTGCACGGTTCAAGAACTGATCGATCGATCGATCGATTCTTCACAAAGAAAATAGAATAGAGCTGATCGATCGATCGATTCTAACTAATCAATGTGGATACCTCGTACTCTTAATTCAGCTGTACGGGAGAGATGGGTGGGTGTTCCTGGAGGAGGGATCCTACCGCATCGTGCTCGACAAGCTTCTGGAAGAACAGGCGCAGCAGCAGCAGCAGGTTGTTCCCTTACCTCATTTTTCATGCCTCACCTGTACATCAGGTTGCCAAGTGCTATTTCTCTAGAATTTTACCTTGCCCTCGCCGCGACTACCATCTGCTGTATGGAAATATCGCGACGTTGGTGCATACACTTCATGTTTCAGTGCCATGGAATCCCTTAAAATGTTTCAACTTTCTTTACGCAGCATTTTCTGTGATCTTACATTGTCATGCTAATGCCTACCAACCAGTGTATATAGAATGACTACATCAATACATGGACTGAGTTTTAGTATTGTTAGTTCCTTGGAATCCCTTGATGCCTGTAAAAGATTTAATAAAATTACTTCAGGGTTCCACAGTAAAATCTCAAACTCTCAGCATCACTTGGTATTTTAGAACCTGTTTACACTGAAATAATAGGTTATACTCAACTATACCACTTGTATCAAAATCTTTTGGCACAATCTGCCCAACTGAAAGCACATAAGCAAATCGTTATGAAAAAAAAATATGTTCATTTAGGACTAAGTTGTTGCTTGGGATTTCTGTTGCTACCCAGTCAGATCTTTCAATGGGCCTCCTGTTTTTATGCAGCAACATGAAGCAGCAGCAGTAAATGAGGCACCGCCTGAAAATGATGCGCAAATCTCAGAAGTGCATGCGCCAGCTGAATCTGAATCAGCCATTGAGGAAAGCAAGCCTCCAGCTAGGCCCATCGGCTATCCTGCTCTTGTACCTATAGTACCACTCCCTGGCCCTGCAGCTACAGTCACTGCTCGTCCAAGGCGTCCCTGCTATGGATGGATTAGTGAAAGTGACTCTGAGAGTGAATCAGACAATGGAGAGTCAGCTGTTGAGCAATCGGAGCCTCCAGCTGGCCCACGGCATGAGGTGATTGCTCCTCCGGTGAATGTTCCGATTGAGCGACAGGAACCTCCAGCTGGTCCACGACATGAGGTGATTGCACCTCCAGTGAATGTTCCGACTCCTGGAGGTGGCTTGCTTCCTAGGAGGAAGCGACCGAGTGGATGGGATGTACGCCCTGCTAACTGGTGATGGTTCTGACCTCTGTTCTGCCTTGCTCTCGTTTGTTTAATTTGTCTGGTGACAGAATTGCTGTGACCTGTCACTATTTTCATATCTAAATGTTTCTTCTTATGCTTTGATCCAATGGAAGATGATCACTACAGAATTTACCTACACATGCTAGGAACAGAAAACTGAAAACATATCATACAGACTGAACGTACAAAATGTATGGCATGCCAGATCCATTCTTATGAACACACCACAAGCGTAGATGTTTACTATGTTAAAAAATGTTGATTTCTGGAGTTTTATGTGAACCAAAACATGACAAAAGAAGGAAAGTTGATAAGTAGTATATGCCCTTGCTACTTTCCACATGAATGCGTCTTGAGTTCGGAAAGCTCATGTATGCTCATGCACCCTAAGAGCATCATAACTTAGGCAACAAAAACAATCCTTCCAAAATCAAGGCAACAGAATTTCAGTGAACCTTCAATAGCAGTTACTGGATTGTAACTAGTATCTGTTCAAACAAGTCCATTTTACTGGGTAGGATCTTGATTCTGTCTGTCTCCTTGTTATAATAGTATGATTTTTTTTAAAGAAACTATAAAAACGATATTTTCTTGAGAGACTACAATAATAAGAATTGCCACGCAGTACTGAGCAAAGGATTTTTCACAAATGTAAATTTAGTGAAAAGGCCTGTCGACATGATTTCCATACTGGCGTCAATCCATATCATGACTATACATTTCTGAATGAATACCATGAACCTTGTGTTCTTTTCATAATTACTAGTTAAACATTGTCTCCTGAATCTAGCAGGTAGGCCAATACAAAGAGTTGTAAGATGGTGATCCACAAGGATGGAGAAGTCTTAATGCAGAGAGTTTTGTCAGTCCATGAATTTAATTGCAGGTAATTGTAGTAGAAGTATCTGTCGGAGAGCAGACACCTCTGAGATGGAACTGCTGCTTGACAGTACCTGTATCAACTTTAAGTTTTTAGTACTAACATGGATGCACCCTTAAGTTGGTTTTAACTATGATTAAGTTGGCATCATGCGATTCCATTAAATTGGTGCTGGTAGTAGAAGTGTCTTGAAATGAACTCACTATCCGTTGTAGCTAGGATGTATTGTTGTCACTGTAGATATGTAATGATCGAACAAAAATGACAATGTGGTGAGGAAGGACAAGATTTCTTTATAAACTGTGGAGAGAGCTACAATGCTGTGCCTTAGAATCGTCTGTCGACTGTTCGACAACCAAAATTGACGCTCTAGATCAACAATAGTTATATCACAACTGGTATAGTGTCGAACAGTATCAAGACATTATTTCGCCCATGTCTTTTAGATGGGACAAACGAGGGCATATCAGGTGAAAATGCCCCCAACAAGTTGAAGACCTGAAATTTTCGATCTAAACCGTGAGATCGTGCACCAAAAGGTCCAGATGCCCCAATCTCTTCCAACATATGGTTTTATCAAAAAGCCCCTCCCACTTCCCCTCTCAAGTTCTCGCTCCCACCCTCTTTCTTTCTCGTCAAAATTGTATATATGCCATTTCAAAAGATGACATTTTGAAAATGGTACTCTAAAATATGGAATTGAGAATTCACCGCCCCATAACTTGCCTTCTTTGATATATGCAATCGGAACCACTCTCTCTCACCACCGCTCTGCATTTGGGAAAGAGGTGCAGAGCGGTGGCGAGAGAGAGAGTGGTTCCGATTATTTTGCAGAGTGAGGAAGGGAGAGAGATGGGACGGTCACTCCCCATGGGTGATTCTTGGGGTCACATGATCTGGAGTGAAACGAGGCAGGTATTGCATGGATCACGGAGCTCGATCTACGGCGCATGGTTTTCATCCTCCCGCCGCCATCTCCCGTGGCAGTCGAAGCCTGCGGTGGCTGTCGTCTAGGTCCTTGGTAGCGAGGGAGGGTCCGACGCCGTGCAGGTCGCGATGGCGAGGCTCGAGGATGACTTCCGGGCACCCTCGACCACGAGATCAGCGCGCTTGCCGAACTCGACTGCTACATCTCACAAAATTTTCCAGAGGCCCTTAAAAGTCCGATTGCGTGCGTGAGTTGGGCAGACCACAGAGAATTAATCTATTATTTTCATAAAGTTCGAACTGCATCATATCAAGTTTACAATAAGGTTTATCAGGCCAAATAGATATATTACATAAAGCAGAAACAGAAATGATAGTAAAAGGGAAGAGCACATCTCCCCACAGGCAAGAGTCTGACTAGGGGTAAGAGTCTAGACTACTAGAGACTAGCCTAATTTCCTCCATTTTCTTCATTCGCTCAGCTTACAAGTAAGTGGATCTTGAAATTTTTTATTTGACTCGAACTACAACTCTTCTTTGTTTCCATACTCTACTCAGACGATCGCATCAGAAAGCAAATAAACACATGAGAATCAAATAAAAATTCAAATGAACTTTAATTTGAAAATTACCACTGCCATTAAATAGATCTTGAATTTAGATGAATTTATAAATAGATTTCATTAAATTTAGAGTTAAAATGAGTGAGAACAGGCCCTCCAAAGTTTAAATTAGGATTAAATCCAAAAATAAACAAAGGAGGGAGGGTAATCTCCACTGACAGGTGGGGTCCACCAGATTAAATTTGGTTTTTAATTATTTCATAGCTAAAAAAGATCACAAAGGCTGACAAGCGGGACCCACGGATTTTAATTAAATTTTGAAATAATTTCTTAAAGAAAAAGGGCCTGAGGGGCTGATAGGTAGGACCATTCACTGTTCATCATAGTGAATTAGGGCTCACTTGTTAGTAGCTATTTTCAATTAACAAGGTTTTAAAAGGTGAGGCGGCGTGGCCTGATTTGGTGGCTGTGGTGGCTGACGACGAACTAAGCAGTGGCGGAGCTAGGCACTATGGCACTATGGCTAGCTACGACACTAAAACTAGATTACATGCTAGAGGAGCATCTAGGGGCTAAGAGGGACTCACCGGCGGTAGAGGCAGAGCTCGGGGAAGAGTGGAACAAGCTGGCAATGTGGACCGGGTCAGTAGAGGGGAGGAGCACAGCACCGATGACGTGGAGGCGATGGCGGTACAATCCAGTGGCTGGGATCGATGGAGGAGATCACGAGGTAGCTCCAAGTGAAAGGAATTAGTCGAAGGGGCGACGAAGCGATAGCTCGACCGAGCGCCGGAGTTGGAGTAGAAGAGGAGCTTGGTGGGCAGCATGCTAGAGAAACCAATCGAGACGAGAGGAGAGAGAGAGAGAAGGCGATCACAACGACGTGCTTAATGGGGCATAAGACTCACCGGAGATGGCCGGCAACGATGAGGTCTGAGCGGAGGCAGGTGGTGGCGACGATGAGCTCTAGGGAGCTTGTTGCAGCCAAGGTGAGGGGAGAGGGGGCAATGGCAAGGTGGGAGGTGGGCACACGGCACTACACAGTGCGAGGTGGGCAGAGTTGGCGTGCGGCGCAAAAGGGAGTTAAGGCGTGGAGGAGAGAAGGCACAACGGTCAGGTACGCGAAGTAGCCAAGGCGTGGGGGCGGTGGGCACGGGCGCACGAGCGGGAAGGCGAGCGGAGAGGAGAGGGGGAGAGAGGACTAGGCTTGGGTGAGGTCGACACGGTACTGGTGAGCACAGTGGAGGGAGGTGGGCCATTACTGGCACACATGAGCTGGGTGGTGCCGGTGCGCTTGACGGACGCGGGCCAAGGGCGCGCACGACGAGGAGGGGAGGCATGGGCCCGTGTGGGCTAGGCCACAAACCAGATAGGCTAGGGAGAGGGAAAGATGGGTTAGGCTTGTCCCATGGAAGATTTAGAATTTGAAATTTTTTAAAAAGGGTTTGAATTTGGGTTCAACTTTAATTTAAATTTGAATTTCAGATTTTTAGTCAAACACTTTGATTTCCTAAAAATAGGATGTTACATTTAATCATGTAACTAGTTTTTTGTGGGATGCGTTTCTACGATTGAAACAGAAGCAAAAATAAAATAATTCCGTTGCCGGGACTCGAACCCGGGTCTCTCGGGTGAGAGCCGAGTATCCTAACCAGCTAGACTACAACGGATGATGCTTGTCTTTACAGTGTTACTTATTTATTTGATGGCCACTGATAAGGATGACTGTCACGTCCCACCCACAGAGATCACAACACTGTCACGGCCCAACGGGACATGTGCTTGATTGTATTGAAAAAAAATATTATCAAGTTAGTACTCTCTCCATTTCTTAGTATTCGTCCAGAGCTCACCCCACACACACATAAAAGAAACACTAAATTTAATAATAAGTTAATGCGAAATAATAATATATACGTATATCAAATGACATACTATAATCGTCTAACATCTTTTAAAATATTTAAATATAGATAAAGTAAAGATATGATAATAACTATACTTTTAGCTTTCGCAACGGATAAACATTTTGAAACGGTGGCTCTCGAGGCTATGGACGAATACGCTGCAACGGAGGGAGTAATATTTTTTATTCCACTTCAATTATTAGCCCTTATTAAAGATGATTAATGCTTAAGCCACCCCAATCCATGCTAAAAAAAATCTTAGTAAAATTCATTCACTCAGTCGCATGCTCAAATCTCACTGTTCTCCTACCTAGCTAGGCCCAACTACCTAGCAGGAACAAGACAGCTACGGAGACAAAACGAGTTTATAAATTTTATTTTTTCTAGTTTTTTTAACTTTTTTGAGTTTTTTTACCGGTTATTTTTTCGTATTCGTTTGTATTGTTCATGATGGGCTAATCTATTTTTTCTATTGTTAAATTTTGTAAATTTAATTATATCAAATAAGCTATCGTTAGGTATCGTGAAATTTTAGTCAGCTAGATTTTATTGCCAGAGGGCACCTGTGGGCCATCCTCTCGCAGACCTGTAAGCAGACATGACATGCCAGATTTTCTTAAGAACGAGTGTGAACATGTGCATTTTGGGTGCAGACATATACATATATATCGGCGAAGAATAGTGTGATTGTGTACCACAACATGCACTGATGCAAACAATGAATTCGGCCATGTTTATATTAGCATCTAAAAATTATTTTTTAATTAATTAGCTTTTCTATAGTACCTAATTTTTAAATTAAATGTCTTTTTAAGACGAATTCTACTAATTGATTATAATATATGTTGGGTTTTTCTCTTAAACCCTAGATTAATTTTGTGGAGACTTTTCAGGTCTACTCTCTATTCCTCTGCCTTATCTGCGGTGCCGCTCACAATGCATAATGAGGCTAGATGGTAGGGACTTATTTATAGACCCCACTTGTAGGTGTTATAAAATGACCCACCTGTTTTCAGTATCCCGTGAGACTCCTGAACCATGTCACCAACCACAATCAGACATGCCAGTGTTATGAGTCTAAAATATATTAGTCCCAAGCACACATGTGTGAGTCATATTCCATGATCAGATTGTTTATGAGATCAATTCCAATCCGATCATGTGGGTCAACAACCTGCAGAGCCGATCCTGCAAAACAAACCCAGCTATACCGCCATGTGCTGTGCCCGGGTTAAACAAATGCATGCATATCAAATTCCAGGAGACTTGATCTCAATAAATATGTATACCATATTCCAGCACAGCCGTCCTCGGCACCTCAAGTATTAATTCCTCGAGTTAAATTCCGCATCAAAATATTCTCTATCACTTGCATCAATAATATGAATAATTCCACATTGAGTAAAATAGACAATAACCATAATAAATATTGAAAGCCACATAAAAATACCAATATCTCCCACTTGGCTGAAATATTTCAAGCAATAAACTAAAGTCTCATGTCTTTAACATACTTAGAAAATGATTCCTGACTAATTGGTTTAGACAGTGGATCTGCAACCATATCAATGCTAGGAAAATAAACTAAACGAACAATCTTAAGTCTATTTATTACATCACGAATATAGTGATATCTTTCTTCAATGTGTTTACTTTTGCTATGAAATTTAGGATCCTTTAAGACCTTGATATCGCTGCCTGATTATCACAAAAAATAGTGACATGTTGTGATGCACTTTCCACGACTTTAAGTGATGCAAGAAATTCCCTCAACCATACACCTTCCTTTGCTACTTCAGATGCAACAATGTATTAAGCTTCCATGGAAGAGAGAGCAACTGAATCCTATTTCCTGCTGCACCAAGAAATAGCACCTCCTGCCAAAGTAAATAGATAACCAGAAGTTGATTTTCGGTCATTCAGATCTCCTTGCCAATCAGCATCAGTATAACCCTACAGCTGAAGATTATGACCATTAAAACATAATGAATAATCCATAGTTCCTTTGACATAACACATTACATATTTGATTTGATTCTAGTGCTCTTCTCTAGGATTCTTTTGATATCTACTAAGAATTCCAATGGCATGGCTAAGGTCAGGTCGTGTGAATAACATAGCATACATAAGACATCCTAAAGCTGAAGAATAAGGAATTCTATTCATTCTAGATTTTTCCTCAAGAGTTTAGTTTCTTTCACGATAGGTACTTTAACAGGTTTGTTATTTTTCATAGAGAATCGTTTTAAAATATTTCTAAGGTATGCCTTTTGGGACAACCTAAGAATCCTTTTATTTCGATCTCTATGTATTTCTACTCCCAAAACATAGGAAGCTTCTCCCATATCTTTCATATCAAATTTAGAAGATAACCAAGCTTTCACTTCCATCAATGTATTTTTATCATTAGAAGCAACGAGAATATCATCAACATATAAAGACAGTAAGACAAAATATTTACCCAAAACTTTGTATATATGCAATGATCACCTTCCGTCATTGAAAACCCATATGACATGAAAGCATTATCAAATAGAATGTACCATTGACGTGAAGCTTGTTTAAGACCATAAATTGATCTATTCAACTTGCAAACCTTATTTTTATTTCCTTTTTCCCCAAAACATTTCGGTTGTTTTGTATATATTTTCTCCTCTAAAAAACCATTAAGAAAGGTCGTTTTAACATCCATTTGGTGGAGTTCAAGATCATAGTAAGCCGCCAATGCACTAATAATACGAATTGAAGTAAATTTAGCAACAGGAGAAAAAGTTTCCACAAAGTCAATACCTTCCCTTTGTGTGAAGCCTTTAGAAACAAGTCTAGCTTTATATTTTTCCACTAAACCAGCTGCATTTAATTTCCTTTTAAAAATCCATTTACAACTTATGGGCTTACGGTTGTTTGGTAAATCAACAAGTTCCCAAACTTTATTCCTTTTCATCGAGTTTAATTCTTCCCGCATTGCTTCCACCCATAGTTTAGATTGTGAACCATTAATTACTTCTTTATAAGTCTTTGGTTCTTCCTCTAAATTTGAAATTTTAGAGTGAACTTCCCCCAAGAATAAATAATAATCATCTAAATATTGGGGTGTACTTGAATTCCTCCCACTTCTTCTAAGCATGTTAGTGTTGGGAGTTTGATTTGAGTGTCCTTCAGTATGAGAATTAATTCCAGATATATCTATCTGTGTTTCCGGTGGGGTTGCCAATAATTCCACCATCGCTTGCTTAGCACGACGAGGTGTGTTTTCATCCAAAAATATTGCATCCCTACTTTCCACTAGTTTATCTTTTTCTGGATCATAAAATGTATATCCTTTTGATTCGAAAGAATAAATAATAAAAATTCCTGGCATGCTTTTAGGCTGCAATTTTGTATGGATTTGATTTGGCACTTTAATTTGTGCATTACACCCCCAAGCTGCCAACTAACGAAGTGATTGTTTCCTTCCAGTTCACAACTCATAAGGAGTGACTGTTACAGCCTTAGATGGTGAATGATTTAACAAATAAATAGTAGTATGTAAAGTTTTCCCCCAAAAAGATAAAGGAAGATCTGAATAAGCCATCATAGACCTAACCATATCCATTCATGTTCTATTCCTCCTTTCAGCAACACCATTTTATTATGGAGTGTAAGGTATGGTATAATGATGAATAATTCCATGCTCTTTACAAAAATCATTTAATATTCCTGAAGTGTATTCTCCGCCACGATCAGTTCTCAAAACTTGATCTTTCTATTTAATTGATTTTCCACTTCAGTTTTAAATGTCTTGAACATATCAAAACCTTCTGACTTTTGTTTAAGAAGATACACATATCCAAATCTAGAATAATCATCAATGAATGTGATAAAATAAATCTTTTGACCCCTAGTGGGAGTATACATTTTACCACAAATATCAGAATGAATAATAGCTAGAGGCTCATTAGATCTTCTCGCCTTTGGAAAAGGCGCATGGGTCATCTTACCCATTACACAAGCCTCACAAATACCAAAATCCTCCCACTTAAAGTGTAGAATTCCAGAATTAATAAGCCTCTTAATTTTGTTTTTAGATATGTAACCAAGTCGTAAATGCCATAAATATGACTCTGAGCATGTGTTCCCATTGATTGAATTCCTCAATATGGAGTTATTTTCACCAACTAAGCAATCAATATTGTCATTATTTGATAATTCATCAAGAAAATAAAAACCATCATGACGAGTTCCAGTATGCACTAATTTCGCATTAAGTAATATTTTAACTCTTCCTTTTCTAAATAGTCATAACCAATAGATTCTAACTAAGCAACGGAGATTAAATTCCTTCTCATGCTAGGTGAATATAAAGTGTCCTGTAACAATAATTTTCCTCCATTGGGGAGTTTTAGGACATAATTTCCAGTTCAAAGTATATCAGCTTTAGCATTAGTACCTAAGAAGATATATCTATTTCCCCTTGGAATTATTTGCATAGAAGTGAAATCTCTATTATCTCTAGTAATATGAGAAGTAGCACCAGAATCGATAGTCCAAATATTTAGAAAAGTAGCAGTAAATAAAGATTCAGTGCATACAAAAATATTAGATATATCGTTAGGCGAAGAATTGCCTTTACGCTCAGTTGGTTGACTGTTTTGATTCCTTTGCTCAGTCCGCTTCTACTTTTTCCTGCAGTCAGCCCTGAAATGCCCATACTGACCACTGTTGTGACACTTGAAATTCTTGTACTTTTCATTCCTCTGAAAAGAGTTATAATTTCATGATCATCACGATCGCGTTTCTTGTTAAGCTTTTCTCTCAAATCACCATTAGACTTCCTTTTTTGCCAATTGCTTTTATTATTGCCTTTTTCCTCTCCAAGGTGTAACTCAGAAGTATTTCTTTCCTTTCCCTGAGAGAGTTTTTTATCTTCTTCCATAAGCAAATGATGCCTCAGAGTGCACATATTAAGTATCCTTTTAGAATGACAAAAATATATCTTAAATTATTCCCATGAATTTGGCAAATAGTTTAGAACAACCATGACCTGTACTTCTTCAGAAAAAGGATAGCCAACATTTTTTCATTCCTCCACTAAAACACAAAGTTTATTGAGATGTTCATTAATTGAAGTGCTATCAGACATCTTAATAGAGAGAAAGAAATTAACAAGATTAAGCACTTTAATAAGAGACACTTCTCCAAAATCATGTTCCAGGCTACGCATTATTTTTCGTGCATTCTGTTCACCCTCATATTCAGCAGCCAAAGAATCAGTCATTGATCCCAACATAAAAATCCTAACCC
This sequence comes from Bonia amplexicaulis, assembly GCA_036346245.1. Classification (NCBI taxonomy): domain Eukaryota; kingdom Viridiplantae; phylum Streptophyta; class Magnoliopsida; order Poales; family Poaceae; genus Bonia; species Bonia amplexicaulis. Next base: position 14,091,817 of record CM070760.1, read on the forward strand.
TTTTATTATCCTTAATCCAATTCTCATATTCTTCTACATAATTTTCCTTTTCCTCGATAGTGGCATCTTTTTCTGGTTCTTCCGGTTTATTTTTATCTATGACATAATCTATGTTTTCAGTAGAAAGTAAAAACATGATTTTTCTTTTCCAAACCGTGAAATTTGAGCCATCTAATTTGTAAGATCTAAACAGTTCAGAAAATTCCATTTCTAGCCCCCTTAGCGACTGCGGGACTCTGAGGAGGGGACACGTGGCCAGTCGTGCGGTCTGGGACCGCACGACCGCACTGTAGCTTAGTCGTGCGGTACTGTAGACGACTGTTTTTTTGTTGGTCTGTATATTTGTCATGGGTATAAATACAAATTTTATATGTGTTTATAGAGTTATATTTAAAATATAATTATTTTTGGATATACAAAATGATGTTTAAAAATATGATTTTTATGTAGAGTCTTGTTTACTTTTTTGTAATTACAAAAATTAAGAATTTTCTTTGGTAATGTATTTATGTGTACAGTACGAACAAAATTTGTGATATGAAAATTGAGGTGCAAAATTTTCTGAAAAGTATTTTCGAAAACTCATTACGCAATGTAGATAATGTATGTAGGAAATAATTTTTTTTATAATTTTTCGAAATAAAAGGGCAGATATAGAGTAGTCTGGCCCGTTTGTGACTTTCGTAAATTCTCAACGATATAAAATATGTTATATTGACAGCAATATATTGTGATCGCCGTATGTCGATAGAAAATAGCTACCCCTCATGACATACGATGATCACAATATATTATTATCAATATAATATATTTCATATCATTGAGGATCTATAAAAACCATAAACGGCCAGTTTACTCTTTATCTGTCCTTTATCCGCTGAGAGATAGCCGTGGACAATAATGTGCCTTCATTGGCACGCGGATCGAGGTTAGATGGAAACAATCTCTTCTGCTGGTGTTCACGCAAGCATTTATTCCTTCCTTCGCACGCGGATCAAATAAACTGATGGAAAAGCTCCCGTTGGTGCATGTGTTCAGGTAAGCACTTGGAACCAATGCACTTTTCGACTTGATATCAATAAATATATCTATCATATTTTAGCATAGCCATCCTAGGCACTTCGAGTATTAATTCCTCGAGTTAAATTCCGCATCAAAATATTCCCTATCATTTGCATCAATAATATGAATAATTCCACATTAAGTAAAATAGACAATAACCATAATAAATATTGAAAGCCACATAAAAATCCCAATAATATACACTGCAGCAACTTCATTAATATCAGCCAAAATCACATGTCAGTATCTCTCTACAATGTTCTTCACAAGTTATTACTATTTATAAGCTAAAATCAAGACCAACAGTCCATATAAACGTCCCTGAAGAAAGTTGGACTATTTATTAGCGTTGCAAACTGCATCGTCGACACAGCAACACAGCTCAAGCCCATGAAGCTAAGCAAAACCGGGATGACTCATGAGGAGATACTCTACTAGTTGTTGGATTAAGACCGATAGATAATTGGGTTGTAACTTTTTTATATAGGATAGAGGCTGTCAATTGCTCCTGGATGATAATATCTGAACTATCCGTGCTCCTTACTCTGCAGCCCAAATTGGAAGCAGGATCTATCATAAACAAATTTCCTAATTTTCTTATTCTAAATCGGACAGTTAGGTATTCCCAGGAATTCTCTTGCGCTTGCAGCAGTACAAATGTGGCAGGACAACCATATAGTCTTTGAACAGTAAAAAAGACATGGGGTGCCTGGAAAGTAGACGATGAAACATTCTGCATAGATCTGGATTTGGTTGTTCAATCACATATGACTTGTAAACAACTACCTGTCCTGTTGGATGAGTCATGAACAGGGCCATAGCTGGTTCTACTTTTCACATTTAGTCAACCATTAGTAATGCACAACACAAGTGGCCAAACATAGGGGCATTAGTATTGCGTCAATAAACTCACTAACAAACCAAACCAAAGTCATTTGACTCCTCACTTTTAGTATAAACCAGAAACAAAAAACAGCACTCAAGCACAAAAAAATTCAACTTTCATCATCCTTCATGCAAATCTATACCCATACAGGAGCACAACAGCACCAGGACTCTACAAGGCGCCTTCCTTGAACAGATTTCTTTGTGTAGAAGAACACCAACTACTGACATCTCACCAGGCGATGAAGGCTGAAATTAACATGCAGCACTGTGCTCAGTACTTCCACGAAGAATGGCCACTCACCCACTAATTTCATCTCTACATTCACATCTCATTTTTATAGGCACAAGAAATTTACATCCAAAGACACGTCACCCTATGAACATACACTTGTCGATCCCGTGGCTAAGTAAAAAATGAAACACGAAGTCTTGATCTGATTAAAGTCTTTAGCTGCATTGTTACCTTGTGAAGGTAGTTAGCCGTGTAGGTTTGCAAACCGTGTCAGTTCATGCGGAGACAAAAAAGAAAAGCCTGTTTCACATCACTTTACGAGGTCTATGAGGAAGAAGCTCAGGTCTGGGCCTAGCCCTCGTGATTGTTTCATCGCTGTGTCGAATCATCTCGGACAATTTCCAAGGCTTCTGCCACTTCCACTTAAACTGCAGTAGCCACTGGTGGTGGCTCCTTTTCCATCTCCAAAGCTTTCCTGATTGGCCTGCTATTGAAACCTTCTTGCCAACAGGCAACTGTGCGATAGGAACCATCTGCATTGACCATCATCAATGAAGATAGTGAGAGAGAGATAAACAGGGAAAGAGGAGATCAGGTAGAGAGATCGAACCTTCAGTTGCTGTTTGTTGAATGCAGCAATCCCTTTGCTGGGGCTATTTACAATTCCAGCGGTGTACTTCAGCTGCTTCTGTGCAGGAACTGCAACCGGGGACAGTGGTGTGTTGGAGTCATCAGCAGAGTGCTTCATAGAGCCATTTCCACTTCCCTGCAAGGTGTATAGATTTTTCATTAATAATTTTCATGTTATATCTTGAATGTTGTACATCTGCTTCATGTCATGTACTTAGGAATCAAGTGACCCAATGTTTTATCGGTTAGCCCAGGGCAGCTTTTCCTAATTTCCCATCAAGCTGTACATTTATGATTGAATGATGCCCAAGGCCAAAATCAGGTTGCATATCTATTTCATTGTACCAAATGATTATTTTTGGGAAAATCTGAACATAGTTAAAAATACGTCATAGATGTTTAGCCATGTTGTTCATCATTCATATTATCTTTTTATTTTGTGGGATCATATTGTCACAATCTAAGAGAAATCGCACCGGAGGTGTAGTGGCCATGGCGGCTGTCTGCTCTCTTTGCTTAATCTGCTTTTCCATTTCCCTTCTACGTGATTCGCTGTGTTGAAGAATGCCCACAAGCTCTGTCATTTGCTCCTTCATTTCCTTGATCTCCATTTCCTTCTCCCTCACTTGGCATCTGATTTCAACAGTAAATAGACCATCGCTCTTTGTTTCAATACAGGACATATTGAATGAAACTGGCTTTCAAAGAATCACCCTTTCAAAAAAAGAAAAGAAAAGAAAAGAGATGATCTTTTTGCATGGTATCATGAAAAGTTAAGTATATTTCTTTCATTCATATATTGTAACACTTTTTAAGAGAAAACAAATCAGGCTTTTTAAGTTCAGGTTTTACCAATAGAAAAGTTTTGCTAGGAGAGATGACATCATTATAATAGATGACAGGAAAGCCAAGAGTGCAAGTTGTCACTCCTATTTTAAAATTAGTACCGGGCTCTTAGCAAAAGATCAGGTACTAGAATTTTAACAATTTTCTAAAAAAAGAAGGGTTTTTAGTTCCAGGTTCTACAAATTGAGAAGTCTCAAGTATGGATGATGCCATAGTCCCATAATATTAACAACGAACACACCAGAAGAACAAAATAACCTTGCATCCGCAGCAACATTAAAGATGTACTGCAGCAAACTCTTTGCCTCTCCCATTGACCGCAACTGATTCCAACGACCGCGCCCAGAGAATGCACGTTCTCTTTCTTCAGCTTCTGACAGTTGAGAAGCCATTGCAACAAGAGTATTTGACGAAATTGTGACCATGCTCTCAAGGGATGCTATCCTAGCTTGTCTTGCATTTGGTGACAAGGTATTTGCCCTGAGGATGAAAATTGCAGCCAAGACATGCATGAACATTTAGAAGCACTGATCACAAACTTAGGTACAATACGGGGATTAAATACGTTCAATCATAACTGGATTGCAGATCCGGATAGTGTAAGGGCGAAGTGTTCTTTTATATGACTTAATTACATATTATGTGATAATACATGGATTATAGAAGTTATTTCGCTAAAAAGATACCTAAAGTACAAAAGAAAACAAGGGGATAACATTACCTAGAGTTTCCATTCTTCCCTTTCGTCGGACTAGCTGCAACAGACATGACATCTTCTTGCTTCAAAATGGCAAGCTCCTCACCAAGTGCAGCACGCCTTTAAAATCATTTTTTTGGATTAGTCATTATAAATTATGCATTAAAAATGCAAGAGAAACTCTGCAATTTACAATTGAGAAGGCAAAATTGAACTACATACAATTGACTTTGCTTTTCATATTCGTTTCGGACTTCATGGACATGTACCATGACTTCTAACTCTTGATCTAGCCATTTTTGTAGCGATTTCTCACTCATCTGTGTTATCAAGAATATTTTGAGGCATGTATTCAAAATGAACATCAGAATTTCTTGGTTAAGTATGAATATGTCTTACGTGAGAACCAGGAGAAGTACCGTTCATACCAGCTATGTTTGGAGGAAAGCAGAACAATGGAAGCGTTGTTAGATTGGAGAGTATTAATTATTCTGCAAATAAATAGTGTCATTATGCAGAGAGATATACCTGAATTTTCACGACCTGAAGATTTTCGAGCTTCTAGCAACTCTTTCAGCCTTTTGGTAGCCATAGCGGCCTCTTCAGTCTTCCTCTGGAGAACCTATACATACAAAAGTGCACCATTTTGTGTTATTCAGATTATATCAATAAACAGGATAGCATGGGTAAAAATTTAAAATATAATTATATGAATGAAAAGGATGTGAAGTTGTGAACTGTTTGAAAGACAACTATGTCAAAGAAGCGATTGCCGCAGAAAGTAAGGCTGAGTAGCTTAAGCATAAGCTAGTCCAAACAATGCTTTTATTTTGAATAGTGTCTAAAAGATTTGGTGTCCATGAGAGCTGGCGTCCCCCTATCTGGCCGTCTATTTAACATTGGGATTATGATGACTTAACTATGTCAGCTACATCTGTGAACCCTGACCACCAAATCACTAAGATATTTTCGCTCATGAATGCGGTAGTTAGCATTTAATTGGTGTGGTAATTTTTGCACATGAGTGTGGTAGTTAGCATTGTTTGATTCAATCATTAGTAGTTGGAAAAGGACACTAGGATTTAGTTGGGGCTATTAACTGCGCCTGAAATTGATCACAATGTTAGTTTTGTCATCACTCATAGTACCAGAGGGGCAAATTATGTCAAATGTAAAGACATAACTAACCACTTTTGCCCCTTAATCAACACTGTGGTTAGTGACACCGTATGTAACAATGGACAAAAAGGTGACTAATTTTGTCTTTAATCACGGTGATGGTGTTTGCCATTTTGTCCTTCCTTAATCACATTTGTTGGTTTTGACATTAATCACAGTATTGTGATCAATGACAAATTAAAACTTTTGTCACTTTTAACACTTCTCCTGGCCTCAACACTATGATTAAAGACAACATTGTGAATAATGACAAAACTAATCACTTTTGTCACTTCAATAGTATGATTGAAGACAACACAACTCAGTAAGCACCATGTCAACAAGAAACACTACTCGGTAAGTACATTGAACAAGTTGCATGCACCAACCATAGTGTTGCGTAGAAGAATTGCATTAAGGGTATGTACAATAGTCTGTATCTTAAAGTTATCTCTAAGATTTTCACCTCACTTAAAAATAACATTAGAGATAATCTCTTCAACAGTAAACCATTTCTCTAACTTTTTTATACTATTTCACCATAACTTTCTGCTTCACACTCTCTCACCATTTGCGTTAGTTTGTAGACTCAAATCGTCTCTTACATAGAAGACAACATATTATCTCTCCTCACCCCCTCTATCCTCCACATAGGATTTTACTCATTTAATATAGCTAAGAGATAGCTAAGATGGTATTATTAAAGATGCCCTAATGCGCAACATCTAGCCATCATTTGTTCTTGCATTAATGCACGTTAACCAAACGAATATTGCACGCACCAACCAATCGAATCATGAGAAATTTGTTGTTTGCATTAATGCGCGACAATAGATAGCCATCATTTGTTGTAGGGAACGTTAACGGAGCATTTGACAGCATCTACAAAGCCCATATCCCAATGTCAGTAACACTCCCAATAAGGGGTACACCGGCCCCCTTGTGCACAAAGCAATTTTTCAAAGTCTAAAATCCAATTAATTTTTCCTGTCACCTTTTCAAAAAAAATCACATGATACCATTTTCTCTTCTTATATCAAAATTTTAGAAGAGAAACTTACCAATTTCTGCCTCTGATTAAGTGCTTCAAGTTTGTGGCGTTCGTACTCATTTCTCCGTCCCTCCTTCCGTAACTGTATTTAGGAAACAATAAGTGAGGACCATGCATTGCACAATGATTTCTAAAAACACTTGACTTTATCTATACAAATATTACAACACAAGCATTACATTAACACTAGACATATACCAAAACCAAGTATCCAACAATAACTTATGCAAAATTTAAAATCCAAGCATTTTGCCATATATATTTTGTTATGTGCTTCTGTGCCACTGCAAACAAAGGCAGTCATGGATCTCTAAGTAGCTAAGGAATTAAGGTCGCATAATTTTTACCTGGTCCTTGTTTTGATTGAATTTGTTACACAGTAAATTTGCAGTTATTTGAACTAATTACATAGTGACTTATTCATACCTGCAGAAGTTCCTTTTCACGGGAAGCCTTCCATTGCCGGAACTGTTCTCCTTCTTGTTTGATTTTGTGTTGTAGTTGAACCTGACATCATAAAGGGTTGGCTTGATATGAATGAGACATTATCGATATCACTTGTATATGATGAAAAAAAAACTGATGCATTAGGACCAATGTTGTTATAGACAAGATGAGAAAGGGAAGACAACCTTCTGTGCCTTTATAAATTGGATTTCTTCTTGCAATTTCTTAGCAGCTTCATCACTCTTTTGCTTTTCCTTCAAAAGTTGAACTTGATTCTCCTGCTTTTTCTTGAGATCTAGAATCTGCAGTTCCGGTATTTTATGACTATCATGTACCGAACTGTGAAATCTATTTCAACACGTTAAGAAGCGCTATTCACCTGTGCTTCAAGGGTTTTTAGTTTTTGCAGTTGGGCATCCCGCAACTTATGTGTCTGACCATCTGCATTTAGGCTTTCAACTTCAGCCAACAATCTGTCTCTTTCTTGCTGAAAATTTTCAGAATTTTCTTGTAAGATTAGTATCTTTCATGGGGAAGGGCTAGCAATATGCAACTTTTGATGACTGAACATGGTAATGGGAAGATGTTGTGGCAAACCTGTACAGCTCTCTTCTCTTCTTCGAGTTCCATAAGTTTCTTTCCAAAGTGTTGCTTAAGTGCAACAGTATCATATCCATACATTTTCATCTCAGACTGCAAAGTGTTTGAGAACACTGAAAGGTAAGGTCCTTGGCAAGTATGCCAGAATAACAAGGACAAGTTTACTCATAAAACAGGTCAGAATAAAGTTCTTAGATATCATATTGCCTTGCACATTCAAGTTAGTAGAGTAATAAATGGTTCAATTAATGACCCTTGCAACTTAATTGATAATGCATTTTGAAGTCAACTTTACCAAGACATAGACAAGAATGTCGATTCTACCACTTATCCTAGTGTCCAAGACAGCATACCAAAGAGAAGGGGTTGGGGACCCGCAAATCATTTATAAGTAATAAAAGGATAAGATTAGGAAATAGATAAGGACTCTTATCTATTTCCTTATATGACTTGGATTCTATTCTATATATGCCTTATCTCTATATGGCATATCCTCTTGTACTCTCTTATATATATGACCCATTTGGGTCTCATATCTATACGCACAATATTCATAACATGGTATCAGAGCAAAGGTTCAAATCCTAACCTTTGTTCTTCTTTCGCTGCCCCCGGGAGGATCAATCTCATGCTCCCGGGGGTGGCCACCTCCAGGCCGCTGCCTGTTCCTAGCAGCCGCCGCCTACCCCCACCTCTCTCTCTCCTCGCAAGTTGCGATTCCCAAATTTCGATGCCTCCTTGCAATTAACACCTCTCGCCTGTGGCAGCCTCCCTCTCATCGCCTTCCTCTCTGCCCCTGCCTTGCTCGTCACGTCCCGCCGCCGCGGCCCCTGATGTCATCGTCGTCGCACCACCACGATGCCTCCTCCACCCCGCACGGGCGGCGGCGGCCACCAAGACCCGCCTCCTCTCCCCGCCCGCCTCACGCGCGGCCACGGGGCACGAAGTCGCCTCATGTGCGGCCGGCGGCGCGTCGTCGCGCGCTGGCGATCACCGGCTCCGCTACGTCGGCGGGGAGACCCGCATCGCTCCGCCCCGCTACCGCATACTAGAGATTTCTTGTGGGGCAGCATTGGTGATTTTTCTATTATCTGTGTTCAGTGAGTCAGTCTTCAATTTTATCTTTTGAGTCTTCCGTTGCGTCCATCCAGAATCCATAGTCTCAAATTTTTTTAGTTCGTTCAAGCCGTGCGAGTCCACAAATTTATTGTCAGTCATAGAAGTGTAGGATTTTTTATTTTGCTTGGCAGCAGCCGCCGCTCTACTATCTGAGCCGCGTGCAGATCGTAGAAGTCGTCATGATGCCGCCGCTTCTCAGCCGCCGCCCGAGCTTTAAGGCCGCGCCTTCGCAACTTGTGCACAGCACCGCCCTCTTGGGCTTCGATTTGCGCCGTCATGCATCTATCTATTCCTCTTCGGCTTGATTTGACAGTTTATTCCAAGGTCAGACGCATAGCACGACCTCATCAAGACTCGGACTTCGGATTTATCTTATTTTAGTATCAACTCTTTTTCAAATGCAATGCTATTGCATACGCCTTGCATTTGAGAGGGGGTGTTAAGGATAAGATTAGGAAATAGATAAGGACTCTTATCTATTTCCTTATATGACTTGGATTCTATTCTATATATGCCTTATCTCTATATGGCATATCCTCTTGTACTCTCTTATATATATGACCCCTTTGGGTCTCATATCTATACGCACAATATTCATAACAGGCATAACGAAAAATATTATTGAAAAACCCTATGAATTATCATATGTATGAGTGTAATTTTTCTGAGGGGAATATATAAGTGTAATTTTATCTACTTCTAATGAAAATTCACTTCCAGCTTTTGTTTTAGAAATGTTTTGGTTCACCATTCAGACAAGAATCCTAAAAGTGCCAGATACCACGATCCATTTTGAATTATGGCTCAACATGTGGAGATGAACATAAGTATCCAAATAAACAAATAATATAGCAGCGAGAAACCCAAAGACGTTTGCTTCCTAAAAAAAAGAAGCCCAAAGACTTTCAACCAAATTCAGATTGAGTCTACATATGCCATTCAGAAGTGAATGCATGTGTCATTCATGAGTGAATAGTAATGGTGTATTTGTTATTTACAAGATTAATACATGGTGGATTAATTTTTACTGTCAAACGTTTGATACCTCCTTTTGCTCTAGTTGTCTATTTAATTCATTCAGCTCTTTGCCCATGCTGTCCTGCAGCATTGTGTGTTCCCATTCTTTAGCTACTTCATCTTCAATATCTTTATGGTTGCCTGCAGCAGGTAGGGAAAATTAGTGGCTAATAAGGAAAGAAAGATAAATTCCAAGAAAAATAAAAAATGGAAATAGCAGTGACCTTGTTCATGCTTTGAGTAATGCCTTGAAATGGAACCAAAATATCTGAATACCAAGAAGAAGCCATGGAGATGCTAGAAGATTACCTCTTACTGAGTCAGCCATAGGGACATCAAATGGCTCTGTACTTTGCAAGCTTCTTTTGAGCCCTTCACCATTGGTATAGCCAGTTCCAGTTTTCTGAAACAAAGTGCAGAAGTAGTGATATATATGGTCTAGCTATACCAATTCAAGTGCAATTCCATGGAAAACAAATTAGTAGACACCGTGTTTTATCTGTTTCCCCTTTTTCTTTGTGAGAAACATACATTTATTGTGAAAGGAGCAGTGGAGGGAAAGTCGTATACTTATTTTCAAATGTAAAATCTCAAAAAGAATGCATAAGAACTCATCGACATACTTGCAGTTCCGGTTCACATGGATCAGTGTGAGAATGGTTGCGAAGGCCATATAGTTCCCTGCAAAGGTCTTCATTTGTTTGCTCAAGCCATGAGATCCTTTCCCTGAGACACTGGAATTTCAACTCTTGTTATTCTGATTCTTAGTGTGATTGAATGCGTAATACAATATAACTTTGTCGATGATGGCAAATAGTGTAGAAAAACATTTACCTGAACATCATCTGATCCAACTCCTCCGCGAGCTGAAATGAGCTCTGATTGCAAGTATTCAATCTGCTGGCGCATCCTTTTCATCTCATCAGCAATAGGATTTCTGTTGACCTGGAAATCAGGAAAATAAATAGGAGAATGTCAAATAAGCACCCTGAAAAAGAAAACCTATTGAGTAAACAAAACATAGATACATGTCAAATATCTTTCTGAGACAAAAGATAATGAACTCACAATAGGCTTATTCTGAATATTACGTGCCCGGTTGGCATATTTCAAAGTGTTCAGTGTTTCTTCGGCATTAATATCTGCTGGACTAATACAGGCTGCAGGAGAAAATATAGATACATGTCAATTGAATGTAAGCTCAATCAAGCAAGATTGGGAAATGTAAGCTGAATTAAGGCACTACTAAGTCATTCTTTTAATTAAATGAAAGAAACGATTGAATCATATCATGGGACGCATATTGTCTCCTAAAGAAAGTGATGATAAAATGATTCACATATCATTTTAAATTGTGATTTGACCACCAATTCTGGAACTTTTGTGGATTTATATATTTTATCGGAAATAACTCTAAATGTTATGACTATAAGATTAATGATCTCCAACAAGATGAATTAGAATTACCTATCATTACAGTCTTGCTGTTTCCACCCAGGGAGTCCTGTAATGAACAAAGTAGATATAAATCAGAAGTAGTTAGTTATATCACAACAACGAAGATAGATACTAATCTAAAAGTATATCTGCTGCTGAATTGGCCTGCCTTCTTTATTGAACACATTTATGAAGTCAATAACATTTCTGTAACAGCCACATTGGTGCAGTTGAGTGAGAAGAATTTTACCTGCAGAAGGCGAGTGAGTTTGCTGTCCCGATAAGGGACATGAGCACCTTCTTTCCTCTTTTTCTCATCGCCAAGAGCACTTATGACGTTGCCAAGAGCAAGAAGTCCTCTGTTGATATGAACACCTAATGACATGAGGCATAAATTACCTTTAGTTTGGAGCCGGAATGATCGTGGAATAACGGTTCAGATTAAACAAGAAACATGCCAAATACCTTCCTTGAACCGAAGGCCATCCGAACCAGTTCTCTTAGCCCGTTCTGACCCAGCAAGATCTACTAAGTGGAGTTTGGCACATAGATAATCTTCATTCATCTCTTCAATAGGCATTCCATCTGAAGTCATGATGGGATCTGCTTTGCGCATCTGCTCCAATGTGATTGTGAAGATGGCATGGGAACGACTATTACATGCCGAAACCAAAAGCATAAATTTCATTAAAATTTGTAGAATTTAGTAATGGAATATCAGATAGCCAATCTGATTGAATGTGTCCTAAAGCACTTGACCAGAACAAATTATTGACTTTTTTCCTACAGAAGGATGGGACATTGACTAATTCTGCAAAATGTCCTACACTGGTATAAGTGGGGATAAATATAGCAGTACGCATTGAACCAAGAATTCATCACAAGAAATTGAATCCTGCACAGATTGCCAGTTTCCAATCTCAGTGATGCTATTTTCTTGTCATCAAGTATGAGTGAGTAATCTGCTTCCTCCTCCAAAAGGTAAAGAATAATTAGGATAATGTTGCTAACCTTGATTGGTTGTTCATGTTGGTACTTCCAGTTGCACGACCAAGAGAGCCTTGCTCGAGGCATGCGGTCATTTCCTTCTGAGTACTGACATGCACTTCGGTCGATCCAGCTAGCGTTATGACACCATTTGACGCCTCTCGGATCTGCACAGGAGGTTTCCCTGGTACAGATAATTTTCCGGCATGTCCATTGCCATTCTCAACTTTGCCAACAGCAGCAGCAGCAGCAGCAGCAGGATCAAGCAAATCCCTCACCTCTTCTTTCAAAATCTGTTCAAAACGAACGGACGATTAAATTTTACAAGAGACTGGCAGACACCATCAGATAGCCACTTGGTCCACCCCATTCAATCAAATCGGAACAGCTCATGTACCTCAATGAATGAAACACGTAGCTGGAACTCTACTTGATTTTTCTGTCTCTCAATCTTGTCGAACAACGCAGCCATGGCTCGTGGGATAATTCCGATGTGCGACCCCTCCTTGCACGCCGTCCCCATGGTGTATGTCTTCCCTGACCCAGTCTGTAAAAAGACAAAAAAAAAAGGAAAGAAAACACTAGCAACGATCAGCATTTCAGGTTTTATCCTTCTTAGCGAATCTGAAAGAAAAGAAAAGAAAAGAACCGAGTCGAAATGATCAACATTTCTGGGTTTCTGGGAGCAAGAACACCCTGCTCCGTGCCTCCATCATGGCACAAACAGCTGGGGAAAAAGAGAGAGAGAGAGAGAGGACTGTTGTTCCACCACCACATGATGTGCTGCCGGCTTTTGCATCTTCCCGACCCCAACGTGGTGGCCCAAGATCTTAGGCAAAATGATTGACGAGGGCAAGGGCGTGGTACTTAACCTGGCCGTATGCGAGCACGGTGGCGTTGTATCCCTGGAACAGACCGTCCACCAGCGGCGCCACGCACTCGTCGAACATGGCCGCCGACGGCGTGCCGGTGCTGCCGTACACATGATCGAAGGTGAAGGAATGGGTGCCAATCTGGACCTGCAACCAACCAAAACAACACCAATGTGTTAATAGTACTCACCGCCCCATTTCAACAAAGTTGCTGCAGCTTACATACGTGCAGCGCAGTACCACATATCATCATTATTAGCAAAGAGTTTGGGGAAAAGAAAGTTACTGCTTTTCATCGATCTTCACCCCAAAAAAATGCTCACAAAGATCAAGAATTCATTGGGTGAGAAATCCAAGAAAGATCAAGGCGAGTGTGCAGCTGACAGCCGGAGATGTAGAACATCTAGCCAAAAAAAAAAACTACAAAATTGGGGAAAACAAGAAATAAATCCCTCAGGTTTGTGGAGGTTAATAAATAAATGTCGCTGAAAGAAGAAAAGGGAACAAGCGAGATGGGAGAGGTGAAGGATTGGATCAACAAAACCGGACCGAAAAACCCGGGTGACAATTGCGTGATGCTGACAGAATTCTTGCCCGACTGAAGAAAAGCATGAGCATCATCTCAAGATTGGACGCAACTTCGCACCAAAAATGAGTGAAGCTTGGCGCTGCCGACACGAGAAAAAAGAAACTGAGAAGAGAGAAACAGAGGAGAAAGGGAGAAGGAAGACTCCCGGGACTCGTTTATTGATCCAAAGAGAAAAAGGAAGAAAGGGAAAGAAAAGAGCCGGGCATCTCTATCATAGGGAGCTAAAACAGCGAAGCAACCTATAGGTTCTCCCTGAATTTTGAGGATTTTTTTCGTTCGAGAAACAGACCACATTAGAGGATCTTGATGTCCAAAATCGGGGGAAAGAAGATGTTTGCCAGTTGATCTCCGGTGAGCTCGGCTGTACCTGACTAAACAGAGAAAAACAGAGTAATCCGTAAAAAAAAAGTTTTTTTAATTTTATTTTGAGAAAAAATAGCGTTTCAATCCTCAAAAAATCGGCAGAAAGTGTCAGTCCAGCATCTGAATTTTAATTAAGAAAATGCAACCAACGTCTTACTCGTTCTTAACGGAAAAAAACCCAGAAAATTTCCCAGAGAATTCATCCAAAAATAAATGCCACGCTATCCATAATTGGCAGGAGGAGTCAATCTAGTGCCTGAATTGAGTCATGTCGTACTAGTAGGGGGGAGAGAGAGAGAGAGAGCATCAAACAATTCCATCCAAAAAAAAAGGAGAAACTTGAGTGAAGGAAGAGGAGAAGAACGACGATGCCATCACAGACTGGGAGGTCACCTGCGGCTTGCCGGGCACGACGGCGACGCAGTCCTTACAGCCCTGCAGCTTCTCGTCGCCGATGAGCGGGCGGACATGGACCGCCACCTTGACGCAGCAATCCTCGCCGTGCTCCATTGTCATCTTGGCCGCCGAGCATACAGCAGCAGCAAGAAGAAGCACACCCTTTTCTTTCTCGCCCCAACGCCAGCACCAAGGAAGGTGTTGGGATGGGAGAGAGGAGTGAAGCGAGGATTAAAGAAGGGGTGAAAGAAAAGGATGGTCACAGTGGTGAGTAACAGCAGCCACTACCGCTGATCAATCCTCCTCCTCCTCCTCCTCCTGCCACACCATCATGGTTTCTTGGGTTGTACTGCAATACATCCCCTTCTCTCCCGTGCAGTGGCTCCTGGATGCAGAATGGAGAAAGGAAACTTCACCCACACTTCTGCAACCACCACTCCTGGATCCAACTGCAACTACAAATGCTGCTGCTCTTGCTGTTCTTGACTCTCTCTCGCTGGTGTTCTTGGCTCCTTGATCTCGTTGGTGTTCTTGGGAGAGGATGGTGGATCTCTTGCCTTGAGGTGTTTGGTGGAAACGGAGGAGGAGAGTCTAGTGTAGGTGTGCCTGCCTTACTAGTAATCTTTTCGGCGCCTCTCTCTCTCTCTCTCTCTCTCTCTCTCTTCTTCTCCTTTTGGCTGGCGAGCGAGTGCGAGCGAGGCTGCTGCCTGGATTGTTACCGCCACCGCTGCTGTCCCTGCAACAAGGACATGGCATCTCCTTGGTTGCTAGCTAACTGCTCCCGTGACGATATGCTCCGGCGCATGGTTCCATCTCGCTTACGGCCTCCGTTGATCGCTCGTAATTCTGTGTACGTGCAGGTTAGTTACTATAGACAGGCAGTACAAATATAATTTAATTTTAAGCCTAAAAGAATCTAGCATTTGTTAGTCGTTTTACCTGGAAGATGCTACTGTTCTAGCAAGAACTACAGTTAGGCTCAGCAGCATCTGCTTTCTTTTTCTAGCTATATTCGTTAGAGCAGAATAATCGCAGACTGCAACAACAATGCGGACTGAACATCGGGCGCTTCCTCACACTTCATTTGGTAAGATGATAGATAGATTTATGTTTTGGTCCGGACCATCGTTGGACCCAGAAAGGAGTAGCTGCGAGAGGACGCAACTAATGAACATGGCTACGTCATGGGACAGCTGAAACACACATACCTTGGAAGCTAAGCTGTCAATTCGGCTCTCTACTACTCAGCATGGAGCAGTGGATGCCCCCGCTCGTTTCGGCTTAAACTTCTGATTTCTGATTTATTTTATACTATTTATAAATTTTGTTTTCTCTATATTTTTTTGTTTTTTTAAGTTTTTTGTCGGTTATTTTTGTTTTTTAGCTTTTTTTGCTAGTTCTTTTTTTCGTATTTATTTGCGTTAAATAAAATTGGTTAACATGTTTTTCTATCTTTATTTTTTTAAATTTAATTATGCTAAATAAGCTTTCGTTAGCTACATTATTTTTTTAACCAGCTACAGTACCTTTTAGCTATAAGCCATCAAAAAAAGGCCTTTTTGAGCAGGGCTAAAACCCAGATTTCGTCCAGACTTACATGACTGATGTTAACTCTTTACCTCCACGAATAGTGACTCAATGCGTAGTTTATGCAAAGCAGGTGATGCCCCCTATCACATATGGTATTATTATATTGTCTGTCAAAAAAGTGCCTTCTTTCGTATCAAATATATAGCTGGTAGTTAGCCAATCTCACGTGGCTTCAACAACAATTCATTTCCTTGGTCGATTCCTCCTCTTTATAATTTGTTTATTCATCATTTTGCAGTAAAGTTATCCAAAGAGCAAATTTGTTAGTGAGATTTGGTTGTGGGCTGCTTAAAGTTGGTTGTTCCAGTATATTTATGGCCCCGTTCCAAAACAGTTTATAGCTTCAGAGTTGAGAAATCATTTGGAACACATTGGCTTTTTAACATGATTTTTTTATTTTTTTACTTTGTATTATCTATAGAGATATAGTGGTATTTTTAAATTTTTTATTTATTTTCGTTTAATTGAATAACTCAGAAAAAACTAACAACCACTATAATGCCAATTTTAGCCAAAAGCCATAATACTTTTGAACAGGATCATAAACCGGTATGGGCTAGCTGACCTTTCTATTTTCTTTGGAAAATTTTAGGATTTGCCACTACATTCGTTGGCATTTCAGGATTTGCCATCCATTAGCTCTGTTCCAAAGTGTTGTGCCTTTTGACTGAAATGACACTGTAGCGGCTGTTAGCTATTTCTGAGGTATTTAATTAAAAAATAGAAATTTCTTGGACCCAGCTGAAATTTCTTGGACCCTAAGGTTTTATATAGTTCATGGTTTACATGTTACATTTGGAACCCACTTTATTTGCACATTCTTTCTTTTGTTCATGACAGTTTTTAAGCCAAAAAAATCAAATAAATAGCGTCCGACCGTTTTGAGTGTTCCAATTATGTCTTTCAATACTTTCATTCAGATTTGCATTCGAATAAAAATGGAAAAGCTAATACCGTTTTCTTGCACTCTCAATGTCTTAACATGCATGGAACTCAATTTAATAGCATGATAAAATATACTGAATTTATTATATTTATAATAGATGATCATCATAACCTGATCCACTAGGAAAAGAATTGTTTGTCATGTTTGAAGAATCTGATTAGGGACTAGGTCTGCAAACCATATTAAATATCATGTACTATAGTGGCATTAATTAGACCTGTTTAGAAAAGTTTTATGTTTGCTCACAAGCCTAACAAACCCAAAGAGTACAGTAATCTCTGTTTGCCAAAAAAAAAATAATTTGTCCTAATAAGCACTTCAGTTAATTTGTCCTATTTACTTGGTCTTACAAATTAACTTGTGACAACTTCGTGCAGAAGATCATTCCAACCAGAACACTAGTTTTGTCGAGATTAAGAGAACAACTTAAACTTCGGCCTATCTAGTGCAAACCTCCTACTTGTACTATATATCATGCAAACTCTTTTGATTAGGGCTTTAGATTAGCATGAAAATTCTAGAGAAATTACGGATGTAGTTCTCAACGTGTCCCCGTAAAATTTGAAGTACAAACTCAATGAGTGCTAAGAGAAACAAAAAAAAAAGGGAACTTTATTGCACAAAGTACCATTGCCCTTTTTCCCCTTTATTTATGATTCGTCATATATTTCACTTAGAAGATTGAGCCCAATCTTTTGGCAAAAAAAAAAAGAACTACACACATTTTAACTTTTAAAGGGCCAGCCGGGGTATCACATTAGAGCGGGGAGTTGAGCCAGACCGTGTCGGCACGGCCCAGACTCACCATGCTTCGGGCCGTTTCGTACCGTGCCGGCTCGGCCTAGTCATCTCGCCGTGTTGTGCCGGCTCGCCTCGCCTCCGGCCAAGCCCAAGTATGGCCCTAAGTCCATCGTGCCGACGTTCGTACCGTGCCAGCCTAAGTCCAGCCCGAAGTAACTATACACGACGAAGGCGGAGACGATGATGGTGGCGGCTGCCGCCATCTTCCTTTCTCTCCTACCCGCCTCGTTAAGAACTAGTTGAAATTAAATTAGTTGGATAAAAACATGGGCACACAATTACGTAAATATTTCGAGAAAAAATGGAGTTTCCTTGATATTTTAAAAATACAATGTTACTACCTCATTAAAAACATTACACCCCAAAATGAGGTTCTCCGAGTAAGGAAAAAAGTAGAGTAATAATATATGCATATACTAACTATAACAACATACATACATAATATCTACTCATCAATGTTTAGGTCGTTCATGCGTTCAATGTCAGTGTATGCCTACACGATTTCAGGATCCTCCAGTTGATACTGTTGCCGCATGTGATTACCTCCACCATCTTGCATAAGCATACTTTGTAGCGCCGGTTTAAGTGCCCTGTCCCTACAGCTGTACGAGCAGTTAATTTAGCATTGCAATAATTACAAATTGCGAAGAGCGATGTTGAAGAAATGAGAGATTAAGTAGCTTGTGAGAAAATGATTCTCCTTTCGAAGACATCCATCTTCAGATGCTTATAAGTCCAAACTCTCATCTCTCTCTCTCTCTCTCTAACTTTATTCTCTCATCTATCCTCCCTCTCTAACGCGCTCTCTCATTTCTCCACTCCACTCTCTCTCAAGACCTCTCATCTCTCCGTTCTTCTCCCTCCAGGTCCTCCCCCGCCACCCTCCCCACCCCTGCCCTCTCCTCTCCTTGGCCGCCTCCTCCCCACCTCCTTGGCCCCTCCTCGCCACCCGGTTCCCTCCTTCCTGGCCTCCTCCCATCCCCACCGGCCGCCTCCTCCCCCCTCGACACCCATTCCTCCCTCGGTAGCCTCGTTTCCCACCCCACACCCCTTCTTCCTTGGCCGCCTCCTCCCGCCACCACCCCTACCCCAGTGTACCTCTCCTCTCCGGTCCCTCCCTCATGCAACCCTCCCGATCCGGTGCCTCTCTTCTTCCTCCGGTCCCTTCCTAGCCGCCTCCCCGCCTGATGGCCCCTCCTCTCCCGGCCTCCCTCCCTCGGCCCCTTCCTCACCCCGCCCCCATCCTCCCTGGCCTCCTCTCCTCCCCACCGCCACCTCCTCCCCAGCCTCCCTCCCTCGGCCCTTCCTCACCCAGGCCCCGTCCTCCCGGCCTCCCTCCCCACCTCGATGCCCTCCTCCCGGCCGCCTCACTCCCCTTGCTAAGCGTGCGCCATCTCCGACGCTCTACCCTTCCCTGCCACCAAGCCGGGTTTCTCCCATGGCCCCGCCTCATCCGCTTGTGCCTGGCGCCGCGGCGGATGGAGTATGTCCCCAACCGCATCAACGGTCCCAACTACGCCAGCATCTTCGACACACCCTCCGCGACGACGATCCCTGAGGCCACCATGACTAGTGTCGAGAAGCTTGTCATCGCGCACCAGCTCGCCCGCCTCGGCGTCGACATCATCGAGGCGGGCTTCCCGGCATCCTCCCCTGCGGTGACCAGCTCGGAGAGCGCAGGTACTGCACCGCCACCATTTCTTCGGCATCTTGCAGAGCTCGTATGGTTGCCACCACTGGCCTCCCCTACGGCCCCAATGGCCGACGGCCGATGGTTCCTCCTCTTGGCACAGCCCCTATGGCATGCTGTGATGGCTCCTCTGGTGACCAGTATACTCCTTCGGTCCTTCCCCTCTACTCCCTCTCTCCGCTCTATGATGGCTTGTGTTATAGGGAATTGGGAATGACCGTGAGTCATGGGATGACGATAGGAGGGCGACGGGAGGTGAGGCCGAGGCGGCCACCGGTGCTGGACTGTTGACCGTGCCCCTACACCAGGCGTGCTCACCTGGCCGACCCGGCCCGAGCACAACATGCCATGTCGGGTCGTGCCGTGCCACCCATCGTGCCGACTTTTCAAGCCTAGCCCGGCACACTATTCGTGCCGTGCCGGCATGACACGTCACGTGTCGAATCGGGTCGTGCTGGGGTTGTGCCGAGCCGGCAGTGCTTCGAGTTGGCCCGAAAAAGCACGACCTGTCTCCCACATCTAATCACACATGACAAGTCCATTGAATTTTTTATTATCTTTATTCAGTGATGACACTAAGGATTTGATCCCCAATCCAAGTGACACATCGCAAGCTTTGCTGCAATGCTCCAATGGAAATGTTTTAGGAACTACTAGCCTTATAGGCGCGGCGCCACACCGCGCCAGCCACCGTACGTACCAAAATAAAAGAGACAATAATACGTGAGGAGTTTTTTTAAAAAAAGCGAGGACAAATGCGTATTTTCGAAAAAGGCAAAGAGTTTTTCCGAAAAAATAAGAACCTGTACGTAAACAAACGGAGACCTGTGCGCAATTTAAAAACCGCGGGGGGCCATCCTGCAAAGTGGAGGGGCTAAAAAAAAACTGGCGGGGACCTTTTCGTGAGAACCAAGGACCTGTACGTAATTTTAAAAAAACACAGGGGTTTTTTTGCAAAACGCCTCACCAGACCGTACGGGAATTCGCTGGGACACGCGGCGGCCGGAGCGCGGCGCGGGGTGGCGTGGCGCTGCGAGCGGGCGGAGAATCCCCCGGGTATAATGGGGGTAGTATATATGAAAAATGTTGCAACGTAAATACTAATTGAGTCCTTGTACCGCCAATTTAATTGTAATTAATTTAAGTAACGATGGTAATTCACCATATGCATGTGCCCTGCCCACACGTGTGTAAAATGGTTACCTCGATGTCACTATTCCATGTAAGAAAACTGACCTGGGAAGTAACACAGGGGGTGTTGTATTCTCTGTCGTGACAGCTTTTGGTTATGACTGATAATTTTTATCTAAAAATAAATAGTAATAGCTAAAAAAAGTTGATTTTAGAAAGAAGAAGCGAGTGATGGAAAAAGTAAAGGAGAGATGAATGCACGAGAGAAGTGAAGTGCATAATACGCTTGTAACCGCCTTCCTTACCCTCGGAGCGAGACGAGGCGAAAGGAGTGGAGAAACTGCTTTGAGAAGCTAGATATTCATATTTGCTTCTGGCTTCTCTAAGTAGAAGGTAATACGAACACCTCTATAGATCATGTTCAAAACAGCTTTTGGCTTCTAGTTTCTATCTTCCAAAAGTCGAAAGCTGTTTTAAACACTTTAAACTTCTTAACATGGCTTCCCCTTTTCTTCTTTTCCCCCTTTTTCTCTATCCATTGTTCGTGCATATATAACTATTTTTTTATTTCGTCTTTTTTTCTTCATTTTTCTTTAATCGAGTATCTCAACTAAAAGCTAATAGCCGCTACAATGTTATTTTAGTCGAAAGCTATCAGCCACAACCGAATTGAACATGCCCATATATTCAACATTGCATTACTTTGCGTACCAACTTGTCTTAAAAACTTCTATAAAACTAGCCGGCACGCTCCTTCACTTCCCCCAACCTACTCTTGAAGTCTTGATCTGCACCCACCTTCAATTCAGATTTCGCGAAGAGTTTGGAAAAAAAATGGCTTGTAGTACATACGAATTCTGGCTGGACACATGAAAATTCCATCTGTCTCTTTAAAGCTGGCAGTAGAACTAAGGAGCAAGGAAAGAATAAATGGGCGCGTGTGGAGGGTAAATCCCCAACACAACACACCATGGTTTATGATTGCCGCTGATGATTTTTTGTTCTAGCATGAGCGCTCGTGCGAATGAATAAAATACCGATAAGCTGTTTTGAAAAAGCTATCCTAATAAGCCACTTCGAAAATACGACAGAGAAGCTATTCTATTTATTTATTCAGAAAAATCATAAGTCATAGGTTACGCCGTAAGCTGAAAACGAAGGGGCCGTATGCATGACTGGTCAAGAGAAAGCAAAGCAACTCACTGCAGCTGCACAGAAGCAATCACATGACCACTAAATACGCCATGACCCAACATGACCCCTCCCTCACATGCAGGGGGGAAGGGAAGAAGGATTGTTCCCCCACCCTAATTTAAAGGGGAGCACGGTTGGCTAGATGAGGGGCAGCAAGTAATGTCAGCATTTCTTGGCTTAAGGGCGTGTTTCTATTAGCTATAGCTTTTGTTGCTGAAAATAAATAGTAGTGGCTAGAAGAAGTGATTTTAGAATTGGGGGTGCAAGCGGTGGGAAAAGTGAGTGAGAGATACGTGTGCGAGATAGATGAGAGAGAGGAGGGGTGCGTGATGCTCCCGTGATCTCCTGCCTTATCTTCAGAGGAGGGGTGTGTGATGCTCTCGTGATCTCCTGCCTTATCTTCAGAGCGAGACGGAAATAAGAGGAATAGAAAAACCATTCGAGAAACCGAATATTCATATTTATTTCTAGACTCTGATATCAGCAGAAACCAACACGAACGTGACAAATGGTAGCTTGATTGCTTTGATAAAATGTGCAAAGAAGAGCAACAGAAGCATGATGCCTAAGTATGACACAACAGCGACGCATGTGGGCTTGAATTGGCCTACTCGGTGTGCAACAGGGTGGCCCACTGAAACAGTCTCGGGTCGTGCATCGCTGAGACAAATAATAATGTGCAATTAATCCCCAATTATTGATGCATTACTTATGCCATTTTTAATTAAATTACAATTCCAAAATTTTGATCGTCTGTCTAGAAACAATTAATGTGCAAGAACTTTATAACAACAACAACCAAGAAGAACCCCCGATTGTGATGTGCACTAATTTGAACAATTAATCCCCGATTACTGATGCGTTAATTATGCCATTTTTAATTAAATTACAGCTCCAAAATCTTGATCGTCTGTCTAGAAACACACGAAGGGTATTCTGGATAGTCTTGTTTTGCGAGGGATGTTCTCAATGAGTTTAGGAAATATAATCTCGTCGAATTTAGGAAAGATAAATTTTCTTTTATAGTCTCTAGACCATGCTATGTGACCTTGTAGCTATATCATGTTTTCCTTTTCTTTATAGGATAGCATAGATGCGATTTATTTAAGAGTGTCCTAGAACACATTCTTCTTAAACAGGGGTGGGACTAGGAATGTCCTCATTAACCATTCATCAAATAGCCATGATCGAAATTTAGTTACAATCCTCTGCTGCAATTGTGGCATGATTGACAATCTAAATCAAGTGAAATTCGTAAATATACCAATATACCAACACGTAGTTGGTCGGGATCAAACTCTGGCCTTTAGCCACACAAGTTGGAAAAACCAACGGTTGGCGATTCTTTTTTTCTCCTGATGTAGTATGTCTTAATTTGAAAAATTGATTGGATGGCAATGCGCGCACATAAATTTGCTCTGGTCGCTGCACAACCGCAACGGATTTGTGAGACTTTTGCCAACATATAATCCTCAATATTTGATTCCCATTATGAATTTATGTTGGCCCCGAAAATGCCATTGGAAGAAGTATGGACACTCTTTATCAACGCTCCCATGATTACAACGGCAATGACATACAACGGATCTGTTCTTTTTAGCTTCTAAAATCTTTTTGTCGGTTTTTCTACAGTAACTAACTTTTAAACAGAGTATCTTTTCAAGATAAGGTCTACTAGTTAATTGTAGTACATACTATATCGACTTTATTTATATCGGCAAAAATCGCATGTGAGTTTCTGTTACTCTATAATCTCTCGTAAGAACAGCTAAAATCCGCAAAGCCATAACTAAAAGTCATAAGCTTCAGTCAAAAAGAACAGGTCCATTAATTTTTTGGGACGCAAGTAGCACAAGCATAGACTCTACCTTCTCTGCTTGTCGACTAATGGAAAGAGAGAATAAAAAGTCTTTTCGAACACACCTGCCGACCAAAATATTAATCATGTAGCACGATGCTAAAAAATTATAGGTAGATTAGTA
The DNA here is from genome assembly GCA_036346245.1 of Bonia amplexicaulis. Lineage (NCBI taxonomy): Eukaryota > Viridiplantae > Streptophyta > Magnoliopsida > Poales > Poaceae > Bonia > Bonia amplexicaulis. The sequence goes on from CM070760.1 coordinate 14,115,542, forward strand.
GATTTGATGAATGACTTCTCACCTGGCCATAGGGGTGTTTAAAAAAACGCGACATCGATCTAATAGTACATTTGGTCAATTGGAATAATTGTAGCTTGTGGAGCACGTACAAGCGCCAGTTTTTAGCATATTTTCAGCCACTCCAGGTATAGGTCTGTTCTTTACAGCTTTTAAAAGTGATTTTTGATTTTTGTTACAGTACCTAAATTTTAAATGAAGTATTTTCTCAAGACGGGATCTACAAGTTAATTACAGTACACGTTAAAATTCTAACATCTGTATCAACCAAAATCACAAGCGGGTATCTCTCTCCGCAATCTTTGTCGCAAACATCCAAAATTTAAAATTTTCATCCAAAGCTATAAGACACAGCCAAAAAGAACAGATCCAAATGTTCTTGTCCTATGGAGCAAATCATGACACTATAATATTGTGATATTTGTTAGGAATATTTTATGAGCCTTCTCCTAACTCAGTCAAAAATAATATTATAATGGTGTGGTGTCTAACGATACAAAGCCACGTTTTTGCGAATTTTGGACACATGTGGCACCGTAGTAATCTAAAATTCCAAATTTGGCTCCTGGTGCAAAAATTCCAAAATCGGCCCCTTCCCGACCGCGAGATCACCCGTGGCGACACAGGCGGTCGTGCGGTGTGGCACCGCACGATCAAGATTGTTCACGGGTCGTGCGGTGCCACACCGCACGACCGCCCGCCGCCCGCCCGAAGCGCACGTCTGCCGCGCCCCACCGCACGACCCGCTTCGGCCGCATGTTCGCGCCTCCGACCGCACGACCCCGCGCAATGCCGACCGCGAGATTCCTTGCGCTGGTGCCGTCAATCCGTCCGTCGAAAGCGGCGTGGGTTGCATTATTTTCACAGCATACACGCGTCTGCGGCTCGATTGCATAGCCCTCCATGAGTGATGAATGGGCATTTAAATGGCGCGAGCAATGCATCGATCTGGGAAGTTCATTTGCGTATGGAGTGAAGACCGAGCGGCGAGGAAGGCAATGAGGAGGCAATGAGTGAGTGAAAACACGAAGATTTGAGTTCTTTTCGTTTGGTTTCATTGGTTTGGCAAGTATAAAAGTTGTAGATCGTCTCGTGAGCTTCAAATAGAGGTAAGTCTTGTGCCCGTCCAACTATATTTTTTTGTATATCATTAGTCCGTAATTAAGCAAAGCGTATTTTGTTAATGTTATTTTATGTCAATCTTTGGTACGGCATGTATTTGTAGCTAAATTTTTATATGTAGTTGTAGTGTATGTAATGTTGTAGGTTATTTTTTGTGAACACACGTATTGTAATGTAGTTTCATTAGTGTGAAAATATGAACTTGTAGATGTGTAGATATTTAGAAAATACATATTTATGTTAGAGTTTTTGTAGATGATAACAATAGTAGCAGAATTAGAAACATAAAATTAGTACGTTTACGGAAGCACTAGGTATACTATGGGCGGTGGTAAAAATAAATTAAAAATGAAGTACGCTAGTGGGTGTTTGATGGTATGATTATTGCATATTTTACACTATGAAGGTTGATTATGCTCTTAATATGTAATGGGAATTTAGCATTAATAGAAAAAATGGAAATGAAATTAGTTAGTTGAAGACATTGCTCAAGAAAATATTACGAAAGAAATGAAGAGAAATTACTTATTGCATTTTTTCGCATGAATTGTAACAAGCTTAATGCAGAACAATATTGAAAATAAAATAACGTTGTAATGCAATTTTCATTCATATTAGAAATGGAAATAAAAATGAAATGAATATGTAATTTGATGTTTGCTAGAATTTGGAAGTAAAATAGGTAGAAGTAAATTATAGATTTATAAATACCGCACTGTTAATGTTACAATGGGGCAGTGGGGGTGTGATGATACGATTGTTGCATGTTGTGTACTGAGATGGTTGATTGTGCACTTATGTTAGGTACGTCATGGCTGACATTCAAGACTTGTTCGTATTCTACGGAGTGGTCTCGTCTGTGACGGGCCGTATGGGCGGACTGTCTAATTGTGACCGGACCGTGATCCGGCACCCGGTTTGAACGCCATGACCTTGTCGACCTACGGAGGTGTGTCCGTTCGGCGCTCGATCGGTACACCGCAAGGAAGAAGTTACGGATCGAGGCGCCTATGCCTCAATGGTGGGTCTTGAAGGGAGAGAATGTGGCAACTTCAAGGTGACCAACGATGCGTCGTGGGCCAACTACATGGAGGTTGTGTGCAACCACGATGTTTGCGATATATGCCGGACCAATGGTATATGTCGAGTTCGTGGAGAGGATGAATCATCCGCCATGGGTGGTTCTCATGCTGCCGGTGCGATGTAGTGCCCGGGTTCATCTTGGGCGGTCATGAAGATGCTTCTACGGAGAAGATGTGGGCGAGGAAGTGGGTGATGAAGACCTTAGGAGGCGTGCGGAGAATTTCCGAGCCAACGAAGGTGTGGAGGAGAGGTGGTGGGCCGCCCGTATTGATCATCATGAGTACCTTGGGGACCGGTGGAAGATGTGGGCGGCGAGGAGGAGGAGGATGAGGAAACAAGCGATTCGAGAGGACGATGATGGCGGCTGCAATTGGAGGGTGGTAGGTGGTGTTGTCACCACCGACGGTGCGTGACGTGTCATCCGGATCGACGACAACGCAGCATCCCTAGTTCTCGCCACAGCGGAGGAGGGAGAATGGGGTTCAACGAGGCACACTCATTTTGGGGCGATGCTTAGTAATAAGAGTCTTGTCCAAACAGTTATTGCTAGATACGCCGTGAACATGAGCCGGACGTATCGGGTGCATGTGTCAAACCAGAACACGCACATTGTGAAGTGTGTTGACGGGTCTGTCTTGGCAAAGTTCGTGCACAGCGGTTCAAGGGCGCCGCACCGAGTTCGGATAACGGTCTTTGCATGATCACGATTGCGAGCTTGCGGGGCAATGCGTAGGCACCGCAACATGACATCGACATATGTTGCGGGCGGTGAGCCACCTCATCGTGGCGGATGTAGCCATTTCTCGAAGGTTATAATGGCGGTAGCAAATCGGAGGGATTGAGGTGAGCTATAAGAAGGCATGGAGGCGAAACGAAGGTGCTTTGCCGTATGTTTGGGACGTGACGAGGAGGCGTCGACTGGTCCCAAGAATGCTGCAAAGAAATCACGTAATCAAATCCGACACGTACATTAACAAGCGGGAGAGGGTTCATCCTGAGGGCCCGAATCGTTATATTCTTGACAGTGTTCGGGCCTTCCATCAGCGATACAAGGCTTCGTCGTCGTGTCCGTCCGTGCTAACGATAGACGGACGTTCATATCCGGCAAGTACAAGGGTACTATCCTCACCGCATTCAGCGCGGATGCAAATGACCGATTACTCGATGGCATTTGCAATTGTGGAGAATGAGAATACGGATAGTCGGCTTTGGTTCCTTGCCAATGTGAAGCGAGCCATAGTGCAAGGTCGTCCCGGTGTGTATCATCTCGGACCGCAATGCGGTTTTGCGTCTGCGTTGAACGATGCGACGGGACGCACCCCTTCCAAAGGAATGATCGAAGAACCGTTGGTGCATGAGACATCTTGCGTCGAACTTCCACGAAGGTTCCGTAGCAAGGACTTAATGAAGATGTTTAAGAAGCTATGTGTGCAGAATCAGAAGCGGAAGTTTGACACGTTGTGGAGGCAACTCGATCGGAGGCTAGCAAGCATGTCCGACAGAGTCGGGGCCGTGGAGGAGGCTCCACAAGAGTTGGGTGTTCACACAATGGGTTCAATCAAATGCACCGACTTGGAGATGTGGTCTTTGTTGCACGACACCGGGGCGGGTATGGGATCATGACAACTAATATGTCGGAGGTTTACAACGGAGTCTTGAAGGCGTCGATCTCTACCAATCACGGCAATCGTGGACGAGAGCCGAACCGTCTTGTCGGGTATTTTGTCAATAGAGCCATGATGGCGAAGAAGCACCTCGACGAAAACAAGCAATACTCTGAGGTAATGCAGGCGTATATGGGGAAAAAGATGGAGAAGAGTCGTTCCCATATTGCTCGACCCATTGATGGCCTAAGGAACAAGTTCGAGGTTCGCCTTAGGCGTAAGTACGTCATGGGTCACATCGGAGGATCGCAAGCACGTATGCACGATTGATGACAAAGCATTTTGCACCGCAACAAGCCCCGCTTCTTCACAAACCGTGCTCCCATGTTTATGCACTGCATGCGGTATGGCGAAGCGTCGACCAAGACATCTCCCAAGACTATGACATGCAAGACTTGTATGCAACCCGGAGTGCGAGTTTCATTCATACGGGTATACATGCACTACAGAATTATGGCGGGGAGGTAAAGTGGGTACCAAACGATGCATCAAGCATGTCGGTCGTGGCGGGCGACAAAGCCGTCGCATCCGCAATGACATGGATGACGGCCAATGGGGATCGAGTTCGGCGGCCAAAGTGTAGGCTATGCAAGACGATTGGGCACTCCTCGGCCGATGCCCAAACAGTGACATCAAGCAACCCTCCGTAGTAGCAATTACAATATTTTGTTGTACTCCTGTTGGTTCCTTCCATGTGTTGTTGCTTGTGTATGCCTTTGCTACCATGTGTTGGTTCTATGTATGTATGTCACGCACATTTTATGTTTTTGTACATTCTGTATGTTGTTTGTGTACATTATGTATGTGTAGATGTTGTCTGGGTCATATTTGTGTGCACATTTGATGTATGTGTTCGTACATTCCGCACGTTTCGATGTACGAGCAAAGGCTGCTGCGACTACGAGGTCGACTCCCGCAATGAGCGTACAGCAACAACCCCATCCCGGACGTCCCCAACGAGCGTTCGCGCAACTCCCACCGAGGGGAGACACCCCTTTGTTGGTGCGGGACACGTGCAAGTTCATCAAATCGAACGAACGCATCACCACGGGTATGCGTTCATCGGGTTGCGCAAACTACTCCGATGAATACCCCAATCGCCGCTTTGACACCTCATCCTATCGAACCCAGAACGAACACATGCACCATTTTTCCCAACAATTTCTCCTTCACATCACGTACTAACAATCTCTCCCTCGTTTTACGCCTCCGGAGCCCTATGTAGCTACCGCAAATGGATCGATCTTGAGATCCACCTGGCGACCAATGGACCATCGACTTGAGGAGTGGAATGTCAAACAGGACAAGGAGTTGTCTGCAGAGGAGCGCCGCATCCACGAGCACACCTGCGATACAACGCGACTGCAAGCCCATCTCGATGCATGCACGCGGAGGGCGGGAGGCTCGCGAGAGGGAGCGCGAGAGAAAGAGGAAATAGCGGCTAAGGCAAAAGAGGCCGCGGAGGAGTTCAACGCCGGCGGGCAAGGAAGGAAAGTGGCCCGGTCCACACAAGAGGTCGTCTGGCGGTTGGGTAGATTAGTCGCATATCATGCTATATGTTATGCATGTAATAAAAATGTACGCGGCATGTTACTCCCAACTGTATTATGAAGTTTATTATCTCGTCTTTCGCATTCAATGATTCATATTGCAACTCATTTACCAATATTAATATACTGGTTCTCTCCGTACACTAATTCTCACTAAAATCAAAATATCACTTACCATTGTATGTATCGATCGTTCTCTGATCAATAGCTCTTAAAAAATTATCTCAAAATTTTTACGCACCTACAACATACTGATGAACATAAACTTTTATTACAACTACTCCTAATTTTTTCGGTTTAAAAGTACAAAATTGTAAAACTCTACAACCTCACGTGGATCGACTCAAGTCGCCTTCCTACAAAATTGTCGGTTCAACATATTTTCACGGTCGACAATCTACAAAAACACAACATCAATCGTTACTTCACATCTAGTTCAACATATCATTTATTATGAAGTGTATTTTAATTATCGACATAAAATCTCCTCATCTTTTCGCATTCATTTTTCCCAGCTGTTAAATATCACTTTCCTTCCTTTCGCCTAATTGTTCTTATCATAGTTATTTTCAAAAAATTTCATTAAATTTTCTACAATAAAACAACATACCATGATCGAAAATTGTTATTGTCGGTTCAACAATTTTTCACGATCAACAATCTACAAAATCACAAATACATCAATCATTACTTCACACATATTTCGTTCGTACTCTACCAAACAAAATTTTAAATTTTCTAAAATGCAACAAAAATCACACAAGCTATAAACTGGACTCTACATCAAATTCAAATTTTTGAAACAACATTTCATATATCCAAATTTATTTTACTATAAATAACTCAATAATACATATAAATTCTTATACTAAATACATATATCAAATCCTAAACAAAAATTTTGAGATCGAGGGTCGTGCGGTCGGCACCGCGGTCATGCGGCGGAGGCGGGTCGTGGCGGAGGGCGGATCGTCGGATCGGGGAGGCGGGTCGTGCGGCGCGCGGAGGAGGGCAAGCGATCGTGCGGTGTGGCACCGCACGACCCGTGAACAAGGCGGTCGTGCGGTGCCACACCGCACGACTCGCCAGTGTCGCCGCCGGGTGATCTCGCGGTCGGGAAGGGGGCCAGTTTTGGAATTTTTTTGCACCGGGAGCCAAATTTGGAATTTTAGATTACTACGGTGCCACATGTGTCCAAATTTCCGTTTTTGCAATGTGCTTCAGCCAAGACACGAAAATTTCAGTGTCCCGCAGCAAATGCACAGGATTACGGTGTCTTGCGGCCAATTTTGCTATGTTGTAGCTTGCTAATTAAAAGACTATGGAATTATTGCCATTATTTTGTTCGTCATATTTCTTTACCATAACAAATTATGCATGCGGTTGTTATTTCTCCGTACTTACTCTGTATTTTCAAAAAAATACTCCTAATGGTTTAAGTTGACATGCAGAAAAGATACATGCTTCGCTTATTTCGGCTTGAGCTTCTAACTTCTTGCTTATTTTTCACCATTCCTAATTTTCGTCCTTTTTAGCTTTTTTTGAACTTTTTTTTCAGTTTTTTTTGCCGAGCTTTGTTCCGTACTCGTTTGTGTTGTCCGTGATGAGCTACCTTGTTTTTTCTATTTTTCTATTTTTTTAAATTTTAGTTATATCAAATAAACCACTATCAGTTACAATGTAATTTCAATCAGCTATAGTATAATTTTAACCATAAATTAGCTTATTTCAACTTAATCGAGCGGCACCTATGATATATTCCATGTCAGTTTTCTGCAGGAGCGGATCCACAAAGTATGCCGGGTAGGCCACGACATACCCTGACCGACGGTTCATCTGCCGGCCCGCCACACGGAGTATGCCGTTGGACTATCCACTGGGTGGTTGGCAGCTAGGAATCATATATTTGCATACAATAGTTGCGTGCTGTTATATTGCATATAATCTATAGAGTTACATTGTTACAAGAAACCGATAGCAAGTATGTCCAGTAGATTGACTGCGCTATGAGCGGAGGAAGACACCACCTCCAGTTATATCCATGATGGAGCTAGCAACATGAAAGGAGATATTAAAGGGATGAAAATATTGATCATGCAAGAGTCATCTTTTGCTTATTATATCTATTGTTTTGCACATCAACTCCAACTAGTTCTTGTTGCTATTGCGAAGGGCAATACTGATTGTGTGAGTTTTTTTTGATCAAGTATCTCTTCTGTTGAATATTGTTGGAGTTTCTTGTAAGCGTCATGGCATGCTTCGAAATGCTAGGCTTGAGAATATCAAGAAAGCACTTGATTGTGGTGAACTTGAATCTGGGAGTGTATTAAATCAACAGATGGGTTTGCCTAGGCCTGGTGAGACTCGATGGAGCTCTCATTACAAAACTGTATACAACATTATTATTATGTATTCCACGATCCATGATGTACTCATAGATCTTGGTGATGATACTGTACATAAGGGCGATTGGATAAAAATACATTTTGTGCTTGGAGCATTTGAGACATTTGAGTTTGTTTTCTTTGCACACTTAATGTTTGTTATTCTTGGATACACAAATGAATTATCCGAGTGTTTGCAAAGAAGGGAGCAAGATATTCTTAATGTAATCTCATATTATTTAGTGCCTATATACCGAATTACGGTGCAAATTTTTTAATTATTTACTGAATTGACAAATGATTTTACCGAATTACATATGAAAAATTTAGTGTAGTATATCCTTCAAGCTTGCTCTAGCTTGCTCTAGCTTTCTCATCACTCTGTTATGTATGTGTCGTGTCACCACGTGGTGATGCCAAGAATTGTATGTCTTAATTGGTCTGAGAAACGCTCAAACAAGTTTTGTTTGTACACACAATCACATCTGGACACACAATCATATTAACAGAGGAACGACGGGGACTACATATAGAGCACCACATTTGTTCTCTGAAGACGACACCATATTTGGACAAAAACTAAATCTTTCACCAAACAGTTCAAAATACTTCAAAGAGATGGAACGGCTCATAAAAAAAATTCCCTTTTATCCACTGGTTGAAAAGAGTGATTACTATTGAGAAACCACTGCTGACGACCAGTCCGATCAGGTTCTCTGCTTAGAATAAGAACGAATCAATCACAGTTAAAAATAACGGCGATAACTCCGTAGTAGTTTAGCAAGAGTATGGGGGCAGCTCACAGATGGAAGTGCGGCAGCGTCAGGCCGCATCGGCGGAAGGTAACAACAGAAAACCAACATAAAAAGCAGTCTCCATTCTTTCTGCCATATCTTTCCACTCAAGCGTCCGAATTCAAATCTGACTGAAGCAATGCGAGCCCATCAACACCGCGCATTCATCACCAGAGTCAACGCTTCCGTTACCACATTTCAGTAATGCTCTCATTGCAGTTTTAACCATTAGTTTCTAAAACCGAAAACCGTCGCCCAGAATTTCTCGCGTTTCCGGTGATTCGAATCATGAGAGAAACTACAAATTGGTACGCCAACACCTCTTCTACCCCTTTTCATTCCCCCAAAATCTTATAACCTTCGGAGCTCCGACGACGACAAATTTCTCATTTTCCCGAACACCAGCCATCACGATCAATTTAGGCATTCGTCATTCCGGTGAAGATTTTCAACTCTTAATCACGTCATAGCCTCGAGTATTTGTTTCCAAATATTTGTCCATCAAGATAATCTAGAGCGCAGTTGTTGTAGTTTTTTCTACTCATTATTTCTACTTAAATACTTTAAAAGATATTAAGTGGTTGTCTCATGTCATTTAATATGGATATATGGTTATTTACTATTAAATATTTCTTAGAATTAGTGCTTCTTTAATTTGTACGTATGGTGAACCGTGGATAAATATAGCGAACCAAAGGAGTAGCACACAAGAACAAGTTGTTTTTTTTACTTTCTCATCTAAGTTGTAATAAGTACATGTAATCTAGCTATTTTATTATCTCTTTGGTCTACGTGCCAAGAGAAAATACGTCATAGGGTATGTACAATAGTTTATCTCAAGGCTGCCTCTAAGGTTTCCATCCCACCTAAAGACAGTACTAGAGATAACCTTTCTAATAGTAAATCATTCCTCTAACTATTTTATGCTATTTTTACCATAACTTCTTGCCTCACATCCTCTCGCTATCTGCGTTAGTTTACGGGTTTAAGTCGTTTCTTGTATTAAGAGATAACATATTATCTCTCTTTACTTTATCTCTTCTCTATATAGAATTTTACTTATTTAATGTAGCTGAAAGATAGCGAAGATGATATTATTGAAGACGTCTTTGTACGAACTTAAAGGGAGAGAGTACAGCTACAGCCTACAGCAAACTTACAAAGCCAGTCAGGCACTCAGCCATCAGTGAACAACTACTTCAGTACATGCATTACTTAAATTGTCTGTGGAATCCAAAGGAAGCGCTCAATTGTGTGTTCAGCCGTATCTATCCGTATGTGTATGTCTCGCATGTTCAGCACCAGCAGCGTTCATTTGTATTTTCTCTTGGTCATTGTTACAGTATTTTATGCTGATGATTTGTACTTTTACGGCCTTAATTACTGACGAATGGTGTTAATGCATCAGCCATCTTTGACCAACAATATTTTAATGAAAAAAAAATAGATTAGTCGCGCCAAAATACTTGTGAGTTGTGAACTGATCTAGCAAGTTAAGCTGGGACACTAGTAAAATCTTGGTCAAGCCAGTAGACGAAAGGCAAAACATTTTTTTTCTGAAGGTAATATGTCCCTAGTTGGGCACCCCTGCTATGTATTAAACATTCTTGAGTACATCCAAGAACAGTTTACAATTAATTTACCCCAGGTACATCCAAGAAAATGTGCTTAGATGTTCTCTTTCGCCGATTGTAATCAAACTTGCCGGATTTCTTGGTGGAGCTAATCAAATGGAGATGGGGAGGACGACGCCGGCGACTGGCCGGAGAAGGAGGGGAGGTTTTCTGAAGAAGAACACCTGTTTTCAAGCCAAGGCATTGATGATGGATAATATGGGAATTTTTTGTACGGATAATCCATTTTTTATTCGAAATTACATAAATATACCCGCGGCCAAATTATTTACAACAATAGGCTCCAGTCGCCCACCCATTGGGCGACTGGAGCGTTGCGCCCCCCTCTGCGGCGACAGATGGGGAGTCTGGTAACCGTTGGGCGATTTAATGAAGTCGCCCAACGGTGGAGCGATTGTCATGCAGTCGTCGAACTGTTGGGCGACTGAACTAATATCGCCCAACCGTGTGGCGACTGTGAGGGGCGACTGTGAGGGGCTTATAAACCGCCCACGCGGTCGCCCGCCGGCGTTAGCGAGAGAGCAAGAAACTGATCAGCGCGAGAGAGCGAAAGAACAAGAGGAGGAGAGAAGAGAAGAAGAAGCAGAAAAGAAGAGGGAGGGAAAGCGTGATTTTCAGGTATATTTTGTTATTGTTAGAAATTTTAGTTTAGAAAATTAGTTTGGTAAGTTTAGAAAATTTAGTTTAGAAAATGTAGTTTACAAATTTAGTTTAGAAAATTTAGTTTAGAAGAAATTTAGTTTAGGAAATTGAAATTAAAAAATTCAGTTTAGAACAAATTTAGTTTAGAAGAAATTGAGTTTAGAAAAAAAAATTAGTTTAGAAGAAATTTAGTTCCGAAAATATAGTTTAGAAAATTTAGTTTAGGAAATTGAATTTAGAAAATTTAGTTTAGAAGAAATTGAGTTTAGATATTTAGTTTAGAAAAAAATTTAGTTTAGAAGAAATTATCCGTAAGAACGTTCCGTGCTGACCGTCACATTTTTTGCAGGCTGCGGGATGCAGGGCTACTCCCTCTTGCCCGGATGGTGCAGGCCACGGAGGAGGATGGAGCCGCCTTGGCGCGGGCGGTGGACGAGGCAGGCGTGGAGCCATCACGACGCTTCCTGCTCGACTGCCCCACCACGGCTTTGGTGGACCGTTGGCGGCCAGAGACGCACACTTTCCACCTCCCATTTGGGGAGATGACGCCGACCCTGCAGGATGTGTCCCTGCTCCTTGGCCGTCCCTGCTCCTTGGCCTTCCGATCGCGGGAGGCGCTGTCTTCCTACAGGAGGCACCGCCGACCGGGCGCGTTGACCGCTTCGGCGGATTCGATGGGGTCGTTCCACCGGCCGATCAGCACCACATCTTCGGTGAGAGTCAGACCCACGGTCCGATGCTGAGGTGGCTCGCCTGATGTCGGTGCGTGGTATTTAAATTCGACCGTGTCTTTGAATCTCATATTTGTGGTAATACGTACTAATAACAACTTGTTTGCACTCAGGTGGATCGCATGGTTGATGAGGCCGACGACTACCAGGTGTCACGCCACTTGGAGGCGTACATGCTATGGCTGTTTGGTTGGGTGCTTTTCACGATCAGGCACGGCAACTCGGTGGATGCGCGCCTTATCGCTTATGCGAGGGCGATCGTCGACGGCGAGCCCCAGTGAGTGGGGATCACCGCACTTGCCGCGACGCATCGCGCCTACGTGCGATGCGTGCGAGGACGGCGGCGAACTCCACCCTCACGGGCGTCCCTGCTGCTGCACCGTGGTCGTTCGGCGCTTGACCTCGGACGACCAGGCCGGACGACATGGCTCCGTCTGGGGCCGACATGTATCCGGGGAGACGTCGGCCGTGACGATGGGTTCTATTTGGTGCGTCGACGAGTAAGTATTACCACAGTTAAATATTTATGCCTTATTAATAATCGTCATATTAAGCAATTTTTCTTTTGCTTGCAGTACGATTCACAGACGCGTGTGTCACGCGGCGTATGTGCCATTGTGGAGCGATTCGATCGGCTCGTGGAGTCCGACGTCGCTGGAGCCGTCTGTGATTCTGGCGGTCTGCTCGTGCTCTCGACGACCTTCCGCCTTGTCTTTGGCGTGATCCAAGCTTCTGCTCACCGCCGGAAGCTCGCTTATCACATTTACGTGGAGGACTACGCACCCGCCGAGTCATGCGCGATTTGGGCTCCGCAGCGCCCTGTGCCACTCGGACCACCGCTTCCACCGAACGCACGCATGAGTGATCGCTAATGATAAATACGCACATACTTACTACCGTTTCGCAAGTACTAACATTTCGTAATGTTTCTACACGAGCACAACGCTGGGGGTGAAGCGCGATGACGGGGGTCTAGGAGGATGGAACCTGGATTGCGCGGTGGGAGGGTGCGCTCGACGACCGCGTGGAGGAGAACCGCCTGCTGACGGCGGGACTACGCGAGTACCGGCACGGTACCAGCGCGGACACGTCTGAGGCTCGTACATATCGTGACCCGCCGCCGCACACGTCGCCGCTCCCACCGACACGCACCCGGGCACCTCGCGACGCCACATCGCAGCAAGACATGTAATTTCAAATATTCCCAAATGGCTATGTTGTTTTGATGATTGCTCATTTTATGTATTCATGTACGGTGGCGTCGGTTACGCCCTATGGAACGAGTCCGGTCGATCTGCGAGAGAGGTTCGCCATCGTGCGGATCTTACCGCGAGGAGACCGTCGACAGCGCGCGGATTCGGCGGGGTGTAGACGATCGTTAGCCCGCCGTCTCGCACGAGGTTACCGGAGGTCTGCACTCCCACGCCCGGCGCTCAGGCCAGCGTCCACCAAAGGCGGCTCAGACCGGCAGACCGGAGGTAGTACGTGGACACGCCCCACCCCACCTCCCGGGCGGCCAAAGCGGTTCGGCTGGGCGACCTCCTCCGCACTTCCTCGGCTTCGACATGCAGGGCGTGTACCCCCCTCCTTCCTCGATGGCGCCAGCTACTAGTACGCATCGTCTGATACCGTGTTTATCTGAAGATGACATGCAACGAACTAGCGATATTACTATTACAGTGCTTACCAAGAGTACGGTGTCTCCCTACCGGGGCGGCGTTGACCGGTTTTTGCGGAGTGGCGGCGGTGGTCCCACCAGTGGAGGTTCTCACTGCGAGTGCCCTCCACAGTGCACCGGAGGGCACACGGCCAGGTGCGGTGACTCCACCCGCGCAGGGCGGGTTCGACATCCTCCCGCACGCTTTACTTTCTGAGCCTCGTCGTCACCCGTTGCCTGAGGACGGCCAAGCGGGGTCGTGGGGCGGGGCGTGGGCCGGTGACGGGGCACCGAGGGTGGCAGAGTGAGGCACCATTTGTATTACTTGCATGTTACATCTCTTTTCTGTAATATAGTTGGTGTTTATGCAATGTTGTGCAAATTATTTATGTACTACTTCGTTGACACTTACATAGATCAACCGTCCAGCAGTACAACAAACGATAACAATAAACACAAGAAAGGAAATAACACAAAATATTAAATTACCACAACATCGAACATAAGTTCTAAAATACGACACAACCTTAACCCTCGTTGCCTACATGCCAACGAGCCTCGTGGCACCCACATGGAGTATTGCTGAGGGGGCCATCTCGGACGTGCCTGGCCGTCGTGGTAGTGCACGCACATGTGCGGTGGGATTCAGCAGACAACATGTGGGATCATCTGAGCTTCCTATGTTCACGACCTCCTCGTTGCCCTCTCGCGTTGCATCTGTTGGCGGACGTCGTTGTTCTCCTCATTGAGGGTCTCGATTCGCTCCTCCAACTCAAATATTCGCTGCCATAATATGAATACATAATTGACAATATACCGTTCGTGGGGAGGGTCGATCCACCGGGAGAACTCGCATTTCGCCATCTGCAGGAAAGGAGGGTAAACATGCAGCGTGCATAAGAAATAAGAAAGTACTGTTACTAATTTTTACCCCGGATCGTGGGCATCGGAAGAAACATCGTCCGCCATCGAACTGGCCTTCCAGAGCCTGCACAACCGCATCCTCATTGTGTCGGCACTTCGGCCATGCTGGTTGAGCGGTAGTGTGGACCAAATACCTCCCTCCTTTCAAGGAAGGTCTTCCTTGATGACCCATATCGATCGGCCCCTCGCCTTGGACATGTTATGTTTCACCACAAAAGAGAACACACTTCTTTTTTCGATTTGCACGGTTCGCTGCCTACAATATCATAGGACCCCAACCGTGCTATTTATACGAAACGAGAGAACTTACTGTAGTGATATGACAAAAGAGGCCAGCTTTGCGCAGTGACATGACAAAAGAGGCCAGCTTTGCGCAGTGACATGACAAAAGATGCCAGCTTTGCGCAGCGACATGACAAAAGAGCCCAGTTTTGCGTAGTGATATGACAAAAGATGGCAGCTTTGCGCAGTGACATGACAAAAGAGGCCGACTTTGCGCAAAGACATGACAAAGAGGTCGACTTTGCGCGATGACATGACAAAGAGGCCGACTTTGCGATGACATGACAAAAGAGGCCAGCTTTGCGCAGTGACATGACAAAAGATGACAACTTTGCGCAGTGACATGACAAAAGATGGCAACTTTGCGCAGTGACATGACAAAAGATGGCAGCTTTGCGCAGCGGCCACAAAATAAACATATGGCTACCCATCGCCTTATAAATTGTGGTGCAATGCGTCTGCAAGAAAACACTACACAATCTAACACTTCATCATACATTCCTTCTCCATGTCGAAATGAACAACAAGATTCTAAAGGAATGGCAGAAATTCGCGGTCAAGATAAATGAAACTACGCGGAAGGCTAGGGAGGAGTCCCGCAAGAAGGCAGAATGGGAGGAGACACGCAACATAGCAAGGGCGGCGGCTCGCGAGGAACAAGCAAGGGCTGCGGCTCGCGAGGAATAAGCAAGGCTGCTGCGGCTCGAGGTCGACTCCCGTAATGGCGCCACGTAGCAACAACCCCATCCGGACGTCCCCAACGAGCGTTCGCGCAACTCCCACCGAGGGAGACACCCCTTTGTTGGTGCGGGGACACGTGCAAGTTCATCAAATTGAAGGAACGCATCACCACAGTATGCGTTCGGGGGTTCATAAACTACCCGGTGAATACCCCAACCGCCATTTTGACACCTCATCCTATCGAGAACCCAGAACAACACATGCACCATTTTTCCAACATTTTCTCCTTCACATCACGTACTAACAATCTCTCCCTCGTTTTGCGCCTCAGAGCCCTATGTAGCTACCGCAAATGGATCGATCTTGAAATCCACCTGCGGACCAATGGACCCTCGACTTCGAGGACTGGAATGTCAAGCAGGACAAGGAGTTGCTGCGGGAGGAGTGCCGCGACCACGAGCACACCTGCGTATAACGCGAGTCGCAAGCCCATCTCGATGCGTGCGTGGAGGAGCAGGAGGTTCGCGAGATGGGCGCGAGAGAAAGAGGAAATGACGGCTAAGGCAAAAGAGGCCATGAGGAGTTCAACGCCGAAAGGGCAAGGAAGGAAAGTGGCACCGTCCACACAAGAGGGTCGTCTGGCGGTTGGATGGATTAGTCGCATATCATGCTATATGTTGTGCATGTAATAAAAATGTACACGGCATGTTACTCCCAAATGTATTATGAAGTTTATTTCTATTACACATAAGGTTATTATCTTTCGCATCTAATAATTTAGATAGCAAGTCATTTAACAATATTAACAAACCAATTCTCAGTAACATTACAATATCACTTACCACTATATATATCGAACGTTCTACAGTCAACCGTTCTTTAAAAAAATTTCTCAAAATTTTTTACGCACCTACAATATCCAGTGAACACAAACTTTTATTACAACTACACCAAAAATTTTTCCAGTTTAAAACTACAAAATTGACAAAACTCTACAAAATCACGGGGTACAAGTGCAGTCGCCCTCCTATTGAGCGACTGCAGTTTCTGTCACCCATCCATTGGGCGACAGCATTCTAGTCGCCCAATAGAACAGCGATTGCATGTACTCGCCTGAACGTAATGTGACTACAATATAATCGCCTTCCGGTTGGGCGAAACACTCCAGCCGCCCAATGGGGGGTGACTGGAGTCTATTGTTGTAAATAATTTGGCCGCGGGTATATTTATGTAATTTCGAATAAAAAATAGATTATCCGTACAAAAATTCGATAATATGGATCTACGGCTTATGGTCAGCATGGTCAAATACAGAGTCTTTCCAAAGAAAAAAATTATTTTGTAGTTTTCTTAATTACAGAATAAATTAACATTGGGTTGTAATTGACAAATGTATGATCCATTTGGCAATTGCAATATGTCCTGACTGGTCGGTACATGCAGCAATATAGCCCATATATAGAATCCCATGCGATATCAATCTGTTCTCCTCTTAACCTTTTCATATTGATTAGTAAGGCACTAATCATGCCACAAACGAGTACACGAACCTGCGTGACAGAAAACAAAAAGATACTCCATTATTTCGTCGTACTTGGTAGCAGCTAGTTCACTCCAGTGACGTCGTTTTCGATCTCCTCCTCTCTACATGTACGTGTACCGATAATATATGTGATATATATATACGTGTGTACGAGTGAGAAATTAGAATGCCACCGTACATAGTACTCGCGTGGGTACTCCCCTCTCTTTTATACTTAAATATAGGGGATGCCAAGCTAAGCGCACATGCAAGTGTCCCCCTGCCTGTCTTCTTCATATACAGGAGTCTCTTTTTTTTTTTTCGCAATAACCAAAGAACAGCTCATTGCATAATTGCTGATACAGGACCACTGTACATGTGCACATGGTACTTTGGTTGCTTCATCTTAATAGTAATTAGTTTTAAAGTGGGCTCGGGCTTTTTTTTGGATTGACCTAACAAGACCAGTTAGGTTCTTTTGAGCTGTGACTTATGTGTTTTAGCTGTAGCTTATTAGTTTAATAAATCGTAATTGCTGAAAGAAATTATAGGTCGCTAACAAGCTAAAAAGAACAGTGCCCTAGGTATTTGATACTCCGATGGAGAACTCGACGCTAGCGTTGTCTCGTTGGCATGTGGGTGTAGGAGCTAAGACATCAAGTGACAAATGCTCAAGTGCAACTATTTACGATGGCAAATCCTCCTGTATATTTGTCTGTCAACATGGCGGACAAATTAAAGCACTTTAATTTGCTGGACCATTAAAAGGCTCGCATCAGGTTTCTGTCGAACCTGCCTGCATCCATGGAATTAAGCTGATTTGTGAACAAATGATTAATCAGGCCGGCCGGAATGTTCCATTTGCCAAGTCCCTCCCTCACTCCCCGTGAGACCAAGGACATGCTTGAAGTCGAGAGAGAGAGACTAGTACTGAGAGAGATGAGTGGATGGAATGGGATGTATTTGGATAAGGGGTGGGCCCGTTTTCACTTAGGCTTTGGCTTTTTGATTTGCTGTTACAGTAGCTGACTTTTAAATGGTGTATCTTTTCAAAATGGGATCTACATGTAGATTGTAGTAGACATTGTACTGAATTCAACTATACCGATAAAAATCGTATGTGACCTTTTTCTCTGTGTACTGTCTCTCGTAGACGGCCAGAATTCAAAAACTATAAGCTATAGCATAAAAAAACTCACCCAAGGTTTAGTGCTTGGGTAGCTAGATGAGTGGGGCTAGACCGTTCAAGGCTTCCAATGCCATTATTTTGCATCAGGCATACGAGTAGTAGCAATCCCCTTGTTTCTATCTGGCCAATTGGGCTCGTCACACCAAGTTCACTCATGCACACAACCAAACACCCTATATTTTCTAAGCAACAATAACTCTTCTCTCACTAGCCAGTTAAATTTGTCTACAACTTTGGCTGAGAAAATTATGGGCCTGTTCTTTTTTGGATGCGGCTTATGGTTTTTAGATGTGGCTTATGGCTTTTGGACTGTTCGTGCGATAGATTACAGAGTAACAGGAACTCACGTGTGGTTTTTGCCGATATAAATGGAGTCGGTACAATATGTACTATAATTAACTAGTAGACTCTATCTTTAAAAAGATACTCCAATTAAAAGCTAGTTACTATAGAAAAATCGAAAAGCAGCTTTTAGAAACCGAAAAGAACAGACCCAATAAATAACATTCCAAATATATATGTGCACTCGGCCGTTGATGTGTATCGACAAGAGAGAACAAATTAATTTGTGCCAAATGAGCACACGCAGTACCCTAAAAAAACAAGAGAGATCGAACGAAGCAAATTATTCAAATAATTATTCATTGGCATGCATGCTTGGTCTCATGTCCATAGTATAGAGGGGACGATCGATCGACAGTGTGATATTATGGCTCAACCAAAACGTACGGTAGAATTGCACAAACAAATTAATAAAGCTGTTCAAGTTCTACGTTCCTAGCTACTTGACTAGCTAGCTAGCTAGTTAGTTACTTAGTCGTTAATTAATTACGCATCAGCTGATCGATCACCAGCTATCGTACCACCTAATCCATGCAGTTCTACCTATAAATTAACGGGGCACCACTGCATATATATATGTCGATATATATATATGCCACGTTGCCACTTGAAAGGATTGCATATATATATATATATATATATATATATATATATATATATATATATAGGAAAAATACATTCTACACCGGGTGTAGTTACACTCACCTCTAATATACCACCTAAACAAACTTGAAATACTCCTTTATCACTTTAGGTACATTTGTATACTAATTATAAGATACTCCAATGTGAACCACACGAAAAACTTGTAAATGAGTTCATAGTTTTGGCGTATTTTATAAATACCCTTATATACGCCAAGATAAAAAGGAGTATGTCGAAAAATATACATACCACTTCGAAAAATTGTTCATACCACCTAGATGGTCTTAAATACTTGTATACTACACGTACATACCCTCCGATTCGCGAGATACTCCCTACATTGCGAGATACGATATAGGGTGTAACTACACCGAGTGTAGAAAAGAGGCTATATATATATATATATATATATATATATATATATATATATATATATATATATATATATATATATATATATATATATATATATATATATATATATATAAATGCCACTATAAAGAGGACCATTCTTTTTAGTCAAGTTTATGACTTTTGGCTACAACTTGCGGTTTTTAGGTTATTCATGTGAGATTGGGTTACACCCTAGTCTGCCTGGTACACAAATTAGTTGGTTACCTGCAAAATGAGATTGGGTTTAACCGGCCGGCAGTCATTCCATGCATGCACACCAACCAGTGGCTCTAATTGTGCTATAAACGTTGGGAATTGAAAGCAATGGTTACTTAGCTTACACAAACGGGTACAGAGGAGCAGTTTGTAATTGTTTTTTTTTTCGATTACATGAAAGATGCACGCACGTACACAATATATGCACACGAGTACGTCTTCTGGAGGACAACGTAAGCCGATCGAGAAAATGACATTTCAGAGAGGCTGTTGTGTTTCAGGGGCTAAATCGTAAATTCCCAATTGAGGAAAAGAAAGAGGGAAAAGAAAACGGTGGGGCCCACCTGTCGGCGGACGGAGCAGTTTGTCTCCTCCCCGTACGTACCCGTGCGTGTCCCGTGCCGTCTACTTCTCAGATCCGGCGATATTCTCGGTCGATGGGAGGAGGCGGTTGAGAGGCGGCGACGGGCGCGGTGGCGGGTTCCTCGGGCCTGAGCTCGCGTCACCTCTCGCAGACTCCGCCCTTCTACAAATAGCCGAGCTCATACCCCGGGGGAAGTATCTCTTTTTCGATCTAGCTTTTCCCACTCGAGTTCTTCTGGTTCTTCTCGGTTCTTGAGTGTGCGGAGGTTTTGGGGCTTCGGCACCACCTCCGATTGAGTCTTTGTGCCGGCGATTCCTGAGCACCCCTTTCGGTGTGTAGAGAAATCAAAGGTAGAAGGCACATCCGAGGGGAACGAAGGCGATTTGGTCCCTGTTGAGCTGTGAGCACTCTCGGCGAGTGCTCTTGCGGTCTTGTCTTGCGTTCCACGACCTTCGACTCCGGCTCCCGCAACCGAGGTCGGAGAGGATTTGTATCTCCGACGACCACACCCTTTTCTTCATCCACACGTAGGGTGATAGGTTTTCGGGACAAGATTGCATGTACGCCTTGCCCTGTCCTTGGTGTTCTTCGGTTTCTTCGGTCTGATTATCTCTGGACGGTTTTGAGTACCGTCTGTACTGTGAGTATTGCAAACTTGATCGGCAAGATGTCATTCTTTGATTTACTTTTAAAGCGAGAACGGTATATGGCATGTTTACCTGTGGGATCTGATTACATGCTCTGTGAAGAATCCGTCGAATACTGAGATTAGTCTAGATAACTAGATTAGATGTGAGCTCACTTTGTTCTCTTAACCGTGCTGTAGCTGATTCGGTTGGACAGATTTGTTACATGCAATAGTAATAGATTGAACCTGTAAGTTTCTGTATAATCAGATTATTTCATTCATATGATCTGTTCATCCTTTCTGTATAATCTGATAGGCTGTTAGATTACAACTCGTTATTACGTTGCATGTCAACATTTAAAACTGAAATTCAGAGTTTGGTATCCTCTGTTTATTCAAATTAACGGTAGAGAGAACATAAGGTGGAGCTCAAATCTTAAACTCTAGTTATCAGAACTTTTGTTAAGAGTATCGACATCAACATGAGAAGGTCAAGATGTATGATCTTGAGCAACCATGTTCTGAGAGCAATACTAAAACCTTTATATTGTTCACTATTAGATTTAATTGCTTTACTTTGCAAAGGTTTGCTTAGCATACTGATTTCGGCAGTTGTATGGTCATATTCATTGAATACTCACTTGTGTATGAATGCCATGCCGTTATTCCATATGTCAGTTATGATGTTCATGTTAAGTAAATATTCACTTTACAATGACTTAATTGATGCATATCTCAATATGATATTTAAGTCATTCTTTTGTCATGCTTGTGTGATTACTAGTATCATAATTATTATTGGAATTAAAATAGATAATATGCTTATACCGTAATATTTACAACAATCCAGAAAACCTATATTTGAAGAAATGACTTTCTCATCTGACGTCGTAAAACCCGAAGTCTTTGACGGTGTCAATTTCAAGCGTTGGCAGGCGAGGGCCAAGCTTTGGCTGACTGACCTTAGGCTCTTCTGGATCATTTCAAGCCCTCCGGCGTTTCCGCTAGAGATACCTGAAACGATGCGATGGAAAGAAGCTAATAATGCATACTTGTTAGGGGTAGCATACTTGTCTTTCAATGCTTGGAAGTCCACCTTTCTAATTATTTTAGTTGTTAGGGGTAGGCCGAGATACTTCAGGGGGATGGACGCAAGCTATGTAGGTAGGTCCTGTAGTACCCCTTGAAGATCGATGTGTTCGCAGTTGATTGACACCACCTAGCTCTTGTCGAGATTGGTATGATGGCCTGTGGCATCCTCGAATTTTTGTAGAATTCTGACCAAGGTGCAGACGTCCTCTTTCATTGGTGCCAGAAAGATAGCGGCATCATCTGCATAAAGGGAGGTGCGAAGGGTCACCATGCGGCCCCCTAGAGGTCGTAAGTCCCCAAATTGCGTTGCAATATTGAGGATTTTCTGGAATGGATCTATTGCTAGGATAAAAAAGGAAGGGGGATAGCAAATCCCCTTGTCGCAAGCCTCTGTGGTGTTGAATATGTTCACTAGGGATCCTGTTGAGGAGGACAGTAGAGGTGGCGGTGGAGAGAAGACATGATATCTAGTCTCTCCATCGTAGTGGGAATCCCCTATTCTGTAACAGGTCGAGCAAGTATTCCCAGCGAACTGAGTCAAAGGCTTTTGCAATATCAAGATTGAGAAGTAGGGATGGGGTTCTGTTTCGATGGTGTCTTTTAGCTAAGTTGCTAACACAGAGGTAGTTGTCTTGGATGCATCTATCTCTGGTGAAGGCGCTCTAACTTGGGGAGATGAGATCGTCCATGAAGGGTGCTAGTCTTAGGGTTAGGATTTTTGCTATGATTTTGGATATGCTGAGTATGAGACTGATGGGCCTGTAATCTCCTGTCTCTTGGCAACCATTCTTTTTTGGTACCAAAATTAGACTTGCAATGTTTGCACTGGGGATGTTGTTGATTCTCATATTGTAGAAAGTGTGTAGAGTGGCAATGAAGTCATCCTTAATGACGTCCCAACATTTGCGATAGAAATTTCCATTGAAGCCACCAGATCCTAACGTTGTATCTGCTGATAGTTGGATGATCGCATCATGCGCCTCCTGTTATGTGAAGGGGTTAGCTAGGGCATACAGATCTAAGCTGGGTAGCTAGAGGGTGTCCCAGCTAAAGGATACACCTGTACGCTGTGCCTGGCCCAAGATCTGATTGAAGTGATCAAGGAGCATATTTGCTTTATCTTCATGATCGACTGCCCAGCCTTGGCCCTTTGAAAGCTGCTAAATGAGGTTTTTCCTCCTGTTAGAGTTTATTCTGATGTGGAAGAATTTTGTGTTTGCGTCTCCTTCACGGAGCCAGTTGATTCGTGCCGCCTGCTTCTTCCTGGATCATTCAATCGCTGCTAAACCTATCACCCTTTTCTTCAGGCACGCTTGAAGGTCTGTTTCTTCTGGCGAGAGAGGTCAATTTCCAGCGCAATATCAAGGCGCATGATGATCTCTCGGGCCATGTGTAGCTGGAGCTTGTTGAGTGGGAAAATTCTCTTGCTCCATATTTTTAGTCTCCTGACCGTGTTTGTCAGCTTATTGTTCAGCTTTAGGATTGGGTCAAGTCCGAAAGTGGACATATGAAAATTAGTTGCTACTATGAATATGGATCGCCAGCAATTAAGGATTGTTTGGTTCATGATATATGTAACGCTGTAACATTACCGATGTGTGCCAAAATATTGGTTATAAAGTTCATAGCCAAAGTTTTGGCCAATGAACTAAGGAGCCAATGAAATACTTTGACATACAATTTGTTCGCCACAAAAAACTGCTACGCCACACTTTCACAAAGAACAATAGCAATGTGTGACTTTCACCCCAACGAGAAATTTTATTGTGTAACGGTTGTAGGGATTGGTTTGTGTCACGAGCTAATGAGGCGCTGACACGTGGCACGAGAGGCTGTAGCAAACATTGTGGAACACTGTAGCAAGCACTGTCGAGCACTGTAGCAAAGGGAAAACACATCGAAAACGCTTCCAAAAAAATTGTGCTACAGTGTTTTTCTATGCTACAGCACTCACATGCCACGTGTCATCACCCCATTGGATCGTGACACAAACCAATACATACAACCGTTACACAATAAAATTTTTCCACCCGAACAACCCCTTTCATCAGGGAATGAATCCACTAATTGCTATGGAACACTACTCTCTCCCACTGTCCTAGACACATTGCAAAAATGTCAAAGTAGTAAATTTATTAGCAGTTCGATAACCGTCTTGTTCCCCGTTCTCTCCCAAGGCCCGGGAAAACATTTGACAAACGGTTTTTTTTAACCCTAGCTCATACATTCTCTACATTTGTCAAATTTTGACCTATCAAAAATTGTATGTTTTTCCGGAGGGGGAAAACCAGTTTTGATAGCAATAGGAGTATGACCCTGCATTGTTTCTATGTGGAAATTAGATTTTGCAACAGTGGAAAGGTTGACACAATGAGAGTAATCAAAGTGAGCAAAGCATCCAGCCAACGGTCTTGCAGCGAGCGAGAGTTGCTAGTGTATTGCCTGGGAATCCGAAAAGCTAGAGGCTATAGTTTTTTGGACTTATAATTTATGAATTATGGCTCTTTCAAACAAATAAACGAGTTACCTTTTTATCATCTTTTCAAAACAACGTATCAAGGTAATTTTTTCAAAATAACTTATCTATTTATTAATATTCTATATGCTATCCATATCTATAAAGCATCAACTAGCGCTAGGTGAGTAGCGGAAAAGAACCCACGAAGACCAAGCCGATAAAACCTCACTTCCCTTTCCCTCCTGTCCCGTTTGAGAATTGTGCTGCGTGCTCATCACTTCCCAGTTCCTCCGTTACCTCGACTAAGCTCTCCATGGAAGCTGAGCTCTAGTTAAAGACGCCCACTACCTCGGCTCTGCGCTCTCCATGGAAGGGGAGAAGCCGCAGCAGCTCTCCTCTTCCTCCATTGCCGCCACCTGAGCTAGCTCCCCTTCCAAGAACCCGCTCACCGCGCTGTATATGCTAGCTATGGCGTTCGCCACGCTGTTTGACTCGCTCTACTGCGCCGAGGAGCACCTCGACCTGTTCCAAGAACCGGCCGAGGAGCAGGGGTGGCTGGACCCGGAGCAGCGCCCGCCGGTGCTTCTTGACGACGAGCTGCCGGCGCTGTTCGACGGGCTCAGGGGGAAGGAGGAGGTCGTGCTGGCGGCGGAGGCGGAGGAGGGGGATGGGGATGGGTACGGTGGCGCAGCGGGCCGGGAGGCGGCGGTCGGGTGGGCGGCCCGAGCGGCCGCGATGCTGGGCTTCTCCGCTCTCACGGTCACGCTGGCCGCCGCGTACCTCGACAGGTGCTTCCTAGGCGGCGCGCTCCGGCTGGGGGGCCGCCCCTGGATGGCGCGGCTCGCCGCCGTCGCCTGCGTCGCGCTCGCCGCCAAGGTGGAGGAGACGCGGGTGCCGCTGCTCCTCGACCTCCAGCTCTGCGCCGCCGAGGGCGCCGACGCCTACGTGTTCGAGGCCAAGACGGTGCGCCGCATGGAGCTCCTCGTGCTCTCCGCGCTCGGCTGGCGGATGCACCCGGTGACGCCACTCTCCTACCTCCACCCCCTCCTCGGCGTCGGCGACGCCGCGCGGCTGCGCCACTGCGAGACCGCCCTGCTCGCGGTAATGGCCGGTGGGTTCTTGGCTCTTCTCCACCTCACGCATTGTCACACTGGGAAAACAACAGACTTGATCTTTTGTGTTTTCCGAGCAAAGACATGATCTTTATTCATGCTGTGGGTGCGTCGCAGATTGGAGGTGGCCTCGGCACCGGCCGTCGGCGTGGGCCGCCGCAGCACTGCTCGCGACGGCCGGCTGCGGCGGCGACGGCGAGCTCCTGTTGCTCATCAATGCCCCCAAGGTCAGCACCGCGGCGCACCGCATGTTGTCAGCAGTGGTTGGCACAGTTATTGCTTGTCTTGTTGTCATTGTTGTGATCATCGAGTGTGTATATATGTGCTCGACTGATGGACGTGCGTGTCGCGGGTGCTGCAGGACGAGGTGGCGGAGTGCGCCAAGATCATCTCCGAGGAGGCGACGGCGGGCTTCATGGGGTTCTGCATGGCTGACGGCGGCGACAATAAGCGCAAGCGCGCGGCGGCGGGGCTGCACTCGCCGCCGCCGAGCCCGAGCGGCGTAATCGGCGCGGCGGGCTGCTTCAGCTGCGAGAGCTCGTCCAGCAGCGCGGACTCGCGGTCGGGCGCGGCCACGGCATGGGCGGCGTCCGGGTCCGTGTCGTCCTCACCGGAGACCCCCGGCCAGCCGCTCAAGCGCACGGCGACGCTTCCGCTTCCACTGCCCCGCGACGAGGAGAGCCGCGACGCCTACGCCGCTTGAGGCACGCACGGCACGGCGACGCTGGACGACCACCGCAACCTACGGCCCGATCGCTTCGCACATGGGAGAGGGGGAAGCAACTAATTGGAGACAAGAAAAGATGTAATTTTGCTTCCTTGTTGCAATGGCCCATGGCTCTAGTCCGGGGAGGGAGGAGGAATGAGTAGGGCATGAGCCATTGATGGTTCTTGGAGCGGCGGCATGCTCACGGAGAAGAGCAGCAACGGCAGGGTCCCCTGTTTGGCTTCCCATGAGCTCTACCTGACATTAATTTCCCTATTTTGCTTCTCATTTTAATTACTCCACTGTCTAAATAAATGTGTTGAACAAAACTTTTACTCATTCTAATTCCTACGTGGACCAGCCTATGTCCACACAGAATGGGTACTGTTAAGAAAAAGGATGAGAGAGAGATTTTATTATACTCTTCTTCTGGCGTAGACAGCCAGCCTCTTTCTTTCAGATACGAAAAAAAAAGGGTCAAAATTTCTCACGTAAAGACAAGTGAGGTGATACACGCTCACTGTAGTAGGAGCACAAGTACTGACAGTACCATGAGAGACAAGAGAGAGAGAGATGAGCTTTAAAGGCAAAGGAAAGAAGAAGGCAGCATCTTGCATGGAGGGGAAATAATGGAGGAGATCCCGTGGCATGGACGCATTTAGGCGAACTAATTCCTATGGAATACTGTTGCTTACCCATGTTTTCACAGGAAAAAAAATCCACTCAAATCTTTTTGTAAGCTTTTCTACGATTGGGTAAGCCGAACCACCACTGCCACCGCCCCTAGGCACTCTATCCTCCAAACCTACTCACAGCCATCCCGCCCGAAGGGCTCGCCATACCTGTCACCGTCTCAGGGCGCACAACCTTCCTGGATGGCTCACCGCCATCCAACCCAAGTCCACCGTGATGAGGACATTCCGATTGGCCCGATTATACGAACATGAGCTAAAAATATTAATCAACATGCAAACTCATTTCTAATTAAATTTGTCTTTAATTTACAGGAGAATTGGTTACTACCTAATGCTAGTATCTTAATTGGTCATAGGTTTATGCATGAGCAGACGTTGGGATGCCGAAACCAGGAGAAATCAGCACACGCGTGAAAAGAACTCAAGACGGCCCCGTAAGGAGTTGGTGGTCTCTTCTGTTGGTGAGCACAGTAAGATCAAAAGCCCAACTTACTGGCATAAAAGCACACAACCGTGCATCAAGTCTGGCCGAAGCTATAAGATTAAGCACCTTGATTAGGCTATGTGTTTGGACCACGTGTTTTTGTTTTAACATTGCTGGTTTCGGTTTTGAGTCTATATATGATTGTGTTTTGGATATCTGGGCCGAATAGGACGCAAGTCGGCATTAGGCCTATGAGCCGTTGATCTGTAGGGTGCGTGAGTTAAATAGCATGGTTCCCTTTTTGTAAGGACAGACCACAGAAATCAATCCATTATTTTCAGAGAGTGATATGCTTGTTGCTCCTAAAGTTTGGTATATGATTGCAACCTAGAGGGGAATCGGGTGTTCTTCCCCGTCGTTCTTGTGTTTCCCTGTGATTGGCCGGAGCGACGGCGTGTCTACTTGGTGGTCGGGTAGACGGGATCACGAGCGGTGGTTGGGCGAATTCTTTTGTTGCAGGTTGCTGTTCTAACAGTGGTTAACACCATCGATTTGGTAGGTTGTACAGATCAAAATTATCTCCATCGATCCTGCGCCGTAAAGATCGAACAATCTCCTGTATCACACTGCCCCTGTCGTGAAGAAAGGATAAGAGCAGCTAGGAGAATGAGAGCAATAGGATAAGAAGTATGCATGTTAGTTGCCGACAAGGGACCTCCAATTTATTTGGCCCACTTGTCAGTGGGTTTAAATAACAATGTCTTAGTGCTAATGTTTTTTTATATGGTGTCCTAATTCACGTGTTATTTACTCCTACGTTTTTCTTGTGTTTCAAACGTCTCTTTCTATATTTTTCTATGTTTTTTATTCATCTGTTTTGCCACTACATTTCTATATTTCGTCAAATCACAGTAATATCAAATCACACGTCATCGCAGCTACTAGATGCAGATGGTAAGAGGCGTTGGTAAAGCCTATCAAGGATGGGTTGTATAGGACCAACAGGCAATAGAGAAACGGTGAATGATGTCTTAAAATCTTACTAAGTATTCATCTAATCCTTTTTCTCTGATAGCTACAGAGTTATGAAGATAAAGGTTGAATGCTCACTGGAAAACCGAAGGTAAAAACAGAAAACAGAGAAGCAGACTCTCGATCGAGAGCAGTTCAGAGCTGCCTAACCGATTAGTTGAGGTCGAACCAAAGATAGAGGAACCGACCGAGAGTTACACTGTCTAAAACTGAGTGGTCGAACGCCAACCCGTGGTCAATCGAGTCACTTGGCCGAAGACAGCCTGAAGCAAAGAAACAGTGCGACCAAAAACAAAGTGCACAATAATTACTACGTTGTCGAAGCGAAAACAGAGGTAGAAGCGCACGACCACAGAAACTAAAATCCGAATATCTTTCGATTCTCATATCAGTTGGTCATGGAACTTCAAACATAGTAAGAGCATGTCCTCTAAAGGAGAAAAGACAAAGAAAATAAGACTTCTCTGCTAAAACCGAAACAGACGACGCGGTCGAACACGTAACAGAGAATGCCAAAGAGACACGACCGTGCGATCCAATTTCTGAATAACTTGTGATTCTTAGATCGGTTGGTCATGAGATTTTAACCACAGTAAGAACACATCCTTTGCTTGAGAAAATTCAGAGAAGGTGGAACTTTTCTGCCGAGAAGAAAACAAACGACATGGTCAATCTTGAAACAGAGGAAGTTGGAAGGTGCACGACCGCAAGAGCCAGACTTCAAACAACTTTCAATTAAGAGTTCGTCTGACCAAGAAACTTTGTACGCACATTGCTTAAGGTCTCAAGATCCTACTCTAATCTTGAATTGAAATCTTATCAACCAGATTGAGACCTTCTACGATTTGGTTGAGAGCGCACAAGAACCGAGTTCATGAACCGAAATCGTTGATTAGAACCGCTCATGGGTCAAAGCTAGCCCAGTTAGGTTGGAGCACAATCCAACATGTCACTGCGATTTCAGAGCAATCAATGAGATCAAGCCAAGAACAAGAAATAGCCAAGAACACAGAGAATAGGAAGAACAGAGAAAGCGCAAACAAGTCATTCAAATAATAAGCAGACAACACAACTCAAATAGAGGCAGAGAGATGAATGATTGCATTCATGGAGGTTTCTACAGCCACCCCATCTAGGAGAACAACCTCTACCCCTAGAGCGAACACACACGGATAGACTCCCAAGGGAGGGAGAGACGACCGCCTCCAAGGCTTAGCCGGCCAACTCAACCCTAACTCCTGCCTCCCCTCTCCCTTTTATGGCCTCACACGCGAGACCAGACCTAATGGATCCACCCATTAGTCCACATTGGGGATAACCCGTAAACCCCACCTAACACCGGGTTTTACACCTGCACACACTCACGACAACCCGTTAACACCGACAGGATGCAGTGCTTTAACAGACCAGCTCCGCTTTCGTAGCCTTGAGTCATTTCACCGAATTGCCCCTCAAGCACCTTTCTGGAAGTTTCTTGTCCTCGCACGACCGCACCTGCCTCCGACCGACTGGATCTCGACTACTCCCTGAGTCTAGTCCCAGTCCGCTCCGCTGCACACGACCGCACCCGACATCCGACCGTCTGTACCTCGACTTCTCCCTGAGCCTAGTCCCGGTCCACCTCGCCGTTGCCTGTCGTGATCACCTCCGGCAGTTCTAGCTCTGGTTCCTCGTCTCCTGGCCCACAACCACCTCGCCAGCCTCGATCATCTTCGGCGTTTCCAACCGTCTGGACCTCAGCATCTCCTATGCCTAGTTTCGGTCCTCCCACACCTCACCATGACCTAGCTCCGAAGTCCTGCAACCTTGCAACCACCTCACCAGTTTCGATCATCTTTGGCGTCTCCGACCGTTCTGGATCTCAACACCTCCTGTGCCTAGTCCTGGTCCTCCCACGCTTCACCATGACCTAGCTCCGAAGTCTTGCAACCTTGCAACCACCTCACCAGCCTCGATCATCTTTGGCATCTCCAACCGTTTTGGACATCAACACTTCCTGTGCCTATTCCCGGCCCTCCCATGCCTCACCATGACCTAGCTCCGAAGTCCTGCAACCATACAGACAAGCAAACCATCACATAGCACCGCACAAAACACCAGATAATCATTCGGCACACTCAACACGATCTTAGTGCACAATCGTAGCTAGTCCTAAATCACTTACGACCACTCAAATGCATAATTCATGAAGTGGTCGAAGCCTTAGAAGACTTCCCAGCTGCCTTCGACCACACAGCAGGTCGTCACGACCACCTCAAGCTCGCTACAACCATGCAGACACATGCCACGACCATCGCTAGCCGCCACGACTTACCCAACCAGGTCGCAACGACTTACGACCGGTCAAACGCATAAGACATGCAACGCTCAAAGCCTACGACCTCATCCCAGATCGTTATGACCACCCCAGAGGTCATTACGACCGCTTACAAGAGGCTGCGACCGCTTACTACATGGTCACTGCGACCGCTTACTACATGGTCGAAATACCTTCCGACCACGTTCATCGCTTTCCACCTTGGTCGCACCCCGTTCAGACCACGTACACCGAGTTTCACCGTGGTGGAAACGTCCACCGACCAAGTACAATGAGATTCACCGTGGTCGAAATCCCTTCTAACCACGTACAACACGTTTCACCGTGGTCGAAGCCCTTCCGATCACATTTAGCGAGATTCACCGTGGTTGAAGCCCCTTCTGACCACGTCTGACTTCATCCGACCGCGCTCTGACTTCATCCGAGCACTTCCGACTGCGTCCGACTTCGTAACTTCTTTGGCAGACATCCGACTTTCGACATTGTGGTCGTAAACAGTGTAACTGGCTTCCGATCACGGCCAACTGAGGCGAACAACTTCCGAACGTGGTCGCAAGACAATGTAGTCGAAGTCTATCGACTTCGCAGCGTGATCGAAGTCGAAGACTGCCGACTTTGCAGTGTGATCGAAGCCGAAGTCTGTCGACTTCGCAGCGTGATCGAAGTCTTGACTTCCGACCACAGCCATTCAGCACCTTCGACTTCCGACCACGATTGCGTTTCGCTGCCGACAATGGATAACGTGGTCGTAAGCAGTGTAGCTGGCTTCCGACTTCCAACAGATCAACCCAAGAGGCACTGCCGACCACTCTCAACAGCAAGCGAATGGCAAAGACATCACAGTGAGCCGATAACTGCTCAAACCTTAAAAATCAAACCCAATCTCTCTAGATCAAGAGTCAATCACTTATCACAACCATGAAGTGATCTTCATATAGCCTCACAGGTTGCGATGTTTTGAGATTGACTTAGGGGCGTTGGGAATGGCCGCTTCGCATGTGAAAGTGTCAGGACGGCGTGGCTTGTAATCTACGAACCTACGTGATTAGAAGATGGCAAAGCGCTTTGTTGGTAGTCTCCTCCTGCTTGGACTTTTGTAGGCTTTGACATCGAGGGAAGAGATTGTTACGTTACATTGAGGGACCCTTTCCCCTTTCCTCGAAAGACTACACACACCAAAGGAGAGGAGCTAGCATTCCTGTCCTGCACATAAGAGAGGCTTTTCTTTTCCCTTGTTTCTTTTTTTTTTTGAAGCGCTACACATGAGCATCATGTTGCTAAGACAAAGTGTATGAAGATACCAAGACAAAAGTGTGGGTTAAAAACTTTGCCATTCTCTTTACCCCGCCAAAAAATAATCAGGGTGAAGAGGCCTAGCTCGGTGGGAGGAGACGACGGTGATAGCGTATATGTGTGCTTTAGGGGTTGTTGAGTCTCCGTTTAGATCCTAGCATGTGTGGAAAACACGTGCGTGTACGTGGGTTTTGTGTGTCTGCCTTGTATCCCTAAAAAAAAAGGAGGGTGAACTTTGCCATGAGTCAACTGTTGCTATTAGGAGTTTCTTGGTCGATCTTGTGTAGGGAAAAGAAATCATGCTATTCATCAGGTGTCTTGGCATGTGTTAAGTTCTATTTGGAATACAAGAATCTCACGAGAAATTTGCACTCTTTTTTTGTGTCACTCACACATGGGCCCTACCCATACGCGCAATTCAACTGGACCGCTTGTCAGTGAGCAGCTCTCACCGAGTATGTAAACGTCGTTGGTACACGGAGCATTTATCAAACGAAATACTGGCAGGTGTAAGGTGAGGGGACACAGGCAATTGCTTTCCCCACAAATCATTTGTTTGTCATTACTTGCTTCCATGGCATAATAAATCCAAGAACCCCACCCCGTTTGGGGCTTCGGACTAGGCAGAGAGAGAGCAGAACGTGGGTAATGTCCCACATGATTAAACAAAAACAAAAGAAAATGATAAAAGATCCAGCTTTATTTGGCCCACCACTGTGGTGGGACAGACAACTGACCGAACAAGGAAAGAGGAAAAAAACTAACAAGGCCGGGAGAGATATGTCGCATTTATTTCGGTTTGAACTTCTAATTATTGATTTATTTTTTATTATTTTTAAATTTTATTTTCTCTTGATTTTTAATTTTTTAGCTTTTTTGTCGGTTCTTTTTTTCGTATTCATTTGTATTGTTTGTGATGGTCTAACATGTTTTTTTATTCAAAAATTTTTAAGTTTAATTACTTTAAATAAGTCACTATCAGTTACAGTGTAATTTCAACTAGCTATAATGTAAATTTCAGTCATAAGCTATTTTTTCAGCCCAACTAAGCGGGCTGAAGAGCATGCATACAGGAAGAAGTGGGAATAGGGGCTGCCTGCAGTACTTTGTTTTCTCCAACATAAAAAAAACTCTACACCTACCAACATGTGAAGTACATATTATTGGTATGTCCTTTTGTGTTTTTAGCTTTTAGCTCCTGGCTTCTCTGTAAGTCTAAAACTATGTGAGCCGTTCATGTCAACATCTCTACCATCCGTTATTGTCTCAAAAAACATATAGCTCAAAACAATAGGGCCATTGGCTTGTTCAAGGCAGACCCCTACAACCCTACAAGGAAAAAACACAAAACAATTGTGTAAACTATCAAAATAAGCAGTATTCCTTCTAATGTGAGAAACAAAAATAGTAGGATTTAACTATGAATTTTTTGTACTTTTAGCATGTTTTCAACTGATATTTGCAAAAATAGCCGCATGTGCGTGGAATTGGCAGAAATAGCACTTCTGCCACGCAGTCACCGGGCGGCAGGGCCATGCAGCCGACAACTGCTTGTTATCATTTTTTGTTGTCACGCTTGCTGTGTATCTGGTTGTTGTGGCTTCGGGTAGTCGTAGACATGGTCGAAATGATTAAAATGGTTGAAAGCCAACTATGGTCGAAAGTTGGTGGTTGGAAGGCTTACAGAGTGGTCAAAATCTAAAGAGTGGTCGGAGCGGTCGAAAACTATAAAGTGGTCGGAGAGATTGGAGTGGTCGGAGGCTATAGTGTTTTGAAAGTGATCGAGGGCTTGGGAGTGTTTAGGATGGTCGGTGTTTTGCAGCGGTCGTAGTCAAAGGTCGGAGGTTGTTTGAGATGGCAGTGGTCGGCATTGACTGTGGTCGTGAGAGGGTGTGGTCGAAAACCATAGAGTGCAAGACGTGGCCAGGGCTCGAGAGTGACCGAGAGAGGTCGGAGTGACTGAGGTGATCGAAGAGGCTTTCGTGGTCATGCGCGGTTGTGGTCGAGAGCGACCGTGGTCAGATGCAGTGGTCGGAAGGCAAGAGTGATCGAAAAGAAGGGTGGTCAGAAGCTACAGGATTTTGTGTATGGTCGTGGTCGAAACACTGGGAGTTTAGAGTTTTAAAGATGGGTCAAAGGGGTCGAAAGCGAGGGCGGTCGAAAACCTCCTAGGTGTCGGACTGCCAGGAGCGGTTGTTACCGACCAGAGTGGTTTTATCCGACCAGAGTGGTCGTAACCTAACTAGAGCGGTCAAAACCAACTAGATTGGTCGAAAGCGACAATGCTCAAAATCGATTGTGGTCGAGGATGACATGGGTCAAAAGGTACTTTTATGGCGCTTCGGGAATGGCAATTGCCGAAGCTCCAATGCTCAACGGCGGTCGGCGAGGGTGCAAAAGAGAGAGGAGATGCCGGGGAGTTCTTTTATACCTTGTGCGGATGCTAAAGGCGGTCGGCAGCGTGGCAGAGGCGGCGATGGAGTGAGGGTGTCGACGACGAGGACTCTCCGACGGTGGGCTTGCTTGGCGGAGTGGTGGAGGACGTGCGCACGATGATGAGGAAGGTGTAGACGATGTTGGCGAGGCGTGAGGGAGACTGAGTCGGCGGCAATTTCTTGCTGGTGTTCCACTAGCGTGCGAAGGGAGAAGCGGACGGGCTCAGTGCTTCAGGCACTGAGGATTGAGATTGAGGGAGGATTGGGGTGCGGAGTGAGGATTGAATGGGGTAGGAGGCTTTTATAGGAGCTACAGGTGAGGAGAATGTCAGCGGTTACTCGACAGAGTAAAGGTGGCCATTGGTGGCGGGTTCAAGCAGTGGCGGTGTTTAAAGAGAGGAAAACGAACATGAGAGTAGGGGAATGAAGAGGGGAGTAACTATGGCTAAATAATGGCAGCAATTGCTCGTGCCAATGGGTAGAAATGGACGAATTTAAGAGCTTGAGGGGCGCGACAATGGTGGCCATGGCAGTCGGCGTGGGGAAGAAGGGGAAGGAAGAAGAAGGCGGTGGGTCCCGCGTGTCAGTGAATGAGAGAGGTGAGAGGAGGGAAGCAGACGGCTGGATGTTCGCCACATGGCGCAAGGAGGCAATTGGAGCCGTCGGCAGAGAAATGAAGGGGTAGGTGGCAACGGACGCCCGAGATTAAATCGACCGAGGTGGATTCGATCTACGCTTAACACGTGTCAGCTCAGCCCAGAGAGAGTTTGGATTTAAATTTTGTTTTGTAAGTTTCAAAAAATCTAAGAACTTTCAAATACACTTTAAAAGTAGCAAATAAAGTACAAAAAATTTAGAAAACTTCACAAAAAATCCTGAATATATTTTGGATTCAGGAAAAAAATTTCCAATGTAAATTTGGTCTTTACATTTTTTACAAAAATACTTTTTAGCTTTTAAATTGATTTTTAAATTCCAAAAAAACACAGAAAATCCAGATAAAAGACAAATGCTTTAAATTAATGAATTTAAAATATTATTTTTTATACAAATTAAAAATACCCTTTATTTAATAATATTTGTATGTTTTTAATTAAATTACTGTTAAGAAAAGCTTTTTAAAAGCTAAAAATAGGAAAATAAAATCTGTAAAATTTAGGCAACCAAAGAACACTTATTTAAATTTAATTATTTTTTACTGAAAATTTTGAAATAAACAACTGGATTGTTACAATACGACCTTCCCCTTTGGCAGCTAGAGCGTAACTATTGATTTTCCTTTATGCCATTTTAGGGCTATATTGCTGGTTAAAGAAAAAGAAACAATTTATGGTTGTATATATTGGTGGGGCACTGTCATGTGTGTTGGTTTTCTTGGTGAATTTTTTTATTTCTTGCTACTATATTTTTCCATCATGTTGAAAGGGTAACAGAGAGTGATGGGAAGAGGAGGGAAACATGTCGCTTGGACCACATTGGTTTGGTACTAGGAAACAGTGCCCAAAGCCGCACCCAAACACTGGTCTGGTTCGAGCATCTTGGGAAACCGTGCCAATGCCATGGACCTTTTCTTCTTCCCACAAATGTTATACGGTTTAAATCCAAATATAGAGGTAAAACATTGCGATGTAACATGAACTAAGTCAAAAGGTGATACCGCTGACATATCGTTTTGCTTATACGGCTCAAATTAATATGGGCCTGTTCGGCAGCTATAAGTCGCTTTTTCGAACCGCCATTCTGATCTAACTTTTAAACGGAGTATTTTCTCAAGACATATCCTATAAGTTAAACATAGTACACGTTAAAAGCTTAACATCTGTACCAGCCAAAAATCGCAAGTGAGTATCGATCTCTCTGTAATCTATACCATAAACAGCTAAAATTCAAAAATTAACAGCTAAAAAGAACAGGCAACGTATACCCAAGCATGTAAAAAGGTGTAACAAGTCCTGGCCTTGGCAAGAGCCGGCAGCCAAGCTTTTGCGAATGGCGACTGAGACAAATTCATCGTACACTCGAGTCGCCGTCAGAGGGGAAAAGGTTGTGTGCAGACAACAAGTCAAGTCTCTTGTCAGAGGGGACAGAAGAAGCCAAACAGATGAAGCAGCGGCCTATATGCTGCTAGTATAACGCCCCTCGCTCTCTGTTCTAGGCACA
The DNA here is from genome assembly GCA_036346245.1 of Bonia amplexicaulis. Taxonomy (NCBI): domain Eukaryota; kingdom Viridiplantae; phylum Streptophyta; class Magnoliopsida; order Poales; family Poaceae; genus Bonia; species Bonia amplexicaulis. Next base: position 14,151,731 of record CM070760.1, read on the forward strand.
CGTAGAGCTACCCCTGTTTTCATACCTGGATTACTACAAAGGATTTGTACAAATAATCTATTTTTTATTTAAAATTACAGAAATATAACTGTGACATTAATTTTTTTTTTGTAGAAATAGGTTTCAGTCGTCCAACGAAGGGATGACTGAAGCCAATCGCCCAACGGCCAAGCGACACGTTTACAGTCGCCTGACCATTGGGCGACTGGAACCAGTCGCCCAACGTTTGACCTTAGAACGATAGGTACGTATAATGGTAAGTGATATTGTGATATTACTAAAAATTCATGCATGAAGGAAACATCCAGCTGTCGTATCCAACCAGATCTACAATTTTCTTACTGAAACAACTGGAAATACATAGGAAACCCTATGTCAATTAAGATTTGACATGGCTGGTGACTCACAACAATGGCACCCTAAAATACATAGGAAACCTACCCAGACGTACAGAAAAAAAAGGGCGGCAAATGGGCAGCAAAGCGAGGCTCACGAACCAATAAACTTTACTAGCACACAGCTGCCCTTGTTTTCACCTACAAATGTCACGAGAAACTAAAAAAAAGGTAGCATTCTATTCCTTTGGAGTACCACTCTGGATCAGCTCACCAACCAGCAAATGCAGACAAACATCTTTTGAGACACTTCCATTCAATCCATAGCCGTAGAGGCCTCCAGCACGTACTTACTGTTTGCCACACACGTACCCAGGACAAGAGCACAGTGCAGGAATTTTTGGCACATCTCACACTATTTAGAGCTATATTTACAAAAATATCAATATGCACGTAGTATTTATAAAAATATCACTTCTGCCATCCGGTGGTCAGGTGACAGCGCTGTGGAGCTGACACGTGGCCAGTGGAGCTCGATCACTGGGTGGCATGTTGTAACATCCTGAAAAGTTGAAGTTTGAATTATAAAAATTTTTGCATTATTTGCTGGCGTTTTGGTTTGAATTTGATTTTTAAAAGCATTTCTTAAATAGGACTAAGGTTCCAAAAGGCAAAAGAAATGAAATAATAGAAAATAAAATTATAAAGTGAGAATCTGAAAAGATGATCCAGCGTGAAAGGGATATAGTTGGTCCTAAAAATTTGAGAATAATAATATGGTTAAAGTATGGATAAAGAGATGTAAGGAGGGAATAAAATAGAATTAAATACATATAGATATTTACATATGAAAATGGAAATAATCAAGAGGGTTTTAATGAAGAAATATGTGTAGACAAACTCCTCAAAAAAAATTAGGAGTAAAATATATAAATATGTATATGTATGTGTATGCAAATGGGAAGGAAAACAAAGAAATAAAACTAAAATAAAGTTAGTGAATGGCCACCACCACGGCCAACTGCCCACCCACAGGCGCCACCACCACCCCGCCCCACCCGCCTCCTGTTCTTCTTCCTTCTTCCCCTCCTCGCGCCCCTCCTGGGCCGCGCCCGCGCTCTCGCCCACGCTTACCTCGCCTCACCCGGCCCGCCTCGGCGCTCGGCCAAGGCCGGACCGCCGTTCGCGACCCAGCGTTCCCGCCCGGACCGGACGACGCCGTCTGTCCGAAACGCGCCCCCCGCCCCGCCACCTCTTTTTTCCCACGCCGCTCCAGCCTGCCTCCTCGAGCCACGCGGACATCATGCCCCGCAAGCTCCAACTGCACCCCCTGCCGCCACTGCCCGCCGCCGACACGACCTCACGGGAGGAGCACTCGGCGCCACCTCCTCGTGCACCTATAAAAGCCACCGAGCGCCTTTGTTCTCCCACGCCTAGCTTCCTCTCATGCTTAGGAATTTAGCACTAAACCAACTCCTCGCCGTCGGCCTCGCCTTTCTTCCCCAACCCGTGACACCCTCCCGCCGAATTGCACAACCATAGCTCGAATCCACCTCCCCACCATCTCCGTGACGCCGCCAACCTCTTCCGGTCTTCTCCGAGCCGCCGGTGGCCGTGCCGCCGTCGTCGGAGCTTCTCCCCGCCGCCGCCGCCGCCGCCACCACCACCGTGCCCCCCCCCCACCGGCCTCCATCGGCCACCGCAAGACCGGGACGAGTTTAGCCCTCACCGGCACCTCTCCGCCGACCACCGCCGCCAGACCGCCGCCCCACCTCGGCCTCCTCTGCCCGGCCCCCAGCGATACCTCAAAAGGTATTTATGCCCTTAAGGGTAGGCAAAGCCTCCCCACCCACCGTAAACGCGACCGATTCTCTTCCCGAACTCCCGTGGCTGCTCGAGCCTCTGCTCCGCAGTCACGGGTTGAGTTTTTCTGCGTTTATTCACACGACAGTGGGCCCTTTGTCACCCGCAATGCTCAGGCTCGCTGACAAGTGGGCCCCACCCGTCAGCGAGTGTGAGAAGAACCCGACCGCTGCCAAGCGGGCCCCATCGGTCAGAGGCACAGAAAGAAAACTAATAAAAGAAAATAAAATAGGGAATATGACATGTGGGCCCCGCCCGTCAGAAATTTAATAATTTAGGGATTTATCTGAACTGAGATTTTTAAATTGGCATAACTTATTCATTTTAACTCCAAATTGAATGAAACAAATTTCTAAATTCATTTAAATTCAATATCTGTCCAGTGAAACCAAAGTCATAATTTTTAGAACTCATTTGAATTTAGAAAATAATTTAGAGTAGCTAATAAAATTTAAATAGGATGCAAAATAGATTATGGGATGTTTAAAATGGAATTAGCTGTCACAAAAGATTAATGTGCCCTTAGTGTTTGTTTTAAAAATCTAAATTAGTTAAAAGTATTAGTAAAGAAAAATGACTTTTGGTTAAAAATCCAAATTTAGTGTAGATACCCTTAATTGTAAAATAGAATATATGCATATAACATTGAACACCACTATCAATAAATCTTGATGAATAAATTTAGAACTGAAAAATAAAGTTAAGCCTAATAATAACTAAGGTGAAGATAAAGTAGTAATGAGGTCATTAAATAAATATTAGGCCTACTAATAATGAACATAAATTCAAATAACAAAACTAAATTGATTTCATTTGGGTGTATGTGGACCTTTTGAGTTATTTGCCTTTATTCGTGTTCAGTCGTTTAGCACGAAATTAGAAGTTGGAATCAAGAATCGAAGGATCCCGTGTGATCAGGAGCAAAGCGAAGATCAAAGACCAAAAGCTCGTAACCAACAAACGAGAAAACATAGTGTGAGCTCAAGACCATGGTGAACCGCGCCAAAGTAGTCAATACTTTGATCATGTTGAACCTATATTTTCTGCAAATTACTTTTGTTTAAATTATCAAATTGCATGCTGTTATTTTATGTACAAATGCATGCTTAATTCAAGCTTCTAGTTATATGCCCATTGTTTGCCTGGATTAATATTACACCCCCTTGTTGAATATTTGAATATATGAACCTTGTCGCCCTAGCAAAATTACGATAGTAACCTTTTGAAAATAAGTCCGTAATTTATACGCCATGCGTAGTGTTGCATATGTATTCATGGGCGTGAAAACGCCCAAGCATCACTTTTAATCATGAGAAAATTTGGTTGGGCAGTCATGGTGGTAATGACTGGTATATGTTCGATATGATTATTTTGTGATCCCAAAACCCTACTTGCTTGAATATCCGCGAATGGTTCGATGGTGTGTGTGTGAATGGTGCGGTGGAGGCACAAAGTGGGTTGTGGTAGAATCTCCCGATACCACTAAGGACCGAATCTTGTCATGATCTCCCACGAAAACAAAGGCAACCACAAGTCTCAAAGTACAACTTGGCTAAGTAGTTGTATCGAAACTCCGGACTCATCTCACCGGTAGTGGATTGAAGTGGATAAGCAAGGGCAAGGGGAGGCCTAAAGGGACACCAAGGGGAGGGTGAAGTTTTCCAGCTGTTCTAAGCGTTGCGGAAGTGGAGCCCTGCGTTAGTAATCGGGAGAACATCCGTGCATAGATGGGACCCACCGCAAGTGGGAGAAGCCCATAAGGTGAGATGACAAAGGAACTAGATACTCGAGCAATCCCGTGATGGTCTCGCTCAACCACATGACTAAGGAATCGTGTGGGGCAAAGAGTTGATTGTCTCTTGTGGTGAAAGTGTACAAACTCGCAGAGTCAAAACTATTCGAATAGCCGTGCCCACGATCATGGGCGGACATGGGAAACTTAACCGATATAGTTCTGCTTCAAAATGATTTGGGGTGGGAATGGAAAAGTGAAGGGCGCAAGGCCACGGTTTGTGTTGTCCCGGTGTCGTCCCAAAGATAAGTTAAGCTATAACGTCAAGGATTAAGCATATGGTGCGAGATGCCATGTAACGGTGGATGGAATCAATCGCCATCGTTATTGCATTCTCATATATATTACGCTTTGTTCAAACCGCTAAGTCTCGGGAGGTTTTCTATGTATTATATTTCAAAAGCTAAATGATGATAAAGCTTCGCTTACAAAGTAAAGTGATAGGAAGATAAATAGAGTCGTAGGAAGAGTGGATGACCTGTTGTGGTAAATACATAACGATGATTGGTGGATTCATGCCGATTATAAAAAGAGCATATTAGAGAGGGGTTTAGGAGAAATAAATCGGTGGAGTCTATATGAATGGATGGGTTAGAAAGATGATTTAAATGATTTTTGGAAGATTAGAATGTGCAAAAGAAATTGTTGGATTACGACACTAATATAAATTCTTGAGAGATGTTAGTAATAGTGTGATTGATAGGATTTGATTAAAATACTGGAAGAATGAATTGAATTTTTGGGTATATCGGAGGAATAATAATAATTACCGGAGTATAATCTGGATCAATGATTTTGGAGAATTAGAAGAGTGTAAAGGCAATTGTTGGATTTAATGGGATTAACAGGGATTGATCTAGATAGATGATTTGAATTTGGGGAAATTTGGAGATATGATAATTGAAGCATAAACTAGATTAATGATATTCTTGGTGCAGAAGTATTGATGAATTAGTTAGAGATAAATAATGAAAATAAGGGTGATTATGGAAAGAGCAATTTATGGTTTTGGATCATTAGCAGAAAGGATTGATTTGTTAGAAAGTTCGATATGAATGATGTCGATGGATTAAAAGTAATCCTATTAGGGAATCATTGGAATTGTAAGGTGGAGTTGGTGAATATTGATTTCAAGATTGGACTAGTATGAATTCTAATACGTGAAGACATTGGTGGATTCAAAATGAATGTATATATATAAAGGGTTTGATCGGTGGATTAGCTAAATGATGCCACTCATTGTTTGGAATCTTAGACGACATTTAGTAAGAAAATTGTGTCTAGGAGAATTAAGTCAATTATGGCTTTTGGGGGAGTGAGTCAATTTGGCAATCGCCGTGGGAAGTTTTAGGTAGCAGTAATAACACTATGGTTTAATAATAGTAATGCTACCAAAGGCGTTTTCTGGCAAATAAAACAACCCGAGCCTTTCCTTTGATAAGCCATGCATACTATATATTTGCATTCGTGTATTGGCTCATGGAGCACGGTGGTTAGTGTGCTCACACTCGCTCTCATAACAAATCCGAAGGTGAATCGATCGCTACACATCGCAATACTTTTGGGTCTTGATGGCAAATAAGATGAAGATGTCAAGGGTTAGGTCGCGAACCTCCAGCTGGTCGCTCAGGGCATGACCAAGGTCCCACCGTGTGCTTCGCTCTTCCGCCGCAATTTTACGATTTCTACTAATCGCCCATGAGTAAGTTTACTATTTTATTTATGCTTCCGCATGGTATGTATTTGATATTCATTTTCAGAATCGTGAGCACTATCTATCGATCCGTGGAATAGTGCATTAAATCACAGAGATTTCGGATTGAAAAATCCGGTCCGAGGATGGTATCGAGCATATCGATCGCAGTCGTGACCTAGTTTGCTGGGCCGTTAGTTCATGATTAGAATTATTTTCTCAATACCTAATTTCAAGAATATAGGTTATATTGCTCAAATCTCCTCTCTCTTAAATGATTCCCTCTCATCTATATGCTGCCTTAACCATTTCTACTTCTCGTGCTCTCTTACCCTGAACTCAAAAGGATGAAAATTCAGTGCTCCTCTTGTAAACTCTCCTTGAGAACCTATATCGGGCCAATAGTCATGACGCTTGAATTTAAAGCTTTATTTCAAAAAAAAATTATCCTTGAGGACTGATTATTAAGTTGTTTACGAAATTCATTTTCAACCTCATTTTGACAAACTCGGACCTTCCGAGGAAATTTTCATAAGTTAAACTACTTACCAAAACTTATTCAAAACTTTACCTTGGTTTCTCAAATAGTTCAAAACAAAGTTATTTCTTGAAAGCTTTCCTAACAAGGACTTTGTGTTTCAAAATAGATCCTAAGTGTTAACCTTGGGGTGTTACCTTTGAAAGAGTTATGTTGGTGAAAACCTATTTCCCTGCTTGGTTTTATCACCCCTAGTTAAAAGAAAATCTTCATTTTGTTACAAAGTTTCATTGAAATAATAATATTAATAATGATAATGTCGAATAAGAAATGATATCAAGCCAATCACCTCCAAATACTTTCCTCTTCTTTCTATTGATTTGGGAAGAAAATTTTGATCCTCATCTCGCACCCATACTCCAAACAGTTAAGGTTAGGGCGTTGAAGATCGTCATGAAGATAAAGTGGTTTCGTTTTAAACAAACTATGTAGATGAACCCTGTGCCCCCTTATGTGTGCTTCCTCGAATAGACGTTGTATTGTTGCAAGATTTCACTTTGGCCCTTTGCACTGCCTTCTTGCCCTCGGGCGTCCTATTTCGCAGTCACAGGAAAAGCTTGCTTTCAAAATTTGTGTGGTTCCGTATCACCTCGACTTAGGGTATACTCTCTTAAAATTTTAATGGGTTTTAGAGTATCTTATCTCACGATGTGACACTCATCTCATGTTGTTTCCTCACCTTTTCTCGAAAACCCTACTAGGCCCAATGGATGGAAGCAAGACCACTACCACGGTCGGAAGAAAAAGGAAGAATAATAATCGATGCTCGCAATAGCCCCAACCATGTGTACCAACCATCGCATGACTTCACTCTACGAGAAGGACCAAAGAGAGGGTACCATCATGAAAATAATAGCATCCCTGTACTAAGCAAAGGCACTCGAAAGAAGAAAGGCAAGTGTTTGAGATATGGCGACCAAGGACATTATGTGAAGAATTGTCCCATCAAGGGAAAACAAGCGAATAATGGATGCCGCCACCATCGCCCTCAACTCCGACGAAGGAGAACCGGTTGCAAAAGCTTTGTCACTGCACTGTGAAGCTACATCAATAATATATGTAGTGAGTGTGGTAAAGCCGACATGTCGCACAACACCGCCCTCCACTACGACAACTTGGACAAGGAGCCTGTTTCACCTGTGGACAAACCGGACATTACTACTACAATTGCCCAGCCTCCTCATTTATACTGCAAGAAATATCATTATCCGGATGACCGCCTCACAACTCTAATAGCTTGTAGGCGTTGTGGAGAAAGGGACATGAGAAAAGTCAATGTACGCCTAGCGCCCCAAGCCAAGAAGACCACCCGCCAGAGAATGTCCGACCAAGAAGATCACTGCTTTCTCTCGAAGGACAAGACCATCGCCCAAGGATTGCTTCATGAGTCCGCTACTAACCAAGGCACCGAGATACAACGAATGAGTCTTCAAGTCGCCATAGGACTCGTTATGCCCGGGGTTAGAAAGGGCAACTAATGTTAGATGTCATTTATTTTAAGGGGGGTAGCAAGAGTAGACCAAATGTTGAAGGCTACTATGGCGTGTAATCACTTTTGGGAGTATCGATATGATGTATGCCTACCACGGAGATGCAACAGCTTGTGTTTGGCCAAATCAAACCGTAACACGTAGATCCGCAAAGCCAAAAAAATCTTCAGAGGTAAGGATTACGAGATGTACCCTTAGCTAAAATCATCAACTTGTCAAAACCCTAGAGTAAGGGCAAGACCCTAGCAAAAGTAAAAGACCACCCTATAAAAATACCCATCGTCACCTCTGCATTCCTAAGGCTCTACCCCCTAAGACACAGACCATTGCTACCCACCTATCAGTGTAAAACTCTACAACCGTATGTCCAGTAGACGATGCAACTACTTCATTCCATGATGACGTGAAGACAACAAGGTCAAAGAGCAAGTGTTTGAAAGTCTACGATCTATCCAGGAGAACAAGGTTTCTCTCTCCCCTTTTTTTTTGACTTCTCTAAGTGCTAACCCCTATTGTGCAGATTTTCACCCCTCAGTGAAGCTAAAGGACTATACTTCAAGCAACACCCAGGAACCTAGTGCTAGCCAATATAATCTACCTCTCTTCTTTCTATTCTACCAGAATCTCGGGGTCGTGATTCATTTAAGGGGGGTAGGTTTGTAACATCCTGAAAAGTTGAAGTTTGAATTATAAAAATTTTTGCATTATTTCCTGGCGTTTTGGTTTGAATTTGATTTTTAAAAGCATTTCTTAAATAGGACTAAGGTTCCAAAAGGCAAAAGAAATGAAATAATAGAAAATAAAATTATAAAGTGAGAATCTGAAAAGATGATCCAGCGTGAAAGGGATATAGTTGGTCCTAAAAATTTGAGAATAATAATATGGTTAAAGTATGGATAAAGAGATGTAAGGAGGGAATAAAATAGAATTAAATACATATAGATATTTACATATGAAAATGGAAATAACCAAGAGGGTTTTAATGAAGAAATATGTGTAGACAAACTCCTCAAAAAAAAATTAGGAGTAAAAATATATAAATATGTATATGTATGTGTATGCAAATGGGAAGGAAAAACAAAGAAATAAAACTAAAAATAAAGTTAGGGCACTGCCACCGCCCACCCGCCAACTGCCCACCTCACAGGCTTGACCACCCCGCCCCCACCCGCCTCTGTTCTTCTTCCTTCTTCCCTCCCTCGCCCCCACAGGCGCGCACACGCCGCGCCTCGCGCCACGCTTGCTTGCCTCGCCCAGCCCGGCCTCGGCGCTCGCGCTTCGGACCGCTTCGCGTTTGGACAGCGTTTCCCCGCCCGGACGCCGCCGCCCGTCTGTCGAGCACGCCGCCGCCCTGCCGCCACCTCTTTTTCCCACGCGCCGCTCCGGCTCTGCTCCTCGAGCCACGCGGACATCATGCCCCGCAAGCTCCACTGCACCCCCCTGCCGCCACTGCTCTCCGCCGCCGACACGACCTCACGGGAGGAGCACTCGGCCCGACCCTCCTCGTGCACCTATAAAAGCCACCGAGTGCCCTTTGTTCTCCCCACGCCTAGCTTCCTCTCATGCTTAGGAATTTAGCACTAAACCAACTCCTCGCCGTCGGCCTCGCCTTTCTTCCCCAACCCCACGACACCCTCCCGCCGAATTGCACAACCATAGCTCGAATCCACTCCTCCCCACCATCTCCGTGACGCCGCCAACCTCTTCCCTGTCTTCTCCGAGCCGGGTGGCCGTGCATTGCCGTCGTCGAGCTTCTCCCGCCGCCGCCGCCACCACCACCGCCCCCGTGCCCCCCCACCGGCCTCCATCGGCCACCGCAAGACCGGGACGAGTTTAGCCCTCACCGGTACCTCTCGGCCGACCACCGCCGCCGCACCGCCGCCACCCCTCCTCTCCTCCTCGCCCCCCTCCAGCGATACCTCAAAGGTATTTATGCCCTTAAGGGTAGGCAAAGCCTCCCCCACCCACCGTAAACGCGACCGATTCTCTTCCCCGAACTCCCCCGCTGCTCGAGCCTCGCTCCTCAGTCACGGGTTGAGTTTTCTGCGTTTATTCACACACGACAGTGGGCCCACTTTGTCGGCGCAATGCCTCAGGGGCTCTGGCGACAAGTGGGCCCCACCCGTCAGCGAGTGTGAGAAGAACCCGATCCGCCAAGCGGCCCCATCGATCGAGGCACGTAAAGAAAACTAATAAAAGAAAATAAAATAGGAATATGACATGTGGGCCCACGTAAATTTAATAATTTAGGATTTATCCGAATCGAGATTTTAAATTGGCATAACTTATTCATTTTAACTCCAAATTGAATGAAACAAATTTCTAAATTCATTTAAATTCAATATCTGTCCAGTGAAACCAAAGTCATAATTTTTTAGAACTCATTTGAATTTAGAAAATAATTTAGAGTAGCTAATAAAATTTAAATAGGATGCAAAATAGATTATGGGATGTTTAAAATGGAATTAGCTGTCACAAAAGATTAATGTGCCCTTAGTGTTTGTTTTAAAATCTAAATTAGTTAAAAGTATTAGTAAAGAAAATGACTTTTGGTTAAAAATCCAAATTTAGTGTAGATACCCTTAATTGTAAAATAGAATATATGCATATAACATTTAACACCATCACAATAAATCTTGATGAATAAATTTAGAACCGAAAAATAAAGTTAAGCCTAATAATAACTAAGGTGAAGATAAAGTAGTAATGAGGTCATTAAATAAATATTAGGCCTACTAATAATGAACATAAATTCAAATAACAAAACTAAATTGATTTCATTTGGGTGTATGTGGACCTTTGAGTTATTTGCCTTTATTCGTGTTCACCGCTTAGCACGAAATTAGAAGTTGGAATCAAGAATCGAAGGATCCCGTGTGATCGTGGAGCAAAGCGAAGATCAAAGACCAAAAGCTCGAAACCAACAAACGAGAAAACATAGTGTGAGCTCAAGACCGCGGTGATCCGCGCCAGGCGAGTCAAAACTTTGATCATGTTGAACCTATATTTTCTGCAAATTACTTTTGTTTAAATTATCAAATTGCATGCTGTTATTTTATGTACAAATGCATGCTTAATTCAAGCTTCTAGTTATATGCCCATTGTTTGCCTAGATTAATATTACACCCCCTTGTTGAATATTTGAATATATGAACCTTGTCGCCCTAGCAAAATTACGATAGTAACCATTTGAAAATAAGTCCGTAATTTATACGCCATGCGTAGTGTTGCATATGTATTCATGGGCGTGAAAACGCCCAAGCATCACTTTTAATCATGAGAAAATTTGGTTGGGCAGTCATGGTGGTAATGACTGGTATATGTTCGATATGATTATTTTGTGATCCCAAACCCTACTTGCTTGAATATCCGGGAATGGTTCGATGGTGTGTGTGTGAATGGTGCGGTGGAGGCACAAAGTGGGTTGTGGTAGAATCGCCCGAGATACCACTAAGGACCAATCTTGTCATGATCTCCCACGTAAAACAAGGCAACCACAAGTCCAGAAGTACAACTTGGCTAAGTAGTTGTATCGAAACTCCGGACTCATCTCACCGGTAGTGGATTGAAGTGGATAAGCAAGGGCAAGGGGAGGCCTAAAGGGACACCAAGGGGAGGGTGAAGTTTTCCAGCTGTTCTAAGCGTTGCGGGAAGTGGAGCCCGGCTGCGTTAGTAACTGTGGAGAACATCCCGTGCATAGATGGGACCCACCGCAAGTGGGAGAAGCCCATAAGGTGAGATGACAAAAGGAACTAGATACTCTGAACAGTCACTGTGATGGTCTGCTCAACCACATGACTAAGGAATCGTGTGGGGCAAAGAGTTGATTGTCTCTTGTGGTGAAAGTGTACAAACTCTGCAGAGTCAAAACTATTCGAATAGCCGTGCCCACGGTCATGGGCGGACATGGGAAACTTAACCGATATAGTTCTGCTTCAAAATGATTTGGGGTGGAATGGAAAAGTGAAGGGCGTGCAAGGCCCTGGTTTGTGTTGTCCCGGTGTCGTCCCATGATAAGTTAAGCTATATAACGTCAAGGATTAAGCATATGGTGCGATGCCATGTAACGGTGGATGGAATCTAAATCGCTCGTTATTGCATTCTCATATATATTACGTTTTGTTCAAACTGCTAAGTCTCGGAGGTTTTCTATGTATTATATTTCAAAAGCTAAATGATGATAAAGCTTCGCTTACAAAGTAAAGTGATAGGAAGATAAATAGAGTCGTAGGAAGAGTGGATGACTGTTGTGGTAAATACATAACGATGGTTGGTGGATTCATGCCGATTATAAAAGAGAATATTAGAGAGGGTTTAGGAGAAATAAATCGGTGGAGTCTATATGAATGGATGGGTTAGAAAGATGATTTAAATGATTTTTGGAAGATTAGAATGTGCAAAAGAAATTGTTGGATTACGACACTAATATAAATTCTTGAGAGATGTTAGTAATAGTGTGATTGATAGGATTTGATTAAAATATCGGAAGAATGAATTGAATTTTGGGTATATCGGAGGAATAATAATAATTACCGAGTATAACTGGATCAATGATTTTGGAGAATTAGAAGAGTGTAAAGGCAATTGTTGGATTTAATGGGATTAACAGGGATTGATCTAGATAGATGATTTGAATTTGGGGAAATTTGGAGATATGATAATTGAAGCATAAACTAGATTAATGATATTCTTGGTGCAGAAGTATTGATGAATTAGTTAGAGATAAATAATGAAAATAAGGGTGATTATGGAAAGAGCAATTTATGGTTTTGGATCATTAGCAGAAAGGATTGATTTGTTAGAAAGTTCTGATATGAATGATGTCGGTGGATTAAAAAGTAATCCTATTAGGGAATCATTGGAATTCAGAAGCAGGGAGTTGGTGAATATTGATTTCAAGATTGGACTAGTATGAATTCGGAATACGTGAAGACATTGGTGGATTCAAAATGAATGTATATATATAAAGGGTTTGATCGGTGGATTAGCTAAATGATGCCACTCATTGTTTGGAATCTTAGACGACATTTAGTAAGAAAATTGTGTCTAGGAGAATTAAGTCAATTATGGCTTTTGGGGGAGTGAGTCAATTTGGCAATCGCCGTGGGAAGTTTTAGGTAGCAGTAATAACACTATGGTTTAATAATAGCAATGCTACCAAAGGCGTTTTCTGGCAAATAAAACAACCCGAGCCTTTCCTTTGATAAGCCATGCATACTATATATTTGCATTACGTGTATTGGCTCATGAGCACAGTGGTTAGTGTGCTCACACTCGCTCTCATAACAAATCCAGAAGCAGGAATCAGATCGCTACACATCAGCAATACTTTTGGGTCTTGATGGCAAATAAGATGAAGATGTCAAGGGCTAGGTCGCGAACCTCCGCTTGGTCGCTCAGGGCATGACCAAGGTCCCACCTGTGCTTCGCTCTTCCGCCGCAATTTTTTCGATTTCGGCCTAATCGCCCATGAGTAAGTTTACTATTTTATTTATGCTTCCGCATGGTATGTATTTGATATTCATTTTACGAATCGTGAGCACTATCTACTGATCCAGGGAATAGTGCATTAAATCACAGAAGATTTCGGATTGAAAAATCCGGGTCTGACACATGTGCCAGCCAACTACCCACCATGTGGCCACAGACCTAGAGCCCGATGGTCGGGCTCCAGATGATTAGCCCGTGTGATTAGCTGTTAATTTCATGATTAGCAAATTTATTTGCGTACTGCTTGTAGAATTTTTATATATAGCAAATGAGCATAAAAAAATACAAAAATTGTTGTGGAGCTTTCCGTGGCAGCGTACTTAATTATGCAATTTTTTCGTAATTTTATTATTCTAGATTTTACTCCAAAACTCATTTAAGTGTACTATTTGTGGAAAATTTTTAATATAAAAAATGAGCTCCAAAAATTATGAAATATTTTTCAAGGATCCTCACTTAGTAGAATTGATTTCATAATTTGTTAGAATTTTATATGTTCTAAAATTATCTCAAAATTAGGATTTTAGGTTTCGAAAATTAGGGTTCCATGATTTTATGTAAGTTGGAAAGTGGGAAATTTAGTACGACAGGACTATTCTAGGTAAGAGACACCGATTATAGCCCCCCGAAAATAATTTCATGATTTCATGTGACATGATTGAGACCCCGGATATCATAAAGTGGGAATCCCGCTTCATCGGCAACGCGCATGAAATGACACCCACGCACATGTTTAATTTGACGGGTGTTCCGCTATGTGCTTTTGAGAGCAATAATACCATCGATCATATCTGTATGCATGGAAGGTAATAATCAATCTGCACTGCTATTTTTTGTAAGGCATGCACCGCTATTGAGCGTTGGGTTGACAAAAAAGGATGCATACCACTACTACAAAAATGATCATCACAGACGATTTTATGAACTGTCTGAATTTATGGGTCAGTAATAATCAAATGTTATCATAGATGGTTTATGAGCCATCTATGATAAATACAATACAAACGGTTTGTAACTCGAACCGTCTATAAAGAACACAATCACAGATGGTTCTGCTACCAACTGTCTATGATGGGCGAGTATCATGGACGATTGGTATATAGAACTGTCTGTGGTACTTCGCATCACAGACGGTTGGTAGTTAGAACCGTCTGTGATGTGCGAGTATCACAGACGGTTTTTTGTTCGAGTCATCTGTGATAGTCCATCATAGACGATTTATACCATCAAGCTATCTGTGATAGTTCATTCTATACCTAAAATTTTTTTGCTTTTTTGCTAGCCACAAGAAATGTTAACTTTGCCCTTTGAAAGAAAGCAAATACAACAATACATTCTATTTCCATTAAGATTAGAATCCACCATTACAGCATAACAAAATAACGAGCAGGTTACCCATCTAACACAGTAAGAACATGGTAAGAACACATCTCCTAATCCTACGAACTCAACTCGTAAATATGACATGAACATAGAAGTAGAGATCCTAGCAGACAGTAGAAGCTCAACCGCGCTGACGAGGCCTCTATGCCTAGGCCCTCTCGCCCCTGATGCAACACGCGAGCTGGATGTCCTTGACGTCTACTGTCGCCGGCACCGACTTGAGCACCGTGTTGATAGCTAGCTGCTTCCGCGGTGTCTTATTTCCCGTAGACTTGATTGCCGTTTACTTCGTAAAGGCCATCAGGGTCAGGGTCGAGGGGGAGGATGGTGAGGAGGCTGAAGAGATTTTGGGCATGGTAGAGGATGGGTTTGGGTGAGTATGTATAGGGGAGGGAGAGACGGGAGTGGGAAATTTTTTGGCGGAATGGGCATGATGATGAAGAGGTGGAGCTACAATCCGTGGTATGGAGGTTGGTGGGTTTCTATTGGTTAGAATTGGGTTAGGGATGATCGATGGGCCCAGTGGTCAGCGATACATAATTATCATAAACGGTTTGAACCACAAATCATCTATGATACACTATTATCATAGACGGTTTGAATCACAAACTATCTGCAATACATAATTATCATAGAAATTTGAACCACAAACCATCTGTAATACATAATTATCGAAGACAATGTTGTATATACCGGTGCAATGTAAACAACTAGTCTCAAAAGATAAAATAGCAAAATTATATATAGCTTATATATGCTCATTTGAAATGTTTTGATGAGATCTACAACTTTGCGGTTGAGGCAAACCCCAAATTCCAAACGGAAGATTGAAAATTTTGGCAAAAATAGAAACCAAAAACTTGTGACACAAATTTGAGGCTACAAATGGCTGATTTTGGGGGGTTTAGAGGGCAACTAGTGCAAGCGGCTCATATTTTTTTAATCGAGGTCGTCGTTAGCATTCCAACGAGTACAAGAACGTCGAAAACGGATACTGTATGTAAAAATTATGCCCATTTTACTAAAGGTATCTCGGAATAGAATCCTACTCAGCCTCAAGTGGGAGATTATGAAATTTTAGAGGATTGCGAGGCAGAAAATATATCACAGATAGTTTTTAATACAAACCGTCCGTGAAATATCACAGTCGGTTTAAATAAAAGCCATCTATGATGTATGCTGACATCACAGATGGTTTTTAATACTAACCATCTGTGATAATATCATAGATGGTTCGAAACAAAAACCGTTTGTGATAAGTACATACATCACAGATGATTTTTATTTTGAACCTTCTGTGATATTATCATAGACAGTTCGGAATAAAATCCGTCCGTGGTAACTTTATCATTGACGGTTTATGTTGAATTGTCTGTGATGAGGCTTCCGGAGTAACCCTTTTTGTAGAGTGACACTTGGTTCACAGCTAACCAGCACATCAATGCGTGTGCGTGCACGCTTGTTGCTACCCATGCATGCATGTGTACCAGCTTCCTTCACTTTGCCATGCAAATCATATAGCAAAGGAGGATCATAACGTTCTAGGTGGTACTACGTACTACTACAATGCATGCATTGATATAGTGAGTGGTGTATATATTGAGATTAAATATCACTAGGATGACAGATCTTTGTGTCAACAATAGTTCCTGAGGACAAAGTGCATTTGTACTTTAATCTTGTTTCAGACAAGCTTAATACTTAAATCTAAATAATGCATGCCACTTTATGCCTATCAAAATCAACTTACCAGGTAGGATATTTCCACTTCTATCCATCTATGGAGGTACTATACTGTCAACTAGCACAAGCCTGGGAGCACATACAAAGACAAACAATATTACATCACTAGCACATAAGTGCGATACTATACATGAAATGTTAAACACCTATAGAGGGACAAAAAGGTAAAAAGAACCTTGTGAATTGCGTTCATTTCAGAAAGCAAGACTTGGCTAATTAAACTGCTCCTCGCTTATGGCCAATCCATGGATGCAACGACATACAATGATAGGAACTAGAAGATTAAAATCCAGATAAAGCTTACTATATGTGATGCCAAGAAAGAATAAAAGGATTTGTTATGTCAACTAGTAACAGATTAAGTAAAAGTGAAAAATGAAAAAAGTGCAATGTTTCTTCCGGAAACACAAGCAAGCTTTGTTGTACCCCCACTAAATCACTAAACCATAAGTACTACTTCGGTTCATCCATCCCTCCTTCAAAATTCAAAGTTTGTCCAATGCTAAAAGTCCTCATAGAAATGAAAAAGGCTAAAACAAAAATTGGACTCAATTGCTCAATAAGTTCCAAACACAGTTAGCAGTAAGAGAGCAAAACGACAGATTGTTGCCACAAATGGAGATGCATCCTCTCCGGGAGATGGATGGGTAACATATGCTCCAAAGACTATTATTGGCAAATCTGTCAGAAGTGGTATTCTCGTGTACAAAGCATCTTCAACATAAATAAACCGACAGAAAGATAATGTGTTTTTTATTTCAATGCATTACCGTCATTACATGATTAACTCTCAATGAAAAAGGGAAATAGTATCATAGCCGGCATGGACTAAATGAGTAACTACGACACAAATGTTCCTCATTCACATGCAGGTGCTAAACAATAGGTAAAATATTGACGAATAAATGATTCTAAAAACGAACTAGAGAATAATACGATCATTTCATGTGAGTGGCTAGGGAAGTAGGATTCCCGCTTAATGCGGTCCGAGGGGCCTTAATCATGTCACATGAAATCATTCCGGGGGGCCTCAATCATGTCACATGAAATCATGAAAACGCTTCATAATTTTTGGAGTTCATTTTTTATATTAAAAAATTCATACAAACACACTAAAATAAATTTCAGAGTAAAATTCAGAAATGATAAAAATACGAAACAATTACATAATTAAGTACACTGCCTCGGGAAGCTTTACAAATAAATTTCATATTTTTTATGCTTATTTTCTACATCTAAAAAATTCTACGAGCGATGTGCAAATAAATTTCGTAATTATGCAATTAACCAGCTATTTGCATGAGCTAATCATGTGGAACCCGGCCACCGGGCTCCTGGTCTATGGCCGCATGGTTGGCCAGGCTCCGCTAGCCACATGTTAGCTCCATGGCACTGCCGTCCGACCATCAGACGGCAGAAATAACATTTTTACAAATATCATATGCATGCTAATATTTTTATAAATACGGTTCCAAATAGTACCATATGTGCCAAAAAAAATTCTACAGTGCAGTTTAGCAGTACACGAAGAAACAACAAACAAATCATCTACACGGGTAGTCGACAAAGGATCCAACATTATTTACTCGAGAAATCACCAAATCTTTGGGTACATCCAGCAAAGCGTACCGATCCACATGGTGGCATGGCGAAAGAAGCGCATCTGCCAATCAATTACTAGTGCTGCTATATTATTCAGCATTCAACTCAGAAAATGTACAACATTAAACGCCACATCGCATTCTGCGTATGAATCCAGGGAGACCAGCAATGCAAATAACTCCGCATTCAAGTCACCAAACCGTATGCAGCGGGGCAATCAATCAAATGGAGCATCGCGCAAGTCCCAAAAAAACATCACACGGGAACAGCAGCAGACAATACTGTTAGCAGCTCTCCATTTGTTCCTGAGTGGAGCTAGCTAATGAGTGGATTATTTCTCAGTTAGCGCAGAAATCTGTTGTAGGGTTCAACCTGCTGAATGGTTGTAAAGTTCAAAATAGGATATGTGTAACGACATAGATATCCCTATAAAGAGCATATGAGTGTAAGGATAGGA